>CM072772.1:69011666-70322500 GCA_036936925.1 Cenchrus fungigraminus | reverse complement strand
GTCTAGCTCCATGGCACCGAAAATGTCTCAGGGCTCAAGTGATTCACCGAAGCGACGAGACCTTGAAAGCAGCTTTTTCAAGTGTCAGTAGCGGGATGTTCTATCAATCGGGGAAGGTTTTTGGTGACAAGACCTGGAGATATCAGAAGTGAGAATGCTGACATTTGTAACGAGGAATCCTGTGAAAAACATGATCGCCTGCTAGTGGAAGGCTTTCTGCGTTCAGTCAATCTACGCAGAGTGAATCCGTCCCTAAGGAACCCCCGAAAGGGCTGCCATCCGATGGGTACACGAAAGTGACGAAGTTGCTTTGACTACTGAACCATGCCTGGATCGTCGGAGCGAATTGGATGATCGGGCCGAGGGCTTTTAAACCCCTCTTCCCCACTGAATTAGTTGACGGCTTTGATGACTCGACGGTGAATATTAAGGAAAGGAGAAGCAGCTCAACTCGCTCAGGTTATTGGACCCCTTCTTGCTCTTGCGCCGATCACCTTCATCTTCGCTGCTACTGGAGCTCGAGGTGGAGTAGGCGGAGCTGGAGTCGACGTCACTCGCACCGACCATCGCTCGGGCCTTCATGCCGTGGCCATCCTTCTTCCTCGTTCTTCGCTCGTTTTTGTTCTTGTGCTTGTGCTTGTGATCGCGCCTCGACTAGTGCTTGTTCTCCGTCCTCGGCTGGTGCTTGTAGTTGTCCTTGGCCTCCATCTCCTCTGGACAATCGGCGATGAAGTGTCCATGCTTGCCGCACTGAAAGCATGTCTGTGAGTTTCTCCTTGAGTTCACCCGGTTCTCGTGCATCCTCTCGAACCTCCTGGTCAGCAGCGCCAGCTCATCCTCTCCAAGCACGTCGAACTCCTCATCTGGCAAAGACATCAAGGAAGATAGTGAGTACATCTTGGAGGATGGGTTAGCGTTAGACCTAGCACCTAAGCCTCCGACGAGAGCGAGACTATGCGAGTCAGTCGGGCCCTCAATCTTGGCTATAACCCCACAGTCCACCTTAGCCGACTTGAGCTTAGATAATAGCTCGTCCACCGTCAGGGTGTCATATGTGCCCGACTCCAAGATGGCCTCGACCTTTCTGCCCCAAATGGTACCATCCAGCGAGTGCAAGAGCTTCACAGCTCTGTCATGATCATTGTACGGGAGCACGGTCACATTAGCCCTCATATTGTTCACAATCACCGTGAACCGCTGGAACATTGTGTCTATGGACTCACTGGGGAGATGAGTGAAGTTCTCGTACTCTCTTCGATAAGTCGCAAACAATCGAGCCTGAACTTGACTGTTCCCAGCGTGAGCAACCTTAAGCTTTTCCCAAATCTTGCAAGCCAAATCCTCTTCCTGAACCGAATCGAATTCGGATTAATAGAGAGCGTTAAACAAGTAGTTGACCACCTTGTTGTTGCGTTGTGCATATCCCTCGATCCTGGAGCAAGGAAGTTAATCGGAAGAACATAAGTTGTGTTCTCCGTAACATCCCAAAGGATCTGACCCTAGCCGCGAAGGAAAGCGGGCATCCGCCTGTTCCACATCTGGTAGTTCTTCCCATCAAAGTGCGGAGGACCCAAACCCCTTTCTAGGTACACCATCTTTGGATCTTAAACTAGTTAGAGTCCCGAAAGACCTGTAACCGGCTTTGATACCACTTGAAGGACCCGAAAGGTGAACTAGAGAGGTGGGAGTGAATGGGAGCCAATAAAAATTCTATTCAAGAACTCGGCCTATGAACCCAAGATCACTCGGAGACATCTGCACACTTCTCTTGCCAAATCCACGTAGCCACTGAAGTGTTACTGGACCTAGGAACAAGACCCAACCAATAACTTTAAACAACACAGCAGAAAACAACTCGAGCACAGCTGCTAGAACCAAATCCGGTCAGGCCGGTTTCTGAAACCGATCATACTGATTCTCTGGGACTTAGCCTCTCACAGGCAGTGGAAAACGCTCAGACCGGTTTTGTCTAGGAAGTCCCCGAAAGACCAATGAAGACAATCTAGAGCAAAACAACCTCAAATCTCTACCAAACTTGAACAGGAAAAGCCACAGCCAGAAAGAGACTCGCCTGTCCAAAACAATTTCCATGAGTTGGTGAATAAGACTATATCCCAGGAGGATGCTATGAAAAAGGCCCAGACAGACAAGAAGAGGCAGGCTGGTTTTGCTTCGGGTAGTGGGACTAACAAAAAGTTTCGCTTGGTGAATAAAAATGTGCCGGGTTCATCCCAGTCATCTTCAACTGGACGCTGGACGATGAAACCGTCACAGAATAAACCTTTAGGGAATTTCCAGTCCCGCAATACCCAGCAGCAGGCTCCCAAGCCCAATGCTCCCCCACGCAATAGTGGTGAGCACTATTGTTACAATTGTGGATAGCATAGGCATTATGCAAATGACTGCCCGAAGCCCAGGCAGAATAAGCCCAACCAGCAGAGTCAAGGGTCAGGGACCAAGCAGGGCAATTCAGTCAAGGAGCCGATGGTGCAAGTCAAGCAAGGCAGGCTGAACTTCACCACTATGAGCGACATTCCAGAGGGAGCTTCAGTGCTTACGGGTACATTCTCTATCAATAACAACCCTATTAAGATATTGTTTGATTCTGGAGCTACCCATAGTTTTATTAGTGTGAAATTGGTAGATAAATTGGGATTGAGTGGGTCACACATTAAGGAGGCTAATAGGATTGTCACTCCTGGTGGAAAAATATCTTGTCATACCTTAACCCGCGGAGTGCAATTGAAATTAGGTAGTAAGTGAAGGACCGGAAAGGCGAATCAGAGAGGGGGGGGGGAGTGAATGGGAGCCGATAAAAATTCTACTCAAGAACTCGGCCTATGAACCCAAGATTAGTCAGAGACCTTTGCACAATTCTCTTGACAAATCCACGTAGCCACTGAAGTGCTATTGGACCTAGGAATAAGACCCAACCAACAGCTTTCGACAACACGCAGCGAAAAACAACTCAAGCATAGCTGCTGGAACCAAATCCGGTTAGGCTGGTTTCTGAAACCAATCAGACCGGTTCTCTGGGACTTAGCCTCTCGCAGGCAGGGAAAACGGTTAGGCCGGTTTGGTAAACTGGTCAGACCGGTTTTGTCCATGAAATCCCCAAAAGACCAATGAAGCCAATCCAGAGCAAAACAACCTCAAATCTCTACCAAACTTGAACAGGAAAAGCCACAACCAGAAAGAGATTCGCCTGTCCAAAACTCTTCTCGACAACCCACTAGGGGCCAAATCGGTTAGACCAGTTTCTGAAACCGGTCAGGCCGGTTTTGCCTGGGCAGTCGGGAAGAACTCAGCCCGTGGGAAAAAACTCACCCTTTACCTCAATCGATTTCCCGATTCGCTCCACAGATTCAAGTGACACTTTGGGGATAGTTGGGGTACCTCATGGGCAACCTTTGGCTAGAAGCTCGAGCCCCAAATCTCACTCAATCAAGAGGAATCGAAAGTCAACCTCCAAAAACACCTTTTCAAGAGCTCTACCGAAAACCACCAAATCGAAGCCGTTTTTGGGGGATTGCTGGAGTAAAGTCACCAAGCAAAGAGGCACAATGTCCTCATATGTGACATCCAACAAGAATCGCACAAAGAAACACCTCCGAAACATCACCACGAATTTCCTAAGAAAAAGGTCCGAAAATCACCAAAAAGAGAAAATGGGAGAGACAACAAAAGGCCTTGAGGAATCACGTAGAATCTTCTATACATACCAAGAAAGATTCATACAAGGTCTAGCTTGCCTCCCGATCATCCATCCCTCTCTAAAGATCTCACCATGAAGCTCTCAAGCTAGTCCTATAGAAAATCCTAAGGAAAATAGGAAGGGAAAAGAGCAAAAGCAAATGAGCTAGGGTTCCAAGAGATGGCTGCCATCCTCTCTCTACCAGGTTTATATGGAGGCAACCGAAAGATGAAACTACCCCTATTACATAATAGAATATACATGCCCCGAAGGGCACTTCGGGAATTTGTCATCGTCGCACCATCGGACGGATGCGCATCCATCACAAGCCCGCGTACCACCGACGCAACTCTTGCGATCACGTCGCATGTCCTCCGCTTCGAAGCGTCTCGATGCCCTGCGACCCCAAACCGGTCAGACCAATTTCACCAAATGGTCAGACCAGTTTTGGCTTGACAACCACACTGAGTGTTCAGCCTTGGCTTTGTGGCTCAGCCAAGTAACCCATTGGTTTTGTGGTGAACCACTGGAAGCCCCACAGACTTGGTGTGGCCTCTCGCCAATCTCCACTCATGACTTGGCCCCCATGTCGTCCCGGCTCGACCTTGGTTTTGAGGCTCAACCAAGAAGCCGTCCACGACTTCGTCTTGTTGTTCTTGCCACCATGCGACACTCACTTGATCCCGCTAGCCACCGGGTCCCTTGAACCAAGCCTACTTGTCTGCTCCACACCTGGAGGCCCACTGGCATAGACCTTTCGCGCTTGTTCTACCTGCACCAACACCAATCAAGTCGCAACTTATACATGCAATACTTAGACAAGAGTCAGTCCACACAACGTTGTCAATCACACATCACACCAGGAAGTAACCATCCACCGGTCCTCGAACCACACAGGTCCTCAGTAAGACCTTTCCGATACATCTTATTATCATAGACTTGGAAGGCATGGATGTCATCTTGGGTATGGATTGGATGAACCGACATAAGGTCGTTCTAGATATCTCTGGGGAGGGGTGTAGCGATCAGTTCCCCTACCTTTGGACACACAACCCTGTACTTGCCTTTTAAGGACGGTGCAGACCCTTGTGCCTATGTGACCATTACCTCTCACCTTGAAGAAATTCTAGTGGTATGTGAGTATCTCGATGTCTTTCCCGATGAATTGCCTCGCATGCCACCAGACCGGGATGTCGAGTTTGTGATTGAACTCCAACCTGGTACTGCACCCATTTCCAAGCGGCCTTATTGTATGCCACCCAAAGAGCTAGTTGAACTAAAAAATCAACTCCAGGAATTGCTAGATAAGGGTTACATTCACCCAAGTTCTTCTCCCTGGGGTTGCTCCGCACTCTTCGTCAAGAAGAAAGATGGTAGTTTGAGGTTATGTGTGGACTATCGACCTCTCAATGCGGTGACAATTAAAAATAAATATCCTCTCCCCCTGCATTGACGTTCTTTTTGATCAATTGGTTGGAGCCAAGGTTTTCTCCAAGATTGATCTTCGATCTGGTTATCATCAAATAAAAATTCGACCATGTGATATTCCCAAACCGCTTTCTCCACCCGATATGGTCTCTACGAGTATCTGGTGATGTCTTTTGGTCTCACAAATGCCCAAGCATACTTCATGTATCTCATGAACTCCGTATTCATGAATGAGCTCGACAAGTTCGTAGTGGTTTTTATCGATGATATCCTGATCTACTCTAAGAATGAGGAAGAGCATGCTGAACAACTTAGAATTGTTTTGCAACGTTTGAGAGATCACAAGCTCTATGCTAAATTCTCCAAATGCGAATTCTGGTTGGATGGTGTGAAATTCTTGGGGCACACTATTTCCAAGGAAGGCATATCTGTGGATCCTAGCAAAGTACAAGAGGTGATGGACTGGAAACCACCCAAGTCCGTACACCAAATTTGCAGCTTTCTGGGTTTCGCGGGTTATTATCGTCGGTTCATTCCGGATTTCTCCAGGATCGGCAAACCTATGACCGAGCTGCTAAAGAAAGGGGTAAAATTCGTGTGGAGTGAGGCATGTGAAAAAGCTTTCCACACGTTGAGGCAACACTTAACTTCAGCCCCAGTGCTAGTACAACCGGATAATTCCAAACCATTTGAAGTCTTCTGTGATGCTTCAAGCACTGGTCTTGGTTGTGTTCTTATGCAAGAAAACCGAGTCATTGCCTATGCCTCACAGGCACTTTGACCCCATGAAGCGAATTATCCCACTCATGATTTAGAGCTAGCAGCGGTTGTTCATGCTCTCAAGATTTGGAGACACTATCTCATGGGAAATCGCTGTAATATCTTCACCGATCATAAGAGTCTTAAATATATCTTCACTCAATCAAATCTAAACATGAGACAAAGAAGATGGCTCGAGTTAATTAAGGATTATGATCTAGAAGTGCACTATCACCCCGGAAAAGGAAATGTTGTTGTGGATGCTCTTAGCCGCAAGGTTCACTGCAACCACTTAGAGGTAGAGCCGTATAGTGACACTTTATGTGAAGACTTGAGGAAGCTTCATTTGGAAATTGTAGAGCAAGGAAATCTAAATGCCATATCTGCAGAATCCAATCTTTATGATAGAATTATCATGGCTCAACACAATGATGAAGGCATACAACTAATAAAATAGAAATTAACTGAGGGAGATCCCAAATATAATTGTTTCCATAAGGATCCAAAGGATGTAGTATGGTTTGAGAAACGTCTTGTGGTTCCTGCTGATCAGGAACTTAAGAGATAGATTTTTGAAGACGCTGAGGAGAAGGTGAAGGTGATAAGTGAAAATTTGAGATTAGCTCAAATGAGGCAAAAGAGCTATCATGATAAAGGGACAGCACCCCGACATTGTGAAGTCGTTAATTATGTATACTTGAAGGTTTCACCAACTAAAGGCGTGCAAAGGTTTGGTGTAAAGGGAAAGTTAGCCCCACACTATATTAGCCTTTATGAGATCATAAAGGTATGCGGGCCAGTTGCTTATCGCCTCAGACTTCTGGATCGGCTCTCTACAGTTCACAATGTGTTTCATGTGACACAATTGAGGAAAGGTGTGCATGTGCCTGAGACAGAGCTAATCACGGAAGCAAATGCTTGGATTGAGCCGGACCTTTCACTCATTGAGCATCCTATGAGGGTATTAGACCAAAAGGAGAGAAAAACCCGAAGACATACTGTGAATATGTACAAGATACAATGGAGTCACCATATGGAAGAAGAAGCAACTTGGGAGATGGAGCTCTATCTCAACACCAATTACCCGGGTTTTCTACAATCTCGAAACTGTAACCACCCTTACATACCTGTGTCTTTTAAAATTCGAATCTCGGGACAAGATTCCTTTTAAGGGGGGTAGGCTGTAACACCCCAGGTTTTTAATTAGTGCTAATTACCTCCTTAACCAAGTCAACAATCAGTAGAATGGTCAAAACCCTAGTCAACATGGTCAAATCCCCTGGTGTACATAACCCTATCCTAGGACATTTACCGCATTCTCCAAATTTCATCTAAACACTCAAAAACTGGCCAATACAAAAGTTGTTCATCTTTTCATGGGACACAACTTCCATAATTGGCGGCATTTGAGATTTTGAGTGGAAGACGTCCTAAAACTTGGTCAACACCAGGATCTACATCTTGGACACGCCGAGAAAAACGCCATCTTCGCATGAATTTTCTGGCCAAACTAAGCATCAAAACATAGGTAGGCTTTTGGCAATCTTGTAGAGGGGTCCAATGTCTACAACTTTGCTATTTGTCGATTTGGTTGCTTAGTTCAAGAATCTTGAATCAAACTGGGTCAAACAGGCGTTCAACAAATTTGAACCGGCACTCTAGCGCTCGGACTCGCGCCAACACGCGACGTCGCACGTCGCCCCGCGTGCAACGCGACCACCACCGTACCTCGGCGTCCGGGCCCCGCCCGACCCACAGTACGGCGAGGACGCCGACCTAATCATCACGCGCCCCTCCTCGCGATCGTGTCGACCTGGGGGACATCGACGAGCCACCCGGAGCGCATCGCCACGCCGCCCCCGTGCCCCCTTCCGCGCCGCACGACCGGTCGGTCGGCAACACACTATCGCCGCGCCCGGGTCTTCTCTCCTGCCCCCAAGCCTTCCAGGCGAAGTGTTCCCCTCTCCTGCACGCCTCGCCCGCCTATAAACAGAAGCCCCCGACCGACTCGCGTGCACACACGCCTCCACCATCCGCCATTGCCGCCGCCGCTGTGAGCTCGCCCCTCCACTAGCTCTCGCCGCCGGCCAAAGCCTCAAACCTCTTCCCTAGGTTCCAGTAGAGCTCTCCCAGCTATCCATGGCTTAGCTCCGTGCCTCTTCTCGCCGGAATCCCAGCCGAGGCGGTTGCTCTGCCGCGGCCTCGCCACCTCCGCTCACCGGCACCCTCTTTGGCCAATCCACCACCACCACTCAATCCTAGTAAGCTCAAACTCCACCCCGTGCCACTTGTTGCCCAGCTCTGGCCGCCCCTCGCCGCCGGCGAACCTTCCCCCCTCGGCGAGGGCACGGTTGTGAGATTGAAATCTTCCCAGGGACCTAAGTGTAGAACCGAGGGTATACTTGTGAAGAACCAAATCTTTCCAGGGGCCTCCGTGAAAATAGATTCTTAAGTTTCTTTTGAATAGATCTAGCATCTTAGAAAAATCCTAGAAACTCGTAGAGAAATCAGAAAAATGCAAAACCAATTTTGTTGCATTCCTTATGACCAGATCTACAACTTTTGCAAAGCATGACCATATTTTTGACTGCTAGGTTTTGAACTAAAATTCAAACTCTGTTTGACATACTTTTACTGTAGTTCAAAACCTAGATAATATCTGGAGCTGAACTTTGGATGTTGTTAGATATGCCATGTGTAGGCTCTGGACCAAAATTTGCACAAAATTACTGAGTAGATCCTTTAATATTGTTTATCTTGTATTTATGCTAGATCTTCCTAAATTATTTTTGTAGCTATATATTAATATATTTTTCTGTGCCCAACTTCTGAGTATAGTCTTAATATGCCTAAATTCACCCTTGCTAATTTTATCATGGTTTTAGGACTGCTACAAATATTTATTCTTGATTTATGCTTAGATTTAAATATAATTGCATAGTTCAAAATCTAGTGTAGCCCTTGATATATTGGTTGGGTATAGCCTAGTTTTAAGTCAGAGATGATGTGGGAGAAAGTTTGGATCCAGAAGTTGTTTATTTATTTTTCTATGCATTTATCATATTTGTGGTAGCTAGAAATTGTCATTTTTAGTATAAATAATTTATAGCTCCATTAAATGTGAACATTTGCTCAGTGGCTTTGTCTAGGTTTATAGAGCTTTAGAAACACCACCCACTGTATTTTATGAATTAATTTATGGTTAAAAATATTGGAAGCCAATTTAAACTCAATAATAGATTTAAATTGGAAAACCACTACTTCCACACCTAGTAACGCTATGGATGTGTTGTGTAGCATGCTAAGGAGCTGAGGATCAACCCTTGCTGTTTTGAGAAACTTAATTTAATTTAGTTGCATAGATGTGTACACAATCACCATTAACTTTAGTAATTAATTTTTCCCAACACCACCATGTGTTCTATAGGAAAAAGAGGCTTACTACATTCTTATTCTAGGTGAATGTGGCTAATCAGGCACTCCATGTTTATCATGTGTTGTGTTGAAATTAATTAAATTAAAATCACCAATTAAAATGTTGCATATGCCTTACGTGTAGAACTTCCCGATGGTAACTACTCGCTCGTGCCGGAAGTTGAAGAGGGAGGATCTGACGGGGAGTTGCACTTCGTGGAGGTGAACCAGGACACCGAGGAGCACCAGGATAGCGTTGTTGATAAAGGAAAGCACTGGAGCATTAACCTAAGTATTTTTAAAATTATTATGCAACTATCTATGTATGTTTGTGCATTTACGTTCAGGAGTTGAAATGAAACCCTAGATGCATGATCCCTAGGTACCTATGCTATTTTACTAGCATGCTAGGTCGATAGTTTCTATGCCCTAAGGATCCAGTACAAGTCGAGTGATGTTCGTCACTCGCGAGGATAGGTTTTATCTTTGCAATCACCAGATTCGTTAAATGGATTGCTCATGTGGTAAGAGCATGGGATTTGGGCTCCGGTCTAGTGGCTTTCATGGGTTAAGTGTTTGAACGTACTAAGCACTTGTCGGGAATGGGACCGGTAAGCCTAGTACCTTAATGAGGCGGTAAGGGATTTTACCGTCACTAATATTGGGATGCGTCCCACGGCTAGCTACCGGTGGTGCATGTGTGAGCCTGGACGCTAGTTCGAGGCGTACTAGATAGCCTTGTACCAAGGAATGTGATCTTTTATCCTGAATTGAGGAATTCTGGGTACCACCTGGTTGGTGAACTCTTTGTGAGGGCACTCTTCCGTGTGTTTAGGTTTACCTTGCAAGGTTATAAATCAATCAGTTGTCGGCCTCTCATTGTTATCTAAGACTACTTAACCAACTGGCCATGATATCCCTTATGATGGAGTATTGTCAATATTGATGTTTGATTAATTGTATTGCTCAACTTATGCTTGCAATAGTTTGCTCATTTAGAAATAGTAATTAACTAGAACTTGAGGTAAAATATTGAAAGTAAGGACCTACTCTTTGTTGCTTTTCAGCAAAAGAACCCACTGGCCAAAAAGCCTCTTATGTTTAGAGTTTGGTGATGTAGTTATCACCCGACGGGTAAGACTTGCTGAGTATTAGTATAGTCAGCCTTGCTATAATTTTGTTGATTTCAGGTAATGCTTTTAGTGATGTGTGGCCTGGAGAGATCCCACCCGGCTGGGAGCTGGAATGGGTGGAGGACGACGAGTGAAGGCATCATGGATGGCCTCCTGTGATGCTTATCCTACCGCTTAGTCGAATTCCGCTGTTTTCGAACTCTGAACCTCTTTCAACATGTCAAGCACCTCGGTTTGTAATTAAACCCTTCGGGGCAAGTTTGGATTTAAATTATGTAGTGTACTCTCAACTCGCCTTCGTGTGACTTTTAATGCATATTGTCGATCCTTTGTTGCTATGTAAGTGATTGCATCGGGCTTGACTCGACAACTTTACAACAGGATGATACTTTATTATCGCTTAAGGGCCAAAGTGGATTGGTTTAGGTGATGGTACGTTGTTGGCACATTTTATCTATAAATATTTCCCCTCACATTTACTGGAAAAAGGACTAAAATATAATTAGATCACCTTATTAGGGTTTATATTGACATTTTTCACGAGTTTTGGTGAATCTATGAATTTACAGGGACTATTCAGAAAATATGCAAAGAAACCACTCTAGAAGACTCTAGAAGGCTCCGGAACTCAACGTGACTTAGCACCTAAGAAAGAAGTATCTAGAAGGATCAAGGACCCACCTGGCCGAAGTGGACCCCGAGGGGGGCCCACCCCAGCCCGATCGGCCTGGTGGTGGGGCCGGTCGGCCCCCCCTGCCGCCGAATGGGGCCAGCTTCCGGAATGTTCTTCCACCGCCTATGAGGATCAATCTAAACCACAAGTTAAGGTCGGTTTGATCGTACGGTGCACGTCATCTCCTCTGGGCTATATAAGCAGACCCCTGACCCCAGGGCAGACAACAATTCATTCTATCAGATCCTCTATGCCTATATGAGATTAGAGCTCTAGATTAGAATTAGAGTTGGAGAGTTAGTATCAAGTTGAGAGATTAGAGCCACGATCTATTTAGATCTAGCTAATCTTGTTCGAGAGGATTAGAGAGCGGTAGAGGCGAAGCTGAAGGAAGGCCCGGACCTGTCGGTGTCTCCTCTTCATCTTCTACCTCTGGGATCAACTCCATTGGAGCCTGATCCTGAGATCTTGTGGAAAGATCGACTTCTTATTCAAGTGAGTAACATTGTTTTTATTGTTCTTACGGTTCATAACTCTTTGAGTACTTTAATTCCTGTCGCTCTTGAGTTAAAGTTGCATGTTTAGTGTAAGCGTGGTGCTTAGACTAGCTAGCTTATGAATGCCTTCTATATTCCGGATCGTGTGGTAGAAGCGGGAAGTGACCTTGTTCCCGTCTGTCCTTTGCAGTCCACCTCCCGTCTATAGAAACCGTAGGACTCCCCCCATAGATTCTCGGGAGGTTCCCTTTCCTAAGTGTGCCTTCAGACAATCACCCCATAAGAACAATATAGACATAGCTTGTGAGAATAAGAACCAGACATCCTTAAGTTTTCCTTATCTCTCTTTCTGTCAAGTCCTTGATAGCTACTTAGTGATTAGTTATATACCTCAGATACTCTCTTTACCATTCTCCTTGTGGATTCGATATTTAAAACCCTCTCCCGGGTGGAATGCTCACCGGTATCCGTGCGCTTGCGGATTATCCATCATAATATTTCTGTAGGCTTAACAAATACCAACAAGCATTTCTGGTGCCGTTGCCGGGGAGAACGGTTAAGAGAAAACTCTTCGAGTATAACTAATCTTGTATCTTTCTTTTTTCTTTTTAGTTTTAGATTATCTATTGTCCTTATGGACACTACCCTCATTAAAGACTTTTCGGCACCCTCAGAGCTCAGCCTTAGGCCTATGCCATCATCGAAACCAATCCTATCTGATGCCTATGAGCTGCGCCCATGGTTAATAGAGATGGTCCAAACCAACACTTTCTTAGGAATAGAAGACGAAGACCCTTATCATCATCTCCAGCAGTTTGAGCAAACTTGTGACTGCCTGCACATTGAGGGTATGTCAGACGAGACTGTCCGTTGGAAGCTTTTTCCATTCACTCTGAAAGGAAAAGGTCGCCAATGGTACGACCGGACCAAAGAGAAGATGAAAGGCGATTGGGGAACTCTCCGTGCAGATTTTTGCATGGATTTTTATCCCTTATCTAAAGTAGTCGATCTCAGAATCAAGATCATATCCTTCAAACAGGGGGATAATGAGTCTATGAGTTCATCCTGGGAACGTTTTGAACTCCTTTGCAAATCCGGACCAGATCTAAGCCTTCAAGACCATATTCTCCTTCAACATTTCTATATTGGTCTTAATAAGGAATCTAGAGCCTATTTGAATGTCTCCTCTCATGGATCATTCATACACCTTACATCTAGTGAAGCTAGAACTGTCTTAGACAACATTCTAGCTAGCACTAATGATGGTCCTTTAGAAGAGAAAACTTTAGAAGAAGAGATTCCAGAGATAGCTACACCAGAACCTATGCCAGAAACATCTCAACCTATAGCTATCCAACATATAGAATCACCACAGGAAGAAATTCCTCTACCTGATTTTATAAATGATATCGAGGATGATTTATTTTCTGATTATGGAAACACCTTGAAATATCATAAAGAGAAGAGGCCTCGAAAGCACACATCTTCTTCACTTGAGAAGATAGACCCTTTTGAGCAAACCTTCTCAAGAGAACACACTGTGGAGTTTGCATCCATCATGAGTGGGGAATGGTTAGAAGAGTCAGAGCTTTCCTCTGATGTAGTCCATCTGGATTCACCTTCTATACCAATTCAATGTACAATCAATGGAACCCCCTTTGATGCCCTTTATAATCCAGTTGTGGGAATCAATATAATGGCCTTATCCTTTTTCCATCAGTTTATCAAAAACAAGCCATTATCTTCCACAACGAAATTATTAAAGTGCTCCTCGGGACAAATTATTCAAAGTTCAGGAATTCTCTATGTCTTACCTATTTCAGTTTACGACATGCCAATTCACCTGAGCTTTCACATTTGTGATATTAAGGAGTTCGATCTTTTAATAGGCTATCCTTTAGAAAAACTCCTTAAAGAAGGACACACAGGGAAACTTGATGTTTGCCTAGGCAAAACCATTAAAGTTCCCTTACACTTCTCACATTCGATCCATACTAAGACCGAACCCAGTCCTGAACCTGACCCAATGGAAGAGGTGAATGAAGCATCTCTAGAACATTTCGTAGAATCCAATCAAGAAGATGTCACTGAATTCTTCATCGAGGAGGAAGAAGAAAATCCTACAGAATCTGAGCCCCTCGATTAAACCGAGGAACCCTCGAGACCTCCCATTGAGCTTAAACCTTTATCACCTGGTCTTAGATATGCCTTTTTGCACAATGATTCTGAGTCTCCTGTGATCATTAATGACCAACTCACTCAGGAAGAGACTCATAGGCTGATAACCATCTTAGAACAACATCGCTCAACCTTTGGCTACTCGCTCCAAGACCTTAAGGGCATCAGTCCTGCCCTTTGCACTCATCGCATTCCTGCAAACCCTGATGTTCTACCATCTAGAGAGCCACAATGAAGACTCAACAATGCGATGAGAGAGGTAGTGAAGAAAGAAGTTCTGAAACTCTTACACGCCGGGATTATATATCCTGTGCCACATAGTGAGTGGGCGAGCCCCGTGCAAGTTGTGCCTAAAAAGGGAGGCATGACAGTTGTGAAAAATGAGAGGAATGAACTAATTCCTCAGAGAACCGTCACTGGTTGGTGTATGTGCATAGATTATAGAAAACTCAACAAAGCCACAAGGAAAGATCACTTTCCACTGCCCTTCATTGATGAAATGTTAGAGCGGTTGGCAAATCACTCTTTCTTTTGCTTTCTTGATGGATATTCTGGATATCACCAAATTCCAATCCATCCCAGTGACCAGAGCAAAACCACTTTTACATGCCCTTATGGAACTTATGCTTATCGTAGAATGTCTTTTGGGCTATGTAATGCTCCAGCTTCTTTTCAAAGATGTATGATGTCTATATTCTCTGATATGATTGAAGAGATCATGGAAGTTTTCATGGATGATTTTTCTGTTTATGGAAAAACTTTTGATTGTCTAGAAAACTTGGATAAGGTTTTGCAAAGATGTGAAGAAAAGCACTTAGTCCTTAATTGGGAAAAATGTCATTTCATGGTTAGAGAAGGAATAGTGCTAGGCCATCTAATTTCTGAAAGAGGAATTGAGGTAGATAGAGCTAAAATAGAAGTAATTGAACAACTACCTCCACCTGTTAATGTCAAGGGAATTAGAAGTTTTCTTGGCCATGCTGGTTTCTATAGAAGGTTTATAAAAGATTTTTCTCCTATTGCTAGACCTCTTACAAACTTGCTTGCCAAAGATGTTCCCTTTGACTTTGATGATGCTTGTCTTAAATCTTTTGAAACTCTAAAAAATGCTCTTATTTCTGCACCCATTATACAACCCCCTGATTGGTCTTTACCTTTTGAAATTATGTGTGATGCAAGTGATTATGCTGTGGGGGCTGTTTTGGGGCAAACAAAGGACAAGAAACATCATGCCATTGCTTATGCTAGTAAAACTTTGACAGGACCTCAACTCAATTATGCCACAACTGAAAAAGAACTGCTAGCTGTTGTTTATGCCATTGACAAGTTTAGATCTTACTTAGTAGGAGCAAAAGTTATTGTTTACATTGATCATGCTGCTTTAAAATATTTGCTCACTAAGAAAGATGGTAAACCTAAATTAATAAGATGGATTCTGCTTCTCCAAGAATTTGACATAGAAATAAAAGATAAGAAGGGAGTAGAAAATTCTGTTGCCGATCATTTGTCTAGAATGTATTTTGAGAAACCACAGGAACTACCCATCAATGACGCAATGAGGGATGACATGCTCTATCAGATCGCCCGGTCAGACCCCTAGTACGCAGATATTGTTAATTTTATGGTTGCAGGGTATGTACGACCAGGAGCCGACAAGAAAAAGCTTATTTACGAGAGTCACCATCACCTGTGGGATGAACCATACCTTTTTCGAGTATGCTCTGATGGGTTACTCAGGAGGTGTGTACCGGCAGAAGGAATGAAGATCATTGAGAAGTGCCACTCATCACCATATGGAGGTCATTATGGAGCTTTCCGCACACATGCAAAGATCTGGCAAAGCGGATTTTTCTGGCCAACCATGTATCAAGACACAAAAGATTTCGTATGAAGGTGCAACTCCTGTCAGAGGCACGAAAACATCAATTCCAGAAATGCCATGCCACTGACAACCAACCTTCAGATCGAGCTCTTTGATGTCTGGGGAATTGACTACATGGGACCATTCCTAAAATCTGGAAAATTCGAGTACATCTTAGTGGCAGTTGACTATGTCTCCAAATGGGTTGAAGCCCTGCCATGCAGATCTGCTGACCACAAAAGCTCAATAAGAATGTTTGAAGAGACAATATTTCCGAGATTCGGTACGCCAAGGTTAGTGATAAGTGATGGAGGATCCCATTTCATCGACAAGCGCTTCGAGAAATACCTCATGAACCATGGGATCCAGCACAATGTCGCTACTCCTTACCACCCGCAAACAAGTGGTCAAGCAGAGACGTCCAATAAGCAGATCAAGAACATTCTACAGAAGACGGTGGACCAAATGGGGATAAAATGGAAAGACAAGCTACCCGAAGCACTTTGGGCTTATCGGACAGCTTATAAAACCCCCATTGGAATGTCTCCCTACCAACTGGTCTACGGGAAGACATGTCACTTGCCGGTTGAGCTAGAATTCAAGGCTCATTGGGCAATAAAGAGATGGAACATGGACTTTGAAGCAGCCGGAACAAAACGAAAAATGCAACTGTCCGAGCTAGAAGAATGGAGAAAGAAGGCGTATGATAGTGCCAAGATCTACAAGGAAAGAACCAAGAGATGGCACGACAAGAGAATCATAAAGAAAGAATTCAACCCAGGCGATCAGGTATTACTTTTTAACTCCAGGGTACGACTCTTTGGGAACGGGAAGCTATGAAGCAAGTGGGACGAACCATACAAGGTGGTGAATTCATCGTCACACGGAGCCGTCACTCTTCAAGACGATGAAGGTACGTTATTCAAGGTAAATGGTTAACGTCTTAAAATATTTTTAGAGCCCAATAAAGAGTCTGAGGATTTAGATGGAATAGATTTCTTTTGTTTTCCCACGAAAATTAATTTTAGGCCGTAATGGGCCGCCTTAGGGTTTTTAAGGATCAGCACACGGTTAGAGCACCCCGCGCCGAAGATCGTCGCGAGACGACGTGGTGGGGGGCCGATCGACCTCCTCACTGGGCCGATCGGGCCCTGCCCGCCGCCTCGCGCCGCCAGCTTTCGCCCACGCTATCTCTAAGGTGCTCAGTTTTGGAAAAACTTGTTCGGGGATCTTTTACGAGATATCCCGTAGCCTTTCCAAGCTAGGTCAACCCCCTCTGCAAGTCCGTGACTGATATATAAGCAGGGGCAGACCTCCACCTTTTTCTCATCCCAAAGCCTCCAAGTAGCAGCAATGGCCGACAAGCAGCTTGTCCCCTTTAGCTTTGAAGCCAAGGCGGTTGTTCCTTTCGAGAAGGAAGCAAAGCCGCTAGCCTCCTTGCCTCCTGATCACATCCCTCTCTCGCTGTTCCCGCCTAGTCGTCCACATTCGCCGTCACCACCTAAAGAAAGCAAGCAGGCGATGTACGCTCAGCCGTACGATCGCCGTCGTGAAGTAGCTCAGAAGAAGCCGATCCGTGTTCCTAGCTACATGGATCTGAAGAAACCAAGGGATGGAGAGCGACTCGCTGACGTGCACATGGACAAGCATGGCAACACAAGGGTGCATAAGTACACCACCTCCTCAAGCCGTGTCACCATCGACGGAGTTCGTGCCAAAGAACCTCAAATCAAGAGAATTCCGGTCATCAAAGCCAGCCAGCGGATGCCGCAGAAACAGAAGACCCGGAAGACCGTAGTTGTTAGAGTTGTTTAATAAAGTGCTCTCTCCTTTAATAAAGAAGTATTCCACAAGTTGAGCTATTTTTGCCTATATATATATATTCTGGATATGTTTTTGTCTCCACCATACTGTGCATGCAAGATAACAGAAAAAAAGTGTGGGGGAGAAGAATAGACGACCAAACGGCATCTTCCACGACCAAAATCAAGAAAAACGGGAAAAGCACAGAACAAACGACTCGCACGACGAACCACGGCAGAACCCAGTTCGGCCACGTCTCGTCCACCACTCGGTTTGCTTCCTGAACTTTTTAAATTTTTGTAATTTGCTTTCCGTTTCGAATTTAAATAAAGATGCCCTGCTAAAATGTCGTGATGACCTAAAAGATAAAGTTTCACATGTTTATGCTCTTAGAAATATTTATTGCTTTTGGGATGATCAGAATGAGGTTAGAATAATGAGAACCATCTTTCTTTTATCTTGTCTATGGAGAGTGCTTTAAAAATCATTAGCTAAGTTTCTCCTTTGTGATCAATAATATATCTCAATAGAGCTTTCATTGAAAATAAATTTGATTAAATGCTGCTTACTTGTATTGAGCTTTGTCAAATCTAAGAGCTATGTTGAAGTTTTGTCTAAGTCTATGATCAAGATCACGTACACTGCTTTCACTAAAGTATCTATGCTCTAAGATTTTTGATCTCTGTCTCCCATATCATGAAAAAAGGTACAGCTAAAAAAAAAGAAGAAGAGAGAAAAAGCCAAAGAAAGAAAAGAAAAAAAATTATGAGTGGAGAGAAAAGTGAGAGAGAGGAGAAAATGGACAAGTGTTCTACGGGTCAGAAGAACCCCCCTCTCAGAAAAAAAGGCATAAAAAAAGAGAAGAATAATGGACATGTGTCCGAGGGTGAGTAGGGCCCACTTCTCTAAAATAATAAGTGAGAGAGTAATAATGGACGCGTGTCCGAGGGTGAGTAGAACCCAACTCTCCACAAAATAGCTGAATACCTCTAAAAAAATGGGAAAAGATAGAAGATTCTAAAGTCAGAGCAGTGGTTTTTAAAATTTGACACACGCACATATCTTGATCTACGACCTATGACAGGCCTCTTCATGGATACAGATTTTGACCCAGCAATATATGCAAGGTAAGTCTGCTACATCTTTACATTCTAAAAACTTCACATATATTTGAGAGTATCACAAAGGAGTAAGCAAGGCTGCATTTTCTTTTTAAAAACTTATTCAAACTCTCTCCATTGACTTGATTTGAGAAATAAAGGTGATCTATTTCTAACTATGCTCAGATATCCCCTAAGTACAGATATGACTAAGGAGTATAATTATGTTGATTCTTGTCTCTACGGTTGTAAACCATCCTTTTATCGAGGACGAGTAAAAGCCTAAGTGTGGGGGAGTTTGTTGGCACATTTTATCTATAAATATTTCCCCTCACATTTACTGGAAAAAGGACTAAAATATAATTAGATCACCTTATTAGGGTTTATATTGACAATTTCCACAAGTTTTGGTGAATCTATGAATTTACAGGGACTATTCAGAAAATATGCAAAGAAACCACTCTAGAAGACTCCAGAAGGCTCCGGAACTCAACGTGACTTAGCACCTAAGAAAGAAGCATCTAGAAGGATCAAGGACCCACCTGGCCGAAGTGGACCCCGAGGGGGGCCCACCCCAGCCTGATCGGCCTGGTGGTGGGGCCGGTCGGCCCCCCCTGGCGCCAAATGGGCCCAGCTTCCGGAATGTTCTTCCACCGCCTATGAGGATCAATCTAAACCACAAGTTAAGGTCGGTTTGATCGTATGGTGCACGTCATCTCCTCCGGGCTATATAAGCAGACCCCCTGACCCTAGGGTAGACAACAATTCATTCTATCAGATCCTCCATGCCTATCTGAGATTAGAGCTCTAGATTAGAATTAGAGTTGGTGAGTTAGTATCAAGTTGAGAGATTAGAGCCACGATCTATTTAGATCTAGCTAATCTTGTTCGAGAGGATTAGAGAGCGGTAAAGGCGAAGCTGAAGGAAGGCCCGGACCTGTCGGTGTCTCCTCTTCATCTTCTACCTCTGGGATCAACTCCATTGGAGCCTGATCCTGAGACCTTGTGGAAAGATCGGCTTCTTATTCAAGTGAGTAACATTGTTTTTATTGTTCTTACTGTTCATAACTCTTTGAGTAGTTTAATTCCTGTCGCTCTTGAGTTAAAGTTGCATGTTTAGTGTAAGCGTGGTGCTTAGACTAGCTAGCTTATGAATGCCTTCTATATTCCGGATCGTATGGTAGAAGCGGGAAGTGACCTTGTTCCCGTCTGTCCTTTGCAGTCCACCTCCCGTCTATAGAAACCGTAGGACTCCCCCCATAGATTCTCGGGAGGTTCCCTTTCCTAAGTGTGCCTTCAGACAATCACCCCATAAGAACAATATAGACATAGCTTGTGAGAATAAGAACCAGGCATCCTTAAGTTTTCCTTATCTCTCTTTCTGTCAAGTCCTTGATAGCTACTCAGTGATTAGTTATATACCTCAGATACTCTCTTTACCATTCTCCTTGTGGATTCGATATTTAAAACCCTCTCCCGGGTGGAATGCTCACCGGTATCCGTGCGCTTACGGATTATCCATCATAATATTTCTGTAGGCTTAACAAATACCAACATACGTGTTGACGGTCCTTACAACAAAAATTCGACCGTCATTATATCGGGAAAGAGAGGAGTATCTGACAAGTTTCATGCACATTTTTAGGTGCTAATAATGTTCCACGAGTTGTGTGTGAATTTCATATGCAGGTACACCATTAGGGGACATGCACAGACCACTTGGCTACACATGGCAGGTGTGCCCGCACTTGCCAACCGCCACGTTTTGGATCCTGGACATCAACAATGGCACAGGCACATCTTGGATGAATGAGAAGCGTCGGTTTTACGTCGGTTTGATCAAAGGGACAAGGTTGGAAGCACTTGGATCCATGGGTGCACCTATCCATGCAACCAACCGACATAACCTCCACAACCGCCATCAAGGAGCCATCCTGGACGTCCCTGCACACCATCGGTGCATCACACAGCGATTGGTGAGGTGCGCCCGCACCTGTGATCGGTGGACTTTCGCGCCACCAACTTGGGAACCGACTTGCAACCGACCAAGGACCAAGGATCAGGGCCGTCCACGACGAGAAGCAGTTGATCATAGGTGCGCCTGCACCTCTTGGTGCACCCACACCTACAACCGTCCTCCACACTGCTCCACCGACCTTCCAAGGCTATAAAAGGCACCCCTCACCTATTGGGACAACACACACGAAGTAGGAGCATCACTTGAAGCCTCAATTCTACCTTAGAGTAGGATTAGTGTAGTTTGGGAGTTAGAGTCGAGTCGAGCTAGTCTTGGGGTTCCGGAGGAGTCTTCTTCAGAGTTCCGGTACTACTCTTGTATCCTTTTCTTTGTAAGACTCAAGTTCAATATCAAGTTATCTTTCTATATTACTTTTCGAGTCAATTATATTTAGCTTCTACTTAGCTCTAGTAGCTTTATTCTTGGTTTAGATTAAAGTGAGTTTAGTTTTGGTGAGTTTAAGCTCTCTTGAACCCTATAGTGTTGTCGTCCTTCTTCGCTTGACCTTCTACCGAGTGCTTTTGTGCTTAGTAGTAGGGAGAGATCTTCCTTTGTCACGTGCGGGGGAAGGTACTTGTGAGCGCGGTGCTCAGAGCTTATCTTAGTCTTAGATTGGTGTCCTTTTCAATGGAATAGTTGTGGTACCCAAGGGAGGTGACAGCTCCGGAAGGGCTTTGTAGTCCACCACGTTAGTCCGGGTCGGTAGGACTCAGTGCGTCGTAGTTCTCCCTTCTCATCCCAGTCTGAGAGCACAGCTTCGCATGCCCCTGCAGCACTAGAAGAGCTTGACGAACTTCTCTTACCTTGACTCTATCTTACCTTAATTATCTTCCCAGAGTTGACAAGGATAGATAGATTGTACTAGGATCCTTTGTCGTCTCATTGTCCTCCCAACTCACTAGGTCCTCTCTATACTTTTATCAAGATCTCCTTGCGTGTCAATTTACCCATTGAATATCTTTATCGTTACCCCCGCCATAGCTGTCTACCGAGTTTCGATACTCTCCACTCATTTATTATTTGACTATCTATGCCGTAGTGCTTCCCTTGGGAAAATATAAATACGATAACCTGAATACCACCGAGTGAAGTGCTACAACGGTAATCCATGCGCTTGCAGACCTTTTCTGTGACGTGTTTTACCCGGCATTTCTGGCGTCACTGCTATCTTAGTAATGACGCTAAGAAATACCAAAAGTACGGTATTTTCTCGGGTGGGTTCTCACAGAAGGGGAAATGGGGGCGGAAAGATTTGAGATGGCGATGAGTAGAAGGGAGGGAAGGGATGGGGGCAGGGGTAATTTATCCATTTTGGTGGAGGGCCCTATCAGATTACCAATATTCCCTTTCATTATGGTGGTGGCTGAAACGGGGTGCACTGGGAAGGGGGAAGCAAAAAGGACATTTAACATCTGCTTTGCCCGGGCGTCCGAAATTTCGAATATTTGAATAGCGCGTCGGTTTGTTCTAGGGGCCGGTAGTGCTATATACTGGCGGCAAAGGATGTTGCTCTTATCAAGATACTGGTACAAAGGATATTTCATTGTTAGGAACTACTCATTTCGTTTATCTACTTCTCCGCTTAATTTGATGTCCGTTGTTAAGTAGTAAAAATGGGAGGGTGTACTTTGGATGGACTGTCAGATCATGAGCACGTTGCATACTACTCGATAATGCCCACATTGGAGATCAACACATTATTCCTTCCTTCCTCGATTCGATTCGCATACTACATGATCATGAGCACGTTGCATACTGCTCGATCATGCCCACAATAGAGATCAACACATCCCTTCCTTCGTCAATTCGATTCGCTTAGTACTACAAGATTATGAGCACATCACGTTGCATACTCCTCGATCATGCCCACATTAGAGATCAACACATCCCTTCGTTTGTCGATTCGATTCACTTAGTACTACAAGATTATGAGCATGTCACGTTGCATACTCCTCGATCATGCCCACATTGGAGATCAACAAATACCTTACTTTGTCGATTCGATTCACTTAGTACTACAATATTATGAGCACATCACATTGCATACTCCTCGATCATGCCCACATTGGAGATCAACACATCCCTTCCTTCGTCGATTCAATTCTCTTAGTACTACAAGATTATGAGCACGACACGTTGCATACTCCTCGATCATGCCCACATTGTTGATCAACACATCCCTTCCTTCGTCGATTCGATTCACTTACTACTACAAGATTATGAGCACATCACATTGCATACTCTTCGATCATGCCCACATTGGAGATCAACACATCCCTTCTTCTCATCAAACATCGGTACGGTGGCATGATTCAAGGATTACATCAAAAATTACAAACAAAAGCATGCGTAGTGAGTGTTGGGTTCATTTTATGCATAGCACGACTCATGCATTGCATGATGTCGAGGCTGCAGAACTCTCCGTTTTGGGTGTAGGAATCCCGCATTGATCTAAGCCATTAATACAATCGGAGGATTCAATCGTATGGAAGTCGGAGTCTTCAACGCCACGACACAAGTACTATGTTCTATTTTGAAAACAAAGTGCTGGTACCTCTATCTCATTCTGTAACTAGGTACAAGAGTATAGGGAGTCTTCCGACTCTGGTACAATTTCATCTTGGTCAGCAATTGTGAAGACCTGAGCACAAAGCCCAGGCAAAATGATTATTTATGGTTGGTTCGCACATGTAACATCCCGGAATTTTTCCGGAATGTTTATTAGTACAAAAATGTGAATTTTAAAATTTTGGATTGAAGTTGAGTGCATAACAAAATTATAAGGATGTCTTCTTTGCACCTTCCCTAATTTCCTAGATTTATTGTGGAGCTAAATAATAAATTTAGGACTTATAAAATGTTACTGTGAGAATTTTGGAGTTTATTGGATTTATTTGGATTTTATTTGTGCGGGATTCAGATTTGAATTCTAATTCAAATTTGAATCATATAGGTTTTGGATTCATATAGATTTAATTTTTGTGGGATTCAGATTTTAATTCAAATTCAAATTTCTAATTCAAAAATAGGAAAAACCTTAACCCAGCCTTTGGGCCATAACCTCACCGGGGAAGTCTGCCGGAGGCCCTTAATCCCGTTGTTAAGTTCGCTGGGCTCCCCTAAACTCCCACCGGCTTGGTAGCCTTTTAGCCTACCTAGGCCTGCCAGCCCTCTTCACCACCTGAGTCGCTTACAGGTGGGGTCCCCACATCAGCGCCACCTCCCTCTCTTCTTTTCCCCCTTTTTCCCTTTACACCGCGCCGCGGCCACCCGGGGTGAGCCAGCTCGGCCGAGCTCGGCCGTGCAGCCATGGTCGCCGCTCCAAATGCGTGCCACATCAGCCGCAGTGTATCCTGCCGTCCAAGCCATCCGCACCTACCTATAAAGGACAATCAAGGCAACAAAAGTGAAGAGTATGACGATGATATCCACACATGGGAGTAGGACTTCAAGAATTACAAGATGGTTCATCATATTCCATGCTTAGCAACACGCTAAGCATGGGGGAGGATTTGGTGGACATAAGAAGACCGCATGGAGTACAAGGATCACGGTTGCCACGGGATGCTAATTTTCTTCTTTCATGTTAAGCACAATGCTTAAGCATGGGGGAGGCCGTGCTACACTTCAAGTATCAAAGGACGGTAACAATTCCTCAACCTTCTTTTTGTCCTTGTCTTTCTATATGTCTGTTCATATGTATATGCTTTCCACAACCTTAGAAGCAACCTTTGTATATCTCTCTATAGAATAACATGACTACTAGGAGTGCAACCTAGATTCATTTTTGTTTTCATTAATAATCACTGTTACCGTGTGCTCACCATGATGATATCTTGTATGCTCTTACTTATGGATATATGATGATCGTTGCCACTTTGCTCATTTTTGTGCTTGGTTTGTATATAATTAAGCTAGTGCTCTCTTTATTATAATCTGAAAATTAAATTAATGTTAGCCAAATCATTTGTGGAGGTTATGTTAACTTGAGACCCATAGTATTTTTTGTTACACTCATTTTTGAATGAATCGAAGATCATTTGTTTTTTTCTTAAAAGATATGCTAACCTTGTCTTTAATACCACTTGTATTTTGCTCGACCTATCCAAAGCCTTATATTCATTGAGTGCAAAAACCTTAGTTTACAAGATTTATTTTTGGGTGCATTTATCCAAGGCTTGATTTCTCTGGCCCGAGACTAATAAGCTAGTCATTCCGTTTTTGCATATCTATCGTTATGCTAGCCTTTTCTATCCGTGCATTGTGAGTTTCCACATCGGAAATTTTGCAAACCTCACTGGATATCCACCCATAAACCCAAAATATCTTTTTGTGTATACCTCCTTGACCACAACCCAAAACTTCCTGGAATGTTTCTGTGCAACTGCTGTAGCCACCGGCCTGACCGGCGCTGTCCACCGGCCTGATCGGTGCCATCGGTCTGACCGGCGTAGGCCATCGGTCTGACCGGTGTGGCACAGGCAGCAAGTTGTGCTGATTGCCGCTGCGTGTTTGGAGTGTGAGTTTCGGTTGATTGAGTGGTTTGCTCCTAGGGTCAGTAGCACTTTCAGTGGCTACGTAACTTTGGCAAACTTGGGTAGTTCGAATCGGAGAAGTGTTGGATAGGCCGTGTTCGACTTGTTGGAGAAGCCATCTCCTTCGAGAAGAATTTTTATCGGCTCCCATTCACTCCCCCCTCTCTGGTCGCCAGTTCGGTCCTTTAAGTTTTTTGCCTAATTAACCTTAGCCTAATGAGAGCTTTAGCGCTGAGCTAGAAACTTATGCTACCTTTAATCACATTTTGCTCATCCAACTTTAAATTGTGGTTGTGATTGCGTATGTTTTTATTATGTCTTGCAAATCTTGGACTTGCTTTGTGCTTGGTCAAGCTCGAGACCTTAAAAGAGTGTGTATTGGGGAAAACCCAAGTTTCACTAACCATGCAGGTCATTAAAACTTAATCAAGAGGAGAGAAGCCATGCCCCCAAAGAATTGCAAGCTCGTGCATCGCCTTCCCCGAATATCGAGTGCAGACGTCGCTGTTTTCATCAGTTTTAAGCACCTGGTCAGATATGAAGAAGATGGCAAAAGTTGAAAAATCAGAAGCTCCATCAAGTGCTGATTCCAACGCATCCAAGATCGATGAATTTGAAGACCCGTACAAGGAGATATGGCGAAAACATTAGGTGTTGCGCAGTCTGAAATCAGATTTGGACAGATTGCAGCGTTAGAGTAAAACGGGCATAACTCACTCGATCAGAGTCCATTGGGGGTCAATAAAGACTTGATGTAAAGACAATTTCATGTGCCATGCATCAAAGAAATTGTTTGCTACATAGTCTGGTCTGGAAAGAGAGGAAAATTCGTGAAAGGAGAGGCAGCGACGAAGAGCAAAGGAGAAGAAGGGGATGATGATGCAAAAGATGATCGGGCAAGTCTTCCATTGAGCGTGAATGAATGTGTCAAGCATGGAGAGTGAATCAAATCTACATGGAAACCTTCAAATCTTGCATGAAGGACCATGGCTTCGCGACAACGAGAAGGTACGTAAAAAAGTCGAGTTCTATGACTTTAAATGAAGGACTTTGCGGGAGGCAACCCGTTTTCTTTATATAAACATAATATGACCGTCTACATTGACATCTTTAATGAAACATCAAATAACATTGTACCGTTGCTCTAATAAATGCCACAACAACATGGTGTATGTTTTAATTACTATTGAGTGAGCTCTTTGTTATTTGATCTTGGAAAACTTGTAGACTCCTTTTGTGTGCCTATTAGCGTTTAGAGTCTTCTTCTTTGTGTCTTTTTAGAGAGAAATATAAAGTTGGCATCATCCTTTGACTCTAAACTTGTGGCTAGTTAATTTAGGCTAACTTTGGCTTTTGTTTTAGACCACCACCATATCATGTCATTTTGTTCATCCATGTCATATTGCATTGCGTGTTTTGTGTCGATCTAACTTTTTTCAACCAACCTAAGCCTTCCTATAGCCCCCACCAAAAACTCGTAGCCAAGTAGGGTAGGGTTGACTTGCGTTGTTTGGCTTGCACCATTCCGGTTGGACAAGCCCACCTCTATCCCTTGCTCTAACTAAAACTTTTAACTAGCCTCCCTATAAAAGCCTTAGGAAAACCTCTCCTACCTTCAGCCTTCCTAAAACCTTAGGTTTGTTTTTCATAAAAATACCTTTAGCACCACCTTAGATAGAATTTCTATGCTTGTCTCCCTCTCTTCAAAATTCTTATTTGAGCCAAAAACATAGGATACCCATAACCTACCCTTTAAACCTTGTTAGTTTGGTTGATTGATTCTTTTCGATGGGTGATTTTCTTGATGACAACGCTTACTTCGTATGAAGTGAAGGCCAAGCTTTGTCCTTTGCTTATTGTGGACCTTTTCGGAAATCTTTCCTGGCCTACTAACATTTTTTGCTAGCCCTTTGCATTTTGCATTTCTTTGATGACCACTTCGTTATGTTAAGCCGGTTCGGTTTTCTAAAACTTTTTGGAGCGCTTGAATTCCTTGGCTTTAACATGGTGTTTGATCCGAGAGTTTCAGCAACATAGTTATAAACATGGTGTTTAAAACTTTGTGTAATCTCTATAAAGTTTATTATCAACCTTTCATGCTTCTACCTCATTGCATTCACGCTTGCACACACGTACAACCATTAGGTTTTTCTTTCACTAGATTAACTATGCCACAAGTTAAGATCTTAGGGGATGTCTTTGGTTTGTCGGTATAGAATGAGTATTCCCGGCCGTCACCTCGGGGGTACTTTGTTCTTTAGAGCTGTTTTGCAGGTATGGCGAATCACTCCCATGAGTTTGTGATAAAAGATGAAATTAAGATCGTCAACACCTCCAAAATCCCGAAAGAAACACCGCTGTCCTCATCAAAATTAAGCACATGTTCAGAGATGTAGAAAAAAGGAAATTTGGACATTCAGGAGCTCCACTAAGTCTTCTTTCCAACTTATCATTATTTAACATTTTAGGAGACCCGTGCAAGGAGTTAGAAACAAATCATTGGGCGTCACACATTCTGAAATCAGCCCGGGACAGCTTGCATTGATGGAGTAAAAAGGGCGTAACTCTCTTGTTCGTAGTCCGATTGGGGTAAAAAACCACTCGTTGGAAAGATAATTTCAAGCACTTTACAATGGAGTATTATTTTAGTACATGTTATATTCTGGAAGTTGAAGAAAAATCAGTGGAAGTTGAAGTAGTGATAAGGGACAAAATGGAAGGAGGTGAAGACGAGTTGAGAAACGATTGGGACTAAGGCTTGTGACAAAGGGTGGACGTTGAAGGACAATCAAGGAAACAAAAGTGAAGAGTATGATGATGATATCCACACATGGGAGTAGGACTTCAAGAATTACAAGATGGTTCATCATATTCCATGCCTAGCAACATGCTAAGCATGGGGGAGGATTTGGTGGACATAAGAAGACCGCATGGAGTACAAGGATCACGGTTGCCACGGGATGCTAATTTTCTTCTTTCATGTTAAGCATAATGCTTAAGCATGGGGGAGGCCGCACTACACTTCAAGTATCAAAGGACGGTAACAATTCCTCAACCTTCTTTTTGTTCTTGTCTTTCTATATGTCTGTTCATATGTATATGCTTTCCACAACCTTAGAAGCAACCTTTGTATATCTCTCTATAGAATAACATGGCTACTAGGAGTGCAACCTAGATTCATATTTGTTTTCATTAATAATCACCGTTACCTTGTGCTCACCATGATGATATCTTGTATGCTCTTACTTATGGATATATGATGATCGTTGCCACTTTGCTCATTTTTGTGCTTGGTTTGTATATTATTAAGGTAGTGCTCTCTTTATTATAATCTGAAAATTAAATTAATGTTAGCCAAATCTTTTGTGGAGGTTATGTTAACTTGAGACCCATTGTATTTTTCGTTACACTCATTTTTGAATGAATCGAAGATCATTTGTTTTTGTTCTTAAAAGATATGCTAACCTTGTCTTTAATACCACTTGCATTTTGCTCAACCTATCCAAAGCCTTATATTCATCGAATGCAAAAACCTTAGTTTACAAGATTTATTTTTGGGTGCATTTATTCAAGGCTTGATTTCTCTAGCCCGAGACTAATAAGCTAGTCATTCTGTTTTTGCGTATCTATCTTTATGCTAGCTTTTTCTATCCGTGCATTGTGAGTTTCCACATCGGAAATTTTGCAAACCTCGCTGGATATCCACCCACAAACCCAAAATATCTTTTTGTGTATACCTCCTTGATCACAACCCAAAACTTTGAGTATGGATGAATATTTTTGGAGACCTCCATGAAAGGATCCCTAGAAGGTTTCAAGTATCTCTCTTCAAGAAAATACAAGAATTTCAGCACTTACCTTGGCACAATCATCACCTCTTTGCTCGGGGACAAGCTACGTCTAAGCATGGGGGTTGCCAAGGAAGTACTAGTGTAGTCTAGAGTTCAAGGGGATTAAAAAAAAGTGACGAAAAAAGAAAGAGAAAGAAAGAGAAAAAGTATGATGAAAAAAGGTGATAAAAAAAGAAGAAAAAAGGGAAGAAAAATAATAATAAAGCTCCTGGGTTCTCTAGCTACGTTTGGAGATTTCAAAAGGACTTCAAGATCAAGACTCATACTCATCTTTCCGACCATGTGCAATCCGATAACGAGGACTTCGTTTGTGCCTCGGTATCACTCTTTACCATTTGCACATGTCCACCTATCTCAAAGTGTGTGTATTTTTCTCTCCCCCCTCCTTGGAACATTATTTTTCCAATGACCTTTTTGACGAGTCTCGGTAAGTCCATGAGAAGCTTGTCTTGTTTTGATAATATCTCAACTATAATATCTTGGTAGGACTAAACTTTTCCATAGCTCCATATAAAGCCTTCCACCAAATATTTGAGAGAGGAAAGGAGTAGTAGGCTTGAGAGACAAGATGAGATGAGAGTTCATGAGCAAGATGCAAGGAGGTTTATTATTGATCTTGGTAAAGTAATTTTTCTTCATCCCGCTCTTTATTTTTTCAAAATTTCTGACATTTGTTTAAAATTTGAGAGCATGATTAATTACTTGTGGAAAGATCTTAAATGATATCTACCCTCCATAGAGATGAAAGCTAGTTACATTATGGACCTTTAACAAATGTAAACTTGGAGATCATTATGTTTTCTCGTGTATGATCAAGTGCAGGGTATGAACTTTGAAAGGCAATACTGACATTCATTAAAGGCTTCCTCGAGGACGAGCAAGGTTTAAGCATGGGGGTATGTTGACGGTCGATTTCCGTCAACTAAAAGCACTTGTTACACTTTGGTTTGAGCTTTGAATTATAACTAACCCGCCACTAGGCATACTAATGATGTAACAAGTTCGCACTTGCATGTGGTTTTTGGAGTATGTTGTTTACGCAGGATTTAAGCACCTAAATGATGACTTCCGGGTAAAGTTCATTGAGCACTTTGTGAGAAGGTCATGAAGCCCGACACAAGTCAAGACACGAAGCGAACATGACTCCGAATGACCCAAGGACCGAAGCATGAAGCCGTGAAGCTCTGAGGATCTAAATAGAAGATGCGGGAGTTTGCGCGCCAAGCACCCTTATCTAAACCGCAGGGAAAATGATGTCAAGGACCAACATGCAGTTCAGCAAAGAATCAAGAAGACACAAGAAGCGTCGGGGAGAAAGATGGGCCCGAACCGGGCCAAAAAGGGCCTGGGCCGGCCGACCGATACCGACCAGCCTACCCTGTTTCTGGCTCAGTTCGGCCTCCCCTTTGACCTAGTGCCTCCTCGGTTGATAAATAGTCTCTGCCTCCGACGGCCGCCACATCCATTCATCACAACTTGGCGAAACCTAGAAGCAAGCACGGGAGGGAGACGACAACCGTCGCGAGTCCTCAAAGTTGTCTAGGAGATGGCCTAGGCCTACCCTTGCCGCCATGGCCTCCTTGCACGGTTGAGCCATGGTGGAGTTTTGGAGCTACGCATACGTCATCATAGTTATGGCCTCAGTGGTGATGGTGTAATGCATACTTTCATTTGAGCAATGATAATCTTGTCATCCGATCTTTTAAGCGATTCCATGTCTCCGTTCATGCTTTCTACTTGTTGTGAATATGCTTATTCTTTAGTCTAATGCATGGTTAGACTACTTAGCATACTTTATGTAATCATGGTGATTAGATCTAGTATGTTGAACCTTCATGGTTTGTAGACACGTTCAATTGGATGTGCCCCTAGACTCCCCGCACGAATAGGGGCGCATCGTGACAGGACGAAGGTTTCAAAAGGTGGATGTTTTCGGGAAGAAGGATAGAGGTAGGAATTTAAGGATGCTATTAGATGAGATGCTTAATTTGTTGCTCTTTAGCTGGAACTACAACTAGAAGGTGATAGGCCTAGTTACCCCTTTGGTTGCACTTTACCTAGCCTATGTTTGTGGATGTGATCAACCTATATGCTATCACTCATATCTATTAGGTTTACCCCTTTTTGTATGCAATTGATGATTCATGTTAGGTTAGATTGACTAGATAAGGTAGAGAACCTTAGCAATTTGCTTCCGATCCACGGATTTGATAACCTTGGGTAATACTCGAGGGAAAAAGTGCTACGATGATCCGTAAGGGACGGTGAATCTTGACGTGTTTTTGGACCGTCAACAGCAACACGACTCAGGATGAAGGAGATCCAGTGAGCATACGACATATGTCGGGCCACGGTCAACCCATCAAGGATAACATCTTCAATCTCACGTAAAATGAAGTCCACGAGGTCGAAGGGCCGACCAGTCATGACTCTGGAGGTAACAATGTCTTTCGTAGTGCCCGGTGAACCACATTTGCCTCAGGGGTAAGCATGTCAGGTGTGCGATATGCTCGCCTACCTGTGAATGACTCAACAAAAAGTCCGGCCATCTCCTCGTTGGTCGGGAACGACCCAGTGAGCAAACTATGCTGAGGTGGTTAACGATACATGTAGACAATACTCTGTAGGGATGGCTTATCCTCGTACTGTCCATGCAGCGGCTTGACGCATGGATACCGTTTCTATAGTGAGCGGTAATGTATGGGGACGCTTCTGTGAGTGTTGGCACGGAAGGTTCTTTTCTTCAGGTACACTAACCACATTTCGTAAGTCGCTTAGTGAGAATCGAATAGTTCTTGACTAGTTATTATAGGGAGAAACGTATATAAGCCTTGCCACCGGCACTAACTACGATTTTTGGCTTGATTGCCTGGTGAGGACGAATAGAACATTCTTGCACCAAGAGTAAAATTTTTTGAACCCTAAAAATTGTCATAATCCTTAATTTGTGTGTTCTCTAGGAAAGCTTTTTATTTTGTGTGTTTCTTATATAGCCTCATGTGTCTAGATCCTTGTTTTTCATTTTGATCCTCTTATTTGCTTGAATGGTTACCCCCTGTTATAAAAATAATTTGACTAGATGATCTATACCAAAGTTGCTCCATATCTAATCTAGTTTTTGCTCACAAAAATTCGTGGTCATATACCCAAATTAGTGAACCTCTGTCATGCTGTTTTCCTAGGGACCTACTCTAAAATTTTGTTTAGTTTGAGCACCTTCCTAATCTTTCTAGATCAACCTTTGAATACCAAAAATGTGTCTCATAATATCACTGAGTTACTATGAAAATTCAGGAATTTTTGGGCTTCTGGTTTTTGAGTTATGAATTTTTATTAACAACTGCCAGAATTTTGCGCCATTTAACATGTTACACTCGCATTGAGGTCTAACATGTTGTTATAAATTCTTGTACAGATGGACGCCCCCATTTTCTTCGATATCGGTGAGGACAGTATGGTCCGTACTGAAGGGCTGCACTAGGAGATCTTCCCCGCCTTTTGTGGGAGGCTCTTAGCACCGCTGGTTACACCACTCCACCACTCTACGAGACAGTTGAGTTTTGGGACCAGGGCATGCCGTGCTGCCGCATCGCCTCCATCATACCGCCTCACCCAGACTTCCCCGAGTGGCCCGACTTGAGCACCGTGCTCTTTGGCCATAGTGGGTTGGAGACGACTGGGACAACAACATTACTGATGCTGAACGCTTTCTGCGGCCACCACCCACAGGAGGTGATGCTGACTCCGGTAGGGTTATTCCCAGCAGTGGACCCCCACGACCCCGCTTGGCTAGAGCGTGCGACGCTCATGGCTGAGCTACTTCAGGTGACGACCCCGCTCGACACTGTGCAGACACTGATGAGGTTCATGGAGGCTTTGTACAACCTCCAGGTTTATCGTCGCACCACGCCTGCCATCCTGACCCAACACCTTGCTGAGGCCATGGGCGACTTGCACGTGCTCTCTTGGGCTTATCAGCAGTAGGTCGCTACCCTTGCTCAAGCTCGGCTAGATATTGTCACGCTCTAGGACCAGAGGGTGCAGATGGATATTGAGCGAGGTGACCACTTCCAGCAGATCTTCGACCTCCAGAATGAGAGGGACTTCTTGCAGGCACATTTGGCTGCCTTTGAGGCCCAGAGGTTGGCACTTGTGCAGCACGTCGACGAGATGCAGCAGTAGGTGCTCGACGCTGAGATCGACATGGAGGTGATGAATGCCTTCGTTGACCTCGTGCAGCAGCAGCAGCTGCAGGCTCCCCCAGTAGTTGGGCCAGCACCTCCCGAGGAGCAGCATGGACAGTCCGCCCTTGATGAGGAGAGCCAAGCTGGACCGCCCCCATCGTCGTCACCTGGTTTGCCCGCAGCTAGTGAGGGTTCCGTCAGCAACTAGGTTTCCATAGTCGATGTAGTAGTCATAACTTGTACTCTTTCGTACAGCCGCTTTTGGTTGGTTTTTGTGTAATAGGCTGACCTAGGAGTATCTCTGGTTGTAGCAAGATGAAGGACCGATTAGGTGACTAGAGAGGGGGGAGTGAATTGGAGCCGATAAAAATTTCTCCGAAAGAAAACCGGCTAAGTCCCAAAATCACAACCAAGGATTCCCACATGTACTTGCCAAGGTCACGTAGTCACAATGAACCTACCAACCCTAGGAACAAGTCCAAACAAGTTGCAAAGCGGAAGCACAACTCAAGATGCAATGGACTTAGGCAAATCTGCCAAACTAGGACGGACCGTCCGTATGGAGGTCTCAGACCATCCGTGGTGATCGACGGACCGTCCGTGAGAGGAGGACAAACCGTCTGTATTAAGTAGACAGAACCTCCAGTAGCACATCAAGCTATATAGACCGTCCTTATGGGACACATGGACCATCCATATTAAGCAGACAGAACCTCCAGTAGCACACCGCGCTATATGGACCGTCCGTATGGGACACATGGACCGTCCGTCCAGCACGGACCGTCTGAGCTTGGCTCGCGGACTGTCCATCAAACCTCGTGCTACAAAGACCTAGTGCTCTGACTGATCGAACCAAGAACTCGCGTGAACAGGCGATGAACTGTACGAACACAGGTCTGCGCGGACCGTCCGTGCCTACACGACGGACCATCCGTCAGGCACGAATAATACCCAGTGAACGCGAAAACGCAAGGTCAACTCTCTCTATCCATCCATTGATCTCCCAAATGACTGCATGGATTGAGACAAGATTTTGGGGAGAGGAGAAGCATCTCTAAGAGATGCTATGCCCAAAAACTTGGAGCCTCAAACCAACTAAAACGGCGGGAATCAACAAATCACCGAGCTCAAACACTAGCCTAGGGTTCCAACCGAAATTCGTGAATCGGAGGCCAAATCCGGCGTTTGAGGATTCAAGATCAAGCACAAAGATGCACAAGACATCTATCCATGACCCCCTTGTTGATAGGTGAAACTCGTATGAAGTTTCGATCCACAAGTGTACGGATCTCCTATGCCCTTCTTCACCTACGGGAGATCCCAAGGTTCTTGTCAACCCACGGAGCGAGGGGATTACTAGTGTTTAACCTAACACTAATCTAGTTGATTGAAGACTTATGATAGAAAGATTAATCAATAAAGTAAAGACAAACTAACCCTAAATTACGTTAAAGAGAGATGAAAGGTGTACAAGTATGAAGAACGTATGCCCATGGAGTCTAGGTACTTGAAGATGCAATCACCCAAAACAAGGTAAACCCCCGATCCAATCTATCTAAGCATGTGATCAAGGATTAGACATTTCCCTTCCCTCGTACATGTCACTACGCGAAGGTAATCGGTACTAACCCAAATGAACACTGTATGTTGACGCAATCTATGGGAGCAACCCCGAAAGCATGGTAGCTAGCCTTAAACATTAAGCATCATCAACAAAGAGCATGATAGACATAGATCCAAACAAGATAGGTGACTACACTTCAAGTTTCGTTACAACTCCATGGACAAACAAAAGACTTTACCCCATCATGGTGCTAGGCATGGCACCGTTGAGATGGTGGATGCCTCCGATGAAGACGGATCCTCATTGTCCATCAACTCAGGCGGCGCCGTGGCAAGCTCTTGGCGTCCTCCTTCCTCGTGGCGACCTCCCTTGGGCTTCGCGATGATCTCTCTCGAGTGTCCTCCCCCAAGAGTCTCTCTCGTTATCGATCTTCTCTTCCTTGGCAGCTCTGAGGAACTAGATGGCGTCTCTGGCGAATGGCAGCTTTCACACGTGATTAGGGTTCCATCTACTTAGCACCGAAGAAAGGGGGCAGCGAACCGACACCAGAAGAGGGTGGGCCGACCGGCCTGGGCCCCCTTCGTCCCGGTTCCGGCCCATCTTGCTCCACGCTTCGTCTTTTGCATTTTGGATCTTTTCCTCCTTCAGATGTGGGCTTTGGATGTCGTTATCCCCGCGACCAAGTTGAGGGATCTTTATGCATGAACTTCCGGTCTTTTCATCTCGGTCCTCGGGAATTCTCCATTCAAGCACATTGGTCCTTGCCACCTTTGGAGGCAAGTTTGCACATGGTCGGAGCTCCTCGATTGATTTGCAAAATGTCCTCCGAACTAGTTGCATCTTCCCTCATTTAATACATGAATTCCTGCAAAAACACTATACTCCAAAATGCACATCCAACGGTGAACTTGTTATATCATTAGTATGCCTAGTGGCAGGTTAGTTCCAAAATGAAGTTCAAACCATAACATAACAAGTGTTCTTGGTTGACGAAAATCGACCACCAACACCCCCCCACGCTTAGATCTTGCTCGTCCTCGAGCAAGTTGCTCACAAGTTGTTCATCCAAGGAGTTGAAACATGCTTCGTCAAATTCTTCCTTACAAGTTAGTCAATCATTCATCTTTAATATAAGAGACATGAAACAAAGATCATAATGTAAATAAGGGCATTTAGAAATTTACCAACTCAAGACTTACCCCACAAGTCATACCTTTCACTAGAGAGTTTTCACAAGCTTTTAGAAATAAAATTCCTGGATAAAGTATTTAGACAAAGTCCTCCTCCAAGTTCTCACATGTCACTCATTTAAAATGGTTATCCTAAATAATTTCATAAACTCTCACCTCCCATAAGTCTCTCATTTATAATGTAAGGTGGAGCTATAGGTATGGTTAGTGAAGTTAACACAAGTATTATCAAGCTAAGAAAATCCTCTAGTGGTCGTTCACCTTCCAAGCCAATGATCATGAGAGTTAAACCATAATGTAAGGGTATCAAGGATGAAAAGATTTAGAATGGTGGACATGTGCAAAGGGAAAAAGGATAATGACTTCAAGGCACTAATGATGTCCTCAATGTCGGATTGCACATGGTATGCAATATCGAAGATTCGTTCTCAACATCGTCGCATCCTTCCTTGCACTTCTCTTGATCTTCGCTTGACTTATCATCCCTCATTATATCCTTCTTGCTTTGCCTTGGATTTTTCTCTCTTTTTCTTTTTCTTTCTTCTTTTTCTTTTTTCACTTTTCTTTTTCTTCCTTCTCTCTCTTTTTTTCTTGTGTGTGCGCACACACATATACACATATATATTTTTTTCTTTCCTCCACATCTTTATATTCTTTTCCGAAGCCTCTCGCCCATCTTTTTGATATGAATACCAATCTGAATTTTAAATAAAACCTTGCCTAAAAATTGAACGAATCTTCAGACATGGGTTGTGTTCAAGGAATAAGATGATAAAAAGATGTTTATGGTTTCAGGTATGGAATCCGGCGATGAATGGGGCATTCAATGTGAAATTCCCATTACCGAATATATGACGAGGCTAGCAATAAGAGATATAACATCAAGGACATGATCATTGCTTGAAATTAGATCTCCCAAGAGAGTAAAGTCCTAACCCAAGTCATCATACCAAACAACACTTATGGTGGAGTATATATATATAGTTTAGGCCTTGTATAGGATAGACTTGCCTCTCAACTTGGAGAAAGAAATCGCTAACCTTCATTACAAGGGGTTTTTCATAATTTTCAGAAATAAACTCCTCCAATATTAGTATTACTCAAAGCATAGCCAAAGTAAGGTCCTAGATCAAAGTTGAGCATGGATACTTTCAAAGGTAAACTTCCACTAAGCACCACGGTAAATAATTATTCACAATGCTCATGCTCAAATAATAAGTATAAAAGAAAGACATAACAAGTAAAAGAAACAAAAGACTCGCACGAGACAAAAAGTATAAGACTCTTTCTATTACTTTTTCTTGACTCAACGCTAATTTAAGACACATCACGAGCTAAAAATTTAAAAACAAGACTCAAACTTGACTCGACTTTAAGACTCGACCTTTCACCACTTGAGCAAAAATTTTAAAGAGCTAGCCCCCCCCACCATGCTTAGATCTTACGACGTCCTCTTCATAATTTTACAAGAAGTACAAAAGGAAGAAAAGGTAGCTACTACACCTAATGAAACTTCCCACTAGAAGAGCTTAAAAGGCCCGGGAAAACTCGGCCGAAACCCTGTCCCTCCTAATTTTTTAGATCCTAAAAAGGTTGGCAAATGTAGGAAATAAACCGAGCAGTGTCCCAGAGAAAAACGAGCAGGAACCGACGCAAGGGGATGCAGGATCGGTCGGCATGGTCCGGCCGGCCTACCCCCTGGTTTTGGGCCCCCATGGCCCATCTTCTGCGGACCTCTATGTTTCGTGCATACTAGTCTATGTGGTGAAAAGGTCCAGCTAAAAATCACAAAAAGGACTCGATAAAAATAAGAAAAGAAAACAAAAATTCATTTACAGAAAAATTACCTTGTTTTACGTCTTAGGCTTGACGCTTGGGCCCATCCTCCATGGTGTATATGTCAATGTAGTCGATGGGCACGACATCGGGCTCAAGAAAAACTTTCAATCGCTGTCCATTAACCACAGATTGATCTCTTTTATATCCATAATCGTTACCGCTCCGCTTGGTGAGACCGAGTGGACGACATATGGTCCATCCCATTTGCTTTTCAATTTGCCTTTCCCGAATATCTTGAACTTTGAGTTATAGAGGAGAACCTTGTCACCTTCTTTGAATTCCTTTGCTTGGAGGCTTTTATCATACCATCGCTTCATTCTTTCCTTGTAGATGGTTGCACTCTCATAAGCTTTAAGCCTCATCTCTTCTAATTCACTTATTTGAATTCTCCATTTGATTCTCGCGGCATCCACATCAAGATTCATCTCCTTGATTGCCTAATATGCTTTGTGCTCTAGTTCCAAAGGCAAATGACAAGATTTACCATAAACGAATTGATATGGTGTCATACCTATTGGTGTCTTATGAGCCGTCCGATATGCCCATAATGCTCCGTCCAACTTTTTTGACCAATCTTTACCTCCCTTCTCAATGGTCTTGTTAAGAATACTCTTGAGTTGCCTATTTGAAGTTTCCGCTTGACCATTGGTTTGTGGGTGGTAAGCCGTGGCCACTCTATGTTCGATCCCCAGCATGGACAAGCACTTTCTGAAACTATTTCCCGTGAAGTGTGTTCCCCCATCACTTACACTACAAGAAAATCGTTGACTAGTGACGCAACCACATTTTAGCGTCATTGATTTATGACGTTCCTGGCTGATCTCGTCATAACATTTCACTTCTGAGCAAATTTAGTGACAAAAAAATTTTTCGTCATTATGGTTGGTACTGTAGCCGGGCGTTCCCTGTTCCATGCTGTTTTGTGACGCCATAAGCTCTGAAAAAACGTCATAAACCAACATCGGTCCCACATGTAAGCATTATCTTAAAAGCAGAGTGTTCCAAGTCGTCATAAAATTCAGTAGGGTCCCACATGTAAGCATTCTTTTCGAAATTAGAGTGTTCCAAGTTGTCATAAAATTTTCCACGGTCCCACATGTAAGCATTTTCGCCAGGTCAGCGGAGGCCAGGTCATGAAATGTTGCAAAAACAACTTGCCATTGCAAGGGTTCGAACTAGAGACCTATATGAACAAGACTGCGTTGCTTACCACTGCACCACTTCTTGGTTGTGTTATGCTAACAAGAAACACTTTCCTTATGGTTGTCTCAGGTGAATCTGTATATTTTAATATAAATCAGTAATTCGCAGGCAAAACGCTTCACTACCTTCACAAATACTCTCGACTTTTGCTACGCACAGATCTGCAATGGCTCGTGGTACGAATGGCGGATTCTAGCAGCGATGAGAGGGTGGTTTATGCTCCACCTCCCGGCTGCGAGTTCATGAAACAAGACGATAAGGTCAGTCCTCTGGTTTGAGACACTATATTTTCCCCTATCGACCTAGGGATGAGGATTTCTAGATTTGGGGATCTAAAGGATTTATGACCATATACAATAGATTCAGATTTTATCATACACTTAGATTTGCATTGCAATTGGTGTTAGAAGTTGATCGGCTATAGATAATCGGTGTTAGATTCAATTAGTTTTCGATTTGCATCATTTTATGAATTGATAGGTTCTTGTATTTTACTAGCATCTAGTGCTGGCTCGGTCCACTAATTTCGTTACATCAGAGCCTCCTGATGCTGATCTTATCATTGTGGATCCTTATAACAAGTGCCAGCATGGGTATGCTCTCCTTGTCAGGGAAAGCTTCACCACCCTTGGGCGCCGGTATGGAACCTGTGGTCAGGTAAACAATAACTTGGTTAAATTTTAATAGACTTATAGTACTTATACTCTTGATATTAGTGTTGAAAATGGATAATTTTATGAACATATATGTATTTGGTGTCTGCAGCCTCAAGGAAAACAATGTCAGACGTTTGTTTGGATTGATCCTGAATAGGAAGGTAGGACTAAAGCTGTTTTGAATAAGCTAACACGCAGGATAGCAAAAGCTGAAGAGGAAGCAAGGTCATGGAAAGAAGAATGCAGAAAGGCTAACATGAAGCTTGGAGATACTGAAAAATTGATGCTTGAAGATACTACCACTGAGCTTTAGAAGAGGAAGAAGGGTAAGCCAACACAGATAGAACTTGGACAAGTGTTCATGGAAATGGAATCGAACAATAGGTAGTTACGATTATTGGAACAATTTTTAATGATGAATAACCATGACATGCCATCTTATGAAAGTTGTTGCTGATGTTTTCTTCAGGTCACGTGAACGACCCTCAGAATTTATCGATTTAGGTGATGCTTGAAGCCGAGCTACAGCAGGTGAATGGATTACTGCAGGAAACCAGACATAATATTAGGGAGTTATATGCGAGGAGAATTGTCGATCTATTAATGTCTTAAGCAACATGTTTCTACCTCATCATGTTATGATCTTTGCTACTTGGTGGTGTAAACTTTGTGGTGATGAGTCGCTTTGAGATGCCATCTTATTATGCCGATTTGCTTTGAGCACTCTCACCATTCTGAGCTAATTTTGTTGATGTTTTGCTGGTTCGGTCTGTTGATGTTTTGCTGGAAGGACCTTCATGAGTAACAATCGCGAAACTGCTTATTTCCTACTGTCGTTCCAAGTCATCATAAAATGGAGGTCCCACATGTAAGCATTTTCGCTAGGTCACGAAATGTTGCAAAAACAATTTACCATTGCAAGGGTTCGAACTAAAGACCTATAGGAATAAGATCGTGTTTTTACCACTGCACCACTTCTTGGTTTTGTCATTTTAACAGGAAACACTTTCCTTATGGTTGTGTAAGGTGAATCTTTAATATAAATCAGTAATTCGCAGGCGAAACGCTTCACTGCCTTCGCAAAGACTCTCGACTTTTGCTACACGCAGATCTGCAATGGCTCGTGGAAGGAATGGCAGATCCTAGAGGCGACAGGAAGATGGTTCCGCCGCCACCTTCCAGCTACAAGAAGTTCTCTGGTTTGAGCCGCTATATTTTCCCCTATCATCCTAGGGATTTCTAGATTTGGGAATCTAATGGATTGATGAGCATATACACTAGAATCAAATTTCATCGTACCCTCATATTTGCACTTCGTTTGGTGTTACAAGTTGATAGGCTATAGACAATTCATAGGTGTTAGATTCAGTTAGTTTTCAGTTTGCATCGTTTGATGGATTGATAGGTTCTTGTATTTTACTAGCTTGTAGAGGTGCTTGAAGCCACTAAAGCTGGGCTGCAGGAGGTGAAGAGAGACCTGCAAGAACAAGAAGGCAGAGAACTCATGGCGTAGCAAGATGCTGTAAAATACAAGGAGCTGTGTCAGGAAATTTTAAATACAACTATGCAAAAGATAAGGAAATTCAACGAGATGGCTGGCCAATTGTTACATGAACAATTGCAACAGACCAACAAATACAAGGAGATGTGTGCCCATATGTTACACCGGGACAATGCCTTATTGAAAGAAATAGGTGAGATTCTTGACCAAGAGTCGAAAGACCTGGTACTGGATTGGAAGGCAAAACCTGAAGAGGAGGCAAGGTCATGGAAGGAAGAATACGCAAAGGCTAACATCAAGCTTAAATCAACTACCACTGAGCTGGAAAACATGAAGGGAAAGCTGAAACATGCCATTGATGCGATGGAAGTGTATAAGCAATCGGTTGAGCAGCTAGTTATCGAGATCGAGAAGGAGAAGCAATCGATACAATAGAGTGTTATCCAGATGGAGAAGGAGAAGCAATGGATACTATGCGAGAAAGATAAAAATAGGTAGTGCTTGATTATTATGAAACTTGTTCTTTGTTGATGTTTAATTACTGGTTGTTCCTCCTGATCATAATACGAAGTGTTATGAAACTTGTTGGTGCTTATGTTTTCTTTAGGTCAGCCAAGCGAAAAAGGGATCAACAATGGGAAGGATCCTCAGAAGCTAAGATGAAGCTTGAAGCTACTGCCGCTGAGCTGCAGAAGGTGAAGGGATAGCTGCAGGATGGAGCTATGGAAGGAGAATCAACACCTACAGATGTAAATTGATGATCAGTTCTTATCGTTATGATTACAAATGGGTGGTTATGATTATTTTGAAAATTGTAATGATGATCATCCTGTTGTGAACTTTGTGGTCATGAGTTAAGAAACTTGTTGCTACTTCGTGTGATGATCATCCTATGATGTTTGCTACTTGGTGTTGTAACTTGTTGCTACTTGGTGTTGTGAACTTTGTGGTCATGAGTTGAGAAACTTGATGCTACCTGATCATAATATGATGTTTGCTGCTCGGTGGATGACAAAGGTCTGGTCTGTTGATGTTTTTCTAGAAGAACCTTCCTGAGGAACGATCGCGAAACTACTTATTTCCTACTGTAATGAAATGTTGCAAAAACAACTTGCCATTGCAAGGGTTCAAACTCGAGACCTATAGGAACAAGACTGCGCTGTTTACCACTGCACCACTTTTGGTTTAGGCACTTTAATGGAAACACTTTCCTTATGGTTGGGCCAGATGAGTCTTTAATATAAATCAGTAACTCGCAGGCGAAACGTTTCACTGCCTTAGCCACTCTCGACTTTTGCTACGCGCAGATCTGCAACGGCTCGTGGCAGGAATGGCAGATCCTAGCAGCGACGGGAAGATGGTTGCGCCGCCACCTCCTGGCTACGAGAGGCTGAAACAGCCTGACAAGGTAAATTCTCTGGTTTGAACCACTATATTTTCCCCTAGCATCCTAGGGATATCTAGATTTGGGGATCTAATGGATTGATGAGCACATAGAATAGATTCAGATTTCATCGTACCCTCATTTTTGCACTACGATTGGTGTCACAAGTTGATAGGCTATAGACAATTCATAGGTGTTAGGTTCAGTTAGTTTTCAATTTGCATCGTTTGACGGATTGATAGGTTCTTGTATTTTACTAGCTTCAGTAGGTGCTTGAAGCCACTAAAGCTGAGCTGCAGGAGGTGAAGAGAGACCTGCAAGAACAACAAGGCAGAGAACTCATACTGCAGCAAGAGGCTGTAAATTACAAGCACCTGTATGAGCAATCGTTACAGGACAACATTGCCCAGATGGAAGAGTTGGCCAAATTCAAGGAGATGTCTGACCAATTGTTACATAAACAATTGCAAGAGACCAACAAATACAAGGGAAAGCTGGAACATGCTATCCATGCGATGAAGGTGTATAAGCAATCGGTTGATCAGGTAATTAACGAGATGGAGAAGAACAAGCAATGGATACAATAGAGTATTGTCTAGACGAAGAAGGAGAAGCAACGGATACTACGTGAGAAAGATAAGCAATCGGTTGATCAGGTAGTGCTTGATTATTATGAAACTTGTTCCTTGTTGATGTTTAATTACTGGTTGTTGCTCTTGTGCACTTCATATTGCTAAATGGCCATGCCATGTAGTGTTATGAAACTTGTTACTGCTTGTGTTTTCTTTAGGTCAGGCAAGCGAAAAGGGGTCAACAATGGGACGGATCCTCAGAAGCTAACATGAAGCTTGAAGCTACTGCCACTGAGCTGCAGAAGGTGAAGGGACAGCTGCAGGATGGAGCTATGGAAGGAGAATCAATGTCTACAGATGGAAATTGATGATTAGTTCTTATCGTTCTGATTACATATGGGTGGTTATGATTATTGTGAAAATTGTAATGATGATCATCCTATAATGTTTGCTTCTTGCTGTTGTGAACTTTGTGGTCATGAGTTCAGAAACTTGATGCTACCTGATCATAATATGATGTTTGCTGCTCGGTGGAGGGCAAAGTTCCGGTCTGTTGATGTTTTGCTGGAAGGACCTTCCTGAGGAACGATCGCGAAATTACTTGTTTCCTACTGTGGTTCCAACTCGTCATAAAATTTAATAAGGTCCCACAAGTCAGTTTGATAAAAAAACAGAGAAAAATTAAAAGGATACTATGTCAATAGCAGGGGTCGAACCCGCGGCCAATGGCTATATCACCACGTACCCTGCAAGGGGCTTGCCAGCACGCTCCTGTGGGTCGTTGTGGCAAATATCTAGCCTAGAGGCGTTGGTGCGCATATCTACAACCCACAGCGGGAATGGTGGATCCTCGCATCGAAGGGAGGAGAGTGAGCTACGGCTAGGTCAGTACCCTGTTTTGTGCCTCTGCTTTCCCCTTTCATCAGAGGGAAGTGATATTTGGAATTGGGGATTTTGGTTGAAGCATGATTGTTGTTACAAGTTGATTGATAGGCTTTAGTTTAGAAAGTGCAAAACTAAGCATTTATTTCAAGTTGCAATGAATTTTTTTGAAGCATCCGTGTACTCCAGCATCTTCTTCCATTGGTAGTTACTACTCGGAGACATCTTCCTGCAATAATAGCCATTGGCATCCTAAAGACAAGTGCAAACACGGGTTGAGAGCTGTGGTGAAGTATGCTTGGACCTTTCTCAACCCTGGCCGCCGGTTTGCTGGCTGCCCAAAGGTAATGGCTAGTTGGCTACCTACTTATGTGGTTCTTGTGGTCAACGGCTATGGCTAATGGGTCGTTTAATTTGCAGGAAGAAAAAGAGCAATGCGATTACTTCTACTGGATTGATCCAGAATGGGATGAAAGGTCGTATGCTGTTATGCTGAAGCTCATGAAGAAGAAAGTGAAAGCTGAAGAGGTGCAAAGCAGTGGGAGGGGGAATTGGGAAAAGCTAACTGTGAGCTTGGAGAGATTAGGAATGAGCTCAAAATAGCGCGACAAAAACTTCAGAAGTCTACCGCCGAGCTGAAGTCAATTGGGAATTATAGGCACAATGTCAAACTCGCGCATGTGCTGCTTGCTTTATTTGTTGTTTTCGCGAGAATGGCGGGATTGATGCTCGGTGGCAAGGCTAATTAGATGTGTCACTTTGGTATTGTGAACAATGTGTCGATCATGTATTCTGAACATTGTGCCCTATGCTTCTGAGCATTGTCAAAATCGACCAAGAAATGCGCGGCAGTTAGTATCCACCACATTGTACTGACCATTTAGTCCGACCTGTTCACATTTCCAAGAACGTAATTTCTGTTAGGTTCCCCAACAGTCATAATGAATTATTATTGTTATCCCGAAATCAACAGAGCAGCAGCGAAGGTTGTTTTGGGTGGCGAAGGAGCGGTGAATTTACTGTAAATGCGGAGAAAGGAATGGTGGATTTGTTGTAAATGGGGCATTGATCGACTTCTTCCGCCTCGGGTATAGAGAACATTTTTACAATTGCATCCCCTCCTCTCGGAAGGAAGATCCGTGAGAGTACAGTGCTCTCTTCCAAGTCTGTATCAATTTGAATGTGCATTTGATCTGGCACTCTGATGTTTGATCAAACTATTTTCAAGATGCCGGTAGGTCAGTAATCATGTCGTCGAGGCAGTTGTCATTATCACTGGTGGTGCTCCCTACTGAGGTGAACATTGACATCACCGGCCACCTCACTACGACCTTGGAGCGGGCCATGGACGACCTCTGTAGCCTATGGGTGACCTGCCGAGAGATGCGTCGCATGTGCAAGAACGCGGCCGTTGGTCGGCGCGTGGCGCTAGAGCGATTTGCCAATGAGCTGCAGTGGAACGACCGCAAGGGCTACGACGCCCTCCTCGATTGCCTGACCCGCATAAGAAACCCGAAGGCATGTTTCCTCTCTGGGATGGACATCCTGTTCGGGGAAAACTACAGCTTCCCGTCATCCATCGCCAAGCTTGAGGAGGCCGCCCAGTCCGGGCACAATGTGGCGACCTACGTAGCCGCCATGGTCCTCTACAGGGCCAATGGCGGTGTCGGTGATGATGACACTGTGAGGCGGTATATCAGATAGGTCGAGGGCGAGGAAGAATCAGCGGCCGCGACATCGATGATGATGCGGACGAACAAGGGTTGCCTGCGGTGCCGTGAGGCAGCCTCAGAGGTGATCCGACGAGTGACGTGGCGCCGACGTGCAACCCTGGCGTTGCCAGTGGCGTGCAGCAATCATCAGTGCGTAGGCCGCCTGTGCTTCAAGATGAGCTGGGAAGAATGGTCACATTTTTGTAACGAGGAATGTAGAATTCACGCTGAATGTGATCTGTTCTTTAGCAAGATAATGGATATCTGCATCCAAACAAATTACCCTGACATGTGAGAGTGATTTTGGATATATTTTGTTTCTAGATCAATCCACTAATATCTGTTTCTATCTCTCTTCCTTGGTTCCCGTGTAGCAATACTCGCACACGCATTGACGTGATGGAAACCAACTTCTGGTCTTCCCCCATTTATTTACCGCGACTGGTAGTTGGAATAGTTCATCGCAATTTGGAGAGGTGGAAAATCAATATTGGACAATTAAAAAATAAATAATGTGATCTCACTATCTCATAAACTACGAAATCCGTAATCAGGTTTGCCCAATTCAAAACAAGAAACTTTTGACAGGAAAGGAATGAAAATTTTTGTCCGGTCTGTTAATGTTTCGTAAACCCAAACATCCGGTCCTGCCTGGGTTGTATTGCCTATCTCATTGCATGCTTTCATTTTGTTGTTACCAAGCATGACTCGTCAACAAGGAAAAATGAAGCTGTGGTTAAAACTCTAAGTCAGCTTGCTTGTCTTCACGATTCTTTCCTACTAACCAAGTCTTTGAAAAACAAATCTTTGCTAGACGGGGTAGTGTACACTAGATAGAGTAGACACCGTCTTACTGAAAGCCAATTTGTTGCACATCGCTTCAATTTGCTCTACCTAAGACACGGCTTCACGTTCGAATTGTGCACGTTTTTGGCTCTCCCTAAGAAGGATGATATCATAGCTCACCTTGTCCAAATTTAAAACAAGCATCTTTTGCCATCAAATGATTAAAAATATTTCTCCGGTCTACTCATGGTTCATAAACCCAAACATCCGACCTCCTTTCATGCCCTTCTTCTATTGCCTATCTCATAGCAAATGATTTAGTCCGGTCTGATAATGTTTCGTAGACCAGAATAACCGGTCTCGTTGGAACTTTCGATCTCATCATGTTCAAGCGAATTAAGTTTGCTCCAAGTTCAACGAGATTGCAAGTTACGCGCCTAGACCATTTGCCTGACACGATACCCGATGAGACCCTGCGCCTTTCCCTTGGCAAATGAGATCTATTAATATATACTGGAAAACACTTTTGCATCTCCTCCTCAACGAAAGAAAACCCCATCGGCATCTCGTCCTCTCGGCACTAGAAGACCCCATCGGCATCGCCTCCTATCGGCGCAAGTACTGTCGTCCTCTCTCCCAATTCAATCGATATCTTTGTTCTTTCGACATTTTCCACCCCTTTGAGCAAACTAATTTCTATGTGCATTTCAGAGCATCTCCCCCAATGGCCGGCGACAATCATTGCATGCCTCCTGTGGAGCTCGCTCTCCTATCATCCACGCTGGCTAAAGCTTCGCGCGGGGCCAAGATGCGGCGACTGCGGTAGGATAGAAACGCCGCAATGGATGGCCGGGCCGATGGGGCCCGGCACGCTCTGTGCCGACTGCGGCCTTCATCGCTGGCATGCCGGGCAGCGGTGGGACAGGCGTTCTCTCTAGATATATCAAACCACGATTCCCGTCTCACCATCGCCACCAGAAGATGGCGTGCAGTGGGTGGACGGCCCAAGAGGCCGGGCTGGTCGCACGTGGCAGCTGTGGCCCTCCACTCCGCCATTGATGTCAAGTGCGCCTGCCGCTTCCACTGTCCCGGAGAGATCAGGTGCACGGCCATTCCCATCCCTGCTCCACAGGCCGGCGGTGTTACCAGCCGCTCGGCCATTGATGTCAAGTGCGCCTACCGCTTCGACTGTCCCGGAGAGCTCAGGCGCACGGCCGTACCCATCGCCACCAGAAGTTGGCATGCAGTGGGTGGAGTGCCCGAGGGCTGGGCTGGCCGCACGTGGTTCTCATAGCTGTCCACTCCGCTACTAATGTCAAGTGTGCCCGCCACACCGACAGTCCCGGAGAGCTCAGGTGCACGGCCGTTCCCGTCCCTTCTCGACAGGCTAGCAGCGTTGCAAGCCGCTCAGCCATTGATGTCAAGTGCGCCCGCTGCGCTGACTGTCCCAGAGAGCTCAGGAGCACGACCGATCCTGTCCCTGCTCAAAAGGCCCGGCGGTGTTGCCAGCCGCTCAGCCACCGATGTTGGAGCCGTTCCTGCTCGACGGCGAGGCGGCGCCTTTGATCCTCGATGACCCAGACTGGATGAAAAGATATTTGCCAACAATAACAAGTGTCACTTTGCTATAATGCTTATTAGGAGTTTTTGATTAAGTTTGGTCCCTCCGTATTTGATTATGCTGATTGTATGATCAGAGAACTTTGTTTCCTCCTACGGAGTACTTTGGATGGATGTTCGTTCGAAAAATGTGAACCTATTTTGCCAACAAATCAACAAATAATTTAGTCCGGTCTTGTCACTTTTTCTTAACAGTAACATCCGCCTGTTGCCATCCTCGTGCCACAACTTCCCATGGAAGGTGGTTGCCACCATCAAGAGATCATAGACGTGTTGGTCATACGGCGCGTGGACCCACACATCAACCCCTCAACAGTGGAATATGAATGGAAGCCACTCAAGAGTCAAGACTCAAGAGGCACCCGTTGCTTACCTTCTCATCGAAGTGGCACAACTTCCCAAGCAAGGTGAGTAACTCCACATAAATCACCATTCCTACCCCCCACCATCGGCGTCCTCACCAGTTCCGAACCACTCTACCACTTCCCAAACACTCGCGCCTCACTCCTACTGCCCGGCCGATGCAATGAAGCAATCAGGCTCCCCGTCGCGTCGGCTATCCCCCATCGGTTCCCCGTCGCGCCGGCTATCCCCCACCGGCTCCCCGTCACGCCGACTCTCACCCTCGCCCTTCAACCGATTCTCCAACGTCACATCCTCTTCGTGCGCCCGTGACTGGGTGCTGCCGCGCGACGGCCAACACTTCGCCCGCATGTTCATGGAGGTGCTGTAGGGCCACATCCACGACACGCCGCCGCCGCGCTCCAACACCGCCAACGTCGACCCGCCGCCGCCGAGCCCTGAGGCCGCCAACATCTACCCGCCGTCGCTCATCGGCGGTTTCCCAAGAGCCGGTGGTGGCACACCGACGGATTCCCAGCCTCCTCCACCATCGCTGCCGCCACCCTCCGACGATGCCAACGTCAACCCGCCGTCGATCGCCGGCGCTTTGCTAGGAGCAGCTAGTGTCTCACCGGTAGATATCCAGCCTCCTCCACCATCGCCACCTCGGAAGCTTACATTTAAGGTTACCCTTCCTGCTGGTGAGTTTGACTCCGACTCCCAAGCTGACACAGACTCGTCTGAGGACCGTTTCCATGGCTACATCCCTCCGGTCCCCCGGGGCGATGCTTTGCGCGTCTTCCGGTGCTTGAACACCACTTATGGGTGCCCTGTCTGCCCCAACCTTATGCACTGGTGGCGCAAGCTGAATGAGGTCAAGGACCATGTCCTTGGGATGGCCAAGTCTGCACCCCTGAGGCAGAACTACAAGAAGAAGTGGAGCCGCCACCGCGTCGTGGCCAGGAATGAGGGATGGATGGAGTAGATGGAGTGAGCGAGCCGCGCCGGTGGAAGATCTATGCTGTTATGTTATCTGTGATGTTAATTAGTATCTTTAGATTTCGTTGGAACATTGTCTTATGTATGTGAACATTGTGATGTTATGTTATCAGTGATGTTAATTAGTATCGTTAGATTTCATTGGAACATTGTCTTATGTATGTGGAAATTGTGATGTTTAATTAGTCACTTTAGAATGGACTCTGTTTCCTACTTTGAATGGATGTTTGTTCGAATAATGCGATCGTATTTTCCTAGTAACAATTCAATGAACCATTTAGTCCGGTCCGGTCACTTTTGCAGATTAGTAAGATCCGGCCGTTGTCATCCTATTTTGCCCACAAAATCAACTCTGAATTTAGTCCGATCTGGTCACCTTTTCTTATTAGTAACATCCGGCCGTAGCCTTCCTCGACAGGCCGAGGTGCCTGTTGCCTAATTTCCCATGGAAGCTTGCCACAACGCCCCAAGGAAGGCGGTTGCCATCATCAAGAGGTTAGGGACGTGTGGGTACACCCAGATGGTACCCACACATCAGCCACTCAAAGCTTGAAGATGAATAGCAGCCACTCAATCTAGAGGCCCGTTGCTTTGCTTGTCACATAAGCTTGCACAACTTCTCATGGAAGCTGGCCATTGTATTCCTACCACCATCGGCGTCCTCGCCAGTTCCGAACCACTCTACCCATAGTTCTCTTCCCAAACACTCACGTTTGAGTCCTACTGCCTGTCTGACTCAATGAAGCAATCAGTCTCCCCCAGACACACAGAACTCAGGTGCATGGCCGTACCCGCCCCTGCTCGTCGGTCCGGCAGCGTTGCCAGCCTCTCGCCCACCGCCTCCTTAGGAGCCAAATCCGGGTCCTGGCTGTCACCATGTGGCCTCCACTTCATCCGCGCCTACTTAGAGTGGCAAGGGCGTCAATTCCACGACACGGAGCCACCCCGCTGCGACGCCGCCAACGTCGACCCGCCAATGCCCGGAGCCGCTGGTACATCGCCGGCGGATTCCCAGCCTCCTCCACCACTTGTAGAGTTGGACTTCGACTCCAATTCTGACTCCAACTCTGACACCCAAACTGACATAGACCATCTTAAGACCTTTGCTCTACACGTCTTCCGGTGCACTACCAACACCTACGGGTGCCCTGTCTGCCCCAACCATATGCACCGATGGAGGAACCTGAATGAGATCAAGGACCACGTCCTTGGGATGGCCAGGTCTGAGGCCCTGAACGAGGACAACATGAAGAAGTGGTGCCGCCACCGCGTCCTGGCCAGAAACGAGGGATGGATGTAGATGGAGTGAGCGAGCCGCACCAGTGGAAAACCAACGTCGATATGATATCTGTGATGTTAATTAGTATCTTTAGATTTCGTGGGAACATTGTCTTATGTATGTGAACATCGTGATGTTAATTAGTAACTTTACATTTTCATGAAACATGGTCTCATGTTTGTCCGGCCTGCTCTTGTTTCGTAGACAAGAACATCCGCTCTTATTGTACTTATACATGATCGTGTTTCCTAGCTTGACACGTGATCTGGAGAGGTTGAAGATCAATATTGGACGATTAATAAGAAATAGCAATGTGATCGTTGCTCACCTTGACCAAATTCAAAACAAGCATCCGGTTATTGCCAAACATCCGAAATGCTAATGCATCCCAAACCATGTTTGTGATTTTGGTTATCATTTGTTTGTTGATCAATCCCCTTGTTTGAAGTTGTTTATGCTTTGTTTCCCTGGCCATCTCGCTTCCTTGTCTCCCTATAAATGTTATCCTATTTTATCACTCTCATAAACTATGAAATCATAGATCACCTTTGCCCAAAATTAAAACAAGCATCTTTTACAGGTTCAGAAATATTTGTCCTTTCTGTATATTTTTCTAGACCGAAACATCCGGTCTGTTAATGCATCCCATACCCGAACATCCGGTTTAATGGCAGTAAACAGTTCATCTCTGCATGTTGAAGTGCTTGTAAATATAGTTTGCTCCAAATTCACTAAGATTACAAATTTACATAGTTCTTTTCTTTGCAAAAGACCGTTACATTAATAGAAATCAAGGTGCCTCCTTGCATTAGCGTGATACAACTCTCAAAGAGACACCCTGACTTTCCCTGAAACTGAGATCTATACCGGACTCTCCCAACTCCCTCTGTTGCCTTGTCTCAAACTCTCTTCCTCAAGAAAACCACAACAACCATGCCTTCTTCTCCGATTCGACTTCCCGCCTCCCCATTCCGTTCCAACCCCTCCTCCATCGAGACACCACCCAACTCCCCCCAACCAAGCGCATGCGAGCCATCCGAGCCCTCCTTGAGTGAATCTGATGTAGAAGACATGGAAAGGCAGGAGAGCGAGGACAGGGAGGATGAGTACGACTACGTGGAAGAGGAGGAAGAGGAAGATGAAGAGATGTGGGCGGACATTGAGAAGAAGCGATTGGCGGCCAAGAAGAGGAAGCGGGTGGAGGCCAAGAAGAGTAATCAAGAGACGGAGGCGTTTGTGAGGCAACTTTTGAAGGATGACAAGGCCGGTAAGCTTGATTCATTCAAGGACATTCCGTCGGCGAAGAAGAAGGGTGCAGAGGAGGAGGAGGAGGTGGACTCGAAGAGGACCAAGAAGAAGATGGACCTCGGCGCTGGTCCTTCAAATGCCAACCCCGCCAATCCCGGTCCCGTGGCTCCCCCAGCCATTGAAGCTCCCTCGACGCCAGAGTCATCGGGGAACTCCTCGGAGGGGTCATCTTAGATTACTCGGATTTGGGTTTTCTTTTTCATGTTCAAATAGGTGGTCTTGTGGATGAAAAGATCAATGGTATGTTTTCTTTTGGATGGAAAAGATCGATCCCCTATTTTCCTGCTCTGTGAATCTTGTAGTGGTAGGAAAATCCCCTGTATCCCCTGTTATCCGTGAAGAACATGGGTGTTCTTCTTTTCCATGATCACCTTCCTTGCTTTAGTGGATTTCCCTAGTCATGATGTGTTGCCATAGTCTGAGATGTAATGTCTTGTCATGTGATATTTTATTCTTATCCCACCGCACCGCATTGCAGATACACACGCAAATGATGACCGATTTTACAAATTTACCGTTTGACTAAATTCACCATTTTGCCAAGAATACACAGAACGTAAATGATGGTCACCTTGCCCAAATTATTCAACTTAAATGTGCACATACATGATACATCCCCATAGACCTACACTCATACAGTGGCACTGGCACAGGCGTGCACAAACACACACCCAGCAACGAAATCTTCGGACTTGGCAATGAGGAAGACAACAGACACGATCATGGAGATGGATACAGCACACGTCTATCCCGCCATACCTAATGCACGATAGAATGTAGCATAACGAGGATCCGTGCGGAGATATTCCTCCAATGCACGGTGCCTACCCCTCGACTTCATGGTACATCCCGAGCGACCAATGCCAGAAGCATGTTGTAGGATGTCACGAAAACCCCACTGCTGGTGAGCAAGATTGCAGTAAGGGCACACACAGCGACCATGGCGAAGCACACGAGTGTAACCCTGCTCCTGCAGCCAAGCCAAAGCATCTTTCTTCATCTCCTCTGTTTCTTTCTCGTCCGCTTCGTCCATGTCGTACAGATCATATGGATCCATGTATCCTGGCCGCTGCGGAGGTGGCACAACATGGAAGTTGGTGGTTCATCCATTCACATCAGAAGCCATCCTCCTACACACTCACCAACAACGTAAACATGATAATCACTGACCAGAAACAATGATTGTAACCTGTAAAAAGACGATGCGGAAGCTAAGAGCTCACCTCTTTTCACAGCGCGCAGAACCAAATAGAGAGGTCTGCTAGCACAATGCGTGGAGGATGAAGAGGTGATGAGCAAAGGCCTTGGGGACATGCCTAGTTATCGAACCATGACCGATAATAAGGCAGCGTGCACCTCGTGGCAGAGCATGCCTCACGGGATTACAGTAGCCATGAAAATACGTGGGATGCTCGGAATACGAAGGCCAACACTGCTGAGGAATCCTGTCACAAGTATAGGGCGGAATATGCAGGCTTTTTCCCCAGTAGGCTTGCAAAATATTTGGTGGGTACACGAGTGTGCTTTGGTCCGGATAATAACGCAGAAGGAAGATCCTTATATCCGTATGACTTAAAAAAATAGACGTGTAGGCATTGTAGTGGGAGAATCAGCTATTAGGCTTTGTGATCTTCGACTGGAAATGCACCCAGCTTCATTGAAGCGTGGGCCTTTTCCAGATATCCGTCTCCCGCCTATATTGTATACCACCGGAATCCCACCCAAACTCGCTGACAATATGGAGTCGCGATTGCACAGCCTCACTTGTCTGTGGCCCCGAAGCAAGTGCAGCTTACCAAATTTTCATTTCGCGGTCAGGAAGTCGAAAGCGGGATTTTCAAATTCTGTATTCCCTCTCCGCCCCGAAATAATAAATAATCTACTCCATTGCTACCACGTTGCGCCACTAAACTCCCGCCTTCCATTTCCAAAATGCATCACTCTGCTCAGCTAGATCTGTGGTGGCGGTCCAACCTCGCCATCACCGGTGGAGGGGGAGGGGTATCTCAGTAGATGGTGGGCGGCAAATATCAGTGTTCTGCTTGCGTCTACTGTGCTGGCCAAGCTGAGCAGTTGAGCGAGGATACAGCGCAAGAACCGGCTCCCGATGCCCCCTCAATCCATGGGCCCCTGAATCTTGGAGCTTCACAAGTGAGAATCTCATTTTCTTTTCTTTCTAGTCCCCTAGTAGTATTTTCGTTGGCTTAGAAAGTAAATTGCTTCGTGTATTGTGTTAGTTCTGAGATTCTTCTCTTAACTTTGCCGCTCTAGATCCAGTCACTGATTTGGAACAAAAGTTAATCGATGAGCCATGTGTTGAAAGTAAATTGCTTTGTGTATTGTGTTAGATTGGAGATTCTTCTCTTACCTTGGCCGCTCTAGATGCAGTTACTGATTTGTAACACAACTTAATAGATGAGCCATGCTTAGAAAGTAATTTACTTTGTTTATTGTCTTAGATTTTAGATCCTTCTCTTACCTTGACTGCTCTAGATCCAGTTCCTGATTTGTAACTTATTGCGCAGGGCCTAGCATCCCACTCCTGCATTGCTGAGATTCAATCACTTGTCATGGTATGTAACAGAACGCATGATTATCCTGCTACTTTATTCTTAGGATTATTCTTAAGTTTATTTGTTTGCTTCGTTTAAGGTTCAAGTTTGACTTCTCCTTTCATTTTTAGGCTCAAATGTTGAGGACAATCCTTGCGGTTCAAATATCAAATTCCTGTCCCACCAATGTGAAGTCAAAGCCATTCATTAATTACATGCCTCGAGATTATCCAGCTTTCGCTACATGCTCAAGACCTGATGTTTCGTTGGGAGGGATAGATGCAACTGTTGACCTTGGTGAAATCTTTGTTGAACAGGAACAAGTTTTGACAGACTTGAAGATCAAGGCAGAAACATTAGATGCAGCAATGAAAGTGCAGACTGATGAGATTGAGAGGTTGAAGAAACAAGTAGAAACTACTGAGACCCTCCTTCGTCAACTGCTAAGCTCGCGCCTTGGGTAAGGCCACTGTGTTTCTTAGTCTTCTGCTTGTGTCCTCCCAGCTAGTTGTGCTGGTTTGTGAGTACTGAGCTTTGTTATCTTAGTGGGTTCTATTTCAAGACCAGCTTTATTTGTGAGCATGGAGATATCATGTGTATTGGTTTGTGAGCTCCTACTGACAATCTGCTTGTCGTTGTTTTGTGTTCATTGATAATAATGTGTCATGTGTGATCCGAAACATTTATTTGTATCAGCGGTATGGAAATATTATCTGTGATGTCAATTACTAAATTGATTAGCATGTAATATGAGATTGAATTATATTTAATTAAGCGCTACCTGGAGTGCAGGCCAAAATAATAGGGAAAAATATGTGGGCTTGCCCCCTCGGCCTATTATTTTTTTACGAATTCAATAACGATTTATTAATAAAATGGGCCGTATCAAAAATGACGTCAGCGATTGGTGGGTTGGGTCCAATATCAGTTGGGCCTTAATCATTTTATGACGTCATCGAATATTGAACTCGATCCAACCAGTACTGGACCCAAAACAAATTAATGACGAATGCAATTATTGGGCTCGGTCATACTAAAACCAGGCCTAAAACATTCTATGACGACCTCGATTATTGGGTCGGTCCAACCAGAATTAGTCCTAAAAGTATCTATGATGACAACAATTATTGGGCTGAATCCAACCATAATAAGGCCTTAAACAATCTATGACGTAAACAATATTGGGCTCCATCCAACCTTAATAAGGCCTAAAACCAATTTATGACGACCGAAACATTGGGCTCAGCTTAACATTAAGTGGGCCAAATTGAATCTATGACCACAAGGAATTTGGACCTTGGCCCAACAAAATATGGGCTGAATTCACTTAATGACGAAACGGTTTGTCACAAAACGCCATGCCACATCAGATTTTGGTCCGACATGGAATGTACCTTATGACGCCTTAGTGTTACGAATTTATACACATCATTAAACTCATGACGCCGCGAAATAAGGTCTAGTCATTAATCGTAGTTTGTGACACTCGATTAATGACGGAGCATTTTCATAACAACCGACGTCATTAATCGCGGTTTATGATGAGAAACAGCCTTTTTTTGCGTCACTAGTCGGCATTTTTCTTGTAGTGTTATCAATACTCGCGGGACTCCATAGCGTGGGAATATAACATTCTTGATTATTGATATAGATTCCTCTGTTGAAGCTCTTCGATAAGGGATGACATCTACCCACTTGGATACATAATCAACAATTACTAATATATGCTCATATCCATTTGAATTAGTGAAAGGCCCCATGAAGTCAATTCCCCATACGTCGAATAGATCAATTTGCAAGTTATAATTTAAATGCATAGCATTCCTTTGAGATATATTCCCCGTTCTTTGACATTCCGGACAAGAAGCAACGTACCTTTTCGAATCCTCATGCATCTCCGACCAATAGAACCCACTAGCCCATACCTTTGCTTGAGTCCTAAAGTGTCCATAGTGTCCTCCATACTCGCCCGAGTGACACTTCCTTAATATTTCGACTCTTTCTTCCCTTGGTACACACCTTCGCAAGACTCCATTCGCTCCAAGCCTAAAGAGGTAAGGTGCATCCCAATAATATTTTCGGCTCTCGGCCATCACCCTTCTTTGAGCATTCTTATCTAAGTGGTCAAGTGGCATCTTTCGTATGGCTCGAATAATGTTGATCATCCATGTGTCTTTGTCGAGGATGTGATATAGGTGATCATCTCTCATCTTGTCTTCGATGGGCTCTTTATCATCCTCACGATTCATTCTTGATAGATGGTCGGCCATAACATTTTCTGACCCCTTTTTATCCTGAATCTCCACATCGAACTCTTGCAAGAGAAGGATCCACCTAATCAACCTTGGCTTGGCATCCTTTTTAGACAAGAGATACTTGATTGCCGCATGATCGGTGTAGACGATTACTTTAGAATTCACAATATAGGATCTGAATTTTTCGAAAGCAAATACTATCGCAAGCAATTCCTTCTCCATTGTTGCATAATTCAATTGAGCTCAATTAAGAGTTTTGCTAGCATAATATATCGCATGTACCTTGCCTTCTTTTCGTTGTCCCAACACGGCTCCAACAGCATAGTCGCTAGCGTCGCACATGATCTCAAATGGTTGACTCCAGTCGGGAGGTTGGACGATAGGTGCGGTCACGAGAGCTCTCTTTAGTGTCTGGAATGCTGCCAAGCACTTCTCATTAAAATTGAATGGCACATCTTTTTGGTGAAGATTAGTCAACGGTTTTGTAATCTTGGAGAAATCCTTGATGAATCTCCTATAGAATCCCGGATGACCCAAGAAAATCCTCAAAGATTTGATATCCGTCGATGGTGGAAGCTTCTCAACAACTTCAACCTTAGCCTTGTCCACCTCAATCTCCCTCTCGGATATCACGTGTCCCGACACTATTTCTTGTTTCACCATGAAGTGGTATTTCTCCCAATTTAGCACCAAGTCAACCTCCCCACACTTTGTAAGAACTTTATCGAAATTTGCCAAACCATCCGCAAAAGTTTTACCATAAATGGAGAAGTCATCCCACTACAAGGTTTTGGGTCAAATTCAACGCCGAAAAAGTGTAGCAAAAGACCCAAAAATGGTAGCAAAAGTACTTTTGCTACCTTTTATTTTTGGTTAAATGTCGTTGCACTTGTGACTGTAGCAATAGCATAATGCAACGGGTTACGTTTTAGTTGCAACAGACAGCCCATCTATTGCAACACTTTTGACGCTTTTGCAACACTTGGTGAGTGTTGTAACAAAAGCAATTGCAATCACTATGAGTGTGGCAATAGTATCAATTGCAACGAACTAGACGTTGCTAGTGACACGTATGGTAATATGCTGGTTGTGTAGCAACACAATGCAGCGCAACGTAACATAGGTGTTGCAAGAGTGGTTATTGCTACGCAGAGAAAGCATTGCAATAGAGCTTCTCTATTGCCACATCACCTAAATGGTTGTTATAGGTGGTTTAGGTTATCGCAACATCTTCGTAGGTTGGTTGCTACAGAGAGGTCCTCTATTGCCACGTTACTGACTGGTTGCTATAGGTAGATTCCTCTATTGCCACCGTCATCTTTTTTGTAGTTGCAAGAGATAATTTTTCTATTGCCACGATTATCGCACCTATTACCACGACTAAATGTGGTTGTTATTTGTGCAATTGTTGCAACACAATTTGGTTTTATTCATATATTGTAACACAAAATTAATATATTAATAATTCATATTATGACGCTTTGTTTGGTAGCTTAAATGAATAATCACAAAACGATAAATACATAATGAATGAAGCATCGACATCCATTAAAATGAAATATAACTTGTTCGTACAAATCTTTAATTAAACACACCTAATGTCAAACTAAACTTGGACACGACCATTGGTATAACACATAATGTATCTAGCGCACAGTTTGAACTCATTCGAATTATATGACCTATGTCTACTGCAGCACCACAGGTTGCCTTCATGTTCACCATCATCCACCATGCGCATGCTCCTCCTCAAACTCAAGCTTCCTCCTGAAATGACATGCTTTAGATGCCAAGATTTGTACTGAACATCTCAAAAATAGAAATGATAGCTAATATAAATTAAATTTGTAGTTGATATGCTCCAAACAGGGTCATCTCAAGAGTCATATACTACATCACCGAAACAAAGAGGTTAGTCTCTGACAGCTAAAGAAAGTAATGCATATTTGCAGCAAATACTCAGTTCATAAGCATTCAAACAATTCGAGCCATGGATTCATCCAGAACTAATAACTCACATTTACCAGCAGCTTGTCCATTCATAGTATCAACTAAATATGCCAGCGTCTCGATATCTGAAAATTGATTGTAGTAAGGCAGCCTTTATTTCTCCAAAGCAGTTCCTTGTAAAATCATCTTCCAAAAGTAGGTTTGCATGCACCTATGAGGATACGAACTAAGTCAGGAGAGCATTACTGAAACCAAGCAACCAATAAGGAAAAATAATATTGTTAATTTTACTTGTGATAGTGCATCATTCTTCATACCTACTTATGAAACTGTCTAATAATTTATGCTAACTTGATTCTGTGACTTACCTATCCCCTTTTTTTCTCGAGCACATCAGACTTCCTCTACAAATCTCACTGGAATAACAAGAAGAACAGACAAATATCAACTCAATGGTGACCATATCACGCTTGCTATTAACCCATTTATTAGCCAACTCACTGAACCTGCAGTGCTCCACACAGCTGTTGCTCATCTAGAAGATACTTTGATTGAGAGATTTCATTTCATTAAAAAAAAAGTCTAAAGCAAGTCACAGTTCAAGCCAGACCTCCATCATCCTTCAGTATCACTGTGAGTTCATAACCACCATGCTCAAGAATTAAATTAACAGTAAACACCTTCGACATGTAAGAATGCTAAGTAAGCAGTACATTGATAAACAAAATATGGTGAAGTGACTTTCCATACTAATGTGAAAGTAAAAAACCACACCATGGCACCAAACATGGTGTCTATTTATGCAGATAGTGAGAGACTTGTTAATATACATATAAACGTACATGTGAAATTAATCTTTGAGCATAGCTAAGATGGATCTGCATAAAAAAATACTTTGTGTATCCTATGTGTTCATTGTCCATCCTGTAAGTACGCACCAATTACTATTTGGGCTGCTACAAAATTCCAAGGGAAGGAACACCATGTAGTTAAACTATAGAAGTGATATGCATGCTTGGTAAATTAGACATGGTGCAACACGTTGCAAAGCAATAAATCAGATCATAGAATCCTCAAAATAGTGAATCAATAAGGAAGTCAAATTAAAGTAAGGAAAATAATGATATACCTGAAGAAGCATGGATGCCTTCCATTGAAAGAAATTGAAGCAATTGATACTGGGAAGCGAATGGGACTGAATTTGCTATTTCCTCAGATCCATATTCTGGCTCAGTCAGATCCATATTTCATCAATAAACCTACAATAAATAGAAGAAAAATTCCCTTGGTACCTAAAAGTATATTGCACCAAACTGAGTTAATGTGCCTAGCTTTAAAGGACTCTGGATAAAGTTAATGGGCAGGGGAAAAAATTCAGTCAGTGCCTAGCATCCTTTGCTACCTTTTTGCTTCCTTTTCATATGCGAAACACATAGACCTTCAACTGCTATAAATGTTAGATCAATATGTACCCATACTTGCAAAAGGAATGGATATCCTTGGATAGATGAGAGCCTAATTGTATTTGTATGGTTGAAAAAGATCATATGGTCATTTGGATATGGAGGTATTGGTAGAAGAAAGATCAGGAGTCAAAGATCGTTGCAGGTTAAGTATAAAAAAGAACATTGCATGTTATCTATAATTGGATGAGGGAAATAACCAAAAAGACTCCTTCAATATCTTAATTCACAATTTCCAGTTGGAAAAGGACAACACAATTAAGTAGGAAGTGTTCCCTGCTCATTCCAATGCATCAGGAACACTGCTATACATGTAGTTAAAATCTGCTGCTAACACAAATAATATATTTGCATGAGAGGGAATTAAACAATTACTTCAAAAATTAAAAGGAGGGGCTTATGCAGATCCACTAATAGAATGGGCAACAGATGGAGCGGAGAACCATTTATTTCCGGTAAAAGAAAATAACTAACCAAATAGACACACATACAAGGCATATCTATATAAATAAGAAGTGACGCAACCCTATCGTTGTCAGTTATTTTATTTCCTAGTAAATTCAGTAAATTTCAAGACAAAGGTCAAGTTCTATTTCAATTATATTTTTTACAGACTTTTGCCCAGAATCTTTTGAAGGTTTTCTAAGGCATATCTATATATTCCAAATCCTCTCAATCACATTCATCCAGTGACAAGTGGCTAAGTAATTCTAGGATCTTAATTCTAGGCAAACACATGAATCATGAATCAGACATTAACCGATTAACGCATTAGTGATTATTTACTCACGGCACACCTACAATCATGCTACAAAGCCTACAACTCACAATTCGTCCAATCAAAAGAACAAGATAAGCTTGAGTTCAACATTTCTCATCAAGCGACACTCGTCTGCAAAATCTAACGTTCTTGCATCTAGTAGTTTTAGAAACTATTCAACTCAGCAACAGCATAATAATAACCACAAGCATTCAGACAAGAGAACTAAATATTGCATGAAGCATATGCACAATTCAACTTTCGTAGTCTCATAGATGCTGATTCTGCAGCATTTGAGGGAGATGGTTACTCACATTTTGTACAGATCAGCACCAGTGAACCCGGTTGGCTTTGGGATCGGCATCAGCACCTGCACAAGAAAACTCAACCAAATCACCAAACCTCCCCATAAGAAGTAAGACCGGATATGGAACCCTCGAGCTGTTCTAATAGCTCTAGCCTCACGTCCTGATTGACCGGGAAGGCCAGACAGTGGCAGCCCACCACGTCGAACCACACCGATCTCGACTGGAAGAAAGCGGGGGCGGGGGGGGGGGGCAAATTAAAGAATCATTCGTGGAATCCCAACCAAGAATTGAAGGTACAGCGACGGCGTACAGTTACCAGCGGTTAGGGCGTGCGCGGTGTTCCTTGGTGAATGGCGATGCCGACCGGTTACAGGGGGCACTGCTGTTATCGGCGGCGAGTGGCTTAGGGTTTGGCCTGGGTGCCACGCGCGGCGTGCGAGGTGTTCCGACGGAGAAACGGTCGGGCCGTGCGTGGTGTTGCTTGCTGAATGGCGACGCCGATTGGTTATAGGGGGCAGCGACAACGACATGGACGGCTGGCGGCGCGTGGCTTAGGGTTTGGAGATTGGGGCAGACACGGAGAAGGGTGGGACAGGGGCGCACGGGGTCGGGACTGGGGAGCGCGAGGCGATGCGGGGTCAAGGCGCGCAGGGTGGGGCGCAGGGTGGGGAGCGCGAGGCCGCGCCCGCTGAACGTACGTTCACCGTAGAAAAAGTTTGGATCGGAAAAATTCTCGTTTTCATACTTTTTAGGAGTATAGGATAGATAGAGATAGAGAAGAGAAAATAAAAACACCAGTATATATTTTCGGTACCAGCTGAACTCCACTGGCTGGAGTTTCAGAATGATGTGCTTATCGTGTAATAAGAAAGTAGACTCATGTCAAACTGTCATCCTTTTCTCTTCCCGAGCATGGCTTCAAAGCTTCCCCATTACGTAACGATGGCGCTGTAAACTCTTTTGAATGGTCTTTCTATAAGTAAGACTAGGTTATGGCCCTAAAACTCTAAAAAAATATTTTTTAAATTATAAATCAAATGTAAAATCGAGATTATGCTAAAGCTTTTCAAAAACCACACCTATAATTTGTACAGTAAATAATTTTAGATAAAAATATACGTGAATATTCAAGTATACCTAAGTGAGATGTTCGTAGTTGTGAAAGATGTATAGTATCACTTTGTCAAAATCGTTTGAAACCTTATGGATGGTTATAAATCCAAAATATGTTGTTATGTGAATCTAAGGAATTTTCTGATCAAATTTTGTTATTACTGTAATTATTTATTGAATTACTAAGGAATAAATGTTAAAATATCATAAAGTGGCTAGAAAAATCTAAAAAGTTGCATAGGCAAATGATTTTGGAGTATAAGGGTCGTATAAAAAATTCAAGTGATTTCGATAAATAGTTGATGCATATTCCTCACAAAGGCATATATGACTCACATAGTTGTACGTAGGTACGTGAGATGTTCGTAGTTGTGAAAGATGTATAGTATCACTTTATCGAAATATGTTGAAACTTTTATGAGATGGTTATGGAGCCAAAATATGTTGTTGTAAAATTTACTGATCAAGTTTTTGCTATTACTGTAATTATTTATTTAATTACTAAGGAATAAATGTGAAAATATCATAAAGTGGCTAGAAAACTCCAAAAAGTTATGTACCACATGATTTCGGTGTATGAGTGTCACATAAAAAATTCAAATGATTTCGATAAGGAGTTGTTGAATATCCCTCACAAAGACATATTAGCTCACATAGTCCTACATAGCTAAGTGAGATATGTTCCTAGCTGTGAAAGATGTATAGTATCACTTTGTCGAAACCGTTTGAAACTTTTATGTGATGGTTATGGATCCAAAATATGTTGTTGTGTGAATCTATGAAATTTTCTGATCAAATTTTGCTATTACTGTAATTATTTATTAAATTACTAAGGAAAAAATGTGAAAATATCATAAAGTGGCTAGAAAAATCTAAAAAGTTACGTAGTCACATAATTTTGGTGTATGAGAGTCATATAAAAAATTCAAGTGATTTTGATAAAAAGTTGCTGAATATCCCTCACAAAGACATATATAGCTAACATAGTACTATGTAGCTAAGTGAGATATGTTCCAAGTTGTGAAAGATGTATAGTATCACTTTTTTGAAATCGTTTGAAACTTTTATGGGATGGTTATGGAGCCAAAATATGTTGTATAGCCGCATATTTTTTCAAATTTATTTTAAAAGATTTATTGTAGTTCAATTAATAAAAAGTAAAATACCCTAATACAACATAAACTAATGCTTATCCTAGTGGTTTGCACATATCAATTTTGTTCCAAAGGTCTCAGGTTCGATCCCCAAGCAGGCATTTTTTGTCTATTGCAACCATTTTAGGCCTATTTTAACACTTTTTCAGTGTTGCATTAGACAAAAAACAAAAATTTTACATCTCACTCATATGGTTTCATAAATATAAGTGACATATGTAAATTTTGTGAACAATATTATTACCATTTTGTTGGATGAACAAATGACCAAAATAAGATTTGTCCAATAAATCTTAATGAACTTTATGAGTGGATTGTGGGGGCTTGGCCAGCCACGGCCTTGGTGCAGCCGGCCTCGGCCAGGGCGTGGCCAACCACAGCCTTGGTGCAGCTACGGTGCGGCCGCCCGGGGCTCGGCCGCTGCGTGGCGTGGGAGGCTGCGGCCGGCCGGGGCCGTGGTGTGGGAGGCTCGAGGGCGGCTACGGTCGGCTGGGGCCGTGGCTTGGTCGCAGCGTGGCACGACCGGCCGAGCGCGGCCGCAGTTGGCCGGAGGTAAAACCAAGTACAAAAATGTTGAATGCAAAAGAAAAACAAAAAATGTTATGTAGTGTAGTGGTAAAAGTGCTTTAGTTGAAGTAGGAGGTGCATAGTTCAAACCGTAATCCACACAATTTTTATTTTTTCAATTTTTTCTTGCCTACACATACATATTTAATTACTATTTTTTGAGGGGGGCCCATTGGTCGGACCACATCACCACGTCATCAAGGTGGGAGCGCATCGACACATCCTCATGGTGGGCCTATGTGACATGGCAATCGCGGCCGGTGACAATTTAAACATGTTTGGTTTCTTGGCACTGTGTCTATTGCAACCATTTTAGGCCTATTACAACAGTTTTTCGGTGTTGCATTAGACAGAAAACAAAAATAATTTGAAACCATCTAGAGTTTCAAAAATTGATTTTTCTTTGTAAATTTTTGAAATTCAAATTTGAACCGTACCGAGTGTAACTAACTAATAGAATCCTGTAAAGTAACTTTTCTATTTTAATATCTATAAGGTTACTATAAGCTTGAAGGACCGAACTGGCGACTAGAGAGGGGGGAGTGAATGGGAGCCGATAAAAATTCTTCTCGAAGGAGATGGCTACTCCAACAAGATGAACACGGCAACCAAATAGATTTCCGACTCAACTGCCCAAGTTGGCCAAGACCACGTAGCCACTGGAGTGCTACTGGTCCTAGGAACCAACACACACCTTCCGAACCAAAACACACCAACACGCACAGCGGAAATCTGCACGGCTTGCTGCCTGTGCTACACCGGTCAGACCGGTGGATAGAGCCGGTCAGGCCGGTGGCTACAACAGCCGCACAGAAAACATTCCAGGTAGCCTCAGTGACTCCTCTAGGGCCTAGAACAAAACCACCTCAGAAAACACAACCTGCAAGGGAAGAAAACCCTACGCAAAGTCTACCCAAACTCCTCGAATCCTGCCAAGAACTGACCAGCAGCAACACACGACAACAGGGAACACACCAAGACGTTCACCCGAGGCAAATCCCACAAAGGGCTTACACCGGTCAGACCGGTCAGGCCGGTCGCGCCTGGGCAGCTCGGGATGAACAGCGAGTCGCGGGTCAACTCCCCCAAATCCACTTCCCAATCTCCCGATTCGCTCCACGAATTCGCACAAGACTTTGGGGATACACCCATAGCTACGATTTGGTCCACCAAAACTCGTTGAATCAAGAGGAATGAAAGGATTTCCGCCAAGAACTCCACAAACCCTAGGACAATGAAAACCCCAAAATTGAGCCCCTTTACTCACAGATTTGGGAGGGGAATCAAAGGGAAAAGAACCACGAAGGGTTCATGCATACATCCCCCACCAAATCCCAAAGAGAAAGGTCTCAAAACCGCCACAAGAAAATCACCAAGAAAAAGCTCCGAAAATCACCAAAAAGGAAAAGCGGGAGAGACACAACTAAGCCTTGAGGAACCACGCCGAATCATCTATACACACCATGAAGGTTCATACAAGGTCTAGCTTGCCGCCCGATCATCCTTCCCTCTCACAAGATCTCACCATGAAGCTCTCAAGCTAGTCCTAGAAATTCCAAAGGAAAATGGAAGAGGAAAATAGCAAAACAAAATGAGCTAGGGTTCCAAGAGATGGCTGCCATCCTCTCACCACTTGGGTTATATGGAGGCTAGCCGAAAGATGAAACTACCCCTAATACCTAGTACTAGGATACACACCCCCAAGGGGCACTTTGGGAATCTTTGTCTTCGCACCATCGGACGGATGCCCGGCGACCGCACCCTGCGTAGCCTCGATGTAAGCCATGCGATCCCGACGCGTGTCCTCCTCTTCGAAGTCTCCGGACTGCGTCGTCACACACCGGTCAGACCGGTGTCCTCCACCGGTCAGACTGGTACCCACCGGTCAGACCGGTCTGATGCTACTGCACCTCCGTATTCGGTCTTGGCTTTGTGGGTCAACCAAGGAACCCAGTGGTTTTCTGGTGAACCACTGGAAACCCCGCGAACTCGGTGTAGCCTCCGCCAATCTCCACTCATGACTCGGCTCCCACATAGTCCCGGCTCGACCTTGGTTTTGAGGCTCAACCAAGAAATCGTCCATGACTTCATCTTGCCGTTCTTGCCACCATGCGGCCCTCACTTGACCTCGCTGGCCACCGGGTCCCTCGAGCCAAGCCTACTTGTCTTCTCCAAACCTGGAGGCCTACCCGGCAATGACCTTTCGCGCTTACTCTTCACCTGCACCAACACCAGTCAAGCCGCAACCTGCACCTGCAATACTTAGCCAAGAGTCAGTCCACACCACATTGTCAATCACTCATCACACCAGGAAGCGACCCACCACCGGTCCTCGAACCACATAGGCTCTCAAAGCTGACCACATAGAAACATGAAAAAGGCTTGAACGATGCTAGCTAACACTAACATTATAATGGTGTAGTGGTAAGTCATATACTAGTGTAGTATTGAGGTCCTTGGTTCAATTCCAAACCATGACGCTTTTTTTATTTTTTCTATTTTCTCTAATGACAGATTGTTTCCCCACCAATTCAAACTTCTTTCTCAAAATTAATAATTAGAATTAAATCTAAATTCCAAATTAGCCAAGTTCTATTTTTACTATGAATTGTATTTTTTTCACAATATATCATATACAAGGCCCAATCCAAATCAGCCTCGGCTACAAGTTCTCATTGCAATAAGCATGTAACAGTTGCAACTCCCAAATAGAGTTGCAATTGAGAATCACTTTTGCTTCGCCCCCAAGAGTCCTCGTTGCAATAAGTTGTAGCAGTTGCAACCCCAAAATAGCGTTGCAATTGCGAACCACTTTTGCTTCGCCTATCAAAGTTCTCGTTGCATTAAGCATCTAGCGTTTGCATCGCTTGTAAAATTTTATGCAACACAAAACAAACGTAGCAATAGGCACAACCAAATGCAACTAACACAAACGTGGTTGCAGTACTATCACATAATTGCAACCAAAATCAATTCTACTGCAACCATTTTTCACCATTGCAATATCATCCACCAAATGCAACAAAGGTTCGCAACGACTTGAAAACCGTTGTATGAAAGGCACGTATCGCTACCATTTTTTAGAATGGTTGCAATATAACCATCTCTAGCAACCAAATTTTAGGTGTTGCAATTCAGAAGCGTTGCATTTGACCCAAAACCTTGTAGTGTCCATAAATACTTTGATAATTTCCTCGATGAACTCCGAAAATACCGCCATCATGCATCGTTGAAAAGAGGCTGGAGCATTACATAGACCAAAGGGCATCCTTCTATATGCAAATGTTCCATAAGGGCAAGTGAATGTTGTCTTGTGTTAATCCTCCGGATGAATGGGAATTTGCATGAACCCTGAGTATCCATCAAGAAAGCAAAAATATGCATGGTTTGCTAACCTCTCAAGCATCTCGTCGATGAACGGTAGGGGAAAGTGATCCTTCTTTGTTGCTTTGTTCAACTTACGATAATCAATACACATCCTCCATCTGGTCACGGTTCTTTGCGGTATTAGTTCATTCTTCTCATTCTTCACCATGATCAAACCTCCTTTCTTCGGCACACAATGTACGGGGCTCAACCATTCTCTATGTGGCACCGGGTAGATGATTCCGACGTCCAACAACTTGATAACCTCCTTCTTCACCACCTCTCGCATGGCATGGGTTAACCTCCTTTGATGGTCCACAACGGGCTTGCATTGATCCTCCATGGGTATGCGGTGAGTGCAAAATGCTGGGCTAAGTCCTTTAAGGTCATTTATCGAATATCCGATCACCTACTTGTGCTTTTTCAATAAATTTAGCAACATGTCATTCTCCTCGGGACTCAATTCGTCGCTCACGATCACGGGATAAGTCTTGTCCGGCCCCAAGAATTCATATTTCAATCCTTTGGGCAATGGCTTAAGATCCACCTCCGGTACTTGTGATTCTTCATGTTTAATTTCCCCAGTGTCTTCAAATTTATCTTCCTCTAAGCTTCCGTCTTGTGGTTCTAGTCCTTTAGTTGCTTCCGCTAATTCTTCATCTAGCTCATTATTAGATTCATTCCCCATTGCCCTTTGCAATGGATCCCTAAAGGTTTCAACAAAACGAAGGCTCTCTACCTCTTTGTCATCAAGAGGTGGGGTTGAGACAATTCTAGAAGCGGGAAGAAAATTATATGTGTGATTATCCCCATCAAGATTAATAGTTACTTTTCTTTTTCCGACATCTAACACGGCATTAACCAACTTGAGAAACGGTCTACCAAGAATTATATGATCATTTTGATCATAGTAGACATCAACAATGAAGAAATCAGTTGGTATGTATTTTCTGGAAATTAAAACTTCTAGATTTCGGGCAATTCCAATAGGTTTAATAATTCTACCATCTCCCATGATTAATTTAGTAGTGGTTGGAACTAGGTCAATGGTGTGATCATGAATTTCATCAAAAATTTTAGAAGACAAGACACTTACTTGTGCTCCAATGTCGCATAACGCCTTGCAATCAATGTTGTTGACCTTGCAATCTATACGTGGCGATGTCTTCTCTTCTTCATTGGATCCTATGGCATAAATTTCAGCGAGGCGAGCGAATGGTGATGCCTCGGGCTTGATTCCCATAATCCTCTTTCCTTCAGCCACATGGTCCGGATGCACTTCTTCTTCGCTAAAGAGTTTTTGAAGGACCTCCCCGGTTGTCTCTAGGTCGTATGTATGCCCCACTTGTTTTTCCAGCGTAAGATCCGTCTCCAAAGCTTTTGCCATTCCCCTTTGATTAGGGAACGGTCTTCTCTTGTCAAAAATTTCTGCAAAATCAATTGGGACCCAATCCATTTGCTCGAACTCCCTTAGTGGCTTCGCGCTTGACATAGTCCATTCACTTGCTTTGCTTGTCTTGGCGTGATCACTCTCCGAGATAGTTCTAGCTTCCGCATGTTTAATTTCTTCAACCTTTTTCGGGATTGGCTCCTCTTTCTTCTCTTCCGGGGCCGTATTTCTGAAAATTGCAGCAAGTGGTCTCACACTTGTATCACATTCCGGCTTCCCTGAAAGTCGTGTTTCCCAATCTCTTCGCATTGTCGCCGCTTTGCTTATTTTTTGTAGAAGTTGGGCAGCTTCCGTGAGTGTTTTCTCCATGAGATCCCCTCCTGTACACATTTGAATGTATTCCATGCAACTAGGGGTTAGGGAAAAGAAAAATGTATGCAAAAGTACATCACCGGGAAATCCGAGTCTTGGTCCTTGTTCAACTAGCTCATTGAATCTATTCCACGCTTGATCAATCCCCTCTTCTTCTCCTTGCTTAAAGGTAATCACTTGCCTCCTTATATGTTGAATCTTGCTTATAGAGAAAAACTTGGCACAAAATTTCTTTATCAATTGATTCCAATTTCCCTCGACTTCGAAGGATGCGAATGAATACCACTTCATTGCTTCATTGCAAGTGAGTAGGGGAAGAGATTCCATTTAAACCAATCATCAGGGACTCCCTCTTGTCGTACCGTATCGCATAGTGTCGTGAAGCGCTGGATATGTCTATATGGGTTGTCCGTCTCCACCCCTCGGAAAGGATTAGTTGCTGCCATCTCAATGATTCGAGGCTTGATTTCATACCTTGTCGCTTGGAGAATGAACGCTAGCGTAGTCTCTTAATGATTTTTTCGGTTCCTCCAAGGGATTTCCAACCAACGCCATCTAGATAATCAAAAGAAAACAATAACAAAAAGGGAGTGTTTTTCTAGAACACAAGGGTTAGATGTTAGTAATCAACAAAATCAATGGAAGATTAAACGAAGTAAACTAGCTTGCTCCCCGACAACGGCACCAGAAAAAGGGGCTTGTTGCTAGGTGAAACTCGTATGAAGTTTCGATCCGCAAGCGTACGGATCTCCTATGCCCTTCTTCACCTATGGGAGATATCAAGGTTCTTGTCAACCCACGAAGCAAGGGGATTACTAGCATTTAACCTAACACTAATCTAGTTGATTGAAGACTTATGATAGAAAGATTAATCTATAAAGTAAAGACAAACTAACCCTAAATTACGTTAAAGAGAGATGAAAGGTGCACAAGTATGAAGAACATATGCCCATGGAGTCTAGGTACTTGAAGATGCAATCACCCAAAACAAGGTAAACCCCCCGATCCAATCTATCTGAGCATGTGATCAAGGATTAGACGTTTCCCTTCCCTCGTACATGTCACTACGCGAAGGTGATCGGTACTAACCCTAATGAACATGATATGTTGACGCAATCTACGGGAGAAACCCCGAAAGCATGGTAGCTAGCCTTAAACATTAAGCATCATCAACAAAAGGTATGATAGACATAGATCCAAACAAGATAGGTGACTACACTTCAAGTTCCGTTACAACTCCATGGACAAATGAAAGACTTTACCCCATCATGGCGCTAGGCATGGCACCGTTGAGATGGTGGATGCCTCCGATGAAGACGGATCCTTGTTGTCCTTCAACTCCGACGGAGCCATGGCAAGCTCTTGGCGTCCTCCTTCCTCATGGCGACCTCCCTTGGGCTTGGCGATGATCTCTCTCGAGTGTCCTCCCCCAAGAGTCTCTCTCGTAGTCGATCTTCTCTTCCATGGCGGCTCTGAGGAACTAGATGGCATCTCTGGCGAATGGCGGCTTTCACACGTGATTAGGGTTCCATCTACTTAACAACGAAGAAAGGGGGCACCGAACCGACGCCAGAAGAGGGTGGGCCAGCCGGCTTGGGTCGACCGGCCTGGGCCCCCTTCGGCCTGGTTCCGGCCCATCTTACTCCACGCTTCGTATTTTGCATTTTGGATCTTTTCCTCCTTCAAATGTGGGCTTTGGACGTTGTTATCCCTGCGACCAAGTTGAGGGATCTTTATGCATGAACTTCCGGTCTTTTCATCACGGTCCTCACGAATTCTCCATTCAAGCACATTGGTCCTTGCCACCTTTGGAGGCAAGTTTGCACATGGTCGGAGCTCCTTGATTGACATGCAAAACGTCCTCCGAACTAGTTGCATCTTCCCTCATTTAATACATGAATTCCTGCAAAAACACTATACTCCAAAATGCACATCCAACGGTGAACTTGTTATATCACTAGTATGCCTAGTGGAGGGTTAGTTCCAAAATGAAGTTCAAACCATAACATAACAAGTGTTCTTGGTTGACGGAAATTGACCGCCAACACCCCTCAAAGAAATCCGAACAGAAACACCTCCAAATCCGCGAATCAAGCCGCACACGACAATCCCACGAAAATAGCTCGAAAAAAGACATGAAAATCACTTGAGCTAAGAGAAGGAAATTGACAAAACCATAAATGCTTTCATACAACCAGAGGTCAGATTCTCTACAAAATCATGAAGACAATATAGCATATAGAGCAAAGGAATTAGGAAGCAGTCCGGATGTATGAGTTGCCATCCAACCCTAGAGCTGTATATATGAAGTCTCTTCGGGTGGGGTGAATGACCAAGCTACCCCTAGAACTTAAAATGAGATACACACCCCTGAGGGGAAAGATGGTCAAGTAGCGAACATTCTCATCAGGCGGCCACGCCAAAGCCGCAGTTCGCGTCCTTCCGACTGAGGACCGGAGTGTCCGAGGACCGGTGGATGGTCACTCCCTGGTGTGATGAGTGATTGACAACGTGGTGTGGACTGACTCTTGGCCAAGTATTGCAGGTGTAGGTTGCGGCTTGATTTGCGTTGGTGCAGGTGAAGAGTGGGCGCGAAAGGTCTTAACCTTGCGAGGCCTCCGAGGTGTAGACAGAAAAGTAGGCTTGGCTCGATGGACCCGGTGGCCGGACAGGATCAAGTGCGGGCCGCATGGTGGCAAGAAAAGCAAGACGAAGTCATGAATAGGAGCCAGTGTAGGGTAGCGGCTCACGACCATAGTCTGCACGCGGGGTTTGCGGCGGTTCACCACAAAACCGTCGGCTTACTTGGTTGAGCCACAAAACCAAGACCGGAGGCTCGGCGGGCGGAGATGGGATCCGAGCGCGCCGAGAAGCTTCGATGTCGGGGGACACGCGGTGGGATCACGGGGCTTGCATTGGGAGGACGTGGTCTGCAGCGAAGGCTTGGCCGCCCGATGAAAGGGTCGCTACTTGACCATCTTGCCTCTGAGGGGTGTGTATCTTCCTTTATGTTCTAGGGGTAGCTTGGTCATTTGCTCAACCTGGAGAGACTTCATATATATAGCTCTAGGGTTCCAGGGCAACTCATCCATCCGGACTGCTTCTCATTTTCCCTGCTCTTTAGGCTAGATTTTCTTCATGATTTTGTAGAGAATCTGACCTCTAGTTGTATACTTGTATGGAAGCATTCATGGTTGCGTCGGTTTCCTTCTCTTGGCTTGAGTGATTTTCGCCTCGTTTTTGAGTCTTTTTGTGGGATTTTCATGTGTGGCTTGTTCCTTCAATTATGAGGAGTTTGTGTTCGATTTTGTTTGTGTAGATCATGGATAGATGTCTTGTGCATCTTTGTGCTTGATCTTGACTCCTCAAATGCCGGATTTGGCCTCTGATTCGTGGATTTCGGTTGGAACCCTAGGCTTTTTGTGAGCTCGGTAGAATCTCGATTCCTCTCGATTCAGTGGGTTTGAGGCTACAAATTCGTAGGAATAGCATCTCCTAGAGCCGCTTCATCTTCTATGATTTGGTAGCAATCCCTTGTTTGATTCGGGAGATAGGGTGAAGGGAAGGAGGTGTTGACTTTGGGGAGCTCGGGCTCGAGCTGCTCTGTCCGCACCTGGCGAACAGTCTGCCTGGTAGGCGCAGATGGTTCGCGAGGCCCACTGTTTGTCCAGTTCGTCGCTTGTTCATGCGAGTTCTTGGTTCGATCCGTCGATTCGTGTGTTTTCGGTTGCAAGAGGTTTTGCGGACAGTCTGCGAGAGAGGTGCGAATGGTCCGTGCGTGGCGGACGGTCCGCGGGTAGGCTACAGACAGTCCGTATTTCACGGTGTGCTACTGGTGGTTCGGGAACCAATTTCGGACAGTCCGCCTTGAGCTTGCGGACGGTCCGCCTGGGTCCCGCGGACAGTCCACCCAGGCCACTGCAGATTGCCTAGGTCCTTTGCTTCTTGTGTTGTCCTTCCATTTTGGGTTGGATTGAGACTTGTTCCTAGGCTTGGTAGGTCTGTTGTGACTACGTGACCTTGGCAAGTTCGTGTGGGACTCCTTGCTTGTGATTTCGGGGCATAGTCGAGTTCATCTCTTCAGAGAAGAATTTTTATCGGCTCCCATTCACTCCCCCACCTCTCTGGTCGCCTAATCGGTCCTTCACCGATGCAAGCCCCGTGATCCCGCCGTGTGTCCCCCGTCATTGAAGCTTCTCGGTGCGCCCAGATCCCGTCTCCGCCCACCGAGGCTCTAGTCTTGGTTTTGTGGCTCAACCAAGTAACCTGATGGTTTTGTGGTGAACCACCGCAAACCCCGCGTGCAGACTCCGGTTGTGAGCCGCTACCCTACACCGGCTCAAGTCCACGACTTCGTCTTGCCTTTCTTGCCACTATGCGTCCCGCACTTGATCCCGTTCGGCCACTAGGTCCATTGAGCCATGCCTACTTGTGTCTCCACTCCTCGGAGGCCCCACAAGGCTAAGACCTTTCGCGCCTGCTCTTCACCTAAACCAACACAAATCAAGCTGCAACCTGCACCTGCAATAGTCAGCCAAGAGTCAGTCCACACCACATTGTCAATCACTCATCATACCAGGGAGCGACCATCCACTGGTCCTCGGACACTCTGGTCCTCAACCTCCCCTTTGATGAGTGCATTGGCAACACACATAGTAAGCAATTCAGAAAAGATGGAAAAAAAGAAGAAATGAACATAAATCTCAAACAAGTGATCAAAAGCCAAATAAAAGCCAAAACGAGATCACTTGAGAGAGAAAGTCTCGGTCCCCTAAGGCAAGGGCAACAGCTCAACACAACCAAGACAAAATGCTCAAAATACCGACTCCTTAAGGTGAGGCAAAAGGGCTCGACACCATCGGCAAAAGAGCAAAGCACAAAGCACAACTCAGGCGACACAGAGCTTCCCATGCATGAATGCAAGCTCCCCCTGAACAAATCAGGCGACAAAGAGCCTCCCATGCATGAATGCAAGCTCCCCCTGAACAAATGCGTGCAAAACTCAAGTTCTCCCCCTGAACTGAGTATCTCCCCCTTTTTATGCAAACTGAAATGGATGCACATTTCTCCCCCTTTAAACTAAAGTGGGTGCCTTTCTCCCCCTTGTTGGTAATGCATGAATCAAGTCTACAAATGCAAGCTTGCGCTTCTCAAATAGACAAAGAGCACTATAAGATGCTAGAAATAAGACATATAACAAGCAAGATAGCTCTAAATCCGTACCAGCATCGCCAACAAGATAAAAGAAACATATAAGAATGTGACATAGCTATGATCAAATTTAAGTAGTTTTCAACAAAACATCCCTCTCATGAGCCATGTGTCTACTTCTAAATATGAGACTTGTCATTGGTTGACATCATGCAATGGTTTAGCACCCAATAAGCATATTCAACAAGCATGGACATTTTAAGATACCAAATCAATGTTTGAATTTAAGCATGGTACATGAAATGCCTTTGCGGCAAAAAGAAGATTATGCTCCTCCACAAGGTAACATGTAGGCTAAACATTCATGATGACAACAAGGTCTTTGACCTCAAATGAAAAGAACATGGTTCCCAAGAACAAATTAAGCAAGATATAGCCATTTGAGCACAAAATGAGCATGTAAGGGATTCTACTCATAAGAGAGGATCAACTTAGCATTTTCACAAAGTAGCCATTTAGCATGCATACATATCCAAAGCTACCAAGAGCATAGCTATACATCACAAGAGCTCACAAGCATGATCATAGGCTCACATTCAGCATTTCACAGTGACCAATGTATATGAGAGAAGCACATCTGAGAGCCTATGTGGTTCGAGGACCGATGGTGGGTCGCTTCCTGGTGTGATGAGTGATTGACAACATGGTGTGGACTGATTCTTGGCCAAGTATTGCAGGTGCAGGTTGGGGCTTGACTGGTGTTTGTGCAGGTGAAGAGCAAGCGCGAAAGGTCGTTGCCGGGTAGGCCTCCAGGTGTGGAGAAGACAAGTAGGCTTGGTTCGAGGGACCCGGTGGCCAGCGGAGTCAAGTGCGGGCCGCATGGTGGCAAGAACGGCAAGATGAAGTCATGAACGGTTTCTTGGTTGAGCCTCAAAACCAAGGTCGAGCCGGGACTACGTGGGAGCCGAGTCATGTGTGGTGATTGGCGGAGGCTACACCGAGTTCGCGAGGTTTTCGGTGGTTCACCAGAAAACCACTGGGTTCCTTGGTTGATCCACAAAGCCAAGACCGAAGACGGAGGTGCAGCAGCATCAGACCAGTCTGACCGGTGGGTCTGACCGGTCTGACCGGTGTGCGACGACGCAGTCCGGAGACTTCGAAGCGGAGGACACGCATCAGGATCGCATGGCTTGCGTCGAGGCTACGCAGGGTGCGGTCGCCGAGCATCCATCCGATGGTGCGAAGACGAAGATTTCCAAAGTGCCCCTCGGCGGTGTGTATCCTAGTATTAGGCCTTAGGGGTAGTTTCGTCTTTCGGCTAGCCTCCATATAAACCAAGTGGTGAGAGGATGGCAGCCATCTCTTGGAACCCTAGCTCATTTTGTTTTGCTATTTTCCTCTTCCATTTTTCCTTTGGAATTTCTAGGACTAGCTTGAGAGCTTCATGGTGAGATCTTGTGAGAGGGAAGGATGATTGGGAGGCAAGCTAGACCTTGTATGAACCTTCATGGTATGTATAGATGATTCGGCGTGGTTCCTCAAGGCTTGATTGTCTCTCCCGTTTTTCTTTTTTTTTGTGTTTTTCAGAGCCTTTTCTTGGCAATTTTCTTGTGGCAGATTCGAGGCCTTTCTCTTTGGGATTTGGTGGGGGATGTATGCTTGAACCCTTCGTGGTTCTTTTCCCTTTGATTCCCCTCCCAAATCCGTGAGCAAAGGGGCTCGATTTTGGGGTTTTCTCCTCTCTAGGGTTAGAGGCATTTTTGGTGGGATTTCTTCGATTCCTCTTATTCTAGCAAGTTTTGGTGGACCAAATCTTGGCTATGGAGTGCCCATGAGGTGTTCCTACTATCCCCAAAGTCTTGTGCGAATCCGTGGAGAGAATCGGGAGATCGGGAGTTGGATTTGGGGGAGTTGACCCGCGGGTTGCTGTTCATCCCGAGAGCTCAGGTCACACCGGTCTGACCGGTGCCTCTCACCGGCCTGACCGGTGCCGACCCCCAGTTGGGTTTTGCTTGGGTGAACATGTTGGTGAGTTCCCTGTTGTCTTGTGTGGCTGCTGTTTCGAGTTTGGTTCGGTTTGGAGCTCGGAAGGTCAGGCTTGTGGATTTGGGGCTTCCTGGCTTGGACCGGTCTTACCGGCGTGCTACACCGGCCTGACCGGTGTAGGAGCTTTCTATGGAAGTTCTCAAGTTCTGTCAGGGTGCTCCAGCAGGGACCGGTCTGACCGGTGTATGCAACCGGTTTGACCGGTGCAGTCCAGTAGCTGCTCGAGTTGGTTTTTCCGCTACGTTCTCAGGTAGGCTTTGGTGGTTGTTGGTTCCTAGGACCAGTAACACTCCAGTGGCTATGTGGTCTTGGCCAACTTGGGTAGTTGAGTCGGAGACGTGTTTTGGTTGTTGTGTTCATCTTGTTGGAGTATCCATCTCCTTCGCGAAGAATTTTTATCGGCTCCCATTCACTCCCCCCCTCTCTGGTCGCCAGTTCGGTCCTTCAATTGGTATCAGAGCCGGTTCAAGTCTTTCGAGGCTCTAACCAGTCTAAGATCCAAAGATGGCGTACCAGGAACGGGGGTCGGGTCCTCCGCACTTCGATGGGAAGAACTACCAGTTGTGGCAGAGACGGATGGCTGCGTTCCTCCGTGGAAAGGGTCGGATCCTTTGGGACGTTACGGTGAACACAACTTATGTTCATCCGATTAACTTCCTTGCTCCAGGATCGAGGGATATGTTCGACGCCAACAACAAGGCGGTCGACTACTTGTTTTGTGCTCTGTGTCAGTCCGAATTCGATCCGGTTCAGACAGAGGACTTAGCTTGTAGGATTTGGGAGCAGTTGAAGGATGCTCATGCTGGGAATGCTCAAGTTCAGGCTCGGATGTACGTGACTTACCGGAGAGAGTACGAGAACTTCACTCATCTCCCCGGCGAGTTCGTCGATGCCCTTTTCCAGCGGTTTACGGTTGTGGTGAACAACATGAGAGCCAATGTGGCTGTGCTCCCATACGATGATCATGATAGAGCCCTGAAGCTCTTGCACTCGTTGGATCGTACAGTATGGGATGGAAAGGTCAAGGCTATTCTTGAGTCCGAGAAGTATAACACTTTGACGGTGAACGAGCTGTTCTCGAAGCTCTTGTCGGCTGAGGTGGACCGTGGTATGACAGCCAAGCTTGAGGGCCCGACTGATTCTCATAGTCTCGCCCTCATCGGTGGCTCAGGTGTAAAGTCTAATGCTAACCCATCCACCAGGATGTACTCTTTGTCCTCCTTGATGTCTTTGCCAGATGAGGAGTTCGACGTGCTTGGAGAGGACGAGCTGGCGTTGCTGACCAGGAGGTTCGAGAGGATGCACGAGAACCGAGTGAACACAAGGAGGAACACGAGGACATGCTTCCAGTGCGGCAAGCCAGGACACTTCGTCGCCGATTGTCCGGAGAAGGTGGAGAACAAGGACGGCTACAAGAACCGGTTGAGGACGGACGGCAAGTACCAATCGAGGCGCGATCACAAGCACAAGCACAAGAACAAGCACAAGGACGAGCGACGATCGAGGAAGAAGGATGGTCGAGGTAAGGCCCGAGCAATGGTCGGAGCGAGCGACGTCGACTCCAGCTCCGCCTACTCTTCTTCGAGCTCCAGCAGTAGCGAGGATGAAGGTGATCGGCGCAAGAACAAGAAGTCATCCAAGAACCTAAGCGGGCTGAGCTGCTTTGTGAGAGATGGCTTCTGCGGCATGGCACGTAGCTCCGGCAGTAAGAAGAGTCACCAGAGCGACTCGGACTCCGACTCCGAGGACGAGGTACGTGACGAGCTTCCCTTCTTGCGTAAGGAGAATGAACGGCTTGGTATGTTGCTTGATAATCGTGATGATATGCTTAGAGACACAAAGAAGATAAGGAAAGAGCTGAGGGCCTTACTAGAAGATGCTAGGAATAGAGTAGCTGAGTTAGAAACCTAGAACCTTGATGCTAAGCTTGAGATAGATTCGCTTAAGGCTTCACCTGTGGTTTCTGATAAGATTGATTGTTGTGATTGCTCTGTGTACCTAGCTGATCTTACTGCTCTTAAGGATAAGCATGCCTCTACTTGTGATGAACTAGATGTGCTTAGGGTTGAAGTGGCTGAGCTTAAGTCTAGACCTGCTTTGCTAGGTGCTTGCACTTCTTGCCCTGTTTTGCATGGAAAGATTGATGAGATGCATGCTTACACTGTTTCGCTTGAGGCTAAGTTGAAAGAACCTATTCCCACTTCTTGCTCTACTTGTGAATTACATGATTTGAAGAATCTAGAACTTACACATTATGTGGATCGCTTGCAGGATGAGAACGATGACTTGAGAAAAATGATGGGTTGGTTGTCGGGTCATGAACCACAGCTTAGGATGATGATAGAGGCATACAAGCGCTATGATGGGCAAGCACTTGGGTCAGAGAAGATTGGAGAGTGCAGTGGTGAGGGAGGAGAGAAGATTGGTGATATCCAAGCTCCACCAAAAACCTTCCACAAAAATGCCTATCCTCCTAAGCCCAACCCACTGAGAAACAAACTTGACACAACCCCAGATCCTCCCATATTTCCTCGCCCTACAAATGACTTCCAAAAACCTGTGAAGTTTGTGAGCTCCAAGGAGAGTGAGGTTGGAGAGAAGAGGGGTGAGAAGCCGAGTGAGGAGAAACCAAGTAAGCAGCCCCAACCCGAGCCTAAACCTAAGCTTATAAGGTTTCATTGTGACTATTGTGGGAGAGATGGTCACAAGGGTGAGTTTTGCTTCAAGAGGAAGCGTGAGGAGAGAATGGCTAAGGAGTGGGCTAACAAGGACAGGTACCGCCCTTCAAATGGTGTACCTGAGCCTCGTATGCAAATGCCCAGGGCCAAGGCGATTGTGAGGACGGTTCCGGCTTGGGGAGATCGAAAGGTGGCAGGTGGAGCTGCTGGCCGAGCACCACCGGTCAGACCGGTCAGGGTGACCGGTCAGACCGGTGCTGGTCTGGGCAGACAGCAGTTTGGTTTCCGTGCTCGTGAGGATGCTCGGTTCAGTTCTGGAGGTTGTAGTTCTGGTGGTTGGCACGGAGAGTTTGCAGGTGGTCAGTTTGCTAGACGTTCTCCACCTCGTGCTCAATATGATGGTGGGAGGAGTCGTAGCTTTGAGATGGAGAGGAGGAACGGTCCACGGTTTTCCTTTCGTGGCTTTTGTTCTCCTGCAGCTAGACAGGGGTGGTTCCCTAGTGGTGGTTCCCGTGGTGGTTTTCGTGGTGGTAGCTTTGATAGGTGTGATGATATGGTTTGTGCTAACCCCACTTTGGAGCAAATGGCTCTGCACTGATTTTACTCTTTTGGTACTAACCCCAGTGCTGAGTCGTTTGTTCACTCACGTGCTCGCTTTTGAATTTCAGGTGGGAGACTTGAGGAACGTTTGGTCGGTTGCTCGAGGCATATGACCAGGGACAAGGGGTGGTTCTCAAGTCTCGTCCCGGTGGTGTCCAAGACATACATCACCTTTGGGGACAATGGGCGAGGGCGTGTGCTGTCAAAAGGTGAGATTAAGGTAAGTGACAAGGTCACTCTCAGGCGTGTTGCTCTTGTTCAATCGCTCGGATTCAATTTGCTTTCCGTTTCCCAGCTTTTGGATGAGGGTTTCGAGGTGTTGTTTCGGCCTGGTGGTTCTCGGATTTTGGATTCTCGAGGGGACCTAGTTTGCATGGTTGTTCCCGAGGGTCAAGTGTTTCGAGCGGATTTCTCTCAGTCTTCTGGTGTGGCTCGTTGCTTTTTGGCTGGTTCTTTGAGTGAGTTGTAGAAGTGGCATAGGAAGTTGGGTCACTTAAGTTTTGACCTCTTGTCTCGCTTGAGTAAACTCAATTTGGTCCGAGGATTGCCATGGTTGAGGTTTGAGAAAGAGTTGGTTTGTGCGCCGTGTAGGCATGCCAAGATGGTAGCCTCTTCTCACCCGCCCCTCACCGATGTGATGACGGAGCGTCCATGTGAGCTGCTCCATATGGACCTTGTTGGCCCAGCTCGTGTGCGATCTGTGGGTGGGAAGTGGTACGTCCTAGTTGTGGTGGACGATTACTCTCGGTATGCTTGGGTCTTCTTTTTGGAGGAGAAGGGGGAGACATTTGGTTTTGTTCGAGATCTTGTCTTGAGGTTGAGGAACGAGAGGCACGGAGATGCCATACGAGCGATCCGCAGTGACAGTGGCTCTGAATTCAAAAACTCTCGCTTCGAAACCTTTTGCCATGACTTGGGTCTTGAACACCAGTTTTCGAGTCCGTATACGCCTCCCCAGAATGGCGTGGTGGAAAGGAAAAACAGAACCTTGTGCGAGATGGCTCGGACGATGCTCGACGAGCATAGGACTCCGAGAAAGTTCTGGGTTGAGGCGGTCAATACCGCGTGCTATGTGTCCAACAGGATTTACCTCAGGGTCCACAAGAAGAAAACCTGCTACGAGTTGATGCACGGTCGCACACCCAAGGTGAGTCACTTCCATGTCTTTGGTTGTAAATGCTTCATTCTTAAGAAAGGAAAGAAGTTGGACAAGTTCGAGGCTAGGTCAGTCGATGGTATTTTCTTTGGTTACGCATCTCATTCTAGAGCATTTCGTGTGCTCAATCTTGAAACTAACCAAATTGTGGAGACTTGCGAGGTAACCTTCAACGAGACACAGCCACGTAGTCAGCTTGTTTTTGAGTGTGCAGGTAACGATGAACTTGGCGAGGAGATCTTTCAGGAGGAGGAGCATGAACATGGAGATGATGAAGATGGCGGTGTGGTCCCGCGGCTGAACATGTACCTACTACCTCGACTACGATCGAGAACGGGCCCTCTCCCACACCTACAACGACAAACCCAGATCAAGGTGATGCTGCTGTTGAGGGGGAGGTAGCTTAGAACCTCCCCGGCGAGTTCAAGTGGATCACCCAGCTTCGAGGATCATCGGTGACATCAATGAACGTACTACACGGTCGAGGGTTCGAAACAATTCTCATTTCGCTCAGGCTGCTTTTGTTGGTACCTTTGAGCCCAAAGCCATTGGACACACGCTATCTGATCATAATTGGGTTAATTCGATGCATGAGGAGTTGGAGAACTTTAAGAGGAACCAAGTTTGGGAGTTGGTGGATCCTCCACCAGGATGTAAGCCGATTGGGACAAAATTGGTGTGGAAAAACAAAGAGGGAGAGAAAGGAGAGGTGGTGAGAAAAAAGTCGAGGTTGGTGGCGCAAGGGTACAGTCAGAAAGAGGGGATCGACTACGAGGAGACCTTTGCTCCTGTAGCTCGTTTGGAGGCGATTAGGATCCTTCTAGCCTTTTCCGTGGCTAAAGGGTTCAAATTGTACCAAATGGACGTGAAGAGTGCTTTCCTAAATGGTGTTTAGGAGGAAGTAGTGTATGTGACGCAACCACCGGGGTTTGAGAGTGAGATGTACCCCCACCGGGTGTACAAGTTGAGGAAGGCGCTGTGTGGGTTGAAGCAGGCGCCTAGAGCTTGGTACGGTAGGTTGAGGGGGTTCCTGTTTGAGAGAGGATTTGAGATGGGGAAGGTCGATCAGACCTTGTTTCTCCTCAGGCAGGGCAAAGAGATCCTAATTGTGCAGGTATGCGTGGATGATATTGTCTTTGGTGGCTCGTCTAACTCTTTGGTTGCAAGGTTTGCAGAGGACATGAGCAGGGAATTTGAGATGAGCATGATGGGTGAGTTGCAGTTCTTCCTCGGGCTTCAGATCAAGCAGTCGAAGGAAGGAACATTTGTGCACCAAGCAAAGTACACAAAAGACATTGTGAGGAAGTTCAAGATGGAGGACTCCAAGGCTATGGCGATGCCTATGAGTACGACTACAGCCCTTGATGCGGACGAAGAAGGTGAACACGTGGACCAGAAGGAGTACCAGAGCATGATCGGGTCACTCCTGTACTTGACGGCGACGAGGCCGGACATCTAATTCTCGGTATGTCTGTGCACTCGTTTTCAAGCGTCTCCGAGGACTTCGCATCGGCAAGCAGTCAAGCGCATTTTCAGGTATTTGCGTCATACTCCCGACTTCGGCCTTTGGTACTCCGCGTCTTCTTCTTTGGCTCTTCATGGATTTTCGGACGTGGATTTTGCCGGGTGTCGGTTGGATAGGAAGTCCACTTCTGGGACTTGCTAGTTCTTGGGTTCTTCTTCGGTTTCTTGGTCTTCCCGCAAACAATCGAGTGTTGCTCAATCCACTACCGAGGCAAAGTATGTGGCCGCAGGTAGTTGTTGCTCTCAGCTCCTTTGGATCACATACACAATGAGTGACTTTGGTGAGGAGTATACCCATGTCCCACTTCAATGTGACAGCACCAGTGCCATAAGTGTTGCAAAGAACCCAGTGCTCCATTCCAAAACTAAGCACATAGAAGTGAGGTATCATTTCCTGAGAGACAACGTAGAGAAAGGGAAAATCACTTTGATCCATGTACCCACACATGACCAACTAGCCGATATTTTCATCAAACCCCTAGATCAAGCAACTTTCACTCGTTTGCGGGGGGAGCTTGGTGTTTGTTTGATTTCTTGAGTTCATGTGTGGGAGCTCCTTTGTAACATATGTATAGCTTTCCTTTGTGCATTTCTTGCATTTTGCATGGCATGTGTAACATGATGTATAGGCATCTTTGTATCTTAGGTTGCATGCTTTTTGTATCATATGCATTGTGTAGGAAAAGCTTCTCCTATATACATTGTTCACAATGGTACGATATATATGTTCTTGTGAGCTAGTTTGGTAAGCTATGGTTAGTTTGGCTTAGCTCTTGATGTTCTTGAGTTATATCCATGGTTGATGGCTATGTTTTTTAAAAATATCACATGTATGCTCTCTTGTGAGTAAATGCCTTTATATGATCTTGACATGTTTTAGTAGCTTTGCTATGCTTAAAATATGGTTGGATAGCTTATTTTGATCATATGGGGCCAAAGGCTCATTTGCCATCATGAATGTTTAGCCCCCATGCTTTATCTTGTGGAGGGGCATAAGTTCCTTTTTGTCGCAAAGACATTTCATGTACCAAATATAAATCTGAAAATGAAATGTAAATTGCTTGGAAAATGTGCTCCCATGTCATATGTGCTTAATTTACTTTGCTTTGGGTGCTAAACCGTTGCATGATGCCTATCAATGAGAAGTCTCATATATAGAAGTAGGCACATGGCTCGGTGGCTTTGACATGACATGAGGTGCTTGTGGGTGTTTATGATGGTCTTATGCTTAGAATGGTTGTCCTAGCATGAAGTTTGTGTGGCTTTGCCATTTTGACATGTTTTGCTCATGTTTAGGACTTTGCTCATGAGAGGGTGATTTTTCGCAAAATTGCTCAATTCTATCTTAGCTTCGTCCAATGGTTGTGAAACTTGGTGATCTTGTAGTTGATGTCATTACGAAGCTATAGAGTATCTAACTTGCTTATTTGGACATGTGTAGCATTCTATGTTGAATTTTGTCTATTTGAGAAGCTCTAGGTTGCATTTTTTGCATTTTTGGCTTGATTCATGGATTGTCAACAAGGGGGAGAAGTTTGAGCATGTTTTGGCTTGCTGCATGCATTTAGAAGGTTTCCAAGTGGTGTCGAGCTAGTTTTGAGCTCGTGCTGTTCCCAGTTTTTCCCAGGTGGTCATCGGCCTGACCGGTGGAATGCACCGGTCTGACCAGTGTGAGTGTCAGGTGCTGGGCGATCTAGTCCACCAGTCTGACCGGTGTGGTGGACCGGTCTGACCGGTCGGAGCAAGGCTGATGCAGCTGCTCTGTATCGTGGAGTGGTTTGCATGCTTTCGTCCAGGGGGAGTTGCATGGGTTCAGGGGGAGCTCTTTGTGGTTTTCGAGCTTTGGTTTGGTGGTTTGTGCTCTTTGCTTGAGCATGTTTTTGTCTCGGTTGTGTCGAGACGTTGCCCTTGCCTAAGGGGACCGAGACTTGTCTTCTTCAAGTGATCTTGCTCTTTGCCTTTCCTTTGGCTTTCGATCGCTTGTTGGAGTTTCTTTTAGTCATTTCTTTTCTTTTCCTTTTTCTCTTTGGTTACCAAAACGTGTGTGTTGTCAATGCACTCATCAAGGGGGAGATTGAGAGCCTGTGTGGTTCGTGGACCGGTGGTGGGTCGCTTCCTGGTGTGATGAGTGATTAACAACGTGGTGTGGACTGATTCTTGGCCAAGTATTGCAGATGCAGGTTGCGGCTTGACTGGTGTTGGTGCAGGTGAAGAGCAAGCGCGAAAGGTCGTTGCCGGGTAGGCCTCCAGGTGTGGAGAAGACAAGTAGGCTTGGCTCGAGGGACCCGGTGGCCAGCGGGGTCAAGTGCGGGCCGCATGGTGGCAAGAACGGCAAGATGAAGTCATGAATAGTTTCTTGGTTGAGCCTCAAAACCAAGGTCGAGCCGGGACTACGTGGTAGCCGAGTCATGAGTGGTGAATGGCGGAGGCTACACCGAGTTCGCGGGGTTTCCGGTGGTTCACCAGAAAACCACTGGGTTCCTTGGTTGATCCACAAAGCCAAGACCGAAGACGGAGGTGCAGCAGCATCGGACCGGTCTGACCGGTGGGTCTTACCGGTGGGTACCAGTCTGACCGGTGAGGAGCACCGGTCTGACCGGTGTGTGACGACACAGTCCGGAGACTTCGAAGTGGAGGACACGCGTCGGGATCGCATGGCTTGCGTCGAGGCTACGCAGGGTGTGGTCGCCGAGCATCCGTCCGATGGTGCGAAGACGAAGATTTCCAAAGTGCCCCTCGGGGGTGTGTATCCTAGTATTAGGCCTTAGGGGTAGTTTCGTCTTTCGGCTAGCCTCCATATAAACGAAGTGGTGAGAGGATTGCAGCCATCTCTTGGAACCCTAGCTCATTTTGTTTTGCTATTTTCCTCTTCCATTTTTCCTTTGGAATTTCTAGGACTAGCTTGAGAGCTTCATGGTGAGATCTTGTGAGAGGGAAGGATGATTGGGAGGCAAGCTTGACCTTGTATGAACCTTCATGGTATGTATAGATGATTCGGCGTGGTTCCTCAAGGCTTGATTGTGTCTCTCCCGTTTTTCTTTTTTTTTGTGTTTTTCGAAGCCTTTTCTTGGCGATTTTCTTGTGGCGGATTCGAGGCCTTTCTCTTTAGGATTTGGTGGGGGATGTATGCTTGAACCCTTCGTGGTTCTTTTCCCTTTGATTCCCCTCCCAAGTCCGTGAGCAAAGGGGCTCGATTTTGGGGTTTTCTCCTCTCTAGGGTTAGAGGTTCTTGGTGGGATTTCTTTGATTCCTCTTGTTCTAGCAAGTTTTGGTGGACCAAATCTTGGCTATGGAGTGCCCATGAGGTGTTCCTACTATCCCCAAAGTCTTGTGCGAATCCGTGGAGCGAATCGGGAGATCGGGAGTTGGATTTGGGGGAGTTGACCCGCGGGTTGCTGTTCATCCCGAGAGCTCAGGTCACACCGGTCTGACCGGTGCCTCTCACCGACCTGACCGGTGCCGACCCCCAGTTGGGTTTTGCTTGGGTGAACGTGTTGGTGAGTTCCCTGTTGTCTTGTGTGGCTGCTGTTTCGAGTTTGTTTCGGTTTGGAGCTCGGAAGGTCAGGCTTGTGGATTTAGGGCTTCCTGGCTTGGACCGGTCTGACCGGCGTGCTACACCGGCCTGACCAGTGTAGGAGCTTTCTGTGGAAGTTCTCAGGTTCTGTCAGGGCGCTCCAGCAGGGACCGGTCTGACCGGTGTATGCGACCGGTCTGGCCGGTGCATTCCAGTAGCTGCTCGAGTTGGTTTTTCCGCTGCGTTCTCGGGTATGCTTTGGTGGTTGTTGGTTCCTAGGACTAGTAGCACTCCACTGGCTACGTGGTCTTGGCCAACTTGGGTAGTTGAGTTGGAGACGTGTTTTGGTTGCCGTGTTCATCTTGTTGGAGTATCCATCTCCTTCGAGAAGAATTTTTATCGGCTCCCATTCACTCCCCCCCTCTCTGGTCGCCAGTTCGGTCCTTCAACATCCTCTAAAGCATATGATACAAATGCGGTCTATGATGCAAAGATGCTGAAAATGATATGTTACACAAAAGAATGATGCAAAATGCATATGTACATAAGATGCCCAACCCAAGCTCAAGAAGGGTAAACCACACCAAGATCATCTCGCAAACGAGAAAAGGTAACTTGGTCCAAAGGTTTTGTGAGGATATCTGCAAGCTGTTTTTGGGTTGGCACATGAATCAAATCTATGTTGCCTTTCTCCACATTATCTCTCAAAAAGAGGTATCTCACCTCTATATGTTTGGTTCTGGAGCGTAGCACTGGATTTTTGGTAACACTAATGCCACTAGTGCTATCACACATGATAGGGACGTAGGTACACTCCTCACCAAAATCACTCAAGGTATAGGTGATCCAAAGCAACTGGGAACAACAACTAGCAGCAGCTACATACTCGGCCTCAGTGGTAGACTGAGCTACGCTTGACTATTTGCGAAATGACCAAGAAACCAATGAGGAACCCAAAAACTAACAAGTACCTGAAGTGGACTTCCTATCCACTCGACACCCAGCAAAATCGGCATCCGAAAAACCATGAAGCGCAAGAGAAGAAGATGTCGAGTACCAAAGCCCAAGCTCAAGAGTGTATCAAAGATACCTGAAGATCCTCTTGACGGCCTGTCGGTGTGAAGTCCTCGGCAATGCCTTAAAACAAGCGCACAGACACACATTGAACTGTATGCCTGGTATCGTTTCTGTCAGGTAGAGGAGGGAGTCGATCATGCTCCGGTACTCCTTCTAGTCCACGAGCTCTCCGTACTCATCTGCATCCAGCGCCGTAGTCGTACTCATTGGTGTTGAGAGGGGCCTGGGGTTGTCCATCTTGAACTTCTTGATGATATCCTATGTTGTCGGTACAATGGTGCCGGCAGTCCACCACGAGGTAGGCTATGGTGGTAGATTGTGTGGAGGGGGTCACCGAGACTGGAGCTAGATGGTGAGACGAAGGACACAAGGGTTTATCCAGGCTCAGGCCGCAAAGATGCGTAATACCATACATCCTGCGTCTGGTGGTTGTATTGCTTGGGAATCTGATTGGACTTCTTTTGGAGGGGGTCCCTGCCACCCTTATATAGGCTCGAGGGGCAGGGTTACAGATCGCATGGGATCTATCCTAGTCAGTTATACAAGATCTTTCCTCATTTACAAGTAATATCTTTCCTAACCAACTAGTCCTTATCTATGGAACCCTATCTTTTCGGGCGCTGCCTCATTCTTGATCCGCACGCCCGCACCAGGTGCCTCCGTGTGGGCCCTCGTCGTCCCTGAATATACGTTGTGGGTCCCTTCCATATGGCACCCTGGGGTTATATCCCCCACAATAATCCCTGAGCGTTTCTTAACCAGACTGCATGCGATCTTGATCATCGATCTTGGGGCTTCATCCGAGTGCTTGTTGTTTCCAGCCGAGTGCTTTGTATTCCGCCTTGCTCGACTCTTGGCGCAGCCGAGTGGTCTTGAAACTCGACTCGTGGTTGCCGGGTGGTTGAGGAGAGCTCTAAACTTTATTAGATTGGATCACCGAGCCAGAAAATGTACACTCTCGTCGAAGACGAAGTGTACACACTTAGTCCCCGAGCCTTGATAAAGATTGAAAGAGGTTTATCAAGGGTCAAAGAAGAAGACAAAGTGACTGGATTTCGATGTCTCGAAGTGGGTAACCCTAATAGGGCTTCTCCCGAGCACCTCCCAAGCCTCCAGCTTGTAATTAGGTTCATTCGCTCGGCCAAGGGCCTTGCATCTGGCTCTGGATGATCTTGGTGACACTTTAGTGCTCACTGAATGGGCACATCTTCGGATGCGCCCATTAGGGTAGTTCCTAAGGTTCAGAATATTTAGAATAACTATTTCGAAGCTCTAAAAAAGACTTTAGATTGGAATTACCGCCATCCCATTTGGGAGAGTACCTCTCAGATCATCTGATCTGGTACGGTGCCCGGAAAGAGCTCCGGCTCTAAACCAGATTTGCCGTATGGTGCACCACGTTCCCAAGGAGTCCTTGCGCAAGGTCATCTGCCCTAGCCATCGTCCTCGTGGCTTCTGAGCAGCTCTGGCCTATTTTCGGCATGCCCGCCAAAGGAATCTCTCATGACCTAGAAGAGCGAAACCTCTTGGAATTCGCACAGCATAATTTCAAGGGCGGGTTATCGAATAACCTGGCTATCTGTGACTTTAGGTCGCGGCCTCTAAGTGGCTTGTGTACCAATTTTTTGTGGAAAGCCCTTAATTAGAGCTCAGGCAATGATTTTCACTCCTGGGCCCATTTGAAGTTTCGGCCCAATAGGCCAGTATGGTAGGTAATTAGAAACATCAGACCTAACGGTGTGAGGCGCGGGTCGATTCCACGGGAATCTCGCGCGGACGTGGCCGGGCGACGGGACGGAAGGGGCCCACCACGATTCCCTCTCCCGGCCGCCCGCATTTAAGGCAAGCCAGGGGGTGGTGCACGCCTTCCACTCCCGTCACTTCTCGTCGCGTTGCCTCGCTTAGGAAACCTTGCAGCTGCTGCTTCACCTTCTGCTCCGGTCGCTCTGCCGCCGCATCCACTCGATCCGCAGCCACATCCACATGAGCTTCGCTGGATCTGTCCCGGCGGAACCCTAGATCCGGATCCACTGACCGACCTCGGCCCCAATCCAGCCCCTCCGCAGTCCCCGAGCATAGCGAGGGAAGATGCCTCCCATGGCTCGCCAGAACAAGAAGGAATCGAGGGCGGGAGCAAGGCGGTCTCCTTCTCCGTCGTCGCCGTCGCCACCCCGCCGTGACGAGGAGTGGGTGCGCTCCGTCTCGACAAGGGAGCGGATCATCTCCCTGATGTGGGATGGTGTGATGCTCGACGCGGCCACTGAGGGGTGGTGGCCGGCAGCGGGAGAGGAGTTCCCGACGCCAGAGACGAACGAGGTCACCGTCTTCAAGTCGGCGTACCTCTGCGGCTTCAGGCTGCCTGCGCACCCCTTCTTCCGCGGGCTGCTCAACTACTACGGGATAGAGCTTTGACATCTCAACCCTAACTCCATCTTGCACATCGCCATCTTCATTCATCTATGCGAGGCATACCTTGGTATCACCCCGCACTTCAATCTCTTCCGGCCTTCTGGGTGAAAACCCACAAGAGTACCAAGAAGTCGAATGTGGTCGGCGGCGCCGGGATTCAGCTCAAGCAGAAACATTCTGCCGAGTACATCACGGTGCCGCTGGTCAGCTCCAACAAGGGGTGGCACGCCAAGTGGTTCTACACCACCAACCACGCCCCGCAGGTCCCGTGCGACATTGACGCGCGGCCGGTTCCTCTCAAGTGTTGGGATGAGGAGCCGAGCGACGTCGAGATGAAGGAGGTACGGGACCTGCTGGAGCTGATCCGGAAGCTGAAGGCGGCCGGACTCACCGGCGTGGTGGTTATGGTGAACTTCGCCACTCGGCAGCTGCAGCCGTTGAAGGAGAGGGTCCATCCAAAGTACGCACCACGTGGCATGTGCCAGAGCCAGGGCAAAACAACGAGCTGGTGGAGCGCATCCGCCAGTGCTTTGTTGCTGGTACCGCCATTACGACGCGGGGGTGCTCCGCGTCCGTACAGTGTGGCGTTCCTACAGCCCGGGGTAAAAGATCTCCTCCTTTACCGTGCGCCCGTTAGGGCATGAACATATGCCCATCAAATGTTTGATGAAATGCTTGTTGAAAGTTGTGTTTGCATGATCGTCATGCTTTCTTCTCCGCGCCACCGCTGCCGGGTACTTTGGCTGGGAAGGATTCTCAGGCCGGCAGGCTCGGTGAGCTGCAGGGGATGGAGTGCGTCCAGGTCCGGCCTTCGGCGAGCGATGGTGCTGTTGCTGCGTCGAGGAAAGGGAAGGAGCGCAAGGGTAGCGTTCGCCCTGAGGTGCGGTGTTCGCCACCCGGCTCGATCAAGATGAACGAGCCGGAGTCACGTCGGTGCAAACTAGTGCTACCGGGCAACTCGGATGAGGAGGAGGTGGCTCCTCGTGCGCCCGAGGCCGGTGACGTCCCGCCAGCGATGGCTAGGGGGACGCCGAGTGGTGCGCCCGCTTCTTCTCCTTCTCTTCCTTCTCCTCAACCTTCTCTTCCTTCTCCTCCACCTTCTCTTCCTTCTCCTCATCAACAAATAGAGGACGCGCCTCAGAGCACGAGCGTGCGCTGCCCTGCACCGGAGGCTACCCGGCCGTCTCCCTTGGCAGTGCAGGAGGTACGCAGGGTGATGACTGCAGCGGTCGGTGCCCTCTAGCTCCGGGTTCCGCAAGCGCGCGCGTGTGCGCATATCAAACCAGTAAGTTCTTTTGCGCTTTCGGTCACTTTTTGAGTGTTGTTGATCCTGGTGATGGAGGTTCGAGATATGCTAGTGGTGTTGGAATTTGTTGTTTGCAGGGATCCTTGTGACCCCTCCGTTGATGGGGGTAGGTGCTTGTGCCTTCTGTCGCCCTGGCGGCGCAGCCGGCGAGTGCTTTAGCGGAGCACTTGGGTGCAGCACCGAAAGTGTCGGGTGGCGTGGTGCTGGGCACAGGTGCGACTCCCCGGGTGGCCAGTCCCCAGCGTGAAGCTGCTGGATCCTCGGCCTTGGGTTCAGCCATCGTGGCTGAGCCTGAGGTTGAAGATATCCGCAGTGAGGTCCCTGCGCGTCGTGCCAGCCCACCGCACTCTGGCCGGATCGCACGGATACACCGCAGCCAGGCGCACGAGGTCCTTGGAGACCCAGCTGTCGACGAGGACAACTGGAAGGAGCTCGTCGTGGCTGCGCTGAGGGTTGCGTAGTTGGCAGAGGTGAGTAGCCGTCTCGAATGCCTTTCTCTACTGCTGCCATATGCATGGTTTTCTTAGACGCTATATCTGTAGACCATTACTGCAACTTCCGCTCACAAGAGCGAGGTGTTGGACGACATCGGGTCCAATGCTGTCACGCTGCGCGCCCAAGTGTGGCACCTTGAAGAGCAGGCCGCTGCGCGTCATGCAAGCAGCAATCAGGGGCTCGAGCAGCTACGCCGGGACAAGGTGGTCGCGAAAACTACCGTCGCGTCCTTGCGTGAGGCGGCAGAGGAGCACCAGAAAGGTACGTTGGCTCAACTCTCGCTTGGCCTTGTCGTCCGAGTGCTTATTTCTGATGTTATTGTTGGAATAGCTCGGACCAAGGCGGAGCAGGAACTCAAGGACCTCCGCAATCAGGCGAAGCGTCTGAAGGCGTCCTTCGAGCAGGTTTCCAGGGAGCAGGCTGTGGCGAAGAAGGAGCTCACCGGTCAGCCGCCTGCTTTCCCTGCTCTTGTTCTACTACTTTTATCTTGTTTGTTCCTTTTGACATTTTGAACAAATATTTGGCAAAAACTTTTCATGCAATTCGCAGACCTTGAAGCTCGTGTGGAGTCGGAGAGGGCTCAATTCAGGGCGCTGGGTGAAACCCTGCGCCCGCTGTTGGATGAGCTGGCTCCGCTTGCCGAGTCCTCCACTGTGCGCAAGTTCGGTGAGCCTCCTGTCCGCCCGCCGAGTCTGCTGGAGCAGGCTCAAGCGGTGTCATCGTGCTTCCAGGGGTACCTTCACGAGGTGAGCTTGGCGAGCACCATCCACTACCTCACCGTCTTTCACTCCTTCCTCCCCCACGTGGATGTGAACCGTTTCCGTGGAGGTTCGCCCGTGGGACGTCGTCTACACAGATCGATCAGCTTCTGGAGGAGGTGAAGGATGCGGCAGAGCAGTTGGCCGACGACGTTGTACCTGCCCCAGAGGGTGATGGAAATCTCCTGCTACAGCAATGAAAACATTTATATAAGTATTTGTAATATTCCGTGGTACTGGTAGCATTACTCGGACCTGCTGCTTTATTTTGTAGCGTTTTTTAAGTTGCCGCATTACTTTGACGATTTCCATATACTGTTAATTTCCTCGGTAGTTAGTATGTTACGAGAAACCGTAATCCCGTTGGCCTTAGTTTCCTAGCGCAGAGGGCGTACTCTCGTGCACACTTAGTACCTTGGCTTGGCGAAGATCTCGGCCCACGATTCAAGACGTATTCTGCCGAGGACTTTATAAGTCGTAGGATTCGTGTTTAGATGAGCGTTTTAGGTTGGACTGAAAAAGGGTACATTGCCATAATGAAGGCAGTCCCCAAGTTTCAAATTGAAGCTTGGGTGCCTGGTCATGCTTTTGCAGAGAAAACGAAGTGAAAGAACTTCAAGAGACATGAATCTTTATTCATTGCCGGAACTGCTAGCATGAGTAATGAGTATATGAAAAACTAATGAGAGGTACATAGCTTTATGGGTAGAAGCGTCGTAGATGTTCGATATTCCATGAGTTTCGCACCTCAGAGCCATCTTCCCACATTAGCTGGTAGGCACCCGACCTGCTAACTTCCTTCATGATGAATGGCCCTTCCCATGGGGCCGACAGCTTGTGCTTCTCCTTCTTGTTCTGGACCCTTCAGAGAACGAGATCACCAACGCAAAAGGCTCTCTCTTGCACATTCTTGTCACGGTAACACCTCAGAGCTTGGGCGTACCGAGCCGCCTGAATGGGTGTTGCGAGCTGACCTTCCTCGATGTTGTCGATGTCCTCAATGCGCGCCTCCTCGGCTTTATTTTCTTCATGCACCTCTACCCTCGGTGCGTTGAACATGAGGTCAGTTGGGAGTACCGCCTCAGATCCATACACCAGGAAGAAGGGGTCTAACGGGTAGCGCGACTCAGCTGTGTCCGTAGTCCCCAGATTACTGCTAGGAGCTCTCGGAGCCAGCGAGTCGCGTACTTCTTGAGTGCCTCGAGCACCGCTCCGTTAGCTCGCTCAACTTGGCCACTGGCGCGGGGGTGTGCCACTGATGTGTGGGCCACCTTGATGAGGAGGTCATCACAGTAGTTCTAGAATTCCCTCTCCTTGAAATTTGTGCCCAAGTCGGTGATGATCCTGTTAGGGACGCCGAACCTATGCACAATCTCCGCGATGAACTTAGATGCCTTTGCCGCCATTAGTGCCTTTATTGGCTTGACCTCTATCCACTTTGTGAACTTGTCAATGGCCATCAGGATGTGGTCGTATCCTCTGGATGCTTTCCTGAAGGGACCGATCATGTCGAGCCCCCAGCACACGAAGGGCCAAGACACGGGTATAGTCTGGAGGGCTTGAGCCGGGACGTGGATTTGCTTTGCAAAGAACTGACATCCCTCGCAGCGTTTGACCAGCGTCTCAGCATCCGCAACAGCTGTGGGCCAGTAGAAACCAGACCAGAAGGCTTTACCTACGATGGTTTGCGCCCCGGCGTGATTCCCACACATGCCGCCATGGATCTCTGATAAGAGCTCTCGTCCCTCTTCCTCCGAGATGCATTTTTGGAGTACTCGGGAGTGTGCTCCTTGGCGGTATAGGTTGTCTCCTATCAAGACATAGTTCTTGCTTCTGTGGGTGATTCTTTCGTGTAACTCTCGTGTCTCCCTCTCGTTTCCAGGCGAGGGATTCGGAAGCGTTCCGTACTTGATGTACTCGACCATCTCTGAGATCCACTCGGGTTGTGGCTCGATCATAAGGACTTCCCCGAGTCCTTCTGATGGGTCGACTTGGGCCTCGGGATTCTTGATGGAGGGCTTGACGAGATCTTGGACGAAAACGCCGGGTGGCACCTGGGCTCTGGTGGAACCCATTTTGCCAACTCATCGGCTGCCTTGTTGTTTTCTCAGAGCATGTGTTGGAACTCTATGCCGTAGAATTTGCCTTCGAGTTTCCGTATCTCCACACAATATGCGTCCATCTTCTCATTTGTCCTCTGCCTTGTTCACTTGATTGACGACCAAGGCGAAATCTCCCCTGACTATCAAGTGTTTGATCCCATGGAGGGCTGCTTCGTACTCAGCCGTGTTGTTCGAGACCTTGAACATAATTTGTAGCACGTACTACAACTTCTCACCCTTGGGGGAGATGAGGAGCATGCCAACTCTACCTCCCTTAATCCTGAGCGATCCATCAAAATACATGGTCTAGTGCTCGGGTTCTACGGCAGTAGATGGCGTTTTATCTCCGTGTACTTAGCCACAAAGTCAGCCAGTACTTGTGACTTGACCGTGTTGTGGGGTACGAAGGTAATGTCGTGTGCGGCCAACTCGATGGACCACTTCACGATTCTTCCCATAGTGTCCCTGTTGTGCAAGATGTCGCTTATGGGGCGGTCAGAAACTACAATGATCTTGTGAGCCTCGAAGTAGTGCTTCAACTTGCGGGCGGTGATGAACAACGCGTAGAGTAATTTCTGCGCTTGGTTGTACCGCACCTTCGAGTCGGTCAGTACCTCACTTATGAAGTAGACCGGTCTCTGGACGGCATAGGCGTGGCCTTCCTCTTTGCGTTCCATGAATAGCACTGTGCTCACCACATGCGTAGTAGCCGAGATGTAGAGGTGGAGCGTCTCCCCGACTTCTGGAGCAGTGAGGATGGGCGGTTTCTGGAGGTAATCCCTGAGCTCCAGGAAAGACTTCTGGGCCTCCTCATCCCACTGGAAGTTGTCTTGGTGCATGAGGATCTTGAAGAAGGGTAACCCTTGCACGCCGAGTCGTGAGATAAAGCGGCTGAGTGCTGCCATGCACCCGGCGAGCTTCTGCGTGTCTCTTTGGCACTTGGGGGGCTTCATCCAGGTGATCACGTTGATCTTATCTAGGTTTGCCTCTATGCCGCGATTGCTGGTGAGCAATCCGAGTAGTTTTCTTGAGGGAACGCTGAAAACGCATTTTTCTGCGTTAAGTTTCCAGCGGTAAACCCTGAGGTTGGAGAAGGTCTCAGACAAGTCCTTGATAAGATTATCAGGCTCTCGAATCTGGACTACCACGCCGTTCGCGTAGGCCTCGGCATTTTTCCCAATCTGTGTCTCTAAACACTTTTGGATGGCGCGCTGATAGGTTGCGCCAGCATTCTTCAGACCGAAAGAAATGGTCAAGTAGCAATACGTGCCAAAGGGCGTAATGAAGGACATCTTGATCTAGTCTTCGACTTTTAGGCTGATCTGGTGATAGCCCGAGTAGCAGTTGAGAAAATAGAGCAGGGCACAGCCCGCCGTGGAATCAACGACCTGGTCTATTCGTGGGAGGGTGAAGGGGTCTTTAGGGTAGTGTTTGTTGAGGTCGGTGTAATCAACACACATTCTCCATTCCTTATTCTTTTTGGATACAAGAACTGGGTTAGCCAACCAGTCAGGATGATACACTTCCTTTATGAAACCGGCTGCTAGCAGTTTTGTAAGCTCTACCCCTATCGCCTCCTTGCGGTCCTTACGCGAATCGTCGCAGCTTCTGCTTTATCAGCTTGGCGTTCATGTCAACCTTCAAGGAGTGCTCGGCGAGCTCTCTGGACACCCCCGGCATATCCACTGGTTTCCATACGAATTTGTCCGAGTTAGCACGCAGGAACTCGACGAGCACGCTTTTCTATTTGGGGTCCATGTTGGCCCCTATGGTCGCTATCTTGGACGGATCCTCGAGCCCAAGGGATACCTTCTTCGTGGCCTCCTTCTCCTACTGGATCACCTCCGTTGCCGGCCTCTTGGTTGGGATCTCCAGGTCCGCTGGAGCTAGCTTGCTGGCGGCGGCCATGACCTCCGCAGCGCGTCTGGAGAGGTCGAGTGTGGCTGTGATGTGGCGGTTTTCCCTCTCGCACGCGCTAGCTGTACCGACGTCTCCTTTAAGGGTAAGGACGCTGTTGGGGGCGGGCATCTTCAACACCATGTAGGTGTAGTGCGGGACAGCCATGAATTTGGCTAATGAAGGCCTGTCGAGTATGCCATGGTAGGCTGTCTCGAAGTCAGCCACGATGAAGCATACATTCAGTCCGGTAGTTCTCAATCATGCCGAAGGTGTGTTGACGGTCGATTTTGGTACACCTAGCTATGAGTTTACCGTCAACATTTGCACATATTTGATATCCTAACTAACAGTACTAACCCCCTTTATATGATAAGTTCGCACTCGCATGTGGTTTTTGGAGTATGTTGTTTACACAGGATTTAAGCGCTTAAAGGAGTACTTTCGGGTAAAGTTCATCAAGCACTTCAGGAGAAGATCATGAAGCCCGGCACAAGTCAAGACACATGATGAACATGACTCCAAATGTCCCAAGGACCGAAGCATCAACACGTAAAACTCCGGGGACTTGGAGATTTACCAACGAGATCAACTCAGCCCAAGAGATATTCTCGCAGCCAAAAACAACATGATCTTTCGGTGCAGATTCGGAGACTTAACGGCCTCTAATGGCAAAAGATTGAGTACCAAAGTTGTGGCCTCGACGATAGCTTCGATTTGGACATATTGAAGGCCCAATTCGAGTCAAGGAGCTAGGAGATATGGCCTCCGAAATACCTGCTGTGCAGATAAGTACGAAATCAGACAGATTTTCTTTCGAGGCTGTTTTGGGGATCTTATCTTCGTTTTCAAGGAAAGCAATGAATACCAAAGTTGGAGATAATTTCGTAGCACACAATTTGGACACATAATTTGCATTATTTGGAGTCCGGACGTGGGAGATATGGCGCCGGCAAGGAAGGGCTGCGAATCAGGAAAATTTGGACGAGGCTGATTTTATGGAAACCAAGTTTGCTTCTCTTCCAAGGAGGATCTCGTGCAAGACAAGGTCTAGCACGCCCCAAGGCACCCCAAGGGTATAAATACAACCCTCTAGGCGCCCCAAGATGGTTAATCATTCAGATCCATTCATCAGAGAGCTGCCGACACGAAGGAGAAGCACCGGAGGAAGCCGACGGCTGCCGCAAGTCCTCGAGTTGCCTAGGAGATGGCCTAGGCCATGCCCTAGCCGCCATGGTTGGCCATGCGTGGTGAAGCCATGGTGGAGTTCCGGAGCCACGCCTTGAATTCATCATGGCATTTGTACATTCAACATTCGATGGTGATATAATCATATCTTGTCTTTACTTTGAGTTACTTCGATGCGTGCCTTATTCATATGTGTAGCTAGCATATGCCCTTAGTAGGAATAGAGTAATCATGGTGGTTAGTCTATCTCTTGTGGATACATCGTAGTAGTGCATGGACCGAGGTTGTCGTTCGGTGATGAATATCCTCGCGTAGTGACAGTACGAGGGAGGATAAAGCGGCGAGCGAACGTGTAATGTTGAGTCGAGATGACTCATTCTCATGTTGTAGGATTAGAGTGGTTTGTCACCTTGGTCAGAGCGGCAACAAGAAGACGATAGGCTAGGGTTACCTTTGGATGTTTACCTTTATGGCTAGGTGGATGTGATCCATACATCCTTTCATGTTTGTATGTTTAACCTTTACGCAATCAACGTTTCACATAGGGTTAGAATGGTAGGTTAGATAGAGAACCTTAGCGGTTTGCTTCCGATTCTTGGATTGACAAACCTTGGGGACCCTCCTTGGTGAAAAGGCACAAAATCACCCGTACGCTTGCGGTGAACTTCAACAAGGTTTTGAACCATCAACAAGCCCTTTTTCTGGCGCCGTTGCCGGGGATTGGAACTCGAACCCTAGGGCGATCTATCTTTCTTTTTTAAATAACCCTAATTTTATTATTGCATATATACCCTGTGTTTCTTGTTTGTGTCCTTTAATGCAAGTAAAACCCTAGACACAAAGCGATCGAGAAGTTTTCAACATTCGGACTTCGACAAGTCCAACCTCGCTCAACCAAGTTGATGGCTATGCAAAGAATTTCTCTTTAGTGGTAGGTGCTAACTTTGGTTAGTGGCCCAACATCCGCTATCGAGCCCCCACCCAAAGCAAACAAAGATGAAAAAGGTATGTCTATGTGTCGATTAAGTTTTTAGACTAATGTCTTTTGGAGGTTTGTTTGTTCGAGCTATAGGTTTCGGAAACAACCATGTCAAGCACGATGGAGAAGGATTTCATTACCATCATGCTCATGCAGCAATGGTAATGATTTTTTAAGCCAAGAGATGCGTGACATGGTGCCCTAAAAGACTTCAAGATAAAGACCACACGTACATCTCCGAATCGATGGACGAGAGGATAATGATGTCATGAAGATGTTTGCATGAGCCTCAGCAGAAAACAATAGGATATATTTGGATTTTCAAAAGCCCCATGAAGTCTACGTTCCAACGAATCAAGCGGCAACGCAATCGGAGGTTCCTACAAGCAGATATGGCCGAATCACCAATGGTTGCAAATGCTGAAATTCTGGACAGCAAGCAATGCTGAAGTGAAACAGCCATAGCTCCCTCATTCGGACTCCGATTAAGATGAATGAGTACCCGTTGGAAAGATAATTTTATAAATTTTTCAATAGAACTATATTTTGGTATATGTTCTATTCTGGATGCAGGGGTAAATCCATGAAGAAGAGGCAGAAACAAGGCGATGACGACAAGATAGAGGAGATGGACATGGTGACAATAAAGAGAAGATGGGGCAATGGTTCCACAACATGTACATGATGAAATTCATAAGATAAGGACTAAAACAAACCCTCTGGAGCTTGGATGAATGAAGACACAAGCGGCACCACTCAACACATGATGTTGTTAGAAGCGAACCACGACGGATTTCCAAAGGGCAACATGAAGCTGCATGGCTACTTCGGATTCTCGCACAAAGAACCATGGCTTCACGGCGATAAAAAGGTACGTGAGAAAGTCAAGCTCTATGACTTTAAATGAAGCGCTTTGCGAGAGGCAACCCGATCTTTTTATATATCTATATAAACTATGATGGTCTACATTGTGCTCTTTATTTGAAAACTTCAAGTAACACCGTACCATTGCTCTTATAAATGTCACAACCACATTTTGTATGCTTCAATAGATATTGAGGGAGCACTTTGCTACTTGATTTTTGGAAAACTTGTAGACCACTTATTTTTGTGTGCTTATTAGGTTTTAGAGTTTTTTGTCTTTTCAGAGAGAAATATGAAGCATGATCCCTTTTGATTCTAAACTTGTGGCTAGTTAACTTAGGCTAACTTTTGCTTTTAGTTTAGATCACCACCATATCATGTCATGTCATTTTGTTCATTCATATCATATTGCACTTCATTCCACATTGTTCTCCACTCTTGCATTGTGTTGCATGTTGCATCTCTTTTTTATAACCCTTCTTTTGAAAAAAAACAACAACTTTGCCTAAACCTTCCTATCAAACCACACCTAACACCCAAGCCAACAAAGGTAGGATCGATTTACCTCAAGTCGACAAAATCTATCTCTATCCCTTTTCTAATTAAAATTTTGACTAGCCTCGTCCTAAACCCTTAGAAAAACCCCTCATACCTTTAGTAATCCTAAAACTATAGGTTTGTTTTTCATCCGAAAATCTAACCCTTGTTTTCTTTTCGTTTTTCAAAACCACCTTAGATAGAATTTCTTCACCCGACTTGTATTTTCGAAATTCTTGTCTTCAGCCAAAAATATAGGATACCCATAAGCCTTACCTTAAAACCTTGTTGGCATGTTTTAAGGTCTTTTGATAAAAATTTTGTTGCCAAGACTCTACCTCTCATAAAGTGACTTGCTTGTCATTGTTGAGGAACAACATCGAAAGCCTTTTTCAAACATTACTGACCCTTTTTACTAACCCCTTTTTGTCTCTCCACTCCTACTTGTCTCTCCACTCCTCGGAGGCCCCGCAAGGCTAAGACCTTTCGTGCCCGCTCTTCACCTGCACCAACATGAGTCAAGCCGCAACCTGCACCTGCAATACTCGGCCAAGAGTCAGTCCACACCACGTTGTCAATCACTCATCACACCAGGGAGCGACCATCCACCGGTCCTCGGACGCTCCGGTCCTCAATCTCCCCCTTGATGAGTGCATTGACAACACACATAGTAACCAATTCAGAGAAAAGAGAAAAAGAAAAGAAACGAACGAAAAACACATACAAGTGATCAAAAGCCAAAACAAGATCACTTGAGAGAGAAAAATCTTGGTCCCCTAAGATAAGGGCCACAACTCGACACAACCGAGATAAAATGCTCCAAAATTGCTGACTCCTCAAAGTGAGGCAAAAGGGCTCGACACCATCGGCAAAAGAGCACAACTAAAATCAGGCGACAAAGAGCTCCAAAGCACATGAATGCAAGCTCCCCCTGAACAAATGCATTTCTCCCACTTGATGCAAAAATTCCCCCTGGATGCATGAAATGGGTACTTTCCTCCCCAAAGTAAGAATTGGGTACTATCTCTCCCCCTTGTTGGTAATGCATGAATCAAGTCTACAAATGCAAGCATGTGCTTCTCAAATAGACAAAGAGCACTACAACATGCTAAAATGGAGACATAGACAAGCAAGATAGCCACAAATTTAGTACAAGCATCGCCAACAAGATAGATAGGGACATATAAGCATGTGACATAGCCATGATCAAAAGAAGCATTTTTCAACATAAATTTCCCTCTCATGAGCATAGGACCTAAGCATGGTCAAAATGAGCACAAACAACATATAACTCACAAACTTCATGCAAGGTCACAAATTCTCATCACAAGATCATCACAAACACCTACAAGCTATCTCATGTCATGTCAAAGCCACCGAGCCATGTGTCCACTTCTAAATATGAGACTTCTCATTGGTGAACATCATGCAACGATTTAGCTCCCAAGATAAGGAATTTAAAACAAACATGACATGGAAGCATATTTTTCAAGCACAAGCATTTCATATACCAATTTCATGATTTATAAATTAAGCATGGTACATGAAGTGCCTTTGCGGCAAAAAGAAGCTTAGGCTTCTCCACAAGGTAGCATGTAGGTTAAACATTCATGATGATAAATGGGTCTTTGACCCCAAATGAAAAGAACATAGTTCCAAGCACAAATTAAGCAAGATATAGCCATAAGCGCACAATATGAACATGAAAGGCATTCAACTCACAAGAGAGGATCATATATAGCAATTTTACAAAAGTAAGTCATCCACAAGCATATACATCCCAAAGCTACCAAGAGCATCGCTATACATCACATGAGCATCACTAGCAAAGTCATAATCTCATATCCAGCATATCATGGTGATCAAGGTATATAGGAGAAGCACATCTCTAAAGCATATGATACAAATGCAGTCTACGATACAAAGATGCAAGCATGATATGATACAGAAATGAAAATGCAACATGTATATGTACATCAAACCCCCAACCGAAGCTCAAAAAGGAAAACCACCCCAAGCTCCCCTCGCAAACGAGCAAATGTAGCTTGGTCTAAGGGCTTGGTTAGGATATCGGCGAGCTGCTTTTCGGTTGGCACATGGATAAGGTCTATGTTTCCCTTCTCAACATTGTCTCTCAGGAAGTGGTACCTCACCTCTATATGTTTGGTTTTGGAGTATAGCGCGGGTTTTTTGGCAACACTAATGGCACTCGTGCTATCACACATGAGAGGAACATGGGTACCTCACCAAAGTCACTCAGCGTGTATGTGATCCAGAGCATCAGGGAGCAACAACTAGCGGCAGCAACATACCCGACTTCTGTGGTAGACTGAGCTACACTAGATTGTTTGCAAGAAGACCAAGAAACAAGTGAGGAACCCAAAAACTGGCACGTCCCCGAAGTCGACTTCCTATCGACTCGACACCCCACAAAATCGGCATCCGAAAACCTAAGAAGCGAAAGAGAAGAGGACGCCGAGTACCAAAGATCGAGCTCAGGAGTGTATCGAAGATACCTGAAGATCCGCTTGACGGCCTGCCGATGTGAAGTCCTCGGCGACACCTGAAAACGAGCGCATAGACAGACAGAAAACTGAATGTCCGGCCTCGTCGCCGTCAAGTACAAGAGGGAGCCGATCATGCTCCGGTACTCCTTCTGGTCCACGGGCTCTCCATCCTCATCCGCATCCAGCGCTGTAGTCGTACTCATCGGTATCGACAGGGGCTTCGAGTCGTCCATCTTGAACTTCTTGAGGATGTCCTTCGTGTACTTGGCTTGATGCACAAAGGTTCCCTCCTTCGCCTGCTTGACCTGAAGCCCGAGAAAGAACTGCAATTCTCCCATCATAGACATCTCGAATTCTTTGCTCATGTCCTCTGCCAACCTCGCAACCAAAGAGTGAGACGAGCCGCCAAAGACAATATCATCCACGTACACCTGAACAATTAGGATATCATCGCCCTGCCTGAGGAGAAAAAAGTCTTATCTACTTTACCCATCTCAAACCCCTTGCTGAACAAGAACCCTCTCAAACGGCCATGCTAAGCATGGGGAGCTTGTTTCAGCCCATACAACGCCTTGCTCAGCCTATACATCCGGTGGGGAAACTCAGCACTCTAAAAACCCGGTGGTTGCTTCACATAAACCTCTTTTTCTAAAAACCCATTCAGAAAGGCACTCTTCACATCCATTTGGTACAATTTGGACCCTTTAGCCACAGAAAAGGCTAGAAGGATCCTAATCGCCTCCAAACGGGTTACAGGAGCAAATGTCTCCTCATAGTCTATCCCCTCCTTCTGACTATAGCCCTGAGCAACCAACCTCGATTTGTTTCTCACCACCTCACCATTCTCACCCTCTTTGTTCTTCCACACCCATTTTGTCCCGATAGGTTTGCAACGTGGTGGTGGCTCTACCAACTCCCAAACTTAGTTTCTCTCAAAGTTCTCTAACTGCTCATGCATTGTGTTCACCCAATTAGGATTAGAGAGGGCGTGTCCAATGTCTTTCGGCTCAAAGGTAGCAACAAGAGCCGAATGAGCAAAGTGAGAACATTTCTGGACCTCGACCATGTCGTACGTTCATTTATGTCACCGATGATTCTTGAGGGAGGATGATCAACTTGAACGCGCCTCGGTGCCTCTCGCTTGGAGACAACCTCCCCCTCAGCTGCAGCTTCCACTTGATCTTGCTGGATCGTAGTCGATGTAGGGGATGGGCCATCCTGCACCGTAGTCGTCGTAGTGGAAGTAGAGGGTACATGCTCGACTGGAGCTTCACCATCATCACCATCATCCTCTCCAGCATCATCCTCCTCGTCCTCAAAGATCTTCTTACCAATCTCGTCGTCACCTGCACACTCAAAAACAGACGACCTTCATGGCTGGGTCTCGTCGAAGGTAACCTCGCAAGTTTCCATGACTACGTTAGTATCAAGGTTGAGCACACGGAATGCTCGAGAATGACTCGCATAACCCAAAAAGATCCCATCGGAAGACCTCGACTCAAACTTATCAAGCCTACCCTTCTTGAGAATAAAGCACCGACAACCAAAAGCCCTGAAATGGCTCACTCTAGGTGCTCGCCCGTGCATGAGCTCATAGCACATCTTGTTCAAGAAGGTCCGAAGAAAAATCTGATTCCCAACATGGCACGCGGTATTCACCGCCTCAGCCCAATATCTCCTCGGAGTCCTATGCTCGTCGAGCATCGTCCGAGCCATCTCACAAAGGGAACGATTTTTCCTCTCAACCACACCATTCTGACAAGCCACACAGGGAGAAGAGAATTGATGTTCGAGACCCAAATCACGACAAAAGGTTTCGAAACGAGAGTTTTTAAATTCAGTGTCATTGTCGCTACGAATAGCTCGAATAGCATCTCCATTCCTCTCATTCTTCAACCTCAAGATTAGATCCTGTACAAAACCAAACGTCTCCCCCTTGTCAGCTAAAAAGAAGACCCAAGCATAGCGAGAAAAGTCGTCCACTATCACCAGGACATACCATTTCCCACCCGCCGAGCACACACAAGCTGGACCAACCAAGTCCATATGGAACAGCTCGCATGGCCTCTCTATCATAACGGATGTCAGAGGCGGGTCTTACCATGCCTACACGAAGCACATGCCAAGTCCTTTTGGTATTTCAACTTAGGCAATCCTCGGACCAAACCTAGCCTACTCAAGTGTGACAACAAGTCAAAACTCAAGTGACCTAGTCTCCTATGCCATTTCCAAAGCTCCGCCGAAACACCAGCAACCAAACAACGAGAAGACCCGATACACTGAGAAAAATTGGCTCTGAAAATCTGACCCTCGGGGATGATCATGCACACAAGATCACCTTGAGAATCCAGAACACGAGAAGCGCCCGTTTTGAAACGGACTTCAAAACCCTCATTAAGAAGCTGGGAAACCGAAAGAATATTAAACCCCAAAGACTTGACAAGAGCAACACGCCTAAGAGTCACAGACTCACTCACCTTCACAGTGCCCACTGAAAGCACTCTACCTTTCCCATTATCCCCAAAAGTGATGTACTCTTTGGTCATCACCGGGGTGAGGCTGGAGAACCACCTTCGATCTCCGGTCATGTGTCGAGAGCAACCGGAGTTGATCAACCAAAAGCCCTCCAAGCCTCCCACATGATAATCAAAAACGAGAGCGAGAGTGAGCAAACGATTCAGCACTGAGGTTAGTACAAAATGAATCAAACCAGTGCCGTGCCATTTGCTCAAAAGTGGGGTTAGCAAAATCCATCCTATCTCTCCTAGGTGGAACACCCACACGTCCCCTTGGAGGACTACGTGTACCACGAGGTGGAGACCGTGGCCCGTAGCTCCTCTGGGACCTAAAACTGCGATCGTTCCGCCCATACTCGTATTGGCCACGAGCGAAGGAATGTCCAGCAAACTCACCACACCCAAACCCAACACGCCTACCACCATCTCTCTGTGGTGGCTCACCTCGAGGCACAAACTTACGCCTCCCTCGAGGGTAAATGGTACGCATCACACCCTCGCCCCTTGGCACCATCCTAGGCTCAGGCACACCACGAGAAGGGTAGTACCCGTCCTTGTTTGCCATCTCCCTAGCAAATCTCTCCTCCCGCTTCCTCCTGAAGCAAAACTCAGCTAGGTACCCATCCCTCCCACAATGTTCACAATGGAAGGGTTTTGGTTTTGGCTTTAGTTTTGGGCTCTCTTTGGGCTCTGGCTTCTCCTCACTCGGTTTATCTCCCTTCTTCCCAAAGAACTCATTCCCCAAGTCACTCTTGAACTTGATGGGTTTCTGGAAGTTATCTGTGTGTAGAGGAAAAACGGGTGGAGCTGGGGTTGTGTCTAGTCGGTTCCTAAGTGGGTTTGGCTTAGGAGCATAGGCGTTTTTGTGGTAGGTTTTTGGTGGTTCTGGGATATCACCGGTCCTCCCCTCAGTCTCACCACTTCCCTCACCAACCTTATCTGACCCAAGCGCTTGCCCATCATAGCGCTTGTATGCCTCAATCATCATCCTGAGCTGAGGCTCATGACCAGACAACCAACCTATCATCTTCCTCAACTCATCATTCTCATCCTTCAAACGATCAACATAGTGTGCAAGCTCCAAATTCTTCATAGCATTCACTTCACAAGTAGAACATGAAGTAGGAATAGGAGCTTTCAACGCAGCTTCTAGAGATCTAGCATAAGCAACCGATTCATCTAGTTTCTCATTCAAAATAGGACAAGAAGTGCAAGCACCAAGCAAGGAGGGCCTAGATTTCATCTCATCTAGCTCAACCCTAAGCACATCTAGTTCCTCGACCTTGGAGGCATACTTTTCCTTAAGCACAGTCAAATCACCAAGGAAAGTAGAACAATCAGTAAATTTAGGCTCATCTGTCACAATAGGAGCAGACTTGAGAGAATCTATTTGAGCCCTAGCATCAACAAGCAAAGACTCTAGCTCAACCACCTTCTCCTTAGCCTCTCCAAGCAAAGACCTATACTCCCTCTTCTCCTTGTTGGTCTTTCTAAGCACATCATCACGGTTGTGAAGCAATTCATTCAACCTAGCATTCTCCACTACCAAGAAGGATAGATCATTGTTTACCTCATCCTTGGAGTCGAAGTCAGAGTCATCTTGTTGCTCTTCTTGCTTGCGGAGCTGTGTGCCATGCCGCAAAAGCCTTGGGCGGCGAAGCACAAGCCGTTGATGTTCTTGCTTGACCGCTTGCCCTTGTGCCGGTTCTCTTCGTCATCACTTGAGCTTGATGAAGAGTAGCAGGAGCTTCAGTCGATGCCGCTCGCTCCGGCAACCATCACACGCTCCTTCTTCTTGTGACCACCACTCCTCCTTGGCCTCCGCTCGGACTTGTTCTTACCCTAGTGGTCGTCCCTCGAGCGGTGCTTGTGATCGGTCCTCGGACGGTGCTTGTGCTCGGGCTTAACCTCCATGGCTTCCGGGCACTCGGCGATAAAGTGCCCGTGCTTCCCGCAGCTGTAGCACATGCCCCAGCTCCTCCGAGTGTTCTTCTGGTTCGTGTACATGCGCTCGAACCGTCTGCTCAGCAATGCGAGATCCTCCTCGCCCAGCGTGTCAAACTCCTCATCTGGCATGGACACAAGACAAGACAAAGAGAACTATCTCGAAGACATGTTAGCGTTAGTCCTTGGTCCAGAAACGAGAGCCAGACTATGAGGGTCAGTCGGGTTCTCGATCCTTGCTCGCACCCCACGGTCCACCTCGGATGACTTGAGCTTGGAGAACAGCTCGTCCACCGTGAGGGTCTCATACTTCTCCGACTTGAGAATGGCCTCGACCTTCTCACTCCACACGGTACGATCTAGGCCGTGCAAAAGCTTCACAGCCCTGTCATGATCATCGTATGGGAGCACGGCCACATTAGCCCTCATGGTGTTCACAATCACAGTGAACCGCTGGAACATGGTGTCGATAGACTCACCAGGGAGATGAGTGAAGTTCTCGTACTCTCTCCGGTAGGTCACGAACAGCCGAGCCTGAACCTCAGCGTTCCTAGGGTGAGCATTCTTCAGCTGCTCCCAGATCCTACAATCCAAGTCCTTTGTCTAAACCCGATCGAATTCGGATTGACACAGAGCACGAAACAAGTAGTCGACCGCCTTGTTGTTGGCGTCGTGCATATCCCTCGATCCTGGAGCTAGGAAGTTAATCAGATGAACATAAGCTATGTTCATCATAACATCCCAAAGGATCTAACCCTTGCCGCGGAGGAAAGCAGCCATCCGCCTCTGCCACATCTGGTAGTTCTTACCATCAAAGTGCGGAGGACTCGAACCCCATTCCTGGTATGCCATCTTTGGATCTTAGACTGGTTAGAATCTCCAAGATCCGTAACTGGCTTTGATACCAATTGAAGGACCGATTAGGCGACCAAAGAGGGGGGGAGTGAATGGGAGCCGATAAAAATTCTTCCCGAAGGATGAACTCGGCCTATGCCCCAAATCCACAACCAAGGATTCCCACACGAACTTGCCAAGGTCACGTAGTCACAACGGACCTACCAACCCTAGGAACAAGTCTCAAAGAAACCCCAAGCGAAAGCGCAGCTCAAGAGGCAAAAGACTCAGCCAAACTGCGAGGCTCAGGGCGGACAGTCCGCACGGACCGGGCGGACCGCCCGCAAGGCCTAGGCAGACCGTCCGCGGGTCTGCGGCGGACCGTCCGAAAATAGCCCTCGAACCTCCAGTACTGCACCTCGAAAAACGGACTGTCTGTGCTCTACCCGCGGACCGTCTGTGGCGAAGAGACCGTCCGCACTCTCCTCGCGGACCATCTGCCAAACTTCGAGCAACCAAAAGCACCGGACAAAACGGATCGAAACACGAGCTCGCAAGACCACGCGAAGAACACGACGAGCACCAGATCTGCTGGCTCCTCACGGACCGTCCGCGTGCCCCTGGCGGACTGACCGCCAGGCACGGGAACAGCAGCCCGAGCTCAAGAATGCGAAAGCAACTCCACCTATCCGTCCATGGATCTCCCAAACGGCTAAAGCTCTTGAGACAAGATTTGGGGGAGATGTGAAGTGTCCCTAGGGGATGCTATACCCCAAAACTTGAGACCTCAAACAAACTAAATCGCCGGGAATCGAATCGCAACCGAGCTCTACCAAAAAGCTAGGGGTCCAACCAAAATCCTCAAATCCAAGGCCAAATTCGGAGATTGAGGGGCAAGATCAAGCACAAAGATGCACAAGGCATCTATCCATGATCCCCACAAGAAAATCCGAACCCAAACACCTCAGAATCAGAGGAACAAGCCACACACGAAAATCCAACGAAAATAGCTCGAAAATGACACGAAAATCACACAAGCTACAGAAGGAAATCGACGCAACCATGAAAGCTTCCATACACTCGGAGATCAGATTCTCTACAAAACGGTGAAGAAAATCTAAACCTATGGAGCAGGGAAATGGGTTGGGCAAATGACCAAGCTACCCCTAGCACTTAAATTAAGATACAATCCCCTCAAGGGCAATATGGTCAAGTAGCACTCCTCTTCATCAGACGGCCACGCCTTTGCCGCAGTCCGCGTCCTCCCAACGCAAGCCCTGCGATCCCGCCGCGTGTCCTCTGGCATCGAACCCTCTCAGCGCGCCCGGATCCCGTCTCCGCCCGCCGAGCCTCCGGTCTTGGTTTTGTGGCTCAACCAAGTAACCCGGTGGTTTTGTGATGAACCGCCGCAAACCCCACGTGTAGACTCCGGTCGTGAGCCGCTACCCTGCACCGGCTCGAGTCGACGACTTTGTCTTGCTTTTCTTGCCACCATGCGGCCCGCACTTGACCCCGTTCGGCCACCGGGTCCATCGAGCCGAGCCTACTTGTCTCTCCACTCCTCGGAGGCCCTGCAAGGCTAAGACCTTTCGCGCCCGCTCTTCACCTGCACCAACACGAGTCAAGCCGCAACCTGCACCTGCAATACTCGGCCAAGAGTCAGTCCACACCACGTTGTCAATCACTCATCACACCAGGGAGCGACCATCCACCGGTCCTCGGACGCTCCGGTCCTCACTCCTTCAAACCCTCTTTCCAACGCATTAAGAATCATCAATTTAGAAGACCCGTACAAGGAGATATGGCAAAAACATTGAGTGTTGCGTGGTCTGAAATCAGTTTTAGACAGATTGCATCGCCGGAGTAAAATAGGCACAACTCTCTTGTTCGGAACCCGTTTCATGCGAATGATGGCTCGCTGGAAAGATAATTTCATGAACTTCAACTTGGAGGGTTGTTTAAGTATATGTTCTATTCTGGAAGTAAAAGAATATCTATGCAAAATGAGGCAGGGACAAGGACGGGATGGAAGTTGGTGATGACAATATGATGAAGGATTGGAACCATGGCTTGATGATAATAAGAAGAAGTTGAAGTACAACTAAGCAACAAAGGTAAAGAAGAGTGAAGATGATTTTCAAACACATGGAAATAGGGAATTATGAGTGATTAAAGTTCTTCCACACTTAGGAACACGCTAAGCATGGGGGAGGATTTGAAGGACGAAAAGGAAAAGGCCACATAGAGTTCAAGGATCACCTTCACCACAAGATGCTCATCATTCTTTTTCCATGCTAAGCACAATGCTTAAGCATGGGGGAGGCCACGCTGCACTTCACTACGAGCATCGAAAAGGACGGTAACTCACTCTTAACTTTATCTTTGTTCATCACCTTCTAAATGCTTGCACATATATGCTTTCAACCATAAACAACCTTTGTATCTATCTCTCGATCAATAACATGGCTACTAGGAGGACAACCTAGGTTTGTTAGTTTTATTTTTCAATAAATGAATTGCCATCTCTTTTGAGCTTACCACGATGATATCATTTGTATGCCTATGGAAAAGTGATGAAAGTTGCCGCTTTGTTTTACTTGCATGATGTTTTATATGACATGACTTTTGCTCTCTATTAAAAGGAACTTAAATTGATTAAATACCGGCTCTTTCATTAGTGGAGGTTACATGACTAATTTTTAGACCCACATACTTTATGTTGCTCTTTGATTTAAGTTTACCGATGACCTATGTCTTGTACTTGTTTTATTTAAAATTATTATGCTATCTACATTTGTGAATCTCTTGCAAGGCTCTACCTACCAAAGCCTATAGTCATACAAGTACTTTTACCCTTAGTTTGCAAACTTATATCTTGATGAGTTGGATTTGGATTGATTTCTGTGGTACGAGACTAAGAAGCTGGTCATTCCTTTGCGTATCTTTTTCATGCTAGCCATTCTTGTCCATGCATTGTGAGTTTCTACACTGGAAATTTCACAACCTTCGCTAGGCATCCACCCTAAACCCAAAACATCTTTTTGTGATTATCTCCTTGACCACAACCCAAATTGAGTATGGATGATCTTTCGATGAATTTTCTGAAGATTTTCTGGCAAAGATTTCAAGATATATAACATATGGAGGGACTCATCAAATGTAGAGTTTTGACATGGAGGATGCCCCTGAAGATTTCAAAAGATTTATAGAGGAACACAAGGATTTCATACTTCTCTAGCGGCCATAGGTCCCCTCACTTCTATGCTCGAGGACGAGCAATAATTTAAGGATGGGGGAGGGATGCTATAGCAAGTACTATGTTGCTTAAAAGTTCGGAGGAGCATAAAAAATGATGAATAAAAAAAAGAAAGAAGGAAAGAAAGAAAGAAAAAAGAAGAGAAGAAGAAAGAAAAAATATAAGAAAAGAAAAAACAACAAAAAGAGAAAAATAAAAATGCTTCTCGGTTCTTTTTAGCTTCCATTTAAATCTTAGAGAGCTTTGAAGACAAGTCCATACTCAATCTTTTCCAACCATGTGCAATCCGATAACAAGGAGTTTATTTGTGCCTTGGGATCATCCACTTGCCACTTGCATATGTCCACCTTTCTAAATGCGTGTGTTCCATCTCTCTCTTCCCAATATTTATTTTCCATGGCCTTTTTGACTAGTTTCGGTAATTCCAATAGATCTCTCTCTTAGTTTGACAATATTTCAAGTATAATGTTTTGCTAGGATTGTTTTTGTCTACCAAGCTCCACATAAGCTTTCCACTTTCATATATGAGTAGAACAGGTTGAGAATAATCTAGTGTAGGCTTGAGTGACTTGACGAGATGAGTGTTTCCATTAGCTTTTGCAAGAGAACCTCACTTATGTTAGATGTGCAACTTTTTGAAAACTCTTCACGATGCAACAAGGTAAAGGTTTGAAGTTTGCTTAAGTTTGAGAGCATTATATTTGTTTTATTGTGGCATGTTCTTTAATGATAGTCCATCTTCCATGATGAATTAGCCAGTCAAAACTTGAACCTTAAATGCTAAATACTTGAGAGAGCAATATGTCTTGTTGTGTATAACCAAGTGCAGGGAAGACAGTGAAGGGCAACACTGATTTCCAAGTTAAGCAAAGATCTTGGACTTGCTCGAGGATGAGCAAGGTTTAAACATGGGGGTACGTTGACGGTCGATTTTGGTACACCTAGCTATGAGTTTACCGTCAACATTTGCACATATTTGATATCCTAACTAACGGTACTAACCCCCTTTATATGACAAGTTCGCACTCGCATGTGGTTTTTGGATTATGTTGTTTACATAGGATTTAAGCGCTTAAAGGAGTACTTTCGAGTAAACTTCATCAAGCACTTCAAGAGAAGATCATGAAGCCCGGAACAAGTCAAGACACATGATGAACATGATTCCAAATGGCCCAAGGACCGAAGCATCAACACGTAAAACTCCGGGGACTTGGAGATTTACCAACGAGATCAACTCAGCCCAAGAGATATTCTCGCAGCCCAGAACAACATGATCTTTCGGTGCAGATTCGGAGACTTAAACGGCCTCTAATGGCAAAAGTTGGAGTACCAAAGTTGTGGGCCTCGACGATAGCTTCGATTGGGACATATGGAAGGCCCAATTCGAGTCAAGGAGCTAGGAGATATGGCCCCCTAAATACCTGCTACGCAGATAAGTCCGAAATGAGACAGATTATCTTCCGAGGCCGTTTTGGGGATCTTATCTTCGTTTTCAAGGAAAGCAATGAATATCAAAGTTGGAGATGATTTCATGGCAAACAATTTGGACACTGAATTTGTATTATTTGGAGTCCGTACGTGGGAGATATGGCACCGGCAAAGAAGGGCTGCGAAACAGAAAAATCTGGACGAGGCTGATTTTATGGAAACCAAGTTTGCTTCTCTCCCAAGGAGGATCTCGTGCAAGTCAAGGTGGAGCACGCCCCAAGGCACCCCAAGGGTATAAATACAACCCCCTAGGTGCCCCAAGATGGTTGACCATTCAGATCCATTCATCAGAGAGCCGCCGACACGTAGGAGAAGCGCCGGAGGAAGCCGACGGCCGCCGCAAGTCCTTGAGTTGCCTAGGAGATGGCCTAGGCCATGCTCTAGCCGCCATGGTTGGCCCTGCGTGGTGAAGCCATGGTGGAGTTCCGGAGCCATGCCTTGAATTCATCATGGCATTTGTACATTCAACATTCGATGGTGATATAATCATATCTTGTCTTTACTTTGAGTTACTTCGATGCGTGCCTTAATCATATGTGTAGCTAGCATATGCCCTTAGTAGGAATAGAGTAATCATGGTGGTTAGTCTATCTCTTGCGGATACATCGTAGTAGCGCACGGACCGAGGTTGTCGTTCGGTGATGAATATCCTCGCGTAGTGACTGTACGAGGGAGGAGAAAGCGGCGAGCGAACGTGTAATGTTGAGTCGAGATGACTCATTCTCATGTGGTAGGATTAGATTGGTTTGTCACCTTGGCCGGAGTGGCAACAAGAAGATGATAGGCTAGGGTTACCTTTGGATGTTTACCTTTATGGCTAGGTGGATGTGATCCATACATCCTTTCATGTTTGTATGTTTAACCTTTATGCAATCAACGCTTTACATAGGGTTAGACCGATAGGTTAGATAGACAACCTTAGCGGTTTGCTTCTGATCCTTGGATTGACAAACCTTGGGGACCCTCCTTGGTGAAAAAGGCACCAAGTCACCCGTACGCTTGCGGTGAACTTCAACATGGTTTTGAACCGTGAACAAGGTGACCGGCAGAGAGATCTCTCTGAGTGGTACCGAGGGATCCCCGGGTACTATGCCAAAGAAGGGCTTGTCCGTTCGATTCAGATCCATGGGATTGAGCCTAAGTTCCTTCAGCACGCTGGCGAATAGGATGTCGAGGCCACTGCCTCCGTCGACTAGCATCTTGCCGAGTCCCACATTACGAATCATGGACTTCAGCACTAGGGGGTACCGCCCAGGTCTGGCGATTGCTTTCGGGTGGTCTTCCATGCTGAAAGTGATCGGAACCTCCGACCATCGCAGGTACAGGGGCGTCCTGAGATGAGCTGCGTACACCAATGCTCTTTCAGTGAGCTTGGCCTTGCGCTTGCCCTCCAGCTGCTCCGGACTGCCGTAGATCATATTGATGGTACGGTCGGCTACCTGGAATTCCTCCTCGTCATCCTCCGCGGACTGGATGCGCTTATCCTTGCCCTTCTTGCCTTTCCTAGGGCTTCTCTGACGGCCTTTGCCGGAGAAGTAGTTCTTGAGATTGAAGCAGATGAAGGACTGATTAGGCGAACCAGAGAGGGGGGAGTGAATGGGAGCCGATAAAAATTCTTCTCAAAGGAGATGGGAACTCCAACAAGACGAACACGGCTTCCGAAACACTTCTCCGACTCAACTACCCAAGTTGGTCAAGACCACGCAGCCACTGGAGTGCTACTGGTCCTAGGAATGAACACACAACCTTCCGAGCCAAGACTCACCAACACACACAGCGGAAACTTGCACGGCTTGCTGCCTGTGCTACACCGGTCAGACAGATGGCCTGCGCCGGTCAGACCGGTGACACCGGTCAGGCCGGTGGCTACAGCAGCCGCACAGCAAACGTTCTAGGAAGCCTCAATGACTCCTCTAGGCCCTGGAACAAAAACCACCTCCGAAACACAACCTGGAAGGAAGAAAAACCCTTCACAAAACCTAGCAAAACAACTCCAAACACGCCAAGAACTGACTAGCAGGACCACGGAACAAAACCACACGGACAAGGCTGTTCCCCAAGACAAATCCCACCAAGGCTAGCACGGTCAGACCGGTCAAGAGCACCGGTCAGACCGGTCGCGCCTGGGCAGCTCGGGATGAACAGCGCCTGCGAGTCAACTCCTCCAAATCCAACTCCCGATCTCCCGATTCACTCCACGGATTCGCACAAGACTTTGGGGATAGTAGGAACACCTCATGGGCACTCCATAGCCAAGATTTGGTCCACCAAAACTTGTTGAATCCAGAGGAATCGAAGGATTTCCGCCAAGAACACTACGAACCCTAGAACCACGAAAACCCCAAAATTGAGCCCCTTTACTCACGGATTTGGGAGGGGAATCAAAGGGAAAAGAACCACGAGGGGTTCATGCACACATCCCCCACCAAATCCCAAAGAGAAAGGTCTCAAAACCGCCACAAGAAATTCACCAAGAAAAGCCTCCAAAAATCACCAAAAAGGAGAAACGGGAAAGACACAACCAAGCCTTGAGGAACCACGCCGAATCATCTATACATACCAAAGAGGTTCATACAAGGTCTAGCTTGCCGCCCGATCATCCTTCCCTCTCACAAGATCTCACCATGAAGCTCTCAAGCTAGTCCTATGAAAATCCTAAGGAAAATAGGAAGAGAAAATAGGAAAACCAAATGAGTTAGGGTTCCAAGAGATGGCTGCCATCCTCTCACCACTTGGGATATATGGAGGCAACCGAAAGACGAAAATACCCTTACTAGCTAACTAGGGATACATGCCCCTCAAGGGCAAATTTGGAAGTATTTGTCTTCGCACCATCGGACGGATGCCCAGCGACCGCAAACTTGCTTAGCCTCGACGCAAGCCTTGCGATCCCGACGCGTGTCCTCCGCTTCGAACATTCCGGACTGCGTCGTCGCACACCGGTCAGACCGGTGCTCCTCACCGGTCAGACCGGTACCCACCGGTCAGACCGTTCAGACCGGTCTGGAGCTGCTGCACCTCCGTCTTCGGTTCTTCGGTCTTGGCTTTGTGGATCAACCAAGGAACCCAGTGGTTTTCTGGTGAACCACCGGAAACCCCGCGAACTCGGTGTAGCCTCCGCCAATCACCACTCATGACTCGGCTCCCACGTAGTCCCGGCTCTACCTTGGTTTTGAGGCTCAACCAAGAAACCGTCCATGACTTCATCTTGTCGTTCTTGCCACCATGCGGCCCGCACTTGACCCCGCTGGCCACCGGGTCCCTCGAACCAAGCCTACTTGTCTTCTCCACACCTGGAGGCCTCACCGGCAACGACCTTTCGCGCTTGTTATTCACCTGCACCAACACCAGTCAAGCCGCAACCTGCACCTGCAATACTTAGCCAAGAATCAGTCCACACCACGTTGTCAATCACTCATCACACCAGGAAGCGACCATCCACCGGTCCTCGAACCACACATGACTCTCAATCTCCCCCTTGATGAGTGCATTGACAACACACACGTTTTGGTACCCAAGAGAAAAGAAAAAGAAAAGAAACTCCAACAAGCGATCGAAAGCCAAAGAAAAGGCAAAGAGCAAGATCACTTGAAGAAGACAAGTCTCGGACCCCTTAGGCAAGGGCAACAACTCGACACATCCGAGACAAAACATGCTCAAGCAAAGAGCACAAACCACCAATCCAAAGCTCGAAAACCACAAAGAGCTCCCCCTGCACACATGCAAGCTCCCCCTGAACCAATGCAACTCCCCCTAGATGAATGCATGCGAACCACTTCACGAAACAGAGCAACTGCAATAGCTCAGCTCTGACCGGTCAGACCGGTCGACACCACCGGTCAGACCAGTGCTCAACATGTGAACAGGACCAGCACTCTGACCGGTCAGACCGGTGACCTCAACCGGTCAGACCGGTGCACAACAGAGCCCAGAAATGGCTCGAAACCACCTGAAAACCTTCTAGATGCATTCAGTAGGCCAAAACATGCTCAAACTTCTCCCCCTTGTTGACAATACATGAATCAAGCCAAAAATGCAAAAAAAATGCAACCTAGAGCTTCTCAAATAGACAAAATTCAACATAGGATGCTACACATGTCCAAATGAGCAAGTTAGATACTCTATAGCTTCGTAATGACATCAACTTCATGATCACCAAGTTTCACAACCAGTGGACGAAGCTAAGATAGAATTGAGCAATTTTGCGAAAATTTACCCTCTCATGAGCAAAGTCCTAAACATGAGCAAAACATATCAAAATGGCAAAACCACACAAACTGCATGCTAGGACAACCATTCTAAGCATAAGACCATCATAAACACCCACAAGCACCTCATGTCATGTCAAAGCCACCGAGCCATGTGCATACTTCTATATATGAGACTTCTCATTGGTAGGCATCATGCAACGGTTTAGCACCCAAAGCAAATTAAAATTAGCACATATGACATGGGAGCACATTTTCCAAGCAATTTACATTTCATTTTTAGATTTGAAATTGGTACATGAAATGTCTTTGCGACAAAAAGGAACTTATGCCCCTCCACAAGAACAAGCATGGGGGCTAAACATTCATGATGGCAAATGAGCCTTTGGCCCCATATGATCAAAATAAGCTATCCAACCACAAATTAAGCATAGTCAAGCCATAAAAACATGTCAAGATCATATAAAGGCATTTACTCACAAGAGAGTATACATATGCGATTTTTCAAAAACATAGCCATCAACCATGGATATAAACCAAGATTATCAAGAGCTAAGCCAAACTAACCATAGCTTACGAAACTAGCTCACAAAGACATATATATCATTCCATGGTGAACAATGTATATAGGAGAAGCTTTTCCTAAACAATGCATATGATACAAAATGCATGCAACCTAAGATACAAAGATGCCTATACATCATGTTACATATGCCATGCCAAATGCAAGAAATGCACAAAGGAAAGCTATACATATGCTACAAAGGAGCTCCCACACACCAACTCAAGAAATCAAACACACACCAAGCTCCCCCCGCAAACGAGTGAAAGTTGCTTGATCTAGGGGTTTGGTGAAAATATCGGCTAGCTGGTCATGTGTGGGTACATGGATCAAGGCTATCTTCCCTTTCTCTACATTGTCTCTCAGGAAATGATACCTCACTTCTATGTGCTTGGTTTTGGAATGGAGCACTGGGTTCTTTGCAACGCTTGTGGCACTGGTGCTGTCACATTGAAGTGGGACATGGGTATACTCCTCACCAAAGTCACTCATGGTGTATGTGATCCAAAGGAGCTGAGAGCAACAACTGCTGCGGCCACATACTCTGCCTCGGTAGTGGATTGCGCAACACTCGACTGTTTGCGGGAAGACCAAGACACCAAAGAAGAACCCAAGAACTGGCAAGTCCCAGAAGTGGACTTCCTATCCAACTGACACCCGGCAAAATCCGCGTCCGAAAATCCATGAAGAGCCAAAGAAGAAGACGCGGAGTACCAAAGGCCAAAGTCGGGAGTATGTCACAAATACCTGAATATGCGCTTGACTGCTTGCCGATGCGAAGTCCTTGGAGACGCTTGAAAACGAGCGCACAGACATACCGAGAATTGGATGTCCGGCCTCGTCGCCGTCAAGTAGAGGAGTGACCCGATCATGCTCCGGTACTCCTTCTGGTCCACGTGTTCACCTTCCTCGTCCGCATCAAGAGCTGTAGTCGTGCTCATAGGCGTCGCCATGGCCTTGGAGTCCTCCATCTTGAACTTCCTCACAATGTCCTTGGTGTACTTAGTTTGGTGCACAAATGTTCCTTCCTTTGATTGCTTGATTTGTAGCCCGAGGAAGAACTGCAACTCGCCCATCATGCTCATCTCAAATTCCCTGCTCATGTCTTCTGCAAACCTTGCAACAAGAGAGTTAGACGAGCCACCAAAGAAAATATCATCCATGTATACCTGCACAATCAGGATATCTCTGCCCTGCCTGAGGAGAAACAAGGTCTGATCGACCTTCCCCATCTCAAACCCTCTCTCAAACAGGAACCCCCTGAACCTACCATACCAAGCTCTAGGCACCTGCTTCAACCCATACAGTGCCTTCCTCAACTTGTACACCCGGTGGGGGTACTTCTCACTCTCAAACCCCGGTGGTTGCCTCACATACACCTCTTCCTCCAACACACCGTTCAGGAAAGCACTCTTCACATCCATCTGGTACAACTTGAACCCTTTAGCCACGGAAAAGGCTAGAAGGATCCTGATCGCCTCCAAATGAGCGACGGGAGCAAAAGTCTCCTCGTAGTCGATCCCCTCTTTCTGACTATACCCTTGAGCAACAAGTCTTGACTTGTTTCTCACCACTTCTCCTTTCTCTCCCTCTTTATTTTTCCACACCCATTTTGTCCCAATCGGCTTACACCCTGGGGGAGGGTCAACCAACACCCAAACTTGGTTCCTCTCAAAATTCTCCAACTCCTCATGCATCGAATTAACCCAATTATGATCAGATAGCGCGTGTCCAATGTCTTTGGGCTCAAAGGTGGCAACAAAAGCAGCATGAGCGAAATGAGAATTGTTTCGAACCCTTGACCGTGTAGTACGTTCATTCATGTCGCCGATGATTCTCGAAGCTGGGTGATTCACTTGCACTCGCCGGGGAGGTTCTCGCCTTGATGCTACCTCCCCCTCAACAGCAGCTTCGCCTTGATCTGGGTTTGTCATTGTAGGTGTGGGAGAGGGCCCGTTCTCGATTGTCGTCGAAGTAGTAGGTACATGTTCAGCCGCTGGCACCACACCGCCATCTTCATCATCTCCATGTTCATGCTCCTCCTCCTGAAAGATCTCCTCGCCAAGTTCATCGTCACCTGCATACTCAAAAACAAGCTGACTACGTGGCTGTGTCTCGTCGAAGGTTACCTCGCAAGTCTCCACGATTTGGTTAGTTTCAAGATTGAGCACACGAAATGCTCTAGAATGAGATGCATAACCAAAGAAAATGCCATCGACAGACCTAGCCTCAAACTTGTCCAACTTCTTCCCTTTCTTTAGAATGAAGCATTTACAACCAAAGACATGGAAGTGACTCACCTTGGGTGTGCGACCGTGCATCAACTCGTAACAGGTTTTCTTCTTGTGAACCCTTAGGTAGATCCTGTTCGACACATAGCACGCGGTATTGACCGCCTCAGCCCAGAACCTTCTCGGAGTCCTATGCTCGTCGAGCATCGTCCGAGCCATCTCGCACAAGGTCCTGTTTTTCCTTTCCACCACGCCATTCTGGGGAGGCGTATACGGACTCGAAAACTGGTGTTCAAGACCCAAGACATGGCAAAAGGTTTCGAAGCGAGAGTTTTTGAATTCCGAGCCATTGTCACTACGGATCGCTCGTATGGCATCTCCGTGCCTCTCGTTTCTTAACCTCAAGACAAGATCTCGAACAAAGCCAAACGTCTCCCCTTTCTCCTCAAGAAAGAACACCCACGCATACCGAGAGTAGTCGTCCACCACAACGAGAACATACCACTTCCCACCCGCAGATCGCACACGAGCTGGGCCAACAAGGTCCATATGGAGCAGCTCGCATGGACGCTCAGTCATCACATCGGTGAGAGGCGGGTGAGAAGAGGCTACCATCTTGGCATGCCTACACGGCGCACAAACCAACTCTTTCTCAAACCTCAACCGTGGCAATCCTCGGACCAAATTGAGTTTACTCAAGCGAGACAAAAGGTCAAAGCTCAAGTGACCCAACTTCCTATGCCACTTCTACAACTCACTCGAAGAACCAGCCAAAAAGCAACACTCCACACCAGAAGACTGAGAGAAATCAGCTCGGAACACTTGACCCTCGGGAACGACCATGCAAACAAGGTCCCCTCGAGAATCTAAAATCCGAGAACCACCAGACCGAAACAACACCTCAAAGCCCTCATCCAACAACTGGGACATGGAAAGCAAATTGAACCCCAGCGATTGAACAAGAGTAACACGCCTGAGAGTGACCTTGTCACTTACCTTGATCTCACCTTCTGATAGCACACGCCCTCGCCCATTGTCCCCAAAGGTGATGTATGTGTTGGACACCACCGGGACGAGACTTGAGAACCACCCCTTGTCTCCGGTCATATGCCTCGAGCAACCGGAGTCAATCAACCAAACATTCCTCAAGTCTCACACCTGAAATTCAAAAGCGAGCACGTGAGTGAACAAACGACTCAGCACTGGGGTTAGTACCAAAAGAGTAAAACCAGTGCCGAGCCATTTGCTCCAAAGTGGGGTTAGCACAAACCAAATCATCACGCCTATCAAAGCTACCACCATGAACACCACCACGGTAACCACTACGAGGGAACCAACCCTCTCTAGCTGGAGGAGAACGAAAGCCACGAAAGAAAAACCGTGGACCGTTCCTCCTCTCCATCTCAAAGCTACGACTCCTCCCACCCTCGTATTGAGCACGAGGTGGAGAACGCCTAGCAAACTGACCACCTGCAAACTTTCCAGACCAACCACCAGAACCACGACCACCAGAACCAAACCGAGCATCCTCACGAGCACGAAAACCAACTCGCTGTCTGCCCAGACCTGCACCGGTCTGACCGGTGTAGCGCACCGGTCTGACTAGTGTAGCTCGGCCAGCAGCACCACCTGCTGTCTTCCGGTCTCCCCAAGCCGGAACCGTCCTCACAATCGCCTTGGCCCTGGGCATCTGCATACGAGGCTCAGGTACACCATTAGAGGGGTGGTACCTGTCCTTGTTAGCCCACTCTCTAGCCATTCTCTCCTCACGCTTCCTCTTGAAGCAAAACTCATCCTTATGACCATCTCTCCCACAATACCCACAATGGAACTTCATGGGCTGTGGCTTAGGCTTAGGCTTGGGTTGGGGCTGCTCACTCGGTTTCTCACCCTTCTTCTCTCCTTCCTCACCTCCCTTTGGGCTCACAAACTTCACCAGTTTCTGGAAATCATTTGTTGGGTGAGGGAATATGGGTGGATCTGGAGTAGTGTCAAGTTTGTTTCTGAGATGGTTAGGCTTGGGCTCAAACTTGTTCTTGTGTCTGTTTGGTGGTGGGATAGGGATCTCTCCAACTCTCTCAACTCCCTCACCACTGTTCTCTCCAAGCTTGTCAGCCCCAAGTGCCTGACCATCATAGCGTTTGAAAGCCGCTATCATGATACCAAGCTGAGGCTCCTGACCCGACAACCAGCTCATACATTTCCTCAGCTCATCATTCTCATCCTGCAAGCGATCAACATAATGCGCAAGCTCCAAATTCTTAACCGCATGCAATTTACAAGTAGAGCAAGAAGTGGGAATAGGCTCTTTCAACTTAGCCTCAAGCGAAACAGTGTAAGCATGCATCTCATCAATCTTTCCATGCAAAACAGGGCAAGAAGTGCAAGCACCTAGCAAAGCAGGTCTAGACTTAAGCTCAGCCACTTCAACCCTAAGCATATCTAGTTCATCACAAGTAGAAGCATGCTTATCCTTAAGAGTAGTAAGATCAGCTAGGTATACAGAGCAATCACAGCAATCAATCTCATCAGAAACCACAGGAGAAGCCTTAAGCGAATCAATCTCATGCTTAGCATCTAGGTTCTGGGTTTCTAGCTCAGCCACACGGTTCCTAGCATCTTGTAGTGAGGCCCTAAGCTCTTTCCTCATCTTCTTGGCCTCTCTAAGCATGTGATCGCGATTATCAAGCAAGTCAACCAACTCCTCATTCTCTTTGCGCAAAGAAGAGAGCTCATCACATACCTAATCCTCGTAGTCGGAGTCCGAGTCGCTCTGGTGACTCTTCTTGCTGCCGGAGCTACGAGCCATGCCGCAGAAGCCATCTCCCGCGAAGCAGCTCAACCCGCTCAAGTTCTTGGACGCCTTCTTGTTCTTGCGCCGATCACCTTCATCTTCGCTGCTACTCGAGCTCGAGGATGAGTAGGCGGAGCTGGAGTCGACGTCGCTCGCTCCGACCATCGCTCGGGCCTTCCTGCCGCGACCGTCCTTCTTCCTTGACCGTCGCTCGTCCTTGTTCTTGTTCTTGTGCTTGTGATCGCGCCTTGATCGGTACTTGCCGTCCCTGCTCGACCGGTGCTTGTAGCCGTCCTTGTTCTCCATCTTCTCCGGGCAGTCAGCGATGAAGTGCCCTAGCTTGCCGCACTGAAAGCACGTCCGTGCTGTCCTCCTCGTGTTCACCCGGTTCTCGTGCAGCCTCTCGAACCGCCTGGTCAGCAACGCCAGCTCGTCCTCTCCAAGCACGTCGAACTCCTCGTCTGGCAAAGACATCAAAGAAGACAGAGAGTACATCCTGGAGGATGTGTTAGCGTTAGACTTAGCTCCTTTGCCACCAATGAGAGCGAGACTATGAGAATCAGTCGGGCTCTCGATCTTGGCTGTCATACCACGGTCCAACTCAGCCGACTTGAGCTTCGAGAACAGCTCATTCACAGTCAAGGTGTCATACTTCTCGGACTCAAGAATAGCCTCAAACTTCCTGCCCCATATGGTACGATCCAACGAGTGCAAGAGCTTCACGGCTCTATCATGATCATCGTATGGGAGCATGGCCACATTGGCTCTCATGTTGTTCACAACGACCGTAAACCGCTGGAAAAGGGCATCGACGGACTCGCCGGGGAGATGAGTGAAGTTCTCGTACTCTCTCCGGTAAGTCACGTACATCCGAGCCTGAACCTGAGCATTCCCAGCATGTGCATCCTTCAACTGCTCCCAAATCCTACAGGCTAAGTCCTCTGTCTGAACCCGATCAAATTCGGGCTGACACAGAGCACGAAACAAGTAGTCGACCGCCTTGTTGTTGGCTTCGAACATATCCCTCGATCTTGGAGCAAGGAAGTTAATCAGTTGAACATAAGCTGTGTTCACCGTAACGTCCCAAAGGATCTGACCCTTTCCGCGGAGGAACGCTGCCATCCGCCTCTGCCACCTCTGGTAGTTCTTCCCATCGAAGTACGGAGGACCCGAACCCCGTTCCTGGTACGCCATATTTGGATCTTAGACTGGTAAGAGTTAATGAAGACCCAAACCGGCTCTGATACCAATTGAAGGACCGATTAGGCGAACCAGAGAGGGGGGGAGTGAATGGGACCGATAAAAATTCTTCTCGAAGGAGATGGGAACTCCAACAAGACGAACATGGCTTCCGAAACACTTCTCCGACTCAACTACCCAAGTTGGTCAAGACCACGCAGCCACTGGAGTGCTACTGGTCCTAGGAACCAACACACAACCTTCCGAGCCAAGACTCACCAACACACACAGCGGAAACTTGCACGGCTTGCTGCCTGTGCTACACCGGTCAGACCGATGGCCTGCGCCGGTCAGACCGGTGACACCGGTCAGGCCGGTGGCTATAGCAGCCGCACAGCAAACGTTCGAGGAAGCCTCAGTGACTCCTCTAGGCCCTGGAACAAAAACCACCTCTGAAACACAACCTGGAAGGAAGAAAAACCCTTCACAAAACCTAGTAAAACAACTCCAAACACGCCAAGAACTGACCAGCAGGACCACGGAACAAAACCACACGGACAAGGCTGTTCCCCGAGACAAATTCCACCAAGGGCTAGCACCGGTCAGACCAGTCAAGAGCACCGGTCAGACCGGTCGCGCCTGGGCAGCTCGGTATGAACAGCGCCCGCGAGTCAACTCCTCCAAATCCAACTCCCGATCTCCCGATTCGCTCCACGGATTCGCACAAGACTTTGGGGATAGTAGGAACACCTCATGGGCACTCCATAGCCAAGATTTGGTCCACCAAAATTCGTTGAATCAAGAGGAATCGAAGGATTTCCGCCAAGAACACTACGAACCCTAGAACCACGAAAACCCCAAAATCGAGCCCCTTTACTCACGGATTTGGGAAGGGAATCAATGGGAAAAGAACCACGAGGGGTTCATGCATACATCCCCCACCAAATCCCAAAGAGAAATGTCTCAAAACTGCCACAAGAAATTCACCAAGAAAAGCCTCCGAAAATCACCAAAAAGGAGAAATGGGAAAGACACAACCAAGCCTTGAGGAACCACGCCGAATCATCTATACATACCAAAGAGGTTCATACAAGGTCTAGCTTGCTGCCCGATCATCCTTCCCTCTCACAAGATCTCACCATGAAGCTCTCAAGCTAGTCCTATGAAAATCCTAAGGAAAATAGGAAGAGAAAATAGGAAAACCAAATGAGCTAGGGTTCCAAGAGATGGCTGCCATCCTCTCACCACTTGGGATATATGGAGGCAACCGAAAGACAAAAATACCCTTACTAGCTAACTAGGGATACATGCCCCTCAAGGGCAAATTTGGAAGTCTCTGTCTTCGCACCATCGGACGGATGCCCAGCGACCGCAAACTTGCTTAGCCTCGACGCAAGCCTTGCGATCCCGATGCGTGTCCTCCGCTTCGAAGATTCCGGACTGCGTCGTCGCACACCGGTCAGACCGGTGCTCCTCACCGGTCAGGTCGGTACCCACCGGTCAGACCGGTCTGGAGCTGCTGCTCCTCTGTCTTCGGTTCTTCGGTCTTGGCTTTGTGGATCAACCAAGGAACCCAGTGGTTTTCTGGTGAACCACCGGAAACCCCGCGAACTCGGTGTAGCCTCCGCCAATCACCACTCATGACTCGGCTCCCACGTAGTCCCGGCTCTACCTTGGTTTTGAGGCTCAACCAAGAAACCGTCCATGACTTCATCTTGCCGTTCTTGCCACCATGCGGCCCGCACTTGACCCCGCTGGCCACCGGGTCCCTCGAACCAAGCCTACTTGTCTTCTCCACACCTGGAGACCTCACTGGCAACGACCTTTCACGCTTGTTCTTCACCTGCACAAACACCAGTCAAGCCGCAACCTGCACCTGTAATACTTAGCCAAGAATCAGTCCACACCACGTTGTCAATCACTCATCACACCAGGAAGCGACCATCCACCGGTCCTCAAACCACACATGGCTCTCAGCAGACCCGAGCTGTGTGCTTGTGATTTTTGTGGTACGGGCACTGCATGTCCAGCATCTTCTGGAACTCGGACGGGTCCATGCGCTTGGGGCCGGATTGTACGGCAGCCACGATCTCGGCTTTAGGCTTCCGGTTCTGCCAGGCTCCTTGCCGAGATGTTTCTCCCTCTCGGTCCGGGTCGTGACGCCTGTGGCGCAGACATGGAGAGTCGTCATCATCCCAGCATTCTTTGAGGCTCTTGAGCTGCTCGCGCTCTGCGTCCTTGCCGTCGGACTCCAGGTTCGCCACTGTGAAGAGCTCGTTGATGGTCTTGGGTGGCCTCTGGGCCCACATGTTCACCAGTTTGCTATAGACCAACCCATGCTGGAAGGCGCTAATCACATGATGTTCCTCAATGAAAGGAAGAGAGTTCTTCTTCTCAGAGAAACGACGAATGTACGAGCACAGGGACTCGTTCTTCAGCTGCCGGACCTAATCCAGCATCCTTCTGTTCCCCGGCCACTCCCATGTGCCAGAGTACTAACTGGTAAAGAAGCCGCAGAGCTCTTCCCAGGAATTGATCGAGTACTTGGGGAGTCCTGCGAGCCAACTCTTACACCTCTTCGTGAGCATGATCGGCAAGTAGTTAGCCATCACGTCGGAGTTGCCTCCCGCAGTCTTGACCACGGTGGAGTAGATCTATAGCCATTGGACAGGATCGGATGTCCCGTCGTACTTGTCTACGTCGGATAGCTTGAAGCCTCGGGGCCAAGTAACCCTCCCCAACCGTGCTGTGAGGGAAAGGAAGCCGTCATATGATGGTGCCTCCTCTCAACCTCTGCGGCGCCTGTGGGGCGGCCTCTCATAGGAGCTATAGCTTTCGCCCGAGTTGTCGTAGCTGCCCGAGTAGTCCTCGTAGCTACTGCATGAGTTAGATGGCGGGGTCGCATCCCGCTGCCCACGACGATTCGGGGCTCCATGCTCCACCTCATGTCGCTGTCGTTCCTGCGCGCGGTGGTTGATTGTGTGCCTAACGTCGCAGGTACGGAGTCGGTCACGGAGGTCTTCGCCATCCTCGCGGCGGGCTCTCTTGCGCCATGGTCGGCGTGAACCGCCTGGCTCCCCTCGCCCAACTAGCAGGGAAGGGTCAATCCAGTTGGCCTGGGTCGTGGTGGCTTGAACCAGCGCTTGGAGGCGTCCCAGGCCCGGTGTTCCAGGTGGTAGTTTGTCAAGTTCCTCATTCAGTATGATGAGGTTCTCCTTCGGGGTCACGTAGACCCTATGTCCACCGAAGTCAATGGTTAACTCGTCTTCCAGCCTACGGGGGCGTATGTTGCGAGAGCGTCGAGTGCGGCGTCTCCGCCTCCGCTGTGGTGGGCTGGACCCCGAGTAGTCATCCTCGAGTTCCTTCTCGCCGCGACGCGGGCGGACGCGGTTAAGCTCCTGGCGCCGCCGCGCTCGGTCCAAGTTCTTCCTCTGGCATTCGGCTTTTTGCTTAGCCGACTCGCCACCCAGAGTGGGTTCGTCCTCCGAGACTACAGCAGGAGCGCCGGCGCCAGCCACCGCCGCGTAGACGAAAGCCGAGGCCCGGCCGCCATCCGATGAGTCGGAGGGATCAGTAGATCGGATCTCCGTGGTGTCGGTTGATCCCAAAGTTCCAAAGCTATCCTCGAGGCTCAGAGCTGCCCTCAAAAGGTGAAGGAAACCTCTGAGTCATGGCCGAGATCGTATCGCTCGACCGAGTAGTTTGGTCGGTGTAGACCTTCAGGCTCCTCAGTGGTCCAGTCTCCGAGTTGTCCATCCTCCTCTAAGATAGGAAAAAGGGACGAGTCATGATCATCATCCTCAAGAGGAGTGCTCACCATTGAAAGGAAGTGCGGCTGCTCCTCATCCGAGTGGTACTCCACTAGCTTGGGCGAGGAGATCACGGCTAGGTTTTTCTTCACCGTCTCCGTGTAGGCAGAGGCGGTTGCGCTCTTCAACCCGTGGGGAAAGCGCTCGGCCTGCGGGGTGCCTAGGGCTTCCTCGCAGATCGCGATGGTGTCGGCCATCTGGCCGATGACCCGATTCATAGATTGAACCAGATCGCATTCGGGAGGACCTGAGGATCCTTCAACCGTTAGATCTCCAGCTAGGAGGCGTGGCTGCCGGGCTGGTGGCGTGTCGAAGAGGACTCAGCATGCCTTAGGTTTCTCTAGATTGGATCTGGGAACCGATCTGTTGCCCGCGGGCGGTGTAGGTACCGCACCGGGGGTCTTTTCCACGGTGATCGTGGTGTCGGAGATAATGCAAGGGATCTCCCCGACGAGGATGTGACCCTAGGGAGGAGTCACCAAGCCAGCCATCTGCTCGTCGTCGGTGGGAACAGAGTCGATGGTCCTGAAGGGGATTCCTGCCCCCAACGCATCGACAGCAAGGCAGCTAGCCGGGATCTTGACTGCGACCATCAAGCTCGCCAATATGACGGCGAAGCCCCTACCTGGTGCGCCAACTGTCGGTACAATGGTGCTGGCAGTCCACCAAGGGGTAGGCTATGGTGGTAGATTGTGTGGAGGGGATCGCCGAGACTAGAGCTAGATGGTGGGACGAAGGACACAAGGGTTTATCCAGGTTCGGGCCGCAAAGATGCGTAATACCCTACGTCCTGCGTCTGGTGGTTGTATTGCTTGGGAATCCGATTGGACTTCTTTTAGAGGGGGTCCCTGCCACCCATATATAGGCTCGAGGGGTAGGGTTACAGATCGCATGGGATCTATCCTAGTCGGTTATACAAGATCTTTCCTCATTTACAAGTAATATCTTTCCTAACCAACTAGTCCTTATCTATGGAACCCTATCTTTTCGGGTGCCGCCTCATTCTTGATCTGCACGCCTGCACCAGGTGCTTCTGTGTGGGCCCTCGTTGTCTTTGGGTCCCTTCCGTACAGCACCCCCGGGGGTATATCCCCCACATTTGTGTACTTGGCTTGATGCAAAAAGGTTCCCTCCTTAGCCTGCTTGATTTGAAGCTCGAGAAAGAACTGTAATGCTCCCATCATACTTATCTCGAATTTTCTGCTCATGTCCTCTGCAAACCTTGCAACCAAAGAGTGAGATGAGCCACCAAAGATAATATCATCCACATACACTTGAACAATTAGGATGTCAATGCCCTGCCTGAGGAGAAAGAGTGTCTTGTCCAACTTACCCATCTCGAACCCCTTGCTGAACAAAAACCCCCCTCAATCTACCATACCATGCCCTGGGAGCTTGTTTCAGCCCATAGAGAGCCTTCCTCAACTTGAACACTTGGTGGGGAAACTCTGCACTCTCAAAGCCCGAGGGTTACCTCACATACACTTCTTCCTCCAACACATCATTCAAAAAGGCACTCTTCACATCCATTTGGTGCAACTTGAATCCTTTAGCCACAAAAAAGGCTAGAAGAATTCTAATCGCCTCCAAACGGGCTACAGGAGCAAATCTCTCCTCATAGTCTATCCCCTCTTTCTGGCTAAAACCCCGAGCCCTTGTTTCTCACCACTTCTCCATTTTCTCCCTCTTTATTTTTCCACACCCATTTTGTCCCGATAGGTTTGAAATATGGTGGAGGCTCTACTGACTCCCAAACCTCATTTCTCTTAAAGTTCTATAGCTCCTCATGCATTGCATTCACCTAATTAGAATCAGAAAGCAGATGTCCAATGTCTTTGGGCTCGAAAGAAGCAACAAAAGCTGAATGAGCAAAGTGAGAGATTCTCTGGGACCTCGACCATGTAGTTCGTTCATTGATGTCGCTGATGATTCTTGAGGGAGGATGATCAACTTGAACTCGCCTCGATGCCTCTCTCCTGGAGGCTACCTCCCCCTCAGCAACAGCTTCCACTTGATCTTGTTGGATTGTAGTCGGTGTAGGGGATGGGCCATCCTGAACTGTAGTCGTAGTAGTGGAAGTAGAGGGGACATGTGTGGCTAGAGCTTCACCATCATCACCATCATCCTCTCCAGCATCATCCTCCTCATCCTCAATGATCTTCTTGCCAATTTTGTTGTCACCTGCACACTCAAAAGTAGAAGAACTACATGGTCATGTCTCGTCGAAGGTTACCTTGCAAGTCTCCATGATTTGGCTAGTGTCAAGGTTGAGCACACGATATGCTCTAGAATGATTCGCATAACCAAGGAAAATGCTATCGGAGGACCTTGCCTCAAACTTTTCTAGCTTGCCCTTCTTCAAAATAAAGCACCGGCAACCAAAAGCCCTGAAATGGCTCACTCTAGGTGCTCGCCCATGCATGAGCTCATAGCACATCTTCTTCATGAAAGCCCAAAGAAAAATCCGATTCCCCACATGGCACGCGGTATTCACCGCCTCAGCCCAATATCTTCTCGAAGTCCTATGCTCATGGAGCATCGTCGGAGCCATCTCACAAAGGGAACGGATTTTCCTCTCTACCACACCATTCTGACAAGCAACATAGGGTGAGGAAAACTGATGTTCGAGACCTAGATCATGACAAAAGGTTTCAAATCGAGAGTTTTTAAATTTTGTGCCATTGTCCCTACTAATAGATCGAACATCATCTCCATACCTCTCATTTTTGAACCTCAAGATCAGATCCCGGACAAAACCAAACATCTCTCCCTTTTCAGCCAAAAAGAAGACCCAAGCATAGCGAGAATTGTCGACTACTATCACCAGGTCATACCATTTCTCACCCGCCGAGCACACACAAGCTGGACCAACCAAGTCCATATGGAACAGCTTGCATGAACGCTCTGTCATGACAGCAGTCAGGGGTGGATGGGAGCTGGCTACCATCTTGCCATGACGACACGGAGCACACACCAAATCCTTTTGGAATTTCAACCTAGGCAATCCTCGGACCAAGCCAAGCCCACTCAAGCGTGACAACAAGTCAAAACTCGAGTGGCCTAACCTCCTATGCCATTTCCAAAGCTCCGCTGAAACACCTGCAACCAAGCAACGAGAAGAGCCAACACACTGAGAAAAATCGGCTCTGAAAATCTGAACCTCGGGGACGATCGTGCACACAAGATCACCTCAAGAATCCAACACACAAGAAGCACTCGTCTTGAAACGGACCTCAAAACCCTCATGAAGAAGTTGGGAACCCGAAAGAAGATTGAACCCGAGAGACTTGACAAGAGCAACACGCCTGAGAGTCGCATTCTCACTTATCTTCACCGTGCCCACTGAAAGCACTCTACCTTGTCCATTATCCCCAAAAGTGATGTACTCCTTGGACATCACTAGGGTGAGGCTGGAGACCACCTTCGATCTCCAGTCATATGTCGAGAGCAACCGGAGTCGATCAGCCAAAAGCTCTCCAGGCCTCCCACCTGCAAAATAAAAAACGAGAATGAGAGTGAGCAAACTGCTCAACACTGGGGTTAGCACAAAAAGAAGTGAACCAGTGCCGAGCCATTTGCTCAAAAGTGGGGTTAGCAAAATCCATCCTATCACTCCTAGGTGGAACGCCCTCACATCTCCTTGGAGGACTACGAGTACCACGAGGTGGAGACCGTGGTCCATAGCTCCTCTGAGACCTAAAGCTGTGATCATTCCCTCCATACTCGTATTGGACACGAGTGAAGGAACGTCTAGCAAACTCACCATGCCCAAACCCAACACGCCTACCACTATCTCTCTGAGTAGGCACACCCCGTGTAGGAAACTCACGTTGTCGGGGAAAATGATTCACAAGGTACCCCCCTACATAGGTCTAGGGGCTCGGATGTAATAATTGTACCCACCAGGGGCTTGGGGCTAAAATGTCATCCCTCCCTTTAGCTATATAAACAACCCAAGGGGATTGAGAGAGGGGATTCCCCCCTCACTTGTCCATCTTCTCTTCTTTTATGAGTAGTGTTGGCTCCTCTTAGGGAGACGGTTTTCACCACAACATTTTTGGCGCCCACCGTGTTTCATTCCCTCAGACCACCGAAGATTTCTTTTTCCCTGCATCGAACCCTTCGCGAAGAGCCTCTTCGGTTCAGCAATTATCCACCATCGAATCTTATTTTTCTCCGCATCGAACACCGAAGACCACCCGAAGTCCACCATCTTCGTTCGCGTCAGTCGGCACACTCAGACCTTCGCCCTACCACTACCACCAAAGCTCACCGAATCCAGCGAAGAGCTCTTGCGGCTTCGCGCCTGCCAGGCAGCCAACAATCTTTGGCCTAGTTCCCACAGAAGCTCACCGAAATCCAAGCTCCTCGGTCCATCTTTGGCTCACCTCACCGAAGCCCAAGCTCTTCGGGCCACTCTACTCTTCGGGCCGAAGATCCTCCTCTTCGGGCCCAAGCGAAGATCCTGATCCTCCTCTTCGGGCCGAAGAATATCCCTTCGACCGAAGCTCGCGTTCTCCTCTTCGGCACAGTAACTTGGGTACCTCTTCGGCCCACCGAAGATGCCCCAAAGTCCATCATCTTGGTTTGCGTCGGTCCACCGAAGATGTCCCCAAAGCCCACCATCTTCAGTCATCTTCGCTCCAGCTGTAATGGCTCGCACCGGGCTCTTCGGCGACCTCTTCGGCCAAGCGCGGATAGCCCATCCAAAGATCCTACTCTTCGGCCCATTTCTGAATCTAGTCTTCGGGTCCAACAACAGTGACTTGTTCAGGTATGTTCAAATGTCGCAAAAATAGTTGCTGGGAGAGGGATTCGAACCGTGGTCTCCCCCAAGTCCTTAGCTCAAGCTGAGCTAACCAGTAGAGCTTCTGCCAGTTTTTTGTTGCTCTGAGTATGGTCTTTTACTTATACAGTTTGAGTTCGAACACACATGCTTTTAGTTGCCTTTTGTTTGGTTCTTGCACTCGTACACAGTTGTTCATGTCCCCAAAATCACGTACTTCGCTTGTTTAGAACCGTGATTTACATGAAGGTTTTCTCGAGTGGTTAAGCTGGACACTAGCACATGCTCACCTTTTTGGTATTTTAAGCATATATTGGCTTTCTTTACTCAGCTATTGCACATGCACGCATATTGTTTTCCTTGTCATCACTTTGACAAATAAAATTTAAACTTGTCTACTTAGTTATAAACCTTTAGTTAGGTGCAGACTTGCTCTTAAATACCTTTGCTTAGATGGCAACTTTACCAAGCCGTTTAAAATGTGAGCATACCTCTCTCATGAGGTTTAGCTTTTATTTTGCACAAATGCTGTAACATATCGTACAGGTTGAGTAGGAAAGTGGCTTGCTCGCATATTTTTAATGCTTCGAATATGCATACATTTGTTATCGCAAGTAGCAGGTAGTTCCTTTTAGCACAAAAGATGAGTTCCTGTTAGCTTCTTGAAAAACTCCAGCAGCTCATGGTATGCTTAGTATGTTGACTGGTACTCCTATATTTGAATCCTTAGTACACTTCAAGTTCTGGTTTATCAGCTTCAGAACGCAGGTTAAGGGGCTACAAGTTCTGGTTTATCTGCATTCATATGCATCTTCGGCAATACCTTTCATAAGTTTACTATTTGTTAACTCTAGGGTATTTAACCATCTATTTACTATTCACTGGTTTAAAATATTGTGATCACAACTCGGTGGAATTTCTCGAGATTGGATTTTGCCCTTCGGAATTGGTCGGGGCAGTTGGCTAAACACCCTTCGAAATATATTACACAGTCAATTTGAGTTCTTCGGAGTTGATTGGGCAATCAAATTGCAGTTCTACTTTCAAAAAGACCCTTTGTTAGCTTCGGTCTCATTAAGGATTTAATTTCTGGGATATTGGATTTCTCATTGGACTAATCAAACGAGAGTTCATGGACAGCCTTATGGCTCTTCGGTTATTGCCTTATGGCTCTTCACTTATTGTCTTATGGTTCTTTGGTGCCATGCTTTTATTGTTTGGTCATCACATTGTATTGGGACATCTATGACTTATCTTCGCAACGGGGCTCGATGAGGCAATTTCATGTCACCTCTTTGCACGAAGGTACGACACGACACCATCTTCTTAAAGATGTTTCTTGCTCTATCCCGAACTCAGTCTCTTCGAGCGCCTTAAGTTTTGTGTTGCAAAGTGTAAAAAAATGGTTCATCGCATCGCGATTCTCTGTCATGCACTTTATTTACTGTTCATCATTGCAAACCTACCACTCCGGTCATAACCCTTGGGCATGAAATCTTTGGAAAAATAGGACTACCCTCGCTGATTTGAGTTTGCTTCGTTTTTGCTTGACATCGTTTGAACAAGAAGTAACCTAGGTGTGCAATAGTTCTTTCACAGCCATTCTACTTCACTTGATAACAAGGCCGAAGAGTTAAGGCTTTATACATACATAGTAGTCTTAAAAACAAGACCAATTTCTGCTTCGTCCAGGGCACAAAAGTTCACTGTGTATTTTCACTTGTCAAGGGGCTTCTTCGTTATTTAAATGTCACTTATCAATTTGTTTATCTTATCTTCGGTTAAGTTTAATTCGTTGCACATATCTATAGCGAAGATCTTGCCTCTTTAGTCTGTTACTCATGTTGCGATGTATTTAGTTTATTTTTTTCCCTTCGGCTGAGATCACATATCATCTAGTTAGTACTAACAATCGGAATCAGCTTTATCACATACTGTTTTTCTTTGTCGTTTCCTCATAAAATAGAGTTCGCAGTTGCCTGTTCAAATTTAAAATCTCTGGTTAGGTGGCTTAAACACTGCAAGCAGTCTGCTGTTACCTGTTCTAAAAAAAATCACTCTTCGGAATCATTCTGGAGCATTTCATTTAAGTTAGGGGCTGGAATTATCTTCTTTAAGGTGTGGCACCACGCACTAGCAGTCTCACTTTGCAGCATTTAAATCCCGCGGAGACATGTCCTCTATTAAAAGTAGCTTCGGCTAACAAGAAAAAATGTTGGAGTAGGCCTATGCCAACTGATCTTGGCGACTTCGTTTTTTATCTAAGATATACCTGCTCTTGGTGTCAATCGAAGAGGACTATAGACTTGCGAAGACATTGAGCTTGACATTTTTTCACAAGAAAGAGTATAGATGTGCAGTTTTTCTTTCATTCGGCACTATGCGCATGCACTTGGATGAGCTAGCGAAGATAGGCTTTACCTTTTCTCAGTACAGTTTCAGCTTCACTTTTTAGGCAAGATTTTCGTATACGTACTACAATTCGTTCAAATATTATCTTTTGAATATGATTGCCCACTACTCTCCTCAACTTTCTCCGACCCAAGTGCTTGCCCATTATAGCACTTGTATGCCTCAATCATCATCCTGAGTTGAGGCTCATGACCCGACAACCAATCCATCATCTTCCTCAACTCATCATTCTCATCTTGCAAGCGATCAACATAATGTGCAAGCTCAATATTTTTCAAATAAATCACTTCACAGCTAGAGCAAGATGTAGCAATGGGAGACTTCAAATCAGCCTCAAGGGATTTAATGTGAGCACGAGATTCATCTAACTTAGCATGTAAAACATGGTATGAACTACAAGCACCTAGCAAAGCAGGTCTAGATCTCAGCTCGTCAAGCTCAACCCTAGCAACATCTAGTTCCTCAACCTTGGAGGCATACTTCTCCCTAAGCATAGTTAGATCACCAAGGAAAACAGAACATTCAGTGCATTCAGGTTCATCAGTCACAATAGGAGCAGACTTCAAAGACTCGACTTAAGACCTAGCATCAACAAGCATAGACTCTAGCTCAACTATCTTCTCCTTAGCCTCTCCTAGCAAAGACCTATACTCCCTGTTCTTCTTGTTGGTCTTTCTAAGCACATCATCACGGTTGTCAACCAATTCATTCAACCTAGCATTCTTCTCTACCAAGAAGGCAGGATCATGGTTTACCTCATCCTCGGAGTCCGAGTCCGAGTCCGAGTCATCTTTCTGGCTCTTCTTACTTCCGGAGCTGTGTGCCATGCCGCAAAAGCCTTGAGCGACGAAGTGTAACATCCCTGATGTTTAAGTGTGCTAATGACATTACTTAGCTATGTTAATCAAGGTTAATTACCTCTTAAGCATGTTTGACATGATTTGTTACACTTTTGCACAAATGACCTTGGTCAAAGTTACAAATTCCCGGTCAAACCCCTTTTGATTCTAAAGAGCTGATTTGGTTTTCTTCCGCGTTCTCCAAATTTTGCTATAGAAGTTCAAAATCAGCCAATATAAAAGTTCTTCGTTATTTCCGGGGACACATTTTTCGTAATTGGTGGACATTCCAATTTTGAGTGCAAAGCCGCGTAAACTCGAGAGGAACGTGTTGTGCACAGTAATTCCGGGCCGAGTTTTTCCTGAAGTTCAACACGTTTTTCACACAAATCTGTTGAGAAAAACATATGTCGCCCTTTGTAAAGGTTGTAGGTTTATAGCTCCTCTACAACTTTTAGTTTTGGAGATTTCCAACTTAGTTGGCAGTTTATGGAGTTACAGAATTTTGAAACCGGTACCGCGAAACGATTTGAGTCGCCGACATCGCTGTGCCGCGCTCTAGAGCGTCATGCGCGCACCCCGGACAACGTTGGCCACGTGCCGTCCTCGCGTTGCTCCGGTGTACGGATACCGTGGAGAGGTCGCTGTGAACCCGTGCCTCGACCGTGGGGTCTCCGCCTCGCTCCCAATCGTACGCCGCGCCCAGGAGCCCGTCGCGGCTTGGCCGCAGGCCTAAACGGCCACGCGCCGCGTGAGCAGCGTCGCAGCGCCCCCTTGCGCATGCACGCAGCCAGCTGGCCCACAAGGTCTTAAGGCCGGCCGCAGTACCTCGTCCGAGTCGTCTCGCACGCGCACAGGAAGACGCAGCCGCGCGGCGCCGGTTCCAGAACGAGGCAGAGCCGCCGCCGCTGTGCATTGCTGCGCCGCCGCCGAGCCAACCCTCCTGCACCTGAGCAAGCGCCGCCGGCCGCTCCCACTCCTTCCCCTGGGTCTCCTCTACACAGCCGCACCACCGCCGGACCCCCAGGCCGCTCCCTCGCCGGCCGGCGACGTGCCGCAGCGGACACGCGGGGGCATCCCGCTGCAGGCCGCCGGCGCCGCCTTCTCCAGCCCGGCCAGGGCCACCTCCCACCTTGACAAGGTCAGTAGCAGCCCCGGGTGGTCTCCTCCGGCCAAGTCCGGTGATCGCCGGCCGGAATTCCGGCCGCCGGTGAGGACCAGTCCGTCCCGGGGGTCGCATTGCAAGGATTGGGTTTTATGCAGGGTGTTTTGTGTAAAGCAGGGACCGATTCGTGAACCTGAGATTTAAGTTGAGGGTCCCAGTGTAAATGTGTGTTAGGGTTTTCAGCTGGAACTTCAAAAATTCATAGAAAATCGTAGAAAAATCATAAAAATGCAAATCCAATTTTGTTGGGTTCCTGGTGAAGAAACCTACCTTTTCTAGAAAGCATGTATAGGGTTTTTCTGTGCAGTTTTTGAATGAAAATTCAAACTCAGTTTGAGGTGTTTTTAGTGTAGTTTAAAATGTACACATGCTATGGACTTGAATTTTGGATATGTTTCTATTTATGGCATGTCTAGATCTGTGACCAAAGTTGGCATGATTTTGATTTGTAGATTTTCAGTTATGATTTATGTAAGCTTTATGCTAGATTAAGCTTAATGCTTTTTATAGTCCCTTTAGTTAACTTTTCCTTAAGCACATGTGCACCCTAGGGCTTTGCCTTGATGAGTAGTACCTTTGGTAGAATGTATGTGATTTTAGGATGTGTTTTGATATGTGTTTTGGATTTAATCTTGTGTAGGAGTTTAAATTCAAATTTTCAAAAATAATTTGAATCTGAAAGCATGCTTTGGCCAGAGGCTTATTTTTGGTCTAAATGACTTGTAGGAGAAAGTTGAGATCAAAAAGTTTTGTAAATCTTTTTATATGAATTAATGGTGATTTACTAGGCTGAAATTTGTCTTTTTCGTATAAATTAATTTATAAAGGTTCTTAATCTAAATTTTGGTGTGTGAGCTTAGAATGGGTATATGATGATGTGTGCAGAAGCTTAGATTTATTTGAAGTGTTTTTGATTTAATATGGATTTATGGTTGTAAGGCTTGTTTTATGTAATTAAATAAAGAAATGGAAATTAAAGTGTTAAATTGAGAAAACATGTTATGGTTCTGTTTTTGAATTTTCAATCACACTCCCTTGCTGTTTTGGTGAAGTTAAATACTTTAGTTTGCTTTAATATGTACACAGTCACCATCAAGGTTAACCTTAGCTAATGCATGTGCATAAACGTGTAGATTTACCAGACGGGACGTACACGTTCACTCAGGAGGAGGGATCCGCTAGTGGTGAGCTGAACCAAGTTAGTGGGCAGCAAGACCTGGACCAAAGTCCAGAAGAGCCCAAGGCTGTGTTTGAGTCAGAGGAAGGCAAGCACCGGAGTTACATATAACCTTTTGATTAAAACTCATGCTCATTTACTTTTCAGCAATTAATGTTACTTTGTGCATTTAAGTTTCAGGAGTTGTTTTGAAACCTAGATGCATGATCCTTAGGACCCCTATGCTCTTTTACTAGTATGTTAAGAACGCTAGTGCCATGCTCTAAGGATACGGTAGAAGTCGAGTAATGACTCATTGCTCGCGAGATATAGGATGCTTATGTTGGAATCATAAGTTGGTTAAATTGACTCGCTCATGTGGTAAGAGCAATGGGTTCGGTCTCGACCGAGTAGCATGGTGCTGGTCTAAGCTATTGAACGTACCAAGTGCTTGTCGGGAATGGGACCGGTAAGCCTAGTACCTAATGAACCAGTGCGGGAATTTTATCGCTACTAATCTTGAGATTCGTCTCCCGGTTTGATTCCGGTAGTGCAAGTGTGAGTATGGGCGTGCCGTGTGAGGGCGTCCCAGTAACCTTGTACTTAGGACTGTGGCATCTTTTCCTAATCTGGGGAGTGACGGGAACCGCCTGGTCGGGGTAGACTCCGCATTTGTTTTTCTTTGGATTCTTGGGGTCTACCTTCCTCCGTGTATCTTGGGTTTACCTTGCAAGGATATAAATCGATCGATCGTCGGTCACTCGCCGTTATCTGAGTCGGCTTGACCACTGGCTACCCCATGTTTATTTATGAAACATTTTGGATTAATATTGATGGATGATTAATCTTGTTTGTACAACCATGCTTGCTTAGCTAGGTGCTTACCTAGAATGGTTAACATACTAGAACTTGAGCTAAAATTTGAAAGTAAGGATCAACTCTTAGTTGCTTTTGGCAAAACAAACCCACCAGCCAAAAAGCCTTGCATGTCTAGCTGTGTCTTTTATTTTTGTCGGGTAAGTCTTGCTGAGTATTAGTATACTCAGCCTTGCTTTTGTTGTTGTTTTCAGGTAATCCCATCTGGCCTGGTTCCATCCCAGATGGTTGGGAACTTGAATGGGAGAACGATGATGAGGAGTGATATGCATGGATGGCCTCCTGTGTGTATCATGCGTTTAGTTTAGTTTACTTTCCACTGTTTAAACTCTGAACCATGTTTACTTTTATGTACTCAAAACCTGGTTTGTAATTTTAAGTACTTATGGACCTTTTATGTAATGTAATGTTGTACTCTGGTCCCGCCTTCGTGTGGGCTTAGCGCATAATCCGATCCTGTGTAAGTGATTTACCGGGCATGACCCGGCAGAGGCGACAGAATAGTTCTTTATTATCGCTTAATGGCCACGTGGACAGGCTTAGGCGATAATACGGAATTATTTTGGGCGGTTCTGTCACAGCTGGTATCAGAGCGAGTTATGCACCAGAGTAATTAAAATAACTTAACAAACTTGTTTTTGGAATAAAATTTGCCAAGATTAATAATCTTGCTAAGTGAGTAGGACGTTAAGGTCTTATCTAGTCCGAGAGGCCTTAGAGGGAATTTTGGGTTCTTTCAGGTGGCTAGTACTCTATGGTGTATTTAATCTGACTTCCAGCACATTTTATTCCTGTCAAAACTTACTTTCATGCACAACCATACTAGTTCATCACGTTTTGTCATACGTGGTGGTACCACAGGAAAGTCCTGTGAGGGACTAGTGGGACCTATTCCAATGGGTGCCACGTCGCGTCTGCGTCTCGTCACGTTTTGCCATACGTGATGGTACCACGGGAAAGTCCGTGAGGGATGAGTGAGGCCTATTCCAATGGGCACTCACGTCGCGTCTGTGTCTAGCCATGTTTTGCCATACATGTGCGAACCCGCAATAGGCGGAAAGGACAACTCCATTCAAACGGAGGTGTCCGAGGTTGGACGCTGTCCATGCAGTGGCTTTACGCATGGATACCGTTTCTATAGTGAACGGTAATGAATGTGACGCTTTTGTGAGTGCTGGCACAAAAGGTCTTGAATATCTGTGATTTTCTGCAGGTACACTAACCACGGATGTTAGGTACGGTAATTTAAGAAATGAATAGCTTCCGACTAGCTATTATAAGGAGAGACGTATATGTATGCCTTGCCACCGGCACTAACTTCGTTTTTGAGCTTAAAAGCTTTGTGAGGAAGTTTAGGACGCTTTTTGCATCATGTAAAAGCTATCAAACCAAAACTGAACTTAAATCATATGTTGCTTGGTCTCTATTTAATTTGTGTTCTTAAGGACCAATCATGCTAGTTTGATGCTTTGATAAAGTGTTAAGCAAAGATTGTAACTAGTTGCTGTCCAAATTTTTCTAAGGATTATCTAGAAAATTTCTGGCTAGGTGCTCTTTAGGAAAATTGCTCATCACCTAGTTAAGATTGCTCTCTGAATTTCTCATGATTTTAGGATGCTTAAAACTGAAGTTAGGATTAATTTTGCTAGGCAAGGTCATGCTGAAATGCTGTTGAAATTCTGAGTTAGTCTGAAACTCGAATTTTTACACATAGTTCCTAAATGAATTTGACCAGAGAATCTATAGCAAAAATGTTCATTATCTAGCTTAGATCATGCTGTAAAAATCTCATGGTAATTGGGTACTCAATTTTTGAGTTATGGTCTTTTTAGTGAAGCTCTGTCCTGCTGAAATTTCTGGGCAACAGCACTCTGAAAATGGATCTTTTGCACCCTTTTACAATCTGATTTAATTCAACCATTGAATACCAAAAATGTGAGTTAGAATGTTTCTGAACTACTCACAAAAATTTGGAATTTTTGGGGTACTGGTTTTTCAGTTATGAATTTTTGTTCTAAACTGCCAGTTTTTGCCATATGCATGTTAAACTCATCTTTGTGGGTCTAACGTGCGCTTGTAAATTATTTTTACAGATGGCTACCCCTGGTTTTGTTGCGGTGGGCGCTGATGGCACGTTCTCCACCACTGGCTTGCAGTGGGAGGGCTTCACACGCATTGCGTGGAGAGCCTTGTGTGCTGTCGGTTACACCACCCCTCCTTTCTACGAGGGGGTGGAATACGAGGAGATGGGCGTACCTAGCTGCCGAGTACGAGTGACCGTGCTTCCTCACCCGGGCCACCCCGAGTGGGCGGACTTGAGCATGGAGCTCCTGTGCTACCGCTCCTTCGAGGCAGTGGAGTCGGCAGCCTTGATGGTGCTCCACACCCTCTCTACCCATCGACCACAGGAGATGCTTCAGACACCGTTGGGGTTGATTCCGGCTTTAGACCCCAACGATCCTTTGTGGCTAGGTCGGATGGCCAATATAGCCACACTTCTCGAGACTGTGCCACCCTACGACATAGTGCAGACTTTGAGCACGTGCTTGAGGGCTTTGTACGCTCTCCAGGACGTTCGTCGAGTTATCGCGGATGACTTGGCCAGCCGCCTCACTGGAGCCACTTGGTGAGAGCCAGGTGTGGTTCGAGGACCGGTGGATGGTCGCTTCCTGGTGTGATGAGTGATTGACAACGTGGTGTGGACTAATTCTTGGCTAAGTATTGCAGGTGCAGGTTGCGGCTTGACTGGTGCAGGTGCAGGTGAAGAACAAGCGTGAAAGGTCGTTGCCGGTGAGGCCTCCAGGTGTGGAGAAGACAAGTAGGCTTGGTTCGAGGGACCCGGTGGCCAGCGGGGTCAAGTGCGGGCCGCATGGTGGCAAGAACGGCAAGATGAAGTCATGGACGGTTTCTTGGTTGAGCCTCAAAACCAAGGTCGAGCCGGGACTACGTGGGAGCCGAGTCATGAGTGGTGATTGGCGGAGGCTACACCGAGTTCGCGGGGTTTCCGGTGGTTCACCAGAAAACCACTGGGTTCCTTGGTTGATCCACAAAGCCAAGACCGAAGAACCGAAGACGGAGGTGCAGCAGCTCCAGACCGGTCTGACCGGTGGGTCTGACCGGTCTGACCGGTGGGTACCGGTCTGACCGGTGAGGAGCACAGGTCTGACCGGTGTGCGACGACGCAGTCCGGAATCTTCGAAGCGGAGGACACGCGTCGGGATCGCAAGGCTTGCGTCGAGGCTAAGCAAGTTTGCGGTCGCTGGGCATCCGTCCGATGGTGCGAAGACAAAGACTTCCAATTTCGCCCTCGAGGGGCATGTATCCCTAGTTAGCTAGTAAGGGTATTTTAGTCTTTCGGTTGCCTCCATATAACCCAAGTGGTGAGAGGATGGCAGCCATCTCTTGGAACCCTAGCTCATTTGGTTTTCCTATTTTCCTTCCTATTTTCTTAGGATTTTCGTAGGACTAGCTTGAGAGCTTCATGGTGAGATCTTGTGAGAGGGAAGGATGATCGGGCGGCAAGCTAGACCTTGTATGAACCTCTTTGGTATGTATAGATGATTCGGCGTGGTTCCTCAAGGCTTGGATGTGTCTTTCCCGTTTCTCCTTTTTGGTGATTTTCGGAGCCCTTTCTTGGCGATTTTCTTGGAGCGATTTCGAGGCCTTTCTCTTTGGGATTTGGTGGGGGATGTATGCATGAACCCTTCGTGGTTCTTTTCCCTTTGATTCCCCTTCCAAATCCGTGAGCAAAGGGGCTCGATTTTGGGGTTTTCGTGGCTCTAGGGTTAGAGGCGTTCTTGGTGGGATTTCTTCGATTCCTCTTGATTTGACAAGTTTTGGTGGACCAAATCTTGGTTATGGAGTACCCATGAGGTGTTCCTACTATCCCCAAAGTCTTGTGCAAAACCGTGGAGCGAATCGGGAGATCGGGAGTTGGATTTGGAGGAGTTGACTCGCGGGCGCTGTTCTTCCCGAGCTGCCCAGGCACGACCGGTCTGACCGGTGCTCTTGACCGGTCTGACCGGTGCTAGCCCTTGGTGGGTTTTTGTCTCGGGGAACAGCCTTGTCCGTGTGGTTTTGTTCCGTGGTCCTGCTGTTCAGTTCTTGGAGTGTTTGGAGTTGTTTTGCTAGGATTTGTGAGGGGTTCTTCTTCCTCACAGGTTGTGTTTCGTGGTGGTTTTTGTTCCAGGGCCTAGAGGATTCACTGAGGCTTCCTGGAACGTTTGCTGTGCGGCTGCTGTAGCCACCGGCCTGACCGGCTCTGTCCACCGGTCTGACCGGTGTCACCGGTCTGACCGGTGTCACCGGTCTGACCGGCTCAGGCCATCGGTCTGACCGGTGTAGCACAGGCAGCAAGCCGTGCAAGTTTCCGCTGTGTGGTTTGGTGAGTTTTGGCTAGGAAGGTTGAGTGTTGGTTCCTAGGACCAGTAGCACTCTAGTGGCTGCGTGGTCTTGACCAACTTGGGTAGTTGGGTCGGAGACGTGAGTTGGAAGCCGTGTTCGTCTTGTTGGAGTTCCCATCTCCTTCGAGAAGAATTTTTATCGGCTCCCATTCACTCCCCCCCTCTCTGGTTCGCCTAATCGGTCCTTCAAGTGGTATCAGAGCCGGTTCGGGTCTTTATTGACTCTTACCAGTCTAAGATCCAAAGATGGCGTACCAGGAACGGGGTTCGGGTCCTCCGCACTTCGATGGGAAGAACTACCAGATGTGGCAAAGGCGGATGGCGGCGTTCCTCCGCGGAAAGGGTCAGATCCTTTGGGATGTCACGGTGAACACAGCTTATGTTCATCCGATGAACTTCCTTGCTCCAGGATCGAGGGATATGTTCGAAGCCAACAACAAGGCTGTCGACTACTTGTTTCGTGCTCTGTGTCAGCCTGAATTCGATCGGGTTCAGACAGAGGACTTAGCTTGTAGGATTTGGGAGCAGTTGAAGGATGCTCATGCTGGGAATGCTCAGGTTCAGGCTCGGATGTACGCGACTTACCGGAGAGAGTACGAGAACTTCACTCATCTCCCCGGCGAGTCCGTCGATGCCCTTTTCCAGCGATTTACGGTCGTTGTGAACAACATGAGAGCCAATGTGGACGTCCTCCCATACAACGATCATGATAGAGCCGTGAAGCTCTTGCACTCGTTGGATCGTACCGTATGGGACGGGAAGTTTGAGGCTATTGTTGAGTCCGAGAAGTATGACACCTTGACGGTGAACGAGCTGTTCTCAAAGCTCAAGTCGGCTGAGTTGGACCGTGGTATGACAGCCAAGATCGAGAGCCCGACTGATTCTCATAGTCTCGCTCTCGTCAGTGGCAAAGGAGCTAAGTCTAATGCTAACGCATCTTCCAGGATGTACTCTCTGTCTTCTTTGATGTCTTTGCCAGATGAGGAGTTCGACGTGCTTGGAGAGGACGAGCTGGCGTTGCTGACCAGGCGGTTCGAGAGGCTGCACGAGAACCGGGTGAACACGAGGAGGACAGCACGGACGTGCTTTCAGTGCGGCAAGCCAGGACACTTCGTTGCCGACTGCCCGGAGAAGACGGAGAACAAGGACGGCTACAAGGACGGCTACAGGCACCGATCGAGCAAGGATGGCAAGTACCGATCGAGGCGCGATCACAAGCACAAGAACAAGCACAAGGACGAGCGACGGTCGAGGAAGAAGGATGGCCGCGGCAGGAAGGCCCGAGCAATGGTCGGAGCGAGCGACGTCGACTCCAGCTCCGCCTACTCTTCCTCAAGCTCGAGTAGCAGTGAAGATGAAGGTGATCGGCGCAAGAACAAGAAGTCATCCAGGAACTTGAGCGGGTTGAGCTGCTTCGCGAGAGATGGCTTCTGCGGCATGGCCCGTAGCTCCGGCAGCAAGAAGAGCCACCAGAGTGACTCGGACTCTGACTCCGAGGATGAGGTATGTGATGAGCTCTCTTCTTTGCGCAAGGAGAATGATGAGTTGGTTGACTTGCTTGATAACCGCGATCACATGCTTAGAGAGGCCAAGAAGATGAGGAAAGAGCTTAGGGCCTCACTAGAAGATGCTAGGAACCGTGTGGCTGAGCTAGAAACCCAGAACCTAGATGCTAAGCTTGAGATTGATTCGCTTAAGGCTTCTCCTGTGGTTTCTGATGAGATTGATTGCTGTGATTGCTCTGTGTACCTAGCTGATCTTACTGCTCTTAAGGATAAGCATGCTTCTACTTGTGATGAACTAGATATGCTTAGGGTTGAAGTGGCTGAGCTTAAGTCTAGACCTGCTTTGCTAGGTGCTTGCACTTCTTGCCCTGTTTTGCATGGAAAGATTGATGAGATGCATGCTTACACTGTTTCGCTTGAGGCTAAGTTGAAAGAGCCTATTCCCACTTCTTGCTCTACTTGTGAATTGCATGCGGTTAAGAATTTGGAGCTTGCACATTATGTTGATCGCCTGCAGGATGAAAATGATGAGCTGAGAAAATGCATGAGCTGGTTGTCGGGTCAGGAGCCTCAGCTCGGTATCATGATAGCGGCTTTCAAACGCTATGATGGTCAGGCACTTGGGGCTGACAAGCTTGGAGAGAACAGTGGTGAGGGAGTTGAGAGAGTTGGAGAGATTCCTATCCCACCACCAAACAGACACAAGAACAAGTTTGAGCCCAAGCCCAACCATCTCAGAAATAAACTTGACACTACTCCAGATCCACCCATATTCCCTCACCCAACAAATGATTTTCAGAAACCGGTGAAGTTTGTGAGCCCAAAGGGAGGTGAGGAAGGAGAGAAGAAGGGTGAGAAGCCGAGTGGGCAGCCCCAACCCAAGCCTAAGCCTAAGCCACAGCCCATAAAGTTCCATTGTGGGTATTGTGGGAGAGATGGTCACAAGGATGAGTTTTGCTTCAAGAGGAAGCGTGATGAGAGAATGGCTAGAGAGTGGGCTAACAGGGACAGGTACCACCCCTCTAATGGTGTACCTGAGCCTCGTATGCAGATGCCCAGGGCCAAGGCGTTTGTGAGGACGGTTCCGGCTTGGGGAGACCGGAAGGCTGCAGGTGTTGCTGCTGGCCGAGCCACACCGGTCAGACCGGTGTACTACACCGGTCAGACCGGTGCAGGTCTGGGCAGACAGCGAGTCGGATTTCGTGCTCGTGAGGATGCTCGGTTTGGTTCTGGAGGTCGTGGTTCTGGTGGTTGGTATGGAAAGTTTGCAGGTGGTCAGTTTGCTAGGCGTTCTCCACCTCGTGCTCAATACGAGGGTGAGAAGAGTCGTAGCTTTGAGATGGAGCGGAGGAACGATCCACGGTTCCCCTTTCATGGTTTTCGTCCTCCTCCAGCTAGAGAGGGTTGGTTCCCTCGTGGTGGTTACCGTGGTGGTGTTCGTGGTGGTAGCTTTGATAGGCGTGATGTTTTGGTTTGTGCTAACCCCACTTTGGAGCAAATGGCTCGGCACTGGTTTTACTCTTTTGGTACTAACCCCAGTGCTGAGTCGTTTGTTCACTCACGTGCTCGCTTTTGAATTTCAGGTGGGAGACTTGAAGAACATTTGGTTGATTGACTCCGGTTGCTCGAGGCATATGACCGGAGACAAGGGGTGGTTCTCAAGTCTCGTCCCGGTGGTGACAAGGAAGTACATCACCTTTGGGGACAATGGGCGAGGGCGTGTGCTGTCAGAAGGTGAGATTAAGGTAAGTGACAAGATCACTCTCAGGCGTGTTGCTCTTGTTCAATCGCTTGGATACAATTTGCTTTCTGTGTCCCAGTTGTTGGATGAGGGTTTTGAGGTGTTGTTTCGGCCTGGTGGTTCTCGGATTTTAGATTCTCGGGGGGATCTTGTTTGCATGGTCGTTCCCGAGGGTCAAGTGTTCCGAGCTGATTTTTCTCAGTCCTCTGGTGTGGAGCGTTGCTTCTTGGCTGGTTCTTCGAGTGAGTTGTGGAAGTGGCATAGGAAGTTGGGTCACTTGAGCTTTGACCTTTTGTCTCGCTTGAGTAAACTCAAGTTGGTCCGAGGATTGCCACGATTGAGGTTTGAGAAAGAGTTGGTTTGTGCGCCGTGTAGGCATGCCAAGATGGTAGCCTCTTCTCACCCGCCTCTCACCGATGTGATGACTGAGCGTCCATGCGAGCTGCTCCATATGGACCTTGTTGGCCCAGCTCGTGTGCGATCTGCGGGTGGGAAGTGGTATGTCCTTGTTGTGGTGGATGACTACTCTCGATATGCGTGGGTGTTCTTTCTTGAGGAGAAGGGGGAGACGTTTGGTTTTGTTCGAGATCTTGTCTTGAGGTTAAGAAACGAGAGGCACGGAGATGCCATACGAGCGATCCGCAGTGACAATGGCTCGGAATTCAAAAACTCTCGCTTCGAAACTTTTTTCCATGACTTGGGTCTTGAACATCAGTTTTCGAGTCCGTATACGCCTCCCCAGAATGGCGTGGTGGAAAGGAAAAACAGGACCTTGTGCGAGATGGCTCGGACGATGCTCGACGAGCATAGGACTCCGAGAAGGTTCTGGGCTGAGGCGGTCAACACCGCGTGCCATGTGTCGAACAGGATCTATCTCAGGGTTCACAAGAAGAAAACCTGTTACGAGTTGATGCACGGTCGCACACCCAAGGTGAGTCACTTCCATGTCTTTGGTTGTAAATGCTTCATTCTGAAGAAAGGGAAGAAGTTGGACAAGTTCGAGGCTAGGTCTGTCGATGGTATTTTCTTTGGTTATGCATCTCATTCTAGAGCATTTCGTGTGCTCAATCTTGAAACTAACCAAATCGTGGAGACTTGCGAGGTAACCTTCGACGAGACACAGCCACGTAGTCAGCTTGTTTTTGAGTGTGCAGGTGACGACGAACTTGGCGAGGAGATCTTTCAGGAGGAGGAGCATGAACATGGAGATGATGAGGATGGCGGTGTGATGCCCGCGGCTGAACATGTACCTACTACTTCGACGACGATCGAGAATGGACCCTCTCCCACACCTACAACGACAAACCCAGATCAAGGCGAAGCTGCTGTTGAGGGGGAGGTAGCATCAAGGCGAGAACCTCCCCGACGAGTGCAAGTGGATCACCCAGCTTCGAGAATCATCGGCGACATGAATGAACGTACTACACGGTCGAGGGTTCGGAACAATTCTCATTTCGCTCATGCTGCTTTTGTTGCTAATTTCGAGCCCAAAGACATTGGACATGCGTTATCTGATCATAATTGGGTTAACTCGATGCATGAGGAGTTGGAGAATTTTGAGAGGAACCAAGTTTGGGTGTTGGTTGACCCTCCCCCAGGGTGTAAGCCGATTGGGACAAAATGGGTGTGGAAAAATAAAGAGGGAGAGAAAGGAGAAGTGGTGAGGAACAAGTCGAGACTTGTTGCTCAGGGGTACAGTCAGAAAGAGGGGATCGACTACGAGGAGACCTTCGCTCCTGTAGCTCGTTTGGAGGCGATCAGGATCCTTCTAGCCTTTTCCGTGGCTAAAGGGTTCAAGTTGTACCAGATGGATGTGAAGAGTGCTTTTCTAAACGGGGTATTGGAGGAAGAGGTGTATGTGAGGCAACCACCGGGGTTTGAGAGTGAGAAGTATCCTCACCGGGTATACAAGTTGAGGAAGGCGCTGTATGGGTTGAAGCAGGCGCCTAGAGCTTGGTATGGTAGGTTGAGGGGGTTCCTGTTTGAGAGAGGGTTTGAGATGGGGAAGGTCGACCAGACCTTGTTTCTCCTCAGGCAGGACAGAGATATCCTGATTGTGCAGGTATACGTGGATGATATTGTCTTTGGTGGCTCGTCTAACTCTCTTGTTGCAAGGTTTGCAGAAGACATGAGCAGGGAATTTGAGATGAGCATGATGGGCGAGTTGCAGTTCTTCCTCGGGCTACAAATCAAGCAATCAAAGGAAGGAACATTTGTGCACCAAGCTAAGTACACCAAGGACATTGTGAGGAAGTTCAAGATGGAGGATTCCAAGGCCATGGCGACGCCTATGAGTACGACTACAGTTCTTGATGCGGACGAGGAAGGTGAACACGTGGACCAGAAGGAGTACCGGAGCATGATCGGGTCACTCCTCTACTTGACGGCGACGAGGCCGGACATTCAATTCTCGGTGTGTCTGTGCGCTCGTTTTCAAGCTTCTCCGAGGACTTCGCATCGGCAAGCAGTCAAGCGCATTTTCAGGTATTTGCGACACACTCCCGACTTCGGCCTTTGGTACTCTGCGTCTTCTTCTTTGGCGCTTCATGGATTTTCAGACGCGGATTTTGCCGGGTGTCGGTTGGATAGGAAGTCCACTTCTGGGACTTGCCAGTTCTTGGGTTCTTCTTTGGTATCTTGGTCTTCCCGCAAACAGTCGAGTGTTGCTCAATCCACTACCGAGGCAGAGTATGTGGCCGCAGCTAGTTGTTGCTCTCAGCTCCTTTGGATCACATACACCATGAGTGACTTTGGTGAGGAGTATACCCATGTCCCACTTCAATGTGATAGCACCAGTGCCATAAGCGTTGCAAAGAACCCAGTGCTCCATTCCAAAACCAAGCACATAGAAGTGAGGTATCATTTTCTGAGAGACAACGTAGAGAAAGGGAAGATAGCTTTGATCCATGTACCCACACATGAACAACTCGCCGATATTTTCACCAAACCCCTAGATCAAGCAACTTTCACTCGTTTGCGGGGGGAGCTTGGTGTTTGTTTGATTTCTTGAGTTGGCGTGTGGGAGCTCCTTTGTAGCATATGTATAGCTTTCCTTTGTGCATTTCTTGCATTTGGCATGGCATATGTAGCATGATGTATAGGCATCTTTGTATCTTAGGTTGCATGCATTTTGTATCATATGCATTGTTTAGGAAAGGCTTCTCCTATACACATTGTTCACCATGGAATGACATATATGTCTTTGTGAGCTAATTTGGTAAGCTATGGTTAGTTTGGCTTAGCTCTTGATAATCTTGGTTTGTATCCATGGTTGATGGCTATGTTTTTGAAAAATTTCATATATATGCTCTCTTGTGAGTACATGCCTTTACATGATCTTGACATGTTTTAGTGGCTTGGCTATGCTTAATTTGTGGTTGGATAGCTTATTTTGATCATATGGGGCCAAAGGCTCATTTGCCATCATGAATGTTTAGCCCCCATGCTTCATCTTGTGGAGGGGCATAAGTTCCTTTTTGTCGCAAAGACATTTCATGTACCAATTATAAATCTGAAAATGAAATGTAAATTGCTTGAAAAATGTGCTCCCATGTCATATGTGCTAATTTTAATTTGCTTTGGGTGCTAAATCGTTGCATGATGCCTACCAATGAGAAGTCTCATATATAGAAGTAGGCACATGGCTCGGTGGCTTTGACATGACATGAGGTGCTTGTGGGTGTTTATGATGGTCTTATGCTTAGAATGGTTGTCCTAGCATGAAGTTTGTGTGGCTTTGCCATTTTGACATGTTTTGCTCATGTTTAGGACTTTGCTCATGAGAGGGTGATTTTTCGCAAAATTGCTAAATTCTATCTTAGCTTCGCCCAATGGTTGTGAAACTTGGTGATCATGAAGTTTATGTCTTTACGAAGCTATAGAGTATCTAACTTGCTCGTTTGGACATGTGTAGCATCCTATGTTGAATTTTGTCTATTTGAGAAGCTCTAGGTTGCATTTTTTGCATTTTTGGCTTGATTCATGCATTGTCAACAAGGGGGAGAAGTTTGAGCATGTTTTGGCCTACTGAATGCATTTGGAAGGTTTTCAGGTGGTTTCGAGCTATTTTTGGGCTCTGTTGTGAACCGGTCTGACCGGTTGAGGTCACCGGTCTGACCGGTCCGAGTGCTGGTCCTGTTCACATGTTGCCCACCGGTCTGACCGGTGGTGTCGACCGGTCTGACCGGTCAGAGCTGAGCTGTTGCAGCTGCTCTGTTTTGTGAAGTGGTTCGCATGCATTTGTCCAGGGGGAGTTGCATCGGTTCAGGGGGAGCTTGCATGTGTGCAGGGGGAGCTCTTTGTGGTTTTCGAGTTTTGGTTTGATGGTTTGTGCTCTTTGCTTGAGCATGTTTTGTCTCGGATGTGTCGAGCCGGTGCCCTTGCCTAAGGGGTCCGAGACTTGTCTTCTTCAAGTGATCTTGCTCTTTGCCTTTTCTTTGGCTTTCGATCGCTTGTTGGAGTTTCTTTTAGTCGTTTCTTTTCTTTTCCTTTTCTCTTGGTTACCAAAACGTGTGTGTTGTCAATGCACTCATCAAGGGGGAGATTGAGAGCCAGGTGTGGTTCGAGGACCGGTGGATGGTCGCTTCCTGGTGTGATGAGTGATTGACAACGTGGTGTGGACTAATTCTTGGCTAAGTATTGCAGGTGCAGGTTGCGGCTTGACTGGTGCAGGTGCAGGTGAAGAACAAGCGTGAAAGGTCGTTGCCGGTGAGGCCTCCAGGTGTGGAGAAGACAAGTAGGCTTGGTTCGAGGGACCCGGTGGCCAGCGGGGTCAAGTGCGGGCCGCATGGTGGCAAGAACGGCAAGATGAAGTCATGGACGGTTTCTTGGTTGAGCCTCAAAACCAAGGTCGAGCCGGGACTACGTGGGAGCCGAGTCATGAGTGGTGATTGGCGGAGGCTACACCGAGTTCGCGGGGTTTCCGGTGGTTCACCAGAAAACCACTGGGTTCCTTGGTTGATCCACAAAGCCAAGACCGAAGAACCGAAGACGGAGGTGCAGCAGCTCCAGACCGGTCTGACCGGTGGGTCTGACCGGTCTGACCGGTGGGTACCGGTCTGACCGGTGAGGAGCACAGGTCTGACCGGTGTGCGACGACGCAGTCCGGAATCTTCGAAGCGGAGGACACGCGTCGGGATCGCAAGGCTTGCGTCGAGGCTAAGCAAGTTTGCGGTCGCTGGGCATCCGTCCGATGGTGCGAAGACAAAGACTTCCAATTTCGCCCTCGAGGGGCATGTATCCCTAGTTAGCTAGTAAGGGTATTTTAGTCTTTCGGTTGCCTCCATATAACCCAAGTGGTGAGAGGATGGCAGCCATCTCTTGGAACCCTAGCTCATTTGGTTTTCCTATTTTCCTTCCTATTTTCTTAGGATTTTCGTAGGACTAGCTTGAGAGCTTCATGGTGAGATCTTGTGAGAGGGAAGGATGATCGGGCGGCAAGCTAGACCTTGTATGAACCTCTTTGGTATGTATAGATGATTCGGCGTGGTTCCTCAAGGCTTGGATGTGTCTTTCCCGTTTCTCCTTTTTGGTGATTTTCGGAGCCCTTTCTTGGCGATTTTCTTGGAGCGATTTCGAGGCCTTTCTCTTTGGGATTTGGTGGGGGATGTATGCATGAACCCTTCGTGGTTCTTTTCCCTTTGATTCCCCTTCCAAATCCGTGAGCAAAGGGGCTCGATTTTGGGGTTTTCGTGGCTCTAGGGTTAGAGGCGTTCTTGGTGGGATTTCTTCGATTCCTCTTGATTTGACAAGTTTTGGTGGACCAAATCTTGGTTATGGAGTACCCATGAGGTGTTCCTACTATCCCCAAAGTCTTGTGCAAAACTGTGGAGCGAATCGGGAGATCGGGAGTTGGATTTGGAGGAGTTGACTCGCGGGCGCTGTTCTTCCCGAGCTGCCCAGGCACGACCGGTCTGACCGGTGCTCTTGACCGGTCTGACCGGTGCTAGCCCTTGGTGGGTTTTTGTCTCGGGGAACAGCCTTGTCCGTGTGGTTTTGTTCCGTGGTCCTGCTGTTCAGTTCTTGGAGTGTTTGGAGTTGTTTTGCTAGGATTTGTGAGGGGTTCTTCTTCCTCACAGGTTGTGTTTCGTGGTGGTTTTTGTTCCAGGGCCTAGAGGATTCACTGAGGCTTCCTGGAACGTTTGCTGTGCGGCTGCTGTAGCCACCGGCCTGACCGGCTCTGTCCACCGGTCTGACCGGTGTCACCGGTCTGACCGGCTCAGGCCATCGGTCTGACCGGTGTAGCACAGGCAGCAAGCCGTGCAAGTTTCCGCTGTGTGGTTTGGTGAGTTTTGGCTAGGAAGGTTGAGTGTTGGTTCCTAGGACCAGTAGCACTCTAGTGGCTGCGTGGTCTTGACCAACTTGGGTAGTTGGGTCGGAGACGTGAGTTGGAAGCCGTGTTCGTCTTGTTGGAGTTCCCATCTCCTTCGAGAAGAATTTTTATCGGCTCCCATTCACTCCCCCCCTCTCTGGTTCGCCTAATCGGTCCTTCACTTGGTACGTCCACTGGGTTGTCAGTCTCTTCACAGAGCAGCACGGTGCGTACACTCAGGCCATGCAGGCTATTGCTGACCTCCAGGGTCAGCTACAGCAGCTCCAGGGTCAGGCACACCAGTTTCTGATTGAGCGTGGCGACCACTTGCAGCAGATTCTGGACTTACAGGCTGGGCAGCAAGAGCTGCAGGCTCAGCTGGCTGACAGGGATGCTGAGAGGCTTGTGCACCTTCAGCACATCCAGGATTTGCAGGAGCAGGTTGAGGACCTCGAGCTCGATATAGAGGCTTTGGAGGGTGTTGTGGGTATGCTCCAGCAGATGCACCACCCACCGGCTATTGGAGAGGATGAGCAGATGGAGATTCAGCTGGACCCAGAGGAGGTTCAGGACGTTCCCGGACTCGACTAGAGGAGCGTGGTGCTCTATTTCTACTTGTCGCGGGGAACTCTCCATAGTTTGTACATAGGACCTAGATCCTAGATGATGTAGTAGGAAAACTTGACATGTACTCTTTGTTAGCCCTTTTGGTTGGTTTTTGTGCTAGGCTGACTTAGAGTATTCTTTTGGGTAGCTAGAAGCTACATAGTGACCCCTATGTAATGGTGATCCACCGAAATTTTTTTTTCCTTGTAATTATGGTGGAAGAACACCTTTCCGGCAGCAATCTGCCTAAGAAATGAAATGAAGGAAGTTATGGTCATTTCTGGATTTTGCAATGAATACCAAAGTTGTTCTAAACTTTATAATGGTTATGCTCACTAAAATTCAGCATATTTGCATGTGTAGTTTAAGAAATATCGAATTTTTAGTAAGCTACTAGCTGCAATCCAAACTGCTAGACAGAACTTTGGAAATTGAATTTTTCGACCCCTGTAAAAGATGAATCTGATCTGGAGTTGAATACCAAAGTTGAAGCTTATGAAATTCTACACATGCTGACCAAATTTTAGTAATTTTTGACTTCTGTACAAAGAGTTATGAATTATTTACTCATGACTGTGATGCTGTCTGAAATCTGAAATTTTCATAAGTTTGAATTTTCGTATGCATATTCTTCTTGTTGCTCTTTTAAGCAAGCTTTGAATATGTATCTAATGAAAGTTCAAAATTTTCAGATGGCTGATAATACTCAAAATGTTCCTGAGGGCTCTCATGGTCCGAGTGGTGGTGGTCTTCCTCCACCTCCACCGATGAATCCTACAGAAGCATTCATGGCTGCCCAAACGGAAGTGCTGAGGCAAATCCTCGACACACAGAATCGGATTGCACAGAGGCTTCAGCAGCCTTTCAATCATCAAGGGCCAAATCAAGATGGGCCTAATACAGTCATGTCATATGACAAATTCAGGGCAATGAGGCCACCCTTGTTCACCAAGGCAGAGGAGCCCCTAGAGGCCGATGCCTTCATTAGGGCCCTGGAGGCCATGTTTTCCATTTTTACACTGCCCTGCTCAGAAGAAAATAAGGCAGGCTTCGCCGCTCAGCAACTGAGGGGTGAAGCATTAATCTGGTGGGAGCATTTCAAATCCATGCAGCCACAGGGTCACCAGATTACTTGGGCAGAATTCAAGAAAGCTTTCAAAGAGCATTATATTCCTAAGGGGCTTATTGATAGAAAAATGAGGGAATTGATGCACCTCAAGCAAGGCTCTGACTCAGTTTATCAGTATGCCCAGAAGTTTAATAGTCTCTGTCAGTATGGGGACTATCATGTTGATACTGATAAGAAAAAAATGGAGCGATTCCGTGAAGGACTTGATGGAGAGCTCTATGAAAGGTTGAACTTAATCAAAATTGATAGCTATCCTGAGCTGGTGAATTTGGCTATCTCTCAGGAGGACGCCATGAAAAGAGCTCAACAGGATAGAAAGAGGAAGTTCGATCAAACTTCAGGCAGTGGCCAAGGCAAGAAATTTAAGTTTGTGAAGAAGAATGTGCAGGGTGCCACCCAGCCATCTTCATCTGGACGCTGGGTGATGAAGCAATATCAGTCTAAGCCGTCTGGCAACTTTGGCTATCGCAGCACCCAGCAGAATGCTCCTAGGCCTAGTGCACCCCCAACTGCCCGCAACAATGATGATCGTCGTTGCTATAATTGTGGACAGCTGGGGCATTATGCTAACAAGTGTACACGCCCTAGGCAGCAGAATCAGCAAAATCAAGGGCAAGGTTCCAAGTCTGGAAATCAGGGAAAGAAACAAACTGTGCAAGTGAAGCAAGGCCGTTTAAACTTCACCACAGTGGTTGATCTGCCAGAGGGAGCACCAGTCTTGACGGGTACATTTTCTATCCGTGGTCGCCCAGTTACTATATTATTTGATTCTGGTGCTACCCATAGTTTTGTTAATGTGAAAACCATGAATAATTGGGATTTGAAGTGGTGTCATACTAATCAGGCCTATATGATTGCCACACCGGGTGGAAAGGTTGCTTCCAATCAAGTAGCCTTAAGGGTACCACTTGAAATAGGTAGCAAGACTTTTCCAACAAATCTTGTCACATTAAGTCTGGATGGGGTAGATGTTATCCTAGGTATGAATTGGATGACTCAGCACAAAGTTGTCCTGGATATTTCAGAGAGAATGTTAGAAATCAATTCACCTTTTGTTGGGAATTCAATTCTTTACCTTCCTCCCAAAGGCCATAAAGGCTCATGTGTTTATGCAGCCATAACTACTCAACTTGAGGACATTCCAGTGGTATGCGAGTACATGGATGTCTTTCCTGATGATTTGCCTGGCTTGCCACCAGACAGAGAGGTTGAGTTTGTCATTGAGCTACAGCCTGGCACCGCTCCTATTTCTAAGCGATCTTATAGAATGCCACCCAAAGAACTTGCAGAATTAAAGAAACAACTTCAAGAGTTGCTTGATAAGGGCTATATCCGTCCCAGCTCTTCTCCTTGGGGCTGTCCCGCCCTCTTTGTGAAAAAGAAAGATGGTAGCCTGAGGTTGTGTGTGGACTACCGACCTCTCAATGCGGTGACTATCAAAAATAAATATCCATTGCCCCATATTGATGTGCTATTTGATCAATTGGCTGGAGCTAAGGTCTTTTCTAAGATCGATCTTCGGTCTGGGTATCATCAAATTAAAATCCGACCTTGTGATATTCCCAAGACGGCTTTCTCTACTCGTTATGGACTTTATGAATTCTTGGTTATGTCCTTCGGTCTCACAAATGCCCCAGCCTACTTCATGTATCTTATGAATTCCGTATTTATGACGGAGTTGGATAAATTTGTGGTGGTATTCATTGATGACATACTTATTTATTCCAAGAATAAGGAAGAGCATGCGGAGCATCTTCGCATTGTCTTACAACGCTTAAGAGAGCACAAACTTTATGCTAAGCTCTCCAAGTGTGAATTTTGGCTAGATAGTGTTAAATTTCTGGGGCACACTATTTCTAGCGAGGGTATATCTGTCGATCCAAGCAAAGTGCAAGAAGTTATGGATTGGCAACCCCCTAAATCCGCTCATCAAATCCGCAGCTTCCTAGGCTTGGTTGGATATTATCGTCGTTTCATTCCGGATTTCTCTAGAATTGCTAAGCCTATGACTGAGCTGCTAAAGAAGGGTGTGAAATTTGTGTGGAGTGAGGCTTGTGATAAGGCTTTCCGAAAATTAAGAGAACTTTTAACTTCAGCCCCAGTGCTAGCGCAGCCGGACAATTCAAAGCCATATGAAGTTTATTGCGATGCTTCAGGCACGGGTCTTGGCTGTGTTCTTATGCAAGAAAATCGAGTTATTGCCTATGCCTCACGGGCGCTTCGCCCTCATGAAAAGAATTACCCCACACATGACTTAGAGCTAGCAGCGGTTGTTCATGCTTTGAAAATGTGGAGGCATTACCTTATGGGAACCCGCTGCAATATCTTCACTGACCACAAAAGCCTCAAATACATTTTCACTCAATCTGATTTAAATATGAGGCAAAGAAGATGGTTAGAGTTGATAAAAGATTATGATCTTGAGGTTCATTATCATCCGGGAAAGGCGAATGTAGTTGCAGATGCTCTTAGCCGCAAGGCTCACTGCAATTGCCTATCAATGGAACCTTACAGTGACACTCTATGTGAGGATTTGAGAAGCCTAAACTTGGAAATTGTTGAACAAGGAAGCCTAAATGCTATTTCTGTGGAGTCTGACCTATTTGATAGAATTGTTAAGGCTCAACTTCAAGATGAGGGTATTCTTTTGATCAAACAAAAATTGTTAGAAAAAGATCCTAAGTATGATTGCTTCCGGAAGGATGAGAAAGACATAGTCTGGTTTGGACAACGCCTTGTTGTTCCAGATAATTGGGAGTTGAAAAAGGAAATCTTTGATGAGGGTCATCTCTCAAAATTCTCTATCCATCCTGGGAGTAGTAAAATGTACCAAGATTTAAAGGAGAATTTTTGGTGGTCTAATATGAAGGTGGACATAGCCAAATATGTGTCGGAATGCGATACTTGCCAAAGAATTAAAGCAAGTCATTTGAAACCTTCCGGTACTCTTCAACCCCTACCTATACCTTCATGGAAGTGGGATGACATAAGTATGGATTTTGTGTCCGGATTTCCACTCACATCTAGACATCATGATTCCGTCTGGGTTATCGTGGATAGGTTGACAAAGACTGCTCACTTTATTCCAGTCCATACTAAATATGATGCCAAAGATTATGCAAGTCTTTATATTGAGCACATTGTTCGCTTGCATGGTGTCCCTAAGACCATCATCTCTGATAGGGGATCTCTCTTTGTGTCACGTTTCTGGGAACAATTACATAAGTCACTTGGCACCAGGATCATACGAGGTTCAGCTTATCGTCCTCAGACAGATGGTCAAACCGAAAGAGTGAACCAAATTCTAGAGGACATGTTGAGAGCCTGTGTTATACACTTTGATAAAAGTTGGGACAAGTGTTTATCTTTGGCAGAATTTTCTTACAATAATAGTTATCAAGCCAGCTTCAAAATGGCACCTTTTGAGGCTCTTTATGGACGGAGATGTCGTACTCCCTTGAACTGGTCACAGACCGGGGAGAGAAAATTCTTTGGTCCAGCCCTAGTTAAGGATGCCGAAGAAAAAGTGAGGGTAATTAAGGAAAATTTGAGAATTGCTCAAGAAAGACAAAAGAGTCATTATGACAAGGGAAAGACACCTAGGGAATACAAAGTTGGTGACTTTGTGTATTTAAAGGTTTCGCCAACCAAGGGTGTTCAGAGGTTCAGTGTGAAAGGAAAGCTAGCTCCTCGCTACATCGGTCCCTATGAGATCATTCAAGTCTGTGGGCCAGTGGCGTATCGTATTCGACTCCCTGATCGGTTCTCTGCTGTACACAATGTGTTTCATGTCTCCCAATTGAGAAGATGTGCTAATAAACCGGACAGGGAAGTCATTGAAGAAGCTAATGCTTGGATTGAACCGGATTTATCTGTCGTTGAACATCCTCTACGGATTCTTGATATTAAAGAAAGAAAGACTCGAAGACAATCCGTGAAGATGTATAAAATCCAGTGGAGTCATCACCATGTTGATGAAGCCACTTGGGAAACTGAACATTATCTCAATGAGAATTATCCGGGTTTTCTTGAATCGAGACACCGTAAGTTCTTTTCCCTGTTTGCATCTTTTAATTCCTAATCTCGGGACGAGATTTCTTTTAAGGGGGGTAGGCTGTAACATCCCTGATGTTTAAGTGTGCTAATGACATTACTTAGCTATGTTAATCAAGGTTAATTACCTCTTAAGCATGTTTGACATGATTTGTTACACTTTTGCACAAATGACCTTGGTCAAAGTTACAAATTCCCGGTCAAACCCCTTTTGATTCTAAAGAGCTGATTTGGTTTTCTTCCGCGTTCTCCAAATTTTGCTATAGAAGTTCAAAATCAGCCAATATAAAAGTTCTTCGTTATTTCCGGGGACACATGTTTCGTAATTGGTGGACATTCCAATTTTGAGTGCAAAGCTGTGTAAACTCGAGAGGAACGTGTTGTGCACAGTAATTCCGGGCCGAGTTTTTCCTGAAGTTCAACACGTTTTTCACACAAATCTGTTGAGAAAAACATATGTCGCCCTTTGTCAAGGTTGTAGGTTTATAGCTCCTCTACAACTTTTAGTTTTGGAGATTTCCAACTTAGTTGGCAGTTTATGGAGTTACAGAATTTTGAAACCGGTACCGCGAAACGATTTGAGTCGCCGACATCGCTGTGCCGCGCTCTAGAGCGTCGTGCGCGCACCCTGGACAACGTTGGCCACGTGCCGTCCTCGCGTTGCTCCGGTGTACGGATACCGTGGAGAGGTCGCTGTGAACCCGTGCCTCGACCGTGGGGTCTCCGCCTCGCTTCCAATCGTACGCCGCGCCCAGGAGCCCGTCGCGGCTTGGCCGCAGGCCTAAACGGCCACGCGCCGCGTGAGCAGCGTCGCAGCGCCCCCTTGCGCATGCACGCAGCCAGCTGGCCCACAAGGTCTTAAGGCCGGCCGCAGTACCTCATCCGAGTCATCTCGCACGCGCACAGGAAGACGCAGCCGCGCGGCGCCGGTTCCAGAACGAGGCAGAGCCGCCGTCGCTGTGCATTGCTGCGCCGCCGCCGAGCCAACCCTCCTGCACCTGAGCAAGCGCCGCCGGCCGCTCCCACTCCTTCCCCTGGGTCTCCTCTACACAGCCGCACCACCGCCGGACCCCCAGGCCGCTCCCTCGCCGGCCGGCGACGTGCCGCAGCGGACACGCGGGGGCATCCCGCTGCAGGCCGCCGGCGCCGCCTTCTCCAGCCCGGCCAGGGCCACCTCCCACCTTGACAAGGTCAGTAGCAGCCCCGGGTGGTCTCCTCCGGCCAAGTCCGGTGATCGCCGGCCGGAATTCCGGCCGCCGGTGAGGACCAGTCCGTCCCGGGGGTCGCATTGCAAGGATTGGGTTTTATGCAGGGTGTTTTGTGTAAAGCAGGGACCGATTCGTGAACCTGAGATTTAAGTTGAGGGTCCCAGTGTAAATGTGTGTTAGGGTTTTCAGCTGGAACTTCAAAAATTCATAGAAAATCGTAGAAAAATCATAAAAATGCAAATCCAATTTTGTTGGGTTCCTGGTGAAGAAACCTACCTTTTCTAGAAAGCATGTATAGGGTTTTTCTGTGTAGTTTTTGAATGAAAATTCAAACTCAGTTTGAGGTGTTTTTAGTGTAGTTTAAAATGTACACATGCTATGGACTTGAATTTTGGATATGTTTCTATTTATGGCATGTATAGATCTGTGACCAAAGTTGGCATGATTTTGATTTGTAGATTTTCAGTTATGATTTATGTAAGCTTTATGCTAGATTAAGCTTAATGCTTTTTATAGTCCCTTTAGTTAACTTTTCCTTAAGCACATGTGCACCCTAGGGCTTTGCCTTGATGAGTAGTACCTTTGGTAGAATGTATGTGATTTTAGGATGTGTTTTGATATGTGTTTTGGATTTAATCTTGTGTAGGAGTTTAAATTCAAATTTTCAAAAATAATTTGAATCTGAAAGCATGCTTTGGCCAGAGGCTTATTTTTGGTCTAAATGACTTGTAGGAGAAAGTTGAGATCAAAAAGTTTTGTAAATCTTTTTATATGAATTAATGGTGATTTACTAGGCTGAAATTTGTCTTTTTCGTATAAATTAATTTATAAAGGTTCTTAATCTAAATTTTGGTGTGTGAGCTTAGAATGGGTATATGATGATGTGTGCAGAAGCTTAGATTTATTTGAAGTGTTTTTGATTTAATATGGATTTATGGTTGTAAGGCTTGTTTTATGTAATTAAATAAAGAAATGGAAATTAAAGTGTTAAATTGAGAAAACATGTTATGGTTCTGTTTTTGAATTTTCAATCACACTCCCTTGCTGTTTTGGTGAAGTTAAATACTTTAGTTTGCTTTAATATGTACACAGTCACCATCAAGGTTAACCTTAGCTAATGCATGTGCATAAACGTGTAGATTTACCAGACGGGACGTACACGTTCACTCAGGAGGAGGGATCCGCTAGTGGTGAGCTGAACCAAGTTAGTGGGCAGCAAGACCTGGACCAAAGTCCAGAAGAGCCCAAGGCTATGTTTGAGTCAGAGGAAGGCAAGCACCGGAGTTACATATAACCTTTTGATTAAAACTCATGCTCATTTACTTTTCAGCAATTAATGTTACTTTGTGCATTTAAGTTTCAGGAGTTGTTTTGAAACCTAGATGCATGATCCTTAGGACCCCTATGCTCTTTTACTAGTATGTTAAGAACGCTAGTGCCATGCTCTAAGGATATGGTAGAAGTCGAGTAATGACTCATTGCTCGCGAGATATAGGATGCTTATGTTGGAATCATAAGTTGGTTAAATTGACTCGCTTATGTGGTAAGAGCAATGGGTTCGGTCTCGACCGAGTAGCATGGTGCTGGTCTAAGCTATTGAACATACCAAGTGCTTGTCGGGAATGGGACCGGTAAGCCTAGTACCTAATGAACCAGTGCGGGAATTTTATCGCTACTAATCTTGAGATTCGTCTCCCGGTTTGATTCCGGTAGTGCAAGTGTGAGTATGGGCGTGCCGTGTGAGGGCGTCCCAGTAACCTTGTACTTAGGACTGTGGCATCTTTTCCTAATCTGGGGAGTGACGGGAACCGCCTGGTCGGGGTAGACTCCGCATTTGTTTTTCTTTGGATTCTTGGGGTCTACCTTCCTCCGTGTATCTTGGGTTTACCTTGCAAGGATATAAATCGATCGATCGTCGGTCACTCGCCGTTATCTGAGTCGGCTTGACCACTGGCTACCCCATGTTTATTTATGAAACATTTTGGATTAATATTGATGGATGATTAATCTTGTTTGTACAACCATGCTTGCTTAGCTAGGTGCTTACCTAGAATGGTTAACATACTAGAACTTGAGCTAAAATTTGAAAGTAAGGATCAACTCTTAGTTGCTTTTGGCAAAACAAACCCACCAGCCAAAAAGCCTTGCATGTCTAGCTGTGTCTTTTATTTTTGTCGGGTAAGTCTTGCTGAGTATTAGTATACTCAGCCTTACTTTTGTTGTTGTTTTCAGGTAATCCCATCTGGCCTGGTTCCATCCCAGATGGTTGGGAACTTGAATGGGAGAATGATGATGAGGAGTGATATGCATGGATGGCCTCCTTTGTGTATCATGCGTTTAGTTTACTTTCCGCTGTTTAAACTCTGAACCATGTTTACTTTTATGTACTCAAAACCTGGTTTGTAATTTTAAGTACTTATGGACCTTTTATGTAATGTAATGTTGTACTCTGGTCCCGCCTTCGTGTGGGCTTAGCGCATAATCCGATCCTGTGTAAGTGATTTACCGGGCATGATCCGGCAGAGGCAACAGAATAGTTCTTTATTATCGCTTAATGGCCACGTGGACAGGCTTAGGCGATAATACGGAATTATTTTGGGTGGTTCTGTCACACGAAGCACAGGCCGTTGATGTTCTTGCTTGACCGCTTGCTCTTGTGTCGGTCCACCTCTTCTTCTTCACCGCTTGAACTCGATGAAGTGTAGCTGGAACTCGAGTCGATGTCGCTCGCTCCGGCGACCATCGCACGCTCTGTCTTCTTGTGGCTGCCACTCTTCCTCGGCCTCCACTCGGACTTGTTCTTGCTCTTGTAGTCGTTCCTCGAGTGGTTCTTGTGCTTGGTCCTTGAACGGTGCTTGTGCTCGACCTAGTTCTCCATGGACTCTGGGCACTCGGCGATGAAGTGCCCGTGCTTTCCGCACCTATAGCACATGCCCGAGCTCCTCTGAGCGTTCTTCCAGTTCACGTACATGCGCTCAAACCTCTTGCTCAGCAACACGAGATCCTCCTCATCCAGCACATCAAACTCCTCATCTGGCATAGAGGCAAGAGCAGACAAATAGAACTGCCTAGAAGACAGGTTAGCATTAGTTCACGGTCCATAAATGAGAGCCAGACTATGAGGGTCAGTCGGGTTCTCGATCTTGCCTCTCACACAACGATCCACCTCAAAGGACTTAAGCTTGGAGAACAACTCATCTACAATGAGCGTCTCATAGTTGCCGGACTCTAGAATGGCCTCGACCTTAGCACTACATACGGTATGGTCAAGTGAATGCAAGAGCTTCATGGCTCCGAAGCACGGTCACATTAGCCCTCATGTTGTTCAAAATCACGGTGAATCGCTGAAACATGTAGTCAATGGACTCATTGAGGAGATGAGTGAAATTCTCATACTCCATCCCGTAAGTTGCGAACAAGCGAGTCTTCACCTAATTGTTCTTACCATGAGCTACCTTGAGCTTCTCCCAAATCTTACAAGCCAAATCCTCTACACACACCCTATCAAATTCAGGCTTGCAAAGCGCACGAAACAGATAATCGACCGCCTTGTTGTTGGCGTCGTGCATATCTCTAGAACCTGGGGCAAGGAAGTTTATGGGATGAACATAGGAGGTTTTCTCCGTCACATCCCAAATGATTTGACCCTTGCCGCAAAGAAAAGCGGACATACGTCTCTGCCACATCTGGTAATTCTTCCCATCAAAGTGCGGAGGACCCAAACCCCTTTCCTGGTACGCCATCTTTGGATCTTAGATTGGTTAGAATCACGAAGATCCATAACCGGCTCTGATACCAATTGAAGAACCGATTAGGCGACAAGAGGGGGGGGGGTGAATGGGAGCCGATAAAAATTTCTCCGAAAGAAAACCCCATATGTACATGCCAAGGTCACGTACTCACAATGGACCTACCAACCTTAGGAACAAGTCCAAACAAGTTCCAATGCGGAAGCACAAGTCAAGAAGCAATGGACTTAGGCAAATCTGCTAGACCAGGACAGACCGTTCGTGGTGATCAGCGGACCGTCCGTGAGTGGAGGATGGACCATCTGTATTAAGCAGACAGAACCTCCAGTAGCACAACGAGCTATACGGATCGTCTGTATGGGACACACAGACCGTCCGAGCCTGGCTCGCAGACTGTCTCTCAAACCTCGTGCTACAAAGACCTAGCGCTCCGACCGATCAAACCAAGAACTCATACGAATAGGCGACGAACTGGACGAACACAAGTCCGTGCGGACCATCCGTGCCTACACGACGGACCGTCCGCGCCTACACGACGGACCATCCGTCAGGCACGAACAGAACCCAGTGAACGCGAAAACACAAGGTCAACTCTCTATATCCATCCATAGATCTCCCAAACGGCTGCATGGATTGAGACAAGATTTTGGGGAGAGGAGACATGTCTCTAGGAGATACTATGCCCAAAAACTTGGAGCCTCAAACCAACTAAAACGCCGTGAATCAACAAATCACTGAGCTCAAAACACTAGCCTAGGGTTCCAACCGAAATTCATGAATCGGAGGCCAAATCCGGCATTGGAGGAGTCAAGATCAAGCACAAAGATGCACAAGACATCTATCCATGATCCCCTCAAAGAAATCCGAACAGAAATACCTCCAAATCAGCGAATCAAGCCACGCACGAAAATCCCACGAAAATAGCTCGAAAAATAACATGAAAATCACTCGAGCCAAGAGAAGGAAATCAACGCAACCATGAATGCTTCCATACAACCAGAGGTCATATTCTCTACAAAATCATGAAGAAAATATAGCCTATAGAGCAAAGGAATTAGGAAGTAGTCCGGATGGATGAGTTGCCATCCAACACTAGCGCTATATATATGAAGTCTCTCCGGGTGGGGCAAAAGACCAAGCTACCCCTAGAACTTAAAATGAGAAACACATCCCTCAGGGGCAAGATGATCAAGTAGAGAACATTCTCATCGGGCAGCCACACCTTCACCGCAGTCCGTGTCCTCCCAACGCAAGCCCCACGATCCCACCGCGTGTCCCCCGGCATCGAAGCTTCTCGGCACGCCCAGATCCTATCTCCACCCACCGAGCCTCTGGTCTTATTTTGTGGCTCAACCAAGTAACCTGACAATTTTGTGGTGAACTGCCGCAAACCCCGCGTGCAGACTCCGGTTGTGAGCCGCTACCTTGCACCGGCTCAAGTCCACGACTTCATCTTGCCTTTCTTGCCACCATGCGGCCCGCACTTGATCCCGTTCGGCCACCGGGTCCATCGAGCCAAGACTACTTGTCTCTCCACTCCTCGGAGGCCCCACAAGGCTAAGACCTTTCACGCCTGCTCTTCACCTGCACGAACGCAAATCAAGCCGCATCCTGCACCTGCAATACTCGGCCAAGAGTTAATCCACACCATGTTGTCAATCACTCATCACACCAGGGAGCGACCATCCACCAGTCCTCAGAGGCTCCGGTCCTCACAAGACTACCTTGTAACCCCCATATAATGTGTGGTGATCCCAAAATTTGGCATCGATGTAATGCTATGGTTGAACACCTCTTGGTAGCGAATTGTTGAATGCATGAATTAAGCTAGTTGTGATCAAATTTGGATCTCGTGTTGAATACCAAAGTTGTGTGAAATCTTATGATGGTCAAGCTCACCAAATTTTAGCATTTTTGCATGAGTGTATTATGAAATTTTTGGTGAACCTCGGCCTGCTGTCAAAACAGCGAGGCAGAGCCTCAGTAATGGAATTTTTCGGGCATGTTAACTTCGGATTTTGCCTTGGAGCTGAATACCAATATTGGAGCTTATGAAATTCTACACCAACTGACCAAAAATGAGAATATTTCAGTGTATGAGCAGAGAGAGATGAATTTTATGCTTATGACCGTTTTGCTGTCCAGTTTCGAAAAACTTGCCATGAATGAGTTTTCGTCGTGCATATTCCACTTGTTAATTTTTTATGAGCAAGCTTATGAATATGTGATTAATGAAAACTCAAAATTTCAGATGGTGGGACCGACATGCAACACCCCCAATGGGTTAGGTGATGCGAGTGGTAGCGACCTACCACCGCCACCGCCCATGACGCCTGCAGAGGCATTCATAGCGGCTCAAACTGAAGTGTTGTGCCAAATCCTCCAGACGCAGCAGCAAATCTCGCAAAGGCTGCAGCAGCAACCTCCCCACGGGGTTAATCAAGGTGGACCGAATCTGGTCACCAAGTACGAGCACTTCTTGGCTATGAAGCCCCCATCGTTCACCAAGGCAGCAGAGCCCCTAGAGGCTGATGCATGGGTCAGGGCCATCGAAGTGAAGTTCTTGGTGTTTGTCCTGCATTGTTTTGAGGAGCGCAAGGCCAACTTTGTAGCCTTGCAGCTTCGTGGAGAAGCCCTGATGTGGTGAGAGCACTACAAGTCCATGCAACCTGCTAGACATGAAGTCACTTGGGCTGAGTTCAAGCAAGCTTTCAAGGAACATCACATTCCTAAAGGGCTCATGGACCAGAAGATGAAGGAGTTGTGGGCTCTGAAACAAGGGTCTGATACTATGTATGAATATGCACAGAAGTTCAATAGCCTCTGCCAGTATGGGGGACATCAGGTGGACACTGGTGCTAAAAAGATAGAGTGTTTCCGTGATGGTCTTAATGGTGAGTTGTATGAAAGGCTGAATCTGCTGGAGCCCAAAAACTATCATGAGTTAGTGAACAAAGCTATCTCTTAGGAGGATGCAATGAGAAAGGCACAGAAGGATAGGAAGAGACAGGCTGAATTTACTTCTGGGAGTGGATCGGGCAAGAAATTCCATTTCGTCAAGAAGAGTGCACAGGGTTCTCCCTAGTCATCTTCATCTGGACACTGGAGGATGAACCCTTCCCAAAGCAAGCCTTCGGGAAACTTTCATTGCCGCAAGGCACAACAGCAAGCTTCCAAGCCCAATGCACCCCACCTCCACGCAATAACGGTGAATGCCATTGCTGTAATTGTGGACAGCCTGGGCATTACATTAATGAGATCCCAAAGCCTAAGCAGAAAAATATCTACCAGCACGATGAAGGTTCAGGAGCCCAACAGGGCAATCAAGGCAAGAAGCAAATGGTGCAGGTCAAGCAAGGCAAGCTTAACTTCACCACCATGATTGACCTGCCAGAGGGAGCACCAGTGCTGACGGGTACATTCTCTATCCGAGGCTATTCAGTTAAAGTATTGTTTGATTCTGGTGCCACTCATAGCTTTATAAATAGAAACATTTTGGGCAAGTTGGGATTACGTTGTTGCCATACGAACTGGCCGTATATGATAGTAACGCCGGGTGGAAAGATCACTTCTAACAAAATATCCTTACGAGTACCTCTTGAAATAGGTAGCAAGAGTTTTCCAACAAATCTTATCACCCTGAGCTTAGATGAAATAGATGTGATCTTAGGCATGGATTGGATGGAACAACATAAGGTTATATTGGATATTTCTGAAAGGATGATAGAAATCAACTCACCTACTGTTGGACCCTCCACTCTTTATTTACCTTCCAAGGGTTGTGAAAATTATTATGCTCTTGCGGCCATAACTACCCACCTTGAGGGAATCCTAGTTGTTTGCAAGTATCCGGATGTTTTCCCTGATGATTTGCATGGCATGCCACCAGACGGGGACATCGAGTTTCTGATTGAACTCCAACCTGGTACTGCCCCCATCTCTAAAAGACCCTACTGTATGCCACCCAAAGAGCTAGCCGAACTGAAAGTACAACTTCAAGAATTGCTAGATAAGGGGTATATTCGCCCAAGTTCTTCTCCTTGGGGTTGTCCCGCCCTCTTTGCAAAAAAGTAAGATGGAAGTTTGAGGTTATGTGTGGACTACCAACCTCTCAATGCGGTGACAATAAAGAATAAATATTCTTTACCTCGCATTGATGCTCTGTTTGATCAATTGGCTGGAGCCAAGTTCTTCTCAAAAATTGATCTTTGATCTAGTTATCATCAAATAAAAATTCGACCTTGTGATATTCCCAAAACAGCTTTGTCCACCCGATACGGTCTTTATGAGTATTGGATGATGTCTTTTGGTGTCACAAATGCACCCGCCTACTTCATGTATCTTATGAACTCTGTATTCATGAATGAGCTAGACAAGTTCATAGTGGTGGTCATTGATGATATCCTAATTTATTCCAAGAATGAAGAGGAGCATGCTGAACATCTTCGAATTGTTTTGCAGTGCTTGAGGGATCACAAATTTAATTTATGTTAAGTTCTCCAAATGTGAGTTCTGGCTGGACAGTGTGAAATTTCTGGGTCACACTATTTCCAAGGAAGGCATATCCTTGGACCCGAGCAAAATGTAGGAGGTCATGGATTGAAACCACCCAAGTCCGTACATCAGATTCGCAGTTTTCTGGGTTTAGTGGGATATTATCATCGATTCATTCCTGACTTCTCCAGGATCGCTAAGCCTATGACCGAACTGTTGAAGAAAGGGCTGAAGTTCGTGTGGAGTGAAGCTTGTGAAAGGGCTTTCCACACACTGAGGGAACATTTGACATCAGCCCTGTGTTAGCACAACTGGATATGTCCAAGCCATTCGAAGTTTATTGTGATGCTTCGGGCACTGCTCTCGGTTGTGTGCTTATGCAAGAAAACTGGGTCATTGCCTATGCCTCACGTGCACTTCGACCTCATGAAATAAATTATCCTACGCATGATCTGGAGTTAGCAGCGGTTGTTCAGGCTTTAAAAATTTGGAGGCACTACCTTATGGAAAACCACTGCGATATCTTTACCGATCATAAGAGTCTTAAATATATCTTCACCCAATAATATCTGAATATGAGGCAAAGAAGGTGGCTAGAATTAATTAAAGGTTATGATCTAGAAGTGCACTACCACCCCGGTGAGAGCCATGTGTGGTTCGAGGACCGGTGGATGGTTGCTTCCTGGTGTGATGAGTGATTGACAACATGGTGTGGACTGATTCTTGGCTGTATTGCAGGTGCAGGTTGCGGCTTGACTGGTGTTGGTGCAGGTGAAGAACAAGCGCGAAAGGTCGTTGCCGGTGAGGCCTCCAGGTGTGGAGAAGACAAGTAGGCTTGGTTCGAGGGACCCGGTGGCCAGCGGGGTCAAGTGCGGGCCGCATGGTGGCAAGAACGACAAGATGAAGTCATGGACGGTTTCTTGGTTGAGCCTCAAAACCAAGGTCGAGCCAGGACTACGTGGCAGCCGAGTCATGAGTGGTGATTGGCAGAGGCTACACCGAGTTCGCGGGGTTTCCGGTGGTTCACCAGAAAACCACTGGGTTCCTTGGTTGATCCACAAAGCCAAGACCGAAGAACCGAAGACGGAGGTGCAGCAGCATCGGACCGGTATGACCGGTGGGTCTGACCGGTCTAACCGGTGGGTACCGGTCTGACCGGTTAGGAGCACCGGTCTGACCGGTGTGCGACGAGGCCTTTCTCTTTGGGATTTTCTTGGAGCGATTTCGAGGCCTTTCTCTTTGGGATTTGGTGGGGGATGTATGCTTGAACCCTTCGTGGTTCTTTTCCCTTTGATTCCCCTCCCAAATCTATGAGCAAAGGGGCTCGATTTTGGGGTTTTCTTGGCTCTGGGGTTAGAGGCGTTCTTGGTGGGATTTCTTCGATTCGTCTCGATTTAGCAAGTTTTGGTGGACCAAATCTTGGCTATGGAGTGCCCATGAGGTATTCCTACTATCCCCAAAGTCTTGCACAAATCCGTGGAGCGATTCGGGAGATCGGGAGTTGGATTTGGGGGTGTTGACCCGCGGGCGCTGTTCATCCCGAGAGCTCAGGTCACACCGGCCTGACTGGTGCCTCACACCGGTCTGACCGGTGCAGACTCTCTGTTGAGTTTTGCTCGGGTGAACGTCTTGGTGAGTTCCCTGTTGTCCTGTGTTGCTGCTGTTTCGAGTTTGGTTAAGTTTGGAGCTCGGGAGGTCAAGTTGGCAGATTTGGGGTTTCCAGGCTCAGACTGGTCTGACCGGTGAGCTGCACCGGCCTGACCGGTGTAGGGGCTTTTCTGTGGAAATTGCCAAGTCTTGCTCGGGTGACCCGGCTCAAGGTCCAGGGTGACCCGGTGCGTCTCTGGAGAGTGTCGGGTGTTCCGGCGGCTCAGTCCAGAAGATCCGGCAGGGACCGGTCTGACCGGTGCAGGTGACCGGTCGGACCGGTGCAGGTCAGTAGCTGCTTGAGTTGGTTTTTTGCTGCGTTCTCAGGTAGGCTTTGGTAGTTGTTGGTTCCTAGGACCAGTAGCACTCCAGTGGCTGCGTGGGCTTGACCAACTTTGGTAGTTGAGTCGGAGACATGTTTTGGAAGCTGTGTTCGTCTTGTTGGAGTTCCCATCTCCTTCGAGGAGAATTTTTATCGGCTCCCATTCACTCCCCCCCCCCTCTCTGGTTCGCCTAATCGGTCCTTCAATTGGTATCAGAGCCGGTTCGGGTCTTCATTGACTCTAGCCAGTCTAAGATCTAAAGATGGCGTACCAGGAACGGGGTTCGGGTCCTCCGCACTTCGATGGAAAGAACTACCAGATGTGGCAGAGGCGGATGGCAGCGTTCCTCCGCGGAAAGGGTCAGATCCTTTGGGACGTTACGGTGAACACAGCTTATGTTCATCCGATTAACTTCCTTGCTCCAGGATCGAGGGATATGTTCGACGCCAACAACAAGGCGGTCGACTACTTGTTTTGTGCTCTGTGTCAGTCCGAATTCGATCGGGTTCAGACAAAGGACTTAGCTTGTAGGATTTGGTTGGAGCTGAAGAATGCTCATGCTGGGAATGCTGAGGTTCAGGCACGGTTGTATGTGACTTACCGGAGAGAGTACGAGAACTTCACTCATCTCCCCGGTGAGTCTATTGATGCCTTGTTCCAGCGGTTCACGGTGGTTGTGAACAACATGAGAGCCAATGTCGACGTCCTCCCGTACGATGACCATGATAGAGCTGTGAAGCTCTTACACGCGCTGGATCGTATCGTGTGGGATGGAAATGTCGAGGCCATTCTTGAGTCTGAGAAGTACATCACTCTGACGGTGAACGAGCTGTTCTCGAAGCTCAAGTCTGCTGAGGTTGATCGTGGTTTGACAGCCCGTCTTGAGAGCCCGACTGGCTCCCATAGTCTTGCTCTGGTCGGTGGCAAAGTGGCTAAGTCTAACGCTAACACATCCTCCAGGATGTACTCTCTGTCTTCTTTGATGTCTTTGCCAGACGAGGAGTTCGACGTGCTTGGAGAGGACGAGCTGGCGTTGCTGACCAGGCGGTTCGAGAGGCTGCACAAGAACCGGGTGAACACGAGGAGGACAGCACAGACGTGCTTTCAGTGCGGCAAGCCAGGACACTTCGTCGCCGACTGCCCGGAGAAGACGGAGAACAAGGACGGCTACAAGGACGGCTACAAGCACCGGTTGAGCAAGGACGGCAAGTACCGATCGAGGCGCGATCACAAGCACAAGAACAAGCATAAGGACGAGTGACGGTCGAGGAAGAAGGACGGCCGCGGCAGGAAGGCCCGAGCGATGGTCGGAGCGAGCGATGTCGACTCCAGCTCTGCCTACTCTTCCTCGAGCTCGAGTAGTAGTGAAGATGAAGGTGATCGGCGCAAGAACAAGAAGGCATCCAAGAACTTGAGCAGGTTGAGCTGCTTCGCGGGAGATGGCTTCTGCGGCATGGCTCGTAGCTCCGGCAGCTAGAAGAGTCACCAGATCGACTCGGACTCTGACTCCGAGGATGAGGTACGTGACGAGCTTCCCTTCTTGCGTGAGGAGAACGAGCATCTTGGCAAGTTGCTTGATAACCGCGATGACATGCTTAGAGAGGCCAAGAAGATGAGGAAAGAGCTTAGGGCCTCGCTAGAAGATGCTAGGAACCGTGTGGCTGAGCTAGAAACCCAGAACCTAGATGCTAAGCTTGAGATTGATTCACTTAAGGCTTCTCCTGTGGTTTCTGATGGGATTGATTGCTGTGATTGCTCTGTGTACCTAGCTGATCTTACTGCTCTTAAGGATAAGCATGCCTCAACTTGTGATGAACTAGATGTGCTTAGGGTTGAAGTGGCTGAGCTGAAGTCTAGACCTACTTTTCTAGGTGCTTGCACTTCTTGCCCTGTTTTGCATGGAAAGATTGATGAGATGCATGCTTACACTGTTTCACTTGAGGCTAAGTTGAAAGAGCCTATTCCTACTTCTTGCTCTACTTGTGAAGTGCATGCTTTGAAAAATCTGGAACTTGCACACTATGTGAATCGCTTGCAGGATGAGAATGATGAGTTGAGGAAAATGATGGGTTGGTTGTCGGGGCATGAACCTTAGCTTAGGATGATGATAGAGGCATACAAGTGCTATGATGGGCAAGCGCTTGGTTCGGAGAAGGTTGGAGAGTGTAGTGGTGAGGGAGGAGAGAAGATTGGTGATATCCAAGCTCCACCAAAAACCTTCCACAAAAATGCCTATGCTCCTAAGCCCAACCCACTGAAAAACAAACTTGACACAACCCCAGATGCTCCCATATTCCCTCACTCCACAAATGATTTCCAAAAACCCATCAAGTTCAAGAGTGACTTGGGGAATATGTTCTTTGGGAAAGAGGGTGTGAAGCCTAGTGAGGAGAAACCAGTTGAGAAGCCGAGTGGAGAGAAACCAAGTGAGCAGCCCCATCCCAAGCCTAAACCTAAGCCCGTGCGGTTTCATTGTGACTATTGTGGGAGAGATGGTCACAAGGGTGAGTTTTGCTTCAAGAGAAAGCATGAGGAGAGAATGGCAAAGGAGTGGGCTAACAAGGACAAGTACCACCCTTCAAATGGTGTACTTGAGCCTCGTATGCAGATGCCCAGGGCCAAGGCGATTGTGAGGACGGTTCCGGCTTGGGGAGATCGGAATGTTGCAGGTAGTGCTGCTGGCCGAGCTACACCGGTCAGACCGGTGCGCCACACCGGTCAGACCGGTGCAGGTCTGGACAGACAGCGGTCTGGTTTTCATGCTCGTGAGGATGCTCGGTTTGGTTCAGGTGGTCGTGGTTCTGGTGTTTGGTATGGAAAGTCTGCAGGTGGTCAGTTTGCTAGACGGTCTCCACCTCGTGCTCAATACGAGGGTGGGAGGAGTCGTAGCTTTGAGATGGAGAGGAGGAACGGTCCACGGTCTTCCTTTCGTGGCTTTCGTCCTCCTCCAGCTAGAGAGCGTTGGTTCCATTGTAGTGGTTACCGTGGTGGTGTTCGTGGTGGTAGCTTTGATAGGTGTGATGCTTTGGATTGTGCTAACCCCACTTTGGAGCAAATGGCTCGGCACTGGTTTTACTCTTTTGGTACTAACCCCAGTGCTGAGTCGTTTGTTCACTCACGTGCTCGCTTTTGAATTTCAGGTGGGAGACTTGAGGAACGTTTGGTTGATTGACTCCGGTTGCTCGAGGCATATGACCGGAGACAAGGGGTGGTTCTCAAGTTTCGTCCCGGTGGTGTCCAGGACATACATCACCTTTGGGGACAATGGGCGAGGGCGTGTGCTGTCAGAAGGTGAGATCAAGGTAAGTGACAAGGTCACTCTCAGGCGTGTTGCTCTTGTTCAATCGCTGGGGTTCAATTTGCTTTCCGTGTCCCAGTTGTTGGATGAGGGCTTTGAGGTGTTGTTTCGGCCTGGTGGTTCTCGGATTTTAGATTCTCGAGGGGACCTAGTTTGCATGGTCGTTCCCGAGGGTCAAGTGTTTCGAGCTGATTTCTCTCAGTCTTCGGGTGTGGAGCGTTGCTTTTTGGCTGGTTCTTCGAGTGAGTTGTGGAAATGGCATAGGAAATTGGGTCACTTGAGCTTTGACCTTTTGTCTCGCTTGAGTAAACTCAATTTGGTCCGAGGATTGCCACGGTTGAGGTTTGAGAAAGAGTTGGTTTGTGCGCCGTGTAGGCATGCCAAGATGGTAGCCTCTTCTCACCCGCCTCTCACCGATGTGATGACTGAGCGTCCATGCGAGCTGCTCCATATGGACCTTGTTGGCCCAGCTCGTGTGCGATCTGCGGGTGGGAAGTGGTATGTCCTTGTTGTGGTGGATGACTACTCTCGGTATGCGTGGGTGTTCTTTCTTGAAGAGAAAGGGGAGACGTTTGGTTTTGTTCGAGATCTTGTCTTGAGGTTAAGAAACGAGAGGCACGGAGATGCCATACGAGCGATCCGCAGTGATAATAGCTCGGAATTCAAAAACTCTCGCTTCGAAACCTTTTGCCATGACTTGGGTCTTGAACACCAGTTTTCGAGTCCGTATACGCCTCCCCAGAACGGCGTGGTGGAAAGGAAAAACAGAACCTTGTGCGAGATGGCTCGGACGATGCTCGATGAGCATAGGACTCCGAGAAGGTTCTGGGCTGAGGCGGTCAATACCGCGTGTTACGTATCCAACAGGATCTACCTCAGGGTCCACAAGAAGAAAACCTGCTATGAGTTGATGCACCGTCGCACACCAAAGGTAAGTCACTTCCATGTCTTTGGCTGTAAATGCTTCATTCTTAAGAAAGGGAAGAAGTTGGACAAGTTCGAGGCTAGGTCAGTCGATGGCATTTTCTTTGGTTACGCATCTCATTCTAGAGCATATCGTGTGCTCAATCTTGAAACTAACCAAATCGTAGAGACTTGCAAGGTAACCTTCGACGAGACATAGCCACGTAGTCAGCTTGTTTTTGAGTGTGCAGGTGACGATGAGCTTGGCGAGGAGATTTTCCAAGAGGAGGAGCATGAACATGGAGATGATGAAGATGGCGGTGTGGTGCCCGTGGTTGAGCATGTACCTACTACTTCGACTACATTCGAGAACGGGCCCTCTCCCACACCTACAACGACAAACCCAGATCAAGGTGAAGCTGTTGTTGAGGGGGAGGTAGCATCAAGGCGAGAACCTCCCCGGCGAGTGCAAGTGGATCACCCAGCTTCGAGGATCATCGGGGACCTCAATGAACGTACTACACGGTCGAGGGTTCGAAACAATTCTCACTTCGCTCATGCTGCTTTTGTTGCCACCTTTGAGCCCAAACACATTGGACACGCGCTATCTGATCATAATTGGGTTAATTCGATGCATGAGGAGTTGGAGAATTTCGAGAGAAACCAAGTTTGGGAGTTGGTTGACCCTCCCCCAGGGTGTAAGCCGATTGGGACAAAATAGGTGTGGAAGAATAAAGAGGGAGAGAAAGGAGAAGTGGTGAGAAACAAGTCAAGGCTTGTTGCTCAGGGGTATAGTCAGAAAGAGGGGATCGACTACGAGGAGACCTTTGCTCCCGTAGCTCGTTTGGAGGCGATCAGGATCCTTCTAGCCTTTTCCGTGGCTAAGGGGTTCAAGTTGTACCAGATGGATGTCAAGAGTGCTTTCCTAAATGGTGTTTTGGAGGAAGTAGTGTATGTGAGGCAACCACTGGGGTTTGAGAGTGAGAAGTACCCCCACTGGGTGTACAAGTTGAGGAAGGCGCTGTATGGGTTGAAGCAGGCGCCTAGAGCTTGGTACGGTAGGTTGAGGGGGTTCCTGTTTGAGCGAGAGTTTGAGATGGGGAAGGTCGATCAGACCTTGTTTCGCCTCAGGCAGGGCGGAGATATCCTAATTGTGCAGGTATACGTGGATGATATTGTCTTTGGTGGCTCGTCTAACTCTCTTGTTGCAAGGTTTGCAGAAGACATGAGCAGGGAATTTGAGATGAGCATGATGGGTGAGTTGCAGTTCTTCCTCGGGCTACAGATCAAGCAATCAAAGGAAGCAACATTTGTGCACCAAGCAAAGTACACCAAGGACATTGTGAGGAAGTTCAAGATGGAGGACTCCAAGGCCATGGCGACGCCTATGAGTACGACTACAGCTCTTGATGCGGACGAGGAAGTTGAGCATGTGGACCAGAAGGAGTACCGGAGCATGATCGGGTCACTCCTCTACTTGACGGCGACGAGGCCGGACATCTAGTTCTCGGTATGTCTGTGCTTTCGTTTTCAAGCGTCTCCAAGGACTTCGCATCGGCAAGCGGTCAAGCGCATTTTCAGGTATTTGCGTCATACTCCCGACTTCGGCCTTTGGTACTCCGCGTCTTCTTCTTTGGCTCTTCATGGATTTTCAGACGCGGATTTTGCCGGGTGTCGGTTGGATAGGAAGTCCACTTCTGGGACTTGCCAATTCTTGGGTTCTTCTTTGGTGTCTTGGTCTTCCCGCAAACAGTCGAGTGTTGCTCAATCCACTACCGAGGCAGAGTATGTGGCCGCAGCTAGTTGTTGCTCTCAGCTTCTTTGGATCACATATACCATGAGCGACTTTGTGAGGAGTATACCCATATCCCACTTCAATGTGACAGCACTAGTGCCATAAGTGTTGCAAAGAACCCAGTGCTCCATTCCAAAACCAAGCACATAGAAGTGAGGTATCATTTCCTGAGAGACAACGTAGAGAAAGGAAAGATCTCGTTGATCCATGTACCCACACATGACCAGCTAGCCGACATTTTCACCAAACCCCTAGATCAAGCAACTTTCACTCATTTGCGGGGGGAGCTTGGTGTTTGTTTGATTTCTTGAGTTGAGTGTGTGGGAGCTCCTTTGTAGCATATGTATAGCTTTCCTTTGTGCATTTCTTGCATTTGGCATGGCATATGTAACATGATGTATATGCATCTTTGTATCTTAGGTTGCATGCATTTTGTATCATATGCATTGTGGTAGGAAAAGCTTCTCCTATATACATTGTTCACCATGGTATGATATGTATATCTTTGTGAGCTAGTTTGGTAGGCTATGGTTAGTTTGGCTTAGCTCTTAATGATCTTAATTTATATCCATGGTTGATGGCTATGTTTTTGAAAAATGTCACATGTATGCTCTCTTGTGAGTAAATGCCTTTATATGATATTGACATGTTTTAGTGGCTTGGCTATGCTTATTTTGTGGTTGGATAGCTTATTTTGATCATATGGGGCCAAAGGCTTATTTGCCATCATGAATGTTTAGCCCCCATGCTTAATCTTGTGGAGGGGCATAAGTTCCTTTTTGTCGCAAAGACATTTCATGTACCAATTTCAAATCTGAAAATGAAATGTAAATTGCTTGGAAAATGTGCTCCCATGTCATATGTGCTAATTTTAACTTGCTTTTGGGTGCTAAACCGTTGCATGATGCCTACCAATGAGAAGTATCATATATAGAAGTAGGCACATGGCTCGGTGGATTTGACATGACATGAGGTGCTTGTGGGTGTTTATGATGGTCTTATGATTAGAATGGTTGTCCTAGCATGAAGTTTGTGTGGCTTTGCCATTTTGACATGTTTTGCTCATGTTTAGGACTTTGCTCATGAGAGGGTAAATTTTTGCAAAATTACTAAATTCTATCTTAGCTTCGTCCAATGGTTGTGAAACTTGGTGATCTTGTAGTTGATGTCATTACGAAGCCATAGAGTATCTAACTTGCTCATTTGGACATGTGTGGCATCCTATGTTGAATTTTGTCTATTTGAGAAGCTCTAGGTTGCATTTTTTGCATTTTTGGCTTGATTCATGCATTGTCAACAAGAGGGAGAAGTTTGAGCATGTTTTGGCCTACTGAATGCTTTTAGAAGGTTTCCAGGAGGTTTCGAGCCTTTTCTGGGCTCTGTTGTGCACCGGTCTGACCGGTTGAGGTCACCGGTCTGACCGGTCAGAGTGCTGGCCCTGTTCATATGTTGGGCACCGGTCTGACCGGTGGTGTTGACCGGTCTGACCGGTCAGAGCTGAGCTGTTGCAGTTGCTCTGTTTCGTGAAGTGGTTCGCGTGCATTCGTCCAGGGGGAGTTGCATTGCTTTAGGGGGAGCTTGCATGTGTGCAGGGGGAGCTCTTTGTGGTTTTCGAGCTTTGGATTGGTGGTTTGTGCTCTTTGCTTGAGCATGGTTTTGTCTCGGATGTGTCGAGCCGTTGCCCTTGCCTAAGGGGTCCGAGACTTGTCTTCTTCAAGTGATCTTGCTCTTTGCCTTTCTTTGGCTTTTGATCGCTTGTTGGAGTTTCTTTTAGTCGTTTCTTTTCTTTTCCTTTTCTCTTGGTTACCAAAACGTGTATGTTGTCAATGCACTCATCAAGGGGGAGATTGAGAGCCATGTGTGGTTCGAGGACCGGTGGATGGTCGCTTCCTGGTGTGATGAGTGATTGACAACGTGGTGTGGACTGATTCTTGGCTAAGTATTGCAGGTGCAGGTTGCGGCTTGACTGGTGTTGGTGCAGGTGAAGAACAAGCGCGAAAGGTCGTTGCCGGTGAGGCCTCCAGGTGTGGAGAAGACAAGTAGGCTTGGTTCGAGAGACCCGGTGGCCAGCGGGTCAAGTGCGGGCCACATGGTGGCAAGAATGGCAAGATGAAGTCATAGACGGTTTCTTGGTAGAGCCTCAAAACCAAGGTCGAGCCGGGACTACGTGGGAGCCGAGTCATGAGTGGTGATTGGCAGAGGCTACACCGAGCTCGCGGGGTTTCTGGTGGTTCACCAGAATACCACTGGGTTCCTTGGTTGATCCACAAAGCCAAGACCGAAGAACCGAAGGCGGAGGTGCAGCAGCATCAGACCGGTCTGACCGGTCTGACCGGTTAGGAGCACCGGTCTGACCGGTGTGCGATGACGCAGTCCGGAGACTTCGAAGTGGAGGACACACGTCGGGATCGCAAGGCTTGCGTCGAGGCTAAGCAAGTTTGCGGTCGCTGGGCATCCGTCCGATGGAGCAAAGACAAAGACTTCCGAATTCGCCCTTGAGGGGCATGTATCCCTAGTTAGCTAGTAAGGGTATTTTAGTCTTTCGATTGCCTCCATATAACCCAAGTGGTGAGAGGATGACAGCCATCTCTTGGAACCCTAGCTCATTTGTTTTCCTATTTTCCCTTCCTATTTTCCTTAGGATTTCCATAGGACTAGCTTGAGAGCTTCATGGTGAGATCTTGAGAGAGGGAAGGATGATCGGGCGGCAAGCTAGACCTTGTATGAACCTCTTTGGTATGTATAGATGATTCGACGTGGTTCCTCAAGGCTTGGATGTGTCTTTCCCGTTTCTCCTTTTTGGTGATTTTCGGAGCCCTTTCTTGGCGATTTTCTTGGAGCGATTTCGAGGCCTTTCTCTTTGGGATTTGGTGGGGGGTGTATGCTTGAACCCTTCGTGGTTCTTTTCCCTTTGATTCCCCTCCCAAATCTGTGAGCAAAGGGGCTCGATTTTGGGGTTTTCTTGGCTCTAGGGTTAGAGGCGTTCTTGGTGGGATTTCTTCGATTCCTCTCAATTTAGCAAGTTTTGGTGGAACAAATCTTGGCTATGGAGTGCCCATGAGGTATTCGTACTATCCCCAAAGTCTTGCACAAATCCGTGGAGCGATTCGGGAGATCGGGAGTTGGATTTGTTGGTGTTGACCCGCAGGCGTTGTTCATCCCGAGAGCTCAGGTCACACCGGCTTGACCGGTGTGAGACCGGTGCCTCACACCGGTCTGACCGGTGCAGACTCTCTGTTGAGTTTTGCTCGGGTGAACGTCTTGGTGAGTTCCCTGTTGTCCTGTGTTGCTGCTGTTTCGAGTTTGGTTCAGTTTGGAGCTCGGGAGGTCAAGTTGGCAGATTTGGGGTTTCCAGGCTCAGACCGGTCTGACCGGTGTGCTGCACTGGCCTGACCGGTGTAGGGGCTTTTCTGTGGAAATTGCCAAGTCTTGCTCGGGTGACCCAGCTCAAGGTCCAGGGTGACCCGATGCGTCTCTGGAGAGTGTCGGGTGTTCCGACGGCTCAGTCCGGAAGATCCGGCAGGGACCGGTCTGACCGGTGCAGGTCAGTAGCTGCTTGAGTTGGTTTTCCGCTGCGTTCTCGGGTAGGCTTTGGTAGTTGTTGGTTCCTAGGACCAGTAGCACTCCAGTGGCTGCGTGGTCTTGACCAACTTTGGTAGTTGAGTCGGAGACGTGTTTTGGAAGCTGTGTTCGTCTTGTTGGAGTTCCCATCTCCTTCGAGAAGAATTTTTATCGGCTCCCATTCACTCCCCCCCTCTCTGGTTCGCCTAATCGGTCCTTCACCCGGAAAGGCCAATGTTGTTGCAGATGCTCTTAGCCGCAAGGTTCACTGCAACTGCTTAACAGTGGAATCATATAGTGAAACTCTATGTGAGGACCTGAGAAAGCTTCGATTGGAAATTGTGGAGCAAGGAAAACTACATGCTATCTCCGCGGAATCCACTCTGTATGAGAGGATTATTCAGGATCAACTTAATGATGAGGTTGTACAACAAATAAAATAGAAAGTAGAAGAAGAAGACCCCAAGTATAGTTGTTTCCAAAAAGATGCCAACAATGTGATATGGTTTGAAAAACGTTTAGTAGTTCCTGCGGATACAGAACTTAAGAAGGAAATATTTGATGAGGCTCATCTCTAAAAATTCTCTATTCACCCTGGTGTTGACGGCTGTTAAGTACTTACTTTAGCCGTCAATTTACTCATGAATAAAGGAGCAAGAGGCATTTCTTACACGCATTTTAGTTAAGAATAATGTAGTTCCACTTGTCCTTGGAGATTATGTGATTGCAGGAAAATAAGCATAAAAGAAGTGACAAACTCACCTTCTATGGTCCTTGCCACATCACCTCAGCCAAGGAGGGGCTGCCACCTCAGATGTTATGCATGCAAGACATGTCACCAATCCAAGGAAGGCAAGCCCCGATGAATCAGAGCGTGACACATGGACTTCACATGGATCCATGGGCCCGCCAGAGCGTCTAAACCGCCTCAAGAACACGTGTACACTAGGGATCGACCTAAGGACCCACAGGACAGCCACCTAGAGAAAGCACACCCCGAGTGGGGCCCACAGGGGGTCGGCCGACCCCACAGGTCGGCCGAACTGACCTTGTGGCCGCCACTTAGGGGCTTCCACGTGGTGGCTCCTGGTTGGTCCCTCACTCCATCCCGGGGGTGTTTGCAGCCATTCCACACCGGTGCTCAGGCCTATAAATAGAAGGGGAGGGTGTTCAATTCTAATAACACACCTTACTACTCCTCTCTCACTTTTGGTTTCTAAGGCTAGGAGGTAAGCTTGAGTGGTTCTACTTCAGGTTCCAAGTCTACTTTGGGATCTAGGTATGAGTTCTCTTGTATCTTTATTTCTTTATATGACTTTGCTCTACTTCAGTTATATAACTATTTCATATAAAGTTGTGCTTGTATACATAGGTGATTTGTTCATGTGTTCTTCGCTTGTTCATCATTTAGAGGCTCATGTTCTTGATGAACAAGGCCTTTCGATCGAGTTGACAAGTGACTTACTCATGTTTTCAGTGTTTGTTCATAAGTTAGAGGCTCGTGTTCTTCACGAACACGACCCTTTGATCTTGTTGAATAGACATAGGAAAGCACAAATCCGTTTGTGTACCTAGCCTAGTTTGATCCAGTTATATTCCATGTTCGTGTTATATGAAGTTCGTGCTCAAGCTACGGTACTCGGTGTAATTGGCTGGTTTATCTGGTGGCTCTGACCTGGGTCACAATAGCCGGGCCGGTCAGAGTTCTGCTAACAACGTAAGCGTGGTGCTTGGGTTGCGTAGCTACGTTACTTATGAGTGTATCCCACGGTTTGTCTTGGGGTAGGCCGCGGTAGTGACAGCCGTTGGACCCTTCTGGAATCCCCCACGTTCGGATACGTTGTAGGAGTCTAAAGTCTAACAACCGAAGTCGTGCGTAAGCGACGCGAGAGGTTAGCTCCCCGTTTGTACCTGGGTGCTTGAGCCAACAGTCATGCAATGCTAGTGTGTATCTAACTCGTCTTACTGACTTCATGTGTATAGTACTTTAGAACCTAGAACTAACTCGTATGTTGCCACCTAAGCCTGGGACCTTTAGAGAGAGAGTGTTTGTGTGTTCACACTATCAACTTATCTATCATACCTCACCCCTGCACTTGAGTGCCTGGTTGTTTCCGTCCATGATTTATACTCATTGCAATAGTGTTGAACTTGTTAATCCACCCAGCCTTCCTTGGATTTGATATCCTTTGGAATACTCCTTTGGGGGAATGCTACAATGGTACTTCCGTGCGCTTGCGGACTCTTGTAATTGTTAGGATTACCATTCGGTCATTTCTGGCATCATTGCTAGGAACTCATAACTTAGCATTGACGTTAAGAAATACCAACAAGCATTTCTGGCGCCGTTGCCGGGGAAGGCTAAGGATAACATGTCAACACTTTGCATATGTTTATAATCATGACAGGAATGAAACAGTTCTCAATGCAGGCTAACTTTGATTGTCATCTTTGTCTATTGATGATGAAGACAGGTAGTGTATGACTGGTTTCGGCTTACCGCCGAATTCCACTGAAGATCCTGAGTCACTTGTAAGGAGAGCTAAAACTCATTTCGGTTCTCCTCAGCGTGTACGTACGGAAGTCGACCCAGCTTCCTTTGTGCCATCTACATCAACTACTATGTCCAACCCTGAGAAGACTGTTCGCGAGTACTCTACTCCCTCTGCTGATCAGGGGCCCACCAGCCCCGAGATCAACACCGGGAACGGAAACTTCGAGATCAAAACTGGCCTCATTACGATGGTACAGACTAGCCCATTCTGTGGCAAGCAAAATGAAGACGCGAGCGCCCACTTGCAACAGTTCCTGGAGCTGTGCAGTACCTTCACTATACGAGGAGTGGAGGAAGATGCCATCCGTCTGCGACTGTTTCCATTCTCACTCCTGGGAAAGGCAAAGAAATGGTTCTATGCGAACCGTGCAGATATGGACACCTGGGCAAAGTGCTCAACAGCATTCCTCGCGAAGTTCTTTCCGTTGGGTAGAACCAATACCCTCCGGGGGAGAATTTCAAGCTTCCAGCAAGTAGCAAATGAAACTATCCCAGAAGCTTGGGAGAGGCTTCAGGAGTACATCCTGACTTGTCCCCATCATGGGATGGATAACTGGCTTATTCTTCAGAGTTTTTATAATGGGCTGACTCCGACAGCCCGAGGCCATATTAATGTTGCTGCTGGAGGGGCTTTCTTCTCTCTTACTATTGCTGAAGCAACTAAACTTATTGAGAAGATGGTCTCCAACCAAGGGTGGAGTGATGATCGACTCCAGCCACGTCAGAGGGGTACACATACCGTCAAGGAAGCGGATATGTTGCATGCCAAGATGGACCTGCTCATGAAAAGGATGGATGATCTGACCAACGAGAAGGCTGCCATGGCTGTCACTACTCAAGCTATGGATTCTCGCATGACTTGCGAAGTTTGTGGTGACACTGGGCATTCAGGGAATTATTGCCCTACTACCCAGGATGACGTGATGTACATGACCGGCAACAACAATGGTTATTGTCCACAAGGAGGTCAAACATGGAATCAATCACGCCCTTATTATCAGGGAGGTAATCAAGGTAATTCTTTCAACCCAAACCAACCTTCCCTGAGAGATCTGGTTTTCGGGCAAGCTAAGATCAATGATGGTTTCAATAAGAAAACAGCTGCCTATGATAAGGCTTTGGAAAGCCTTAATGTTAAAATTGATAGCCTTTCATCTGCTCTTAAGAACCAGCTGAGCTTTAACAAAATGATAGAAACCCAGTTGGCTCAATTAGCTGCTTTGGTTCCCTCTGCTGAAGACGGGAAGATTCCAGGGCAACCTGTGTCTTCTTGTGAGAATGTTTGTGCAATGTCCACCGGATGGGGTAAGCCATCTGGACGGACACGAGCTACTGACTATGCAGGGAAGCCCATACAGCAGGTTCTTGATCCATGGGAATCTTCAACCATTACACACAAGAAGGATCTTGGTTATCCGGCTATCACCAGCAAGATTTATTTTAGAAAGATCAAGAATGCTCTTTGTGACCTTGGTGCGAGTGTTAACCTCATGTCCAAGGCCATGTTTGAACAATTGGGGTATCCAGCTCTGACTCCAACTGCAAAGACAGTCCAGCTTGCTGATTCATCGATCCGATATCCGGAGGGGATAGTAGAGAACATATTGGTTTTCGTCCAAGGTTCATGCGTCTTTGCGGACTTCGTGGTCCTTGATATGCAAGATGATGGGGGAATGCCTCTCATTCTTGGGAGACCTTTCCTTAGTGATGTCAATGCGAGGATCTATGTCGGATCCGGAACCATCCGTTTCTGCATTGGGAAGAAGAGTATGATGTTCCACTTTCGAGCAACAGAAGAGCAGTGTTACACATTGCAGGGTACGAATGAGCAACCAGGGGAGTGGACGGAGCCACAACCCCAGCAACTTCACACTACACCGGCTAAGCCAAAGAAAACACGAAAAGTGTGGCGGGAAGTAAAGAAGTCATCCCCATCTATTTCTCGGGAGCGGGGTGACGAATGGAATAGATCGACGAGGAAGTCTCACTCTCGGACTTAAAATGATGAGTCCTTTCACCAAAAGGTAAAATTGGTAGTTATCTCATATTTCCCTTTCGAAAATTTTATTTGATTTTTCCCAATGCATATTTGAATTTTCGATTCTTGCATCTGCATACTAGAATTTTTTCTAGCCAATTTCCCTTTTTAAATAAAAATTCTGAAAATAAAATTTTGAGTTAGAAAATCCTTAAAAATTCATTTGAGCAAGTTTTTTGGGCGAGTTTGGACCGGGACACATAGGCAGGCCATCAAGTAACCGTTAGAGAGCCGTTGTAAAAGTCTGGAGGCGAGCGGGCCCGAGGTGGGGCCGACCGACCCAGGCCAACGGCCACTTCAGCCCCCCTTCCTCCAACGGCTCCTAGCCATTACACACGGCCCATGTCTCAGTGCCCGGCTCCATTGCTTATAAATACTAGGGGGTTTGAGGGGTTTCTTCACCCATTCACCCATTTCCATCACTCCCTTCCCCTCTTGCTCTTGCTATTTGGTTTTCTTCGATTTCTTGCTCGAGATTGAGGTGCCAAGTTTTCTCTCCAAGTGTTGCTGAAATATTGATATTGGAGGAGCAAGCTCGGTAAGGATTTCATTTCGGTTTCACTAACCCATCACCGAGTTGCTCGTGTTGTCCGATTGTTGCGCAAGATGAGTTGGGCCGCCGGTGCACTCCGGAAGTTCACTCGCTCACGCCGTTCATGCGACGGGGGGAGCTCGTCTCGCCATTTTGAAGCTACACGAAGCCCAATGTCAACAGAGCATGAAGAAGAAGAGGAGGAGCTCCCTACGCCACAAGCCGAAGAAGTGTATGCCATTGACGCCCCCTTCATCGACTTGAGGGACGAACGAGAGAGACAAGCCTACGCCATCCTCGAGGATCGAGTCTTCTCCAACACGAAGGAGTTCGACCCAGACCTTCCCAGGAAAACAGGTATGGACTCCGAGTTCGATTCCATTTGGCAAGCTCTAGGTTGGGAAGGTTTTGTCCCAGTTCAAGAGATCGGTTCTAGGACTATCACCATCCAGTTCCTTTGCACTCTTCAAGAGGATGCATCTGGTATTTCATTTCGATTTCATTGAGTTCCGTATCGAGTTTCATGGAAAGATCTTAGTTGCACCCTCAGTTTTCATCGTCGCTGCGCTATTTCTCTTGAGCAAGCTTGCAGCGGTTTTAATCGTGAAAATTTTTGGGAAGAGCTCTCTGGTCGGCCTGTTCGCGGCAAGTTGACACATCGGTGCAACGATATCTTGCATCCCACTCTCCGACTGTGGCACAAGTGGCTCGCCATCACTCTCTTTCCAAGGGATGATGTACGAACCGTGTGCACTGACAAGATGATGATCTTATATGCCGCGGTCAGACCGATCAAGATCTCCCCTGTTCAAGCTATGATTCGGCAGTGGTTGACGAATTTTAAGATTACGGGTTCTATTGAGTGTACGTCCTTGATTTCTCGCATCGTCATGAATCTTGGGGTTATGCAAGGGCCCAATGTGCCCTACATTGCTAATCCTCGGACTCAGATCGATGAGGCTTTTTTGACTCAGGGGCATATTCTTAAGAAGGGTCCGGATGATTCTTTGGTTTTGTTCTACCCTGGCCATACAGACGAAATTCGATTACCTAACCCGAATTTTAGGTTGTACGGCCAAGGGCCACTGACCGTTCTTCTCGAGGAACCTCGTCGTTCTAGTGTCTCTGGTGACAGAGTTACTAGGAGTGCATCGAGGAGAGCAGCCAGAGCACCACAGCCGCCACCACAGCCGCCTCCGCAGTCGTCACCTCAGCCACAGTCTCAGCCTACGACACCTCTGCTCGGTACATGGACCTCTACCGAGTACGTGCCTGGGATCACTCCCGGATATGCTCCCGGTTGGGATCAGCCCATGTACCATCAGGGTGCGAGTAGCTCGGCTTGGGCTAGTGCAGGCAGTGGCGAGTGGGCCATGCCTGCCGGTACTACCTACAAAGATGCGACATCTTCGTCATCCGGGTTGCGCTCGTCATCTCGTGGGGCTACCCTCACTCAGCATATGAGCGAGCTCAACATCCGAGTGGGCGACATGGAGGAGACCGTGCACCAGCACGTTGAGTCCACCCGGGACTCGCAGCGTATGTCTGGCGAGAGACTTCACTCCATCGAGCAGGCACAGCAGCAGCAGTTGGAGGAGTAGAGGGCTTACTACCGGTGGATGGGATTTCCCCCTCCACAGTAGTGAGCCTGAAGCTAGCTTGGGGGAGGACCCCCACTCTGAGGTAACTTATATCATTTTCAAAACCTCATATGCTAAAAACACATAAAATCTGCAAAATTAAAAAGACCAAAAATATTTATTTGCTTTCCTAAATTAGTTTGCTTTCATATGCGCAGTAAGAATGTTTTTGTTCTCCATGGTTGAAATTATGAATAGTTGCTCTGTTTATTCCTCTTGTATGCCTTGCTTACAGCTTAGTACCCTATTTTAGTTTTCAGTTTGTTCGCTTTCATGATCAAACTTTAGCTTGAAACTTGTGGGTAGCAGAAAGCTTGACCTTTGCCTAGGTTGTTGTGAGGTATGATATGGTATAATAGGGTTGCTATGAGCTAGTACTTAGTGATGTTTGATATCTAGAGTTTTCTTTGGAAAATGATAAAATGATAAGTTCCTCAATGATGAGAAATTCCTATCCAAAGCCATATGTAGATCCTAGCTTTTGTTAGCCTCCACATATGCTACTTGTTTTCTTCATTGAGTCTTGTCGAATTGTTGTGACCCTCGGTGAGAAACTTGTCATGCTCCCATGATCAAGATCACATACACAGCCACTATATGCTAAACTTCTACTGGAAGTTAGCACCCATCATTTCATCCATCCCCCATCCATTCCACAATTAAAGCTCCGCGCATTGTTCCATGATTACTCTCTCTCTCTCCAAAAATATTCAGCAGGGACTATGGGCTATGTATAAAAAAACAAACAAACACATGCTCAAGAGCATGCAAAAAGAAAAAAAGAGAGAGAATAAAGAGACATAGCCCAAGTCTCAAAAATCTCAAAAGGAGAAGAGAGAATCATATGCAAAAAGGAGTTCATCATCCATCCACCATATACACACACATGCACATCTTGATCAGGTTGTATGACTTGTTGCTCCCAAGGATCCGGTTTTTAACTCGACAATACATGAGAAACAGGTCTGCCACATGTTTTCCCTACCTACAGCTCCACATATCAGCTTATTAGGAGTAGGTGGTGAAAGAAGGCAAATCAATGCCTTGGTGAGGAATCATACACAATGAACGATCCGAGAGTATCCTTTGATTTCTTTGTGAAAATTTGCAAAACCTCCGGATTGATAACTGATCAAGGTACATGTGATTAGTAACTTCTATACAACCGTTCTATCTTTCAACCGCCCAAGGCAGGTGAAGCTACAAGCCCCATATCAATCGAGCATAAGGTAAGATTAATGCCAACTCATTCAATCCTTGACAGAGTAACTAGTTGTATGCTTGTCATAAATTAGGAATACAACATCGTAGCAACTCCTGATCAACCAACCTAAGTCCTTAGTGTCTTGCTCGGAACGAGCAAGAGGCTAGCTTGGGGGAGTTGTTGACGGCTGTTAAGTGCTTACTTTAGCCATCAATTTACTCATGAATAAAGGAGCAAGAGGCATTTCTTACACGTATTTTAGTTAAGAATAATGTAGTTCCACTTGTCATTGGAGATTATGTGATTGCAGGAAAATAAGCATAAAAGAAGTGACAAACTCACCTTCTATGGTCCATGCCACATCACCTCAGCCAAAGAGGGGCTGCCACCTCAGATCCTATACATGCAAGACATGTCACCAATCCAAGGGAGGCAAGCCCCGACGAATCAGAGCGTGACACATGGACTTCACATGGATACATGGGCCCACCAGAGTGTCTAAACCGCCTCAAGAACACGTGTACACCGGGGACCGACCTAAGGACCCACAGGACAGCCACCTGGAGAAAGGACACCCCGAGTGGGGCCCACAAGGGGTCGGCCGACCCCACAGGTCGGCCGAACTGACCTTGTGGCCGCCACTCAGGGGCTTCCACGTGGTGGCTCCTGGTTGGTCCCTCACTCCATCCCGGGGGTGTTTGCAGCCATTCCACACCGGTGCTCAGGCCAATAAATAGAAGGGGAGGGGGTTTATTTCTAACAACACACCTTACTACTCCTCTCTCACTTTTGGTTTCTAAGGCTAGGAGATAGGCTAGAGTAGTTCTACTTCAGGTTCCAAGTCTACTTTGGGATCTAGGTATGAGTTCTCTTGTATCTTTATTTCTTTGTATGACTTTGCTCTACTTCAGTTATATCACTATTTCATATAAAGTTGTGCTTGTATACATGGGTGATTTGTTCATGTGTTCTTCGCTTGTTCATCATTTAGAGGCTCATGTTCTTGATGAACAAGGCCTTTCGATCCAGTTGACAAGTGACTTACTCATGTTTTCAGTGTTTGTTCATAAGTTAGAGGCTTGTGTTCTTCACGAACACGACCCTTTGATCTTGTTGAATAGACATAGGAAAGCACAAATCCGTTTGTGTACCTAGCCTAGTTTGATACAGTTAGATTCCATGTTCGTGTTGTATGAAGTTCGTGCTCAAGCTACGGTACTCGGTGTAATTGGCTGGTTTATCTGGTGGCTCTGACCTGGGTCACAATAGCCCGGGCCGGTCAGAGCCCTGCTAACAACGTAAGCGTGGTGCTTGGGTTGCGTAGCTACGTTACTTATGAGTGTATCCCACGGTTTGTCTTGGGGTAGGCCGCGGTAGTGACAGCCGTTGGACCCTTCTGGAATCCCCCACGTTCGGATACGCTGTAGGAGTCTAAAGTCTAACAACCGGTGTCGTGCGTAAGCGACGCGAGAGGTTAGCTCCCCGTTTGTACCTAAGTGCTTGAGCCAACAGTCATGCAATGCTAGTGTGTATCTAACTCGTCTTACTGACTTCATGTGTATAGTACCTTAGAACCTAGAACTAACTCGTATGTTGCCTCCTAAGCCTAGGACCTTTAGAGAGTGTGTGTTTGTGTGTTCACACTACCTACTTATCTATCATACCTCACCCCTGCACTTGAGTGCCTGGTTTGTTTCCGTCTATGATTTATAATCATTGCAATAGTGTTGAACTTGTTAATCCACCCAGCCTTCCTTGGATTCGATACCCTTTGGAATACTCCTTTGGGGAAATGCTACAATGGTACTTCCGTGCGCTTGCGGACTCTTGTAATCGTTAGGATTACCATTCGGTCATTTTTGGCATCGTTGCTAGGAACTCATAACTTAGCATCGACGTTAAGAAATACCAACACCTGGCAGGACCAAAATGTATCAAGATTTGAAGGAAAATTTTTGGTGGTCAAACATGAAAGTGGAAATAGCCAAGTATGTGTCCGAGTGTGATACTTGCCAAAGAATCAAAGCTAGCCATTTAAAATCAGCAGGTGTACTCCAACCTTTGTCCATTCCTTTGTGGAAATGGGAGGACATAAGCATGGATTTTATTGTGGGCTTACCTCTTATTCCCAAGAAACATGATTCTATTTGGGTTAAAGCTGACCGGCTTACTAAGACCGCTCACTTCATCGCGGTCCACACTACTTATTCGGTCAAGGAGTATGCAGAGTTGTATATTGCCTGCATAGTCGCTTACATGGAGTCCCAAAAACTATTCTCTTTGATCGAGATACGCAATTTGTTGCTCGCTTCTGGGAACAATTGCATGTGTCGATGGGAACCAAGCTGATCCGCAGCTCTAGCTATCATCCCCAGACTGATGGTCAAACGGAGAGGGTCAACCAAAATGTGGAAGACATGCTACGTGCTTGTGTCATTCATTTTGATAAAAGTTGGGACAAATGTTGTAACGACCCGGGTTTTCGGTGAGGAAAACCCGACTCCCTGTACCCTTGTGATAGTCCCTGGATCGGTAGCTATCACGTACAGAACTCATTATAGAATAATATCATTTCCATACAACGAAATCAGAGTACATAACAGTATATTTACATCCGAAACAACTCAGTATACGAATTTTAGTACAAGCCCCTTGGGCTAAGCGACAAGTAGAAATCCTGCGTAGCGGTTGCTAGGGCTTCGAGTCTTCATCTTCAATCTTCACCACAGGCATCCTTGAGTGAAGCAACGCAACCCTTCCTTCATGGATTCCTCAAATTCGGACTCTCACTCCAAGTCCAATCCTGCACACTCACAAAACTATCCCCAAGGAATGGGATAGGTTCACGTCACCGACTGTATGCAGCTTTAAGTGGCCTAACTCTAAAGGATAGGAAAAGTGGCAAGGTAAAAGCTCAGGTTTCCTATGCAGCAGCAGCGAAGCATAAAAAGAAAACATCTCCATATAGGTCCCAATCCATACTCTCAACACAGCTCGGGAACACCTGGTACCCCCAGGGACCCGTCTCCACAACCTATCTCCATCTGGGGTCGATGCGAGAACTTCCTCTCCTCGCACCTCAATGATTGCAATCGGATCCGCGAGGTAGAGGGAGCAACTCTCCTCTCCCCGACTGCAACCACGGCTCACCACACTCTCATCTACAGGGGGAGGTAGAAATCCCAAAACAAGAGAACCAACAATCCACTGGGCTCGTCCATGACCGAGGATGCGGCTATACGTATAGATCTAAACTCTGCAGAGTGTGTACACATGTACCCATCTCGGGACGGAGCCTAGTCCGTAGCGAACCGACCAAACCCACCCTACTGTGCGAACTCTCGGTAGTTACGGTCCCATCCTGCATCTGGCCCTCAAAGCGATCCCCTCCGCGAAGGGAATTGCACCGGAACTGTGAAATGCTCCCGTGTGGCCACACAGGAGACGCACTGAGAGAAGGTGGTCTCACTCCCACCTCTCCCCCACTGATACCCTCTATCCTGCTAGCAGGTATGGTTCCGCACTTGCCGAGCTCAACCCGGCCCTAACCCCACTCTCGGTGAGGTGGTGTGTACGAAAAGTCCCGTGAAGCGGTTGGCCCACTCGGTTTCAGACCGGGGTGAGCTCATGTCCTCCAAGCGTACAGTAAAACCCCAACACCTGTGCTCCAAAAACCGTAAAAGTGGGAATGCACTGAGGAGTGCACCCCTATCCCCGATCCCAGATCGGTTGTTTCGAGCTCACCCCCGCTAAGGTACACAAAACGCCTTCCCCTGCCGATTTTTATCCCACACACGCCAAGAACCACTATACCCATCCCAACACATGCATCGCGAAGCTCAGCGTATATACACGCTTATATATAACATAGTAGTAGTAGGGCAATCAAGGACAGGATAAATAAAGAAGGCTATGCAAGGTTCATCATCATCATGAGAGTAAGTAAAGCGCTAGCATACTACATAGCAATGCCTAATAGGAATTTCAGAATCAGTCGGGCGTGAACACCTGTGTGCAGGTAGTCGTCGTAGTTTCCGTAGTTGTTCACGTTCTTCTGGCTCGACTCCTCAGCTCCGGGAATTCCTAGATTCGCAAATACAAATAAACTCGGTGTCTAGATGCAAATAACTCCAAAGAGAAGCAATAAAGAACCAAATAACTCCAAAGGCTAGTCTAACGGGTGCTTCATGATTTTAGAAGAATAAAGAAATTGATTTCATATTTTTCTAAGGTAGGATCACTTAAATCTTGATTTTCAAATAAAGAAATATTTTATGAATTTAATTATTTGTGATAAAGCACAGAAAACATAAGTCAGCAAGTTAGAAAACCATAAGCTAGGTTTTGGGTTGGTCTGGATGGCAAACTGACTAGTCAACTATCAGTGTTGACCAGGTCAAAAAGGAAGGTCAGATGTCAACCGGACCCCACAAGTCACCCTGTGGGTCCCGTATGTCAGATGGGATCAGGTTGGATGGTTAGCGGCCTCTCATGTTAGTGGGACCTAGCGGTAAGTCCGTAGGCCCCTTTAGGTTAGATTAGAGGGGTTTTGAAGGATGGATCAGCTGCTCAAGGTCACAGCACTTGGTCTCACTAGCCAGAGTTTGGCTAAGCATTGGAACAGCATTAGTGCCACGCTTGCTAGCTTTCTGGACTGAAAGGATTTGGTGGAACAGGGAACAAGCTAGCATGGCCATGGCCTACAGGAACACATGCATTAGGTGTTGCTTGAAAGGCTGAGATCAAGCACTTGCAAGATTTAAGCTCACGGAGGGTCAAAGCGGTAGCTCAAAGGATGGTGATAGCAAAGCGAGACAAAGATAAACTAGAAAAGGCATTACAATGCCAAGATATGCGGCGACAGCTCAGAGGGGATGAAAGGGTCAACTTGTGGTCGATAATGGGCGGCGAAGCGACAGGGCGTGCTCAAGGGTGCAAACAGGGCATGTGCTAGTGATGCGGTGATGACCATGGCGAAGTAGCTAGGTTGCAACGCGGGGTTGCCGTGCGTGAAGCAAAGGCCTCTGCTCACAGCACAGTCGTCCATCACGCGCGGCATCCTAGTTACGAGCACATGGAGCGGAACACGCTTCGAGGCACAAAGCAAAGTAAAGCGAGAGCGGGTATGCAGATTGTAGCAAAGCAGGCGCAAAGAGAGGCGACAAAGGTCCATGGTTTGTCTGGTCAACAAGGTCGCTCACACGTGCGTGTCCACAGCGTCCCATGTTCACGACGTGTTCATGGCGTGCGCGGGGCACTAGCGTCCCAGGGCCCGCGCAACACTCGGCGACTTGCCGACCAAAGAGCACAGAGGGTAGGTGCGGTAGTGTGTGGGGATTGTGAGGTAGAGAGCAGCAAGGCGGCACGCGTTGCATGGCAACAGCGAGCGGAATTAAGACAACAACTGGGCCACAACCTTTCGGTCGATCGCGGCCAAGGTGATAAGCAAGCATGCGTCAGCGAGCGGCACCTGCAAGAAAAGGCACGACTCGAAGGTCGGCAACACAAGGCGACGGCGGTTTGCGGCAGCGGCGAGTGTGGCATGGCCACGGCTAGGAACGAGCGGCTCGAAGGCCGGTCAGGCATCTCATCAAACAGATGGAGGAAGCATAAGTTTGCACGGCACGACGGCCGGCGGCGTAACGCAGGGGTATGCTCCCATCAAGTTCATGCGTGGCACGGCGGCCGGTGGTGTAACGTAGGGGTACACTCCCAACAACACAGGCAGGTAAAACGGGATAAAAGAAGGTGGTTTGTGTGTGTGCTGCTCACCGAGGGCTCGTTGCAGGTGTCCGGGCATTACAGCAAACACATGGTGGGCATCGAACAAAGGGATGCGCTGGCTTGGACGGGTTCATGGTCGTGGTTCGGCTTGGCAGCATGATCGTCGTCGTCGTCGTAGCAAGAGCTTAGGGTATGGCTTCAAGGCAGTAGCTTGGCCTCGATGTAGTCGTTCCCGGTGACGTCGACGCGGGTGAGCGGTGACGGCATCCTCGGTGTGGGCGGCCTCCGGCTCCTCTTCGACCTTCCCCCTCGGCGCCGACGGTTTCATACAGGCAAGTGGGGTGTTAGCTTGGGTAGGAAAGGATCGGGCAGCAGCAAGAGGAAGGAAGCGAAAAACGGGGGTACTGTTGTGGGCATCTCACCTCATAGACAAAACATCGAGCAGGTTACAGGCGAGGTGGACGCCATGGGCACGGCGAGGTGTTTGGCGTTGCCCATGTTCGGCTCTGTCCTGGGCTTCGCCGGTGCTCTTCCCTCGATGGCGGTCCCCACGGCCGCGCGGTCTCCAAGGGCAACACCGTACCCGGCGGTGAGGTCTAGGCTCAGCGCGCTCTAGGGCTCCCGTGCGGTGCGGGACTCCAGAACGGCGATGACGGCTTGCTGGTGATGGCGTGGCGCTCCTGGACGCGTCGGCGGGGTGCTCGCCTTCGCAGCAACATCAGCGTCGTGTCGGTGTACTCAACGTTCCGTGGCTCCGGCTCCTCCGCGGCGACGTCGTCGATGGTGGCGTTGGCGACCTCATTTTCTTGCCATCTCGCGGTGCTCCGGGTGCGGCACGGCGTCTTCGATTCCTCCTGTGGCGTCGGCGTCATTCCTCCGCGTGCGCCGGCGCAGAGGCTGCAAGACGGTGAAGGCTCGATGCGCTCCAGAGCTGCTCGGTGCGAGGACGGCGGTGTCCCAGAGCTCCATGGCGACCTCCTCGAGTGCGTCGTGGTGCACGGCTTCAGCGGCGTTGACGGCCTCCTTCTCTTGGACACGCGGCAATGGCTCCTCGACGTCATCTTCAGCACGATGACACCCGGCGTCCCTGCCGGCGTGGTGGCGCCCGACATGACACGGTCCCGGCGGCTCGGTTCTTTCCGTGTGGTGGCGCCCGGCTCCAGCTCCTCTCCACGGTGCCTCTCCCTTCTTCTCCTTCCTCCCTTTTCCCTCTCACAAGCGGCAGCAGAGGATTGGGGTTTTTGTCCCTGGCCGGCGGCGGACACAGGGAGAAGGGGGCGCGACGCGACTTATATAGGGCGGCGGCCTAGGGTTAGGGCGAGCATGGGCGGCCGGGATGCAGCACGAGACGCGTGGCTCCCATCCATAGCCGCCAGCGCGGCAAAGGGCGGCGCCATGGGCGAGGCCGAGTCGCGGTGCGCCGCGGTCTCCCATCTGCTCGCCTACGTCACGGAGAAGAAAGGGGAACAGCACCGGCTGACAGGCGGGTCCCGCGCGTCGGTGAAAGAAGAGAGGAGAAAGGATGCTGGGCCTAGCTGGGCTGCGGTGCTGTGTTGGTCTGGGCCGGCGCGAAAGGTGAAGGAGGTTCAGCGGTTCACAGGCTAAGAGTTAAGGGGGCTCCGGCGGACTTTGGTTGCAGAGATAGGGCCCGAGTCAGTTGTTAGCTTTTGAAAAAGGTTTTGTAAATAGTTTGAAACATAGGTTTGATTATAGTTTGAATTTGAATCTATTTCAAATTAAAACTCCACACAATTGAACCCCAAATAAAATCCAAGAACTCCAAATCACAATTTATTCTATAATTTGAAAATAATTTTTATATGGTTTTATTTTATAAGGGAATATAGATGAGATGCTAGCAAATTGGGATCAAATTTGGTAGCACACAAGTTCAAACAAAAAGTTTTAAATTTTTGCGAAAATTCACACATGGGAAAACTGTCAAATTTCTGGTATGTTACAGACTCCCCCCCTCACGAGAATCTCATCCTCGAGATTAAGCTCGTACCGGGTGTGATGGGGCCTTGTCTTCAATATGTCTTCTCTTTTCTTATTTAGCTTTAGCTTCAAGATGTTGTTGTTCTTGATAACGTAAGTCTTTATCTTAACTTAGCTTGTTCCCACGTGAAGGCTTCCGTAGTTAAGTGCCAATATGTGTCCTCTTCTGTTAGCATCCTTAAGCGCTCCCCAAAATAATAGATACATATCACGCCTATACTCTGGTTCAAGCATGTGAGAAATTCCAACTACAGGCTAGCTTTCCCTTAACACAATCCACTTCATCTAGCCATGCTGCATAAGCTTGGTAAGCTTAGGATTAAATTCTCCCATGGTAGAATATGGTAGTCTTATGTTATTCCAATCCTCGTGTTGGAGGTCACATCCTTCCTATTAATTCAGCTCATTCCAACATTATCGCTTATGAACTTGGCCACATTCTCATGGCATGTATATAGTTGGACTGCATATGGCAAGCTCTAATCCAAACGGTTGTCATATATCAAGCTTGCGTTCTTAGTGTACCCATAAGATTATCTTTGCCCAAAACTATTTGCTTGCCCATATTCAGCACACTAGGCATATACTGAGCCTTATTCCAAAGGTAGGTATCCTGGTGCAGTCGCACCTCTTATAGCGTGCACTCTCAGCAACTGGCAGAATCTGAGTGAACATAACTTCCTTCCCACTTCTCCAGATGGGCCTTCTCGACGAAGTCGCATCTATTTTACTCATGCATGTTTAGCAAACTCGGGATACATAGCTGATGTCAACCCTTAGGAATACCATCAAAACTTTAATCAATTCCTCAGAACGTCCTTAGTTGTCATATCCGCGAGGAAGGATCAGTTCTCTTATCCAACCGTGGTGTAGATCATGATCCTTCACAATTTCTTTGTGTTATTCCTCTGGATGGTATTCTCACCTTCTGGTATCCTGGAAATATTCTTCGCTTTAAGGCCTTGCCGTGCTATTCAATAATTCCAAATAATTTCACTTGATTAAGTGAGCAATATTCCACACTTGTGCCCACAAAGTCTTCTTACATATTCTCCAATGGTGTGGTAGGTGCCAGATGCGCGGTCGTATAGATAACTTGTGTCCAGTAGTTGTCGAGTTAGTTCTTTTTCCCACTAGTTCATTATACGGTGTCCAGTAGGGCTTCTTTAACATCTGCTCATTCCAAAAATGGGATCGACTGAGCTTCGTATCTCATTCCAAATGTCGACCTCATAAATCCTTTAGATGTCCTTCATGCATCATATTCCAAAAGCACCCCTCGTGGTGCGTAGCTGTTATACTGCTTACACAAGAGTCCCAAAAAGATCTACTTAGGGGTGTAAGAGTGACTAATCCAATAAAAATGACTTTATGATGACTACTCGTGTAGTGCAAACCTCGTATCCTTTGAGTTGAGTCATCTGGATCAAATTCAAAACTTCAACAATACCTTTCAGGTTGAGGTATTGTCTACCTAGTTGTAATCCCTTATGCATGGATTCGTTACTCCCGAATGCATGACCGAGGGTGCAATTCCATAAAACTCGCGCGATTGTCCATCCGTGGAGAGTTCGATGCGCTTACATCCACTTCCTCATTATCTTGGGTTGTCTTCTGATATGTTAGTCGTTCTCATCGATGAATCCATTACCGAGATATGAGGTTACCATGTTCCTTCGAGTCTCCACAAGGGTCAATTCGCGTTTAGGTGAAGAACCTTATCGGTAAACTCTGTATTCCATTAGCAATTCCAAAGCGGGCCATTCATAAGGTACCTTACGGAAGCTAAAGTACTCGAATAAAATTTCCAGTATTGATTGTTGCTCCATATGGAGGACTTCATCTTTATCCGATAATTGAGTTCCGACTGAAATTATCCAAAATGCGTCACTGACATCTTAGGGTACTCAATTGAGCCTGACCATTATATGCTTCCATAGAGGTACATGCACTTCCGAGCTTCGAGCATCTTCAGCTTCATTGCAGTTGCTTTCTGGTCATTATTGTGCACACAACAAAAAGTCTCGGGAATTATAAATTGTTCCGAGGTAAGGTTGATCTTGATCTCCGTCTCTTGATCCATAGCATAATGATTCTTCATGCTTCCACTTGAGTATACTTGAGGGGCTTTGGTTGTAACTCCTTTACTCCTAAACCCTAGCAGCTTAGAGGTATTGGCTGGTTCCAACTCGACTACTCTCTAATCCAAATTAGTAACTTGATCCCAAAATGCATGAGGTGGTTTATCCAAAATCTAGACCTCGTATGGCAGTATTGTCCTTTCCGTCTTCGGTTGCTGAGGCATAACTCTGATACTCCTTATACTTGGCTTTTATAGATGACTTGTCCTCCTTTGGGTTATATCAGTGTTCCTTAGGCCAACAACCTCCAAAGTATAACACTGTGGTGGTCTTTTCTAACTAGGATGGCTCTCAGGTTATCTATTCTAGGAGTCAAGTACAAACATAAAAATAATTGCTAATATATAGTCCTACACTCAATAGTAAGAACCACGAGATCCAATAAGATCCATAAAGAACCAAGCACTCAAACATTCAAAGCATTATAGACAGTGCTATCTCAAGGCTGACTCGTAACTGTTGAGATCTCACACACTGACCGATCTAATTACTTCGTGGCATGTCAAACAAGGTAGACTCTACTCTTAGTGGTCAAAGGTATTCTCATACCCTCCAAACTATCTTTGGTCTCCTCCTGACTAGTCCACGTAAGAAATTGCTTCGACGCAGGTAAGATAGAAGGTTTTCAAAGCAAGAAAGGCAGATTTAAAATAGTTCAAGGGGTATATATAAAATAGAGCATATAGGATGTTCCTGAGCTATCGACCAACCTAGGGTTGCGTGCTACGGTCAAGTACGGCTCTGATACCACCTGTAACGACCCGGGTTTTCGGTGAGGAAAACCCGACTCCTTGTACCCTTGTGATAGTCCCTGGATCGGTAGCTATCACGTACAGAACTCATTATAGAATAATATCATTTCCATACAACGAAATCAGAGTACATAACAGTATATTTACATCTGAAACAACTCGGTATACGAATTTTAGTACAAGCCCCTTGGGCTAAGCGACAAGTAGAAATCCTGCGTAGCGGTAGCTAGGGCTTCGAGTCTTCATATTCAATCTTCACCACAGGCATCCTTGAGCGAAGCAACGCAACCCTTCCTTCATGGATTCCTCAAATTCGGACTCTCACTCCAAGTCCAATCCTACACACTCACAAAACTATCCCCAAGGAATGGGATAGGTTCACGTCACCGACTGTATGCAGCTTTAAGTGGCCTAACTCTAAAGGATAGGAAAAGTGGCAAGGTAAAAGCTCAGGTTTCCTATGCAGCAGCAGCGAAGCATAAAAAGAAAACATCTCCATATAGGTCCCAATCCATACTCTCAACACAGCTCGGGAACACCTGGTACCCCCAGGGACCCGTCTCCACAACCTATCTCCATCTAGGGTCGATGCGAGAACTTCCTCTCCTCGCACCTCAATTATTGCAATCGGATCCGCGAGGTAGAGGGAGCAACTCTCCTCTCCCCGACTGCAACCACGGCTCACCACACTCTCATCTACAGGGGGAGGTAGAAATCCCAAAACAAGAGAACCAACAATCCACTGGGCTCGTCCATGACCGAGGATGCGGCTATACGTATAGATCTAAACTCTGCAGAGTGTGTACACATGTACCCATCTCGGGACGGAGCCTAGTCCGTAGCGAACCGACCAAACCCACCCTACTGTGCGAACTCTCGGTAGTTACGGTCCCATCCTGCATCCGGCCCTCAAAGCGATCCCCTCCGCGAAGGGAATTGCACCGGAACTGTGAAATGCTCCCGTGTGGCCACACGGGAGACGCACTGAGAGAAGGTGGTCTCACTCCCACCTCTCCCCCACTGATACCCTCTATCCTGCTGGCAGGTATGGTTCCACACTTGCCGAGCTCAACCCGGCCCTAACCCCACTCTCGGCGAGGTGGTGTGTACGAAAAGTCCCGTGAAGCGGTTGGCCCACTCGGTTTCAGACCGGGGCGAGCTCATGTCCTCCAAGCGTACAGTAAAACCCCAACACCTGTGCTCCAAAAACCGTAAAAGTGGGAATGCACTGAGGAGTGCACCCCTATCCCCGATCCCAGATCGGTTGTTTCGAGCTCACCCTCGCTAAGGTACACAAAACGCCTTCCCCTGCCGGTTTTTATCCCACACACGCCAAGAACCACTATACCCATCCCAACACATGCATCGCGAAGCTCAGCGTATATACACGCTTATATATAACATAGTAGTAGTAGGGCAATCAAGGACAGGATAAATAAAGAAGGCTATGCAAGGTTCATCATCATCATGCGAGTAAGTAAAGCGCTAGCATACTACATAGCAATGCCTAATAGGAATTTCAGAATCAGTCGGGCGTGAACACCTGTGTGCAGGTAGTCGTCGTAGTTTCCGTAGTTGTTCACGTTCTTCTGGCTCAACTCCTCGGCTCCGGGAATTCCTAGATTCGTAAATACAAATAAACTCGGTGTCTAGATGCAAATAACTCCAAAGAGAAGCAATAAAGAACCAAATAACTCCAAAGGCTAGTCTAATGGGTGCTTCATGATTTTAGAAGAATAAAGAAATTGATTTCATATTTTTCTAAGGTAGGATCACTTAAATCTTGATTTTCAAATAAAGAAATATTTTATGAATTTAATTATTTGCGATAAAGCACAGAAAACATAAGTCAGCAAGTTAGAAAACCATAAGCTAGGTTTTGTGTTGGTCTGCATGGCAAACTGACTAGTCAACTATCAGTGTTGACCAGGTCAAAAAGGAAGGTCAGATGTCAACCGGACCCCACAAGTCACCCTGTGGGTCCCGTATGTCAGATGGGATCAGGTTGGATGGTTAGCGGCCTCTCATGTTAGTGGGACCTAGCGGTAAGTCCGTAGGCCCCTTTAGGTTAGATTAGAGGGGTTTTGAAGGATGGATCAGCTGCTCAAGGTCACAGCACTCGGTCTCACTAGCCAGAGTTTGGCTAAGCATTGGAAGAGCATTAGTGCCACACTTGCTAGCTTTCTGGACTGAAAGGATTCGGTGGAACAGGGAACAAGCTAGCATGGCCATGGCCTACAGGAACACATGCATTAGGTGTTGCTTGAAAGGCTGAGATCAAGCACTTGCAAGATTTAAGCTCACGGAGGGTCAAAGCGGTAGCTCAAAGGATGGTGATAGCAAAGCGAGACAAAGATAAACTAGAAAAGGCATTACCATGCCAGGATATGCGGCGACAGCTCAGAGGGGATGAAAAGGTCAACTTGTGGTCGATAATGGGCGGCGAAGCGACAGGGCGTTCTCAAGGGTGCAAACAGGGCATGTGCTAGTGATGCGGTGATGAACATGGCGAAGTAGCTAGGTTGCAACGCGGGGTTGCTGTGCGGGAAGCAGAGGCCTCTGCTCACAGCACAGTCGTCCATCACGCGCGGCATCCTAGTTACGAGCACATGGTGCGGAACACGCTTCGCGGCACAAAGCAAAGTAAAGCGAGAGCGGGTATGCGGATTGTAGCAAAGTAGGCGCAAAGAGAGGCGACAAAGGTCCATGGTTTGTCTGGGCGACAAGGTCGCTCACACGTGCGTGTCCACAGCGTCCCATGTTCACGACGTGTTCATGGCGTGCGCGGGGCACTAGCGTCCCAGGGCCCGCGCAACACTCGGTGACTTGCCGACCAAAGAGCATAGAGGGTAGGTGCGGTAGTGTGTGGGGATTGTGAGGTAGAGAGCAGCAAGGCGGCACGCGTTGCATGGCAACAACGAGCGGAATTAAGACAACAACTGGGCCACAACCTTTCGGTCGATCGCGGCCAAGGTGATAAGCAAGCATGCGTCAGCGAGCGACACCTGCAAGAAAAGGCACGACTCGAAGGTCGGCAACACAAGGCGACGGCGGTTTGCGGCAGTGGCGAGTGTGGCATGGCCACGGCTAGGAACGAGCGGCTCGAAGGCCGGTCAGGCATCTCATCAAACAGATGGAGGAAACATAAGCTTGCACGGCACGACGGCCGACGGCGTAACGCAGGGGTACGCTCCCATCAAGTTCATGCGCGCGCACGGCGGCCGGCGGCGTAACACAGGGGTACGCTCCCAACAACACAGGCAGGTAAAACGGGATAAAAGAAGGTGGTTTGTGTGTGTGCTGCTCACCGAGGGCTCGTTGCAGGTGTCCAGGCATTACAGCAAACACATGGTGGGCATCAAACAAAGGGATGCGCTGTCTTGGACGGGTTCATGGTCATGGTTTGGCTTGGCAGCGTGATCGTCGTCGTAGCAAGAGCTTAGGGTATGGCTTCAAGGCAGCAACTTGGCCTCGATGTAGTCGTTCCCGGTGACGTCGACCCGGGTGAGCGGTGACGGCATCCTCGGTGTGGTCGGCCTCCGGCTCCTCTTCGACCTTCCCCCTCGGCACCGATGGTTTCATACAGGCAAGCGGGGTGTTAGCTTGGGTAGGAAAGGATCGGGCAGCAGCAAGAGGAAGGAAGGGAAAAACTAGGGTACTGTTGTGGGCATCTCACCTCATAGACAAAACATCGAGCAGGTTGCAGGCGAGGTGGATGCCATGGGCACGGCGAGGTGTTTGGCGTTGCCCATGTTCGGCTCTGTCCTGGGCTTCGCCGGCGCTCTTCCCTCGATGGCGGTCCCCACGGGCGCACGGTCTCCAAGGGCAACACCATACCCGGCGGTGAGGTTGCTGCGAAGGTGAGCACCCCACCGACACGTCCAGGAGTGCCACACCGTCACCAGCAAGCCGTCGTCGCCGTTCTGGAGTCCCGCACCGCACGAGAGCCCTAGAGCGCGCTGAGCCTGGACCTCACCGCCGGGTATGGTGTTGCCCTTGGAGACCGCGTGCCCGTGGGGACCGCCATCGAGGGAGCGTTTCGTGGCTCCGGCTCCTCCGCGGCGACGTCGTCGATGGTGGCGTCGGCGACCTCATCTTCTTGCCGTCTCGCGGTGCTCCGGGTGTGGCACGGCGTCTTCGATTCCTCCCGTGGCATCGGCGTCATTCCTCCACGTGTGCCGGCGCAGAGGCTGCAAGACGGTGAAGGCTCAACGCGCTCTAGAGCTGCTCAGTGCGAGGACGGCGGTGTCCTAGAGCTCCACGGCGACCTCCTCGAGTGCGTCGTGGTGCACGGCTTCAGCGGCGTTGACGGCCTCCTTCTCTTGGACACGCGGCAATGGCTCCTCGACGTCGTCTTCGGCGCGATGGCGCCCGGCGTCCCTGCCGGCGTGGTGGTGCCTGACATGACACGGTCCCGGCGGCTCGGTTCCCTCCGTGTGGTGGCGCCCGGCTCCAGCTCCTCTCCACGGCGCCTCTCCCTTCTTCTCCTTCCTCCCTTTTCCCTCTCACAAGCGGCAGCAGAGGATTGGGGTTTTTTTCCCTGGGCGGCGGCGGACACAGGGAGAAGGGGGCGCGACGCGACTTATATAGGGTGGCGGCCTAGGGTTAGGGCGAGCGTGGGCGGTCGGGATGCAGCGCGGGACGCGTGGCTCCCATCCGTAACCGCCAGCGCGGCAAAGGGTTTGATTATAGTTTGAATTTGAATCTATTTCAAATTAAAACTCCACACAATTGAACCCCAAGTAAAATCCAAGAACTCCAAATCACAATTTATTCTATAATTTGAAAATAATTTTTATATGGTTTTATTTTATAAGGGAATATAGATGAGATGCTAGCAAATTGGGATCAAATTTGGTAGCACACAAGTTCAAACAAAAAGTTTTAAATTTTTCGAAAATTCACACATGGGAAAACTGTCAAATTTTTTGGTATGTTACAAATGTCTAGCCTTGGCAGAGTTTTCCTATAACAATAGCTATCAATCTAGTTCAAAAATGGCACCATTTGAGGCCCTCTATGGACGGAAATGTCGCACCCCTTTGAATTGGTCACAAGCGGTTGAGAGGAAATTCTTTGGACCAAATTTGGTGAAGGATGCCGAAGAGAAGGTAGAAGTGATAAGAAAAAACTTGAAGGCGGCTCAATCAAGACAAAAGAGTTACCATGATAAAGGGAAGGCACCCAAAGAATATGAAGTGGGTAACTACGTGTACTTGAAGGTCTCGCCCACTAATGGTGTGCAGAGGTTTGGTGTAAAAGGAAAATTGGCTCCACGCTATATTGGTCCCTATGAAATCCCCGAAGTGTGTGGACCTGTTGCTTATCATATCAATCTCCCGAAAAGACTCTCAACCATTCATGACGTGTTCCATGTTTCACAGCTAAAGAAATGTGCACATGTGCCTAAGCCAAAGGTAATCGACGAGTCAGATGTTTGGATAGAGCCGGATCTCTCACTGGCCGAGCACCCCTTGAGAGTGCTAGACCAAAAAGAGAGGAAAACTAGAAGACACACAGTGAAAATGTACAAGATACAATGGAGTCATCACACGGAAGCAGAGCCTATGTGGGAGACCGAACATTTCCTCAATACTAAATATCCTGGTTTTCTCCAATCGCAAAATCGTAAGTACCTTTTCCCCTATTTGTGTTTTAAATTCCGAATCTCGGGACGAGATTCTTTTAAGAGGGGTACGCTGTAACACCCCAGGTGTTAATTAACTTGTAATTGCACCTTTGACCAAGTCAACGATCATTGGTGGTCAAAACCCTAGTCAAACTCTAGTCAAACCCTAACTCTAAGTGGTCAAACCCCTAGTATCCATACCCCTTTCCTAGAACTTTTGCCATGTTCTCCAAAATTCATTTAAACACTCAAAATTCGGCCAATATGAAAGTTGTGCAGAATTTCAAGGGACGCATTTCATCCAATAGGCAGACATTCAAATTTTGTGTGTTTGATGCTCAAAAAGTTGGTCAAACTCCGGAATCAGCCTTCGACCGCACCAAGAAAAACGCCATCTTGGCATGATGTTCCTGGTCAAAGTAAGGTTCAAAATATATGTCGGCCTTTACCAATCTTGTAGAGGGTTAGCTGATCTACATCTTTCCTATCTAGATATTTTGGGGCACAAGTCAAAAATTTTAATTGAACCTCGGTCAAACAAGCGCAGTTGAAATGAACGACGCTCTTGACGCCAGAGCGCGCGCCGAGCGGACGACGTTGTGCGGCGCTGCCACGCGGCAGTCACCGTACCGCCGCTATGCGTCGACGTTCGGGTCCCTCGCCGACCCAAAGTGTCACGAAGACGGAGCCATAATCATGCGGCGCCCCTCCGCACGGCCAAATCGTCGTGGGAGATCCCCTTCCGCCGCGTGGCGCGCCCGCCTGCGCCGGAGCCGAGCCCCGCCGTGTCAGTCGGCCGCCCGCACGCACCCACCCGTGGTCACTACCATGTCTCCAGCACCTTCACTCCCTTCGCGGCGAAGGCAGGGACCCCGTCTCCCCTCTCTCGGCAATAAAAAGACCCATGTGCTTCACCTCGCGCGCCTGAGCCCTCCGCCGCACGCCATTGCCGCCGCCGCCCACGAGCTTGCTCCGCTATTTGTTTCCGCCGCTATCCAACACCTCGAGCCTCTCCCCTAGGACCCACCGAGCTTCCCCACCACTCAATTGCCTAGCTTTATTCTTCCCCTCGCCGAAATCCGAGCTGAGGCGACTGCTCCGCTACGACCCCACTGGCTAAATGATTTTTATTATGATTTATTTTGTATTTATGCTAGATCTGTCCAAATGATTTTTGTAGCTTAATATAAATAGATTTTTGTGCTCAACTTCTGGCTATAGCCTTATTTTGGTTAGATTCACCTTTGGTGCATTTCTCATGATTTTAGAATTGTTGTAAATATATATTCTTGATTTATGCTTAGTTCTAAGTGTAATTCCATAGTTTAAAATCTAGACAAGCCCATGAGCTATTTGTTGGGTGTGTAGCCTAGTTTTCGGCTAGAGAATAGGTGTGAGAAAGTTTGGGTCCAGAGGATGTTTATATTTTTTTATCTGAATTTGTCATGTTTTGGGAGCTAGAATTTGTCATTTTTTGTATATTTAATTTATGGTTCAAGTGCTTATGAACTTTTGTTCAGTGGCTTTGAATAAAGCTAGAGAGCTTATAATAAACACCACCCACTGTTATTTTATGAATAAATTTATGGATAAGAATATTTGAGGCTAATTAAGCTCAATAATTGGTTTAAATGAAAAACCACCACTTCCACACTTAGTTAACCCTATGGATGTGTTGTGGAGCATGTTTTGGGCTTAGGATCACACCCTTGCTGTTTTTGTGAACTTAGTTTAATTTATTTGCATAGATGTGTGCACAATCACCGTCAAAGTGAATAGTTAATTCCTTTAAACATCATAACTTGTTTATGGGAGAACTATGCTTAATAAATTCTTATCTAGGTGAATGTGCCCAACCATGCACTCCATGTTTGTCTTGTGTTGTTTTGTGATTAATTAGATTAAAATAACCAATTAAATCTTGCATATGCATCCTTCATATAGATCTTCCCGACGGTAGCTACACGATCGCGCCGAAAGGAGGAGACGAGGGAGCTAACGGGGACGTGCACTACGTGGCCGTAGATCAAGACCTGGGCCAAAGTCCAGAAGAGCCCAAGGCTAGCTTTGCCGACAAAGGGAAGCACCGGAGCATTAACCCTTCTTTTAAAAATTTAGCAACTATCTTTGCTATGTTTGTGCATTTACGTTTCAAGAGTTGAATTGAAACCCTAGATGCATGATCCTTAGGTACCTATGCTCTTTTCTTAGTATGCTAGGTCAATAGTTGCCATGCTCTAAGGACACGATATAAGTCGGGTGATGTTCATCACTCGCGAGATATAGGTTCTTATGTTGGAATCATAAGACTTGATAATTGATATGCTCATGTGGTAAGAGCTTGGGATTTGGGCTCTGGTCCAGTGGCTTTCGTAGGTTAAGTGTTTGAACATACGAAGAACTTGTCGGGAATGGGACCGGTAAACCTAGTACCCAAATGAGCCGGTGTGGGAACTTGTGCTACTAATCTTGGGACGCGTCCCCTGGCTTGCAACCAGTGGTACATGTGTGGGGCTGGAAGTGTCGTAAATTGGCGTACTAGTAAGCCTTGTACCTAAGACTGTAGCATCCGATCCTAATCCGAGGAATGACGGGAACCGCCAGGTCGGTGTGTACCCCGTTTCGCTTTTATTTGACATTCTTGGGGTATGCATGCTTCCATGTGTTTAGATCCACCTTGCAAGGTTATTACTCGGTCGATCGTCGGCCTCTCACCGTTATCTAAGACTACATGATCAACTGGCCATTTAATCCCTTTATGATGGAATATTGTTAATATTGATGCTTGATTAATTGTATTGCACAACTTATGCTTGCAATAGATTGCTTATTTAGCAATGATTAATCCACTACAACTTGAGCTAAAATATTGAAAGTAAGGATCAATGATCTTAGTTGCTTTTGGCAAAGCAAACCCACTAGCCAAAAGCCTTCCATGTCTAGAGGTGATTTAATTTTTGGACGGTTAAGTCTTGCTGAGTATTAGTATACTCAGCCTGCTATACAAATGTTGTTTGCAGGCGATAATGTTTGGTCTGGAGAGATTCCACCCGGCTGGGAGATGGAATGGGTGGATGATGATGAGTAATGGCATCACAGATGGCCTCCCCTGATGCTATCTCATATTGCTTAGTTTATTTTTCGTTGTTTTCGAACTCTGAACCATTTTATTATCATGTCATGAACCATGGTGTGTATTAATTAAACCCTTATGGGTAGATTTGGATTTAAATTGTGTAATGTACTCTGGACTCGCCTTTATGTGAGTTTTAATGCATATGTTTGTTCCTTTGTTGCTATGTAAGTGATTTCACCGGGCTTGACCTGGCAACAACAACGAGTTAATCCTGTGTTAGTGCTTAATGGCCAAAGTGGATTGGTTTAGGCACTAATACGGGATTATCTTGGGCAGGGTTGTCATACCTTCCTTCGTCGATTCGATTTGCATACTACTAGAAGATTATGAGCACGTTGCATACTCCTCGATCATGCCCACATTGGAGATCAACACATTATTCCTTCCTTCCTTGATTCGATTCGCATACTACAAGATCTTGAGCACGTTGCATACTGCTCGATCATGCCCACATTGGAGATCAACACATACCTTCCTTCGTCGATTCGATTCGCATACTACTAGAAGATTATGAGCACGTTGCATACTACTCGATCATACCCACATTGGAGATCAACACATTATTCCTTCCTTTCTCGACTTGATTCGCATACTACATGATCATGAACACGTTGCATACTGCTCGATCATGTCCACATTGGAGTTCAACACATCCCTTCCTTCGTCAATTCGATTCGCATACCACTAGAAGATTATGAGCATGTTGCATACTCCTCAATCATACCCACATTGGAGATGAACACATTATTCCGTCCTTCCTCGATTCGATTCACATACTACATGATCATGGCCACATTGGAGATGAAAAGAAGTGGATTTGACCATACGCTCCCCAGTGGCAGCCTTAATCCATAATCCTTCATTCCTACGATTATATGGATATTATCTAGTCTACCATTCATGTAGCCCATAATCGAAGGAGCCTTGTTTCTTTGTACACTAGGCTATTTTCTACATTCTTGTTAGGCTTTTCTAGCTTCTCCCCTTCGTACAGGACATTCCGTTGTTATATAATACAACGTACCGGATAATCCGCCAACCAATTGTATATTTTTTATAAGTTGCTACAGGAAGTTTCGATGCTACATAATACAACAAACCAAATAGTAGGCACCGATGGCAGGTTTAATATTCAGGAAAGTGCGACTTCAACTACATATAAATTACATTTAAATCATAAGGTCCACATTATTTCAGATCGGATCGACTTACACATTAACTGATTTCACATCCTAGTCCTCATCACTTTTATCGGCAGCATTTTCATCTTCATAGACATATTGCCATAGAGTGTCGTCATCCTCATCTTTAGAATTGAATCCATCCACATCAGATAGCTCCTGCTGGCGAATTGCGTCAACTTCAGCGGCTGCAACCATAGTCTCCTCCTCGCCAGTAATAGGCACCGGAACCTCCGAACCGTCACCGACACCATCATCACATATAACATCATGCAAGGTTTGGTCAATTTCATCATCTTGATATGCAAGTACCGTGACAGTGGGAGCTACGTCCTCCTCATTTTCATTATAGCTCCACAAATGCCTGTGCTCAAATTTTGCACCACTCTCCATGGGTGTTGTAGCAGGGTGTCTGGCAAGTAAAAGACCTTCGTTGCTTGTTCAGCAAGAATGTAGGGATCATCTTGGTACCAATAATCTTCAGTATTGATGCTTGTGAAGTACCCATCATTTCTAATCTTCGGTTCCTTCTTGGTCCCTTCTAGATCATACCAGTCAATGTGGAATAAAACAACAGTTCGCTCTCTGTCAAGCCTTGAGTTGTACCACAGCTCAATAATGTCTTTTAGTGAACCATAAAACTCAATTTCTTCAATGTCTTTATGTGATCCTGTAGTCATAATTCCACTGTTCTGTGTCTTCCTATTTGCCTCTCGGGCATTGGTGTGGTACTGGACAGCGCCTACAATACATATTGTATAAGTTTTTGCTCGCAAGTCTGGTTCAGCTGATAATGCATATAGGTTCTTGTCGCTCACGAGATTGTTTGCAATCTATAAAGCAGAGCCATAGTTAATATAATCTTGTGTAAAGGTCCTCACCAGGTAATATAAGCTAGCTACCAAACAAAAAAAATGAAAACTAACATGCGATCTAAACTAGTGGACAAATTCTGTAACTATTAGACGATCAATAGCCTCGTCTGACACACCTTCCGCTTTTAATTCATTCTTGAACACTCTGCAAAGCAGTACCATCTCAAAGTTAGCACGAAATAATTGCAGTTCTATCATTGCAATGGTGATTTACTTACTTGATATATGGCTTCACCTCTTCGCAATTGTTTAGCACATACCAAACCACCTTGTCGTACTTTGACCGAAGCCAATAAGTGGTCCCTGCTCCAAGTACTTGAACATTGTGATTGAAACAGGATGTTCCATCTACTGACAAATCAGCATTCTCTCTGTTCTTTCCAACCTGATTGAATAGTGTGGCCACATCATCAGCCGTGAAGTACCTCGAGCAAAATGTCAAGGACTCGTTAGCAACATATGCTTCTGCAATGGATCCTTCAGGCCTAGCTTGGTTTCTCACTGAATGCTTAAATGTGCATAGCCTTGTTTCGACGGGATACATCCATCCATATTGTACTAGACCTCTCAGGATTGCTTCCTCAGGAAAATGGACAGCCAAGTGGACCATAACGTCAAAGAAGGCAGGAGGGAAAATTTTCTCAAGTTTGTACAGAATTATTGGGATATTTGTATTCAGTTTTTGAAAGACATCCAACTTCAGAGTTTTGCAACATAGTTGTCGAAAGAAGTTTCTTAGTTCCGCAATAGCTATGCATATCTCTTAATCCACTAAACCACGAAGACAAGGCAGCAAAACGCTTTGGAGTAGGATATGACAATCATGAGTTTTCAGTCTTTGTAGTTTGCATCCATCTGCAGCAATACACCTTGATAAGTTTGAAGCATATCCATTTGGGAACTTCACTGAACTTATAAAATCACAAAACAACTTCTGTTTCTTTTTTGAAAGTACATAAAAGCTTCTGGCATTTTGCATGACTCACAATCCTCAGTTGCCACCATGTGTAGATTTGATCTAACACCCATCTCTTCCAAATCAACCCTAGCATTCATGGTGTCTTTTGTCTTCCCAGCAATTTTAAGCAATGTTCCAATAAGCTTTTCGCATATGTTTTTCTCAATGTGCATCACATCAAGGTTATGTGTCAGCTTCAGAGATGACCAATACGGCAAGTCCCACAAACCAACCCTTCGGCTCCAATATTGTCTGAATTCCTGCTTCCTTTTCTTACCTTGAGGTAGAGGATGCTTTCCTGGTCTAACGTCTTTAACCTTCTCTAGTTGCTACTTCAGCCCCTCATAGGTAAACTGCCCTGGCTTTTCTCGGTTTTCAACAGTACCATCAAAATCTGCTCTCTTTCTTGTCCATGGATGGTCAGTTGGAAGGAAACGACGATGCCCAGTGTAACATATCTTGTTCTTCAATCTCCTTGAGCAAGGATCCTTGTCACAATTCACACAGGCAAAATAGCCTTTTGTGACTCGCCTACACAACGTGCTTAAATCTGAATAATCATGTATGCACCAAAGAACTGCAACACGCAGTTTAAAATTTCGACCCCTAACAGCATCCATTGTCCAGACTCCCTTCCAAAGTTTCTTCAGCTCTTCGACGAGAGGTTCCGTGAAGATATCAAAATCCTTTGATGGAGAACTCGGCCCAGGGATCAATAAGGCCATCATGAAGTTTGATTCTTCCATGCATACCCATGGTGGCACGTTATACGGCACAACAAATACTGGCCACATACTATATGAGTTGGTCATGTTGCCAAATGGATTGAAACCATAGTTTGCAAGACCAAGTCTAAGGTTCCTAGCATGTTTTGCAAATTTTGGCCAAGTTTTATTGAAGTGTGTCCATGCCTCACCATCAGCTGGATGGCTAAGCTCATTCGTCACTAGTTTTCTCTTCGACTTGTGCCATCGTGCATCCTTTGCTATTTTTGATGAAAGAAACATCCTCTTCAGCCTGGAAATCGGCGGAAATGCCTCAATACCTTTTGAGGAACACGCTTGTTGGTGTCTGCATCCTTCTATCTTGAATCCGCTTCACAACATACTGGGCACACATCAAGTTTGACATACTTCTCCTTGCGAAACAATACACAATTATTTTTTGCAAACATGGATTTTTTCATAGTCAAGTCCCATGGAACGTATGTACTTCATTGCCTCATCGAAAGAGTTTGGAAGACATGCTTCTGGGAATCCTTTTTGTAACAACTTCATAGTCGCATTGAATGCGACGTTGCTCATCTGACTGAAAGACTTTATATGAAGTAACTTCACAACAAATGTAAATTGTGCATATGTAGATGTTGGTGACACCTTATGGTTCAGATATTCCTTTACAAATTCTTACATTTTCTCACTAAGCACCTCACCCTTGCCCAAGTCAATAATCAATTCAGAAATTCCATCGTCTCCAGGGCCTTCATCCTCCTCCATACCCGATATGTATTGGTTTTCCTGGATCGTTTCCTGATCACCATCATCCCATGGAGCTGCATTATCCACATCGCCCTCTGCATCTGGCAAAATTGCAATTTCCTCAACCCCATCATCCTGCATAATTGCATTACCCTAAACATTTGCATCTTCGTCAACCATATCCTCCAAAGCTTCTCCATGATGGATCCACCTAGTGTAAGTTGTTGTCATCCCACTAACAAGTAAGTGAACTCCAATTCGCTCTATAGTCGTTGTAGAGTTATTGATGCATCGACAACACAGGCATAGTATTTCTTCATCATCATCAGCATATCTTGTCCAAAGAAATGCCAAGAAATCCTGGACCCTTTCTCATGATGGTGGTAAAACTAGTACAACTGGTTATCGCGTCTATCCATTTGGAAAGTTTTTGGCCAATCCAACTCAAAATTACTAACCACAGAATGAATCAAAAAGAGAACATTATGCGAAATGAAACTTTCCTGATTTAACACAAAATTACTTACCAAATTGACATGCCGCTGCAGTAAGTATCACCAAAGTTGCACCCGTAGGAGTGAGCAGCCATTGCAAGGCGCAAATCACTGCCAGAATGATCCATTTTGGTAGCCTACTCACCTCTCCGTTCTCCTTTTTCCCCTTTCGGGGCAACGGGCTGTAGGAAAACTATTTTTGGCTACAGCACGAGCTTTTCTCCTACCAACTTACCAGAACCGCTCTGTTCTGTGGTTGGGGCTGACGTGTCCGGTGACCTGGCGCGGGCGCACGACCACGTGCCATAGGCCGCAGCTGGTGTGGTGGGACAGCCGGCCACGCGGTGGTCACGACCAGGTGACTTAGCACAGGGCGGCTCGGTGAGCTGGCGCGAGACCACGGGAAAATATCGGATATATTTATAAAGTGTCCCAAAAAAGTCACAGAACTATGAGGTGGTCTACTGGTAAACAATCTTGTGTTGTTCCTATAGGTCTTCAGATCGATCCCCTGCGATGGTGAATTATTTTTGCAACAATTCTATGGGGCGCTAGCGGTTGGGCTCCAGCTGTTTGAACTTACATGAGGGACCAAGGTTGGTTTATACTGCTGCTTCAACTTACATGTGGGACCAAAGTTGGTTTATAACATTGTCGCGGAGCTTATGGCGTCATAAAACTAGCTTAGAACAGGGATTGCTCAGCTACAGTACCAACCGTTATGACGAATGTTTTTTTCACTAAATTTGCTCAGAAGTGAAATATTATGACGAGATCAGGCAGGAACGGCATAAATCAATGACGCTAAAATGTGGCTGCGTCACTAGTCAACGATTTTCTTGTAGTGACAGATAGTCTTGGGAGAACTTGTGGCATCGGCGGATTGCTCCCATGAGCTGCGGCTCCGGTGAATCGGGCACAGGGAGCCGATGGTGCAAGCAGGTGGCGGCGCAGTGTAGCAACTGGCAAGGCGAGGACGCGTGCGCGGCTATAGCAGGCAACACGGATTTTCTATGCACAGGCATAGCCACGCATGGGCGTAGCCATGCATGGTGTGGGATGGTTGAGATACGCTGTCAACTAACACCTCGTCCGTGCAAATCATTGAACCTTCCGTCGCCGCATATGGTCGTCGTTGGAACGCAACTGGACGGCCCGGATGAGATGACTGCATAGTACTGTCAAATTGCTTGATGGTAGAGGATCTCATTCTATGTTACCTGCTCCTTTACTTGACAGAAACCACCACCGAGCAGGGTTCACCTAACCGACCGGAACCAGTCCGAAAACCGCGGTTACCAGTCAAACTGGTCTGGACCGGTTCCGGTCGGTTCCCAACCACCCAAATTCAAATTCCAAACAATTCCCGAAAATAGTTCAAGGTTTGCAGAATCTAATGGTGTCAAAAATTTTCAAATATTCATTCATTTAGTAGACTTTGGGGGCATTAGAAGTTCAACCAAAAAAAGAAAAAGAGAAAACATTGGCCGGTTGAACTTTTGATGCCTGCAGAAAATACTAAATGCACTAATATTTGAAAAAAAAATTTACACCATTAGATTCTACACACCTTGAAATATTTTTAGGATTTTTTCTTTTATTTTCCAGTTTTTAATTCAAATTTGAAAACACATCAATTTCTTCACTGATTTGGTTTTTTTGTTCAACAACCGGTTACCGCTCAAACCGGTTCGGCTTACCGATCAAACCGACCGGTTAGTCATTTCAAATCGGTTGCACTGCTGTTTTTGGTTTGAAATTTTAATTTCTCTGGTTTTTTTCGTATCCGGTCAAACTGGACCGATTAGCTGCAACCGGACCCCGACGGTTTGGTGCTACCGGTTGGGACGGAACTTGTGGCGTTGGCAGATTGCTCCGACGAGCTGCGGCTCCGGTGAATCGGGCACAGGGGTCGGCGGTGCTAGCAGGCGGCGGCGTAGCGTGGCAACTGGCAAGGCGAGGAGGGCGTGACGAGGCGCGGCTACAACAGGCAACACGGATTTGCTACGCATAGGCGTAGCCACACACGGTGCGGGACAGTTGAGATACGCCATCAACTAACGCCTAGATCCGTGCAAATCACTGAACCTTCCCTCGCCGCATATGGTCGTCATTGGATCGCAACTAGACGGCCCGGATGAGATGACTACAGAGTACCGTCAAAATGCTGGATGGTAGAGGATCTCATTCTATGTTACCTGCTCCTTTACCGTGTGTTTGGTTGTGGGAGTTGTGGGTTGGGTTGGCTCCATCCTTCGTTTTGGGGACGGAGTCGACCCATCTATTGTTTGGTTGCAACTCTGATTTTGGGGACGGAGCCAACCCATCACATGTTTGGTTGAAGGAATTGGGAATACGGGTTGGATGGCAAGATAACACCATTATGTATGGCGTTGTTACATCAAGACCCTGAACTATACACAAATCAGCTAAGTCTATATCAGCAAATATTTCTCTCTGGCATTTTTGCATCAGGACCCCTGAAAAGAGCTTCTAATCAATTTTTTGACCCTGCCTCCTTCTATACCTCGTCGTACACGAGCGCCGCCACGCAGCTCGTCGGGATCTGGCTGCCAGTAGCCCCGCGCCCGCCAGATCCACGCCGGCAGCCTGGGCGCAAGCTGCGGCCATGGGCGAGCTGCCACGGGCTGCGGCCGCGGGCGAGATGCCGCGGGCTGCGGTCACGGGCTAGCCGCTGCGGGGTCGGGGACAGGCGGTGCAGGATCAGGGACAGGCGGCCGTTAATCAGCGCCCGGGCGAGGCGAGGCAGGACCCCGCCGCCGTGGTTGCCCCCTCTGTCGGCGAGTCGCGGGGTCCTACTGCCTCGACGACGGGCGGAGGGGCAGAGGTGTAGGGGTCCAAACGGACGGACCAGCAGCAGTGCGCGCGGGATCTCGTCGGGCACCGGCGGCGACGGAGACCTCGGAGGCGGAGTTGTGGAGCAGGGCATCGCGAGAGATACGGACGGGAGAGAGATGGGAGAGACGCGGCCGTCAACCACGGAGTGGAGCGGACTCATCCGCCAAATTTCGAGGGTGGGAACGAACCCACATCCGAGGAGAATATTCTTCTCTAGAGCCAACCCAACCCTCCTCTCCTCCATCCAAATAGCTGCGGGAGTGGGTTCGCTCCGTCCCAACCTGCCCCAACTCCTAACCTAACACACGGTTACTTGACAGAAACCATCACCGAGAACAACAAATTCAATAGCTGGAACCCATATCCTACCCCGAGAGGGGCTCCATTTTGTCTTATCGCGAGACCCCCTTTAATCTCCACACGTTTCCCATCGAACGGACATCAGCATCGGCACAAACGACCGGACGCTATCGCTCGCTCCCCCCGCGTCCTGTTAAAACCGAGGGCCCACTTTGTCCACCACGGCACCACCCCCTCCTCCACTTCCCCCCATCACCGAGGAAAGAGAAGCCAGCCCGCAGAGCCACCGCCCCACATGGCCACTGCACCCGGTGGTGGGCCCCTCCCCACCGCCGCCGACACCATGGAGGTCGACCCGCCGCGCGCCTCCGCCGACGAGAAGGTGAGCACCGCGCGCACGTCCCCTGCGCCTCCACGCTCGGCTCGAGCCTCCGCTGCTGTCTAGGGCCTGCCTCGTTTCTGGATCTGCCTACGCTTCGCGGATCTGTTGGCTGCGGCCCTCTCGGCCTCGGGAGGCGGTCCTGTGGTTCCGGTTTGCTTGCGTGATCTGTCCGCTTGTCAGGCGACCGGGAGGAAGAAGGCTAGGCGATTCGCGGGACCGTTGGGGGAAGGCGTGGAGGTCGCCGGCCGACGAGCGATTCGTAGGGAGAGAGGCGAAGCGGCGACGGGTCGGTGGTCAGAGTGAGGTTTCGAGAGGGAGGAGGAGGGCGAGGCGATACGCGGCGAGCTGCCAGTCCTGAAGGGAGGGAGACGAGGCGGCGGCGGCACCCAAAGGGGGGGAGACGCAAGGCGGCGGTGGCTTCCGAATGGAGAGAGGCAAGGCGACGGCGTGCCGGCGCCCGCCAGCTAGGGTTTCGTGCCCCACTCCCCCAATCCCCCATGTCGAAGCAAGGTGTGTTGGTCTGCTCGCTCTTCCCCTACCTCCTCTCGCGCGCGTGTTTTGCGGGATCTGCTCGCTGCTGGGCGCCGATCGGTTCGATTTTGTTCCGGACTGACTGATTGGGTTCATTTTGGGGTGGTGTTGCAGGAGGGAAGGCCAAGCTGCTGAAGGAGACCAAGGTCGACAAGAAGGAGTACGGCGAGGTATGCTGCTGCGCGTTGTCATCTGCTTCCATTCTGTTGCGCATTTGGTTGGTTGCTTGATTAGGGATCTGTGCGTGCAGTATAGTCTCTGACCGTAGGGTTTGACTATTGATGAACACACTAAGATCAGTTCATGTTTGATGGTTGGTTCGTAGACATGTATGTATAAGTTTTAATGCTAAGGGGAATTTGGTGAATTGCTTAAAAACTGTGCATGTACTTCTTACCCTCTGTGACAACTTTTGGGGGATTTGACTCTCGGTGCAAAGGCACTAAGATCAGTTCATGATCGACGGTTTGGTCAAATCTAGTACTTCTTAACGCTAAGCAGAATTTGGCTAATTGCTTAAAAATGTTACTGTGATTTCTCATGTACCTGCTTGAGGTTGTCCTGTGTTCTTGTGTGTATAGAATGTTTAGTAGGTTTTAACAAGTAGTGTGACTTATCTGCAATTATGAGGTGACTATCCTGTGGGAGAGGGAGCAAAATAAACACAAGAATAGTTAAATGGCCTCATAAGAAGTAGCTAATTCTTCACTTAGGTTCCATGCAAAGTAACTTAACATATATTTAGTAACACAAGAAGTGTCTAGATCTGAATTTTTATTCAATAGCGTGATACACATGTTTCTATTTGTTATCTTTTCCATGTAGCATACGTCTGCACATTATCAAAGCAACTTATAAAGTTTAATTTTATGTTTTCTTTTTTGCTTTACTATTTAGCCCTTACCAGGAACATTCAAACATTTATAAGTTGTCATAAATGTAACTAGTCAAACATTTGAATCATACAAGAAGTAATAAGATTTCAGTCTGAATATTGTAGAAAGTAACCTTACCTCATATGTAGTCTCATAAGAAGTAACTAATTCTTTACTTATATTCCAACTCATCGAATATTTTTACATGTAGCATATGTGTGCACATTATCGAACCAACTCATAATTACTTATTGCAATTTGTTCATTATTTGCATTATGATTTTTTAGTTTATATCTGTCTCTAATCCTGAACATTTAGGAAGTAACTAGGCATGCATTCAATCATATCTTAAGTTTGAAAGTAGATATTCAGTAGGGCTGTTTTGAAAGATATGTGTAATAACATTTCTTTCATTGTTTGTTGTGTAATAACATTTAACTATTAACCTTATTATTAGTTTCGCCAAATGATGGATAATGGACCATTTAACTATGATGCGAGCTACTAGTGTTGTGTAATAACACGATTTTTTTGTAGTCTCCTGAGGTTCTTATTGATTAGTTAGACTTTGAAAATCTGTATAGAAATTAGTTATATCTATATGTCTAGATGTTGCATGAATATTAATTGGGTTGTTTTTTTGTCTCACGAGTTGAGCTGACCAGAGCCTTGTCTGTCTTCCTTGCTTTTGGTTCAGGTTTGGGGGCAAGGGTAGCGTGGAGCTGGTCCTGAAAGAGGAGCACAGGTGCGTGCCGCAGGAGTCTGTCGATGAACTTGCATCCTTGCACAAGGTGAGTCTGGTGGTTGGGTTGCCGTTATTGGTCGGAGCTCGTGTTGACCATTATGTGTGCATGCCATGTATTTGATGTTTCGTCTGGCTGGTGAGAGCATGGTTGTTATCAGCACGTCTTCATCAAATTAACTTCTCTGATAATGATGTGATGCCTTCATTGTTTATCTGCAGTTCGCAAGAGGAGGCACAAAAGATTGTGATGGCTTGTAATAAGCACAAGGTGTGCTATTCTTCTCATTGATGCAAATAAATATGCAACAAAAGAGCATTTGAATACTTCCCAGTGTGCATTAGACTGTACCATGTTTTGACAGTTTAAGGACTCTAGTACCCGATGATATTTTGAACTAGTTATTTTTCACCATTTCAAATGTGCATTCGCAACTGCTCTAAGTGTTCACTAATGTGCATTCTCCATGTTTTGTCTGAATGATAAAGTAACTAATAACTGGTTTACATGAGATTATAAGTAACTAATGTTTACTGACATTAGATAGGAAGAAACCATGCCTTCATTTTCAATATACAAAAAGTAATTAAATTTATGAAACATGAGATTAGAAGTAACTAATGATTTTGTTGACATGATATAGGAAGTAACTGGGCTTTGATGTGAAACATGTAGCAAGTAATTAAATTTGTGTGCAATTATGTTGGAAGCAGAGAGTCCCTTGTTGCAAACATTTAGTTAGGAGTTACCTCCTTTTCATAATCTGTACTTTTTTTTGTGCACCATGCGCCACCTGCACCTTTTCTCACTAATTGCCTTTTTTCCCACGCCACATCCACATGAAGTAACACCATCCCTTTTCTCACTAATTGCACCTTTTCCACAAGAAGTAACTAGTTCAGAATTTTTATTCTGCACTTATTTGTTTTAATTTCCACCATTTCAAGAGCTTGTTCTGGTATCATTATTGCTATATTTTTATCTTATTTTCAAGGTTGATGGTTATGAAAGAAGACAGGTGTATGATTGACTGATGAAGCATCACCAAATTTTGAATCCAGCACACAAGGATATGTTACTAGCTTTAACAATGGGTGCACCAACAGTCCAACACAGCTAGCCCAGACTGTACAAATACCATGGATGATGTCGATAGAGGTATTTTTTAGCTCTTAATTTTCTACCTTTAATTAGTTTCTGCCGTCTTGATCTATAAGTAATGAACCATTCATTTACATAATATTGTAAATAACTAGCCCCTGGTTTACAATAAATAAGAAGTAAATAATCAATAATTTTAACATGATAATAAGTAACATTCTACTGATTTAAAACATATAAGAAGTAACTAATCAACCATTTTACACTAGATAGGAAGGAACTACCCATCTATTCTCACTAGATAGGAAGTAACTACCCATCTATTCTCACTAGATATGATGTCCCTAATTTGGAACTCATATAAAGTAACTGGATTTTTTTCTTATTGTGATATGAACTGAAAATCATAAAAAATAACTAGTGATGCACCAAAAAGTGTCATAAACGTATTTTTCCCTAGGTGCTTCATCAGGGTCAGCTAACCCTGGTGGATTTTTAATTTTGAGTGAAAAAATAGTGATATGAACTACAGAACTAGCCTATGATGAAGAGAACCAGCCAACAGTTGTGTTGTCCCCGACACTCTGCCTTCACCCCTGCATGACCTATTCTGTACCATATTAGCAGATCAAAATTTTCATGTTTTATCTGATAAATAAGTAGTTTGGGCGCCTTTCATTCAGAAAGTCTGGTGATATATCATAATCAACTTACTTTTGTGTTCCTCCTTTTCTAGGTGCTGCTAACTCAGTCCTTTTGTCATAAGTCTTTATCAACTTCCTTTTTTGTGTTCAGTGCATCACAATAGTTATTTCTACATCAAATAGTCAATGCTTGGCACACATATTCATCAGTTATCTACCAAACATGTACATCCTCTCACCATAATCCCTACAACTATATGTTGTGTTGGTAGTATTTTATTATGCACTCTGCTACTAATGCATATGTGTGTTATCGCTCAGTGAATGCCCCATGTTATGCTGCTTTTTAGCTATGCCTACTTTATTTAACCTCATGTTTTTTATGGGTAAACAAACAAAACATGAAGAAATAGTTTTAGCTATAGGCATCACATGTTCCTGGCATCTCTGTTAATGTTCATTCTCATTTTGAGTTAAAAAGTAATGCGTTACTACATATTCCTCGTTCTATTAGTTTATAAATAATGTGCAACTACAATATGGGATAGGAAGAAATCCTCGTTCTTTTAGTTTATAAATAATGTGCAACTACAATATGGGATAGGAAGAAATCTGCCATTGATATTCATGAGATTTAGAATAACTACCCATTTATCCACATGGCATTGGAAGTACTTTGCCACTGATTTGGAACACACAGGAAGTAATAAAATCTTGCATTACATTATGTAGTAAGTAACTTTTCTATCCAGGTTATCTTATATAAGTAAAAGTATCTTATTTTGCTTCAGTATTATTTAATGCTTTTAGTCGGTAACTTGTCATATTTCGCTAGTCCATAGGAAGTAGCTTCATATAGTTTGAGACAAATAGGAAGTAATTGTTCCCATCATTATTGTACTTCCTGGTGAGAATGTAGCCGTATGACGTAACCCCTGATCGTTAGCTTCATCTTGTGACTGAGTTTGTTTCATCTGCTCTAAAAGCTTGTACTTCCCAATCAACATCTGGAGCTGCTTCATTTAGGTTAAACAACGCCCCACCTAAAACTGTAAAGATGTTACATTTTTTCTTAGTTTTCATTAGTTACTTTAACCAAACCATATGCATGCAGCAGATAGCATGGATAACATATTCATGTTGTTATCCACATTGTTAGCTTTTTTTTGTAGTTATTTACAGTTCATATGATGATAATGGGATATTATCTATGAATCTGTTTCTTTTGCTTTCAGGGAAAGAGACATAAATCCAATGATCAGGGAGTTAAGAATTCATGTTGTAGGGTTTAATTTGTCTTCTATTTTTGTTACATAACACAACAGGATGCATTGCTTCATATTGAAGGAAGCAACACAAGATATTAATGCTATTGCTGGGGTAGAAATATGTTATGTACAGAGATACTGTGTTGTAAGAAATATATTTTTAGGACATGAATCGTCTGAGATGTAACTACTTGTAGTCCAAACTAAGAGGATCAGTTGCTGGAGTAATCTCTCGGTACAAATTGGTATGTTTTTAGGATGCAAAGTTTGTGTACCTAGATAACCTTGTTGTGAATTGGACGAACCTTTTATCTACTCATTTCGGTCTTTGTTTTCCATTTAATTGTCCTCTTTTTTCGCCTTGAATCGTGTCTGGATTTGGTTGTGTTTCACTCTAGCAACAACAACATATTGGGAACAACACTACAGTTGCAGTGTTTGCAGGCAAACATGGGTTTCTATTACTTTTTTGGGCTATAAACAGTCTTTGCAGGCAAACACAGGTTTTTGTTACTTTTTTGGGGCTATAAACACTGACTTTTGTTACTTTACCTTGGCTAGCCTTTTGTTTTTGTACTACTAGTTCTCTTCCTGCTTTTTTGTCTGACGCAACGAGTCAATAATGCCTACTTTTTCCCACCGCACGCCCCTTCCTACTTGTGTAGTACTGTGACGTTGCCTTGGGTGCTGAGGCCCTTTTCCATAAATGGAAACATGCCAAAAATGGGGGGCTCTCCACTTAAGACTAAAAGGAGAGGGCTCTCCGTGTAGTCGCCTCCTAGCTGGAAAAACCAGTTCATTCCTTGGCTTCCACACCATGGCATCCATGGCAAGGGCAAAAAACAATGGCATCTCCACCCCTATCCCTACCCGATCAATCCGCCCTGCCCCTTGTAGTCGCAGCGCACCCCGCCTGCGCAGCCGCCGCCCACGCCAGCGTCGCGGACGCGTCTGCCGAGCTCGGGCTCCGCCTCGTTAGCTCCGGCGACACCCTGCACCTGCGGCCCAGCCGGAACCCGTCCATCTCTGGTGTGACGGGAGGAGGAGGTGGAGGAGGCCGAGGCGCCGGTGAGGAGGAGCGGTGGCGGCAGCAGCGGCGCAAGTTGAACCGGACGCCGCCCATCTCCGGCGGCTAGTCTGCAGCATCGCCTCCCAGTGGAACAAGAGGTAATTTCCAGTTTTGAACAAGAAAGGAGCTAGAGAGCAACTACTTTTTCCATTGTGACAAGGCAAAGTAAGATTTCAGGATGAGATGAGTAAATTACCTCTTGCTCCAATAATTTTAGATTAAGAGTAGGCACAATTTTAGAGAAATTTATTCTTTACTTGACAAATGTGTAGTGAATGTGAAGCAAGATGAAATTTATCCTTAAGGCTCTGTTCGGCTGATACAAGGAATAGTGTTTGGCTGGTAGATTGAATAGTGTTGTGTGAGAGGAAATAAGTCGAGATAAGCCGAGCCTAGATAAGCCTGATGTCCTAAAGAATCTAATTAATAAGAGAATAGGGTTCGTGTGCTGGAAATAATTTATCATGGTCAAGTTGTGCATCTGCTATTCTGCTTCAGTACATTCAAGAGAATGAGAGATTAAAGTACTAGGTTCAGAATCAATCATCTATAACTCCTATATAGGAGCTCCCCACTAGGGAGTTCTCTCAACATGCAAGCATGCCACCTCAACAGCCCTACTAAGACCATGACATCCAGTGATGGGCCCCATTGTTTGAACTAGCTAAAAAATGTTATAACTCAAAAATCAAAAAACCAAATTAAATTCTGATTACACCATTGGATTCCTTTTAATAAATCCTTCAAAACAAGATCTCATATGAATATATTTTGATAAAATGACAAATAGGCCCTATCGATGGTAGTTGGTATAGAGTAAAGTGAAAAATAAAAAAAAGAATGAAAAAAAGGAAAAGGAAAAAGAAGAAAGAAGAAAGAAAAAGAATAGGAGGGTGATAGTAATCTATAACTCCTATATAGGAGCTCCCCACTAGGGAGTTCTCTCAACATGCAAACATGCCACCTCAACAGCCCTACTAAGACCATGACATCCAGTGGTGGGCCCCATTGTTTGAACTAGCTAAAAAATGTTATAACTCAAAAATCAAAAAAACCAAATTAAATTCTGATTACACCATTGGATTCCTTTTAATAAATCCTTCAAAACAAGATCTCATATGAATATATTTTGATAAAATGACAAATAGGCCCTATCGATGGTAGTTGGTATAGAGTAAAGTGAAAAATAAAAAAAAGAATGAAAAAAAGGAAAAGGAAAAAGAAGAAAGAAGAAAGAAAAAGAATAGGAGGGTGATAGTAATATTCTAACTCATAGATTTCTCCTACATACTCGCGGCAACGCGTAGGGAATTGAGGAATATAAAGGAATGGCAGCGTAGATAGTCCTAGCAGAAACATAACGATCGGATCTTTTTTCATTTGACATCATGAAATATATCCATTTTTATACTAAATAGCTATTCAACACGTGAGTAGGCCCGGCACCACCCCTAAACTACGCTTAAAAAAGTGTAAGTTATGGTTTCTAAAGTTCCTTTTGGACTGCAAATAAAGCTAGGTGAATTTTGGTGAAATACCACCGTGACTTTAGTATGTCATCATGCTAACACACGGTAACACCAATTACTCTAGGGTTTAGGGCCGCAGCAACGCGCGTGGTGTTCAAACCTAGATCAAACCTAGATCAAAGAATTACCAACGGCGGCGACGAGGTTGCTGAGGTCACCGAAATTCTCTCTTATGATCCGATGCGCGAGGTTGCCGAAATTCTCTCTTACGATCATTGCATTTTTCTTAATTCCCGCAGCAACGCGCAGGTGAGATTCCCCTGGTTTGTTAAACACCCACAACATGCTTGCTGCTCTTCCTATGTAGCCTTTGCCTCTTTGAGTAGTACATTATGCTAATCTAGAGGCAACTAAATTAATAATCCTCTTTGCTCTTTTGGATACTGGATAGGATGGTATACAGTAAATGTGAAGTGAACCATGGACCATGACCTTGTTAAATGAATTCGCCAGTTTCAGATTGAATGGAGTTTCCAGAATACATGATTATGTATGTACTGATTCTGAGACACAATGTACTGATTCCAGAAAAAAAAATGACATTACTTTGAATAAATAAGAACCTCTCTTTTACAGAACTATTGCACCAGACACCAAATGCATCACTAAAACTTTGGTGTGCTTCTTGCAGGTACTAAAATCAGCTTTCTTGTTGAGTTAGCAGCTTTTGCTTGTCAATTCAGTGTTCGTGATCAGAGACGAGAGCAAGCTAATTAATTCCCATGGATCCCCCTCGCTCATCGATGTGGCTGCACCAAACCATGGAAGAAGATAATTCTGCCTTGCTGCGGTACTTGATTGCAGAGGACCAGCCGAATTATGAGTTGTTGCTTGATGACGATGAGGAAGAGTTGTTTCACCTAGATGTTATGGTCAATGGGTGTAATGACTTTATTCGTATAAATTATCTGTTCTTCTTTCTCTTGTGATGATCTGTATTGTCAGTTAATGGATTTGTATTCATATAAATTATTTATGTACTTGGTGACAGATTTCTCTTGTCTAGATTAATCTTGTGATTTTGCCATCTTGCTGTTGAAGTTTGTCGCTTCCTGTCATGTCTGCCATGGAAGAAAAATGTGCACATACAACTTGTGCAAGTGTTTATCTGAAATATTCACTAGTTTTGACAGCACTTGCTGGAAGTGCAGGCTGGAAGTGTTTATCTGAAATGTTCTCTAGATTAATCTTGTGATCCTGCTAGAGTGCCATGCTCTGCCAATGGTCTGAACTCTGAAGGGGGGTCTTCTCTGATGATTAGCTGCTAGAGTGCTAGGTAAACTGCCTTGGAAACGTCTGACCAGCAGAAGAACCTTGGAGATCTCCAAATCCCGAAAATTTCCCAAATTAGCTTCTCAGATCAGCAATATCTGACATTTCTTTTCGGAGAAAATACCACCCCCAGTTCCCTTTGTATCCCAGATTTTATATAAAGCCGTGCAGAGCAATGCTAACTTGTAAAATGGATGAAGTCATTTCTAATGCAGTACATCAGACAGACAGAGAAACAAAATTGCTTCACAGCCATGCCAGTCAACCCAGGAAATGGAGACGTCCAATAAGTATTGTAAGATTTATTAGTCTATAACAATTCTTTTGATCTAGATAGTATCATCTAGTCCCCGGCTTGTCAGTAACAGGGCAACCCAGAAGGAACAATGCTGTCTTAATTTGATTGAAATGACAAAATCAACACTGATGTCTATTGACAACATGACCATGGGGTTTAACTGAAAACAAAAGCCAAAAGCAAGTCTGAAAGCCCAGATTCTAGATCTCCTCTGTTTTACAGGCACTGGTGGCATCAATTCAACATCCATCTATATTGCACCAACTGTGTTGACAGAACACTTGCCATCACATATATCAGAAACGCAGCTTTTTTTTTTTTTGATACTTTGAAACGCAGCTTTAAACGACTTCTGCTCCTCTTCTGTCATTCCTTCCCTACAATCACTCTGGATCACTTCTTGAGCAGCCTTTATACTTGATAGGATTCCGGATCCAACCAGGGATTTCCCTCAGCGAGTAGGGATGCACTGGCTGAGGTGGACGGCGGCGAGGACGGCACCTGGGCGCCGTCGAGGTTGAACGGGAGAGAGAGGGCGCAGGAGGAGGAGGCGGCGGCTAGGGTTGGGGTCTCCCGGCTCCCTGAGGAAGCCGGAAACAATTTTATGTTTCTGCTTAATCCAAAACGAGGAGTTTACAAAAGTATTTATGACTCTCACACTTTTCTAATCAAACCCCTAAGACTCTCGAAAATAAACGAACTGGGCCCTAGGCCCCACCCGCCGGCGCACCCTCCTAGCCACGTCGTGTGCGGCGGCGACCGAACGTGATGCCCGTCATAACATCTCTCCCCGCCTGCGCAAATAGCTCGTCCTCGAGCTGGAAGTCGGGGTAGTGAACGCGGAACTCGTCGACCTTCTCCCAAGTAGCATCGTCCTCTGGAAGTCCACGCCACTTGATGCGGACGTACCACACCCTGCGGCGCTGCTTTGCTCATAACGCTCCCTCCGGCTCTGGAAGGATGCGGCCGTCCAGCAACGGGGGCATGTCACCTGGCGCAGCTGGCGGGTCCCCGCGGTGAAGCGTCCCCTCATCAGAGGTGACTAAATGTGATACAAATACCAGTCCCAGGAGGCTGGTACCACATTTATTACATCAGATGGTTCATTACCGTACAACACGTCGAGGCTGTGGGCATGGGAGCGCCACTGCCACGAGAAGCAACATAAGAACTACAGACCAAACTACGATAGCAACAGCATCTAAGATATCTTCAGAGTCTTGCGCCATGGAAGCTTCCTGTGGAGACCCTGAATCCACAGGCACGGGTTGGGTGCAGGACAACAACCTACTCGACGTCTTCGGGAACGAAGTCGGGATCCTCCTCTGAAAAACAGTTAATCAAGCAAGGGTGAGTACATACGTACTCAACAAGTTCAACCCCACCCACGGAGGGGCTAATAAGCAGATCATGCACAGGATATATCAAGGATCAGGATAAGGTTTATTTTGCAAACGCATTTACTCATGCAGGGGTTTGTTTTCGAAAAGGATTTTCGCAAACAGTTTTTATAACTCAGGCAACTCAGTTGTTTTGTGAAAACCAAATGAGGACCACCGGACTCCCCGTCCGCAGTAGCCCAGGCACACAGCCACACACCTTTCCAGAAATCAACTCACGCCTTGAAAACATTACAAACCCAAACACTAGTTTTGTGACCACACCGTGACTCGTCCAATACCGTGGACACGGCTATTCGAATAGGTTTTACACTCTGCAGAGGTTGTACATCTTTACCCACAAGTAGGGTACCGCCACACGAACACCTTAGTGTCGGCGCGGATCCTATCAAAGCCATTACCCACCTTAGCTAACCCTACGAGCCACCACGGGAGCAACAAGGGGTTATCTCTCGTAACCAGGGCGTACCTCACACAGATCGTACCCCTACTCCTTGATCTCCCCTGCTCACCCGCACTCCTGATGGCCAGTAGATTAACTAGTGGGATTTATGCTAAGCCGTTGCCACATACAACGGTCGAGTGGTAGTACGATAATTGGGTCAGGTGAGATGTCACGCAACCCGGTCCTTAACGACAAGATGGACATCTCCAACACGCTCAACCACAAAGGTACGAGCTCACCCATACTCCTGACACACGCGTCCATCCCGTCTACCCAGTTCTTTACTCATTTTCCACAATATCCCATTCCCATTTTTAAAGCACTCACACATTTTAAAGAAATCATTTAGGGCAATCAAAGATCAATCATAGCAATCAAAGGTGGCTATCCTACCGGGTTTTAACAGTAAAACAATATGCAATTTATAAAACGGGTCATAGGGTTGTATTTATAAAACTGGGATCAAGGCATGCATCAAATGATGAGATTGAACTTGCCGTCTTCGAAGTCCTCGGGGAGTTCCTGCTCGTGGTTCGGGACTCCGGTCTCCTGCTCGCAGTACTCGGCTCCAAGCTCCGGCTCGCGGTACTCTTCCTCGTTTACTCCGTCGGCTACGGCACACACAAGCAAGCATACAATCAATACAAGCACACAAAATTTACCGGCTGAGCTCAGGGAGAAAAAAGATAATAAGGGAGTAAATATTATTTAGGGGTATATGGCTCGGCGGAAAGTAGATGGAGGGCCGGGGCAAGAGCTGGGATCGATCGGGCGAAAAAAATATGAAATGACGCGTTAAAGGCGTCATTAGGATTAAATAGGGGGCTTAAGGACCTAACTGTAAATAGGTTTAATATGGAAAGGGTTTGGTTATAATTTACAAATAGTAAAAGGTTTTGATTAAAGGATGCAGGGACCTAGTTGTAAATTGTATTATAGAGGCAGGGGTTTAAACAAAGATTATCTTATGGGATAGGGGTTTTTTTGAAAGAAAGAGAGAGAGGGGGGAGTAGGAGGGGCTCGGGTGGAAAAGAAAAGGCAGGGGGGTGTTTTTGCAAAAGGGGACGTCTCCCCCGCTTCCTTTTCGTTTTCAGACAGAGGAGGGGGAAGTTCGACCGGGCGGCCGGCCGGTGGGGGGGTGCTCGCCGGCGACCTGAGGTACGGCGGTGGCCGGGAGTAGGGGAAAACAGAGAGGGGGCCGAGGGGATCTCAGCCCTGTGCTCACCTTGGGCTGAGGTGGCCGGTGGAGGCGGCTCCGCGGGCGGCGGCTCGCGGTGGCGAAGGTGAGCGGCGGCGGTGCGGTGTGGGCTGGGGAGGGAGAGAGGGAGGCTGGCTGTGGAGGTGCGAGACGTGAAGGGCGGCGCCGACCTCTTATTTATAGGTGCGGGGAGGCGGTGGAAGGGCCGGGTCGAGCATGCGGTCCTCGTGCGGCCGGCGGCGAGGTCGGTTCGGCTCTGCCGGTGACGGGACGTGAGCGACGAATTAATGGCGGTCGCGACGCGGTGATGCTGTGGACAGGACTCGTCGGGCAGGAGTGTGGTGGCGAGGTGGTGGCAGGCGGCGTTGGCGCGAAGCGGCCAGCGGTTTGCGGCGGTTGGCACGGGGCGGCGGTGTTAATGCCGCTCGGCGTCCGGTGGCGCGACGGCTCGGCGCTGCGGCGGTGTGGGGTCGCCGACGTGACGCTTCGGGCAGGCGCGGCGGTGGTGTCCGCGGGGTCGCGACCGGCGGTCCGCGGCCGCGGGGCCGGAGACGTGACGGCAGCGGGCAACCGAGGCACAGGTGTGGGTGAGCTACGCGGTCTGCGGCGAGGCGCGGCAGTGGTGCGCCGGCGTCGCAGCGCGGCAGGGCGGGGGGGCCGGCGCGGCAGCGGCTGGTGCGGCCGGCGTCCTGGCGCAGTGCGCGCGCGTGCGGCGCGTGCGTCGAGGCGTGCCAACGCGTGCGGCCGCGCCGTGCGGTCGTGTGAGGCGAGGAAGCCGACGTGCGGTGCGCCCGAGGGAGAGGCAAGCCGGCGGGGCCAGGAGCAGAGGCGCGGGCCGGGAGCAGCAGCGGCGCCGAAGGAAGAAGAAAGGAGGAGGGAAGGAAAGAAGAAAAAGAAAAGGAGAAAAGGAAATAGAAAAAAAGAGAAAAGAGAAAAAGGGAAAAGGAAAAGGAGAAAAAGGAGGAAAGAAAAGAGAAAAGGGTTAGAAAAATTGGAAGAAATTCTAGGAAAATTAGGAGAGAGGGGAAAAAGGATTTTCTCGGGTTCGAGCACTTGCGGGGCTGACGCGGTGTCGGCAGCGGAGCAGGCCGGCTGGCGGGACCATGGCGGGCTCGGGATTCCCGGCGAGGTGGCCGACAGCGGCGCTGCAGCGGTGCTGTGCGACACGACACGGAGGGCGGCGGTGGCTCGAGTGATGGCGGGCGGGATGGGCGGTGCCGGCGGGATTCGCGGCACGCGCGCCGAGGGAAGGAGGGAGGGAAAAGATGATCGGGGTTTTGAGGAGACAATCGAGCTCAGCGGAAAAGTTTTGAAAACACGTGTGATTTAACAGGTGATTTATTAGGGCTAAAAACGCGGGCGTTACAAACCTACCCCACTTAAAATGAATCTCATCCTCGAGATTCGATGGGTTCCTGAACAAGTGGGGAAACTCTTTCTTCAGCGTGTCTTCTCGCTCCCACGTGGCTTCTTCTACTCTGCCAACTCAGGGGCTGCCATCCTATAGGGTCTCTTGGCTATGGGAGAGGTTCCGGGGATGAGGTCGATGACAAACTCTATATCCCTATTTGGTGGCATTCCAGGGAGTTCTTCAGGGAATACATCTGGATATTCCCGTACTACTGGGATTTCTTATAAGGACTTGGCCTCCATGCTAAAAACCATTATGTTTGGTCTGCTTCCTCGGGCATGTCACTTGTGAACCATCTGGGCTGGTTAGGTGTATTACTTTATCAGCACAACTTATAAGGCCATGGTGATGGGTTAACCAATCCATCCAAGAATCACATCTATCCCTTTGGACTTCAGTACTACTAGGTCCGCTAGAAGCTCTACCCCACTTAAAATGATCATTACCCGAGAGCAACCCAGTTGACACTTAATGTCGCCTCCGGGCATTCGGGTTACCAGGGGTGTTTTTAGTAGTACTGTGGGTATATTATGCTTTTCCACAAAACTTGAGGATATGAACGAATGTGATGCTCCTGAATCAAATAATACGGTTGCCAAGACTGAGCTGGCCAGGAACTCACCGAGCACTACGCCTTGTGCTTCTTGAGCCTCTTGTGCGTTGATATGGTTGACGCGGGCTCGTCCATAAGACTGTTGGGGCTGCCTCATCTGCTGGTTGTTATTGCCGAAGTTGTTGTTGCTGCGAACTGGCACGTGGTTGGCTCCAGATACAACCGGTCTCGGCCCATGCACTGAGTTGGAGAAGGCTGAGGTTGCTGGCTTTTTGGCGTATGGGCAGTTGGCAATGAAGTGTCCGGTCTCACGGCAGTTGAAACATACTCGGGTGTTGCTGTTGTTGGCAGTGACCTGGCTAGTATTGTTTTGTGGAGGCTTCATGGTGTTCTGGTTGTTGTACTGTTTAAACTGGGTTCTGGGGCCCTGAGAGCTCATGCTTGTGACTGGGTTTTGTACTGCATGGGGGCATGGAACCTGGACATGGGGTGACCGAAGCTTCTCTGTCTCTGGGAACGTTCTTGCTGCTGAGCCTTGTTCTCCATGAATTTGCGCTTGTTTTCTTTCTTCTCTTCTGCCTTGGCTCTCTCGGTGAGGATGGCCATGTTCATGAGGGTATTGAAATCCGGATAGATCTGAGGGGTAAGCAGAGTCCTCAGTTCCGGAGTCAAGCCCTTCTTGAACATGTCCTGCTTCTTCGAGTCCTTGTCCACTTCTTCAGGGGCATAGCGGGCTAACTCTATGAACTGGTAGGTGTATTCCTCCACGGACTTGTTGCCTTGGCGAAGTTCACGGAACTCGTCTGCCTTGCGTTTCAGTGTGGCTTCTTGGATGTGGTAGCGACGAAACTCTTCCACAAACTCATCCCAAGTGATGGTGGAGGGATCTTTGGTCGCTGCACAGTAGTTTTCCCACCAGGCTAAGGCTGTTCCAGTGAGCTGGTGAGTGGCCAAAAGAACCTTGTCCCGATCCTCACAGTTGAATGGCTCTAGTTCCCTTAGGATGGCCCTTAGCCAGTCATCTGCATCCAAGGGATTCACGGATCCGCCAAACGTGGGTGGCTTTGTCCGGAGAAATTCTATCAGTTTCTCATTCATGCCCAGAACACGGGGCTTTGGGCGGGTGATGGCATTGGCTATGGCTTCCAGCAACAGGGTCTGGTTAGCCAATACTTGCGCCAGGTCTACGGCAGTTGGTGGCGGTGGCGGAACCATGTTTTCTCCTCTATTTTCGTCCTGATTCACTTCTTGGTCGTTAGGGCGCTCCCTTCGTTCAGCATGCGATCCTTCCGCATTTGGGTCCATACGACCGGATCCTTGGAAGCTCCTGGCGGGACGCCTTGAAACCATCTGTAGGGGAGCGGGTTTCTATGAGATTTTATGTGATGTTTAAGTTGATTAAGACGGGCTTTTGAAAAGACAGGATCTGACTCCTGCCATCAAGCACACAACAAGCACACATGACAAACAAGCACAAACAACTTTATTTGAACCATGAGAGGAGGATACATCCCGAACTACTCGACTGGTACAACGCTGGTACACTACATGATTTGGTACCACGACAAAAGCTAAGGGTGCGACTCTAAGCTTGGACCATTACGGCTTCATTCCTTGGCAAGAGCTTCTGCGGCATGCTACTCGCGGGGCGAGCCATCTTCTGGGGCGGAGTGTGCTTCCAGTGGAATGAGCAGCTCATCACCGTCATCATCCTGGGGGTTCCCATTTTCTTGGGGCTGGGTGGAAGTTCCTTCTTCGACGGTTGATGTTGGTTGCTCGGTGGCTACAGACGGTGTTGGAGTCTCAGGAACTCCTCCCCATCCTATGAGGGGTGTCCCAATTAGGACTTGTGCTTCTCCCACAGCCGGGACGGGTGTTCCACTGTTGGTCCATTCCTGTATGCGCTGATCCTGGATCCGCCTGAGGCTCTCATGGGCAACAGCCTCACTACTTATGGCGGCCGCGGTCCTTGCTTCAGCTTGGGCTACTCGAACTTGGTGCATCCTTACTATGACCTCCGCTTGCTCAGCCCGACCAATTTGCTCTCTTAGGAACTTGGCCTGATCATCAAAGAGTTTATCCAGGGAGACGAGGTAGGCAACTACATGGTACAAAAGATCTTCTTGGTGACGGTGCCGTTCCAGGTTTCTCATGCGGGCCTGCCAGACTGGAGTCCGAGTGGCGGGAGGATAAAGCCACGCGCCACGGGATCTTCTTGGTGAACGGAGAGTTTTCCGGAGGGCCAAGGGATAGGTATCCCGATGTCGAAAACCTGTGGCAGTCACGCGCCACGGCTCGATGTTGGGGTAGCGGGTGCTTCTGGCGTTGGAGAGGACCACCCTACCGCGAAGAGTGCCGAGTTGCTCGTACTCTCTACTGTAGTACCTTGGGCGCTCAGTGATACCGAGGCGCACCAGGGAGTTGATAAGAAGGCGAGCAAAACCAGGCTTCTCCTGGCACACGCCTTGGGTCCATCCATCTTCGGCCATCTGAAAGCAAGGGTAGAGTTGAACAAGTTGTGCAAAGGTAGGGTACAAAAGATAGATAGTTTTATTTATTCACAAGGTTGGGTACACTCCTCAGGAGTACACTTATTATTATTAGGATGATAGCTCTAGCCTAGGCACTCTATTTTCTTCTCATGGGGATTCCTCCTCAGGCTGAATGCGACGCTTCTTTGGTGGGAGGTCTTGTTCCAACATCACATCCTCGGTCTGGGTTCCCTTATCCCAGTGGGTTTCTTCGGGTTCATCATCCATCAACCCAGCTTCTTCTCTTCTCCTGCGCTCCTTGTGGAGCTCATCCCATAGGTCCTTGTGGAATATTTCAGAACATTCCCTTTCCCTGGCGTAATCTCGCTGCAGGTTAGCTAGGGAAACTTCCGCCGTCCTCGTCTTTATCCTCTCTAATTCTATCCTTTGTTCTGCTCTTTCTGCCCTGTCGATTTGGTGCTTCAGCTGCTCTGCCTGTTCATGGAAAAGGTGGTCTAAGCCATTGAGGTAAATGGACAGGTGAGAAACCGTATCTTCTAGGTCTTCTTCTTCTCTTCCAAGTCCTCTCATCCGGGCGGTCCATGAGCGTCCTCTTCCTCCAGAGGGTGGGAAAAATCCCATTGGAGTCCATCGAAGGTGTCGCTTATAGACCACTCGTAGGCGTCGCAGGGCTTTTCGGGCGGCTTTTGGGTATGTGTCGGTGAAGCGAAACCCAGTGGTGGAGATGAACCAAGGATCTATGTCGGGGTAGAGTGTGCTCCTTCCCACGAAGATCATCACTTTACACCGAAGGGTGCTTCTGAGTTCATACTCCCGATAGAGGTACTCCGGTGGGCTCGCAACTCCGATGCGCTCCAAGCTGAGCAGTAGCAACTTAGGGAGGCCAGGATTTGGGGGGCAGATTCCTCCGTTCCACTCATTGTCAGCCATCTGGGACCAACAAAGCCACGGTGAGTGCTTTGCGTGGAAGGTGTGCTAAGCAAGGAAGATCTAGTAGAGAAAGGCTTAGAAAAGGGGTCTCGGGTCCTAGGGGTCGCGTCCTACGGCCAACCTACGGCTCTGATACCACCTGAAGCGTCCCCTCATCAGAGGTGACTAAATGTGATACAAATACCAGTCCCAGGAGGCTGGTACCACATTTATTACATCAGATGGTTCATTACCGTACAACACGTCGAGGCTGTGGGCATGGGAGCGCCATTGCCACGAGAAGCAACATAAGAACTACAGACCAAACTACGATAGCAACAGCATCTAAGATATCTTCAGAGTCTTGCGCCATGGAAGCTTCCTGTGGAGACCCTGAATCCACAGGCACGGGTTGGGTGCAGGACAGCAACCTACTCGACGTCTTCGGGAATGAAGTCAGGATCCTCCTCTGAAAAACAGTTAATCAAGCAAGGGTGAGTACATACGTACTCAACAAGTTCAACCCCACCCACGGAGGGGCTAATAAGCAGATCATGCACAGGATATATCAAGGATCAGGATAAGGTTTATTTTGCAAACGCATTTACTCATGTAGGGGTTTGTTTTCAAAAAGGATTTTCGCAAATAGTTTTTATAACTCAGGCAACTCAGTTGTTTTGTGAAAACCAAATGAGGACCACCGGACTCCCCGTCCGCAGTAGCCCAGGCACACAGCCACACACCTTTCCAGAAATCAACTCACGCCTTGAAAACATTCCAAACCCAAACACTAGTTTTGTGACCACACCGTGACTCGTCCAATACCGTGGACACGGCTATTCGAATAGGTTTTATACTCTGCAGAGGTTGTACATCTTTACCCACAAGTAGGGTACCGCCACACGAACACCTTAGTGTTGGCGCGGATCCTATCAAAGCCATTACCCACCTTAGCTAACCCTACGAGCCACCACGGGAGCAACAAGGGGTTATCTCTCGTAACCAGGGCGTACCTCACACAGATCGTACCCCTACTCCTTGATCTCCCGCTGCTCACCCGCACTCCTGATGGCCAGTAGATTAACTAGTGGGATTTATGCTAAGCCGTTGCCACATACAACGGTCGAGTGGTAGTACGATAATTGGGTCAGGTGAGATGTCACGCAACCCGGTCCTTAACGACAAGATGGACATCTCCAACACGCTCAACCACAAAGGTACGAGCTCACCCATACTCCTGACACACGTGTCCATCCCGTCTACCCAGTTCTTTACTCATTTTCCACAATATCCCATTCCCATTTTTAAAGCACTCACACATTTTAAAGAAATCATTTAGGGCAATCAAAGATCAATCATAGCAATCAAAGGTGGCTATCCTATCGGGTTTTAACAGTAAAACAATATGCAATTTATAAAACGGGTCATAGGGTTGTATTTATAAAACTGGGATCAAGGCATGCATCAAAGGATGAGATTGAACTTGTCGTCTTCGAAGTCCTCGGGGAGTTCCTGCTCGTGGTTCGGGACTCCGGTCTCCTGCTCGCAGTACTCGGCTCCAAGCTCCAGCTCGCGGTACTCTTCCTCATTTACTCCGTCGGCTACGGCACACACAAGCAAGCATGCAATCAATACAAGCACACAAAATTTACCGGCTGAGCTCGGGGAGAAAAAAGATAATAAGGGAGTAAATATTATTTAGGGGTATATGGCTCGGCGGAAAGTAGATGGAGGGCCGGGGCAAGAGCTGGGATCGATCGGGCGAAAAAAATATGAAATGACGCGTTAAAGGCGTCATTAGGATTAAATAGGGGGCTTAAGGACCTAACTGTAAATAGGTTTAATATGGAAAGGGTTTGGTTATAATTTACAAATAGTAAAAGGTTTTGATTAAAGGATACAGGGACCTAGTTGTAAATTGTATTAAGAGGCAGGGGTTTAAACATAGATTATCTTATGGGATAGGGGTTTTTTTGAAAGAAAGAGAGAGAGAGAGAGGGGGGGGAGTAGGAGGGGCTCGGGTGGAAAAGAAAAGGCAGGGGGGTGTTTTTGCAAAAGGGGACGTCTCCCCCCCTTCCTTTTCGTTTTCAGACAGAGGAGGGGGAAGTTCGACAGGGCGGCCGGCCGGTGGGGGGGGGGTGCTCGCCGGCGACCTGAGGTACGGCGGTGGCCGGGAGATAGGGGAAAACGGAGAGGGGGCCGAGGGGATCTCAGCCCCGTGCTCACCTTGGGCTGAGGTGGCCGGTGGAGGCGGCTCCGCGGGCGGCGGCTCGCGGTGGCGAAGGTGAGCGGCGGCGGTGCGGTGTGGGCTCGGGAGAGAGAGAGGGAGGCTGGCTGTGGAGGTGCGAGGCGTGAAGGGCGGCGCCGGCCTCTTATTTATAGGCGCGGGGAGGCGGTGGAAGGGCCGGGTCGAGCACGCGGTCCTCGTGCGGCCGGCGGCGAGGTCGGTTCGGCTCTGCCGGCGACGGGACCTGAGCGACGAATTAATGGCGGTCGCGACGCGGTGATGCTGTGGACAGGACTCGTCGGGCAGGAGTGTGGTGGCGAGGTGGTGGCAGGCGGCGTTGGCGCGAAGCGGCCAGCGGTTTGCGGCGGTTGGCATGGGGCGGCGGTGTTAATGCCGCTCGGCGTCTGGTGGCGCGACGGCTCGACGCTGCGGCGGTGTGGGGTCGCCGATGTGACGCGTCGGGCAGGCGCGGCGGTGGTGTCCGCGGGGTCGCGACCGGCGGTCCGCGGCCGCGGGGCTGGTGACGTGACGGCAGCGGGCAGCCGAGGCACAGGTGTGGGTGAGCTACGCGGTCTGCGGCGAGGCGCGGCAGTGGTGCGCCGGCGTCGCAGCGCGGTAGGGCCGGGGGGGCCGGCGCGGCAGCGGCTGGTGCGGCCGGCGTCTTGGCGCAGTGCGCGCGCGTGCGACGTGTGCGTCGAGGCGTGCCAACGCGTGCGGCCGCGCCGTGCGGTCGCGTGAGGCGAGGAAGCCGGCCTGCGGTGCGCCCGAGGGAGAGGCAGGCCGGCGGGGCCAGGAGCAGAGGCGCGGGCCGGGAGCAGCAGCGGCGCCGAAGGAAGAAGAAAGGAGGAGGGAAGGAAAGAAGAAAAAGAAAAGGAGAAAAGGAAATAGAAAAAAAGAGAAAAGAGAAAAAGGGAAAAGGAAAAGGAGAAAAAGGAGGAAAGAAAAGAGAAAAGGGTTAGAAAAATTGGAAGAAATTCTAGGAAAATTAGGAGAGAGGGGAAAAAGGATTTTCTCGGGTTCGAGCACTTGCGGGGCTGACGCGGTGTCGGCAGCGGAGCAGGCCGGCTGGCGGGACCATGGCAGGCTCGGGATTCCTGGCGAGGTGGCCGACAGCGGCGCTGCAGCGGTGCTGTGCGACACGACGCGGAGGGCGGCGGTGGCTCGAGTGATGGCGGGCGGGATGGGCGGTGCCGGCGGGATTCGCGGCACGCGCGCCGAGGGAAGGAGGGAGGGAAAAGATGATCGGGGTTTTGAGGAGACGATCGAGCTCAGCAGAAAAGTTTTAAAACACGTGTGATTTAGCAGGTGATTTATTAGGGCTAAAAACGCGGGCGTTACACGCGGTGAGGCTTGAGTTGCCCCACATGGAAGACATCATGGATGCGGGCGCCATCCGGCAATTGAAGACGGTACGCAACGGCGCCGATGCGCTCGAGCACCCGGAACGGCCCGGCATAGCGAGGCCCCAGCTTGCGCCGAGCCTGGGGTCCAGCGACTGCACCGTCCTGTGGAGGAGGCGCAGCCAGACCCAGTCGTCGACGGAGAGCTCCAAGTCGCGGTGGTTAGCATCGTGGTACTTCTTGGAGAGCTGCTGCGCCTGGAGGAGACGCTGACGCACCTCGGCCAGCATCTCGTCGCGGCTGCGCAGGAGCACGTCAGCCGCCTCGGTCTTGGCGGACCCCGCCGTGTAGGGCAGGATGGGCGGCGGGGGCCGGCCGTAAACCACCTCGAATGGCGTGGCACGAAGGGTGGTGTGGAACGAGGTGTTGTAGCAGTACTCCGCCCAAGATAGCCAGTCCACCCACGACCGTGGGCGATCACCTGTAACACAGCGCAAATACATAGCAATCACCTTGTTCACCACCTCGGACTGACCGTTAGACTGCGGGTGGAAGGCCGTGCTCATACGGAGCTTGATGCCCGCCATACCGAAGAGGTCGCGCCACACATGGCCTGTGAACACAGGGTCCCGATTGGTGACGATGGAAGATAGGAACCCGTGCAGGCGTACAATGCCGTCGAAGAAGGCGCGGGCGACGGAGGCCGTCGTGTAGGGGTGGCCGAGCGGGATGAAGTGCACGTACTTCGAGAAGTGGTCGACCACCGTCAGGATCACCAACTTGCCCGCCACCTTTGGGCAAGCCCTCAATGAAGTCCATGGAGATGTCCGCCCACACCTGGGAGGGCACCTCCAGCGGCTGTAGCAGACCTATCGGTTGTCGTGTCTCCGTCTTGTTGCGCTGGCAGGTGCTGCAGGTACGTACCCAATCCTGTACCAACACCCGATCGCCTGGAATGTAGAAGTTGGAGCGCAAGCGATGGAGGGTTTTCCGGATCCCCTCATGTCCGGCTGAGTGCGCCAGGAGGAGAGCCTGGTGGCGCAGGTCCCCCTGGTCCGGAACGAAGATGCGGCTGCCATGCAGGAATAAGCCGTCGTCAAAGTGCCATGGCGCCTGCAGCTCGCCTGCGCCCAAGCGTCGCAGCATGTCCTGCGCGTCCGCGGCCTGGGCTGTCGCGCGGTGAACGTCGTCGATGAAGGCAAAGGACGGGCCGGAGAGAACGCACATGGCGTCGCGGCGGGAGAGTGCGTCGGCCACCGTGTTAAGCCGCCCGGGTCTGTACTTGACCATGAAGTCGAACCCGAACAGCTTGCTGATCCACTGATGTTGCGGCACGGTCGACAGGCGCTGGTCCAGCAAGTACTTTAGGCTGTAGTGGTCTGTCCGGACCAGTGGTGCACCGCCTGCACCAGGCCGATGAGCTCTCGCTCGTACGCTGCCAATTTGATATGGCGGGCAGCGAACGGGCGGCTGAAGAAGGTGACGAGGCCGGCGCCCTAGTGAAGAACGGCGCCGAACCCGACACCCGACGCATCACAGTCGACGATGAACAGCTTGTCGAAGTCCGGCATCTGTAGAACGGGGCCCGTCGTGAGGGCACGTTTGAGCGCCTGGAACGCGCCCTCAGCCTCTGAATCCCAGGCGAACGCGTCCCGGTGGAGGAGACGGGTCAAGGGCGCCACGACGAGGCCGAAGTCCCGGATGAATTTCCGGTATTACCCGGCTAGTCCCACGAACCCGTGAAGGCCACAGGCGGAACGTGGCTGCGGCCACGCGGAGACTGCGGCCACCTTGTCCGCGTCCATGGCGACACCATCCGTGGAGATGACGTGGCCTAGGTAGGCCACGGACGACGCCCCGAACGAGCACTTCGAGCGCTTAAGGTGCAGCTGGTGCGCTCGAAGCTCATTGAAGATGATGGCGATGTGCTGTAGGTGCTCCGCCCATGACAAACTGTAGATTAGAATGTCACCAAAGAAAACCAGCACAAACCTCCTCAAGTATGGGCGCAGGACATCATTCATCAGGGCCTGAAACGTCACCGGGGCATTGGATAGCCCAAACGGCATGACCAGGAACTCGTAGCGGCCGTGGTGAGTGCGTAACACCGTCTTGTCGATGTCACCCGAGAACATGCGCACCTGGTGGTAGCCGAAACACAAGTCCAGCTTGGTGAAAAATCGGGCGCCATGGAGCTCGTCTAGGAGCTCGTCCACCACCGGGATCGGGAACTTATCCTTCGAGGTCTTGGCATTGAGGGCGCGGTAGTCGATGCAGAAATGCCAGGACCCGTCCGGCTTGCGGACGAGAAGGACCAGGGCCAAGAAGGGCGAGGTGCTTGGCCTGATGATGCCCTGTGCCAGCATGACAGCACACTGTCGCTCCAGCTCGTCCTTCTACAGCTGGGGGTAGCGGTACTGCCGCACGGCGACGGGAGCGGTAACCGGCAGGAGGTGAATGCGGTGGTCGTACGGGCGCAACGGAGGAAGCCCCTGAGGTTCGTCGAAAATGGCGGCATGCTGCTGGAGGAGCCGCTCAAGCATCGGTCGTCCGGAGTCGGCGGCCACAGCTGCCGCAGTAGGCTGTGGCGCGGCAGGCTGCAGGAGGCCGAGCGCTGCCTGCCACAGCACCCTGCGTGCCCCACGCTGGAAGGTCAGCGTCCGAGCGTCGAAGTCCCAAGTAGCGAGACCGAGCGTGCGCAGAAAATCGACGCCGAGGATGAAGTCGAAGCAGCCCAGGTCGATGCCGACACACGTGACGGTGTAGGGTTCACCAACGATCGACACCTCAACATCGCGAGAGACCCCCACACGACGAAGATGGTTGCCATTGGCGACGGTGACCCACAGATAGTCGCCGCCCAAAACTGAGAGGCCGAGACGACGCATGGCGACCCCCTGGAGGAAGTTATGTGTGGAGCCTGTGTTGAGGAGGGTGAGGAAGCGTTCGCCCTTAATCATCACGTGCACGACCATGCTGTTCTCCACCTGAATACCTGCCAATGCATGCAACGAAACCACCAATGCGTTAGCCATGGCGTTCGCGGCCGTATCGGTCGCATCCTAGGTCTCCTCATCGTCCGTCGTGCCGTCATCCTCGAGGTAGTCGCCCGACTCCAGGTAGAACAGCTGCTTGGACTGGTGTCCGCGGACAAAGGGCTCATCGCAGTTGTAGCACAGACCCTGTCGGCGCCTCTCCAACTGTTCCGCCGGGGTGAGATGGCAGAACTATCGGATTGGAGGCTGGTCACCGTTGGCTGGGCACCCCCCGTAGCTGGTGCCTGAGCTGGTGGTGCTGGGCGCACGGTCGGTGGAAGAGGCAGGTGATGTGGCTGCTGTTGCTGCCGGCTCGAACGTGGTGGCTCCTGGGGACGCTGCGCCAGCATGGATCAGGTGCGAAGCTCAAATGACCGCGCGATGTAGACGGCGGTCGGGAGGTCGCGGGGAGTGCGGAGCTCGACGTCAACTCGTATGTGATCCGGGAGACCTCCCACGTACAGGTCGGCCATCTGTGTGCTGTCGAGGTTCCGTGCATGGTAGAGGACCGCATTGAAGCGCTCGGTGTAGTCCTGGACAGTCGTGGTGAACTGAATGTGGCCCAGCTCCGCCAAACGGGAGCCGCGCATGGGAGGGCCGAACTGCAGATGGCACAGTTCCTTGAAATGTGCCCACGTCGGTTGGCCCTCGTCCTGCACGAGCGTGAAGTACCACGTCTGCGCCGCGAGCCATGTATAATCTGCCGGTGGAGTTTGATGTCCGCTGAAGAACTGCTCACAATGATTGAGCCAGTTGAGCGGGTCGTCGAGGCCGTCGTACGTAGGGAACTCTAGCTTGTAGAAGCGCGGAACGGCCTGACTGGCACCGTCCAACCTCGGAGGTGGGCCGGAGGGGGCTGGAGCGGCGCCAGTGGGGGCGCCCACGTCAGGTGGGAACAGAGTCCCATCGACGCCCCCGTAGAGGATGCCGGGCGCCCGGGGTCCCCCGTGCGGGGCGGTGGCCATCCAGGACAGCGAGGGGACCGCCGTGCGCGGCGGTGGCGACGAGTAGACGGGCCCTGAGATGTGCCTGAGAGCCATGGTGGGATCAGTGACGGTGAGTGCGGGAAGGAGACACGGTGAATGGGCACGCCCTCGGAGAGCGACGCCGTGTCGGAGGCGGCGGTGGAGGGCGCGGATGGCACGGGAAGCGCCGCTTGCGTCGACGCGGGGAGGGACGCCCGCGGCGGCGGCGGCGGCGGCTCGCCCATGAGGAACTCACGCATAAACGCTAGCTCCTCGTGCAACCCAGCGATGGCGGCACCCTGATCGAGGAGCATCCGTGTTACCTCGAACTAGGTGAAGGGGCGAGGGAGCGCGGCCGCGGAGCTCGGCGGCGTGTAGAGCCAGCCCGTCCAGGCCGGCTGTAGGGCCGCCGTGGTGGAGACTAGCGGTGCCGAGGTCACCGCCATAGCCGTAGAGGAGACCGGTGGCGGCGCTGAGGAGGCAGGTGGCGGCGCAGATGAAGAGGGCGCCGGCGACTGCGAGGAGAGCGGCGCGGAGGAGGTGGCTAGGGTTCCTGACATCGCTGAGACCATGTTAATAGGATTCCGGATCCTACTAGGGATTTCCCTCAGCGAATAGGGATGCACTGGCTGAGGTGGACGGCGGCGAGGACGGCGCCTGGGCGCCATCGAGGTTGAACGGGAGAGAGAGGGTGCAGGAAGAGGAGGAGGCGGCTAGGGTTGGGGTCTCCCGGCTCCCTGAGGAAGCCGGAAACAATATTATGTTTCTGCTTAATCCAAAACCAGGAGTTTACAAAAGTATTTATGACTCTCACACTTTTCTAATCAAACCCCTAAGACTCTCGAAAATAAACGAACTGGGCCCTAAGCCCCACCTACCGGCGCACCCTCCTAGCCACGTCGTGTGCGGCGGCGACCGAACGTGATGCCCGTCATAACAATACTACGGTTATCTTTGGCATTAATGCCAAGACACTTATCTTTGGCATCAATGCCAAGACACTTATTCATCAATGCCAACATGACATGGGATAGCTTGTGGATGTTTATAATGACCTTGTGATGAGATCTTGTGACCTTGCATTAAGTTTGCATGATGTATGTTGTTTGTGCTCTTTTTTATCATGTTGAGGTCCTATGCTCATGAGAGGGAATTTTTGATGAAAATTGATCACGACTATGTCACATGTATATATGTCCTTTCTATCTTGTTGGCGATGCTTGTACAGAATTTTGGGCTATCTTGCTTGTTCTATGTTTCATTTCTAGCATCTTGCAGTGATCATTGTCTATTTGAGAAACTCATGCTTGCATTTGTAGACTTGATTCATGCATTATCAACAAGAGGGAGAAAATTGTGCATTCAATTCAGATTGCATTTGAGGAGATGGATACTCAATTCAGGGGGAGAACTTGAGCTTGCACACATTTGTTCAGGGGAGCTTCCATTCATGCATGGGGAGCTCTTTGTATTTCCTAAAGTTGCTTTGTGCTTTGCTCTTTTGCCGATGGTGTCGAGCTCGTTTGCCTCTCCTTGAGGAGTCAGCATTTTGAATGTTTTGTCTCGGTTGTTGTCAGATGTTTAGATCTAGACAGCCCACAGGGGGGTTAACCTCGGTGGTTTAGTTGTTCAGTGAGGGGGGATCTAAGGCTAAGAACTCGAAGGTTGCGCATGAGCACACAGAACGAAGAGAACACAGCGAGTTTATACTGGTTCGGACCTCCGGAGAGTAAAACCCTACGTCCAGTTGTTGGTGTAGATTGCTTGGGGATTGCGTGATTACAAGGGGTCGACCTGCCCGCCTTATATTGGCCAGCGGACAAGGTCGGTGTCCAGACTCCTGGTCGGTTACGACCAGGAGACCTAAGTCTAGTTGTTTACAATACTTGCCATATCCATCGATCTGCTTGGTCGGAATCCACCGAACTCTTGCCTTGTACGCCAAGTCTTGAAGTCGTTCCGGATAAGGTCATCTGGAATCTTCTGGAAGGCCTTCAGGAGGTCGTGTGGGCCACCAACTAGGTCGGTTGGGCCCACTGTCAGGTCGGCGGGTCTTCTAGTAGGCCGGACCCACTTGTCAGGGACGGCCGTGAGCCTGGTCGGTGGGGACCCAAGGGTACCCATGTCTCACAAGCCCCCGAGCGATGTGTAGGCGCAGCGACCTTAGAAAGGTCATGACGCAGTCGTAGAGCTATCGACAGGTCGAATAGCGTGCACATCGGTCAAAAAAGAAAAGAACAAATCAGCTTTACAGCCGACCTGTTTATAGTTTTGCCGAACGAAGAGAGGTCAAGTAACGACCTATAGGAAGCAGGCTTCCAATAGGTCGAAACGACGATGAAAAAATTTCAGAGGGTATCAAGGATGCAGTCGTAGAGTAGTATCCGAGCATCGTGGCGGGCAGGATGGCCCGTATGATGATCCAAAAAGAAAGATAAGAAAGATTAGGTCGAGTAACGATGTGATGAGAAACAGGTTTCCCAACAGGTCGGTACGACGGGGAAAACAAGAGGGCGTCGAAGACGCTCTCGTAGAGTAGTCCCCGAGCATTGAAGCAGGCAGCATGGCTGGTTTGATGCTCAAAAAATAGAAGAAAACTGAGTCACGGTCTTGATCGAAGTGTAGAGACACCCAAATCTCCTAACATAGCTGCAAGGAGTCTGGCAGGGCCGACCTTTGGGAGGCCTTGTAGGCGTGCCGACCTCAAAGAGGCCTCAAATCAACGATGTCCAGTATCCAAGTATACCCAGCAGAATCTTCTATAGTGGTCGAAACGGTCAACAATGAAGCCGTAGAAAAAATATTAATCTTGAACATATGGAGTGTAGAGACATCCAGATATCTTTCATAGTTGCAAAGAGTCTGGCAGAGCCACCCAAGGCATGTCGACCTCAAGAAGGTCTCAAGACAGTAGCGCCTAAGCACTCGGAGATACTTGGCATGGCCATTATGCGCGCACCCCACAGGGAGGCCTTCATTCCCGACGTAAATTCTTGAGTGCCCAGAGCAGGCTGGCAGGGCTTTAAGAGCACACCGACCTCAGGACGGTCACGCATCTAGGGCGCCCAACTAGGTTGGCGGAACCATAGACATACCAAGGTATTGCAAGACTTAGGTATTGAGGCACGCCGACCTCATGGAGGTCATTTTGGTGTCCAGACGACCAGCATAGCTGCCAGCCATCCAGCAAGGCCATGGTACTAAGGTATTGACAACCTCAGCAATAGGCACACCGACCACGGGGGCCCGATGAAATCGTAGATGTGAAGCTTCTGATCTCCAGGCGCCCAGACGGATCTGGCAGAGCAGTGAGGCACGCCTACCCCGGAAGGTCTTCAATCGAACCTATGACCATTCTGCTCAGGAAACAGAAATATAGGCTGATTGGAATAGGTCCGCTTATATGCAGAGCCATAGCGGGTGCACCAGGACGCAGAGCCTAGCGGGTGCAATGAAGACGCAGAGCTGCAAAGGGCGCATTTAACCGTTGTCATCGTCGTTGTCTGTAGATGTAATGAAGCGCAGGGCCCTTTGACACAGGGTCAGGCTTATCACTTCGTAGACTGCAGGGTCACAGGTCAACAGTGGTCGGAGATTCTCTTGCCACACAGAAAACGACAAACTGCCCACGAATCTAGGAGTATACTGTAGCCATGTGACGCTATGGCGGCCTCAGGCATCATTGATGCGCTAGCGACAAAGATGCCGCGAGGCAGGGAAAAGATGTCGCCTTTAATCATGCACATGTCTACAGGCCCTCTGATCCACTGATGTTGCGGCACGGTCGACAGGCGCTGGTCCAGCAAGTACTTTAGGCTGTAGTGGTCTGTCCGGACGAGGAACTGGCACCCCCACAAGTACGGGCACCAGTGGTGCACCGCCTGCACCAGGCCGATGAGCTCTCGCTCGTACGCTGCCAATTTGATATGGCGGGCAGCGAACGGGCGGCTGAAGAAGGTGACGAGGCCGGCGCCCTAGTGAAGAATGGCGCCGAACCCGACACCCGACGCATCACAGTCGATGATGAACAGCTTGTCGAAGTCCGGCATCTGTAGAACGGGGCCCGTCGTGAGGGCACGTTTGAGCACCTGGAACGCGCCCTCGGCCTCCGAATCCCAGGCGAACGCGTCCCGGTGGAGGAGACGGGTCAAGGGCGCCACGATGAGGCCGAAGTCCCGGATGAATTTCTGGTATTACCCGGCCAGTCCCACGAACCCGCGAAGGCCACGGGCGGAACGTGGCTGCGGCCACGCGGAGACTGCGGCCACCTTGTCCGCGTCCATGGCGACACCATCCGCGGAGATGACGTGGCCTAGGTAGGCCACGGACGACGCCCCGAACGAGCACTTCGAGCACTTAAGGTGCAGCTGGTGCGCTCGAAGCTCATTGAGGACGATGGCGATGTGCTGTAGGTGCTCCGCCCATGACAAACTGTAGATTAGAATGTCACCAAAGAAAACCAGCACAAACCTCCTCAAGTATGGGCGCAGGACATCATTCATCAGGGCCTGAAACATCACCGGGGCATTGGATAGCCCAAACAGCATGACCAGGAACTCGTAGCGGCCGTGGTGAGTGCGTAACACCGTCTTGTCGATGTCACCCGAGAACATGCGCACCTGGTGGTAGCCAAAACGCAAGTCCAGCTTGGTGAAAAATCGGGCGCCATGGAGCTCGTCTAGGAGCTCGTCCACCACCGGGATCGGGAACTTATCCTTCGAGGTCTTGGCATTGAGGGCGCGGTAGTCGATGCAGAAATGCCAGGACCCGTCCGGCTTGCGGACGAGAAGGACCAGGGCCAAGAAGGGCGAGGTGCTTGGCCTGATGATGCCCTGTGCCAGCATGACAGCACACTGTCGCTCCAGCTCATCCTTCTGCAGCTGGGGGTAGCGGTACTGCCGCACGGCGACGGGAGCGGTAACCGGCAGGAGGTGAATGCGGTGGTCGTACGAGCGCAACGGAGGAAGCCCCTGAGGTTCGTCGAAAATGGCGGCATGCTGCTGGAGGAGCCGCTCAAGCATCGGTCGTCCAGAGTCGGCGGCCACAGCTGCCGCAGTAGGCTGTGGCGCGGCAGGCTGCAGGAGGCCGAGCGCTGCCTGCCACAGCACCCTGCGTGCCCCACGCTGGAAGGTCAGCGTCTGAGCGTCGAAGTCCCAAGTAGCGAGACCGAGCGTGCGCAGAAAATCGACGCCGAGGATGAAGTCGAAGTAGCCCAGGTCAATGCCGACGCACGTGACGGTGTAGGGTTCACCCACGATCAACACCTCAACATCGCGAGAGACCCCCACACAGCGAAGACGGTTGCCATTGGCGACGGTGACCCACAGATGGTCGCCGCCCAAAACTGAGAGGCCGAGACGATGCATGGCGGCCCCCTGGAGGAAGTTATGTGTGGAGCCTGTGTTGAGGAGGGAGAGGAAGCGTTCGCCCTTAATCATCACGTGCACGACCATGCTGTTCTCCACCTGAATACCTGCCAATGCATGCAACGAAACCACCAATGCGTTAGCCATGGCGTTCGCGGCCGTTTCGGTCGCGTCCTAAGTCTCCTCATCGTCCGTCGCGCCGTCATCCTCGAGGTAGTCGCCCGACTCCAGGTAGAACAGCTGCTTGCATTGGTGTCCGCGGACAAAGGGCTCATCGCAGTTGTAGCACAGACCCTGTCGGCGCCTCTCCAACTGTTCCGCCGGGGTGAGACGGCGGAACTATCGGATTGGAGGCTGGTCACCGTTGGCTGGGCACCCCCCGTAGCTGGTGCCTGAGCTGGTGGTGCTGGGCGCACGGTCGGTGGAAGAGGCAGGCGATGTGGCTGCTGTTGCTGCCGACTCGAATGTGGTAGCTCCTGGGGACGCTGCGCCAGCATGGAGCGGGTGCGAAGCTCAAATGACCGCGCGATGTAGACGGCGGTCGGGAGGTCGCGGGGAGTGCGGAGCTCGACGTCAACTCGTATGTGATCCGGGAGACCTCCCACGTACAGGTCGGCCTTCTGTGTGCTGTCGAGGTTCCGTGCATGGCAGAGGACCGCATTGAAGCGCTCGGTGTAGTCCTGGACAGTCGTGGTGAACTGAATGTGGCCCAGCTCCGCCAAACGGGAGCCGCGCACGGGAGGGCCGAACTGCAGATGGCACAGTTCCTTGAAATGTGCCCACGTCGGTTGACCCTCGTCCTGCACGAGGGTGAAGTACCACGTCTGCGCCGCGAGCCATGTATAATCTGCCGGTGGAGTTTGATGTCCGCTGAAGAACTGCTCACAATGATTGAGCCAGTTGAGCGGGTCGTCGAGGCCGTCGTACGTAGGGAACTCTAGCTTGTAGAAGCGCGGAACGGCCTGACTGGCACCGTCCAACCTCGGAGGTGGGCCGGAGGGGGCTGGAGCGGCGCCAGTGGGGGCGCCCACGTCGGGTGGGAACAGAGTCCCATCGACACCCCCGTAGAGGATGCCGGGCGCCCGGGGTCCCCCGTGCGGGGCGGTGGCCATCCAGGACAGCGAGGGGACCGCCGTGCGCGGCGGCGGCGACGAGTAGACGGGGCCCTGAGAAGTGCCTGAGAGCCATGGTGGGATCAGTGACGGCGAGTGCGGGAAGGAGACACGGTGAATGGGCACGCCCTCGGAGAGCGACGCCGTGTCAGAGGCGGCGGTGGAGGGCGCGGATGGCACGGGAAGCGCCGCTTGCGTCGACGCGGGGAGGGACGCCCGCCGCGGCGGCGGCGGCAGCTCGCCTATGAGGAACTCACGCATAAGCACTAGCTCCTCGTGCATCCCAGCGATGGCGGCGCCCTGATCGAGGAGCATCCGTGTTACCTCGAACTAGGTGAAGGGGCGAGGGAGCGCGGCCGCGGAGCTCGACGGCGTGTAGAGCCAGCCCGTCGAGGCCGGCTGCAGGGCCGCCGTGGTGGAGACTAGCGGTGCCGAGGTCAGCGCCATAGGCGCAGAGGAGACCGGCGGCAGCGCTGAGGAGGCAGGTGGCGGCGCAGATGAAGAGGGCGCCGACGACTGCGAGGAGAGCGGCGCGGAGGAGGTGGCCAAGGTTCCTGACATCGCTGATACCATGTTAATAGGATTCCAGATCCTACCAGGGATTTCCCTCAGCGAATAGGGATGCACTGGCTGAGGTGGACGGCGGTGAGGACGGCGCCTGGAAACCATCGAGGTTGAACGGGAGAGAGAGGGCGCAGGAAGAGGAGGAGGAAGCTAGGGTTGGGGTCTCCCGGCTCCCTGAGGAAGCCGGAAATAATATTATGTTTCTGCTTAATCCAAAACCAGGAGTTTACAAAAGTATTTATGACTCTCACACTTTTCTAATCAAACCCCTAAGACTCTCGAAAATAAACGAACAGGGCCCTAGGCCCCACCTACCGGCGCACCCTCCTAGCCACGTCGTGTGCGGCGGCGACCGAACGTGATGCCCGTCATAACAATACTACAGTTATCTTTGGCATTAATGCCAAGACACTTATCTTTGGCATCAATGCCAAGACACTTATTCATCAATGCCAACATGACATGAGATAGCTTGTGGATGTTTATAATGACCTTGTGATGAGATCTTGTGACCTTGCATTAAGTTTGCATGATGTATGTTGTTTGTGCTCTTTTTTATCATGTTGAGGTCCTATGCTCATGAGAGGGAATTTTTGATGAAAATTGATCACGACTATGTCACATGTATATATGTCCTTTCTATCTTGTTGGCGATGCTTGTACAGAATTTTGGGCTATCTTGCTTGTTCTATGTTTCATTTCTAGCATCTTGCAGTGATCATTGTCTATTTGAGAAACTCATGCTTGCATTTGTAGACTTGATTCATGCATTATCAACAAGAGGGAGAAAATTGTGCATTCAATTCAGATTCATTTGAGGAGATGGATACTCAATTCAGGGGGAGAACTTGAGCTTGCACACATTTGTTCAGGGGAGCTTCCATTCATGCATGGGGAGCTCTTTGTATTTCCTAAAGTTGCTTTGTGCTTTGCTCTTTTGCTGATGGTGTCGAGCTCGTTTGCCTCTCCTTGAGGAGTCAGCATTTTGAATGTTTTGTCTCGGTTGTTGTCAGATGTTTAGATCTAGACAGCCCACAGGGGGGTTAACCTCGGTGGTTTAGTTGTTCAGTGAGGGGGAATCTAAGGCTAAGAACTCGAAGGTTGCGCATGAGCACACAGAACGAAGAGAACACAGCGAGTTTATACTGGTTCGGACCTCCGGAGAGTAAAACCCTACGTCCAGTTGTTGGTGTAGATTGCTTGGGGATTGCGTGATTACAAGGGGTCGACCTGCCCGCCTTATATTGGCCAGCGGACAAGGTCGGTGTCCAGACTCCTGGTCGGTTACGACCAGGAGACCTAAGTCTAGTTGTTTACAATACTTGCCATATCCATCGATCTGCTTGGTCGGAATCCACCGAACTCTTGCCTTGTACGCCAAGTCTTGAAGTCGTTCCGGATAAGGTCATCTGGAATCTTCTGGAAGGCCTTCAGGAGGTCGTGTGGGCCACCAACTAGGTCGGTTGGGCCCACTGTCAGGTCGGCGGGTCTTCTAGTAGGCCGGACCCACTTGTCGGGGACGGCCGTGAGCCTGGTCGGTGGGGACCCAGGGGTACCCATGTCTCACAAGCCCCCGAGCGATGTGTAGGCGCAGTGACCTTAGAAAGGTCATGACGCAGTCGTAGAGCTATCGACAGGTCGAATAGCGTCCACATCGGTCAAAAAAAAAAAGAACAAATCAGCTTTACAGCCGACCTGTTTATAGTTTTGCCGAACGAAGAGAGGTCAAGTAACGACCTATAAGAAGCAGGCTTCCAATAGGTCGAAACGACGATGAAAAAATTTCAGAGGGTATCAAGGATGCAGTCGTAGAGTAGTATCCGAGCATCGTGGCGGGCAGGATGGCCGGTATGATGATCCAAAAAGAAAGAGAAGAAAGATTAGGTCGAGTAACGATATGATGAGAAACAGGTTTCCCAACAGGGCGGTACGACGGGGAAAACAAGAGGGCGTCGAAGACGCTCTCGTAGAGTAGTCCCCGAGCATTGAAGCAGGCAGCATGGCTGGTTTGATGCTCAAAAAATAGAAGAAAACTGAGTCATGGTCTTGATCGAAGTGTAGAGACACCCAAATCTCCTAACATAGCTGCAAGGAGTCTGGCAGGGCCGACCTCTGGGAGGCCTTGTAGGCGTGCCGACCTCAAAGAGGCCTCAAATCAACGATGTCCAGTATCCAAGTATACCCAGCAAAATCTTCTATAGTGGTCGAAACGGTCAACAATGAAGCCGTAGAAAAAATATTAATCTTGAACATATGGAGTGTAGAGACATCCAGATATCTTTCATAGTTGCAAAGAGTCTGGCAGAGCCACCCAAGGCATGTCGACCTCAAGAAGGTCTCAAGACAGTAGCGCCCAAGCACCCGGAGATACTTGGCAGGGCCATTGTGCGCGCACCCCACAGGGAGGCCTTCATTCCCGACGTAAATTCTTGAGTGCCCAGAGCAGGCTGGCAGGGCTTTAAGAGCACACCGACCTCAGGACGGTCACGCATCCAGGGTGCCCAACTAGGTTGGCGGAACCATAGACATACCAAGGTATTGCAAGACCAAGGTATTGAGGCACGCCGACCTCATGGAGGTCATTTTGGTGTCCAGACGACCAGCATAGCTGCCAGCCGTCCAGCAAGGCCATGGTACTAAGGTATTGACAACCTCAGCAATAGGCACACCGACCACGGGGGCCCGATGAAATCGTAGATGTGAAGCTTCTGATCTCCAGGCGCCCAGACGGATCTGGCAGAGCAGCGAGGCACGCCTACCCCGGAAGGTCTTCAATCGAACCTATGACCATTCTGCTCAGGAAACAGAAATATAGGCTGATTGGAATAGGTCCGCTTATATGCAGAGCCATAGCGGGTGCACCAGGACGCAGAGCCTAGCGGGTGCAATGAAGACGCAGAGCTGCAAAGGGCGCATTTAACCGTTGTCATCGTCGTTGTCTGTAGATGTAATGAAGCGCAGGGCCCTCTGACACAGGGTCAGGCTTATCACTTCGTAGACTGCAGGGTCACAGGTCAACAGTGGTCGGAGATTCTCTTGCCACCCAGAAAACGACAAACTGCCCACGAATCTAGGAGTATACTGTAGCCATGTGACGCTACGGCGGCCTCAGGCATCATTGATGCGCTAGCGACAAAGATGCCGCGAGGCAGGGAAAAGATGTCGCCTTTAATCATGCACATGTCTACAGGCCCTCTGGACCACGTGGTGACAGTGTCATCACTTCGCCGGCTGTGCGAGGCTCGGCTTTGGCTATAAATAGCACCATAAGGCTGAAGGAGGCAAGCACCGAGCACTGCTGAGCTATGAAGCCGTAGGGTAGTACTGAACCCATGCCATGGGCATGCGTTTGTCCACCAGATTGTAGGATACAAGGTTTGTAAAGGCTTGGAGCTAGAAGAACTCTTGCGAAATGTAGGCAGCACACCCACTCTTTGTACCGTGCCTCAGCGAGGAATCAAGGAGAGTTTGGAGGTGATGCTATAGAGGCCCCCGGTGAAGCTGCAAGTTCTTGGTGAGCATGAGATGCTCGTCGAGGGCTTGCGGTCCACGCCGAAGAGCAAGCTCGTGTCTGCATTCCATAGTCCGGCACAAAGCGTGTCTTGCTATGTGCAGTGTCGTGCAGTTGTTCACCGCAAGGCCACCATCGAGGTCCTGAAGCTAGGAGAATTCTTGTGACGTGCTCGGCTATAGCAGAGTACACCTCAAGGATTGCTCTAGGTAGATTAGGTCTTCAAATATGTTTGTATTGTGTGACGGGTTCTGGATCCAACAAGGTCACAGGCGACTTGTGTACCGTCGAAGTTCCCGTGCAATGTTCGCTCTCTTCTGTCATGTAAAGGTCATTTTGAAGAAATTGTTCATCAATGACCTGAAGTGAACTAATTTGGGGGCTTATCAACCTCATGGAGATAGAACGTTCTATCAGGACGACCTGACATCTTAGTTGCGTTCACGACCTAAACATGGGGCATAGGTCGTGAGACTATCCGTTGGGCATATAGCCGTTGGCGTGAAATCCGGCGAGATCGTCTCGCAAGATTAGCGGCGCATAGCCGTTACGGTGAGCTCCTTGCAGCAAAAGGATCTGCAGCGGGCACCCACGGTGGGGCCCTTATAAATAGAGCTGCGGGGACCAGCGTTGACCGTCCCTTTCCATCTTCTTCCTCCTCTCGCCGCCTCCGTCACAATCTTCGTACCTTAGCCACCGCGCGCTCCGCATCCAAGCTCCACCCAGGAATCCTCAGCCCGCCGCCGTCTGTAGCAGGCCGCGCGCCGACTCCGCCATCCACGCGCCGCGCAGCTCCGCATGCGCGTCAAAACCCTAGTGCATTTTAGATCCAAAGCTTCTCGACTTCAAGAAATGGCGGCCACTGCTCCTCAGATCCCAGATCCGCGGACGGTGTGGGAGCCCTCGGTGATGACCAAGGCAAAGGTTCAAGCGCTGGTGGATCGCGGGCTCCTGAGGCCCAAGGCGGTAGTGGAGTGGAAGGCGCCTGCGGGTGAAGCCTTCCCGACGGAGGACGACAAGGAGCAGGTCATTTTCGCGTCTTTCTTCGAGCGCGGGTTCAACATCCCCGCTGGCGACTTCTTCAGAGGTCTTCTCTTCTACTACAAGCTAGAGTTGGTACATCTCGTCCCCAACTCCATAACCGTAGTATTGTCGTTCATATATTTCTGTGAGGCGTATCTAGGAATACCGCCCCATTTTTTCCTCTGGCGCCATCTGTTCAATGTTAAGAGTACCGGCAAGCGTCTGGGCATAGTAGGGTTGGTCATGTTCTGCCTGAGATCAGGTCTCAAACCAGGTGGATAGACATGGACCTGCTGGACAACACAGCTGGCTGGAGGTCGGAGTGGTTTTACATCGCTGACCAACAGCCAGCGCTGCCGAAGCGCACCGGGCATAAGCCCGAGAAGATACCGGAGTGGGATCTGCCGCTGTCCTCCCGCGAGCTGGACGACGTCAAGGAGCTGCTCCCCCTGGTGCGCGACCTCAAGAAGAACGGGCTGACCGGGGGCTCAGTGGCGAGGTCGTTCTGCTGACGCCTGATTCAGCCAATCAAGGACTGGGTGCATCCGGCGTATGAGTACTGGGGGCAGTCAGACCCCACTCGCGAGGTCAACCGCAAGGTCTCCCAAGAGGAGATGGTGGCCAGGGTGTCACAGATCTACACCGGGGGTGCCCGGGGCAGAAAGTGCCCAAAGGCACACTCCCTGACCCGACCAGCTGACCCTGTAAGTCCTGGGACTACTAAGTCATTTTGTCTTGTTTATTTACTTGCGTCAATCTTATTCTTTGTTACTTGTTTGTTGCAGGTTCGGGAGATGCAGTTTTGGTGTCCTGCACCCTTGCCACAGGGTGAGGAACCACGTCGGAAGCTGAGGTCGGAGGAGTATCAGCCTCCAACAGCTGTACTGCTGGAGAATTACCAGTCCGATTCGTCGGTTGAAGCTAATGAAGATACTGACCCGGAGGTCGGTGATGATGTGGCGAGCCACCCTGTGGCAAGCAGTGCCGCAAAGCCCAAGCGCAGGACGAGGGCAACAACAGCAAAGCAGTCGACCACGAGGGCCGCTGCCAAGGCCGAGACGGTGAAAACTGCCAAGCTCGAGCCGACAAGAAGAAGTGGAAGAGGAAGGCGAGCCCTCCTCCGGCGATCCACACACTACTAATTCCTACTCCGTCGACCAAGGAGGTCGAGGAAGATGAAGATGAGGCTACCGACGATCCGGCGGTTGTTGAAGATCGTACGGCGAGGAGGTCGCTGAGTCCCGCGGCCAAGAGGCAACGGGAGTTAGAGCAGCAAATGAACGAAGAAGACCTCCGTCGGATGAGGGAGGCACAGCGGGCTGCCGCTGGTACACAGGCGAAGATGCCTGTGAAGATACAAGTTCGGCCCTTTAGGCCGAAGTTGCGTGCCCTGGCTACTGTAAGGTGAGATCTTGGCACTGAAGTTGATTTATTTGCTAACTGTTATTGGTTTCTGTATTGTGTTGACGAAGATTGCTGCAGGTTAGACATCCAACCTCAGAGCGCTTTGGGTGCTCAGGATTCACCTTCGCGAACCAGGTCGTCTGACCATGAGGTCGGGACCCAGGCCTCGGTCGGCAACGTGGAGACATCGGCTCCTCCCCCTGTCATTGAGGCCGGAACACAGGGTTCCTTGGGTGACGTCAGGGCGTCGTTCTCTCCGCCTATTACCGCCGCAGAGCTCATCAACTCAATGCCCAGCACATCGGCTCAGGGCCCAACTGCGGACCCGGTGCAGATCGAGCCGCCACAGGAGAACCCAGAAACAACCGGTGCGCAGGCATCGGGTTCGACGTCGACGGGGCCAAATTTGGGGTGTGAAGACATTGACTGGACTGGCACTCCCTGGGAGGAAGACATCTTTGATGACGACGAGGATATGAGAGAGGTCCGCCGGTCAATCTTGGCGCTTAACCGGTCTCTCACGGTAAGCCGCTGTCTTTGAGTTGAATAAACGACTTGCTTTCTGGATGTAACTAACGACCTGCCTTGTCTTTGCAAAACAGTCACTGGCCGACCGTGCCAAGGGCAGGGCCGACCAGCTTAAGGATGCTGCAGCTCTACAGCTGCGGGTGGTCAAGCTTGAGCAGGAGCTCAAGCAAGCACGTGAGGCGGCGGCGGCTGACAAGAAGAAGCTCGAGGACGAGCTGGCCGAGGAGAAGCGTAAGACTCAAGAGGCTAATTCGCAGTTCAACACCATGAGCGTGTATTGCTGAGGGCTGGGCCTCAGGACGTCTTGTATATTGCAGAATTCCACAGGTGAGAGGATGACCTCAAGAACGACCTAAAGAATACTAAGGAGAGGGTTCGAAGCCTGGAAGTGAACATGCGGGAGGCGGAGGTCGGTGCTGAAGATTTGAAGTAGACGTTGAAGGGCACCATAGACAGTGAGTACGCTGTATCCCAGAAGTTGGCTTATGAGAAACAGGCTCGGAAAGACCTTGAGGTCAGTCTTGAGGTAGCTTTGAAGGTGCTACAGAATGACCAGGTGATCATTGCAGGGCAAGAGGTGGAGCTTAACGATATGAAGAATGCTGCCCACTTTGCGATGGACATAGTGGCATCGCAGGTCGAGGGGGAGGAGCCCAAGCCAGCTATCGACCGTCTTCTAGCTGCACCTGAGAAGCTGCTCGACCTCTTGAAGGTGACGAGCTTGGCGGCGGCAACGGAGGCGCTGATATGGGTGAAGTCTCATTACCCCGACGTTGACATGGTCAAGGTCGGAGAAGGCTCAGACGCGACGAAGGATCCCAAGGTCGTGGAGCTTGAAGTGCGGGAAGCCGCTATGGCGATAATGGACGCCATTGACTATGAAGGCGACGATGGTGAAGAGTAGTCGTAGTCTTAGAGCTGTACCCCCTCCCTCCTCCAGTCATGTAAAATACTACTTGATAACTTTTGGCCTGCATGACGTACTTGTTTTGTGCTTGTGCGAACTTGGTAGCCTTGAAGCGATGTGTCTTTTTATCATACCCCGCTAACCACTACTCACGGAGAGGCTGGCTTACCGACCATCACAGCTCAGCAGGGAGACTTACGTGTGATCGACGTGCGGGAGGGAGTTTAGGACTCAGGTTTTGCAACCTTACGACCAAGCAGGCTCGCAACAACACAAAGTAGGTAGTCATGAGGGACGACGTCCTCAGATCGAACGACCTTTATGTTGGCTTGAGCCAAGCCTCGGAGCATGTTGAGGGGGAGGAGCAGGAATTTTAACCCCCAGGTCTTTCGACCCTTATGTTGGCTGTGGCCAAGCCCCCGAGCATGTCGAGAGGGAGGGTTCATGACATGAAGGAGGAGAAGGTAGGGCTCGAGACACAGCAGATGACTGCTTTAATTAATATTTATTAAACTGAAAAAGTACAAGGACGAAGAATACATAGCTGTAAAAAACTATTCTATGCATAGAATCGACGTAGGTGCTCCACATTCCATGGGTTGGGTACGCCTTGCTCGTCGCCCCACTGGAGGCGATATGTGGATGGGCTGATGACTTCAGTGACGATGAAGGGTCCTTCCCAAGGGGCAGATAGCTTATGCATGCCGTCGGTCTTCTGAATACGCCTTAAGACTAGGTCGCCAATGTTGAAGGAGGTCTCCTTGACGTTGCGATCATGGTACCTACGAAGTTGCTGGTCGTGGTGAGCTTGCCTCATAACGGCTGCCATTCTCTGTTCCTCGAGGCTGTCAAGGTCGACACGACGAGTCTGCTCGGCTTCTCCCTCCTCGTAGAACTGTATGTGTGGAGCTCCGAAGGTGACGTCAGTGGGTAGGATGGCCTCTGAGCCGTAGACCAGGAAGAAAGACGAGAAGCCTGTGGCTGAACTGACTTGGGTCCTCAGACCCCAGATCACGTATGGTAGCTCGGCTAACCACCGGGTGGCGTAGTTTGAAGCGTTGTCAAAGATACAATCTTTGAGAGTTTGAAGAACCATGCCATTGGCACATTCGACCTGGCCGTTGCACCGAGCGTGGACGACCGAGGAGTAGTAGACGTCAATCGTGTTGTCTTGGCAAAAATCCCAGAAGGCAGACCCTGTGAAGGCCGTCCCTAGGTCGGTGATTATTCTGTTGGGCACACCGAAGCGGTGTGTTATGTCTTGCATGAATTTGGCCGCTTCCTCCGACGTGACTTTTGCGACAGGTCGGACTTCAATCCACTTGGTGAATTTATCGACGGCCACAAGGATATACCTGCAGCCGCCTGGAGCGGTTCGAAGCGGTCCGACGGAGTCGAGGCCCCACAAGGCGAAGGGCCAAGATGGGGGAATCGTGCGCAGGGCCTGAGCTGGCAGGTGCTGCTATTTAGCAAAGAATTGGCATCCTTTGCACCTCTTAACGAGGTCCTTGGCGTCAGACATGGCCGTGGGCCAGTAGAAGCCGGATCGATATGCCTTGCCGACCAGATTAGCGGATGCCGCGTGGCAGCCACACTCATCGCAAGATGCATTTCATCAAGACGCCAGTAGAGGCGGCTTTCCTGTATAGGTCGTTGCCGATGACGACATAGTTAGCACTTCGTCGTGTGATGCGTTCTCATTCAGCCTTGTCTTCTGGGACTCGTTGGTCAAGTAGGAAGGCTAAGAAAGGCTCGTGCCAATCGTCCTCTTTATCTGTCATTAGCACGTCGCGGGGAGGCGCTGGAGTTGGGTCGGGCTGTGCTTGGTCCGGGTTGTCCGGGTCCAACAGCTTGATTGACGGCTTGCGTAGGTCTTGGACGAACACACCCGCCGGGACTAGAGCTCGCCTGGAGCCTAGTTTAGATAGTACGTCGGCGGCCACGTTGTTGTTGCGTGGCACATGCTGAAACTCAATTCCCTCGAAGAGGCCTTCGAGCTTGCGGATCTCAGCACAGTAGGCGTCCATTGTGTCTTTGACACAATCCCACTCCTTGTTGACTTGCTCAATGACGACCTTGGAGTCGCCGTATGCTAGTAGTCGCTTGATGCCAAGAGACACTACTATGCGGAGCCCACGAATTAGAGCTTCGTATTCTGCTCCGTTGTTGGAGGCATTGTAGTGTATCTGCAAGACGTACTTGAGCTGCTCTCCCTGAGGAGAGATGAATATCACTCCTGCTCCTGCACCTTCGAGGTTAAGGGCACCATCGAAGTACATTATCCAGTGTTCAGGCCGCTCCTTGGGAGGGGGCATCTGGATCTCTATCCACTCTGATACAAAATCAGCTAGGATCTGTGATTTGATCGCCTGCCTTTGTCAGAACTCGATATCGAACTCTCCAAGCTCAACCGACCACTTGACGATGCGGCCATTAGCGTCGCGGTTGCGGATAATCTCTCCCAGCGGGAACGATGATGGTACCATGATCTTGTAAGCTTGGAAGTAGTGGCGAAGCTTTCTCGATGTGATCAGGAGTGCATAGAGCAACTTCTGAGGCTGTGAATAACGTGTCTTAGCGTCGGCAAGGACCTCACTTACGTAATACATAGGTCGTTGGACAGGGTAGGCCTGCCCTTCTTCTTCTCGTTCCGCGACGAGGACCGTGCTGACCACATGAGTGGTGGTAGAGATGTAGAGTAGGAGGGTTTCCCCTGGTATAGGTGGCGTCATGATTGGATGCGTGGTCAAGGACTCTTTGAGAGCCTCGAAAGCCTTCTGTGCTTCTTCGTTCCACACGAACTTATCTGCCTTCTTCAATAGCTTGAAGAAAGGTAGACCTTTTTCGCCCAGCTTGCTGATGAAACGACCTAGAGCCACCATCATGCCTGTGAGTTTCATAACGTCTTTCTTGCAAGATGGCTTGGCCATGTTGCGTATTGCGTTGACCTTCAAGGGATTAGCTTCGATGCCCCGGTGTCCGACCATGAAGCCTAGGAGCAACCTGGAGGGGACACCGAAGACGCACTTGGTCGGGTTGAGCTTCCACTGGTATTCGCGTAGATTGGAGAAGGTCTCGGCAAGGTCGGTGATGAGCTGATCTTTCTCGGTGGTCTTGACGACCACGTCGTCGACGTAAGCTTCTACATTCTTCCCGATCTGCGACTTCAGGCACTTCTGTATCGCCTTCTGGTATGTTGCGTCAGCGTTTTTGAGGCCAAAAGTCATGACCTTGTAGCAATAGATGCCGTTGGGCGTTATGAACGTCGTTTTTTCTTCATCGTCAGGATTCAAGGCTATCTGGTGATATCCTGAATAGCAGTCGAGGAAGCACAATAGAACGCTACCAGCTGTGGAGTCCACGACCTGGTCGATGCGAGGAAGAGGGAAGGGATCTTTTGGGCAGTGCTTGTTGAGGTCGGTGTAATCGATACACATCCTTAATCCTCCAGTCTTCTAAGGTACAAGAACCGGGTTTGCGAGCCAAACCGGGTGTTTACATTTTCGGATGAATCCTGCAGCTAAGAGCTTGCAGACTTCTACTTCTATAGCTTGCTTTCTATCTTTTGCAAATCGCCGGAGCTTTTGCTTGATAGGTTGTGCGGTCTTGTTTACTTCAAGGGCGTGCTCAGCCAGCCTCCTAGGGACACCGGGCATGTCGGACGGGCTCCATGCGAAGATGTCAGCGTTGTCCCTGAGGAAACTGGTGAGCGCGAGTTCCTATTTGGGATCGAGGTTGGTCCCGATGGTGACTTCCTTGGACGCGTCGGGCAGGCCAAGGCAAACTTTCTTCACAGCGGGACTTGGGTCCAAGGCAGTGGCTGTGCGCTTCTGTTCCGGCACCTCCAGAGTGGTTTGATCGATTTTGGCGGCCTGAGCGACCATAACCGTAGTAGCAGCTTTACACGCAAAGACCTTGGAGAGGTCGATAGTGTCGCTCTCGCAGTTGTAAGAGACGAGGATGTCACCGTGGACGGAAAGGATCCCGTTTGGTGCTGGCATCTTCATGATGAGGTAGGTGTGATGCGGTATGGCCATAAACTTGGCCAACATAGGTCGACCAAGGATGGCATGGTAGGAGGAGCGGAAGTCCGCGACCTCAAACGTCAGGTACTCTGTGCGGAAGTTTTCCTGTTTGCCGAAGGTGACCGGCAAGCATACACGACCTATGGGGTATGCAGCCTTGCTGGGCACGACCCCGTAGAAGGGTTCGTCGCAAGCGGTCATCTTGGAGAAGTTGAAGTCCATCTTTCTTAGTGTTTCTGTGAAGATGATGTTCAAACTGCAGCCTCCATCGATGAGGGTCTTAGGCAGGAACGCGCCGTCCACTATGGGGTTGACGACCAGCGGGTAGGTCCCGGGGTCAGGTATGTGCACCCAGTGGTCTTTCCTAGAGAAAGTGATGGGGTACTCTGACCAACGCAGAGGTTGTGGAGTTTCTGTGTTGACCTGGCCGATCTCCCTTGCATTTGATCGCTGTTGTCTGTTGCTCTTGGCTGCCAGACGACCACCGACGATGAAGTTGATCTGCCGGTTGGCGGTCTGAAACGTGCCATTGGGGTTGCCCCCTTTTGGCGGTGGTGGCGGAGAAGGCTCCTTACGGCTGTTGCCATTGCGGTTGTGGTCGTCTTGTCGACGACGATCGTCACGCCGGTCGTCGCGGTGCTCATCACGCTGGTCGTTATGGTAATCTTCGCGGCGATCATCACGGCGGTAGTCGTCACGTCGATCATCACGACGGTCATCGCGGCGATCATCGCGGCGATAGTCGCGGCGATAATCACGTCGATCCCTGTCATCGTTGCGACGGTAGGGTCGACGGTCTCGGTAATCGCGTCGATCAGGTCGACGATTACGGTTGTCGTAACGGCGGCTGCTGTTCTGGTTGTCATTGTTGCCGCTCTTGGTCTTCTTGGGCTCTGGAGGTACCCCTAGGGCGCGCTTTAGCTGTTCGCACTCCCTCATGGTATGCTTGGCGTCGCGGTGGAACTGGCACTGGTCGTCCATGACCATGTTGAAGTCACCTTCAAGGAAGGTGGAAGGTCTGGGTGGATCGGTCACATACACCTCGCCGGATCGCTTGCGCGACCTGCTGCCACCGTCGTCGTGGTCTTCTCCTTTAAAGTCGTGCATCACCGCGTCTTGAGTGTCGACAAGCTTGTCGACATAGGCCATGAGGTCGGCGATGGTATGGGCGTCAGCCTCGTGGATCTTCTCGAAGAGCTTGATGTTGGTTACCCCCTTCTTGTAATAGGCTATGACGTCTTCGTCTTTGACACCTGCGAGGGTGTTGCGGTTCTCGAAGTAGCGGTTAGTATACTCACAGAGAGTTTCGTCGCGCCTCATCCGCACTCTGGCGAGGTGATGTGTGTTGCCAGGGCGGTTATAGGTCGCTTGATAGTTCGTCGTGAAGAGCCATGACAAGGTCGCCCACGAGGTGATGCACTCCGCGGGAAGATTGTCGAGCCACAGGAGTGGCGATTTGCCCATCACAAGGGGAAAATATCCCGCCATGTGATCCTCGTTGACTCCAGAGGCGCGGGCTGCGATGCTATACATCTTGAGCCAAATACTTGGGTCGGAGCGACCGTCGTATTTTTCGATGGCTGGTTTGAAGTCCTTGGGGTATCTGATCGTCCTGAGACGTCGTGAGAACACCGGGAAGTTGTTGATTGCTCCAGGACTGGCTGACGGGACATAGGCCATCGGGATGACGTAGAGTTCATCTGGAGGACCATTATCTTGGTCGTACTGGGCACGTCGTAGGAGCTCTTGGTCGTGCATCTGCCGAAGTTCTGTTGCTTGAATAGGGTTATTGGCGTCAAGGGGATCAGGAACCCCGTTGTTGCGGTCGTAGTTAGCACGACGTGCTATCTCCACTTTGTCTCGTGCGCGTTGACGTTGACTACCCTGAGCATGGTTGGCTTGTACTGGTGGAGGTTGAGCTCCAGCGTTCTGTCTTGCGTTGGCGGCAGCATGCTGCTGTTGGGCGCCGGCCGCATTAGCGGTGTTGTTTTGGGCATTACCAGGAGCATTGCCAGCGACGTTGGCGGCGGGATTGGCTGCTGGGTTGGCAGCGGCATTGGCAGCGGGATTGACCGGCTGTGCGACTTCATTTTCGCCTCCTCCCTCCTCAGCTACGGGCTGAAGGGGGGCGTTGTTGTGGCGCTGCTGACGAGGTCGCTCTGACCTACTCCTGGAGTAGGAGCTCGAAGCTGATCTGCTGTATCCTGGGCCCCTTTCTTCGACCTGGGCAGTGGCGACGCGGATGTGAGCCTGTAGGCGCCGTATTGCAGGAGTATCCTCAAGTTGTCCCAGCGCGGCAAGGGCTGCGCCTAAGTTTGCTTGAGGAGAGTTGTAAACTTCATGGCCGTCTTGCTCAAAGTCCCTCAAGAGGTCTCTGGCACGTAGGTGGTTACGACGAGGCTCGTTGCGATTCTGGTGCTGCTGAGGGGCGGTTGGAGCCGCGGGGGGTTGTGCCCCGTTGAAGGCGTTGCCTACTAGTTGGTCACCGACACCTTGTACGACGTTGCCCGCGGGGTGACCTGCGGCTGCTTTGACTTCTTGTTGTCGACGCGTAGCTCGTGCAGCATTGGCATTTTCACGCTCGATGCGCTGTTCATCTGTCTCTCCGGGTTGAGGGGGTACGTCTGCAGAGACCACGAGGACCTCTCGGTCTGAGATCTCAAAAACTTCTCCCGGATAGTTCGGGGATATGGTCATACGAGCGATCTGAAACGCAAGGCGGTCCGGAGACGGCTCGCGGTTAAACTGTCGGCGATGAGCCGCGGTGAGAGGTCGGCGAAGCTTCTTGAGCACACGGCACTGGCGAGCCGTGTGTTTGGAGTCTTCATGGACGGGGCAAGGGTCGTCGAGGTGACCCCTGCGGTTCCCACGATCTGGGATCTTGGGTTCAGATTGGATCTGAAACTTGTTCTTCATGTAGCGAGACGCTACATGAGTTGCGTTCCGCAGGCCGAGGGGCATGCGGGATGAAGATGGAGGGGTCCTGCGAGGGCGTTTGACGCGCTCACAGACCTTGATCGTGTCAGAGAGCATGTCTTCGACGCGATCGAGCCCCGCGATCAGGTCGTTAGGTGTGGGTGGGTGGGTTTTCTCTAGCAGATCGGATCCGACCTGCTGGTTGGAGGTGACCGCAGCGCTCTCGATGACGTGGCACGCGGCTGGAACGGTGGATCCTGCCGGCATAGAGCCGAAACAGATGTCGATGGGGTTGGCGAGGATGTCCGCCATGCTCTTCGGGAAGATGACGCCGTTTGACGAAGCCATCGAGTTGCACGAAGAACCCTGGATTCCTCCCCTACCTGGCGCGGCAACTGTCAGATGTTTAGATCTAGACAGCCCACAGGGGGTTAACCCCGGTGGTTTAGTTGTTCGGCGAGGGGAATCTAAGGCTAAGAACTCGAAGGTTGCGCACGAGCACACGGAACGCAGAGAACACGGTGAGTTTATACTGGTTCGGGCCTCCGGAGAGTAAAACCCTACGTCCAGTTGTTGGTGTAGATTGCTTGGGGATTGCGTGATTACAAGGGGTCGACCTGCCCGCCTTATATTGGCCAGCGGACAAGGTCGGTGCCTAGACTCCTGGTCGGTTACGACTAGGAGACCTAAGTCTAGTTGTTTACAATACTTGCCATATCCATCGATCCGCTTGGTCGGAATCCACCGAAGTCTTGCCTTGTACGCCAAGTCTTGAAGTCGTTCCGGATAAGGTCATCTGGAATCTTCTGGAAGGCCTTCAGGAGGTTGTGTGGGCCACCAACTAGGTCGGTTGGGCCCACTGTCAGGTCGGTGGGTCTTCTAGTAGGCCGGACCCACTTGTCGGGGACGACCGTGAGCCTGGTCGGTGGGGACCGAGGGGTACCCATGTCTCACAGTTGTGTTGAGTCGTTGCCCTTACCTTAGGGGACCGATACTTGCTCTTTCAAGTGATCTTGTCTTTGGCTTTTGTTTGACTTTTGATCACTTGTAGATTTTTGTTTGTTTCTTTTTTTCTTTACTTCCTGAATTGGTGACTATATGTGTTGTCAATGCACTCATCACGGGGGAGATTGAGGACCGGAGAGTCCGAGGACCGGTGGATGGTCTCTCCTTAGTGATGAGTGATTGACAACATGGTGTGAACTGACTCTTGGCCGAGTATTGCAGGTGCAGATTGCGACTTAATTTACGTTGGTGCAGGTGAAGAGTAGGCACGAAAAGTCTTAGCCTTGCGGGGCCTCCAAGGAGTGGAGAGACAAGTACGCTTGGCTCGATGGACCCGGTGGCCGAACGGGATCAAATGCGGGCCGCATGGTGGCAAGGAAAGCAAGACGAAGTCGTGAACATGAGTCAGTGCAGTGTAGTGACTCACAACTAGAGTCTACACGCGGGGTTTGGTTGGTTTACTCCACAAAACCAACACCGAGCCGGGACGACGTGGTGGTCAAGTCAAGAGGAGCTCGGCGTGGAGGCTACACCAAGTTCGTGAGGTTTGCGGCAGTTCACCACAAAACTGTCGGGTTCCTTGGTTGCTCCACAAAGCCAAAGACCGGAGGCTCGGCGGGCGGAGACGGGATCCGGGCGCGCCAAGAAGCATCGAAGCGGGGGACACGCGGCGGGATCGCGAGGCTTGCGCCGGGAGGACGCTGACTGCCCGATGAGAGTATCCAAGTCTTGACCATATTGCCCTGAGGGGTATGTATCTTCATTTAAGTCGTAGGGGTAGCGTGGTCATTTGCCTCCACCAGAGAGATTTCATATATATATAGCTCTAGGGTTGGATGGCAACTCATCCATCTGGGCCCCTCAAACGTCGGGATTGGCCTTCAATTAGTGAGTTTTCGGTGGAACCCTAGGTGGTAGCTTGAGCTCGGTAGTTTGGCGATTCCCGTCGTTTTGATTGGTTTGGTGCTCCAAGATTTTAGGCATGGCTTCTCCTAAAGACACTTCTCTTCTACCTAAAATTTGGGCTCAATCCATCTAGCGGTTTGGGAGATCCGGCGAAGGGAAGTTGGAGGCGTTTTCGCGAGCAGCACGTTTATGGTTATGTTCGAACAGGACGAATTGTCCACCGTGTCCACACAGGCTGTCCGTGGTGGTCCGATTCGTCAGGTGTTCGTCGCGTGTTGGTTTGATTCATCAGAGTGTTTGAATTTTGTTGCAGGGAGTTTTCGGACCATCGTTGTTCAGTGAATGGATTGTCGTGCTGGACGGACTGTCCGTGGGTCCAGTTCGGACTGTCCATGAGATGCGGTTCGTCTCTGGATGTTTCTGAGTTAAATACGGACCGTCCGTGCCTAGTCTTCGGACTGTCCGTCCGATCCCATGGTGGCCATACAGACCGTCCGTGTTGGACGCAGAAACAACCTTGAGTTGCTTAGCTCATTTGCTGCTTGAATTGTGCTTCCGCTTTGTTTTGAGTTTGGACTTGTTCGTAGGGTTGGTAGGTCCATTGTGACTACGTGACCTTGGAAGTTCGTGTGTGAATACTTGGTTGTGATTTTGGGACTTAGCCGGTTTTTCTTCAGAGAAATTTTTATCGACTCTCATTCACTCCCCCCTCCATGGTCGCCTAATCAGTCCTTCACTAACCAATCCACCCATATATTTAAATACAGATTGGAGTACAAATAAAAATCGAACATAGATCAAAATCACATTCGTATTTGTTTCCCTAAACAACTACACCCTTTGTCCCTAATTACTTGTCGTTTTGACTTTTTTAGGTGCATTTTTTTTATGTATCTAGATATAAAATATATATCTAGGTGCATAATAAAAAGAACGGACGGAGCTAATGTAGCTAACCAATCACCGTTTATATATTTAAGAACGGATTAAGTACAAATAAAAATCGATCAGAGATCAAAATTCACACAAAATCACATTCATATTTGTTTTCACAACTACTCCATCCCAAATTACAACTACTCAATCCGTCCCAAATTACTTATTATTTCCGTCGTACATTCTTTTTGTTATGTATCTAGAAATAAATATATATCTATGCGCATAACAAAAAGAATGTATAGAGAAAAAACAAAACGCCAAGTAATTTGGAACGGAGAGAGTATAAACATGAATTCTCATAAAACATAGGCTCTCTTATAAGCAGTTAAGCACCCTACAATCACGTCTTTCCTTTCTAATATCTCACTTAAAACACGCAGGTGCAGCTTGGCAGCTTGAGCAAAGCTACAAATCAAACCCAAAAGCACGCCAAATATTACATGATTTAGATGAGAGCATACCATATATTTATGTACATATTATTCAAAAGTTCTGCAGATTAAAAGCATATACAGATCTGGTGATAACTTCGCTACATCCAAATAGCGTGTAGCATACATCTCATACCAAACATAAACCTTTCAGCAAGCATCCCATTGCAGCTTTGTATCTTTGCTGCCTTATATATAACACACAGATGGAGCATAAATATTAGCAGGTATTGTGGTTCTATCATTATGAAATCGTGAGGGACAGATCAGCCTACTCCTTAGAGGTGTGGATGGCGGACACGGTGGAGACCATGGAGTCGACACCGCACTTGTTGCGGACATTGGAGCCCCTGCAGATCTTGTAGTATCCATTCTCACCCCAGTTCTCACCCCAAGAGTTCTTGATGATCCAGTAGGGCTTCTCCTTCAGGCGGATGGGGGCAAAACCGGCCGCACCATAGCCAACAAGGAGAACACCATGGTCAAGGTGCCTGCCACAGATGTATGGGCATGACACACCACCCATGTATGTCTGCATGTACGCAGCGTTGATACCAACTGCATCGAACAAAGGATAAGATCAGTGATTTCATTGTTCGCTATTGATGATTCTATGTATTTAGTTAGATACAAGACCTAGTAACATCATAAATCTATGTACTTACTTGCCAGTGGACCATGTTTGATAAGGTTGGCAGCAATTTGGCCTTCATCCACAGAGACAACACTGAAGTTTTGAACGGAAGCAACATTCTTGGACTTGTCGAATTTGCATTTGCCATTACTCCCAGTGTAAGGATAGTCCTTCTCACCCTCAAGGCCACCAGCTTTCTGGAGATAACTGAAGGCTGTGGTCATCAGCCCACCATTGCATCCCGAATCACATGAATCAGGCTGTGATGGATCACACTGCAGAATTTACAAAAAGGAATGGAGAGGATAGTGAGTTGAAAAAATGATGAATAGCGCTGCAGGATTTACAACAGAAATGGAGGATTGTGGGTTGAGGATTGATGAATCCACAGATAGCAGCAAATTCATATGGGGAAGTATAAGAATAAACTTGACAGTGAACAGAAGATGAAATATGAAATGACAAAACATTAGGTTTTGTGGTATCTCCCGCTATGCTTTGGGTCAACTTAAGCCCAAAATTTCCCTCGATTTTAAGGAATTCTTCAGTAAGCATTTTATCAAGTCAAATAAAACATGGTTTTCCAAGCTCATCAGTTTTCCAAACTCCCTCAAGATGACCAAAATAACTTGGTATCCAAGCATCTGCACAGTCAATCTATGCAATCTGTACCCACAGAAAATTAAGAACACATATAGACAAAATGCTATCCACTCCAAGGTCAAGCCTACCTGATGATCAGTAAACACATACACTCGGCCTAACATTTAGTTTCTTATTATCCACCAACTCAACTAAGCCAATAACTTTGGTTCTCTAAACTATCTTTGACATGTACCCAAAACACTTTCAGTTCAACTCACTAAAGTCCCCCCCCCCCCCCCCCCGCGGGCTCCAAGATATGTGGTATAAAAACAGGAAAAGGACAGTACACCAGCTGACAAAACAGGAAAAGGCCGGAAGCAAACCATGGACGAATCACAAAAAGAAAAGAGACAATAATAGTAAGAAAATGGGAGAATTAGATTCGTACCATTAAAAGAACCAGTTTTTAGAAAAATAGCATTGAAAGATTGAGGTTCAGAAATCTACCATCGAAAGTGTTGTCCGTTACTGATTTCTACCACCACCGTGAACTCAGCGTTACCAGGCCTCACAAACACGTTCACATGGCTAATGGCCACGCTGTTGACCGGCAATACCTCGCCGGCGGTGAGGTTTCCGGCGAAGAGGCCATGACCACTACAACCAGCATGAGCTCGCGCACGTGTACCCATACTCGATGTGGCCGGACGCCGGCTGGAGCTCGCCGGCGACAAGTGGCGGCAGTACAGACTGCCGACGGCATCTTCTGGTGCCGATTCCGACGATTACAGTGGCAGAGGAGATGGGGGAACGGGGACTATAGTAGCAGGGACTCACCGTGATTCCGTTTTGCAGGTCGGATGGGGAAGAGGTGGCCGGGACGGGAAGTTCACCGACGGTGCTCGCTCGGGGCCGACGGCAATGGCGAAGGAAGATTGCCCGACCACAGCTGGCGCGCCGGGCTGCCGGCGTGCGGGGCCGGTCGATGGGCGAGCCTAGTGCGCGGGGTGGCCGGCGGGCGAGGCCAGGCGCACATGGCCAGCGGCGAGCGGGACAGCTGGCGGATGAGTGCAGGCGCGCGGGGCCGGCGGCACGCGGGGCAGCTGGCGGGCGGGTCCTGGCACGCGGGGGCTGCTGGTGTGCGGGATAGCCGGTGAGCAAGGCTAGGCATGCGGGGCTGGATGTCAGGGGTAGGGAGCCTGAGCTCCAGTTGGCGGCGGCTGGAGGTTAGGGATGACGAGTGGGTCCATGTGTCATAGGAAGAGAAAGGCAGCAGGTGAGATGCTCTTAACGGTGAGTTCACGTGAATGGTACAAATCTATAACTGAGTAAACTTTCAATGTTACTTTTCTAAGGTTGAATCTTTCAATGCTATTTTTCCAAAGGCTGCATCTTTTGATGGTATAAATCAAATTTTCCCTAAGAAAATTATGAAATTTACTTAAGGGAAGAAGGAAAAGGTAGCTTCGTCCTCACCTCATGGTCGCAGTCGACGAACTGCTGCTCGGAGAGCACCTCGAGCTTGCCGGTGGCGAGGTAGTGCGCCCCCTCCAGCGCTCCCGACGCGCTGAACGACCAGCACGACCCGCACGAACCCTAGACATCAACAAAACATAAATTCAACAAATCGCGTAGTCGATCGACAGATCCATGGCCAACGGATTAATGGGGGAAAACCGACCTGGTTCTTGACGGGGCCGACGGCGCCGTGGTCCCTCCAGTCGAAGTCCTCGGGAAGGCCGTCGGTGGGGAGCACGGGCGCGTCGTGCGCCGAGTCCCCGAGCTCCCTGATGAGCGCGCGCCGGGACTTGCGGAGGCCGAGGTAGGTCCGGCGGAACTCGGCCGGGGTGAGGTCGGAGAACTTGGTGATGCCGTGCTCCGCCGACGGGTCCAGCAGCTGGTGGCGGCGCGCGCGGCGCAGGTTGGCCTTGAACACGGACAGCCGGTACGCGTGCTCGTCGGCGTCCTTGTAGGACTTGCCGAACCGCTGCACGAAGCTCAGGAAGTGGGACTCCGCGTTCAGCTCCAGGTCGTTGTCGTCGCCGCCGGGCACCACTTGACGGATCAGGGGGTCCTCGGCGTCGACGGCGGCGGCGACGACCGCTGCCGCCGCCGCGAGGGAGAGGGCGAGGAGGAGGACGCGACGAGCCATCGGGGTATTCCTTCCTTGTTTGCATTGGTTGCTTCGGGTTTTTTGGGTTCTCCCCGCTACTACCCACTAGCTATATACTGATAGATCATTTTCGGCTTGTCCAATAAACAGTGCTCGGCTGCCTTATCTCCTCTCATGTAATACTATTCATTCTACCAGTCGAGCACTATTCATTCTACCAGTCAGAGTTCTAGGTGGTGCGGGTGTTTTCACTTAGGTGGTGTTTGGCAGTATGCACTAGTTTCTAGTCAGGCTAATTCTAAGCCACGCCAGTCTTGATCAGGCTAAATCAATGCAATCTGTTCGTGTTTGGTAGGGTGGCTAGAGATAATCTGGTTAGCTATGTTCGTGTTTAGTTGGCTGCACAAAATGATAAGATGACACATATAGGTGAAGTTACCACTCATCTCTCCTCTTCTCTCCCCTCCCTACCCGTCTGCTCAATCCCTCAACTTCGGTGCCCAATGCCCTCTATCTCCCGGCGCCGGCCCTCCCTCCTCGCGCCTGGGGATGGCGGCACAGAGGCTCCGGCGCGACGACGAACGGAGCTCTGGTGCGGCCTCGATCTCCCCTCGTCCCTCCCCGCGCCATGGCGGACCCCTCTGCGACGGCACAACTCGATCTCGAGGAAGCGGAGGCCATGGCGCCGGCGGCCTCCCTCTGTGCCTCGCCGCTGCCTACGTCGTCGAATCGAGGCCTGCCGCCGTTGAATCGAGGTCCAATGCGACCAAATCGACGTCCAGCGGGTGAGATTCGCCTTGTCGGGCCGCCGCCGCCACCCGGACAAGATTCGTTGCGCGGGGGCCCGGCCAGAGTGCAGGCGAGCTCCGCCGCGAGTCGCCGCTGCAAGTCGTGAGGGGACAGGCGGGGCCGTGGGTGAGCTCCGCTGCTGGCCGTGGGGGCGAGGTCAACCTAGCGGGGCTGCGGGTGAGCTCCGCCATCGGCCGTAGGGGCGGGGTCGCGGACGAGCTCCTCCGCCGCCGCCGCCGGCCGTGCGGGGCCACAATCGGAGTGCGAGCGAGCTATGCCGCCTGTGAGGCAAGCCATTGGCGCGAGAAGGTGGTGACGGGAAACACTCACATGTGCCACCGATAGCTTGTGCAAGTGTAACAACCCGCCCGAGAAAATACCGTACTATCACCTAAACCAATCCACTTTGGTCATTAAGCAATAATAATATATCATCCCGTCGTAAGTTGCCGGGTCAAGCTCGGTGAAATCACTTACAAGCAACAAAAGATCGACAATATGCATTAAAACTCACGCTAAGGCAAGTCCAGAGTACCATACATAGATTAAATCCACATTTGCCCCGAAGGGTTTAATTATTACAAACCGAAGTGCTTGACATGATAAAAGAGGTTCAGAGTTTGAAAACAGCGGAAATCAACTAAGCGGTACGGTAAGCATCACAGGAGGTCATCCATGATGCCTTCACTCGTCGTCATCCACCCATTCCAGCTCCGAGCCGGGTGGAATCTCTCCAGGCCACACATCACTAAAAGCATTACCTGAAATCAACAAGTTATAGCAAGGTTGAGTATACTAATACTCCGCAAGTCTTACCCGTCGGGTGATAACTACATCACCAAACTCTAGACATGAGAGGCTTTTTGGCCAGTGGGTTCTTTTGCTGAAAAGCAACAAAGAGTATGTCCTTACTTTCAATATTTTAGCTCAAGTTCTAATTGATTACTCTTTTCTAAATGAGCAAGCTACTACAAGCATAAGTTGTGCAATACAATTAATCAGACATCAATATTGACAATATTCCATCATAAGGGATATCATGACCAGTTGGTTAAGTAGTCTCAGATAACGGTGAGAGGCCGACAACCGATTGATTTATAACATTGCAAGGTGGACCTAAACACACGGAAGAGTGTCCTTACAAAGAGTTCACCAACCAGGCGGTTCCCAGAAATTCTCAGTTCAGGATAAAAGATCACAATCTTTGGTACAAGGCTATATGGTACGCCTCACACTAGCGTCCAGCCTCACACATGCTCCACCGGTAGCTAGCCGTGGGACGCATCCCAAGATTAGGGACGGTAAAATCCCTTATCGCCTCATTAAGGTACTAGGCTTACCGGTCCCATTCCCGACAAGTGCTTAGTACGTTCAAACATTTAACCCACGAAAGCCATTGGACCGGAGCCCAAATCCCATGCTCTTACCACATGAGCAATCCATTTATAAAGATCTTATGATTCCAACATAAGAACCTATTCTCGCGAGTGACGAACATCACTTGACTTTTACCGGTCCTATAGCATAGCATCTATCAACCTAGCATACTAGTAAAAGAGCATAGGTACCTAGGGATCATGCATCTAGGGTTTCATTTCAACTCCCGGACGTAAATGCACAAACATACATAGATAGTTGCATAATTTCAAAAATACTTAGGTTAATGCTCCGGTGCTTGCCTTCGCCAGCAACGCTAGCCTGGGGCTCCTCGGTGTCCTGGTTCACCTCCACGAAGTGCAGCTCCGCGTCAGATCCTCCTTCCTCAACTTCCGGCACGAGCGAGTAGTTACCGTCGGGAAGTTCTACACAGGATGCATATGCAACATTTAATGGGGTGGAATTAATTAAACAAAATGCTATGCACACATACAAACATGGAGTGCATGATTGGCCATATTCACCTTGACAAACATATATTTAGTATATTCTTTCTATTAAAGTAATGACATGTGGTGCTCTATTATTTATTCTTTTTGATAGTGACTGTGTACATATTTATATAAATTAAATCAATTTAATTCACAAAAACAGCAAGGGTGGTTCTCAGCTCCTAATCATGCTCCACAACACATACATAGGATCACTAAGTGTGGCAAATTTGTGCTTTTCCATTTCAAACTATTATTAAGCTTAATTTGCTTCTAATGTTTTTAATCATAAATTAAATCATAAAATATAGTAAGTGGTGTTTCTGAAGCTCTATAAATCTAAATAAAGCCACTTAGCAAGATTTCACATTTCATTGGGCTATAAATTAATTATACCAAAAATGACAATTTCTAGCTACCACAAATATGATAAACGCATATAAAAATAAATAAACAACTTCTGGAGCCAAAATTCCTCCCACATCAGCTCTGACCTAAAACTAGGCTATTCACCCAAAAAGTATATCAAGGGCTATTCTAGATTTTGAATTAGGTAAATATATTTAAATCTAAGTATAAATCAAGAACAAATATTTCTGGTAGATATAAAATCATGATTAATTCACCAGAGGTGAGTCTAGGTATTTTATGATCATAGCCAGAAGTTGGGCACAAAAATATATTTATATACAGCTACAAAAATCATTAAGGCAGATTCAGCATAAATGAAAATAAATCTTATTAAAAGATCTACACAGTAACTTTGTCCAAATTTCAGTGCAGAGCCTAGACATGGCCTTTCTCACAACATATCCAAAATTCAGCTCAATATCACATATAGATTTTGAACTACAGCAAAAAATATTAGTCAAAAGTATAGTCATGCTATGTAAAAGTTGTAGATCTAGTCACAGAGAAACCACCAAAATTGGTTTTGCATTTTTATCATTTATCTACAATTTTATACGAATTTTCTAAGATTCAGCTAAAAGCTCCCAAAAAAGGAAGAATCTAATTGCATGAGAGTCCCTGGAAAGATTTGAGTATTCACAGATATACCCTTGGTTTGCATAAAAGACCCTGGAAGAAGTTGAAAGCTTGCAATGTGGCCCTTGGGGGCGGCCGGTGGCGCGGGTGGCCGGAATCCGGCGAGCTCGCCGGCGCTCTAGGCCGGGAAAGGGCGGGGAAGTGGTCCCTGCTCACCTAGGGCTCGATTTCGTGGCTCGGATGGGTCGGGGCAGGGGCCGGCGAGGGGGCTCGGCGGCGCCAGGCGGCGCCTGGCGGCGGCAGCCGCTGCGGGCACGGCGCGGACAGGGGGGTCCGGCGCCGGCGCGGCCGCGTGGCGTCGCGGGGGAAAGTGGTCGAGGGGACCCGGAACAGGGGCGTGACCCACTCCTTTCTGCGCCTGGCAAGTGGCATTTACGGCCTCGGCGTCCGGGCCCCGGGGGCAGCACCGCGCGACGTGCGGGCGCTGGTCGGCGCACACGGGGCGGCGCTCTGGAGCGGGGTGCCGGCGCGACGTCGCCGTTTTTCAACCGTTTAACCACGTTTGACTGATTCAAACTCCAAAAACGTGAACACAACTCCAAAAACTCTAGATACCAAAGTTGTAGAGGAGATAACCGTCTACAATATTTGCAAAGGGTGATGGGTGTTTTGGTGTGTGGATTGATTGGGAACGTGTGATGAAAACCATACTTTTCTCGGCCCGGCAGACATGTAGAGGCTGACGTTGACCGTGTTTTTGCACACCTCCCACTCCAAATCTCAAATGCCGCCAATTATGAAAAGTGTGCCCCTCAAAAAGACAAACAACTTTTGTATTGGCCGATTTTTGAGTGTTTAGATGAATTTTGGAGAACGCGTCAAAAGTTCTAGAAACGGGGTATGGACACTAGGGTTTGAAAAGGGTTTTGGGGTTTTGACCAAGAGTCAACTTGTGTGATTAGACACTAGTGATCATGTTGACTAGGTTTTTGAGGTGTTGGCCCAAGGTTGACCTGATTTGACCAAAGCCAAGGTGTTTGACTAGGGTTTTGACCGCTAATGAGTGTTGACTTGGTCAAAGGAGGTGATTAGCACTAATTAAAAGCCTGGGGCGTCACAGCCTACCCCCCTTAAAAGAATCTCGTCCCGAGATTCGAAAGTAAAAGACAAAAGTAAGAAGGTGTTTTCGGATAGAAACGGTACCCATGAAGTTAAGTTGGCCTTGCTTCACTTGAATAGTTGGCTTCTTGCCGTGATTACCCTTATTTGCTCCGGAGCCTTGCCTCTGCGGATGGGGCTTGTTCTTCCTAGGGTTCGGGCATTTATTGGCATAATGCCTGGGTTGTTTACAATTGTAGCAAATGCGGGGTGGAAGTTCTTTGGGCTTGGAAGCTTGTTGATGTGCCTGTTGGTTTCTCGGGGGCTGAGGACAACCATGGGCAAGATGGTCCATCAACTGTTGAAGTGAGTTTCTAGACTTTAGAAAGTCCTTACTAAGCCCAATTCGTATTCCTTGATGTGACAAGATGTTCTAGTCCCTCGGGTCACTCCAAGCACTCGAAGGGCAAGATTGAAGGAGATGATTTCGGTTTCCGCATTTAAAACAAAGTTGGTGATACGGGTAAAGGCTCTTTCTCATTCGTTCCTCTAATATCTCAGCTGGAGAGCGAGTTTCACTTTCGAAAAGCTGGTCGATCTTGCCGATGTCGTCACTTTGTTTGCCCTTGTGAGGACAAAATTCCTTGTAGGTAATTCCCTACTCACTCAAATCCATTTCGGGGAATGCTCGCTTGTGGCTCCGGCTCTTTCCCTCTTCCTTCCTAAGGTCCATTGGTAGTTTCGATGGTGTTAGTAGAGAGTCGGAGGTGCTGAGTTGATTCTGATTCATATGATCCACCAACAGATTGCATAAGCGGGCCTGCTCAACCATAGACATAGATAGCGCCTGAGAGAGGCCGTCAGTTAAACTAGTTTGAGATAGCCCTTGATAGCGATCCTGGATGATATTGTACACGATCTGACTTACCACTGAATTTTGTTCTTCCAACATATTGATTGCACCGGCAATGGTATCTATATCAGCCTGGGTAGGTACTCGGGGCGAGCATGACTCATAGGGTCAAGGTTTCTCTGGGTCTTTTCTGGTGGAGTTCATGGTCGTAGTGACCAAATTTGGCCCGTCTGGATGGGCACCATGGGGAAGTTGCTGTTGTAGCCTCTGGGCAAGCTGCTGTTGCGTCTGGAGGATTTGGCACAGCACTCCCATTTGAGCTGCCATAAATGCCTCTGCAGTCGTCCTAGGCGGTGGCGGTGGTAGGTCGCTATCGCTACTCGACGCACCAAAACCACTCGGGGAGCTGCGTGTCGGTCCCACCATCTGAAAGATTTGAGCTTCCATTAAACACACATTCATAAGCTTGTTCTCACAAGCAGAACATGTACGACGAAAACCCAATTTGAAGAAAAGTCCGAATTGGGGCAACAACAGTATTATGAAAATAAGCGTTTCATGCGCTCAGCTCAATACTGCGAGGATTCATGACTCCAATGTGCATACCAATTCCAAGGCTTCAAGCAACTTGATATCCAACTCGGAATCAAAAGCTAAGGTTGTTACATTTGGAAAAATTTGGTACCGGGGTTTTGTTCTGGCGGTTGTGAACGAAAATTCCCAACTTAAATACCAGAGCCCCAAAAATTCCCAAATTTTACCGGCAACTCAGTGAGGTTATGAAGCACCTTTTTGGTATTCAAAGGTTGATATAGGAAGGTTAGGAAGATGCTCAATTTAATCGAAATTTCAGAGTAGGTCCTCAGGCAAAAAAAAACAGCATGACAGGGGTTCACTATTTTGGGCATAACTTGAGATCTATAGAAGCTATGACCACAAATTTTTGCGAGAGAAAACTAGATTAGATATGGAGTAACTTTGGTATAGATCATCTAGTCCAATTATTTTTTAAACATGGCACAAAAATTCAAGCAAACATCCCTAGCAGATTTTGGACAGCAGCAACATCTACACATGTGAGAGGCTATGCAAGAAAACAAAATCGCATACTAGCAAAATTTCACCTAGAGAGCACACAAAAATATGCATGGGTCCATTTTTAAGTTTCCATAATTTTTAGCATGATGCATGACGTCCTATTCGTCTTCACAAGGCGATCAAGCCAAAAAAATCGAAGTTAGTGCCGGTGGCAAGGCTTTATACGTCTCTCCCTATAATAACTATTCGAGAACTATTCGATTCTCACTTAGCGACTAACAAAGCGTTGTTAGTATACCTGCAGAAAAGAACCTTCCGTGCCAGCACTCACGGAAGCGTCCCCAAACATTATCGTTCACTATAGAAACGGCACCTATGCGTTTATCGCTGCATGGACAGCATCCAACCTCAGACACCCTCCGTTTGAATGGAGTGTATCCTTGCCTCGCATATTCATAATGCGGAACGCACACATATGGCAAAACGTGGCGACATCACAACTCATGACATGTTCATCTTGAATAGAGCATGCCATCCTTCGTATGACTCGCATACGGAAAGCGCACGTATAAAACACGTGGGCATCCAACCGAGAAGATAGGATCCGTGGAATGTATTGCCCTATCGACCCTCGCATACTCGTGATGCGGCACAACACACATATGAAACACATGGCTTAAGAAGTGCTGGAAGTTAGCAAAATAAACCATAGATTTGTAAGCCACTTGAAAGAATCCAAAAATTCCCTCTAGGGCCTCTCGGTCTATTTCCATCCTTAACGAACCAACGTATTTTGCAAATACAATCAATCTTGGCAAGTTTTATTCAAAAACAAGTGATTAAGGTTGTTAATTAAACTCTGGTGCATATTAATCACTCTTATACCAGCTGTGACAACCCGCCCGGGAAAATACCGTACTATCGCCTAAACCAATCCACTTTGGTCATTAAGTAATAATAAAGTATCATCCTGTCGTAAGTTGCCGGGTCAAGCCCGGTGAAATCACTTACATAGCAACAAAGAATCGACAATATGCATTAAAACTCACACGAAGGCGAGTACAGAGTACAATACATAGATTAAATCCAAATTTGCCCCGAATGGTTTAATTATTACAAACCGAAGTACTTGACATGATAAAAGAGGTTCAGAGTTCGAAAACATCGAAAATTTGACTAAGCGGTAGGATAAGCATCACAGGAGGTCATCCATGATGCCTTCACTCGTCGTCATCCACCCACTCCAGCTCCTAGCCGGGTGGAATCTCTCCAGGCCACACATCACTAAAGGCATTACCTGAAATCAAGCTCCACTTGTACCGGGTCCTATAGCAGCTGGATGTGATGCCTTTAGTGATGTGTGGCCTGGAGAGATTCCACCCGGCTGAGAGCTAGAGTGGGTGGATAACGACGAGTGAAGGCATCATGGATGGCCTCCTGTGATGCTTATCGTACCGCTTAGTCGAATTTCCAATGTTTTCGAACTCTGAACCTCTTTTATCATGTCAAGTACTTCGGTTTGTAATAATTAAACCCTTCGGGGCAAATTTGGATTTAATCTATGTATTGTACCTGGACTCGCCTTCGTGTGAGTTTTAATGCATATTGTCAATCCTTTGTTGCTATGTAAGTTATTTCACCAGGCTTGACCCGGCAACTTACGACGGGATGATACTTTATTATTGCTTAATGACCAAAGTGGATTGGTTTAGGCGATAGTACGGTATTTTCCCGGGCAGGTTGTCACAGCAAGCCTGCATAGTCAGAAACAGATCTCAATCGTGTTTCCAGCAAGCCAGGCTAAGGACTTCCTTTTGCACTAGTGGAGCCTGGCTTAGAAGCTGAACAGGCTACCAAACATTAGAAGGTTGCATTATACAAGTTTGGACAACTCTTATGCATGCTGCCAAACACCCCCTTAGAGCATCTGGTAAAACTGGGAAAGCAAAAAAATTTAGGTACCACAAAGTCGCTCTCTCCAGCAGTGTTGGTAACACTGGGTACCTATATTCCACTTCAGGACTAATCTGCGAGGAATCATTTTTTCCAGGGTAAAATGTGCAAAATACACACAACTTTATCCTCTCCCCTCTTCCTCCTTCCCTCTCATCCTCTCAATCACGCCTCCGCCTCATTCGCTCCACGGCCGCGCTACTCAAGGGACCGGGCTCCTCCGGCGGCCTCTCCTCCTCCGCCGGCGTCTTCCCTCCCTGGCCCGACCAGCACCTCCACCCTCGTTGGCGTCTCCCCTTCCCACCCGGCCACCACATCCACATCCCCTTCTCGACCACCCCACCTCCACCTTCATCCGCATCTCCCCTAGCCGGTCCAGCCACAACCTCCACATGCGCACCGGCCACCACCTCCAATCGCGCTGCCGCCTCCTTCCCATGGTGGATCTTCGAGCGACACGCAGAGGCTGGACATGGGGATACACGGTAGGGCGTAGCCTCGTCGAGGCTCCGGCGGTGGCGTGATGGCCTACAGGTCGGGGCCTCACCCGATCTCCCGCGGTGGCGCGGCGGGTGCTGCCTCGCTCGGCCTCCCGTGACGGGTCGCGGCCTCACCCGATCTCCCGCGGCGGTGTGGCGGGCGCTGCCTCGCTCGGCCTCGCGCAGTGGCACGACGGGCCGCTGCCTCGCCTCCTTCGCCTCCGTGTCCTCTCCTTCTTCTCCCTTCCTTGCACGACTACAGGGCGGAGGATGGTGGCCGGCGGGGCGCGGACTGGGTTGCGGCGGCGGCGACGGCGCTCGCAGCGGTCTCCTCCACGCGCTTGGGTTTCGGCAGGGGAAGGGAGCCCGACATTGTATGCGGTAGGGAGATTTCCCCAAGACGGCGGTTGGAGGTCCCGCCAGAGAGAAGAGGGAGAGAAAAGAATATAGCAACTCGCTGCGGGGTTGCTATGTTTTGTCTCGGGCTGCTAGTTTTAGGTCCAGGCCTAAAATAGCAACTCACATAGGTCCTCTGCTGGAGCAAGTTTTTTGCTTGTTTTTAGGTCCCCTGGCAGATTTTAGGTATAGCAACTCAATTTAGGTCCTCTGCTGGAGATGCTCTTAGGGCAACTCCAACCGAGCCCTTAGTCGCGCCCTCACCTTATCTTTGAGGGTCAAAACCAGAAAACATCCCTCCAACTGGCCTCTTATCAGCCCTCGACGGATGAGGGGCTCTTATTCTTCCCCCCTCGACCCTCAGCTGTAGGAGCCCCTCTTCCGCCCTCTCATCCGACGACGGTGCCAACGGCTAGCCCTCCCGCGCCAGGACGGAGTTTTCCCGCAGCCGCTGATGGCCCGACGGAGGTGATGCAGTCCAGGGGAGAGAAGGGGGAGGTCGTACCTTGTAGATCGACGCCGATGGAGGCTGATGGTGACCCGCCCGATCTGTGCGCATGGGGGCCGGCGACACCGATGGGGTCCGGCGGTCGTAGGGGGGCCGGACGGCGGCCTCCCCGCGCCGCTGATGGCTCGACGTCAACGTCCCTGCCCCGCCCTCGAGGCTGCGCGCACACACGTGGGGGCTGCCGGCGGTTCGGTCGGAGGTCGCGCCCATGGGGGCCGTCGGCGGTCTCCCCGCCGCGCGCTCGAGGCCGCGCGCACGCTCGTGGGGGCCGACGGTGGTTCGGCCCGAAGGCCGCGCCCGTGGAGCCGCCGGCGGTCTCCTCGCCCTGCATCGTTGGAAAGAAAAGAGGAGAGCAGAGGAACGGAGAGGAGTGGGGCTCGAGGAGGAGGGTGGGGGTAAATAACAAAGGACTCGCTGACATGTGGGTCCCACATGTAAGAAGGGAATAAAATAATAAATTAGTTAGAAGTAGGGTGGTATATAAGAGTTCGGTTGGAGTTGGAAGCAAACTAGAAGTCTTATATGTAGATGAGAGATCCTTATATAGGTGGATAAGGGTTCAAATTTAAGAGTCCGGTTCGAGTTGTCCTTAAGCCCTCGTTTAGGGTGATGATATGAGCTATGATCCAAAGGTATTTTTTTGGTAAAATCCTATGGCTTGTTTAGTGTATACTTTCTCAAATGTAAATATAATCCGTAGGTTTTGATTAGTGATTATATATAATGAAATGTTTTAAATGAAAATTATTTATTATAAACTATGCAGTAGAAATTGTAACATTATGTTTCCTTTCCTTCTTAAATGAATTGAGAAAACTTCTACTTGATTTTCTAAAAAAAAGAAAGAAACTTTTATTTAATAATGAATCTCACGGTACAATCATAGTATTGACAATCTATAACAAAACCTAATATGTTGATCAAAGTATAAAGAAAAAGAAGTTTTGTTATCATCTGTTTGTGATATTCCTTAGAAACATATGACAATAAATTTTCTTGTGTTTTTTATTGTGTGCCCAGGGACCAATGTGTGGCGCGTATTCGCCGCTATAGCGGCCATTGAACGCAGCCGCCTGGTTTCTCTTCCCCTCTTTGTTTCTTGCTTTCTTCTTCCTTGAAACAACACACTCGTACGACTAGACTTTTATTTTTAGCTCAAAATTTGGAAGATTGATGGAACAAAACAACTAATTGGACGATTTATGTTTTATTTTCTTTTATGGAAAAACAGCATGAACAATGCTTACGGTTTCACGTGTACCCTAACATCATGTTAGACTGACTTCAACGACGGATGGCAAAAGCAATTTTGCCTCCCCGCGACTATTGTGCATGTCTAAGAACTCCTCCAACAGAGACAACAAAGAGGAGGCAAACTGCCTTAAGAGGAGAGAGGGGATGCAAAATTGCATCGCCTCTCTCAAGCCCACAAGGAGGGAGAGGGCCGGGGAAGGAGGGCGCTCCGAACGCACGGAGGAGAGGCGCAGGCTGAGCGTGTAGCCGCCGGAGGGAGTGAGGATAGCCACTAGCCGTGTCGCCGGAGATCCGCTGGAGTCCCGCACCCGCTGCTTCTCCACCGCCTTCGAGCCGCCATGGCCTCCGCGCTGTCGTGCCCCTACACCGTCTTCCCGAGTGACGAGGCCGGCAGAGGAAGACGAGGCCCACACGACGACGGCTCGACGTGCCCCTGTCGCTCGGAGGCCGGATCTCCCTTGACCCGCACGACGACGCGGATGAGCATCGGACACGGAGGAGCAGGGGGAGCCGGGGCTTCCTCCTCTCCGGCGGATCCCGCGACGCTGCTTCTCCTCTCCAACGCGTGGCGCCGTCGAGCTCCTCCTCTCCCGCATAGAGGCGTGTGGCGCGGCCCATGGTGATGAAGACGCCGACACCGACCATGCCCTCGAGGCCGACGAGGTCCCACAACCGTAGCGTGCGTCATGCGTGGTCGGAGCGCACCTCTCACTGCATTGGTGCAGGGGATCGAAGGGGCCGCATCCGACGGAAGAGGTGCAGGGGATCGGAGGGCCCGAGCGTACCCACGGCTCGCCGACTGAGGAGGAGCAGGGGAGGGCCGCGTGCCCGGCGACACCTCAGCGGCCGCCCCTGCTCATCTCGCGACGCGAGCCTGAGCACGGAAGAGATGGGAGAGGGGAGGCAAATGCGATTGCTTTGCCTCTGTTAGAGCCGGTGCGATGGGAAGGAGAGGCAAAACACTGTGGACGTGAGGCAATGGCCATTTTGCCTTAAAAAGTACTTGTTGTTGGAGTCAGTCTTAGGTGACAGGTACCGAGCAGTAGGGAACCAAAATGACGCAACCAAGCGAGCAAACAACCGCCATCATCCACATGGCTCCGTATGTGATTACGCAGCCTGTTGGAGGACCTCTCTATGAAAATGGTATTGTGTTGCTCCCCGAAAGTCGTCCATCCCTTTTCGTCAGCGTCAAAAGAAAGTGCCGACCTACTGAGCAAATCGCCACATTAATTAGACACCCACTCCTGTGTGAATGGCATATGGGCCCGTGTCCCCTCGAACTACCAGCTATACCTGAGCATTTTTAGCTCGACCCGACCCGCCTGCTGGTCCGGCCCAGGCCCGACCCGCCCACGGACCATACTGGACGGGTCTGTACACAGATCTTGCAGCTCAAGGAAAAAAATCTTAGCCCGAGTCCGGCCCGGAAATGTTGTTTTTAGCTATTTTACACTAAAAAGCGCATGGGCGACCCACCCAAGCCCGGGCCTGGCCTGAAAATTGAGGCCCGATGTGTCCAGTGGGATGGTCGTGGGCAGGATTTTCTCAGCCCGAAATAACTAGTTTTTTCTGGCTCGACCCGAAAAATGTTCAGGTATACTACCGGCACGAGCGGAAGGAAGGAAGCGTGCCGGATGAGGCGAGCTCGGCTCCGTGTCGTCCTATGGCTAGCCAGCACGGCAAGGCGGATGTCGACGGGTGTTAGTGTTCCTTCTCCCCTAAGCCTCCTCTCTCCCATCCTCTTCGCTCACCCAGCTTGGGCCCCTCCCTTCCTCCCCGCCGGCGTCCTCGCCGACGGCGAAACGGGTAGGGAGCCCCCTAGTCGATAGATCCGGAGCCCCTACTCCTACTAGTATTAGGTTTTTTTCTTAATTGTGCCCCTTTGGCTTCTGCCTTGTGTGGTATGAGCTACCAAAGATGCGTCGCCGTCGCCGCTGCCGCCGTCGCTGCCCTCTGCGGCCTCCTCGTCGTCGTCACCGTCACAGCTCAGGTTAGTACGGATAAAATAAATCTGCCTCCTCCAACTGTTCCTCCACCGTCCCCTTCCACCCCCCCCCCCGCTGCTGGTGGATCCCCATCGCCGCCTCTGATCTGGCCGGTGTTGAGGTAGTTCTGCAAGAGGCCCCTGTAGATAGGATTCCCCCTTGTGTGGATCTGGTCTCTGGGTTCCCCTTCAGGCGTCTCTCTCGCTTGGTTGAGATCCCCGCTTCCCTCGACTCCGCCTTCCCTCCTCAACAGTCTCTGGTCCTGGAGTTTGCTTCCCCAACTTGGTGCCTCAGATCCTGGTGTGCTTGATTGACTGTGCTGCCTCCCCATGGGATCCTGGTGCAAGCCGAACCACCTATCTCCGGCGACGACTCCTACCACATCTACATGTCGTCAGTGTGCTCCTTCTTCGACGGCTTCATCAGCCCGTTTTCAACCGACACACAGCGCGGTCACCGCCCGGGTGTATGCGTCCTCGATGCCCCTACGATCCTCCACCGGCAGCTCCATCGTCCTCGCCACCGTGGATTGCTCCGCCTTGTTCATCTTTAGTTTCAGGACCTTTGTGTAATTTAATCTTCTTCCGAGGACCATTATGTAATCTAACTGCTGTATTCCCCTAATATTTATATATATAAAAAAGCCACCCGGCGGTCGGCCAATATTCTACCGCTCTCTCTCTCCCTAGCTCCAGCTACCTCCCTCTCTCTCGAAACCGATGTGTAACCGGAAAGAGAGGCTCAGGTAAGAGAATATGATGGGAGCTGGATGGATGAATATCAACCGTTTGGGATGTAGTACTCCACAGCTTCTGTCCTCCACTCATCCCTGCACATAGAGTGTAGAACTAACCTGCATAATTGCATGATTGCATCTAATGCAAGCGACCATAAGATGAGATGTGCACGCGAGTCTCGCCTGTGCTACACGATTCTCCCCGCGCCATGCTTTACTCCAGCTTGCAGGCACGGGCGCGACTCTACACGCATATCCGTGCATGCGAGCTGCAAGGTTTTTTATCCACCCGGGCATTGGGAGTGTTGTTTTGAATCCAGTAGCAATCATATTGAATCTTCAGATCTTTTTTTAATCAAACGAAGAATTCATATTATCTAAAAAATCCACTATTCATCATCATTCCACCCTACATCCTCTCTTATAGCACGCAGCTAAATGCATTATTCTCTTATCACATCTCCACCACTACAAATTTTTATTATTCACCCCACCACATTTGTCTATTAAATAAGGTCTAGTCATGCTATGCAGCTCCAATCTCAATCTCAAACATGTATAAAAATTCATATAGAAGGTCGCATAGGCATACACTCAACAAGCAGACTGAGAACAAACCCTCAAAAAATGATAACTGTTACGGTGAAAACCATCCCCTAAGAGGAGCCAACACTCATAAAAGAAGATACAGCAAAATACTAAGGAGAAGATGGACAAGTGAGGGGGGTCCCCTCTCTCAACCCCCTTGGGTTGTTTATATAGCTAAGGGGTGGGATGACACTTTAGCCCTAAACTCTTGGTGGGTACAAATATTACATCCGAGTGTAGGGGTAGCTTGTGAATCATTTCCCCCAACATTAGCCCCTCAGCTACTTTGGTTTAGCTGGTACAACAAAGTGAAGTAGATGAAAATAAGAGAAAAATGATTCACTAAACTTTTCCTTCGGCCCAAGGACATGCCCCCGTGACGTCCTGCCCGTACGCCATGCGGATTTACATATACAAAGTCATCATCTAATCCAGCTATTGTGATCTTCGGTCTTCATTTGACGATGAATGGTTTCTTCGGTGGTGCCGTCAGCTTCGCCATTCTTGCCGAAAGAGATCTCCCCCACTTCGTTCTTGCTTCATCCTCCCGAAGTTATTTTCTCCGTGTAGTCAGTGTAGCCGAAGTAGAGCAAGTCGTGCGATGCTTTCTTCGTCCTCCCGAACTCCTCTTGGGTCTTCGTTCACCTGCTTCGGGAAATATGGGTGAATTGGTTCACCAAGATCCCTCCATAACCCCTCTTGGCCGATGCTGGTGGCGAAGACCGCGTTTCGTAGTAGTAGTGTAGTTGAAGTAGATTGGGATTGATGCTGATGCGAAGATCAAACCGATGATTGCGGGGATAATGCATTTGTCGGTGGTAGTGACACAGCTTCCATATAACCTCTTCGCATGAGGCATTAACTGAAGAAATATTGAAGTCCACTATGATAACCCGAAGAGCCATATCAATATAACCGGAGAGCCAATGCTGAAATACTCAAAGCACCGTGACTACCAATCCACTATTTCGAAGATTAATTCATGATAACCCCAAGAGCCATAGAGATAACCGAAGAGCCAATGCTGAAATATACGAAGAGCCTCGGCTAACAATTCATTATTGCGAAGATTAATTCATGATAACCCAAAGAGCCATAGAGTTAACCCAAGAGCCAATGCTAGGACACCCGAAAACTTCAGCTAGAAGTTCATTATTCCGAAGACCAATTTCCATGATAACTTGATTGTATTTGCAACATAATATCCTAAAAAAATTTATGACAAGGAACTACTTCGGAAGTAACATGTTTTTATATCGAAGAGTTAGTGAACATGTGATATAGCATGATAAGATAAATACGAGTTATGCATAACAGGTAGCTGGTGAACCATGCAAGCCCCAGCTACACGAAGTGGCATGATAGCTCAACTTCGATTATCCTCCGAATAATATGACCTCGAGGTGGCTCGTCAACCCTGCCTCGCAATTTGCTTCGCGTATTCACCGCCGAAGGCTTCTTTGCTTGTGATAAAGCGGATGATTTTGCGACTACGCCGTTTAACGAGTCGACTTATCCCTACAGCATTTTACTGAGGGACTTCGCACATTGACTGCCGAAGACTTTTTGTTCACAGAAAGTAGACCTTTAAGCGAATCATGCACAACTCTTTGGAACAGATTGTTGCATGTTCCTTAACATCTTCGCGACTTTTGCAGAATAGTTATCACATGCACCCCCGCTTTTATATATTTTTCTTAAGTGAACTGAATGCAACTTGTCCTCGCCGAGCTAGGTGCATGTGGTCACTTAATTCTACAATGTTTTCCCGAAAGTAACAATCTCTTCGGATGATTGTTACTTCGGGACCGATGATAGATAACGACGGTCTGGATAGTAAATGTAAAGACATTCTTTGCGATCATATTCAAAAGATAATATTTGAACGAAATAATAATATATGTATATTATAATCTTGCTAAAAAAGAAAAGTGAAGTTAAAACTGTACTGAAAAAGGTACAGCTTATCTTCGCTAGCTCATCTAAATGCATGCGCATAGGGCTGAATGAAATAAAAACTGCACCTATGCCTTTTCTTGTTCAAAGATGTCAAGCTAAATGTTTTCGCAAGTCTATAGCTCCTCTTCGGGTGACACAAAGAGCAGGTATATATTAGTTAAAAAGCAAAGTCGCGAGGACCAGTGATGTTTTTCCAGCAACTACAAACCGAAAGGATACAACCGAAGAGTATGGTGGAAACATGACATGTTACTGATTCACAAATTTTTCCTCTACATTATACCATAGTCAAATTAAGGCTGCCGAAGAAACTGAAACCAGTTTAAAAAGGCGAACACCGTCGCTACTCTCTAGGGAGATTCCGCATTTCAGAATTGTTTAAGACAAAACTGGAGGTAGTTCGCAGGAAGTTTTTGTTAGGTTTGGTAAGGTGTCTGGTGTGGAGCAATTGAAATAGTTCTCGACTAACATTTTTTAAGAACAGATATATTGATGGTGTTTTCCAAGACATAACACCCGAAGGTACAGATTTAACTGCCATCACTTAAAAAAAAATTATTTTGCATCATGCTGTTCACATAGCAAGTAATGTTGAACTGACGTGACATGTGCATTCTACAACCAAGATGCTGTGATGCTACCCATAGCTGTTAGAACCAAGTGAATCATTTCTAACAGCTATGTTTATGTAACTTTACAAAAATGGAGATAAAACCTATGTTGCACGGATACGGATACGTGTATCGGTATCCGATACGTATCCGATACGCGATACGCCAATTTCCAAAAAAACCCGATACGCGGATACGTTTGAACTATTTTTTTTATTAAAAAGATAACACTGCTTGTTAAATTGCAGAATAGATATTCAAGTTCACCAAAGAGACATCCAAGGTCTATTACACTGATTTGATAGGATTACACTAATAGATATTCAAGTTCACCAAAGAGACATCCAAAGTTCCTCAATCCAAGTTTACCAAAGAATAACACTAAAGTAGGTTCTAATTTTAGGAAATTAATAAAAGGCAGTAGCAAACTAATACAATAGGATATGATAAAATTATGAAAGCACTAATCAGTAGCAAATCAAGTAATCAGGATGCACGAATCAGTCTTGCAATGTCGTGCTACTGAATAAGAATAGGGACAGGCGGGCAGCTCTGATTCAATGATTTGGATTGAGAGAAACAGGGGAAGGGAAGGATAGAAACTCAACTAAGCAGTACCAGACTAGAAGCCATCAGGTAGCAGGGGCTCGTTGCAGGTGGCTGGGCGCATCTCCTCATCTCTGCCGCAGGGTTCCCAACTGCTGAAATTGAAAGCTCTAATCGGGACAAGGGAGAGAAGAAGAACAGGGGAAGGGAGAGAACAAGAACAGGGGGGGGGGCTCCTTTGCACCTTGAGCCGGACGGAGGTCCTTTGCAGCAGCCATGCGGGTGGAGGTTCCGCGGCTCTGGCTCGTCGTCGCCGCGCGGGGAGCTCCTGGTCCTGGGTCCCTAGTTCCCTGCGGCCGTGGCTCGTCGTCGCCGACGAGGGTGGAGACTGCTCCGGCGGCCGGCCGGCGGCGGCCACGAGTGACGGCACGAGGCGCGCACGCGAGGGGTGCAGGACGATCGGCTGCGCGTCGGGGGGAGTCACGCGTGGGGAGTTGGGGTTAGGGCAACAGGGGCTACGTGCTCCTTTAGGTGGGCTGTTGCTGGGCCGTATCCTACCAAATACGTATCAAATCTGAAGTTTCTCGGTCCGATACGGCCCAGCTTGCGGATACGTCCAGGATACGTATCGGTGGCGTATCCGTATCCGATACGTATCGGATACGCGATACGTGCTCCCAGTGAAGTATCCGTGTAACGTAGGATAAAACAGCAACTCCAAACATTGCTTCAAATATCGCTCAATCATAAACATACTACTGCAGTCTTAAAACAGTACACATGATGCTAAACTTCAGACTCTCATTTATTTATTTATTTACAGAAGCCAAACTGGTGGATGGAAAATTTACAACAATTTTTACAGCCCAAAAATAACAAAGATTGTCAATGTCTAGGACAATAAAGATAACTCATTAAGGTTATAATACAGATTGAAAAAGTCTTCAGCTGACATGTTTTAAGAACAGATGTGCTAATGGCGTATTTTCCAAGCCTTGGCAACCAAAGGTACAAGTTCAATTGTAACCAGCTTACAAGCGAAATGAGTCCTTGATTGAAAAGTGCTTAGTGACATATCGAAGGAAAATGTTATTTATACCGAACAAAGTAATGAAAAGGACGGTGCTATGTCATACCTTCGCACGAAGAGGTGACATGGGATGCTTCGTTGAGCCCCGTTCCGAAGATGAATGAATCCTAGATTTCCCAATATGATAAATGATTTGCCCATTGTACTTTATCCGCATGGGCCAAGGCTGATCTGGCTCCATCGATCCTATTGCATGATTTCCCAGTTTGACCAAATGATGAACCCATTAGTGAAGACCCGAAAATTAAATATGGTAACCGAAGAACCATGAGTCAATAAGCAAAGAGCCATAAGTCTGTAACCGAAGAGCCATATGACTGTCCATGAACTCGAGCTTAATTGTACCATTAAAAACCAGCGAGAAATCCACTAATCCAGAGATTAAATTCTCGATGAGGTAAAGAAATAAGACCTAAAGTGCAGGTTAGTGAATTAACACAAAAATTGATGATCTAGTCATCTACAACACCATGGCAGGTCGTTTTAGGATCATAGTTGAGAGTGACTATACTTAGTGACATGCCCCACAGTCACAATGCTAACAAACTGCATATAACTAAGAGTACCAAGATGGGCCATGAAAATATTGTCTTTGTGCTGCAGGGGGTAAGAACTTGGCTGTGAGAGTCTGTTTTATTATTCCATAATCAACACTGATGAACATTTTCACGAAAGAACACAAAAATCTAAGTCATGAATAAGCCAAATTTCCTATGCAGCTTCTGCTAACCAAAATTACAGGAACTACAAACAGTGAGATTTGTAGAATAATTAATGCCTTCATAACAAATGGGGATTTGGGAACCAATGCACTGCTGGCACATAGATAAACCGATGCTATACATAAATCACGAGTGAAATTTGTTGCAGAATTAAATTGCAATTAAAATCATGCTAACATGTTTGTATTTGAAACAAACAGAACTAATGAGCTTGTACGCTGAGCAGCCAACATTTGTTAAATGTTGAGAATACTATTGCGCAATCTGAAAACATGATACCAGTTTAAAGCTCTAGCAAGCGAAATTTGTGTGCCTGTGTTTGTAGTGTCACTCTTAAATGTAGCAAGGATTTCTCCCAGAACTGAGCAAAGGCATCACACACTAGGAAACCCCTCTAGGGACACAGCCTCATACTATTTAGCCATTGCTTCGGAAGTCAAGAAAGGTTAGTTATTTAACTAGCTGGCACCAAAAAGAAAGAGCAAGGCAAGCTGCTCTGCTATTTCTGTTAGAATTCAAAGGACTAGCAAACTTATAGATCATGACAACAATCTGCTACATAACTAAAAGTTATGGTGGCTGACCATTCCAAGGTTAAGTAAAAAACTACTAGAGCAAGCCATGATTTACTATTCATTGCGCACAGTAGCAAGAAAGTGGCATTTGTAAATAGCTAATGAGCCCCTAGCTGCTTACTTATGCGACCTGCAAAACCGAAAGATGCAGTACCTGCACAAGCTACTGGAACTCATATGGCTATTAGTTCCTTATTTATTTACCTGCGCAGGATGCCGATCGCCTGAATACCAAGCTGCAGCTGCGAAGGCAAATCACACAGACAAGGGAGAGAAACACAAAGCAGCTAAGAAATCCACCCAACAGGCTCACGACTTGCTTGTCAAATTCAGACGTATCGACGAACCCTAGAAAAAAGAGGAAACTTAGGGAAACGCCAAATCTGTGGTGCTCAAGCGATTGATTTGCTAGGGAATCATCCTTGACTCAAACAAGCCTGTTCCAGCGCGAATTTCCCCCAAGAAAATCGAACTGAATCACAGCTAAACGCGAGATCGAAAAATCACGCAAAAAATGCTCGGAAAAGGGGAAAACACACGAGAGAGAAAGAACTGGGAGGTGGAGGTGGAAGACCAGCGGCCGCGGCGCGGGGTAGGCCGAGCGAGGCGGCAACGATAGCCGGGTGGTCGCGGGTTGCGCAGGTTGGGAATCGCCCACTCGAAAGCGGCGGATGGTTCGGCGTTGGTTCGCCGGTTGAAGGAGATAGAGAGAAACACTTGAACTGTCCACTATAGAAAAATCAAGAAGTCATATTACCACAGCTTGTGCAAAGAACTTCTAGGGGTGCGTTTGGCACAGCTTTACCAACAGCTTCGTGAGCTGTTTTGGGCGAAGCTGTGCCAAAGGCCTTCCCAAAACAGCTTCGGCAGCAGCTTCGCCCGGATATCACGCTCTCTGGAGCGATTTGGGGAGGCGAAGCCCGAAATCGTCGCTTCGCCTGCTTCGCCCCCCCCCCGCTGCGCCACACCCTTTCCGTCGTTGCCCCCGAGTGCGGTCCGTCGGGGCCGGCCCCAACTGCTTGACGGCGACCTGCGGAAGAGGACCGCGGCGGCCGGCGTCCTCCCATGGCCTGTGGAGAGCGAGCCGGCGAGCTCGCTGGCGACGCGGTGCAGATCCGCCCGGGGCTTGATGGCGGCACGGCGCAGAGGAGAGCGAGCTCTGCCCGGGCCGCCTCCATGGCCGGCTGGGGAACTCCGCGCGGGCCGCCTCCATGGCCGGCCGGGGCAGCTCGACGGCGGAGCGAGGGAGGCCAGGGGGAGGTGGGAGGCAGCGGGCGCAGGCAGCGGCGGAGAGCGCCGGCGAGGGGAGCGACAGCGGGAGGAGGGCGGCGGGCGACGGGTGCAATGCGCCGTGGGCGAGCGATGGGTGCGATGCGAATGGATGAGGGAGAAGGAGCTGCGGTGGATAAGGGAGAGGAGAAATAAAAAAGAAAAAAAGAGAAGGAAAAATGTAAAAGGGAAAAAGAAAGAAAAAAGGAAATAAAAAAAGAAAATAAAAAAGAAAAGGAAAGGGTATTACAGACATTTCACTCTCCCACGCATCTTTCCACAGCCAGGAGAAGCTGTTTTGCCAAACGTTTCTCCAAAACGGTTTTAGCTTCACCAGCGAATCCGCTTCACCAACACAGTCGCAGCTGGAGTTGCCACAGCCACAGCCACAACCGTGCCAAACGGACCCTAGGTCTGGAGACCACGGTTCAAAACCCCGCAAGCACATATTTTTGCGAAAAAATACATACCAGGGCGAAGAGCTGGTTCTTCGCGTATCGAACTGAGCCGAAGAGGTCATGACTTGGGCCCCAAATCTTATACCTGAGCCCAAAGATGTGCTTCTTCCTTCGGGCCGAAGATGTTCACGCAAGATGCGACTTGGGCCGAAGATCTTGGACCTTCGTTAAGCTGAGCCCGAAGAGGAGGTAGCTTCGGCTGGGCCGAAGATCTTGGACCTTCGAATCCCGAAGAGGAGGTAGCTTCATTCGGATGGGCCATCCGCACTGGGCCGAAGAGGAACGCCGCTTGGGCCGAAGAGTTGAACTTCGGTGGCGAGATTTCACATGCTGGCTCCCGTGCAAGCTTCGGCCAGCCCGAAGAAAATATGTCTTCGATGAAGATGTCTTCGTTGGGCTTCGCGGGCTTCGGGGCACCATGGCTGACTTGATGGTGGTTGTTGGACCGAAGATAGATGTCTTCGGATGGACCGAAGAGGTTCGTGAGTTGGGCCAACTAGAGTCGCAAACCTGAAGAGTGCTGCTACAGCGCTGCTGGGCCCGAAGAGTTGATGGCTTCAGTGTTAGAGTGGTGTACTTCGCTGGCGGGCGCCTGAAGAGTGAAGTTTGCGAGTGCGCCGCCAAAGATGATCTGAAGGTTTCGGTAAGCTTCAGGCGTGCAAGGATGGATGTCTTCGCGAACTGGGCTGAATTGTCTTCGGTGGAGCTTGTGGTCCGAGGGCACAAAACACGGTGGGCGCCAGAAAGAAAGGCTCTTAACCTTGTGGTCGTGGGTTCGAGCCCCACGGTGGGCGCCAGAAATGTTGGGGTGAAAACCGTCTCCCTAAGAGGAGTCAACACTCATAAAAGAAGATGCAGCAAAATACTAAGGAGAAGATGGACAAGTGAGGGGGTCCCCTCTCTCAACCCCCTTGGGTTGTTTATATAGCTAAGGGGTGGGATGGCACATTAGCCCCAAGCCTTTGGTGGGTACAAATATTACATCCGAGCCTCTAGACCTATGCAGGGGTACCTTGTGAATCATTTCCCCCAACAATAACCAACATTCATGTTAGGTGGATTGAGCAAAATATTTTTCTTTCTTCTGGTGTCTTTCTTCTTCCTCTTTCTGCCAATAAAGAAGAAAGACGGAATCCAATCTACCCAAATCCAAGACTGATCCACATCAGAACCGGGGCAAAAGTATTCCCAAGCCTTTTATTGTGGATTGGATCTAACCATGACAAAACACATAAGAGACCCGAGAAAATTATTCCACAATGGCAGCATCATCTCCACCTTGATGTCGCCATCTGGAAACCTAATTATCCAAGGAAGCTGTCGACACTGTAACTGCCTCCATCATCTTCATCAGAGTCACCATGAATAAACCCAATCCTTGCCATTGCCATAAAGGAGAAGGAAGAAGCAAATCTCTAATATCATGAATCATGACATGGATAAACTTAAACCTTAAATCTTACCTATTATTAAAGTGAGGATCGCTTTTGCCAACTTTTTTTTGTTTGGTCCAACATGAATCATTGACGAGTGGGTCTCGAGTATGTATCCCTTTGTTTCATCTGGGATTTCGTCTGTCCGACACCTCCCGTTTTTGGTGTTTCTTCACTCAGAGAAAACTAAATAGAATTAGCTCCCCTCTTTCGAGTCCCAATCCCAACTCGCTCCCTTCCTGCCGTCCCTGGCATCATCTCCTAAATGTCGTGCCAACATTTGTGTTTGATGCCATACGTTGAAGCTAGCCTCGCGGCTGCGTCGATGCTGTCAAATTCAACAAGCATAACGACTGTTACATGCTCTCGCCTCTGCATGTGCCGCTAGATCGATATGTTCCAAGGCCATCTCCACGATGGCATAGTAGTGAAAGCTTAGACTATCTGCAGTGGGCAGCGGTAAAAGCTCTAGTAAAGACTAATGCCATAAAAATGAGCTGCAACGCTCTACGGCATCCCTTGCGCTACGAGAGCGTAAGGCCAGATTCACGGTGAATCTAGCGTAACACTTTGCCTTACGGCACAACCACCAGTGGCAATAGGCCCCTCTTCTCGCGGGCAAGAATGGAAGGAGGAACATGCAAAGAGGAGAGGAAGGGCGCCGCCGTCGGGAGGTGATGAGAGCCTGTGTGGTTCGAGGACCGGTGGATGGTCGCTTCCCGGTGTGATGAATGATTGACAACGTTATGTGGACTGACTCTTGGCTAAGTATTGCAGGTGAAGAACAAGCGCGAAAGATCTATGCCAGTGGGCCTCCAGGTGTGAAGCAGACAAGTAGGCTTGGTTCGAGGGACCCGGTGGCCAGCGGGATCAAGTGAGGGCCGCATGGTGGCAAGAACAACAAGACGAAGTCGTGGACGACTTCTTGGTTGAGCCTCAAAACCAAGGTCGGTCGGGACGACATGGGGGCCAAGTCATGGGTGGAGATTGGCGAGAGGCCACACCAAGTCCGCGGGGTTTCCAGTGGTTCACCACAAAACCACTGGGTTGATTGGCTGAGCCACAAAGCCAAGGCTGAAGACTCAGTGTGGCTGTCGCGCCAAAACCAGTCTGACCGGTTGGTGAAACTGGTCTGACTGGTTTAGGGTCACAAAGCATCGAGACGCTTCGAAGCGGAGGACACGCGTCGGGATCGCAAGGCTTGCGTCGAAGCTAAGTAAGGTGCGGTCGCTGGGCATCCGTCCGATGGTGCTACCTACGACGAAGATTTCCTAAAGTGTCCTTCGGGGGTGTGTATCATAGTATTATGTAATAGGGATAGTTTCATCTTTCGGTTGCCTTCATATAACCCAAGTGGAGAGAGGATGACAGCCATCTCTTGGAACCCTAGCTCATTTGCTTTTGCTATTTTCCCTTCCTATTTTCCTTAGGATTTCCATAGGACTAGCTTGAGATCTTCATGGTGAGATCTTTAGAGAGGGATGGATGATCGGGAGGCAAGCTAGACCTTCTATGAATCTTTCTTGGTATGTATAGAAGATTCGGCATGATTCCTCAAGGCCTTTTGTTGTCTCTCCCGTTTTCTCTTTTTTGAATTTCGTGGTGAAGTTTTGGAGACGTTTCTTTGCGGGATTCTTGTTGGATGTCACATATGAGGACCTTGTGCCTCTTTGCTTGGTGATTTTACTCCAGCAATCCCCCGGAAATGGCTTTGATTTGGTGGTTTTCGGTGGAGTTCTTGAAAAGGTGTTCTTGAGGGTTGACTTTCGATTTCTCTTGATTGAGTGAGTTTTGGGGCTCGAGCTTCTAGCCAAAGGTAGCCCATGAGGTACCCCAGCTATCCCCAAAGTCTCACTTGAATCCGTGGAGCGAATCGGGAGATCGATTGAGGTGAATGGTGAGTTTTTCCCGCGGCCTGAGTTCTTCCCGACTGTCCAGGCTAAACCGGCCTGACCGGTTTCATAAACCGGTCTGACCGGTTTGACCCCCAGTGGGCTGTTGAGAGGAGTTTTGGACAGGCTAGTCTCTTTCAGGCTATGGCTTTCCATGTTCAAGTTGGGTAGGTTCTTGAGGTGGTTTTGCTCTGGTTTGGTCTCTTTGGTCTTTTGGGGATTTCCTGGACAAAACTGGCCTGACCGGTTTGCCAAGCCGGCTTGACCGGTTTCCCCTACCTGTGAGAGGCTAAGTCCCAGAGAACTGGTCTAGCCGGTTTCAGAAACCGGCCTGACCGGTTTTGGTTCCAACAGCTGTGTCGGTGTTGTTTTCCGCTGCGTGTTTTCAAGAGCTGTTGGTTAGGTCTTGTTCCTAGGTCTAGTAGCACTTCAGTGGCTACGTGGATTTGGCAAGAGAAGTACACGTAGGTCTCTGAGTGATCTTGGGTTCATAGGCCGAATTCTTGAATAGAATTTTTATCGGCTCCCATTCACTCCCCCCTCTCTGGTTCGCCTTTCCGGTCCTTCAAGTGGTATAAGAGCGGGTTACGGGTCTTAATTGACTCTAACCAGTCTTAGATCCAAAGGTGGCGTACCAGGAAAGGGGTTCGGGTCCTCCGCACTTCGATGGAAAGAACTACCAGATGTGGCAGAGGCAGATGGCTGCTTTCCTTCGCGACAAGGGTCAGATCCTTTGTGATGTTACAGTGAACAAAGCTTATGTTCATCCGATTAACTTCCTTACTCCAGGATCGAGGGATATGCACGACGCTAACAATAAGGCGGTCGACTACTTGTTTCGCGCTCTCTGTCAATTCGAATTCGATCGGGTTCAGACAGAGGATTTGGCTTGTAGGATTTGGGAGCAACTGAAGAATACTCACACTGGGAACAGTCAGGTTCAGGCTGGGTTGTTTGCGACTTATCGGAGAGAATACGAGAACTTCACTCATCTCCCTGGTGAGTCCATAGACATGATGTTCCAGCGGTTCACAGTGATTGTGAACAACATGAGGGCCAATGTGACTGTGCTTCCGTACGATGATCATGACAGAGCTGTGAAGCTCTTGCACTTGTTGGATCGTACTATTTGGGGCGGAAAGGTCGAGGCCATCTTGGAGTCGGAGAAGTATGAGACTCTAACGGTAGACGAGCTGTTCTCTAAACTCAAGTCGGCTGAGGTGGACCGTGGTGTGACAGCCAAGATTGAGGGCCCGACTGACTCGCATAGTCTCACTCTCATCGGTGGCTCAGGTACTAAGTCTAATGCTAACCCATCCACCAGGATGTACTCTCTGTCTTCCTTGATGTCTTTGCCCGATGAGGAGTTCGACGTGCTTGGAGAGGACGAGCTGGCGCTGCTGACCAGGAGGTTTGAGAGGATGCACGAGAACCGGGTGAACACAAGGAGGAACTCACGAACATGCTTTCAGTGTGGCAATCCAGGACACTTCGTCGCCGATTGTCCGGAGAAGATGGAGAAAAAGGACAACTACAAGCACCGGTCGAGGACAGAGAACAAGCACCGGTCGAGGCGAGATCACAAGCACAAGCACAAGAACAAGGACGAGCGGAGATCGAGGAAGAAGGATGGCCACGGTAAGAAGGCCCGAGCGATGGTCGGGGCGAGAGACGTCGACTCCAGCTCCGCCTACTCTACCTCGAGCTCGAGTAGCAGTGAAGATGAAGGTGATCGGCGCAAGAGAAAGAAGGGGTCCAAGAACCTAAGCAGGTTGAGCTGCTTCACGCGAGACAGCTTCTGCGTCATGGCACACAGCTCCGGCAGCAAGAAGAGCCAGAAGGATGACTCGGACTCCCACTCCGAGGATGAGGTACGTGATGAACTCTCCTTCTTGGGCCAGGAGAATGAGGAGCTAGGAAAATTGCTTGATAATCGTGATGACATGCTTAGGGAAGCTAAGAAAATAAGGAAATAACTTAGGGCCTTGCTTGAAGATGCTAGGAATAGAGTGGTTGAGCTAGAAACACAGAACCTTGATGCTAAGCTTGAGATAGATTCGCTTAAGGCTTCACCTGTTGTTTCTGATGAGGTTGATTGTGGTGATTGCTTTGTTTTCCTAGCTGATCTTACTGCTCTTAAGGAAAAGTAAGCCTCCAAGTGTGAGGAACTAGATGTGCTTAGGGTTGAGCTGGCTGAGCTGCAGACTAGGCCTACTTTGCTAGCTGCTTGCACATCTTGCCCTATGTTGCATGAAAAGCTTGCTGAGTCTCGTTCTCACATTGTTTCACTTGAGGCTGAATTGAAATCTCCTATTGCTACTTCCTGCTCTACTTGTGAAGTGCATGCTGTGAAGAATTTTGAACTTGCACATTATGTTGATCGTTTGCAGGATGAAAATGATGAGTTGAGAAAAATGATGGGTTGGTTGTCGGGTCATGAGCCTCAGCTTCGGATGATGATTGAGGCATACAAGCGCTATGATGGGCAAGCGCTTGGGTCGGATAAGATTGGAGAGTGTAGTGGTGAGGGAGGAGAGAAGATTGGTGATATCCAAGCTCCACCAAAAACCTTCCACAAAAATGCCTATGCTCCTAAGCCAAACCAATTCAAAAACCGACTAGAAACAACCCCAGATCCACCAGTGCTTCCTCCCCAAACAAATGATTTCCAAAAACCCATCAAGTTCAAGAGTGACACAGGTAATGAGTTCTTTGGGAAGAAGGGAGAGAAACCAAGTGAGGAGAAGCCAAAAGAGAAGCCTAGTGAGGAACCACAACCAAAGCCCAAGCCAAAACGAATCCGGTTTCATTGTGAGTATTGTGGGAGAGATGGTCACAAGGATGAGTTTTGCTTCAAGAGAAAGCGAGAGGAGAGAATGGCTAAGGAGTGGGCGAACAAGGATAGGTACCACCCTTCTCATGGTGTGCCTGAGCCTCGTATGCCACTACCTAGGGGTAAAGCCATTGTTCACACAGTTCCGGCTTGGGGAGTCAAGAGTGCTTTGGGTGGAAGGGACCCTGCTAGACGAGTTAATCCGGTCAGACCGGTTTTGAATCTGGTCAGACCGGTTTGGACTGCTCGTACAGAGAAACCGGTCAGACTGGTTTGGATGTAGCAGGGTGACCAGTTTGCGTTTCGTGCTCATGGAGATGGTCGTTTCAGTTCCTTTGGTCATGGTTCATGTGGTAGGCGTGTTGAGTCTAGTGGTGTTGAGTTTGCTGGACGTTTTCCTCCTCGTGGTCGATACGAGTTCGGGAGAGGTCGCAGTTTTGAGTCTCAGAGGAGCTACGGTCCATGGTCTTCCTTTCGTGGCTTTCGTGCTCCTCCAGCGAGACGGGATTGGTTTCCCCGTGGTGGTTCCAGTTTTGGTAGTGATGGTAGGATGGATCCGAGGTTTGATGCTCGTGGTAGGATGGATTCCCATTTTGATAGGAATAGTAGGATGGATCGTGCTAACCCCACTGGCTCAGCACTGATTTTACTCTTTTGGTACTAACCCTAGTGTTGAGTCGTTTGCTCATTCATGTGCTCATTTTTGAATTTCAGGTGGGAGGCTTGCGGAACGTTTGGTTGATCGACTCCGGTTGCTCAAGGCACATGACCGGAGATCGGGGGTGGTTCTCCAGCCTCACCCCGGTGGTGTCAAAGACATACATCACCTTTGGGGATAATGGGCGAGGGCGTGTACTTTCACAAGGCGAAGTGAGGGTAAGTGACAAAGTGGTGCTGAAGCGTGTTGCCTTGGTCAAGTTGCTCGGATTTAACTTGCTTTCGGTTTCTCAGCTTCTTGATGAAGGTTTTGAGGTGTTGTTTAAGTCTGGTGCTTCTCGGATACTTGATGCTCGAGGGGACCTTGTCTGTGTGGTCGTTCCCGAGGGTGTGATATTCCGAGCAGATTTTTCTCAGAGTTCGGGTGTTGGTAGGTGTTTCGTGGCTGGTTCTTCAGGTGAGTTGTGGAAGTGGCATAGGAGGTTGGGTCACTTGATATTTGACTTTTTGTCACACTTGAGTGGACTTAACTTGGTCCGAGGATTGGCCCGGTTGAAGTTCGAGAAGGATTTGGTGTGTGCGCCGTGTAGGCATGCTAAGATGGTAGCTGCTTCCCATCCACCCCTCACTGATGTGATGACGGAGCGTCCATGCGAGCTGCTCCATATGGACCTTGTTGGCCCATCTCGTGTGCGATCTGTGGGTGGGAGGTGGTACGTCCTGGTTGTGGTGGACGACTACTCTCGGTATGCTTGGGTTTTCTTTTTGGAGGAAAAGGGGGAGATGTTTGGTTTTGTTCGAGATCTTGTCTTGAGGTTGAAGAATGAGAGGCACAGAGATGCCATACGAGCGATTCGCAGTGAAAATACCTCGGAATTTAAAAACTCTCGCTTCAAAACCTTTTGCCATGACTTGGGTCTTGAACACCAGGTTTCGAGTCTGTATACGTCTCCTCAGAACGGCGTGGTGGAAAGAAAGAATAGAACCTTGTGTGAGATGGCTCGGACGATGCTCGATGAGCATAGGACTCCGGGGAGGTTCTGGGCTGAGGCAGTCAATACCGCATGCTATGTGTCGAACAGGATTTTTCTCCGGGTCCATAAGAAGAAAACTTGCTACGAGTTGATGCATTGTCGTACCCTGAAGGTGAGTCACTTTCACGTCTTTGGCTGCAAATGCTTCATTCTTAAGAAAGGAAAGAGTTTGGACAAGTTCGAGGCTAGGTCTGTCGATGGCATTTTCTTTGGTTATGCGACTCATTCTAGAGCCTTTCGGGTGCTCAATCTTGAAACTAACCAAATTGTGGAGACTTGCGAGGTTACCTTCAACGAGACACATCCACGTAGTTCGCTTGTTTTTGAGTGTGCAGGTGACGAGGAACTGTAACATCCCTGATGTTTATTTAAGATAAGTACCTTAATTAGTTGTGCTAATCAAGTATAAATAGTGTCTAAGCATGTTTATCATGGCTTTGATCACTTTTGCAAATAAACCCTTGGTCAAAATCTCAAAATTCGGTCAAACCCCAAAGAGCTCTAGAAGGCTGAAATGGTTTTCTTGCGCGTTCTCCAAATTTCACTACAGAAGTTCAAATTCTGCCAATATAAAAGTTTTTCATTGTCTCTGGGAACACATTTTTCGTAATTGGCGGACATTCAAATTTTGAATGCAAATTAGCTTAAATTTGAGTTGAAGTCGCTGTGAACAGTGTTTCGAGGCCGAGAAAATCTGTATGTTCATCACGTTTTCCCCTTCAATCTATTCATCAAAACATAGGTCGCCCTTTGGGAAAGTTGTAGTCCTATAGTTCCTCTACAACTTTCGTATTTGGAGATTTTCAACTTTGTTTTGGAAATTTCGAGTTTTACATTTTTGAAAAGCGCTGCAGGAAATAAAATGGGCGCCAGCGCCGGCGTCACCGCGCTCTCGCGCGCTCACGCGCACCCGTTCTGCTCCGCCCACGTGTCGCCCGCGCGACCCTCCGGCGTACGGACTCCTCTGTGGCTCCGCGATGGACCACGAAGTACCGTGGGAACTCCGCAGACCCACTGGACCCTGCTCCGCGCCCAGGGAGGCAGACCGACCGGTCTTGCGCCACGCGCCGCGTTCCGCCGTCGACACCCGCGTCCACCCGCGTATGCTTCGATCCAGCTGGCCTCGAGGACGAGTAGTTTTCCCTTGAGTCACACAACACGGCCTCCTCGCCTCCTCGTTCTCCCCTCCCCTCTTTCTCAAACCGAGCAGAACAGGGCCGACATTGCCAGGCCGCTCCGCCGCTCGCCATAGCCGCGTCGCTGCCGAGCCGCTGTCTTGCTCCTCCCCATCGAGTTCCCACCGCTCGCACACCTTCTCAACCAACCACCGACGCCTCCCGTGCGCCATCTTGCCCTGCTGAACCGACGCCCCACCGGCAATCAGAGCCGCGGCGGACTGCCGGTCACCTCGCCACCGCCGTAAGCTCCACTGCCCCAACAAACGCCAAAAATCGGTCGAGGGTGAGCCCCTCGTCACTCCCCACCACTTCCCCGGCCCATCCCGGCGACGAGCTCTCCGGATTTTGACCTCCATCGCCGGCCATGGCGCCTGGGGACCTGTTTGTGATTGGGATTCTCGTCTGAGGACCTAGTTGTAATTTCCGAGGACCTATCTGCGAAACCAGGGACTTGGTTGTAATAAGATTCTTTAGGGTTTCGGCTACAACTTAGAAAAATCATTAAAAATCATAGAAAGATCATAAAAATACAAATCCAATTTTGTTGGTTTCTTGGTGAAGAAATCTACCTTTTCTAGAAAGGTTGTATAGGGTTTTCTGTGTAGTTTTTGAATTAAAAATTCAAACTTAGTTTAAGGTGTTTTTGGTGTAGTTTAAAATATACTCATGATATGGATATGAACTTTGGATATGTTGTTCTGTAGGTCATGTGTAGGCCGTTGACCAAAGTTGACATGAGTTTGATGAGTAGAAATTTAGTTATGATTTATGTAAGCTTTATGCTAGATTAAGCTTGATGCTTTTTATAGCCCCTTTAATAAACTTTTCTTTAAGCACAAGTGCACCCTAGGGCTTTGTCTTAAAGAATATCACCTCTGGTAGGATGGATATGATTTTAGGATGTGCTTTGGTATAGGTTTTGGATTTAATCTTGTGTAGGAGTTTAAATTAAAAATTTCAAAAATAATTTGAATCTGCACCTGTGCTTTGGTCAGAGGCTTAGATTTGACATGTATGAGTTGTAGTAGAAAGTGGAGATCAAAAAGATTAGTAAATATTTTTATAGGATTTAATTAAGTTAAACTAGGCTGAAATTTATCTTTTACATATAAATTAATTTATATGTGATCTGGAGCTAAATTTTGGCATGTGAGCTTAGTTTAGGTATATGTTGCTGTGTACCAAAATTTAGGACCAATGGATGTGTATTTAATTTTATATGTATTTTTGATGAAAGGCTAGTTAAATTTCAAGTAAATAACAAACCGTCATGTTTTTGTTTTATCTTTGAAATACGGTGGTGTGGATCTGTTCAATATCATTAGGACACACCCCTTACTGTTTTGTGAAGTTAAATAATTTAATTTGCTTAAATATGTACACAGTCACCATCCAAGTTAACCTTTAATTAACCTCTCTCACCCTCACCTAAAGCATACGCATTGAACGTGTAGATTTGCCGGACGGGACTTACACGCTCACCCAGGAGGGAGACGGGACGGTAGATGGTGAAGTGAACGAGTTGGGTGTTCATCAAGATCTGGACCAAAGTCCAGAAGAGCCCAAGGCTGTAGCTGAAGTAGAGGAAGGCAAGCACCGGAGTGCATATAACCTTTTTTTGGGATAACTCATACCTTTTACTTTTCAGTATTTATGTTTTGTGTTGTGCATTTAAGTTTCAGGAGTTGTTTCTGAAACCTAGATGCATGATCCTTAGGTTCCTATGTTCTTATACTAGTATGATAGGCTCGATAGATGCCATGCTTTAAGAACACGGTAGAAGTCGAGTGATATCTCATTGCTCGCGAGATATAGGATTCTTATGTTGGAATCATAAGATAGGATTAAATGGACTCGCTCGTGTGGTAAGAGCAATGGGATCGGTCTCGACCGAGTAGTATGTGCTGGTTAAGCTTTTGAACGTACCAAGCACTTGTCTGGAATGGGACCGGTAAGCCTAGTACCTAATGAACCAGTGTGGGGACTTTATCGCTACTACTCTTGAGATGCTTCTCCCGGTTTGATCCCGGTAGTGCAAGTGTGATCCTGGACGTGCCGTGTGAGGGCGTTCCAGTAACCTTGTACTTAGGACTATAGCGCCTGCCCCTAATCTGGGGAATGACGGGAACCGCCTGGTCGGGGTAGACCCCGCATTTGCTTTTATTTGATTTCTTGGGGTCTACCTTCTTCCGTGTGTTTGGGTTTGCCTTGCAAGGATTTAATCGATCGATCGTCGGTCTCTCGCCGTTACATGAGACTGCTTAACCATTGGCTACACCATCTTGTATTATGGAACATATGGATTAATTTTGATGCTTGAATAATAATGTTGTTTGCACAACTGCTTGTTTAGTTTAGGTGCTTACCTAGAATGGATAATATACTAGAATTGGAGCTAAAATTTGGAAATAAGGATCAACTCTTAGTCACTTTTGGCAAAACAAACCCAACAGCCAGAAAGCCTTACATGTCTAGTCTTATTTTATTTTTGTCAGGTAAGTCTTGCTGAGTATTAGTATACTCAGCCTTGCTTTATTTGTGGTTTTCAGGTAACCCCATCTTGCGTGGATCTATTCCAGATGGTTGGGAGCTTGAGTGGGAGCAGGATGACGATGAGTGATACTCTATGGATGGCCTCCCATGTGTATCTTCCGCTAGTTTTATTTTCGTTGTTTAATATCTGAATCACCCTTACTTTTATGTGTGAAAACCTGGTTTGTAATAATGTGAACTTGTGGACTTTTGTGTAATGTTGAACTTGTACTCTGGTTCCGCCTTCGTGTGGGCTTTGCGCATATCAGTGATCCTGTTGTAAGTGATTCACCGGGCATGACCCGGCAGAGGTGACATAATAGTTCTTTATTATTGCTTAATGGCCACGTGGACAGGCTTAGGCGATCATACGGAATTATTTTGGGCGGTTTTGTCACAGCTGAGTATTAATAATACCTTAATAACTTGTTTTTGGAATAAAATTTGCCAAGAATAAGAATTTTGCTAAGTGCGTAGGACGTTAAGGTTTAAACTAGTCTGAGAGGCCCTAGAGGGAATTTTTGGGTTCTTTCAGGTGGCTAGTACTCTATGGTGTATTTAAACTGACTTCCAGCACATTTTATTCCTGTCAAACTTACTTTCTTGCACAACCATACTAGTTCATCACGTTTTGCCACACGTGGTGGTGCCATAGGAAAGTCCTGTGAGGGATGGATGGGACCTATTCCAATGGGAACCCACGTCGCGTCTGCGTCTCGTCACATTTTGCCATACGTGGTGGTACCACATGAAAGTCATGTGAGGGATGGACGGGACCTAATCCAATGGGAACCCACCGTCGCGTCTGTGTCTCGCCACGTTTTGCCATATGTGGACGTTCCGTATTACAAAAATACGAGGCAAAGATGCACTCCATTCAAACGGAGAGTATCTGAGGTTGGACGCTGTCCATGCAACAACTTTATGCATGGGTGCCATTTCTATAGTGAACAGTAATGTATGTGGACGCTTTCGTGAGTGCTGGCACGAAAGGTTCTGAATATTCTGTGATTTTCTGCAGGTACACTAACCACCGTTGTTAGGTTCGGTAATTAAGAAACGAATAGTTTTCGACTAGCTATTATAGGGAGAGACGTGTATATGCCTTGCCACCGGCACTAACTTCGATTTTAAGCTTAAATGCTTGGTGATGATTTATAGGACGCTTTTGCATCATGTTAAAATCTACCAAAATTGAAAATGATCCTAATACACTTTTTTTGTGTGCTCTCTAATTGAATTATCATTCTTAAGGATCCTATCATGCTAGTTTGGTAAATTATGTGGTGTGATCAAAAGTATGTCTAGTTGCTGTCCTGATTTTTCTAAGGATGATCTAGAAAATTTTTGACTAGGTGATCTTTAGAAACATTGCTCATCAGCTAGTTAAGTTTATTCCATGATTTTTTTCATGATTTTAAGATGATTATAACTGAAAATATGATTAAATTGCTAAGCATAGGTCATGTTGAAATGCTGTCAAAATCCTAAGTTAGGCTGAAAACTCGAATTTTTAAATATAGTTCCAAACATATTTTGCCTACACAATATATACAAAAAATTTTCCGTATATAGCCTACTTTGTGCTGTCAAAATCTCATGGTCATAGAGTTCTTAATTTTTGAGATATGATTTTTTAGTGAACCTCTATCCTGCTGAAAATTTCTGGGCAACAACACTCTAAAACTTGATCAGTTAGACCCTTTTCCAATCTGAATTGGTTCGACCTTTGAATACCAAAAATGTGAGTTATAACATCGTCGAGTTGCTCACAAAAATTTGGAATTTTTGGGTACTGGTTTTTCAGTTATGATTTTTTTTTCAGAACTGCCAGTTTTGCCATTGGCGTGTTGAACTCATTTTGGGGTCTAACATGCAATTGTATATGTTAGGCTACCCTAAGAGTAGGTTTTATGTGTGGCTAGAGCCTACATGGAAATACCTGATGCAATGGTGATCCCCAAATTATTAACTTTGAATAAAATCCTTTGGATATACCTTATGGCAGCAATCTGTGTATTGATTAAAGTTAGTTATTTTGTGACTACTTTAGGATCATGGGTTGAATACCATATTGGTTCATAATTTTGTGATGGCAATGCTCACAAAATTTCAGCATTTATGCATGAGTATAATGATCAGTATCGAATTTTTGGTCCACACCTATCTGCTGTTTTTGACAGCTAGACAGAGGACGAGTTTTTGAATTTTTCAATCACTTTAACTTTGGAAATTGGCTGAGTTGAATACCAAAGTTGTGGCTTATGAAATTCTACACATTCTGACCAAAGTTTAGAATTTTTAGACACTTGAGCTGAGAGATATGAATTTATTTCTCAGCGCTATTGCTTCTACCCACTTTCACTAGAAAGGAGACAACTCCCCAACTTCTTTTGGCCACGAAATGTTGAGCACACAACTTTCTGGCATTAATGTCCCTACTCTAGTTACTCTAAATGCCCTGCCTCCTCGTTTCTATCCATCACCCCGTGAAGTCTCGAGGGCCAGTTTGACCCCCTCCATATTGGTGCTTCGCCTGTTCTGTGCCGCTCTGTCATAGCCGTCGCTGCTGATCGTGGCCATCTTGTCGCCAAGGCAGCCCAATGACGGCCACCATCGTGCCACATGCCACCACCACACCTCCTTGCTACCGGCCCCTACCCAAGTGCCACGAGCACCACCGCCACTACATCATGGTGGGCATCCATAAAAGGAGCACCTCCCCGTCGACTCTCACCGCTCAGAGTTGCATCCACTTGAGCCACCACCTCCCGTCGCCTTCCCTTCTCACCAGCTATTTTCTTTGAGCACACACTGGCCATTTTCGCCGCTTATGGCATTCCTCGTCGATTAAGCTCTTTCCCCTATCTTCCCCAGCAATGTGAAGAAGAGTCAAGCTCCTCCAGCTGTCGGTGTCATTCCGAGCTTTTCCCTAAAGCTCGTCCACTGAAGGTTGGTGCCAACATCACAAAGAAGAAGCTCGAGAAGAGAGCCACAAGAGGGAGCCAATCCCACATCACCAAACATGGATCGGTTTCTCGAGATGTGTGATTCAGAATGCTGGGACATAGCGATAATGTACATCTGTTTTGCACCTCTGCTATGCCTGTTTTTAGCTTTTCATGTATACATTCATCGCCCGCTTCCTCACGAGCGACATTGATGATGTGTGAGGCAGCCCATGTACCTTTTATCATCTTTGAGATTTAGATATGGAAGAGTTTATCTTTGCTCTGTGGTTTCCTCATGAAACCTGTTATCTCCCCTAGAGGTTTTCCTCTAATCTTGTTGTTGAATCTTGGGACGAGATTCCTTTTTAAGGGGGTAGGCTGTAACATCCCTGATGTTTATTTAAGATAAGTACCTTAATTAGTTGTGCTAATCAAGTATAAATAGTGTCTAAGCATGTTTATCATGGTTTTGATCACTTTTGCAAATAAACCCTTGGTCAAAATCTCAAAATTCGGTCAAACCCCTAAGAGCTCTAGAAGGCTGAAATGGTTTTCTTGCGCGTTCTCCAAATTTCACTACAGAAGTTCAAATTCTGCCAATATAAAAGTTTTTCGTTGTCTCCGGGAACACATTTTTCGTAATTGGCGGACATTCAAATTTTAAATGCAAATTAGCTTAAATTTGAGTTGAAGTCGCTGTGAATAGTGTTTCGGGGCCGAGAAAATCTATATGTTTATCATGTTTTTCCCTTCAATCTATTCATCAAAACATAGGTCGCCCTTTGGGAAAGTTGTATTCCTATGGTTCCTCTACAACTTTCGTATTTGGAGATTTTCAAATTTGTTTTGGAAATTTCGAGTTTTACATTTTTGAAAAGCGCTGCAGGAAATAAAATGGGCGCCAGCGCCGGCGTCACCGCGCTCTCGCGCGCGCACGCGCACCCGTTCTGCTCCGCCCACATGTCGCCCGCGCGACCCTCCGGCGTACGGACTCCTCTGTGGCTCCGCGATGGACCACGAAGCACCGTGGGAACTCCGCAGACCCACTGGACCCTGCTCCGCGCCTAGGGAGGCAGACCGACCAGTCTTGCGCCACGCGCCGCGTCCCGCCGTCGACACCCACGTCCACCCGCGTATGCTTCGATCCAGCTAGCCTCGAGGACGAGTAGTTTTCCCCTGAGTCACACTACACGGCCTCCTCGCCTCCTCGTTCTCCCCTTCCCTCTTTCTGAAACCGAGCAGAACAGGGCCGGCATTGCCAGGCCGCTCCGCCGCTCGCCATAGCCGCGTCGCTGCCGAGCTGCTGTCTTGCTCCTCCCCATCGAGTTCCCGCCGCTCGCACACCTTCTCAACCAACCACCGACGCCTCCCGTGCGCCGTCTTGTCCTGCTGAACCGACGCCCCGCCGGCAATCGGAGCCGCGGCGGACTACCGGTCACCTCACCGCCACCGGCCGCCGCCGTAAGCTCCACTGCCCCAACAAACGCCAAAAATCGGTCGAGGGTGAGCCCCTCGTCACTCCCCACCACTTCCCCGGTCCATCCCGGCGACGAGCTCGCCGGATTTTGACCTCCATCGCCGGCCATGGTGCCTGGGGACCTGTTTGTGATTGGGATTCTCGTCTGAGGACCTAGTTGTAATTTCCGAGGACCTATCTGTGAAACCAGGGACTTGGTTGTAATAAGATTCTTTAGGGTTTCGGCTGCAACTTAGAAAAATCATTAAGAATCGTAGAAACATCAGAAAAATACAAATCCAATTTTGTTGGTTTCCTGGTGAAGAAATCTACCTTTTCTGGATAGGTTGTATAGGTTTTTTCTATGTAGTTTTTGAATTAAAAATTGAAATTCAGTTTAAGGTGTTTTTGGTGTAGTTTAAAATATACTCATGATATGGACATGAACTTTGGATATGTTGTTCTGTAAGTCATGTGTAGGCTGTTGACCAAAGTTGACATGAGTTTGATGAGTAGAAATTTAGTTATGATTTATGTAAGCTTTATGCTAGATTAAGCTTGATGCTTTTTATAGCCCCTTTAATAAACTTTTCTTTAAGCACAAGTGCACCCTAGGGCTTTGTCTTGATGAATATCACCTCTGGTAGGATGGATATGATTTTAGGATGTGCTTTGGTATAGGTTTTGGATTTAATCTTGTGTAGGAGTTTAAATTAAAAATTTCAAAAATAATTTGAATCTGCACCTATGCTTTGGTCAGAGGCTTAGATTTGACATGTATGAGTTGTAGTAGAAAGTGGAGATCAAAAAGATTAGTAAATATTTTTATAGGATTTAATTAAGTTAAACTAGGCTGAAATTTATCTTTTACATATAAATTAATTTATATGTGATTTGGAGCTAAATTTTGGCTTGTGAGCTTAGTTTAGATATATGTTGCTGTGTACCAAAATTTAGGACCAATGGATGTGTATTTAATTTTATATGTATTTTTGATGAAAGGCTAGTTAAATTTCAAGTAAATAACAAACCGTCATGTTTTTGTTTTATCTTTGAAATACGGTGGTGTGGATCTGTTCAATATCATTAGGACACACCCCTTGCTGTTTTGTGAAGTTAAATAATTTAATTTGCTTAAATATGTACACAGTCACCATCCAAGTTAACCTTTAATTAACCTCTCACACCCCCACCTAATGCGTACGCATTGAACGTGTAGATTTGCCGGACGGGACGTACACGCTCACTCAGGAGGAGGAGGGAGCAGCTAGTGGAGAGGTGAACCGAATTAGTGTGCAGCAAGACCTGGACCAAAGTCCAGAAGAGCCCAAGGCTAGTGCTGATTTAGAAGAAGGTAAGCACCGGAGTGCATATAACCTTTTTTTTGGATAAACTCATCCCTTTTACTTTTTAGTATTTATGTTATGTTTTGTGCATTTAAGTTTCAGGAGTGGATTTGAAACCTTAGATGCATGATCCTTAGGGTCCTATGCTCTTTTACTAGTATGATAGGCTCGATAGATGCCATGCTTTAAGAACACGGTAGAAGTCGAGTGATGTCTCATTGCTCGCGAGATATAGGGTTCTTATGTTGGAATCATAAGATATGTTTAAATGGACTCGCTCATGTGGTAAGAGCAATGGGATCGGTCTCGACCGAGTAGTATGTGCTGGTTAAGCTTTTGAACGTACCAAGCACTTGTCGGGAATGGGGCCGGTAAGCCTAGTACCTAATGAACCAGTGCGGGGACTTTATCGCTACTACTCTTGAGATGCTTCTCCCGGTTTGATCCCGGTAGGGCAAGTGTGATCCTGGACGTGCCATGTGAGGGCGTTCTAGTAACCTTGTACTTAGGACAGTAGCACCTGTCCCTAATCTGGGGAATGACGAGAACCGCCTGGTCGGGGTAGCCCCCGCATTCGCTTTTATTTGACTTCTTGGGGTCTACCTTCTTCCGTGTGTTTGAGTTTGCCTTGCAAGGACTTAATCAATCGATCGTCAGTCTCTCACCGTTACATGAGACTGCTTAACCACTGGCTACCCCATATTGTATTATGGAACAAATGGATTAATTTTGATGCTTGAATAATAATATTGTTTGCACAACTGCTTGATTAGTTTAGGTGCTTACCTAGAATGGATAATATACTAGAATTGGAGCTAAAATTTGGAATTAAGGATCAACTCTTAGTCGCTTTTAGCAAAACAAACCCAACAGCCAAAAAGCCTTGCATGTCTAGTTTTATTTTATTTTTGTCGGGTAAGTCTTGCTGAGTATTAGTATACTCAGCCTTGCTTTTGTTGTTGTTTTCAGGTAATCCCATCTGGCCTGATTCTATTCCAGATGGTTGGGAGCTTGAGTGGGAGAACGATGTTGATGAGTGATACTCTATGGATGGCCTCCTATGTGTATCTTCTGCTAGTTTTATTTCCGCTATTTAAACTTTGAAATACCTTTACTTTTATGTGTGAACACCTGGTTTGTAATAATGTGAACTTGTGGACTTTTTTGTAATGTTAAACTTGTACTCTGGTCCGCCTTCGTGTGGGCTTTGTGCATATCAGCGATCCTGTTGTAAGTGATTCACCGGGCATGACCCGGCAGAGGTGACAGAATAGTTCTTTATTATTGCTTAATGGCCACGTGGACAGGCTTAGGTGATAATACGGAATTATTTTGGGCGGTTCTATCACAGGAACTTGGAGAGGAGATATTCGAGGATGAGGTGTAGCAGCAAGGAGATGATGAAGATGGTGGTGTGGCACCCGCGGCTGAGCATGTACCTACTACTTCGACTACGATCGAGGACGGGCCTTCTCCCACACCTACGACGACGTGCCGAGATCGAGAGGAAGCTGTTGGTGAGGGGGTGGTGGCTTCAAGGTGAGAAGCTCCCCGGAGAGTACAAGTGGATCACCCAGCTTCGACGATCATCAGGAACATCAACGAACGAACTACACGGTCGAGGTTTCGAAACAACTCTCACTTTGCCCATGCTGCTTTTGTTGCTACTTTTGAGCCTAAAGACATTGGACACGCACTTTCTGATTACAATTGGGTAAATTCAATGCATCAGGAGTTGGAGAACTTTGAGTGAAACCAAGTTTGGGAGTTAGTGGAGCCTCCACCAGGTTGTAAGCCGATTGGGACAAAATGGATGTGGAAAAACAAAGAGGGAGAGAAAGGTGAAGTAGTGAGAAACAAATCGAGGTTGGTTGCTCAGGGGTACACACAAAAAGAGGGGATAGACTATGAGGAGACATTTGCTCCTGTTGCCCGTTTGGAGGCGATTAGGATCCTTCTAGCCTTCTCTATGGCTAAAGGGTTGAAATTGTACCAAATGGATGTGAAGAGTGTGTTCCTGAATGGTGTGTTGGAGGAAGAAGTGTATGTGAGGCAACCACTGGGGTTTGAGAGTGAGAAGTACCCCCACAGGGTGTACAAGTTGAGGAAGGCGCTGTATGGGTTGAAGCAGGCGCCTAGAGCTTGGTATGGTAGGTTGAAGGGGTTCCTGTTTGAGAGAGGCTTTGAGATGGGGAAGGTAGATCAGACCTTGTTTCTCCTCAGGTAGGGAAAGGACATCCTACTTGTTCAGGTGTACGTGGATGATATTGTCTTTGGTGGATCGTTTAACTCTTTGGTTGCAAGGTTTGTAGAAGACATGAGCAGGGAATTCGAGATGAGCATGATGGGTGAGTTGCAGTTCTTCTTCGACCTCCAGATCAAGCAGTCGAAGGAAGGAACATTTGTGCACCAAGCCAAGTACACCAAGGACATTGTGAGGAAGTTCAAGATGGAGGACTCCAAGGCCATGACGACACCGATGAGTATGACTATAGCCCTAGATGCGGACGAGGAAGGTGAACACGTGGACCAGAAGGAGTACCGGAGCATGATCGGTTCCCTCCTATACCTGAAGGCGATGAGGCTGGACATACAATTCTCGGGGTGTTTGTGCGCTCGTTTTCAAGTGTCTCCAAGGACTTCGCATCGGCAAGCAATCAAGAGCATCTTCAGGTATTTGCGATACACTCCCGACTTCGACCTTTGGTACTCTGCGTCTTCTTCTTTGTTGCTTCATGGTTTTTCAGACACGGAGTTTGCCGGGTGTCAGTTGGATAGGAAGTCCACTTCTGGGACTTGCCAATTCTTGGGTTCTTCTTTGGTGTCTTGGTCTTCCCGCAAACAGTCGAGTGTTGCTCAATCTACTACCGAAGCCGAGTACGTTGCCACAGCTAATTGTTGCTCTCAGCTCCTTTGGATCACATACACCATGAGTGACTTTGGTGAGGAGTATACCCATGTTCCACTTCTATGCGATAGCACGAGTGCCATTAGTGTTGCAAAGAACCCAGTGCTCCATTCCAAAACCAAGCATATAGAAGTGAGATACCATTTTCTGAGAGACAATGTTGAGAAAGGGAGAATTGCTTTGATCCATGTGCCCACACAAAACCAACTAGCAGATATTTTCACCAAGCCCCTAGATCAAGGAACTTTCACATGTTTGCGGGGAGAACTTGGTGTGTGTTTGGTTTCTTGAGTTGGTGGTGGGAGCTCCTTGTGTAGCATATGTATAGCTTTTCGGTTGTGCTTTCTTGCATTTTGCATTGCATTTGTATCATGATGTATAGGCATCTTTGTATCTAAGGTTTGCATGCATTTGTATCATATGCATTTTGTAGGAAAAGCTTCTCTCATATACATTGTTCACTATGACATGCTATGACCTTGCGAGCTTGTTTGGTATGATATTGTTAAGTTTGGCTAAGATCTTGATTATCTCGGTTTATATCCATATGAGAATGCTATGAGGTTTGGAAATGCTAGTTTTAGGCTCTCTTGTGAGTAAATGCCTTTATATGCTCATGACATGTCTTGGTGGCTTTGTTATGCTAGTTTGGGTGCTAAACCGTTGCATGATGTCTACAAATGAGAAGTATCATATCTAGAAGCAGACACATGGCTCGGTGGCTTTGACATGACATGAGATGCTTGTGGGTGTTTCTGATGGTCTTTTGATTAGAATACTTGTCCTAGCATGAAGTTTGTGTGATATAGTCACTTTAGCATGTTTTGATCATGTTTAGGACTTTGCTCATGAGAGAGATGTTTTTCGAAAAAATTCTCAATATGATCTTACCTTTGTTGGATGGCTATGAAACTTGGTAGTCATGATGCTTATGTTCTTATGAAGCTATTGAGTATCTATCTTGCTCATTTGGTCATGTGTAGCATCTTGTGGTAAATTTTGTCTATTTGAGAAGCTCTAGATTGCATCTTTTCAAAATTGAGCCTTGATTCATGCATTGGCAACAAGGGGGAGAAAGAAAGGTGGAGAAAAGTTGCATTGCATCCCTAGAACCTATCCCAGCTGTCAAGGGGGAGCTTGTGTATTTCTTTTGCATTTTTGGCTTTTGGGGGTAAGTTTCTATCGAGTTTAATCGGTCTGACCGGTTTGAAAACCGGCCTGACCGGTTTTGTGGATCTAGTCTGACCGGTTTGGGAAACCGGCCTGACTGGTTTGTGCCCAGTGCAGGCACAGGTTCAGGGGGAGTGTGCATATGTGCAGGGGGAGCTCTTGTGTGTTTTGAGCTTTGTTTTGGTGTCTTTGCTCTTTGCTTGAGCTTGTTGTGTCGAGCCGTTGCTCTTGCCTAAGGGGACCGAGACTTTCCTCTTTCAAGTGATCTTGTTCTTTACCTTTGGTTGGCTTTCGATCGCTTGTTTGAGTTTCTTTATTCGTTTCTTTTCTTTTTCCTTTTCTCATTGGTTACCAAATGTGTGTGTTGTCAATGCACTCATCAAGGGGGAGATTGAGAGCCTATGTGTTTCGAGGACCGGTGGATGGTTGCCTCCTGGTGTGACGAATGATTGACAATGTTGTGTGGACTGACTCTTGGCTAAGTATTGCAGGTGCAGGTTGCGGCTTGATTGGTGTTGGTGCAGGTGAAGAACAAGCGCGAAAGGTCTATGCCAGTGGGCCTCCAGGTTTGGAGCAGACAAGTGGCTTGGTTCGAGGGACCCGGTGGCCAGCGGGATCAAGTGCGGGCCGCATGGTGGCAAGAACAACAAGACGAAGTCATGGACGGTTTCTTGGTTGAGCCTCAAAACCAATGTCGAGACGGGACGACGTGGGGGCCAAGTCATGAGTGGAGATTGGCGGGAGGCCACACCAAGTCCGCGGGGTTTCCAGTGGTTCACCACAAAACCACTGGGTTGTTTGGCTGAGCCACAAAGACAAGGCCGAAGACTCGGTGTGGCTGTCAGGCCAAAACCAGTCTGACCGGTTAGTGAAACTGGTCTAGCCGATTTGGTGTCGTAGAGCATCGAGACGCTTCAAAGCGGAGGATACGCATCGGGATCGCAAGGCTTGCGTCGAAGCTAAGCAAGGTGTAGTTGCCAGGCATCCGTCTGATGGTTCTACGACGAAGATTTCCTAAAGTGTCCTTCGGGGGCGTGTATCCTAGTATTATGTAATAGGGGTAGTTTCGTCTTTCGGTTGCCTCCATATAACCCAAGTGGAGAGAGGATGACAACCATCTCTTGGAACCCGCTCATTTGCTTTTGCTATTTTCCCTTCCTATTTTCCTTAGGATTTCCATAGGACTAGCTTGACAGCTTCATGGTGAGATCTTTAGAGAGGGATGGATGATTGGGAGGCAAGCTAGACCTTGTATGAATCTTTCTTGGTATGTATAGAACATTCGGCGTGATTCCTCAAGGCCTTTTGTTGTCTCTCCCGTTTTCTCTTGTTGGTGATTTTCGGAGCCTTTTTTTTGGGAATTTCGTGGTGAAGTTTTGGAGATGTTTCTTTGCGGGATTCTTGTTGGATGTCACATATGAGGACCTTGTGCCTCTTTGCTTGGTGATTTTACTCCAGCATTCCCCCGGAAACGGCTTTGATTTGGTGGTTTTCGGTGGAGTTCTTGAAAAGGTGTTCTTGAGGGTTGACTTTCGATTTCTCTTGATTGAGTGAGTTTTGGGGCTCGAGCTTCTGGCCAATGGTAGCCCATGAGGTACCCCAGCTATCCCCAAAGTCTCACTTGAATCCGTGGAGCGAATCGGGAGATCGATTGAGGTGAAGGGTGAGTTTTCCCCGCGGGCTGAGTTCTTCCCGACTGTCCAGGCTAAACCGGCCTGACTGGTTTCATAAACCGGCCTGACAGGTTTGACCCCAAGTGGGCTGTCGAGAGGAGTTTTGGACAGGCTAGTCTCTTTCAAGCTATGGCTTTCCCTGTTCAAGTTGGGTAGGTTCTTGAGGTGGTTTTGCTTTGGCTTGGTCTCTTTGGTCTTTTGGGGATTTCCTGGACAAAACCGGCCTAACCGGTTTGCCAACCGGCCTGACCGGTTTCCCCTACATGTCAGAGGCTATGTGCCAGAGAACCGATCTGACCGGTTTCAGAAACCAGCTTGACCGGTTTTGGTTCCAGCAGCTGTGTTCGTGTTGTTTTCCTCTGCGTGTTTTCGAGAGCTGTTGATTGGGTCTTGTTCCTAGGTCCAGCAGCACTTTAGTGGCTACGTGGATTTGGCAAGAGAAGTACATAGAGGTCTCTGAGTGATCTTGGGTTCATAGGCCGAATTCATGAATAGAATTTTTATCGGCTCCCATTCACTCCCCCCCTCTCTGGTTCGCCTTTCCGGTCCTTCAGGTGACCGCCGTTGAAAAGAGAAGAAGGGTCCGCCACTGGGAGTCAACCGTCGTAGCTGCCGCTGCGAGGCCTTGAGGGATCCCTGCTCCTCCATCACCGGGAATTGGATGTGGGCGTCCTCTACTCCACACCGCGTTGCGCCAGCCACAACTACTGCCTGTGCCGCTGCCGGTGAGGGGAGAAGGGGAGGGAGACGCCGCTCGGGGAGTAGATAGGATAGGGGTGTGCCGACGTGGTGAGAGGAGCGGCGGGGAGGAGAGTCACGCCGGTGCCAGCACTACAAGAAAAAGGCCGATTAGTGACACAAAAAATCCTTTTCTCATCATAAACTGCGATTTCACTACAAGAAAATCATTGATTAGCGACACAACCACATTTTAGTGTCATTGATTTATGACGTTCCTGCCTGAACTCGTCATAATATTTCACTTCCGAGCAAATTTAGTGACAAAATTTTTTTTCGTCATTACGGTTGGTACTGTAGTCGGGCATTCCCTGTTCCATGCTGTTTTGTGACGCCATAAGCTCTGAAAAAACGTCATAAACCAACATTGGTCCCACATGTAAGCATTCTTTCGAAATTAGAGTGTTCCAAGTCGTCATAAAATTTTCCAGGGTCCCACATGTAAGCATTTTCGCTAGGTCAGCGGAGGCCAGGTCACGAAATGTTGCAAAAACAAATTTCCATTCATCCTCGCCCTTCAACCGATCCTCCGGCGCCACATCCACTTCGCGCGCCCGTGACTGGGTGCCGCCACACGACGACCAGCACTTCACCCTCATGTTCACAGAGGCGTAGTGGGGCCACATCCACGGCACGCCGCCGCCACCAACGTCGACCCGCCATCGCTCATCGACGGTTTTCCAAGAGCCGGTGGTGGCTCGCTGGTGGATTCCCAGCCTCCTCTACCGTCGCCACCGCCGCCGCCGCCCTCCGACGATGCCAACGTCGGCCCGCCGTCGATCGCTGGCGCTTTGCCGAGAGTAGGTGGTGGCTCGCCGGCGGATATCCAGCCTCCTTCACCATCGCCGCCTCGGAAGCTTACGTTTACGGTTACCTTCCTGCTGGTGAGTTTGACTCCGACTCCCAAGCTAACACAGACTCGTCTGAGGACCGTCTCCACAGCTACATCCCTCCGGTCCCCAGGGTGATGCTTTGCGTGTCTTCCGGCGCTTCAACAGCAAGTACGGGTGCCCTGTCTGCCCCAACCTTATGCACCGGTGGGGCAAGCTGAATGAGGTCAAGGACCATGTCCTTGGGATGGCCAAGTCTGCGCCCCTGAGGCAGAACTACATGAAGAAATGGAGCCGCCACCGCGTCGTGGCCTGAGAGACATGGGTACCCATGGGTCCCCACCGACCAGGGTCCTAGAGGTCCCTACCAAGTGGACCCGACCTGCCAGAAGCCCCGCCGACCTGTAAGTGGGCCCGGAGACCTTATCCACAACCCCGGCGACCTTGGAAGACTCCAGAAGACCTTATCCAGATCCCGAAGGACCCGCCGGGCTTGAGGCGCAAGGCGAGCTTCTAGGTCACGGCCCGGCGCCGCCTGTAGGTCCGCGGATTGCGGGATTCCCCCTGTAATCAAGGCAGATGGCCTTCCTGATTTGTAACTGACCCCGATGAGGGTCCACCGACCTCGAATGGAAGCCCTAGCCCGCTGGCCATATAAGGTGGCCTAGAGCTGCATTCGAGGGGACTTCCCTTCCACGTATAATTCCACCCCATACTGGACGTAGGGTTTTACTCTCCGGAGGCCCGAACCAGTCTAAACCCCCGTGTTCATCACCATTCTTGCCGTGTTCCGAGTTCCACATGCGAACTACCACCTACGCTCTTAGTTCCCGATCCCCCTCAATTAACCTACAACCGCTTGGGTCGCCCCCTTGCGGATCTGTCTAGGTCTCACCCCCTGACAGTTGGCGTGCCAGGTAGGGGAGATCAGGAACTCGCTGTGCAGCATGGTGGCCCGATCTGGTGTCATTTTCCCGGCAAGCATGGCGGACATCCTCTCCAACCCCGTGGAGATCTGCTTTGGCTCCTTCACGGCGACCTCGACCGTTCCGGCGGCCACGACCTCTCCGGTGGCCGCTGCGCAGATCGCGACGGCACCCGTTGCCACCCCCGTTTCCAATCTAGCATCGGAGACCCACCCACCCAAACCCTATGACATTGTTCAGGGATTGGAGCGCGTCATCAGCATGATGGAGGACACCCTCCAGATCTGAGAGAGAGCCCAGCGCTCAACGCAGATGGCGTCGCGCCATGGGACCTTCCCCTTCAGTCTGCGACCACCCGACGACATCTACGCTCGCCAGGCGATCAAGTCCTCCCAGATCCAATCTGGGCGGCGGTGGCCATCTGGCGACCTCAAGCCCGAGCTCCGCGCACGCCGCGATCCGCTTGACGTGCCGTGCACCTACCATAAGGGCGCACGGCATACCCTCCGCGGCTGCCGACTACGGAAGAAGGTCGACTAGGAGTGCCCCCCCGTACCGCGCGAGCTCCCGCGTCTCTGGATGGCGGCGAGTTCCAGAAGGTCTAGGTCCACGTCTCTCCCAACGACTCGGGTCCCATCTTTCGCCGGGTCTTGGTGGTTTCCGAGAATGAACCACCGTGTCACGGCGCGACAGATTCCGAGGAGGCGCGGCGGATCCAGGGAATCGCCAACCGCGCTTAGCGACGTGCGGAAGAGCAGCACCGCGCGGTCCCTCCCTGTGCTCGCAACCTTCATCTCGAGTTCGAAGAAGCGGGGCTACCAACGTTCAACAGCCCCCAGGCTAACCTGGGTGCTACCATGGTGCGTCTTCAGCAAGCCGACCCTCCACCCGAGGCGGAAGCAGCCATGGCCTACCTTCGGGTCGCCATGGCCCTGGTGGAGGAGAAGAGCGTGGCATCCAAGTCCGCCGCATCTTCGTCGAGCCGTCATTCGCGCAGTCGATCTAATCGACCTACGCGCAGCAACCTCCTTCCCATCCAGGAGGAGGTCGATCAAAATAATCCCGACCAACCTCGGGCGAACGGTGCCAAGGACGGCGACCTCCGCGCCAACCTCGACAAGAACAGGCGTGCCCGCGACGCCCGCGGCTACATCGACCAGCGCCACCGCGAGCGCGAAGAGAGGGAGCTGCGACATCGTGTGGAGTACGACCGCGAGTACGGCCCCCCTGGCGCCATCCACCGCATCATGGAACGCGAGGAGCGCGACCGCCACGACGTCGAGAACAGGCATCGTGCTCAGTACGAGGCGGACTACGGCCATCCGGAGGGTGATGCCCCGAATCCAGATTGTCAACCCCGGTCCCAGATCGTCACCCCTGCGCAGAGCAGAGGCGGTGCTCAAGGCGGAGATGGCGCTGACGACATAGCCATCACCACCTTCCCCGCGCTGGCTCCTCGTCTTAGGTCGGTGGCCTACCCCGACAACTTCAAGCCTAATATCCAGAAGTACGACGGCCGCTCTGACCCTAACATCTGACTGTCGACCTACTACGTCGCTGTCAAGGCAGCCGACGGCAACTTCGACCACATGGCGGTGTACTTCCCGCTGGTGATGGGTGACGCGCCGTCACTCTGGCTCAACAATCTCCCGGCTGGCAGCATCACCTCTTGGGCCGACCTGTCCCAGGCCTTCACGTCCAACTTCCAGGCGACCTACAATCGCCCTGGGAACGCCTTCAACCTCGGGAGGGTCACCATGAAGCCAAATGAGCGGCTCCGCGACTACACCAACTGGTTCTTCGAGAACCGCAACACCTGCGTTGGTGTCAGGGACGACCAGGTCGTCAAGAGCTACAAGAAGGGCATCAGGGATCGCAAGATCTTTGAGAAGATCCACGAGTCAGGGGCCACCACCGTCGCGGCCCTCAAGGAGGTCGTCAGCAAGCTTATCGACACCGACGAGGCGCTGGTCAACCAGTTTGACTACGACGCCAAGCGCGACGCGGGCACTTCCGGCACCGCTGGAGACTCGAGCTCCAAGCTGCGCAAGCGACCTTCAGAGGTGCTTGCGGCGGAGGCACGTCGACCTTCGACGTTCAACGTCGACAAATTCAACGCAGCACTCGACAGCCCCTGCGTGTTCCACGAGGGGGCCACCCACACAGTCCGCGAGTGCACGCAGTTCAAGAGGGCGTTCCGTACCCCTGAAGACCCCAAGCGACCTAGAGGCGACGGCGATCGTTCGTCTTCACGTCGCTACAACAACAACCGCCGCGACGACCGACGCGGCCGCGACGATGACAACCGCTGTGATGAACCGCAGCTAGAGGCTCACCGCGACGAGCGCGACCTGCCTCCTCCACCGCAGACGGGCAACCCCAATGGCCCCTTCCAGCAGGCCAAACAATTGATCAACATGATCGTCGGAGGCCTCAAATCTCACGTGAGCAGAAGGCGCTACCGCAAGGACAAGCGCGAGATCCACCTCATCCATACCCAGCCGGCGCAGCCTCTACGTTGGTCTGGGCAGCCGATCACGCTCTCCAGAGCTGATCACTGGGTCCATATCCCAGACCCTGGGTCCTACCCACTCGTCGTCGAGCCCATAGTGGAGGGAGCCCTGCTTCCCCAGACCCTCATCGATGGAGGGAGCGGGCTCAACATCATCTTTGTTGAGATCTTGAAGAAGATGGACTTCGACTTCAAGAAGCTGACAGCGTGCGATGAGCCTTTCTTCGGCATCGTCCCTGGAAAGGCGGCCTACCCCCTGGGTCGGGTCTCCCTCCTTGTGACCTTTGGCACAGAGGACAATTTCCGCATAGAGTACCTCAGCTTTGAGGTCGCAGACTTCAAGTCTTCCTACCATGCCATCCTAGGTCGCCCCATGCTGGCCAGGTTCATGGCCATCCCGCACTACACCTACTTGGTGTTGAAGGTGCCGGCTCCAAACGGGGTCCTCTCCGTCTACGGCGACCTCATAGTCTTGTTCAAATGTGACAACGAGGCTCTCGACATCGCCACGACGAACGCCTGCGTCGACACCTCGGCCGTCATGGTCGCTGAGGCTGCGAAGGTCGCTCCGAGCGACCTAACCGTCCCAGAGCAGCAACGCACCAACACCGCCCTGGACGCCACGCCGTCAACGAAGAGGGTCCGCCTCGGCCTGCCCGACCCGGAGAAGACGGTGGTCATCGGTGACAACCTCGGGGAGAAATAGGAACTCGCGCTCACCAGTTTCCTCCGGGACAACGCAGACATATTCGCATGGACCCCATCAGATATGCCGGGTGTTCCACGGGAGCTGGTTGAACACTCCTTGGATGTAAGCAAGACGGTAAAGCCTGTCAAGCAGAAGCTGCGCTGCTTTGCGAAGGATCGCAAGGAGGTCATTAGGGTAGAGATAATACAGCTCCTAGCTGTCGGATTCATCCGTGAATGTAAAAACCCGGTTTGGCTCGCCAACCTGGTGCTTGTACCCAAGAAAATCGGTCAATGGAGAATGTGTATCGACTACACCGATCTCAACAGGCACTGCCCTAAAGACCCCTTCCCTCTTTCGCGCATCGACCTGGTCATGGACTCCACGGCCGGAAGCGTCCTGCTATGCTTCCTCGACTGCTACTCAGGGTATCACCAGATAGCCCTGAAGGTCTCTGACCTAGACAAAACGGCGTTCATAACACCGCATGGCATCTACTGCTACACGGCCATGACGTTCGGCCTCAAGAATGCTGGTGTGACCTACCAGAAGGCCATCCAGAAGTGCTTAGAGTCTCAGATCGGCGACAACGTTGAAGCCTACGTCGACGACGTAGTTGTCAAGACAAGGGTGGAGGACAACCTCATCACCGACCTTGCCCAGACCTTCGCCAACCTTCGATGCTACCGCTGGAAGCTCAATCCAGAGAAGTGTGTCTTCGGTGTACCATCCGGCAAGCTCCTAGGCTTCATGGTCAGCCACCGGGGCATCGAGGCGAATCCCACCAAGGTCGACGCCATCTGCAAGATGAAAAGACCTACTGGGAAGAAAGACGTCATGAAGCTCACAGGCATGATGGCCGCTCTAGGTCACTTCATCAGCAAGCTAGGAGAAAAAGGCCTACCCTTCTTCAAGCTGCTAAAAAAGTCAGACAAGTTCGTGTGGATGGACGAGGCCGACCAGGCACTAGAAGAGCTGAAGACCTTCCTCACGACGGCCCCAGTCATGGTGCTCCCGGCGCCAAAAGAGACCTTGCTGCTCTACATCTCTGCGACCACCCAGGTGGTCAGCGCGGTTCTGGTGGTAGAGCGACCTGAGGAAGGCCAACCTTACCCCGTCCAAAGACCAGTTTATTATGTCAGCGAGGTCCTCTCTGATAGCAAGATCAGATATTCACAGCCTCAAAAGATGCTGTATGCACTCCTCGTCACTTCGCGCAAGCTCTGGCACTACTTCCAGGTGCATATGATCAAGGTCGTCTCGAGCTTCCCCCTGGGAGAGATTCTACGCAGCCGCGACACCACTGGGCGCATCATCAAGTGGTCAATCAAGCTAGGCGAGTTCGACCTTGAATTCTGTCCACGACAGGCCATCAAGTCGCAGATCATCGCGGACTTCGTCTCTGAGAGGACAGAGACCCAACAACCTCCGCCGGCGAAAAAGCCTGAGCACTGGAAGATGTACTTTGACGGTTCCCTGAACCTCGAAGGAGCAGGGGCAGGCGTACTCTTCATCTCCCCCCAAGGCGATCACTTGAAGTACGTCCTGCAGATCCACTACAAGGCGTCTAATAATGGTGCTGAGTACGAGGCCCTGATTCACGGGCTGTGCATCGCCGTCTCCCTGGGTATTAAGCGGCTCATTGCCTATGGCGACTCCAAGGTCGTCATCGACCAAGTCAACAAGACATGCGACATCAAGAAGGACACAATGGATGCCTACTGCACTGAGGTCCGGAAGCTCGAGGCTCACTTCAAAGGTCTGGAATTCCACCACGTCTGCCATGACAACAACGTGGCGGCAGACGTCCTCTCCAAGCTGGGCTCCAAGCGCGCCCTTGTCCCGGCTGGCGTGTTCGTCCAAGACCTACGCAAGCCCTCGATCAAGCTCCTCAGCGACCCAGAGCCGCTACCCGACGACGTACCCCCGCAAGGGAGTCACGACGTCCTCATGACCGAGGCCGAAGACGACTGGCGCCTCGATATCATCGCCTACATCCTGGAGCATCGGTCCCTAAGGACAAAGCTGAGCGCGAGAAGGTCACGAGGCACAGCGCTAATTACGTCGTCATGGCACAGAGCTTTACTGGAGGTCCGCTTCCAATGGCGTGCTGATGAAGTGCATCCTAAGGTCTGAGGGCCTCAAGCTCTTGCAAGAGATCCACGGTGGAGAATGCGGTAACCACGCGGCCTCCGCTAACCTGGTGGGAAAGGCCTTTAGGTCCGGATTCTACTGGCCTACCGCCATGGCTGACGCACAGGACCTAGTCCGGCGATGTAAAGGATGCCAGTTCTTCACCAAGCAATAGCACGTCCCAGCTCAGGCCCTGAGGACAATCCCTCCATCCTGGCCCTTCGCCATATGTGGCCTCGATTCGGTAGGGCCCTTCAGAACCGCCCCTGGCGGCTACAAGCATATCCTCGTGGCGGTGGACAAATTCACCAAATGGATTGAGGTTCGAGCCGTTGCTAGCGTCACGTCAAAGGAGGCGGCAAAGTTCATCGAGGATATCACCCACCGCTTTGGGGTCCCCAACAGCATCGTCACCGACCTAGGATCGGCCTTCACAGGAGCCGACTTTTGGGATTTCTGCCAAGATAACCTCATCGACGTCTATTACTCCTCGGTGGCGCACCCACGCTGCAATGGCCAGGTCGAGCGTGCTAATGGCATGGTCTTTCAGGGCGTCAAGGACCGAATCTTCGACGACGCTTCTCCATACGCCACCAGGTGGCTAGTGGAGCTCCCACACGTGATCTAGGGTCTTCGGACCCAGGTCAGCTCAGCTACAGGATATTCACCATTCTTCCTGGTCTACGGGTCGGAGGCTATCCTCCCGACCGACCTTGCCTTCGGTGCCCCCCGCATCCAGCATTACGAAGAGGGCGTGGCACAAGAGACGCACAAGGTCGACCTCGATAGCATTGAGGAGCACCGCGTGGCCGCGCTGATGCGGCACACCCGCCACGAGCAGCAGATACGTCGCTACCACAACCGCAACGTGCAGGAACGATCCTTCAACATTGGCGACCTAGTCCTGCGGCGCATCCAAGACACCAAGGGCATGCACAAGCTTTCCGCACCTTGGGAAGGCCCCTTCATCGTGAAGGAGGTCATTGGACCGGCGACCTATCGCCTCCAGTGGGCCGATGGCCAGGGCGTCCCGAACGTCTGGAACATCGAGCGCCTGCGTCGCTTCTATCCTTAGAAGATCTATACCGAAATAAAATCTATGTACTCTCCCCTCTTGTAAATTTCCAGTTAATAAAAATGAGATCCCTCTCAGCAGCTCTCCTGTCGACCTGCACCGGGGTCTCCCTTTACTTTATGTTTTGTTTTCCCTTCCCCCCCGAAGTGCTCAGGGGCTTGGTCTAAGTTAGGCCCGACGCGCTCGGGGGCTTGGCTTCGCCAACCTAAGGGTCTCGCGACCTGAAGGGGTTTCTTATGCTTTATGTTTTTACGCGTTCCCCCTCTGCGTAGCCCTTACTCTCTTTGTGCATGTTCCTAAAGATACTTGATTGTGAGACCTAGGGTCCAAGACCCCTTCCGCACGCCGGCTGTACCTAAGCCTCCACGCTGAGCCGTACAGTCGGTAAACCGTTCCTCCACTGAGTTGGGTTAGCGGAGGGCGCGCTTCGCAATTTTGTTACTTTTTGAGTTTACATAACGAGCGTTTTCGCTATTCAAGTGGGATGCACACTTTATTTAAACCTGCATGTCTTTATTATGGCAAAAATACTTTTTACATTAATAGGCCCTAGGCCTAAACCTGCATCTACTCCCTGATACAGCTTAAACATTGTCTTTCAGAGGTCGAACTTCTTGATGACCTCCTCCGCGGCAGCCTGGATGTCCTAACGGCTCACCAGCTCGGACAAGTCGACATCCTCTGCGACCTTTTGTAGGTCGAATGACGGCTCGTGGTACTTCACCGTCGCCAACACCGCGGCTGCGGCGAGCTTGCTGGTGTCTAGCAGCAAGGTCTTCATCCGACCTTCAGCCTCGTCCAGGCGGTCAACCAGCTCTTTTGGCTCCGCTCCTTCCTCCTGAGGGACGTAGATGTCCATCAAATACTGGGCGGCCTCCCTGAGGTCGGTGAGCTGCTTCTCCAGACCTGCACAAACAAGAGAAGGTCCGTTCACATCGTCGGCGCAACAACGATAAAGACCTTAGGGAGATGAGGTCGCTCACCTTCCTGGACCTTTGCAGTCCTCTCCTTGAGGACCGTCACCTGGTCCTTGGTCTCCGCGAGCTCCTTCTTCAGGGCATCCTCCGTCTCCTTGGTGCCTAGACGCATCAAAGGTCGAAATCAAGAAAAGACCTAAAGAGACACGAAGACAACACCTAGCGACTAAGCAAATGTACCGACAACCACAGCCTGGAGGTCGTCTGCAGTGTCCTTCGCCTTCTGCTGGGCAGCCTCTAGCCTCTTCTTTAAGGAGTTCACCTCCTTCTCCGCCTGATGGGCCAGGGCCTCCTTCATGCGCTTGACCTCCTGCGCGGCTTCGACCCTGGCCTGCAGCAAAGCCTCTTGAGCTGCGGCCACCTCTGCGTGGGCATTGGCGGCCTCCCTCACCAAGGTCGCCCGAGCCTGTGCCCGCTCCATAAGCGACTGAAAAACAAGAAGATGGACCTCACGTCAAGGCCTCGAAGCATAGCAACACCAGACGTCAGAAAAAAATCACTGCAGCGGCGCCAAGCTCTTACCGAAAGTGTCCGTGCGATTGTCCGCGACGCTTCTTTGAAGTCGTCGACGTCGCGGCGGTCGGTGATGACGTCATTCTCCCATGGGGTCCTGACGTACAGGCACCTGTCGTTGTCCCCCTCGAGGCTGGTGCCGCCAACCTCTGCAGTCTGCTGGCCCAGCGTTGGCACCGGGGCGGACATGCACAGGTCGTCCTGGTGACCTCCAACGGGCGAAGCACCGCTGGCACCTCCCTTCTCCGCCTCCGACGCCGCCATTCCCCCGGCACCAAGGGCCTGGCTCGTAACGTCTGCAGTTGAGGCCGCCGGCGACTGCTCCACCCGCACCTCCTTCCCCTTATGCCCGAACGCCTCCTGACCTGAGGCATTCTTGGTGCTCTCCGACGTCACCGGGGTCACCCTGCGCACAAACAAAAGAGGAAACGACGACCTTGAACAACAGTAACAGCAGAAAATCCGATGCCACGCGCAAAACAGGCACAGATTCCGTGACTTACTTGCTCGCAGACCTTAGCCCGGGCTTGATGGGCTTAGGCGGAGCCTTCTTCGTCCTCTTCTGCGACCCTGCGTCTCCTGGGACGTCCACGCCCGACCTCGAGTGCTCCTCTCCTCCCGCTACCATGCAGGGTGTTTGCGTCGCCGGCCCGGTCGACGCATCGGGCTACTTGGCGTCGTCCTCCTCATCAATGTCGATGGTCTAAACATCAGTGCTGGCCGTCGCCGTGTCCGCCGACACAGCGTGGCCGGCCCTCTTCCTCTTCTTCTTCTTCGCCTCCGCTGTCTGAGTGGCGGCGATTGTCGCAGCGGCCCGGGATGCGGACATCTTGCCCGCAGTCTGCCGCGTGCGCCGCGGCGGTGGCGCGACGACCTTCGGTGGCGCCCTCCTCACGGTGGGATCTTCATCATCACTCCCCATCGACGAGTCGGAGAGGTACTCTTCGATGCATTGCTGCGGAGGAGTTTGCACGTCCCCCGCAGCACGAACCTTGAAACTTCGATCCTCTTCGTTGTGCAACAGCACCGGGCACCAGTATATGCCTTCACGAAACTGATAAAGAGAAGACCTGCTTCAAAACTCTTCAAGTATTCATTCGGCAAAGAACCAAGGTCAGGAGACTTACAGCGTCAGAAGGCCAGTACACGCTGAGCGCCTTGGGACACGCCTGGTTGCGGATGCGCCCGGCGAAGATGTTCTTCACCCGTGCCACCATCTCCTCCTTGGAGACCTTGCGTCGGATGACCCGGGTGGGGTCAGATTGCCCCCAGTACTCGTAGGCCGGGTGTACCCAGTCTTGGATAGGTTGCAGCAGCCGGCGGCTGAAGCTGATTGCCACAGCTCCGCTGGTCAGCCCCTCCGTCTTCAGCCTCTCAAGGTCTTCCAGCAGCGGCCGCAGCTCCTCAGTCTCCCGCGACGTCAGCTGGTTGGTCCACTCTGGGAACAGCACGGGAGCGCGCCCGGACCTGGCGGGGAGCACCGGCGCTGGGTTGTCGAGGTAGAACCACCCCTGCTTCCAGCCAATGATGTTGTCGGGCAGCACCAGGTCGATATACTCCAGTTTCATGTACCGGCGCAGCATGAACCCGACGCTCCCCATGACGTCGGATTTGCCCGTCTTCTTCAGCTCGAAGAAATGCCGCCACAAATGGAAGTGCGCCGGTATCCCGAGGTAGGCCTCACAGAGGTGAATGAAGGATGAGATGATGGTGATGGCATTGGGGACGAGATGTACCAGCTTGGCACTGTAGAAGTACAGAAGCCGGCGGAAGAAGTCGCCGGCTGGGACCCCGAACCCGCGCTCGATGTGCGCCAGGAAGACGACGGCCTCCCCGGTCCCCTCGGTAGGGAATGCCTCGCCCTCCGCCGACCTCCAGCCCACCTCCGCCTTGGGCCTTAGCAACCTGCGAGGCGCCAAGGCCTGGATCTGCTCCGCCGTCACCACGGACGGCTCCCAGACGGTCTCCGGCGCTGGCACATGCGCAGGCTCCATCTTCTCCTCCTCTACTCCGGTGGATTTGGCTCTAAACACCACAAGTGTCTTCGTTCGCATGTGGGGACGCGAGGCGTGGCGAACCTAAGCACGACGGCGCCGCAGATCTTGCTGGAGCAGTCAAGCGGCGGCACAACCCTAAGCACGGATCGGAAATGAAAGCAAGTGGAGGTCCCCAGCCCGCGGTTCGGGCTTTTATAGTTGGGCCCCAGCGGCGCTACGGGCCGTTGCGCCCAACGTCTCTCCAGCAGAAGTCACGGCGACCCAACGGATCTGCGCCCCCCGCAGATCTATCTCTCAACGGCTCTTTCGGCCTAACAAAAAAGGCAGTAACGGCTAGTTCCGTGCGGGAATCTGCGTCCGTTGGCCTCTGGTCGACACCCCGGCGGACGTGGACTCATTATGCCCCACAAGTAAGCCCCCCAAATATGATACCTATGATGACAAGTTCATGGTCACCACAGCTCACAGATGACCTATGGGCCAGCTCCACCACCTCCTTGAGGTCGTCAAGAGCTCAGCAGCCTCCTAGGTCGCCTCGGCCTACAAACGGCGGGTTCACACCACGTCTCCTAGGCCCAGCTGCCTATATGCCTTCTAGGTCGCTTCGACCTACAGCGGCCGATTCCAACAACAGCCCCGCGCTTAAAGGCTCTACTGCCCGTTGGCGACCTCTTGGTCTTAATCACAGCTCCTTGCTGAGGCCCCGCCGCCTTCTTGGTTGATCAAGACCTACAGCCTTCAGGCTGACGCCCTGTGCTGTGTCACTACACAACAGCCATGTCGACTCAGGTCGGCACGGGTCTTTTCGTCGATTGCTATGACCTCCTGAAGGTCGGCATGCTTTCACAGCCCCGCTGGGACCTTGGCCACGCCATTGCTGCCCAGGCGCCTCTACACAATACTCAAGACTCATCGTTCGCCATGCAAACATGTGTATAAAAGCTTCGTAAGCTACAAAAGACTATGACCCATGGCCAATTACAAGATGCCAACATATTAAAGGTCCTAATTTACCTTACATGGTGCATACGACGCAACCTAGACTGATGAAGCGCGTCGCAAGTTTTCTTCTAGCTTCAGGACCTACTTGGAGACCTCCACCGCCGCCGTTGTCGCAGCTGCCACACAGCCACCTCTACTCTAGCCCCGGAAGGTTTCCTGTGGTACCCTCACTTACGTTCGGAGTCTCCCACAAGATCCCAAATCGGGCCAGCTTCACCTCGGGCCTTCCCCTGTACAGCATGGCGATCTCCAGCATCACCTCGGGCCTCTGCTCACAAGGTCCGTCAAGGCATGTACTGCCCCATGCTGCACCTGGATTCCTCACTGGGCACGGGTGAAGCGGCTGATGGAGTTCTCCCAACTTCGCAAGCATTCTTCTAGCTCCGGATGCCGATAACCTAGCGCTACGCTCTGGTGGACGGACACAAGCCCAAGGCACTAAAAAATTACTAAGCTGCTTAGCGATGGCTCCTCTATCTGGTTCATGTGGCGAGCTCCGTGGCCGCCTATTTATAGCCGCGGAGCTCGGCCTCGGATCCCGCCTGCACCTCAGCTGGCGTGGCGTCCTTATCCAGTCACTGTTACCATGTGAAGCACGAGGTACCTGTTCGCCCGTGGGGAGCATTGGCGCGTCTGTTACCTGCCTGGCAACATCATGACAACCCTTGTCTTTTGCAGGCAGCGACTGTAGCTCTGCTCAGAGGCAGGTCCCGTGACCGTACAGTTCACCCGTGGCACATTACGTGACAAAGCCGCTGGCGCCTGACACCCTACTCGAAGATTCTAGTAGTTTTGTCCTACTCGGCAGGCAGAGCATCTCAAGGAAAGCAGAAGGCCGTAGGTTCTCTATTTATTTATTCTTCGAGCATCAACCCGGCCATCCTGGTCGTCTTACTGCTCAGGGGCTACTCCATGAGTGCGTCTTACGACGCCCTCTTCTTCTACATCGCGACGACCTACTGGAAGCCCGCTTCCACCACTTCCTCGCTCGACCTACCTTCGGTCGGCTGTGAGACCTTCTTCAAGGTCATGAGGATCTCTCCCTAGTTAGCTGACTCAGGTCAGGTTGGCGATTCTTGAAAAGACAACGCCTTGCCTTCACTCCGACCTTCTGGACCTGCGTTCCAGGAGCTCGATGTTCGACTTCGTGCGCGCTGAAGGGGATTTCTTTCTTCTTTGGATCACCGTGCACCCTACGCGACCTTGACGACGTCGTATCTTCGCCTCTTCCTCGACAAGACCTCGTCTCGGCTGCTATGCCTACACGTCGATCGGGGGCTTGAGAGACATGGGTACCCATGGGTCCCCACCGACCAGGGTCCTAGAGGTCCCTGCCAAGTGGACCCGACCTACCAGAAGCTCCGCCAACTTGCAAGTAGGCCCGGAGACCTTATCCACAACCCCGGCGACCTTGGAAGACTCCACAGGACCTTATCCAGATCCCGGAGGATCCGCCGGGCTTGAGGCGCAAGGCGAGCTTCTAGGTCGCGGCCCGGCGCCGCCTGTAGGTCCGCGGATCGTGGGATTCCCCCTGTAATCAAGGCAGATGGCCTTCCTGATTTTTAACTGACCCCGATGAGGGTCCACCGACCTCGAATGGAAGCCCTAGCCCGCTGGCCATATAAGGCGGCCTAGAGCTCCATTCGAGGGGACTTCCCTTCCACGCATAATTCCACCCCATACTGGACGTAGGGTTTTACTCTCTGGAGGCCCGAACCAGTCTAAACCCTTGTGTTCATCGCCATTCTTGCCGTGTTCCGAGTTCCACACGCGAACTACCACCTACGCTCTTAGTTCCCGATCCCCCTCAATTAACCTACAACCGCTTGGGTCGCCCCCTTGCGGATCTGTCCAATTCTCACCCCCTGACATGGCCAGAAACGAGGGATGGATGGAGTAGATGGAGTGAGCGAGCCACACCAGTGGAAGATCTTTGCTGTGATGTTATCTGTGATGTTAATTAGTATCTTTAGATTTCATTGAAACATTGTCTTATGTATGTGAACTTTGTGATGTTATGTTGTCAGTGGTGTTAATTAGTATCGTTAGATTTCGTTGGAACATTGTCTTATGTATGTGGACATTGTGATGTTTAATTAGTAATTTAGAATGGACTCTGTTTCCTACTTTGGATGGATGTTCGTTCGAATAATGCGGTCGTATTTTCCTAATAACAAATCAAGAAACCATTTAGTCTGGTCCGGTCACTTTTGCAGATCAGTAAGATCCGGCCGTTGTCATCCTATTTTGCCCACAAAATCAACACTGATTTTAGTCTGGTGTGGTCACCTTTTCTTATCAGTAACATCCGGCCGTAGCCTTCCTCGACAAGCCGAGGCGTCCGTTGCCTAATTTCCCAGGGAAGCTTGCCACAACGCCCCATGGAAGGCGGTTGCCATCATCAAGAGGTTAGGGACGTGTGGGCATACCCTGATGGTGCCCACACGTCAGCCACTCAAAGCTTGAAGATGAATAGCAGCCACTCGATCTAGAGGCCCGTTGCTTAGCTTGTCACATAAGCTTGCACAACTTCTCATGGAAGCTGGCCATTGTATTCCTACCACCATCGGCGTCCTCGCCAGTTCCGAACCACTCTACCCCACTACGTGAAAACCTCAAATAGGTCATAAAGCATTTGTAACGGGCCCTTAACACCCGTTACATGCACCCACATCTGTAACGGTTGTTGTTTGGCACCCGTTACCCATAAGCACGGCTGGCCGACCCCGGGGTTTGCCTCCACAACGCCTGTTACCAATGTGGACTTCTGGTAACGGGCTTCTTAAACGCCTGTTACATGAATTCTTTGTAATAGGCGTTAAACTGAGTCCTTTACAAAAGTTAAACCTATCGGTAACGGGATAGTAAAATCTGTTACCGATTAATGCCCTATCGGTAACGGGCTCTTTAAGTCCGTTACTGATCACTGCCGTATCGGTAACTGGCTTTAAAGTCCGTTACCGATAACTTTTGTACTGGAGACACATGTTTGTTAGGACGCGTCTCCTTTGATGGCGACCCAATTGAATACACTTGTTTCTTAAGACGCGTCTCCTTTGATTGCCACCTAGCGTCACCTTTTTTCTCACATCGGAGATGTGTGTTGTTATTGCGCGTCTCAGTCTTCGCCTTCTGACACCACTTGCTCTCTCTCTCCTCAGAAGGCCACTCACATTCCGACAACACTCGCTCTCTTTCCTCAGAAGGTCACTCGCTCTCTCTCCTCAGAAGTCCCCGTCGGCCTGCCCCGTTCGCCACTGCCAGCTGCACGCGCTCTCTCTCCTCAGAAATCCGACGCTGCAGTAGGCCGGCCGGCCTCGTGCGCGACAGCAAAAGGGGCCAGCGGACGTCGACCACGGCGTCATCCAAAGCAGACGCCTCCGTGTCGCCTCCCCCTCGGGCTCGGCGCCGTCCTTCGCGCTGTCGCCGCGTCCGCGACGCCACCTCCGATCCTCCTCCTCGGCCGCGCTCACCTCGTAGAAAGAACTCATCAAGGTGGAAATTAATTGCCCCCTTTTATTGAAATTCTTCTACTGTCCTAATCCTCTTATATTATCAGTTTTTTTGTGTGATGAATTATGCTCATTTGGTGTATGGAAATTTGTTGACGGTCGTTAAGTCCCTATTTTCAACCCTCAACTTTGAACAAATTTCACTCCATCAAAGCTTGCATCATAGCTGTGGGGTTATAAACTAACGAATTCCACGAGCTTTGGTGAATATTTGGATGCAAGTCTAAATGAGCCATTATAAAATAAAATATGGCATTATCACAAACAATATCAAATGCTAATTTGGACTACACCATTGCGACGGGCTCGTCGAGACAATCGAAATGGATATATCATTTGCCCAATTCAGAGTCCGGATGCAGAAACTATGCCTCACGAAAGATTGTGACACAAGACGTGTCGGGGGGTAGGTGCGGCCGAACCAAGTAGGTTCGGCCGGACCTATCAACCTCCTCCGATCAACACCAAACTTTGCCAAATGCCTCTACTCTTAGCATAATATCCAAGGGGACCAAGTCCATGGGCCAGACACCACAAAAGTTGGTCCGGTCGCACCTCCTAGGTCCGGCCGCACCAACGAGGTCCGGCCACACCTACTAGGTCCGGCCGCACCACCCAAAATCCTCCTCTCGGGTCCACGGCACCAACAATCCCACAAACACACCTTGGATGGATGAGATACACCGATGAATGGTCGGTTTGATCAAAAGGCTAAGGTTGGAAGCACTTGGATCGATGGACCCACACTTAACCGCCACAACCGCCATCAAGGAGTGATCCTGGACGTCCCTCAACACGGTCGGTGCATCACAAGGCCACTGGGTAGGGACGGCCACACCTATAGGGCCGGCCGCACCTATCAACTGGCGTGCCAGGCGAAACTGACCCAAGGAGCCGACCTACAACCGCCTCAGGAGCAGTGATTAGGGTCATCCAAGTCCATAGGCGGTGGATCACAGGGCCGGCCGCACCTGGAGATACGGCCGCACCTCCTTGCTCGGCACTGCAGCTCCCTCTCGCCTACAAGTACCCCCTCCTGCAGCCACCGACCCATTGGGGCTATATATAGAGCCTGGCACCTCGTGGAAGGATGACAAGTGATTAGAAAGCAAGTGGCGGAGCCCTACATAAGTTAGTATTCAGAGAGTAGGGAGAGAGAGTTGAGTGTTGGAGTAGAAGCCGGAGTGTCGGTCTTCTTCCCCTTCCTCGGCGGGTGCGGTGCAACTACGATCGTCCACACCTGGGAGAATTTCTTAAGCGGGGTCAACGGTTTTCTAAATCAAGTAGAGGCGGATATGAGAAACCGTGGTGTTCAGGCAATGCTTTGCCCCTGTATAGATGTTCTCAACCAGAAGAAATTCGGACAACGGGAAATCATTTTTCATCATTTGGTCACATGTGGTTTCACAAAAAATTACACGTGTTGGAATAAACATGGTGAGGAAGGCCTTAATGAACTCGAAGCAGGCTGCCTAAATGAAGGTGAAGTGCGACACCATGCTACCGGCCATGATGAAGACCTTGATGAAGGTGGAGTTTTTGAGGAAAATGAACCAATCCCACCCAATGTGATGAGGCCTGAGGATATCACTGATCAAGAAGTTAGAGGCTTCGATGATTGTGATGTGTTGCAACATGTGCACAGTGTTGATCAAATGTTGCAGGATGTTGAGTTTCAATGAGTGTACACACCTTCTGAATTGGCGAGGCTGAAGCAGTTCATTAAAGATTCAAAGAAACCCCTCTATCCTGATTACCAGAAGTACTCTCACCTTTCTGGTGATCTAAAACTTCTGCAGCTTAAGGCAGATCATGGTTGGAGCAACAAAAGTTTTAAACATCTATTGGATGTGCTTAGAGACATGCTATCTGAAGGAAACCAAATAGCCGAGTCTGTCTATGAGGCGAAGAAGATAATATGTCCTCTGGGAATAGAGGTTGAAAAAATCCATGCATGTAAGAAAGTTGTGTATTGCTCTGTGTAGATTATGCAGACCTTGACAAGTGCCCCAAGTGTGGCTGCGATCAGTACAAGAGGAAAAAGGATGGTGGAGATGATAATAATGCTGATGATAAGAACGAGCCCGTGGAGATCAGAGACAAGAAGAAGAAGGCTAACAGAGGGGCTCCTGTGAGGGTGGCATGGTATTTTTTTGCATCATTCCTCGGCTGAGAAGATGGTTCGCAACACGAAAGGAGGCCCAACTCTTGTGTTGGCATGAGGAAGGCCAAAAGAAGGAAGATGGCAAGTTTAGGCACCCCGTAGATGCAGCACAATGGGGTAACATTAATAACCACTTTTTGTGTTTTAACGAAGACATAAAGAGCGTACGGTTTGCTATGAGCACAGATGCCATGAACCCATTCGGTAACCAGAGCTCAACACATAGCACCTCGCCTGTCGTTCTATTATTGTACAACCTTCCACCCTAGCTATGCAAGAAACAGAAATATATGATGATGACAATATTGATCTCTGGGCCAAAGCAACCTGGCGACCATATTGATGTCTACTTGAGGCCACTAGTTGATGACTTGAAGATATTGTGGAGACCTGGTGTGAAGGAGGTTTGGGATGAGTTCGAGCATGAGGAGTTCACAATGCGCGCCATGTTGTTCACCACCATCAACGACAACCTGGCTCATCGCAACCTCTCTGGCTAGAGTAAAGGGAAAGGTGCAGGTTGCCCACACTGCTTGGAAGATACTTGCGCAGTGTGTCTAAGACATTCAAAGAAATACGTATTTTTGGGGTACCATCGTTTCCTCGGCAAGAAACATGCATACCGGGCCATGGATTGTTAGTTTGATGGGGAAAAGGAGGATCGAGAGGCGCCATTGCATGTGACTGGAGATCTGGCCCACTTGAAAGTCAAGGACGTCAAAACTATCGAGAAGTTAACCAAGCTGACTGAAAAAACCCTTGGCAAAAGAAAGAAATGAGATGGTGAAGAAGAAGAAGAAGAAGAAGAAGAAGAAGAAGAAGAAGAAGAAGAAGAAGAAGAAGAAGAAGAAGAAGAAGAAGAAGAAGAAGAAGAAGAAGAAGAAGAAGAAGAAGAAGAAGAAGAAGAAGAAGAAGAAGAAGAAGAAGGAATGTGGAACAAGAAATCAATTCTATGGGAGCTAGAGTATTGGCCGATGTTGGATGTGCGTCATTCGATTGACAACATGCACGTCAAGAAGAATGTGTGTGAAGCTACTTGTGGAACATTGCTACAACAGAAGTCCAAAGGAAAAGATCATAAAAATGCAAGGGAGGATCTTAAAGATCTGGGCATTAGGCCGGAGCTCTATGCAGAGGAAACAGAGATGGGGATGGACCTTCCCGTTGCTGTAACCACCTTGTCAAAGGCAGAGAGAAAAGAATTCTGTGTGGTTTTGCATGATTTGAAAGTACCTTCAGGCTACTCATCAAACTTCAAGAGGCTAGTGTCGGTGAAGGACATGAAAATGAATTTCAACTTGATGAAATCTCATGATTGCCATGTGTTGATTACAGCTCTTCTTCCTATTGCACTTAGAGGTATCAAGACAGAACTGGTTCGTGATGCGGTCACGAGGTTATGTTTATTCTTCAATGCAATAGAACAGAAGGTGATTGATGAGGAAAAACTATTGGACTTAGAGAGGAGGCATTTCGAGACCCTATGCCTGCTTGAAGCTACCTTCCCACCATCATTCTTTGATCTCATGCTGCATCTAACAGCACACCTCGCGAGGGAGATCTGGTACCTTGGCCCATCTTACCTTCATCAGATGTTTCCATATGAGAGGTTCTTTGGATTCCTGAAATCATTGGTACATAACCGGTTATTTCCGGAGGGAGCCATTGTTCGTGGCTACGAGACCATCGAAGCAGTGGAGTGGGCCATGGGTTATATGGACCCCCAAAACCCCATTGGTGTGCCTCGCTCACAGCATGAAGGTAGGCTTTTAGGTGTTGGGACCCTAGGGAAAAAGTCAGTCACTCCAGAACCAGATGCCTTCCAAAAGGCTCATTTCAACATGATACAACACCTGCACCTGATTACACCGTTTGCCAATGAGCACAAGTGACAACTACGTCAAGACAACTCTGACCGTGGTAGGGCTTGGCTTGCAAAGATGCACATGCAAGGTTTCAGCAGGTGGCTCCGAGATTATGTCGAGACATGCAGCAATGCTATAATAACTAACGAGATAAGGAATCTAGCATCGGGGCCATTGTTCACCGTTACAAAATACTAAGCAATGGATATCAATGGATACATGTTCTACACCATGGCCCAGGATAAAAAGAGAGTCTATCAAAATAGTGGTGTGCGTGTACAGGCCGTCGTCGACGACAGTGATGATGATGATGACTTGCAAACAGACACATATTACGGTCAAATAGAGGAGATATGGGAGCTTGATTATGTAGGATTGAAAGTAGCCTTGTTTCGGTGCAGATGGGTCACCAATGGGAAAAGAGCTGTGAGCAAGGACAAATATGGTTTTGTTAGTGTTGATCTCTGGGTCTTTGGTTACAAAAACGAACTGTTTGTCTTTGCCAACGATGTTGAGCAAGTGTTCTATGTACCTGACCTTGCAAAAAAGAACTGGTTTGTGGTTCTGCCAGAAAAAAAAGGATTGTTGGGGTTGAAAAACCATATTTGATAAATGAGATGAATGACTCCATTGCATAATTCTCTCTCTTATATATATATATATATATATATATATATATATATATATATATATGAACAATTTTATGAGAACATGGCTATCCTCTTTTTTAGTGGACCTTCATGTGTCCCCTTCTTTTTCCTTTTTTTAATATAGCCATGTCTCTTTTACAAAACCATTGAGGACAGAGAAATCAATGCATATGATGGAGCATCTATGTAGGTGAATAGATGAATGATACAATGCTAACTTCCAAAGTTGAAGCATAGCAAGGGGGAAATGGTAATGTGCACATAAATCTTGATCATGAAAGCACGAAAAGAATTCTCATAAGGGTCACAGAGTTTGACAAAGCTCAGTGCAATAACAAGCAGCATATGAGTATAAGGTTTTCAACTAGAACATCATATGGCTTTGGTAGGACTCTGGCATATCAAAGAGGAGCTTTGCAAAGGGTTTTTTAAGATTTTTCAAATAAAATTCCCCAAACACTCAATCATTAAGAGAGAAGATCATATCATCAAACCATATCTCAAACACCAACTACTTAGATAAACATGAGTTCCATAATGATATTTGTTCACAGGCATCAAGATAATGAGTAAGGAATAAAACATATGCAAGCCAACCACAGGAATCATGTAGAGCAAGCAGGGCACCATTATTTTAGTTTGATTCATTGGATAAGAACTGAAGATCATTCAAACTCATAGGTAGAGAGGGTGAGATGAAGGGTGCACATACCATCGCTCCTGAAGGATATGGAAATCAAGGAGGACTAGTAGTGATTTGGATAACTCGTGGGGTAGCCAGCTCATTCTAGTTTACCTTGTCCTTGTCATGAAGGTGTAGACGATGCCGTGCAGCCCTTGTGTGGGAGTTCTCGAGTGGATATGTCGATAATAAGATCAAGAGGACTCCCCCACACTTGTTTGTACCTGGTGTCATTCTTCAAGCAAAAGTGGAAACAAAAAGAGGGACTCTAATGGTTCGAGAACCATAGAGCCTTTATTTGAAAGAAAATATTTTTGTTTTTTTTCATCGTCACCATGTCATTTACTCAAGCAGGATTAGACCAATATTGCACTCCATAAACAAAGGGGAATATACTTACCTTGGATCTTTGAGAGGTCACATGTTTCTCCTTTGTATGTTATGCAGCATGAGTCTGACACCTTAACTTACCTTCCCATATGAATCTAGCTTAATGACTTACCTGTTTGAATTTGACGATTTTCTGCAGGGGTTAGTCCACATACATGCAACCAAGATCTTATGAAAGCAAAATTCTAAGGTTCATCAATCAAAACTTGACACCATGTCTTGTTTAGACTGAAGACAGTTTTTAACCTAAGCACCACGCTTAATCTAAAATAGTCTATTAATGTGCGCGCACTTACACATTCAAACCAGAGGATGTGAACACAGATAAAGGAAGCATGCAAGCATGATTAAGCTATTTTCAAAGGGAGCATAAGCATGAGCATATGACGGTGGACATCGGGCAACCTCCCGGAAGGGCTTTGTTTAAAGTCAAAAGCAGGACTTACCTAGCTAATCAGGCAAGATGAAAGAGCTTACATATTCTCCACATTATGATAAGACTTGGCATGAGTAGAAACTTTACTTGGGATGCCCACATAACTCCCCCACACTTGAAGTTTGCATTGCTAACCAACAAAACTCAAGTGTGTGGAGATCAAGCTTCCCTTGTAAACGTTCCCTTACCAAAATCTTACCACAGTGTTGTAGTTGATGTAGCTCACATGTTCTTAGGCATCACCTATCCACCGTTCTTTTTAGTCCTCACCTGAAAGGTTAGCGACCAAAAATACCCGAAGGACAACTTTATCTTAAAAACATGTTCTTGCTTTTATTCGCAAGGGAAATAAAACCTATGCTAATCCAGGCTATCTCCTGGTAGTGCTTTGTTTATTACGACCATAAGCTCGACCATGGGAACTTCATCTTGCAGCTATCATTGATGGTGTCATTCCAGTCTCACCACCAATCTTGGATTAATCAGTGAAGCTTAAGCTGCAAGGTTAGTGCCTCAGTGCACACACGAAATCTTATATGCTTATGGTAGGCATATGCATCCACAATCAACCTTCTAATCATTTTGCAATAGAGGACCAGAAGGTGGTTGTAGCCCTTATGCGTGCTCGATGCACTAGGCATGGTTGACTCTGGAGAGGGATTATGCGAGCATGGTTCATAAGGCATATCGAGGATGAAGCTACCGTGCTCGTCAATGGCATCCTCTCTTATGCACTCCAGAGTCGGTGCCCCAAAAATTTCCGTGGCCCATGAGTTCTCTATCTCAAGAGATTTATCATGAAAGCTCGATATCGTCTATCGATCATGATCGAAAGCAACAAGGTACAGGTCAGCAGGAAGAGGCTCAAACTCGGTCAAGAGGGATGATGATCGTTCGCCTTCACAGAAGTGAAGAGAATCTTCTGAGTCATTCTCATGAGGGGTAGAGGGGTCTACAACCTCAATGAGAACAGGCTCGGGTGATGCAAACGAAGATATATGCATCATCTTCTCGAGCGGGTCTTGCTTGGGAAGAGGTTTCGCCCATGGAGGTCCTGGGCTTGTGATAGAAGTGGCGAAATCGGATTCCCTAAGCTTACGATATAGGCTTCCTTGAGATTTATCAAGAAGTTCATCCAATGGGAAGCCTAGGAGAAGATCGAAATCCATGATTTCATAGATATGAAAATATAAGCACACCTCGATCTCGTCTATGATGATCGGCACATCCCTAGCAATCCCCCGACATGGGAAAAGGTAGTTCCACTTGGGACTTCGAAAATATCTATCAGTCGGGGTGAGGGGCATGTCACCCACTAGAGTGTCTAGAAAGCACTCCGGTATGATGCAAGCTCCAGCAGTAGGGTCATGAACAACATCTACGGCGTTTCCCCTCATGGAACAGTGATGGTCGTGGAAATCGAGCTAACCCGAATTGCTTCAGAAATAGGCTTTGATTTCTGAGGTGACCAATCCACTATGGTCCCATGATTCCAAACTTCATCGAGGACCTCATAAAGGTCTATCGATGCCGTAGGATTCTCGTGCTGATAGTGATTCGAGGTATTTATAATGTCTCTAGAAGAATCATCCTCGAATATGTGAGAGAACTCCGAAGGTTGAATCTCTTCTTCCTTCGGTGTACGCAGTTTGGGAGAAGGCTCTTTAGACGAATCATAGGATGTGCAGGGTCGAGACTCAAATTCGTCTATTAAGAGACTCTCGTGGACCGAGTCTGATTCTTAGTGGGGTTCGTTGTTACTGGTATGGGAAGAAGTGGCTTCTAAGAAGAATCCTAGGATCTCTCTTCTTTCCATTGGGGATTGATGTTTGAACGAACCTCCAGCTAGAAGGTCGAGCTCTTGTGCAGATTCCAAGTCTATATACGTGTAAAAGATGTTCGTTGAAATGTTGTCGGATATAGACAAGTCTGAGCTAGATGTCAAGAGACTTGAGAACCTAGCCCAGGCTGCACCTATGGACTCCATCTCCAAATGCTCAAAGTCGAAGAGGTCAAACGGTAGAGATTTTATATGTTCCGGATGGGAGAACGAGTAACAAAAGTTATCTCGTAGTTCTTCCCAACTGTTCACACTACCTACTGTGAGAGTGTACCATTGTTCTGCCCTATCTACAAGGGAGAAGGGGAACAATTTCCACCTCAAAGTTTCCTTTATCATGCCCAACACAAGTAGGCCTGAACACAGTCCTTTGAACTCCTCTACATGAACATGAGGATTATCACTAATCACTCTAGAGAAGGGTCGATTTTGAACTATGGCTATAAAGCCAGGGCCGAGTTCGCAGCAAGATGAGGAAGTTGATGGTTGCTCTAAGACGAACCCGCCCTAGGGGTAGAAAGGCTTTGACAGGAAGGCATCTCAATGGGTGGCAGGAGTAAAGGTAGAATTCAAGAAAACAAAAAAGATAGATACGAGGAACACTAGGTTCGAGGATAGATACAGCAACCGTTCCCCGGCAACGGCGCCAGAAATGCTTGTTGGTATTTCTTAAGTTACTGCTAACGGTGCCTTGCTAGCGTGAGCGTAAGATCCACTTGGGTACACCTATGAGTACGAACGAGTCCGCAAGCGCACGGATATACCGCTGTAGCACTTCACCTAAGGAGTATTCCAAAGGGTATCGAATCCAAGGAACGATGTGCACTACCTTCTATCCTAGCAGGATGGTCCAAGGACACCAAACCCCTGCTATGGTTGAGAGATGATGAGGTGCTCCCTATGACTACTGATTCTAAAGGACGAGCAGCAGGCAATTATACTTGCTTCGGGCACCAGTTCCCTCCTGGATATGACAGGTCGGTTCTGGCCAAAAACTCTACGCTGTATACAAACGTGGGGGAGTACAAAGGGTCCAACAGCTGTCACCACCGCGGCCTACCCCTAACTAACCATGGGATACGGGGCAAACGAAAGATAACCCGTAGTCCAGGCACCACGCCTACACCACCGATCACTACTATAGCACGGCTACGTCTGCATGGCCGTAACAACACTATAGCACTCCATATAAATACGAAGCGACGAACCCGCGAGCGTCAAGCTACTCTCACTTATCACTGAATCACATAGATGATAGGAAGAACGAATGCTAGTGTATTAATGTAATCCAGTCAAGATCTAATGGGATAATTCACACAAACGGAATGCAGAATTATTCACCCAATCAACATGATCAAAGGGTTGTGTCACGAAGAACACAAGCCTCTAAATGATGAACAGATGAAGAACTCATGAACAATTCACCTATGCATGAATACCACTTTAGTCAAAAAGGAAAATACAAGAATACTCACTTTGCTGTAATTGAAGAATGAGACATCCTCACCTACACCACCCTCTACCTAGCACCTACTCACACCTACACATGGAGAGGAGAGACTCCTCTCCAAGAGAGAAGTTGAGAGGGAGGAGGAATGAGTTGTGTCTCTATTCTAGACCCCTCCACCTCTATTTATAGTGCCAAGACAGGTCTTGGGCGCACCAATGAGGTGGTGACACGTGGCGCAGAGGAGTGGGGGCCAAGTTGGTGAATCTTCCATGAGAAGGAGCTGCAGGCTATCGGACGGATATTCGGGCAGGCACCTGGCACCGCCTTTGGTTCGTCATGACAAGCCGACACGTGGAAGGGCGGCGCGAGGGGCCTCAAGGTGGGGTCGGCCGATCCCGGGGTGGCCCCGATCACGCCAGTTTTTGTCCAGGTGACTGCCAGGTGGGTCCCAAGGTGTTCACAGTGTTTCTAGCCAATTATCTCGTGGTTGTGGGCCCTTGCATCCGCGTGCTTGCTCCTGATTGGTCGAGAGTGTGCTTCTTTGGATCGATGAGGTGTCATGACCACGTGGGCGCCTGTGTGGCAGCACGTCGCCACGTGGCCTGGTGTGGGTCCCACCGGGACCACACGATGTCTTATGCATATCTCTCTCATCCGAACTCCAAAGTAGGCAAATGATATATCCATTTGGATCGTCTCGATGAGCTCGTCGCAATGGTGGAGTCCAATTTGGCAGTTGACACTGTTTCCAATGGCACCCTATATAAGGCTTTGGTTTTCTTGCTCTGTGAATACATCGTTTAACGCATGATTCGGTAGATCCTACAATGAAAGCTAGAAACACCAACACTTGTGGAGATTGTCAGTATAAACCCCTATTCTAGTGTTGATGATCACTTTTCATTTATTTTATGCAGGAGTTGACGGTGTAAAAGCGGTAGTTAACAGCCGTCAACAGGCTCCCGGCCGGCCCAACATGGCAACTCATGTTTTTTTGTCCGGTTTTGCATGACACAATAACATGTGCCCTAGCTACAGCATGCCGTCACTGTCGTGACAAGGCCAACAGTCTACCTGGCCTATAAATCCATCACAACCGCATCGGCAAGATCCTTATGCCCTAGCTCACGTCGTGCGCCTGAGGACCAGAGCGTCCGAGGACCGGTGGATGGTCGCTCCTGGCTGTGATGAGTGATTGACAACGTGGTGTGGACTGACTCTTGGCCGAGTATTGCAGGTGCAGGTTGCGGCTTGATTCGTGTTGGTGCAGGTGAAGAGCGAGCGTGAAAGGTCTTAGCCTTGCGGGGCCTCCGAGGAGTGGAGAGACAAGTAGGCTTGGCTCGATGGACCCAGTGGCCGAACGGGATCAAGTACGGGCCGCATGGTGGCAAGAAAAGCAAGATGAAGTCGTTGACCAGAGCCGGTGCAGGGTAGCGGCTCACGACCAGAGTCTGCACGCGGGGTTTGCGGCGGTTCTCCACAAAACTGTCGGTTACTTGGTTGAGCCACAAAACCAAGACCGGAGGCTCGGTGGGCGGAGACGGGATCCGGGCGCACCGAGAAGCTTCGATGCCGGGGGACACGCGGCGGGATCGCAGGGCTTGCGTCGGGAGGACGCGGACTGCGGTGAAGGTGTGGCCACCCGATGGAGAGGAGTGCTACTTGACCATATTGCCCCTAAGGGGTTTGTATCTCAGTTTAAGTGCTTGGGGTAGCTTGGTCATTTGCCCAACCCAGAGGGACTCATATATATAGCTCTAGGGTTTCAAAGCAAACTATCCTCTTGGACTGCTTCTCATTTCCCTGCTCCATAGGCTTAGATTTTCTTCACCGTTTTGTAGAGAATCTGAGCTCCAAGTGTATGGAAGCTTTCATGGTTGCGTTGATTTCCTTCTTGTAGCTCGTGTGATTGCCGTGTCTTTTTCGGGCTATTTTCGTTGGATTTTCGTGCGCGGCTTGTTCCTCCGATTCTGAGGTGTTTGGGTTCGGATTTCTTTGTGGGGATCATGGATAGATGCCTTGCGCATCTTTGTGCTGGATCTTGACCCCTCAAACTCCGGATTTGGCCTTGGATTTGAGGATTTCGGGTGGAACCCTAGCTTTTTCGTAGAGCTCGGTTGGGATTTGATTCCCGGTGATTTAGTTAGTTTGAGGCCTCAAGTTTTGGGGCATAGCATCCCCTAGGGATGCTTCACATCTCCCTCAAATCTTGGACAGATAGGTGAAATTGACTTGCGTTTTTCGTGTTCGGGCTGTTCTGTTCGGGGCTGGCGGGCTGTCCACCTGTGGCCCGCGGACTGTCCGCGCGGACCGTGTTCGTCGGGTGTTCGTCGCGTGTTCTTCAGTTCGTGAGTACGAGTCATTTCGATCCGTCGAGTTTGGAGTTTTCGGTTGCGCGTGGTTTGCCGGACTGTCCACCAGGTGGGGCCGGACTGTCCGCGCGGCGCGGACTGTCCGAGGTGCTTGCCCGGACTGTCTGATTTTCGGAGGTGCGCTACTGGAGGTTCTATTCGAATTTACGGACTGTCCGCCGTACAGGGTCGGACTGTCCGTCGAGCTCGCGGACTGTCCGCCGCCCCCTTGCGGACTGTCCGCCAGGGACCTTCCAGATTTGGTTAAGTCCTTTGCTTCTTGGGTTGTGCTTCTGCTTTGCAACTTGTTTGGACTTGTTCCTAGGGTTGGTAGGTCTGTTGTGACTACGCGACCATGGCAAGCTCATGTGGGAATCCTTGGTTGTGAATTTGGGGCATAGTCAAGTTCATCCTTCGGGAAGAATTTTTATCGGCTCCCATTCACTCCCCCCACTCGGGTCGCCTAATCGGTCCTTCAATTGTTATCAGAGCCGGTTACGGATCTTCGTGATTCTAACCAGTCTAAGATCCAAAGATGGCGTACCAGGAATGGGGTTCGGGTCCTCCACACTTTGATGGTAAGAACTACCAGATGTGGCAGAGGCGGATGGCTGCTTTCCTCTGCGGCATCAGATCCTTTGGGATGTTACGGTGAACATAGCTTATGGTCATCCGATTAACATCCTAGCTCCAGGATCGAGGGATATGCATGACGCCAACAACAAGGTGGTTGACTACTTGTTTCGTGCTCTGTGTCAATCCGAATTCGATCGGGTTCAGACAGAGGACTTGGCTTGTAGGATTTGGGAGCAGCTGAAGAATGCTCACGCTGGGAACGCTCAGGTTCAGGCTCGGTTGTTCGCGACCTATCAGAGAAAGTACGAGAACTTAACTCATCTCCCCGGTGAGTCCATAGACACCATGTTCCAGCGGTTCACTGTGATTGTGAACAACATGAGGGCTAATGTGGTCGTGCTCCCGTACGATGATCATGACAGGGCTGTGAATTTCTTGCACTCTCTGGATCGTACCGTGTGGAGTGAGAAGGTAGAGGCCATTCTGGAGTCGGAGAAGTATGAGACCCTCACGGTGGACGAGCTATTCTGCAAGCTCAAGTCGTCCGAGGTGGACCGTGGGGTGCGAGCAAGGACCGAGAACCCGACTGACCCTCATAGTCTGGCTCTCGTTTCTGGACCAAGGACTAACGCTAACATGTCTTCCAGACAGTTCTCTTTGTCTTGTCTTGTGTCCATGCCAGATGAGGAGTTTGACGTGCTAGGCGAGGAGGATCCCGCTTTGCTAAGAAGGCAGTTCGAGCGCATGTACACGAACCGGAAGAACACTCGGAGGAGCTCGGGCATGTGCTACCGGTGTGGGAAGCACGGGCATTTTATCGCTGAGTGCCCGGAAGCCATGGAGGTCAAGCCCGAGCACAAGCACCATCCGAGGACCGACCACAAGCACCGCTCGAGGGATGACCACAAGGGCAAGAACAAGTCCGAGCGGAGGCCGAGGAAAAGTGGCAGTCACAAGAAGAAGGAGCGCGCGATCGTTGCCGGAGCGAGCGACATCGACTGAAGCTCCTGCTACTCTTCATCGAGCTCAAGTGATGAAGATGAGAACCGAAACAAGGGCAAGCAGTCAAGCAAGAACATCAACGGCCTGTGCTTCGCCACCCAAGGCTTTTGCGGCATGGCACATAGCTCTGCAAGCAAGAAGAGCAACAAGGTGACTCGGACTCTGACTCCGAGGATGAGGTAAACAATGATCCATCCTTCTTGGTAGCGGAGAATGCTAGGTTGAATGAATTGCTTGACAACCGTGATGATGTGCTTAGAAAGACCAACAAGGAGAAGAGGGAGTATAGGTCTTTGCTTGGAGAGGCTAAGGAGAAGGTGGTTGAGCTAGAGTCTTTGCTTGTTGATGCTAGGGCTCAAATAGATTCTCTGAAGTCTGCTCCTATTGTGACCGATGAACCTAAATGCACTGATTGTTCTACTTTCCTTGGTGATTTGACTGTGCTTAAGGAAAAGTATGCCTCCAAGATTGACGAACTAGATGTGCTTAGGGTTGAGCTAGATGAGATGAAATCTAGGCCCTCCTTGCTTGGTGCTTGCACTTCTTGTCCTATTTTGCATGAGAAACTAGATGTGTCGGTTGTTTATGCTAGATCTCTAGAAGCTGCTTTGAAAGCTCCTATTGCTACATCATGCTCTACTTGTGAAGTAAATGATGTGAAGAATTTGGAGCTTGCACACTATGTTGATCGTTTGCAGGATGAGAATGATGAGTTGAGGAAGATGATGGGTTGGTTGTCTAGTCATGAGCCTCAGCTCAAGATGATGATTGAGGCATACAAGCGCTATGATGGGCAAGCACTTGGGTCGGATAAGGTTGGTGAGGGAAGTGGTGAGAATGAGGGGAAGATCGGTGATATCCCAGAACCACCAAAAACCTACCACAGAAATGCCTATGCTCCTAAGCCAAACCCACTTAGGAATCGACTAGACACAACCCCAGCTCCACCCGTGTTTCCTCCATACACCGACAACTTCCAGAAACCCATCAAGTTCAAGAGTGACTTGGGGAACGAGTTCTTTGGGAAGAAGGGAGAGAAACCAAGTGAGGAGAAGCCAGAGCCCAAAGAGAGCCCAAAGCCAAAGCCAAAACCAAAACCCTTCCATTGTGAGCATTGTGGGTGGGATGGGCATCTTGCTGAGTTTTGCTTCAGGAGGAAGCGTGAGGAGAGGTTTGCTAGGGAGATGGCAAACAAGGACAGGTACCGCCCTTCTCGTGGTGTGCCTGAGCCTCGTATGGTGCCTAGAGGTGAGGGTGTTGTGTACATCGTTCCGCGTCAGGAGAGGCGTGAGTTTGTGCCTCGAGGTGTGCCACCACAGAGAGATGGTGGAAGGCGTGTTGGGTTTGGGCGTGGTGAGTTTGTTGGACATTCCTTCATTCGTGGCCAATACGAGTATGGGGGGAACGATCGCAGTTTTAGGTCTCAGAGGAGCTACGGGCCACAGTCTCCACCTCATGGTACGCGTAGTCCTCCAAGGAGACGTGTGGGTGTTCCAGCTAGGAGTGATAGGATGGATTTTGCTAACCCCACTTTTGAGCAAGTGGCATGGCACTGGTTTGATTCATTTTGTACTAACCCCAGTGCTGAGTCGTTTGCTCACTCTCGCTCTCATTTTTTATTTTCAGGTGGAGGCTTGGAGGGCTTTTGGTTGATCGACTCCGGTTGCTCTCGACACATGAACGGAGATCGAAGGTGGTTCTCCAGCCTCACCCCGGTGATGACCAAAGAGTACATCACTTTTGGTGATAATGGGAAAGGTAGAGTGCTTTCAGTGGGCACGGTGAAGGTGAGTGAGTCCGTGACTCTTAGGTGTGTTGCTCTTGTCAAGTATTTGGGGTTCAATCTTCTTTCGGTTTCCCAAGTTCTTGATGAGGATTTTGAGGTCCGTTTCAAAACGGGCGCTTCTCGTGTTTTGGATTCTCGAGGTGATCTTGTATGCACGATCATCCCCGAGGGTCAGATTTTCAGAGCCGATTTTTCTTAGTGAGTTGGCTCTTCTCGTTGTTTGGTTGCTGGTGTTTCGGTGGAGCTTTGGAAATGGCATAGGAGACTAGGTCACTTGAGTTTTGACTTGTTGTCACGCTTGAGTGGGCTAGGTCTGGTCCGAGGATTGCCTAAGTTGAAATACCAAAAGGACTTGGTATGTGCTCCGTGTAGGCATGGTAAGATGGTCGCCGCCTCTCACCCGCCTCTGACATCCGTTATGACAGAGAGGCCATGCGAGCTATTCCATATGGACTTGGTTGGTCCAGCTCGTGTGTGCTCGGTGGGTGGGAAATGGTATGTCCTTATGATAGTGGACGACTATTCTCGCTATGCTTGGGTCTTCTTTTTGGCTGACAAGGGGGAGACGTTTGGTTTTGTCCGGGATCTAATCTTGAGGTTGAAGAATGAGAGGAATGGAGATGTTGTTCGAGCTATTCGTAGCGACAATGGCACTGAATTTAAAAACTCTTGTTTCGAAACCTTTTGTCGTGCTTTAGGTCTCGAACATCAATTCTCTTCTCCCTATGTGGCTTGTGAGAATGGTGTGGTTGAGAGGAATAATCGTTCTCTTTGTGAGATGGCTCGGACGATGCTCGACGAGCATAGGACTCCGAGGAGATATTGGGCTGAGGCGGTGAATACCGCGTGCCATGTTGGGAACCGGATTTTTCTTCGGGCCTTCTTGAACAAGACGTGCTATGAGCTCATGCACGAGCGAGCACCTAGAGTGAGCCATTTCAGGGCTTTTGGTTGTCGGTGCTTTATTCTCAAGAAGGGTAGGCTTGATAAGTTTGAGTCTAGGTCCTCTGATGGCATCTTTTTGGGTTATGCGAGTCATTCTCGAGCATTTCGTGTGCTCAACCTTGATACTAACCTAGTCATGAAAACTTGCGAGGTTACCTTCGACGAGACCCAGCCATGCAGTTCGTCTGTTTTTGAGAGTGCAGGTGACGACGAGATTGGCAAGAAGATCTTTGAGGACGAGGAGGATGATGCTGGAGAGGATGACGGTGATGATGGTGAAGCTCCAGCCGAAAATGTACCCTCTACTTCCACTATGACGACTACAGTGCAGGATGGCCCATCCCCTACACCGACTACGATCCAGCAAGATCAAGTGGAAGCTGTTGCTGAGGGGGAGGTCGTCTCCAGGCGAGAGGCACTGAGGCGCGTTCAAGTCGATCATCCTCCCTCAAGAATCATAGGCGACATCAACGAGCGTACGACACGGTCAGGGTCCAGGAATGTTTCTCACTTTGCTCATTCGGCTTTTGTTGCTACCTTTGAGCCGAAAGACATTGGACACACCCTCTTTGATCCTAATTGGGTGAACGCAATGCATGAGGAGTTAGAGAACTTTGAGAGAAACCAAGTTTGGGAGTTGGTAGAGCCACTACCACATTGCAAACCAATCGAGACAAAATGGGTGTGGAAGAACAAAGAGGGTGAGAATGGTGAGGTGGTGAGAAACAAATCGAGGTTGGTTGCTCAGGGTTATAGTCAGAAGGACGGGATAGACTATGAGGAGACATTTGCTCCTGTAGCCCGTTTGGAGGCGATTAGGATTCTTCTAGCCTTTTCTATGGCTAAAGGGTTCAAATTGTACCAAATGGATGTGAAGAGTGCCTTTCTGAATGGGTTTCCTCACCGGGTGTATGTTGGCATTTCTTACGCCGTTACTAAATTCGCAACGGCGCCAAAAAGCCTGTTGGTATACTATACGATCACAGATAGATCCGCAAGCGCATGGATACCGTTGTAGCTTTAACCCGAGAGTATTCCAAGGTATCGATTTCCACGGGGAACGAGGAGTGTAATGAACCTGAACTAATCCGCCCGGGGGATATGACGACGAAGGGTAAAGAGGCAAGTGGTGATTTCAGGTAGAGAGGGGATTAGCTAAGGAAGTCAAGGATTCGTGAGAGTCACGGTAGAATCAAATCAAGTCTCGTCACTCGTCGGGGCCAGAGGGAAAAGTGCCACAGAAAGGGATGAGAAGGGGGCTCTGATGTCGTATCTCCTACCCGTCTGAACTAACGTGGTGCACTGCAAAGCCCGTCCGGAGCTGTCACCTCCCTAGGGTACCACAACTATTCCGTTGATCAGAGCGGCATTCTAAGGTACCGGAGAGTCTAGACACCGCGTCTACACCAACCAAGCACTACTTTACTCGACGTCAGAGCAAAGCAATCATGATAAGCAGTAGAACTACTAACCGTAATGGAAGAACCTAAGAGCGAGCAAGAGTATGAATTGAGACTTAGATACTCACAAATCCGAACTTACAAAGTATCCCGGGTGTGGACGACCTTAGTAGTACCGCACCCGCCGAGGTACAAAGAGGAAGAAGACCAGCACTCTGGCTTCTTACTCCAGCACTCAACTCTCTCTCCCTACTCTCTAAGTATTAATTTGTGTAGGGCACCGCCACTTGCTTCTATTCACCTTGTGTGTTCTTCTATTAAGTGCCGGGGACTATTTATAGCCCCAATGGGTCGGTGGCTCTAGGAGGGGGTTCTTGTAGGCGAGAGGGAGCCAGTGTGGCAAAGTCGGTGGTGCGGGCGCACATGGAGGTGCGGGCACACCTAGGATCCACCGCCTTTGCTCGTGCACAACCCTGATCAGCGCTCCTCAGTCGGTTGTGAGGCGGTTCCAAGTGTTGGTGATGCCTGGTTCACTGGGTCATAGGTGCGGGCGCACCAAGAGGTGCGGGCGCACCTGTGATCCACCGCTTCTCATCGTGGACGGCCCTGATCCTTGGTCCTTGGTCGGTTGCAAGTCGGTTCCCAGGTCAGTTGCACGAGATTCCACCGGGTGTAGGTGGGGGCACACCTAGAGGTGCGGGCGCACCTCCCAAATCACCGTGTGATACACCAACGGTGTGGAGGGACGTCTAGGATGGCTCCTTGATGGCGGTTGTGAAGGTTATGGTGGTTGGTTGCATGGATAGGTGGACCCATGGATCCAAGTGCTTCCAACCTTGTCCCTTTGATCAAACCGACATAGAATCAACGTTTGTCATCCATCCAAGACTTGTTCGTGGGATTATTGACGTCCAGGATCCAAGACGTGGCATATGGTAGGTGCGGGCGCACCTAGAGGTGCGGGCGCACCTGTTGGTGCGGCCGAGCCTAGCCCTGGCCAGGTGTTGCCGACTCTGGCCAGCTGCGGCCGGCTCTGGCCAGCTGCGGTCGGCTGTGGTGCGGCCGGACTTGGCCAGGTGCGGCCGGACCTGGCCATTGCTTTGATGCAGCCCTCTAAGGTTCATTTGTTCATTGTTATTCCCATATTTGTGTACCTACAAGTAAAAATACCAAGAAAGCTTGTGGAACCTCATTAGTACTTAAAATGTGCATGAAGTTTGTTATATCCTCCTCTCATTCTTGAGATAATGACGGTCAAATATTTGTTCTAAGGACCATCAACAAACTCCCCCACACTTGGTCCTTTGCTCGTCCTCGAGTGAAGGTTAAGGACCAAGGTGAAAACATAATTCCAAAGGTATGAAGCAAGCATAAGAAATATTCCAAACCATACCTTGTACTTGTGAATTTTGAAGTGTCTATCATGCCATCTTGGGTAGTTGAGGAATGGAACGATCTTGAATCAAATCATTCTACTCCTTATGTCAAGTAGATTGGGATTTTTCAATAAGTTTTCAAAACAAACCTTTCTTGGCTCCTCATTTGATTCTCTCAAATCGCTCTATGTGTATAGTCCTCACCAAGGCATTAGACTTGCCTTTCTTCATCCTACTTCTAATGATGGCTATATATGGAGCTCAGGGTAGGGTATAAAGATGAGGCATACTTGCATCACATTTATTGCAAAGTCAAAAACCAGATCCAAGGAGAAAATCAAATCATACAATCAGATCAAGATGTGCATGTGTAGGGATATGATGAATATGGTAAGGTGGATACTAGGCCCAGAATGGGTGCTAGATATTACCATATGAACATTGTGATGATGGTAAGGTGTACACTAGGCCTGGAATAGGGGCTAGTTATTACCATTTGATTTGTTGTAACTCCATTTTGCATGATCCTCTCTCTCTATTTTGACTATTTTGTGGACATGGCTATCTTTTTTTTTCTTCTTGGACCTTCATGTGTCCAACTTTTTTTTTCTCTTGGACCTTCATGTGTCCATATATTTTTTTTCTATAGCCATGCCTCTTTTGTAATATTAACTTGGAGAGAGAGAGATCAACACATAGTGTGGAGCTTTATTTTGTGGAATAGGTAGATGGTACAATGCTAACTCTCAACTGAGCATAGCAAGGAGGATGTTGGCGTGTACGTGTATCTTGATCATAAAAGCGTGAAGAGAATTCTCACAAGGGTCACAACAATTTGACAAAGCTCAATGCAAAGACAAGTAGCAAATGTGTATGAGGTTTTCAAGATATCTCATCATATGGCTTTGGTAGGACTTGGGTATATCAAAGAGGAGCCTTGCAAAGGGTTTTCAAAGTTTTCAAATAAATTTCCCAAGAACTCAAACATTTGGAGTGAAGATTATTTCACCAGACCATATCTCAAGCATCAACTACTTAGATGAGCATGAGTTCCCTAAAAAATATTTGTTCACAAGCATCAGGGCAATAAGTATGGAATAAAACTTATGCAAGCCAACCATATGAAACATGTCGAGCATCGGGTGCATGAAGATTCAACTGAGTTTGATTTATATGATCGGATTTAAAGCTCATTTAAACTCATGATTTCCAAAAGTAGAGAGGTAGGGGTGCACATACCATCGCTCTTGGAGAAAGTGGGGAATGAGGTAGACAAATCATGATTCGGCCAAACCACAAGGGCGGCCGACTTGCTCTAGTGCACTTACCTCATCCCTCGTCGATTAGCGTAGTCGGTGTTGTGCGGCACCATGGCGGGAGATCTCAATTTTATGTTTCGACGAGCCTGAGAAATCTCCCCCACACTTGCTCTTGTACCTGGTGTTATTATTCAAAGAAAAAGATGGAAACAAAAAGGGAGGCTCTACTAGCTGAAGAGCTAGGAAGCCTTTATTCAAATTCAAATATTTTTGTGTTTTGTTTTTTTAAGAGAGCAAGATGCAAGAACCAACACCATCTTCAAACCAAAATAAGATTTAGTATGAGAGAAACTTACTCGGGGATACTCACATATCTCCCCCACACTTGGAGTTTGCATTGCTAGGCAACACAACTCAAGTGTGCAGAGTTCAAGCTTCCTTCATGATGTTCCCTCACCAAAAATTACCTAGGCATTGCAGTCGGTGTAGCTCTCATATTTTTAGGCATTGCCTATCCATCGGTCATTTCAATCTCCACCTGAGACGGTTAGCGACCAAAAATACCCAAAGGATGACTAATCCTAAAGACATGCTCTTGCTTTTATTTGAAAAGGAAATCTAAATTATTATTCGGGCTATCTCCCGATAGTGCTTTGTTTTTGGTCATAAGCTCGACCACTTGAGACCTTCATCTTGCAGCCAATCGAGAGGATGAAACCATCATAGTTCTAGCTACAAGGTTAGTACCAAAAAAATTGACCACAAAATTTGCAATGTTTATGGTAAACAAAAGCATCTACAACCTTCCTTTCAAAGTTAGCATGCACAAGGAAAATGAGGAGGTTGTAGGTTTTGTAAAGGTCATTGGTAATGGGGCTTGATAACTCTGGAAACTTTTGATGTGAGCATGGGATTTGTGATCCCTCTAGTGTAAAACCTTCATGCTCGAGTCTGTTTTGAGAATCCAGTGTCGACGCCTCAAGAATGTCCATAGACCACACATGTTCTTTCTTAACCTCAGGTCTATGACATTGGAGATGTGTATCTCGAACCTCAAGATGATATGGCTGCTTTCCATGGTCGATCACACTACTCAGTACACCTTCAATGGGTCGTCCGATGAGAATAAAGGGTGGATCTCCTTTTGGGATGTCAAAGATATGATAATCTAGGAAGATCCCATACTCTCCAATCTTTGTTTGGACGACTCTAAGGATTCCCTCCGTCTCTATGGTTTGACCCGAAATCCATTGGAGACGCTTCTGAGAGAAAGAGAGGGGTTCGTCCGGAAATGCCTCTAATACAAAGGATTTAGGAATGATATTGATATCGACCCTAGGGTCATAAAACACATCCTGGTAAGAGTGGTTTCCTACTTGCCATGAGAGTGACTTTTGCTCGGGATATAGCTGGATTACTTGATCCATGCCTTCTGTTTCTATCAACCATTCCCGGCTACTGATTGCGGAGATGTATTCCAACTTTTCTCTCCGTCTTTTTACCTCTTCTGGGTTGGGTAAGTTGACTTCTTCTCTCTCGTGTGTTGAGTCTCTTTCCCTTCTCGGGAAGGATTTCTCCGTCCAATGTTTATCAAATAACTCATCATAGTATTCATAGACGAAGTCACACGAGGGGTGATCGAACTCTCGATAAGGTTGGAATGGTTCCCCTGTGAACCAAGTTTTGGTAAGAGGAGGATGGGTGTCTGTGGATATGATTTTTTCTAGGATAGGCTCCTCCTCTATGAATTCCGGTTCAGAGAGTGGATCGGAGTTTGTTGATTCCTTGTCGAAGTCATACGAGAAATCAGCTGGGTACACACGGGGATAGAGGAGTGGTTCTTCATGCAAAAAGGTGCTAGTGGGTTTCTCCTCTATGGGTTTCGGTTCCGAGAGAGTGTTTGGCATGTGCTCCTCCTGAGTGATCTCTTCCTCATCCGGGAATTCATCATAAACTCCTGTGTAAGGGGTATTTTGAAGGATTTTTGTTAGAATGTCCTTACACTCAGAGAAGGTGAGATGAGTGAAAGATCCTCCGGAAGAAGAGTCTAAGAAAATTGCTAACTCTGGTCCAAGACCATCGCGAAAATGTTGCAAAAGAATGGGCTCTGCGATACCAAGGTCTGGACCAGAATCTACAATTTTTGTAAATCTTGCCCATGCGGCTCCTAGAGATTCGGTCTTCCGTTGCTCAAAACAGATGACCTCTCGTCAGAGTTTCACTACTTGGGGAGTCGGGAAGAATGTTAGGCAAAAAGCCTTTCGTAAACTTTCCCAATCCCCCTCCATACTTCTCACACTGAGCGAATACCATTGTTTTGCTCTCCCTGTTAATGAAAACGAAAAGAGTTTCCATTTCAAGGTATCTTGACTCATTCCTGCGATCACAAGACACGAACAAAGTTGTTCGAACTCGCGCAGGTGGGAATAAGGACTTTCATCCTTATCTCCGGAGAAGCTTTGCTCTCGGACCATAGCTATGAAGCCGGGACGTAGCTCATAGCTAGATGTTTTAATGGAATGTGATGAAGGTGGAGGCTCCAAATGATCACCCTTTGGAGCGGCAAAATCGAAAAGGGTTGGATTGGAATCCATGTGATAAATGGGGTGATACACGAACGAACTGGGTTCAGAATCAAAACAGCTACCGTTCCCCGGCAACGGTGCTAGAAAGCTTGTTGGCGTTTCTTACGCCGTTACTAAATTCGCAACGGCGCCAGAAAGCCTGTTGGTATACTATACGATCATAGATAGATCCGCAAGCGCACGGATACCGTTGTAGCTTTCACCCGGGAGTATTCCAAGGTATCGATTTCCACGGGGAACGAGGAGTGTAATGAACCTGAACTAATCCGCCCGGGGGATATGACGACGAAGGGTAAAGAGGCAAGTGGTGATTTCAGGTAGAGAGGGGATTAGCTAAGGAAGTCAAGGATTCGTGAGAGTCACGGTAGAATCAAATCAAGTCTCGTCACTCGTCGGGGCCAGAGGGAAAAGAGCCACACAAAGGGATGAGAAGGGGGCTCTGATGTCGTATCTCCTACCCGTTTGAACTAACGTGGTGGACTGCAAAGCCCGTCCGGAGCTGTCACCTCCCTAGGGTACCACAACTATTCCGTTGATCAGAGCGGCAGTCTAAGGTACCGGAGAGTCTAGACACCGCGTCTACACCAACCAAGCACTACTTTACTCGACGTCAGAGCAAAGCAATCATGAGCAAGAGTATGAATTGAGACTTAGATACTCACGAATCCGAACTTACAAAGTATCCTGGGTGTGGACGACCTTAGTAGTACCGCACCCGCCGAGGTACAAAGAGGAAGAAGACCGTCACTCTGGCTTCTTACTCCAGCACTCAACTCTCTCTCCCTACTCTCTAAGTATTAATTTGTGTAGGGCACCGCCACTTGCTTCTATTCACCTTGTGTGTTCTTCTATGAAGTGCCGGGGACTATTTATAGCCCCAATGGGTTGGTGGCTCTAGGAGGGGGTTCTTGTAGGCGAGAGGGAGCCAGTGTGGCAAAGTCGGTGGTGCGGGCGCATATGGAGGTGCGGGCGCACCTAGGATCCACCGCCTTTGCTCGTGCATGGCCCTGATTAGCGCTCCTCAGTCGGTTGTGAGGTGGTTCCAAGTGTTGGTGATGCCTGGTTAACTGGGTCGTAGGTGCGGGCGCACCAAGAGGTGTGGGCGCACCTGTGATCCACCGCATCTCATCGTGGACGGCCCTAATCCTTGGTCCTTGGTCGGTTGCAAGTCGGTTCCCAGGTCGGTTGCGCGAGATTCCACCGGGTGTAGGTGCGGGCGCACCTCCCAAATCACGGTGTGATACACCGACGGTGTGGAGGGACGTCTAGGATGGCTCCTTGATGGCGGTTGTGAAGGTTATGGTGGTTGGTTGCATGGATAGGTGGACCCATGGATCCAAGTGCTTCCAACCTTGTCCCTTTGATCAAACCGACATAGAATCAATGTTTCTCATCCATCCAAGACTTGTTTGTGGGATTATTGATGTCCAGGATCCAAGACGTGGCGTATGGTTGGTGCGGGCGCACCTGTTGGTGCGGTCGAGCCTAGCCCTGGCCAGATGTGGCCGACTCTGGCCAGCTGCGGCCGGCTGTGGTGCGGCCGAGCCGGGCTATGTGAGGCCGGTGTAGGACCGATTAGGCGAACCAGAGAGGGGGGAGTGAATGGGAGCCGATAAAAATTCTTCTCGAAGGAGATGAGGACTCCAACAAGACGAACACAGCTTCCAAATCACGTCTCCGACTCAACTACCCAAGTTGGGCAAGACCACGCAGCCACTGGAGTGCTACTGGTCCTAGGAACAAACAAACACCTTCACGGACTTGAGAACGCAGCGGAACAGCAACTCGAGCACCACAGACCTACACCGGTCAGGCTGGTGAGCACCACCGGTCAGACCGGTCCCTGCTGGCAAAATCTGAGAACTTCCACAGAAGGCCCCTACACCGGTCAGGCCGGTGTAGCTCACCGGTCAGACCGGTCCGAGCCAGGAAATCCCAAATCCTCCGAACAGGCCTACCGAGCTCCAAACTGACCCAAACTCAAAACAGTAGCAACACGGGACAACAACGAACTCACCCAGACGTTCACCCGAGGCAAAACCCACAGAGCCTCTGCACCGGTCAGACCGGTCAGGCTGGGCCGCTCGGGGATGAACAGCACCCGCGGGTCAACTCCCCCAAATCCAACTCCCGATCTCCCGAATCGCTCCACGGATTTGTGCAAGACTCTGGGGATAGTAGGAACACCTCATGGGCACTCCATAGCCAAGATTTGGTCCACCAAAACTTGCTAAATCAAGAGGAATCGAAGAAATCCCACCAAGAACGCCTCTAACCCTAGAGCCACGAAAACCCCAAAATCGAGCCCCTTTGCTCACGGATTTGGGAGGGGAATCAAAGGGAAAAGAACCACGAAGGGTTCATGCATACATCCCCCACCAAATCCCAAAGAGAAAGGCCTCGAAATCGCTCCAAGAAAAATGCCAAGAAAGGGCTCCGAAAATCACCAAAAAGGAGAAACGGGAAAGACACATCCAAGCCTTGAGGAACCACGCCGAATCATCTATACATACCAAAGAGGTTCATACAAGGTCTAGCTTGCCGCCCGATCATCCTTCCCTCTCACAAGATCTCACCATGAAGCTCTCAAGCTAGTCCTAAGAAAATCTTAAGGAAAATAGGAAGAGAAAATAGGAAAACAAATAAGCTAGGGTTCCAAGAGATAGCTGCCATCCTCTCACCACTTGGGTTATATGGAGGCAACCGAAAGACGAAAATACCCTTACCAGCTAACTAGGGATACATGCCCCTCAAGGGCGAATTCGGAAAACTTTGTCTTCGCTCCATCGGACGGATGCCAAGCGACCGCAAACTTGCTTAGCCTCGACGCAAGCCTTGCGATCCTGACGTGTGTCCTCCGCTTCGAAGATTCCGGACTGCGTCGTCGCACACCGGTCAGACCGGTCAGACCCACCGGTCAGACCATTCTGGAGCTGCTGCACCTCCGTCTTCGGTTCTTCGGTCTTGGCTTTGTGGATCAACCAAGGAACCCAGTGGTTTTCTGGTGAACCACCGGGGACCCCGCGAACTCGGTGTAGCCTCCGCCAATCACCACTCATGACTCAGCTCCCACATAGTCCCGGCTCGACCTTGGTTTTGAGGCTCAACCAAGAAACCGTCCATGACTTCATCTTGACTTTCTTGCCACCATGCGGCCCGCACTTGACCCCGCTGGCCACTGGGTCCCTCGAACCAAGCCTACTTGTCTTCCCCACACCTGGAGACCTCACCAGCAATGACCTTTCGCGCTTGTTCTTTACCTGCACCAACACCAGTCAAGCCGCAACCTGCACCTGCAATACTTAGCCAAGAGTCAGTCCACACCACGTTGTCAATCACTCATCACACCAGGAAGCGACCATCCACCGGTCCTCGAACCACCCCTGGCTCTCAATCTCCCCCTTGATGAGTGCATTGACAACACGCACGTTTTGGTAACCAAGAGAAAAGGAAAAGAAAAGAAACGACTAAAAGAAACTCCAACAAGCGATCGAAAGCCAAAGAAAAGGCAAAGAGCAAGATCACTTGAAGAAGACAAGTCTCGGACCCCTTAGGCAAGGGCAACGGCTCGACACATCCTAGACAAAACTATGCTCAAGCAAAAAGCACAAACCATCAAACCAAAGCTCGAAAACCACAAAGAGCTCCCCCTGCACACATGCAAGCTCCCCCTGAACCAATGCAACCCCCCTAGACGAATGCATGCAAATCACTTGACGAAACAGAGCAGCTGCATCAGCTCAGCTCTGACCGGTCAAACCGGCCAGCACCACCGGTCAGACCGGTGCCAAACAAATGAACAGAACCAGCACTCTGACCGGTCAGACCGGTGACCTCAACCGGTCAGACCGGTGACAAACAGAGCCCAGAAATGGCTCGAAACCACCTGAAAACCTTCCAAATGCATTCAGTAGGCCAAAACATGCTCAAACTTCTCCCCCTTGTTGACAATGCATGAATCAAGCCAAAAATGCAAAAAAATGCAACCTAGAGCTTCTCGAATAGACAAAATTCAACATAGGATGCTACACATGTTCAAATGAGCAAGTTAGATACTCTATAGCTTCGTAAAGACATCAACTTCATGATCACCAAGTTTCACAAGCATTGGGCGAAGCTAAGATAGAATTAAGCAATTTTGCGAAAATTCACCCTCTCATGAGCAAAGTCCTAAACATGAGCAAAACATGTCAAAATGGCAAAGCCACACAAACTTCATGCTAGGACAACCATTCTAAACATAAGACCATCATAAACACCCACAAACACCTCATGTCATGTCAAAGCCACCGAGCCATGTGCCTACTTCTATATATGAGACTTCTCATTGGTAGGCATCATGCAACGGTTTAGCACCCAAAGCAAATTAAAATTAGCACATATGACATGGGAGCACATTTTCCAAGCAATTTACATTTCATTTTCAGATTTGAAATTGGTACATGAAATGTCTTTGCGACAAAAAGGAACTTATGTCCCTCCACAAGATCAAGCATGGGGGCTAAACATTCATGATGGCAAATGAGCCTTTGGCCCCATATGATCAAAATAAGCTATCCAACCACAAATTAAGCATAGCCAAGCCATAAAAACATGTCAAGATCATATAAAGGCATTTACTCACAAGAGAGCATACATATGAGATTTTTCAAAAACATAGCCATCAACCATGGATATAAACCAAGATTATCAAGAGCTAAGCCAAACTAACCATAGCTTACCAAACTAGCTCACAAAGACATATATATCATTCCATGGTGAACAATGTATATAAGAGAAGCTTTTCCTAAACAATGCATATGATACAAAATGCATGCAACCTAAGATACAAAGATGCCTATACATCATGTTACATATGCCATGCCAAATGCAAGAAATGCACAAAGGAAAGCTATACATATGCTACAAAGGAGCTCCCACACACCAACTCAAGAAATCAAACACACACCAAGCTCCCCCCGCAAACGAGTGAAAGTTGCTTGATCTAGGGGTTTGGTGAAAATATCGGCTAGTTGGTCATGTGTAGGTACATGGATCAAGGCTATCTTCCCTTTCTCTACGTTGTCTCTCAAGAAATGATACCTCACTTCTATGTGCTTGGTTTTGGAATGGAGCACTAGGTTCTTTGCAACGCTTATGGCACTGGTGCTATCACATTGAAGTGGGACATGGGTATACTCCTCACCAAAGTCACTCATGGTGTATGTGATCCAAAGGAGCTGAGAACAACAACTAGCTGCGGCCACATACTCTGCCTCGGTAGTGGATTGAGCAACACTCGACTGTTTGCGGGAAGACCAAGACACCAAAGAAGAACCCAAGAACTAGCAAGTCCCAGAAGTGGACTTCCTATCCAACCGACACCCGGCAAAATCCGCGTCCGAAAATCCATGAATAGCCAAAGAAGAAGACTGGGAGTACCAAAGGCCAAAGTCGGGAGTATGTCGCAAATACCTGAATATGCGGTTGACTGCTTGCCGATGCGAAGTCCTCGAAGACGCTTGAAAACGAGCGCATAGACATACCGAGAATTGGATGCCTGGCCTCGTCGCCGTCAAGTAGAGGAGTGACCCGATCATGCTCCGGTACTCCTTCTGGTCCACGTGTTCACCTTCCTCGTCCGCATCAAGAGCTGTAGTCGTACTCATAGGCGTCGCCATGGCCTTGGAGTCCTCCATTTTGAACTTCCTCACAATGTCCTTGGTGTACTTAGCTTGGTGCACAAATGTTCCTTCCTTTGATTGCTTGATTTGTAGCCCGAGGAAGAACTGCAACTCACCCATCATGCTCATCTCAAATTCCCTGCTCATGTCTTCTGCAAACCTTGCAACAAGAGAGTTAGACGAGCCACCAAAGACAATATCATCCACGTATACCTGCACAATCAGGATATCTCTGCCCTGCCTGAGGAGAAACAAGGTCTGATTGACCTTCCCCATCTCAAACCCTCTCTCAAACATGAACCCCCACAACCTACCATACCAAGCTCTAGGCGCCTGCTTCAACCCATATAGCGCCTTCCTCAACTTGTACACCCGGTGGGGGTACTTCTCACTCTCAAACCCCGGTGGTTGCCTCACAAACACCTCTTCCTCCAACACACCATTCAGGAAAGCACTCTTCACATCCATCTGGTACAACTTGAACCCTTTAGCCACGGAAAAGGCTAGAAGGATCCTGATCGCCTCCAAGCGAGCTACCGGAGCGAAAGTCTCCTCGTAGTCGATCCCCTCTTTCTGACTATACCCCTGAGCAACAAGTCTTGACTTGTTCCTCACCACTTCTCCTTTCTCTCCCTCTTTATTCTTCCACACCCATTTTGTCCCAATCGGCTTACACCCTGGGGGAGGGTCAACCAACACCCAAACTTGGTTCCTCTCAAAATTCTCCAACTCCTCATGCATCGAATTAACCCAATTATGATCAGATAGCGCGTGTCCAATGTCTTTGGGGTCAAAGGTGGCAACAAAAGCAGCATGAGCGAAATGAGAATTGTTCCGAACCCTCGACCGTGTAGTGCGTTCATTCATGTCGCCGATGATTCTCGAAGCTGGGTGATCCACTTGCACTCACCGGGGAGGTTCTCGCCTTGATGCTACCTCCCCCTCAACAACAGCTTCGCCTTGATCTAGGTTTGTCGTTGTAGGTGTGGGAGAGGGCCCATTCACGATCGTCGTCGAAGTAGTAGGTACATGTTCAGCTGCGGGCACCACACCGCCATCTTCATCATCTCCATGTTCATGCTCCTCCTCCTGAAAGATCTCCTTGCCAAGTTCGTCGTCACCTGCACACTCAAAAACAAGCTGACTACGTGGCTGTGTCTCGTCGAAGGTCACCTCGCAAGTCTCCACGATTTGGTTAGTTTCAAGATTGAGCACACGAAATGCTCTAGAATGAGATGCATAACCAAAGAAAATACCATCGACAGACCTAGCCTCGAACTTGTCCAACTTCTTCCCTTTCTTCAGAATGAAGCATTTACAACCAAAGACATGGAAGTGACTCACCTTGGGTGTGTGACTGTGGATCAACTCGTAACTGGTTTTCTTCTTATGAACCCTGAGGTAGATCCTGTTCGACACATAGCACGCGGTATTGACCGCCTCAGCCCAGAACCTTCTCGGAGTCCTATGCTCGTCGAGCATCGTCCGAGCCATCTCGCACAAGGTCCTATTTTTCCTTTCCACAACACCATTCTGGAGAGGCGTATACGGACTCGAAAACTGGTGTTCAAGACCCAAGTCATGGCAAAAGGTTTCGAAGCGAGAGTTTTTGAATTCCGAGCCATTGTCACTGCGGATCGCTCGTATAGCATCTCCGTGCCTCTCGTTGCTTAACCTCAAGACAAGATCTCGAACAAAACCAAACGTCTCCCCTTTCTCCTCAAGAAAGAACACCCACGCATACCGAGAGTAGTCGTCCACCACAACAAGGACATACCACTTCCCACCCGCAGATCGCACACGAGCTGGGCCAACAAGGTCCATGTGGAGTAGCTCGCATGGACGCTCAGTCATCACATCGGTGAGAGGTGGGTGAGAGGAGGCAACCATCTTGGCATGCCTACATGGCGCACAAACCAACTCTTTCTCACACCTCAACCGTGGCAATCCTCGGACCAAATTGAGTTTACTCAAGCGAGACAAAAGGTCAAAGCTCAAGTGACCCAACTTCCTATGCCACTTCCACAACTCACTCGAAGAACCAGCCAAAAAGCAACGCTCCACACCAGAAGACTGAGAGAAATCAGCTCGGAACACTTGACCCTCGGGAACGACCATGCAAACAAGGTCCCCTCGAGAATCTAAAATCCGAGAACCACCAGGCCGAAACAACACCTCAAAGCCCTCATCCAACAACTGGGACACAGAAAGCAAATTGAACCCCAGCGATTGAACAAGAGCGACACGCCTGAGAGTGACCTTGTCACTTACCTGGATCTCACCTTCTGATAGTACACGCCCTCGCCCATTGTCCCCAAAGGTGATGTATGTCTTGGACACCACTGGGACGAGACTTGAGAACCACCCCTTGTCCCCGGTCATATGCCTCGAGCAACCGGAGTCAATCAACCAAACGTTCCTCAAGTCTCCCACCTGAAATTCAAAAGCGAGCACGTGAGTGAACAAACGACTCAGTACTGGGGTTAGTACCAAAAGAGTAAAACCAGTGCCGAGCCATTTGCTCCAAAGTGGGGTTAGCACAAACCAAATCATCACGCCTATCAAAGTTACCACCACGGTAACCACTACGAGGGAACCAACCCTCTCTAGCTGGAGGAGGACGAAAGCCACGAAAGGAAAACCGTGGATCGTTCCTCCTCTCCATCTCAAAGCTACGACTCCTCCCACCCCCGTATTGAGCACGAGGTGGAGAACGCCTAGCAAACTGACCTCCTGCAAACTTTCCAGACCAACCACCAGAATCACGACCACCAGAACCAAACCGAGCATCCTCACGAGCACAAAAACCAACTCGCTGTCTACCCAGACCTGCACCGGTCTGACCGGTGTAGTGCACCTGTCTGACCGGTGTAGCTCGGCCAGCAGCACCACCTGCTGCCTTCTGGTCTCCCCAAGCCGGAACCGTCCTCACAATCGCCTTGGCCCTGGGCATCTGCATACGAGGCTCAGGTACACCATTAGAGGGGTGGTACCTGTTCTTGTTAGCCCACTCTCTAGCCATTCTCTCCTCACGCTTCCTCTTGAAGCAAAACTCATCCTTGTGACCATCTCTCCCACAATACCCACAATGGAACTTCATGGGCTGTGGCTTACGCTTTGGCTTGGGTTGGGGCTGCCCACTCGGTTTCTCACCCTTCTTCTCTCCTTCCTCACCTCCCTTTGGGCTCACAAACTTCACCGGTTTCTGGAAATCATTTGTTGGGTGAGGGAATATGGGTGGATCTGGAGTAGTGTCAAGTTTGTTTCTGAGATGGTTAGGCTTGGGCTCAAACTTGTTCTTGTGTCTGTTTGGTGGTGGGATTGGAATCTCTCCAACTGTCTCAACTCCCTCACCACTGTTCTCCCCAAGCTTGTCAGCCCCAAGTGCCTGACCATCATAGCGTTTGAAAGCCGCTATCATGATACCAAGCTGAGGCTCCTGACCCGATAACCAGCTCATACATTTTCTCAGCTCATCATTCTCATCCTACAAGCGATCAACATAATGCGCAAGCTCCAAATTCTTAACCGCATGCAATTCACAAGTAGAGCAAGAAGTGGGAATAGGCTCTTTCAACTTAGCCTCAAGCGAAACAGTGTAAGCATGCATCTCATCAATCTTTCCATGCAAAACAGGGCAAGAAGTGCAAGCACCTAGCAAAGCAGGTCTAGACTTAAGCTCAGCCACTTCAACCCTAAGCATATCTAGTTCATCACTAGTAGAAGCATGCTTATCCTTAAGAGCAGTAAGATCAGCTAGGTACACAGAGCAATCACAGTAATCAATCTCATCAGAAACCACAGGAGAAGCCTTAAGCGAATCAATCTCAAGCTTAGCATCCAGGTTCTGGGTTTCTAGCTCAGCCACGCGGTTCCTAGCATCTTCTAGTGAGGCCCTAAGCTCTTTCCTCATCTTCTTGGCCTCTCTAAGCATGTGATCACGATTATCAAGCAAGTCAACCAACTCATCATTCTTCTTGCGCAAAGAGGAGAGCTCATCACATACCTCGTCCTCGGAGTCGGAGTCTGAGTCACTCCGGTGACTCTTCTTGCTGCCGGAGCTACGAGCCATGCCGCAGAAGCCATCTCCCGCGAAGCAGCTCAACCCGCTCAAGTTCCTGGATGACTTCTTGTTCTTGCGCCGATCACCTTCATCTTCACTGCTACTCGAGCTCGAGGAAGAGTAGGCGGAGCTGGAGTCGACGTCGCTCGCTCCGACCATCGCTCGGGCCTTCCTGCCGCGGCCGTCCTTCTTCCTTAACCGTCGCTCGTCCTTGTGCTTGTTCTTGTGCTTGTGATCGCGCCTCGATCGGTACTTGCCGTCCTTGCTCGACCGGTGCCTGTAGCCGTCCTTGTAGCCGTCCTTGTTCTCCATCTTCTCCGGGCAGTCGGCGACAAAGTGTCCTGGCATGCCGCACTGAAAGCACGTCCGTGCTGTCCTCCTCGTGTTCACCCGGTTCTCGTGCAGCCTCTCGAACCGCCTGGTCAGCAACGCCAGCTCGTCCTCTCCAAGCACATCGAACTCCTCATCTGGCAAAGACATCAAAGAAGACAGAGAGTACATCCTGGAGGATGCGTTAGCGTTAGACTTAGCTCCTTTGCCACCAACGAGAGCGAGACTATGAGAATCAGTCGAGCTCTCGATCTTGGCTGTCATACCACGGTCCAACTCAGCCGACTTGAGCTTCGAGAACAGCTCGTTGACCGTCAAGGTGTCATACTTCTCAGACTCAACAATAGCCTCAAACTTCCTGTCCCATACGGTATGATCCAACGAGTGCAAGAGCTTCACGGCTCTATCATGATCATTGTATGGGAGCACGGCCACATTTGCTCTCATGTTGTTCACAACGACCGTAAACCGCTGGAAAAGGGCATCGACGGACTCGCCGGGGAGATGAGTGAAGTTCTCGTACTCTGTCCGGTAAGTCGCGTACATCCGAGCCTGAACTTGAGCATTCCCAGCATGAGCATCCTTCAACTGCTCCCAAATCCTACAAGCTAAGTCCTCTGTCTGAACCCGATCGAATTCGGGCTGACACAGAGCACGAAACAAGTAGTTGACAGCCTTGTTGTTGGCTTCGAACATATCCCTCGATCTTGGAGCAAGGAAGTTCATCGGATGAACATAAGCTGTGTTAACCGTAACGTCCCAAAGGATCTGACCCTTTCCGCGGAGGAACGCTGCCATCCGCCTCTGCCACATCTGGTAGTTCTTCCCATCGAAGTACGGAGGACCCGAACCCCGTTCCTGGTATGCCATCTTTGGATCTTAGACTAGTAAGAGTCAATAAAGACCCGAACCGGCTCTGATACCAATTGAAGGACCGATTAGGCGAACCAGAGAGGGGGGAGTGAATGGGAGCCGATAAAAATTCTTCTCGAAGGAGATGAGGACTCCAACAAGACGAACACAGCTTCCAAATCACGTCTCCGACTCAACTACCCAAGTTGGGTAAGACCACGCAGCCACTGGAGTGCTACTGGTCCTAGGAACCAACAAACACCTTCACGAACTCGAGAACGCAGCGGAACAGCAACTCGAGCACCACTGACCTACACCGGTCAGGCCGGTGAGCACCACCGGTCAGACCGGTCCCTGCTGGCAAAATCTGAGAACTTCCACAGAAGGCCCCTACACCGGTCAGGCTGGTGTAGCTCACCGGTCAGACCGGTCCGAGCCAGGAAATCCCAAATCCTCCGAACAGGCCTACCGAGCTCCAAACTGACCCAAACTCGAAATAGCAGCAACACGGGACAACAACGAACTCACCCAGACGTTCACCCGAGGCAAAACCCACAGAGTCTCTGCACCGGTCAGACCGGTAAGCAGCACCGGTCAGACCGGTCAGGCTGGGCCGCTCGGGGATGAACAGCACCCGCGGGTCAACTCCCCCAAATCCAACTCCCGATCTTCAGAATCGCTCCACGGATTTGTGCAAGACTTTGGGGATAGTAGGAACACCTCATGGGCACTCCATAGCCAAGATTTGGTCCACCAAAACTTGCTAAATCAAGAGGAATCGAAGAAATCCCACCAAGAACGCCTCTAACCCTAGAGCCACGAAAACCCCAAAATCGAGCCCCTTTGCTCACGGATTTGGGAGGGGAATCAAAGGGAAAAGAACCACGAAGGGTTTATGCATACATCCCCCACCAAATCCCAAAGAGAAAGGCCTCAAAATCTCTCTAAGAAAAACTCCAAGAAAGGGCTCCGAAAATCACCAAAAAGGAGAAACGGGAAAGACACATCCAAGCCTTGAGGAACCACGCCGAATCATCTATACATACCAAAGAGGTTCATACAAGGTCTAGCTTGCCGCCCGATCATCCTTCCCTCTCACAAGATCTCACCGTGAAGCTCTCAAGCTTGTCCTAATAAAATTCTAAGGAAAATAGGAAGAGAAAATAGGAAAACAAATGAGCTAGGGTTCCAAGAGATAGCTGCCATCCTCTCACCACTTGGGTTATATAGAGGCAACCGAAAGACGAAAATACCCTTACTAGCTAACTAGGGATACATGCCCCTCAAGGGCGAATTCGGAAAACTTTGTCTTCGCTCCATCGGACGGATGCCCAGCGACCGCAAACTTGCTTAGCCTCGACGCAAGCCTTGCGATCCCGACGCGTATCCTCCGCTTCGAAGATTCCGGACTGCGTTGTCGCACACCGGTCAGACCGGTGCTCCTCACCGGTCAGACCGGTACCCACCGGTCAGACCGGTCTGGAGCTGCTGCACCTCCGTCTTCGGTTCTTCGGTCTTGGCTTTGTGGATCAACCAAGGAACCCAATGGTTTTCTGGTGAACCACCGGAAACCCCGCGAACTCGGTGTAGCCTCCGCCAATCACCACTCATGACTCGGCTCCCACGTAGTCCCGGCTCGACCTTGGTTTTGAGGCTCAACCAAGAAACCGTCCATGACTTCATCTTGCCGTTCTTGCCACCATGCGGCCCGCACTTGACCCCACTGGCCACCGGGTCCCTCGAACCAAGCCTACTTGTCTTCCCCACACCTGGAGGCCTCACCGGCAACGACCTTTCGCGCTTGTTCTTCACCTGCACCAACACCAGTCAAGCCGCAACCTACACCTGCAATACTTAGCCAAGAGTCAGTCCACACCACGTTGTCAATCACTCATCACACCAGGAAGCGACCATCCACCGGTCCTCGAACCACCCCTGGCTCTCAGCCGGACCTGGCCAGGTGCGGCCGGCCCTGCACCATTGCTTTGGTGCAGCCCTCTAAGGTTCATTTGTTCATTGTTATTCCCATATTTGTGTACCTACAAGTAAAAATACCAACAAAGCTCGTGGAACCTCATTAGTACTTAAAATGTGCATGAAGTTTGTTATATCCTCCTCTCATTCTTGAGATAATGACGGTCAAATATTTGTTGTAAGGACCGTCAACAGTGTATAGGCTGAGGAAGGCATTGTATGGGCTGAAACAAGCTCCCCGTGTTTGGTATGGCCATTTGAGGGGGTTCTTGTTCAGTAAGGGGTTTGAGATGGGCAAAGTAGATAATACTCTTTTTCTCCTCAGGCAGGGCGATGATATCCTAATTGTTCAGGTGTACGTGGATGATATTGTCTTTGGTGTCTCGTCTCACTCTTTGGTTGCGAGGTTTGCAGAGGACATGAGCAAAGAATTCGAGATGTCTATGATGGGAGAATTACAGTTCTTTCTCGGGCTTCAGATCAAGCAGGCGAAGGAGGGAACCTTTGTGCATCAAGCCAAGTACACGAAGGACATCCTCAAGAAGTTCAAAATGGATGACTCGAAGCCCCTGTCGACACTGATGAGTACGACTACAGTGCTGGATGCGGACGAGGACGGAGAGCCCGTGGACCAGAAGGAGTACCGGATCATGATCGGCTCCCTCTTGTACTTGACGGCGATGAGGCCGGACATTCAGTTTTCTGTGTGTCTGTGCGCTCGTTTTCAGGCGTCACCGAGGACTTCACATCGGCAGGCTGTCAAGCGGATCTTCAGGTATCTTCGATACACTCCTGAGCTCGGTCTTTGGTACTCGGCGTCCTCTTCTCTTTCGCTTCTTGGGTTTTCGGATGCCGACTTTGCGGGGTGTCGAGTCGATAGGAAGTCGACTTTGGGGACGTGCCAGTTTTTGGGTTCTTCGTTGTTTCTTGGTCTTCTCGCAAACAATCTAGTGTAGCTCAGTGTCGGGGTTTGATACCACCGGCAAGTAATTTTTGGTATGATTCGTGCGTCTGATCCGGATGGTTGGGCTTAGAGACACCGGGATTATACTGGTTCAGGCACCGAGGGGGCGCCCTACGTCCAGTTCGAGAAGATGTTCTATATGCCCACAGGGGCTTGTAGTAGGGGGTACAAGCTTAGGTCGAGAGAGGGAAAATGTCCCAAGTCTCTGTGCACAGATGTGAGCTACGGATGCTCGGTTGGTGGATGTGGTGTGTGTGATTGGTCTTGAACGCAGTGTTCTGTGTGTTAGACTTTCGATCCCCCTGTTTACGGTGCCAACTTCTCCTTTTATAGTTCAAGGAGGGCCGGTGTACAAGGGCTAAGATGGTAAAACGGCGTCCTGCTACAGTGCTGCAACAGTGCTGGAACAGTGCCACGCCATGGGCCTTTGTCTCCCGTTGGCGTCGTACACTGCGCTAGTTGTGGTAGCCTTCGTAGGGTGGCGTAGCTGCGGCCTCTGTCCCGAGGCGGCTTCTCCGGACCCAGGAGCACGCCAGTTACGTTAGGTCGGGGCTTCTCTTGCAAGCCTCGACCTTCTCTCTGATACTTGCTGGGTCGGGTCTCGTTGTTCGATGTCTTATAGGCGAAGCATTCGTGTGTCCTTGGCCATTGTTGAGTATCCCGGTGATGGGACGCTGGGGCATTCCGCCTTCCACGCCGGGAAAAAATCTCATCATTGCCTGACCTCCTGACAGGGTAGATCCGCGTGCCCCGCTGCACCTGCACGTCCCGAGCGGAGCGGGGCAGCTTCCGTCACGTTGCAGTCCGCCCCCCGAGGGGCCCCGGCCGACAGCTTGCGGTGGAAGGAGCCTTAGGTCGTGCGAGGCGGAGTCGCCTGTCGAGGTAGTCGGGGTGGCCGCCTAAGTCGGAGGTGGCCCTGAGGATGGGACCAGACCGCTGTCCCTAAGGAAGGGAAGCTGGGCCTGGCTTGCTGGTAGCCGATGTTGGGCATTCGTGGATGCAGCCCATCATTAGGCTTCCTGACTTTGGGGGTTTAGGGGCTAAGATAATTACCCCTAGTTTCTCCCCTCTTCAGTAGCCCCCGAGCCTAAGGGGGAAAGAGTGGGTTTCTCCCTTAGGATCAGAGACGTTGAGCTTCTGCTTCTTTTCTTCAGTTTGGTGGGGGCGCGCGAGTGCACCCGCCGGGTGTAGCCCTCGAGCCCGTGGTAGAGTTAGAGGCTCTGCCACGGGGTGTTTATTTTAGCCACCGCGAGTACTGGCTCGCCTTTTGAGGCCGACGTGGCCGGACGGTGGACTTGACCCAGCATCACGGGACACTGTGGCTGGCCTCTGCCGATGTGACGGCGAGGCTCAGTGGGCCTTCAATACACCGTCTGGCAGGGTGGGTGGCCATTTTAGGTTGTTTCGTAAGCTAAGCCGTGTCCACCGTGCCCCTCACCTGGTTGGGCTGTTGCTGCCCTATAAAAGGAGCTCCACTTCGTCCCGGTGAGACTCCATGGTTGCCACATGGGGAGGGAAGGAAAGCAGCTACTTCTCCGGTCGTGGGGGGTTCGTTCCCCCGAGCATAGTGCCATCCTTCAAGCCTCCTGATGTTGGTGGGAGTTCAGCGAACGGGGAGGCATGCTCTTGGCAGCCCTCTCCTGCCCTACGTCTCGAGTCCCCGCGACGACATGGGGGTCGAGTGCTAGGGGAGGGGGCGCCGAGGCGAGCCGCCGCTCCGCGTCTGCGTCACCGCCGTCGCTTCCTGCTGCATGTCGTGGAACACCCAGGGTTGCTTCCCTGAGTGCTGCCGGAGCAGCAGGACACCAAGTCGTCCCTGAACAAGCTACTCTGATGAGGCTGCTCCCTGAGGAGCGATGCTTCGTCGGCAGCTTGTTCGGGTGCGGCCCCAGGAACTTGGTCTTCTTCCTGGGTCTTGGTAGCTGTGGTGGAGGCGCCTGCCACCCCCTAGTCCCCGCAGGGAGTCTTCGGCCACGTCAGATGTTAGTGGGAGTCCAGCGAGGTGCTCCTCCAACTCTGACCTGCCGGAGAACGCAATACCGCCATATCAGCGGTGTTTTATGTTACGATACTTATTCACGGCCCGCCTGGCCACCCTCTTGTACCTTAGAACTCAGGGCTTCGTATTAATGCAGCTGTCCCGTTGTCCTTTTAATGTTGACGCCTATTTTGAATGCTTGACGCCCGTTTTGAATCCCGCCGAGCGACTCGCCTTCATCCTTTAAGTCGGGGGGAAAACCCTCGGGGTTCCCCAGGGTTGGTGGGCATCGTGCCCCGAGACTGGCGGAGTGATGGGGAGTTGAAGAGCAGAGAGAGGGAGAGAGAGAAGGTGAAGAGCGAGAGAGAGCACCTCCTCGCCTCCGGGTAACCGCTGCGCACGGGGCGCCGCACGGCTATAAACCCCGGGGAAGGCTCGGAGCGAACGCACCTCTCGTCTTTCTTCTTCCTCCCTCTCGCGCTGCCTCTTTGCTTCCTCGCTCCTCATCCTGCCAGAGTCCTCGTTTCCCAAACCCCTGACGTCCGGATGGCTGGCGAGAAGCGCTCAGCAGAGGGCTTGCTCGACTCCTCGGTGAGGGCGCCACCCGCGCTTTGCCAGGCGGCGCAGCAGGAGGCCGCAGGCGACGGCGCGCCGGTGGCGCGCTGGATCGAGGCCCGCGGCGCGGCTGGCGCCGCAACCCCTCTGGCCCCGTTGGCACCGCATTCCGGCGCAGGCCTGTCCGCGCCGGTTGCTCCTCCGGTGGCTGTCGTGGACGACGCCCCCACCGGGGCTGACCCTGCCGCCGAGCTCCAGGCCCAGCTAGATGACGTGCGACAACGCATCGTATTGCTGGAGAGCGAGCTAGAGCTCGCACAGCAGGCCGTCACCGCCTTCAGGGCTGCCTTCGATGGGGTCGAGCGGGAGCTCAAGGCGGCGCAGGACGCCGAGGCAGACGCGCACGCCCTGACTGCCGGTGAGTCGCTTGGGCCCGTCCTCATCCTTCTTTTGTTGCATTGTTGCCGTGGCTTGTGACACCCCTCTTCTGGTGCCGTGCAGGTCAGGAGGAGGTCGCACGCCTACGCGCCGCGGAGGCGGAGTAGGCGTAGCGGGAGCTCGACGAACTTCGCCTCGTCTACGGTCACCTCCGCGACGCCGCCAGTGTTGCCATGACGGCGGTGCGGCTGGAGCGGACACTGCTGTACGACTGGCTCCGCGCGCTCCCGGACCGCGTCCGCGCGGCGGTTACCGCGGGGTGCACCAGGGGGCGACGTACGGCCTCGCCGCCGCGAACCTCCAGGACCTGGACCTGTCCATCGGCATGATCCCCGTGGGGTGGCCCCGGGGGATGAGGCTGCGGAGGCGCCAACGCCGACACCATCCTCCCGTCGGTGGACATCGACGCCCTCCTCGAGAACCGGGGGCCTGTGGCGGCGACCTGGGGTGCAGCCGTCCTAGACAAGTCCAGCGAGTCAGAGGGCGGCTCCGAGGGGGCATACTCCCCCGGCCAGGCCGACCCTCCATCGGAGTGAGGCGTATGCCTCGAGGTGGGCGCCAATCCTTCGTGATCAGCGCCTTCCCCTTTGTATCTTTTTTTCTGCGTAATGAAACTTGGCCGTAGGCCTCTTAAATCGTACCTTTGTCTTGTCGACTTGTTTTTGCTCGTGCGGGTGATGGATGGCTGCAACGAGTCACTCCAGACCTCGTCAACAATGTCTTGGCGTACGTATCTGTTCGCCCCGCTGTCCAGCCTGGGCGCATATTTAGGTCGAGGCACACGGCCGCACCCTGGCTCAGAGCTGGGGGCGTCCTTTTTACCGTTTTTACCATGATGGTAGGTCAGGCGTCTTGCGTTAGGTCGGGGAATCCTCCTTTCCTGACGTGATCCCCCGCGTCGTCTTGTCAACCAGCCCTAGTCAGCGTGCCGAACGCCGTTTGGGGGGAGGTCGCTTTTCCTGGGATGCCAGGCCTTGCGGGACTCGCGTACGAGAGAGAGAGAGAAAAAGAGAGAGAGAGAGAGAAGACTTGGGCGGGACGCTCCTCTGCTACCCCCGAGTGGGCCCGAGCAGTGAATTGCCCTCAACCGGCCCGTGTTTCCCCATTTAAGTCGGGAAGGCAGGGGTTGATTGCCATCTCCTTCTCCCCTTTCATCTTTTTCTCCTTGCGCACCCGCCGTCCGACCCAGCGCGCCGCCGATTTAGCAGATTCAAGTCTTCTGCCGTCGTCTCCGGTCCTCTACGCGCGCGGTGATGTCGAACTGGCAGCGCTCCACCGTCTACCTCGCGAAGCTGACCAGTCTTGCTGATGCGGGGCTGCTCCCACGTGAAGGAACGATTAGGCGAACCAGAGAGGGGGGAGTGAATGGGAGCCGATAAAAATTCTTCTCGAAGGAGATGGGAACTCCAACAAGACGAACACGACTTCCAAAACACGTCTCCGACTCAACTACCAAAGTTGGTCAAGACCACGCAGCCACTGAAGTACTACTGGTCCTAGGAACCAACAACTACCAAAGCCTACCTGAGAACGCAGCGGAAAACCAACTCAAGCAGCTACTGACTTGCACCGGTCAGCCGGTCACCTGCACCGGTCAGACCGGTCCCAGCCGGATCTTCCGGACTGAGCCGCCGGAACACCCAACACTCTCCAGAGACGCACCGGGTCACCCTGGACCTTGAGCCAGGTCACCCGAGCAAGACTTGGCAATTTCCACAGAAAAGCCCCTACACCGGTCAGGTCGGTGCAGCTCACCGGTCAGACCGGTCTGAGCCTGGAAACCCCAAATCTGCCAACTTGACCTCCCGAGCTCCAAACTGAACCAAACTCGAAACAGCAGCAACACAGGACAACAAGGAACTCACCAAGATGTTCACCCAAGCAAAACTCAACAGAGTCTGCACCGGTCAGACCGGTGTGAGGCACCGGTCAGGCCGGTGTGAGTTGAGCTCTCGGGATGAACAGCGCCCACGGGTCAACACCCCCAAATCCAACTCCCGATCCCCCGAATCGCTCCACGGATTTGTGCAAGACTTTGGGGATAGTAGGAACACCTCATGGGCACTCCATAGCCAAGATTTGGTCCACCAAAACTTGCTAAATCGAGAGGAATCGAAGAAATCCCACCAAGAACGCCTCTAACCCTAGATCCAAGAAAACCCCGAAATCGAGCCCCTTTGCTCACGGATTTGGGAGGGGAATCAAAGGGAAAAGAACCATGAAGGGTTCAAGCATACACCCCCCACCAAATCTCAAAGAGAAAGGCCTCGAAAACGCTCCAAGAAAATTGCCAAGAAAGGGCTCCGAAAATCACCAAAAAGGAGAAACGGAAAAGACACAACCAAGCCTTGAGGAATCATGCCGAATCATCTATACATACCAAAGAGGTTCATACAAGGTCTAGCTTGCCGCCCGGTCATCCTTCCCTCCCACAAGATCTCACCATGAAGCTCTCAAGCTAGTCCTATGAAAATCCTAAGGAAAATAGGAAAACCAAATGAGCTAGGGTTCCAAGAGATGGCTGCCACCCTCTCACCACTTGGGTTATTTGGAGGCAACCGAAAGACTAAAATACCCTTACTAGCTAACTAGGGATACATGCCCCTCAAGGGCGAATTCGAAAGTCTTTGTCTTTGTTCCATCGGACGGATGCCCAGCGACCGCAAACTTGCTTAGCCTCGACGCAAGCCTTGCGATCCCGACGCGTGTCCTCCGCTTCGAAGTCTCCGGACTGCGTCGTCGCACACCGGTCAGACCGGTGCTCCTCACCGGTCAGACCAGTACCCACCGGTCAGACCGGTCCGATGCTACTGCACTTCTGTCTTCGGTTCTTTGGTCTTGGCTTTGTGGATCAACCAAGGAATCCAGTGGTTTTCTGGTGAACCACCGGAAACCCTGCGAACTCGGTGTAGCCTCCGCCAATCACCACTCATGACTCGGCTCCCACGTAGTCCCGGCTCGACCTTGGTTTTGAGGCTCAACCAAGAAACCGTCCATGACTTCATCTTGCCGTTCTTGCCACCATGCGGCCCGCACTTGACCCCGCTGGCCACCGGGTCCCTCGAACCAAGCCTACTTGTCTTCTCCACACCTGGAGGCCTCACCGGCAACGACCTTTCGCGCTTGTTCTTCACCTGCACCAACACCAGTCAAGCCGCAACCTGCACCTGTAATACTTAGCCAAGAATCAGTCCACACCACGTTGTCAATCACTCATCACACCAGGAAGCGACCATCCACCGGCCCTCGAACCACACATGGCTCTCAATCTCCCCCTTGATGAGTGCATTGACAACACACACATTTTGGTAACCAAGAGAAAAAGAAAAGAAACGACTAAAAGAAACTCCAACAAGCGATCGAAAGCCAAAGAAAGGCAAAGAGCAAGATCACTTGAAGAAGACAAGTCTCAGACCCCTTAGGCAAGGGCAACGGCTCGACACATCCGAGACAAAAACATGCTCAAGCAAAGAGCACAAACCACCAATCCAAAGCTCGAAAAACCACAAAGAGCTCCTCCTGCACACATGCAAGTTCCCCCCTGAACCAATGCAACTCCCCCTGGACGAATGCATGCAAACCACCTCGCAAAACAGAGCAGCTGCTTCAGCTTTGCTCTGACCGGTCAGACCGGTCAACTACACCGGTCAGACCGGTGTGCTAGATCGCCCAGCACCTGGGAACTTACACCGGTCAGACCGATGCACTACACCGGTCAGGCCGATGACCATCTGGAAACTGCACGAGCTCAAAAATAGCTCGAAACCACTTGGAAACCTTCTAAATGCATGCAGCAAGCCAAAACATGCTCAAACTTCTCCCCCTTGTTGACAATGCATGAATCAAGCAAAAAATGCAAAAAATGCAACCTAGAGCTTCTCAAATAGACAAAATTTAACATAGGATGCTACACATGTCCGAATGAGCAAGTTAGATACTCTATAGCTTCGTAATGACATCAACTACAAGATCACCAAGTTTCACAACCATTTGGCGAAGCTAAGATAGAATTGAGCAATTTTGCGAAAATTTACCCTCTCATGAGCAAAGTCCTAAACATGAGCAAAACATGTCAAAATGGCAAAGCCACACAAACTTCATGCTAGGACAACCATTCTAATCATAAGACCATCATAAACACTCACAAGCACCTCATGTCATGTCAAAGCCACCGAGCCAAGTGCCTACTTCTATATATGAGACTTCTCATTGGTAGGCATCATGCAACGGTTTAGCACCCAAAGCAAGTTAAAAAAACACATATGACATGGGAGCACATTTTCCAAGCAATTTACATTTCATTTTCAGATTTGAAATTGGTACATGAAATGTCTTTGCGACAAAAAGGAACTTATGCCCCTCCAGAAGATCAAGCATGGGGGCTAAACATTCATGATGGAAAATAAGCCTTTGGCCCCATATGATCAAAATAGGCTATCTAACCACAAATTAAGCATAGCCACGCCACTAAAACATGTCAAGATCATATAAAGGCATTAACTCACAAGAGAGCATATACGAGACATTTTTGAAAAACATAGCCTTCAACCATGGAAATAAACCAAGATCATCAAGAGCTAAGCCAAACTAACCATAGCTTACCAAACTAGCTCACAAGGACATATATATCATACCTTGGTGAACAATGTATATAGGAGAAGCTTTTCATACACAATGCATATGATACAAAATGCATGCAACCTAAGATACAAAGATGTCTATACATCATGTTACATATGCCATGCCATATGCAAGAATTGCACAAAGGAACGCTATACATATGCTACAAAGGAGCTCCCACACACCAACTTAAGAAATCAAACAAACACCAAGCTCCCCCCGCAAACGAGTGAAAGTTGCTTGATCTAGGGGTTTGGTGAAAATATCAGCTAGCTTGTCATGTGTGGGTACATGGATCAACGAGATCTTTCCTTTCTCTACGTTGTCTCTCAGGAAATGATACCTCACTTCTATGTGCTTGGTTTTGGAGTGAAGCACTGGGTTCTTTGCAACACTTATGGCACTTGTGCTGTTGAGAGCCAGGTGTGGTTCGAGGACCGGTGGATGGTCGCTTCCTGGTGTGATGAGTGATTGACAACGTGGTGTGGACTGATTCTTGGCTAAGTATTGCAGGTGCAGGTTGCGGCTTGACTGGTGCAGGTGCAGGTGAAGAACAAGCGTGAAAGGTCGTTGCCGGTGAGGCCTCCAGGTGTGGAGAAGACAAGTAGGCTTGGTTCGAGGGACCCGGTGGCCAGCGGGGTCAAGTGCGGGCCGCATGGTGGCAAGAACGGCAAGATGAAGTCATGGACGGTTTCTTGGTTGAGCCTCAAAACCAAGGTCGAGCCGGGACTACGTGGGAGCCGAGTCATGAGTGGTGATTGGCGGAGGCTACACCGAGTTCGCGGGGTTTCCGGTGGTTCACCAGAAAACCATTGGGTTCCTTGGTTGATCCACAAAGCCAAGACCGAAGAACCGAAGACGGAGGTGCAGCAGCTCCAGACCGGTCTGACCGGTGGGTCTGACCGGTCTGACCGGTGGGTACCGGTCTGACCGGTGAGGAGCACCGGTCTGACCGGTGTGCGACGACGCAGTCCGGAATCTTCGAAGCGGAGGACACGCGTCGGGATCGCAAGGCTTGCGTCGAGGCTAAGCAAGTTTGCGGTCGCTGGGCATCCGTCCGATGGTGCGAAGACAAAGACTTCCAATTTCGCCCTCGAGGGGCATGTATCCCTAGTTAGCTAGTAAGGGTATTTTAGTCTTTCGGTTGCCTCCATATAACCCAAGTGGTGAGAGGATGGCAGCAATCTCTTGGAACCCTAGCTCATTTGGTTTTCCTATTTTCCTTCCTATTTTCTTAGGATTTTCGTAGGACTAGCTTGAGAGCTTCATGGTGAGATCTTGTGAGAGGGAAGGATGATCAGGCAGCAAGCCGTGCAAGTTTCCGCTGTGTGTTTTGGTGAGTTTTGGCTAGGAAGGTTGAGTGTTGGTTCCTAGGACCAGTAGCACTCTAGTGGCTGCGTGGTCTTGACCAACTTGGGTAGTTGGGTCGGAGACGTGAGTTGGAAGCTGTGTTCGTCTTGTTGGAGTTCCCATCTCCTTCGAGAAGAATTTTTATCGGCTCCCATTCACTCCCCCCCTCTCTGGTTCGCCTAATCGGTCCTTCAATTGGTATCAGAGCCGGTTCGGGTCTTTATTGACTCTTACCAGTCTAAGATCCAAAGATGGCGTACCAGGAACGGGGTTCGGGTCCTCCGCACTTCGATGGGAAGAACTACCAGATGTGGCAAAGGCGGATGGCGGCGTTCCTCCGCGGAAAGGGTCAGATCCTTTGGGATGTCACGGTGAACACAGCTTATGTTCATCCGATGAACTTCCTTGCTCCAGGATCGAGGGATATGTTCGAAGCCAACAACAAGGCTGTCGACTACTTGTTTCGTGCTCTGTGTCAGCCTGAATTCGATCGGGTTCAGACAGAGGACTTAGCTTGTAGGATTTGGGAGCAGTTGAAGGATGCTCATGCTGGGAATGCTCAGGTTCAGGCTCGGATGTACGCGACTTACCGGAGAGAGTACGAGAACTTCACTCATCTCCCCGGCGAGTCCGTCGATGCCCTTTTCCAGCGATTTACGGTCGTTGTGAACAACATGAGAGCCAATGTGGACGTCCTCCCATACAATGATCATGATAGAGCCATGAAGCTCTTGCACTCGTTGGATCGTACCGTATGGGACGGGAAGTTTGAGGCTATTGTTGAGTCCGAGAAGTATGACACCTTGACGGTGAACGAGCTGTTCTCGAAGCTCAAGTCGGCTGAGTTGGACCGTGGTATGACAGCCAAGATCGAGAGCCCGACTGATTCTCATAGTCTCGCTCTCGTTAGTGGCAAAGGAGCCAAGTCTAATGCTAACGCATCCTCCAGGATGTACTCTTTGTCTTCTTTGATGTCTTTGCCAGACGAGGAGTTCGACGTGCTTGGAGAGGACGAGCTGGCGTTGCTGACCAGGCGGTTCGAGAGGCTGCACGAGAACCGGGTGAACTCAAGGAGGAACTCGAGAGCGTGTTTCAAGTGCGGCAAGACCGGACACTTTTTCGCCGAGTGTCCGAAGGTGAACAACCACGACAAGCACAAGTCCAAGGACAAAGGAAGAAGATCCAAGAAGAAGGAACATGAACATGGGAGGAAGACACGGACCCGAGAAAAGATCAAGAGATCGAGCGACATCGACTCCGACTCTGAGGATGTGTCATCAAGCTCGAGTGAAGAAGAAGAAGAAGAGGACAGCAAGAGGAAGCACAGAAAGAAGAAGGACTTCGGCAAGTACTTGAACGGCCTTTGCTGTACCGCAAGCAAGACTTCGAGAGGCTGCAACAAGAAGGATGGGCTATGCGGCATGGCACGCAGCTCCGGCAGCAAGAGAAGCCAGAAGAACGCCTCGGAATCAGACTCCGACTCCGAGGATGAGGTATGTGATGAGCTCTCTTCTTTACGCAAGGAGTATGAGGAGTTGGTTGACTTGCTTGATAATCGCGATCACATGCTTAGAGAGGCTAAGAAGCTTAGGAAGGAGCTTAGAGCTTTGCTTGAAGATGCTAGGACTAGAGTGGCTGAGCTAGAAACACAGGTTCTTGATGGCAAGCTTGAAATTGATTCGCTTAAGGCTAGCCCTGTGGTTTCTGATGAGATTGATTGTGTTGATTGCTCTGTTTTCCTAGCTGATTTGACTGCTCTTAGGGAAAAGCATGCCTCCAAGTGTGAGGAACTAGATGTGCTTAGGGTTGAGTTGGCTGAGCTGCAATCTAGACCCACTTTGCTTGGTGCATGTACTTCTTGCCCTGGTTTGCATGAAAAAATTGCTGAGCTTCGTTCTCGCATTGTTTCGCTTGAGGCTGATTTGAAAGTGCCTATTCCTACTGCTTGCTCTACCTGTGAATTACATGCTGTGAAGAATTTGGAACTTGCAAAATGTGTTGATCATTTGCAGGATGAGAACAGTAAGTTGCGTGAAGTGCTGAGTTGGTTGTCTAGTCAGGAACCTCAGCTTGGCAAGATGATTTCCGGTTATAAGCGCTTTGATGGTTGGGCTTTGGGATCTGTTAAGTTTGGTGAGAGCAGTGATGAGAGAGAAGGGAAATTTGGGAATGTTCCAGTCCCACCACAACCCACGCTCAAAGACAAGTTTGCACCCAATCCAAACCAGTTGCTTAAACCGAGAGAAAAACCAAGTGAGAAGGCAAGTGAAAAGCCTAGTGAGAAACCAAGTGGGAAATCTAGTGAGAAGCCATGTGAAGAGCCTCACCCCAAGCCTAAGCTAAGACCAATCCGTTTCCATTGTGAGTTTTGTGGAAAGGACGGTCACAAGAGAGAGTTTTGCTATAAGAGAAGGAGAGAGGCGAGAATGGCTAAGGAGTGGGCAAACAAGGACAGGTACCACCTTTCTCATGGTGTGCCTGAGCCTCGTATGCCACTACCTAAGGGAAAGGGTGTTGTGCATACAGTTCCAGCATGGAGAGATAGGAGAGCTTCAGGTGGAGGCAGGTTTGCTGGCCGAGGACCACCGGCCAGACCGGTCAGAGTGACCGGTCAGACCGGTGCTAGGCAGAGTGCTGGACAGTTTGGTTTCCGAGGCTGTGATGCTCGAGGGTTCAGCTCTTTCGGTCATGGAACAGATGGTAGGTGTTTTGAGTCAAGTGGTGTTGAGTTTGCTGGACGTTCTCCACCTCGTGATCAATACGAGTTTGGGAGAGGTCGCAGCTTTGAGTCTCAGAGGGGCTACGGACCACGGTTTCCCTTTCGTGGTACTCGTACTCCTCCAGTGAGACGGGAGTGGTTTTCCCATGGTGGTTCCAGGTTTGATAGGTTAGACGGGATGGATCGCAGTTTTGATAGGCGCGGTAGGATGGATGTTGCTAACCCTACTTTTGAGGAAATGGCCCGGCACTGGTTTGACACCTTTGGTACTAACCCCAGTGTTGAGTCGTTTGCTCGCTCTCGCTCTTGGTTTTGAGTTGCAGGTGGGAGTCCGGAGAACATTTGGTTGATATCGGGGGTGGTTCTCCGGCCTCATACCCCGGTGATGATATGGAGGTACATCACTTTCGGGGACGGTGGACAAGGATGGGTGACTTCTGAAGAAATGATCAAGGTAAGTATTTTTGTGATCTTCAAATGTGTGGCCTTGGTCAAGCCACTTGGTTCGTTTTGCTCCTTGCCCTATCTCATGTATGTAAGGTGAGCTTTGTATGCTCTTTGACCTTAATGCATGAGTTTAGGGGGAGCCTGTGTGCTTAGTGTGCTCTTTGCTCTATCATGTGTGCTAAGGGTGAGCTTTGTATGCTCTTTGGCCCTAGTGCATGTGTTTAGACGGAGCTTGTGAGTTTTGTTCTCCTTTGCTCTTTTGCCGGTGGTGTCGAGCCCTTTTTGCCTCCCCTCGAGGAGCCGGTCGTTTGTGAGCTTTGTGTGTGCGAGCTCCTTTGTAGCATATGTATAGCTTTCCTTTGTGCATTTCTTGCTTTTGGCATGGCATATGTAGCATGATGTATAGGCATCTTTGTATCTTAGGTTGCATGCATTTTGTATCATATGCATTGTTTAGGAAAGACTTCTCTTATACACATTGTTCACCATGGAATGACATATATGTCTTTGTGAGCTAATTTGGTAAGCTATGGTTAGTTTGGCTTAGCTCTTGATAATCTTGGTTTGTATCCATGGTTGATGGCTATGTTTTTGAAAAATTTCATATATATATGCTCTCTTGTGAGTAAATGCCTTTACATGATCTTGACATGTTTTAGTGGCTTGGCTATGCTTAATTTGTGGTTGGATAGCTTTTTTTGATCATATGGGGCCAAAGGCTCATTTGCCATCATGAATGTTTAGCCCCCATGCTTCATCTTGTGGAGGGGCATAAGTTCCTTTTTGTCGCAAAGACATTTCATGTACCAATTATAAATCTGAAAATGAAATGTAAATTGCTTGAAAAATGTGCTCCCATGTCATATGTGCTAATTTTAATTTGCTTTGGGTGCTAAATCGTTGCATGATGCCTACCAATGAGAAGTCTCATATATAGAAGTAGGCACATGGCTCGGTGGCTTTGACATGACATGAGGTGCTTGTGGGTGTTTATGATGGTCTTATGCTTAGAATGGTTGTCCTAGCATGAAGTTTGTGTGGCTTTGCCATTTTGACATGTTTTGCTCATGTTTAGGACTTTGCTCATGAGAGGGTAATTTTTCGCAAAATTGCTAAATTCTATCTTAGCTTCGCCCAATGGTTGTGAAACTTGGTGATCATGAAGTTTATGTCTTTACGAAGCTATAGAGTATCTAACTTGCTCGTTTGGACATGTGTAGCATCCTATGTTGAATTTTGTCTATTTGAGAAGCTCTAGGTTGCATTTTTTGCATTTTTGGCTTGATTCATGCATTGTCAACAAGGGGGAGAAGTTTGAGCATGTTTTGGCCTACTGAATGCATTTGGAAGGTTTTCAGGTGGTTTCGAGCTATTTTTGGGCTCTGTTGTGCACCGGTCTGACCGGTTGAGGTCACCGGTCTGACCGGTCAGAGTGCTGGTCCTGTTCACATGTTGCCCACCGGTCTGACCGGTGGTGTCGACCGGTCTGACAGGTCAGAGCTGAGCTGTTGCAGCTGCTCTGTTTTGTGAAGTGGTTCGCATGCATTTGTCCAGGGGGAGTTGCATCGGTTCAGGGGGAGCTTGCATGTGTGCAGGGGGAGCTCTTTGTGGTTTTCGAGCTTTGGTTTGATGGTTTGTGCTCTTTGCTTGAGCATGTTTTGTCTCGGATGTGTCGAGCCGTTGCCCTTGCCTAAGGGGTCCGAGACTTGTCTTCTTCAAGTGATCTTGCTCTTTGCCTTTTCTTTGGCTTTCGATCGCTTGTTGGAGTTTCTTTTAGTCGTTTCTTTTCTTTTCCTTTTCTCTTGGTTACCAAAACGTGTGTGTTGTCAATGCACTCATCAAGGGGGAGATTGAGAGCCAGGTGTGGTTCGAGGACCGGTGGATGGTCGCTTCCTGGTGTGATGAGTGATTGACAACGTGGTGTGGACTGATTCTTGGCTAAGTATTGCAGGTGCAGGTTGCGGCTTGACTGGTGCAGGTGCAGGTGAAGAACAAGCGTGAAAGGTCGTTGCCGGTGAGGCCTCCAGGTGTGGAGAAGACAAGTAGGCTTGGTTCGAGGGACCCGGTGGCCAGCGGGGTCAAGTGCGGGCCGCATGGTGGCAAGAACGGCAAGATGAAGTCATGGACGGTTTCTTGGTTGAGCCTCAAAACCAAGGTCGAGCCGGGACTACGTGGGAGCCGAGTCATGAGTGGTGATTGGCGGAGGCTACACCGAGTTCGCGGGGTTTCCGGTGGTTCACCAGAAAACCATTGGGTTCCTTGGTTGATCCACAAAGCCAAGACCGAAGAACCGAAGACGGAGGTGCAGCAGCTCCAGACCGGTCTGACCGGTGGGTCTGACCGGTCTGACCGGTGGGTACCGGTCTGACCGGTGAGGAGCACCGGTCTGACCGGTGTGCGACGACGCAGTCCGGAATCTTCGAAGCGGAGGACACGCGTCGGGATCGCAAGGCTTGCGTCGAGGCTAAGCAAGTTTGCGGTCGCTGGGCATCCGTCCGATGGTGCGAAGACAAAGACTTCCAATTTCGCCCTCGAGGGGCATGTATCCCTAGTTAGCTAGTAAGGGTATTTTAGTCTTTCGGTTGCCTCCATATAACCCAAGTGGTGAGAGGATGGCAGCAATCTCTTGGAACCCTAGCTCATTTGGTTTTCCTATTTTCCTTCCTATTTTCTTAGGATTTTCGTAGGACTAGCTTGAGAGCTTCATGGTGAGATCTTGTGAGAGGGAAGGATGATCAGGCAGCAAGCCGTGCAAGTTTCCGCTGTGTGTTTTGGTGAGTTTTGGCTAGGAAGGTTGAGTGTTGGTTCCTAGGACCAGTAGCACTCTAGTGGCTGCGTGGTCTTGACCAACTTGGGTAGTTGGGTCGGAGACGTGAGTTGGAAGCTGTGTTCGTCTTGTTGGAGTTCCCATCTCCTTCGAGAAGAATTTTTATCGGCTCCCATTCACTCCCCCCCTCTCTGGTTCGCCTAATCGGTCCTTCAGCTGTCACATTGAAGTGGGACTTGGGTATACTCCTCACCAAAGTCACTCATGGTGTATGTGATCCAAAGGAGCTGAGAGCAACAACTAGCTGCGGCCACATACTCTGCCTCGGTAGTGGATTGAGCAACACTCGACTGTTTGCGGGAAGACCAAGACACCAAAGAAGAACCCAAGAACTGGCAAGTCCCAGAAGTGGACTTCCTATCCAATCGACACCCGGCAAAATCCGCGTCTGAAAATCCATGAAGAGCCAAAGAAGAAGACGCGGAGTACCAAAGGCCGAAGTCAGGAGTATGACGCAAATACCTGAAAATGCGCTTGACTGCTTGCCGATGCGAAGTCCTTGGAGACGCTTGAAAACGAGCGCACAGACATACCGAGAACTGGATGTCCGGCCTCGTCGCCATCAAGTAGAGGAGTGACCCGATCATGCTCCGGTACTCCTTCTGGTCCACATGCTCACCTTCCTCGTCCGTATCGAGAGCTGTAGTCGTACTCATAGGCGTCGCCATGGCCTTGGAGTCCTCCATCTTGAACTTCCTCACAATGTCCTTGGTGTACTTTGCTTGGTGCATAAATGTTCCTTCCTTTGATTGCTTGATTTGAAGCCCAAGGAAGAACTGCAACTCACCCATCATGCTCATCTCAAATTCCCTGCTCATGTCTTCTGCAAACCTTGCAACAAGAGAGTTAGACGAGCCACCAAAGACAATATCATCCACGTACACCTGCACAATCAGGATATCTCTGCCCTGCCTGAGGAGAAACAAGGTCTGATCGACCTTCCCCATCTCAAACCCTCTCTCAAACAGGAACCCACTCAACCTACCGTACCAAGCTCTAGGCGCCTGCTTCAACCCATACAGCGCCTTCCTCAACTTGTACACCCGGTGGGGGTACTTCTCATTCTCAAACCCCGGTGGTTGCCTCACATACACTTCTTCCTCCAACACACCGTTCAGGAAAGCACTCTTCACATCCATTTGGTGCAACTTGAACCCTTTAGCCATGGAAAAGGCTAGAAGGATCCTAATCGCCTCCAAACGAGCTACGGGAGCAAAGGTCTCCTCGTAGTCGATCCCATCTTTCTGACTATACCCCTAAGCAACAAGCCTTGACTTGTTTCTCACCACTTCTCCTTTCTCTCCCTCTTTGTTCTTCCACACCCATTTTGTCCCCATCGGCTTACACCCTGGGGGAGGGTCAACCAATTCCTAAACTTGGTTCCTCTCGAAATTCTCCAACTCCTCATGCATTGAATTCACCCAATTATGATCAGATAGCGCATGTCCAATGTCTTTGGGCTCAAAGGTAGCAACAAAAGCAGCATGAGAGAAATGAGAATTGTTCCGAACCCTCGACCGTGTAGTACATTCATTCATGTCGCCGATGATCCTCGAAGCTGGGTGATCCACTTGCACTCACCGGGGAGGTTCTCGTCTTGATGCTACCTCCCCCTCAATAGCAGCTTCGCCTTGGTCTGGGTTTGTCATTGTAGGTGTGGGAGAGGGTCCATTCTCGATCGTCGTCGAAGTAGTAGGTACATGCTCAGCCGCGGGCACCACACCGCCATCTTCGTCATCTCCATGTTCATGCTCCTCCTCCTGGAAAATCTCCTCGCCAAGCTCATCGTCACCTACACACTCAAAAACAAGCTGACTACGTGGTCGTGTCTCGTCGAAGGTTACCTCGCAAGTCTCCACGATTTGGTTAGTTTCAAGATTGAGCACACGATATGCTCTAGAATGAGATGCGTAACCAAAGAAAATGCTATCGGCAGACCTAGCCTCGAACTTGTCCAACTTCTTCCCTTTCTTAAGAATGAAGCATTTACAACCAAAGACATGGAAGTGACTTACCTTGGGTGTGCTACGGTGCATCAACTCATAGCAGGTTTTCTTCTTGTGGACCCTGAGGTAGATCCTGTTGGACACGTAGCATGTGGTATTGACCGCCTCAGCCCAGAACCTTCTTGGAGTCCTATGCTCATCGAGCATCGTCCGAGCCATCTCGCACAAGGTTCTGTTTTTCCTTTCCACCACGCCATTCTGGGGAGGCGCATACGGACTCGAAAACTGGTGTTCAAGACCCAAGTCATGGCAAAAGGTTTCGAAGCGAGAGTTTTTGAATTCCGAGCCATTGTCACTGCGGATCGCTCGTATGGCATCTCCGTGCCTCTCGTTTCTTAACCTCAAGACAAGATCTCGAACAAAACCAAACGTCTCCCCTTTCTCTGCAAGAAAGAACACCCACGCATACCGAGAGTAGTCGTCCACCACAACAAGGACATACCACTTCCCACCCGCAGATCACACACGAGCTGGGCCAACAAGGTCCATATGGAGCAGCTCGCATGGACGCTCAGTCATCACATCGGTGAGAGGCGGGTGAGAAGAGGCTACCATCTTGGCATGCCTACACGGTGCACAAACCAACTCTTTCTCAAACTTCAACCGTGGCAATCCTCGGACCAAATTGAGTTTACTCAAGCGAGACAAAAGGTCAAAGCTCAAGTGACCCAACTTCCTATGCCACTTCCACAACTCACTCGAAGAACCAGCCAAGAAACAACGCTCCACACCAGAAGACTGAGAGAAATCAGCTCGGAACACTTGACCCTTAGGAACGACCATGCAAACTAGGTCCCCTCGAGAATCTAAAATCCGAGAACCACCATGCCGAAACAGCACCTCAAAACCCTCATCCAACAACTGGGACACAGAAAGCAAATTGAATCCCAGCGATTGAACAAGAGCAACACGCCTGAGAGTGACCTTATCACTTACCTTGATCTCACCTTCTGAAAGCACACGCCCTCGCCCATTGTCCCCAAAAGTGATGTATGTCCTGGACACCACCGGGACGAGACTTGAGAACCACCCCTTGTCTCCGGTCATATGCCTCGAGCAACCGGAGTTAATCAACCAAACGTTCCTCAAGTCTCGCACCTGAAATTCAAAAGCGAGCACGTGAGTGAACAAACGACTCAGCACTGGGGTTAGTACCAAAAGAGTAAAACCAGTGCCGAGCCATTTGCTCCAAAGTGGGGTTAGCACAAACCAAATCATCATGCCTATCAAAGCTACCACCACGAACACCACCACGGTAACCACTATGAGGGAACCAACCCTCTCTAGCTGGAGGAGGACGAAAGCCACAAAAGGAAGACCGTGGACCGTTCCCCCTCTCCATCTCAAAGCTACGACTCCTCTCACCCTCGTTTTGAGCACGAGGTGGAGAACGTCTAGTAAATTGACCACCTGCAGACTTTCCATACCAACCACCAGAACCACGACCACCTGAACCAAACCGAGCATCCTCACGAGCACGAAAACCAGACCGCTGTCTGTCCAGACTTGCACCGGTCTGACCGGTGTAGCTCGGCCAGCAGCACCACCTGCAACCTTCCGATCTCCCCAAGCCGGAACCATCCTCACAATCGCCTTGGCCCTGGGCATCTGCATACGAGGCTCAAGTACACCATTGGAAGGGTGGTACTTGTCCTTGTTAGCCCAATCCTTTGCCATTCTCTCCTCACGCTTCCTCTTGAAGCAAAACTCGCCCTTGTGACCATCTCTCCCACAATAGTCACAATGAAACCGCACTGGCTTAGGTTTAGGCTTGGGATGGGGCTGCTCACTTGGTTTCTCTCCACTCGGCTTCTCAACCAGTTTCTCCTCACTAGGCTTCACACCCTCTTTTCCAAAGAACACATTCCCCAAGTCACTCTTGAACTTGATGGGTTTTTGGAAATCATTTGTGGAGTGAGGGAATATGGGAGGATCTGGGGTTGTGTCAAGTTTGTTTTTCAGTGGGTTGGGCTTAGGAGCATAGGCATTTTTGTGGAAGGTTTTTGGTGGAGCTTGGATATCACCAATCTTCTCTCCTCCCTCATCACTACACTCTCCAACCTTCTCCGAGCCAAGCGCTTGCCCATCATAGCGCTTGTATGCCTCTATCATCATCCTAAGCTGAGGTTCATGCCCCGACAACCAACCCATCATTTTTCTCAACTCATCATTCTCATCCTGCAAGCGATTCACATAGTGTGCAAGTTCCAGATTTTTCAAAGCATGCACTTCACAAGTAGAGCAAGAAGTAGGAATAGGCTCTTTCAACTTAGCCTCAAGCGAAACAGTGTAAGCATGCATCTCATCAATCTTTCTATGCAAAATAGGGCAAGAAGTGCAAGCACCTAGCAAAGCAGGTCTAGACTTGAGCTCAGCCACTTCAACCCTAAGCACATCTAGTTCATCACAAGTAGAGGCATGCTTATCCTTAAGAGTAGTAAGATCAGCTAGGTACACAGAGCAATCACAGCAATCAATCTCATCAGAAACCACAGGAGAAGCCTTAAGCGAATCAATCTCAAGCTTAGCATCTAGGTTCTGGGTTTCTAGCTCAGCCACACGGTTCCTAGCATCTTCTAGCGAGGCTCTAAGCTCTTTCCTCATCTTCTTGGCCTCTCTAAGCATGTCATCGTGGTTATCAAGCAACTTGCCAAGACGCTCGTTCTCCTCACGCAAGAAGGGAAGCTCGTCACGTACCTCATCCTCGGAGTCAGAGTCCGAGTCGCTCTGGTGACTCTTCTTGCTGCCGGAGCTACGTGCCATGCCGCAGAAGCCATCTCCCGCAAAGCAGCTCAACCCGCTCAAGTTCTTGGACGCCTTCTTGTTCTTGCGCCGATCACCTTCGTCTTCACTCCTACTCGAGCTCGAGGAAGAGTAGGCGGAGCTGGAGTCGACGTCGCTCGCTCCGACCATCGCTCAGGCCTTCCTGCCGCGGCCGTCCTTCTTCCTCGACCGTCGCTCGTCCTTGTGCTTGTTCTTGTGCTTGTGATCGCGCCTCGATCGGTACTTGCCGTCCTTGCTCGACCGGTGCTTGTAGCCGTCCTTGTAGCCGTCCTTGTTCTCCATCTTCTCCGGGCAGTCGGCGACGAAGTGTCCTGGCTTGCCGCACTGAAAACACGTCCGTGCTGTCCTCCTCGTGTTCACCTAGTTCTCGTGCAGCCTCTGAAACTACCTGGTCAGCAACACCAGCTCGTCCTCTCCAAGCACGTCGAACTCCTCGTCTGGCAAAGACATCAAAGAAGACAAAGAGTACATCCTGGAGGATGTGTTAGCGTTAGACTTAGCCACTTTGCCACCGACGAGAGCAAGACTATGGGAGTCAGTCGGGCTCTCAAGACAGGCTGTCAAACCACGATCAACCTCAGCAGACTTGAGCTTCGAGAATAGCTCGTTCACCGTCAGAGTGGTGTACTTCTCGGACTCAAGAATGGCCTCGACCTTTCCATCCCACACGGTACGATCCAGCGCGTGTAAGAGCTTCACAGCTCTATCATGGTCATCGTACGGGAGGACGTCGACATTGGCCCTCATGTTGTTCACAACCACCGTGAACTGCTGGAACAAGGCATCAATAGACTCACCGGGGAGATGAGTGAAGTTCTCGTACTCTCTCCGGTAAGTCGCATACAACCGTGCTTGAACCTCAGCATTCCCAGCATGAGCATTCTTCAGCTCCAACCAAATCCTACAAGCTAAGTCCTCTGTCTGAACCCGATTGAATTCGGACTGACACAGAGCACGAAATAAGTAGTCGACCGCCTTGTTGTTAGCGTCGAACATATCCCTCGATCCTGGAGCAAGGAAGTTAATCAGATGAACATAAGCTGTGTACACCGTAACGTCCCAAAGGATCTGACCCTTTCTGCGGAGGAACGCTGCCATCCGCCTCTACCACATCTGGTAGTTCTTCCCATCGAAGTGCGGAGGACCCGAACCCCGTTCCTGGTATGCCATCTTTGGATCTTAGACTGGCTAGAATCAATGAAGACCCGAACCGGCTCTGATACCAATTAAAGGACTGATTAGGCGAACCAGAGAGGGGGGAGTGAATGGGAGCTGATAAAAATTCTTCTCGAAGGAGATGGGAACTCCAACAAGACGAACACGACTTCCAAAACACGTCTCCGACTCAACTACCAAAGTTGGTCAAGACACGCAGCCACTGAAGTGCTACTGGTCCTAGGAACCAACAACTACCAAAGCCTACCCGAGAACGCAGTGGAAAACCAACTCAAGCAGCTACTGACCTGCACCGGTCAGACCAGTCACCTGCACCGGTCAGACCGGTCCCTGCCGGATCTTCCGGACTGAGCCGCCGGAACACCCAACACTCTCCAGAGACGCACCGGGTCACCCTGGACCTTGAGCCGGGTCACCCGAGCAAGACTTGGCAATTTCCACAGAAAAGCCCCTACACCGGTCAGGCCGGTGTAGCTCACCGGTCAGACCGGTCTGAGCCTGGAAACCCCAAATCTGCCAACTTGACCTCCCGAGCTCCAAACTGAACCAAACTCGAAATAGCAGCAACACAGGACAACAGGGAACTCACTAAGACGTTCACCCGAGCAAAACTCAACAGAGAGTCTGCACCGGTCAGACCGATGTGAGGCACCGGTCAGGCCGGTGTGACCTGAGCTCTCGGGATGAACAACGCCCGCGGGTCAACACCCCCAAATCCAACTCCCAATCTCCCGAATCGCTCCACGGATTTGTGCAAGACTTTGGGGATAGTAGGAACTCCTCATGGGCACTCCATAGCCAAGATTTGGTCCACCAAAACTTGCTAAATCGAGAGGAATCGAAGAAATCCCACCAAGAACGCCTCTAACCCTAGAGCCAAGAAAACCCCGAAATCGAGCCCCTTTGCTCACGGATTTGGGAGGGGAATCAAAGGGAAAAGAACCATGAAGTGTTCAAGCATACATCCCCCACCAAATCCGAAAGAGAATGTCCTCGAAAACGCTCCAAGAAAATTGCCACGAAAGGGCTCCGAAAATCACCAAAAAGGAGAAACGGGAAAGACACAAGCAAGCCTTGAGGAACCACGCCGAATCATCTATACATACCAAAGAGGTTCATACAAGGTCTAGCTTGCCGCCTGATCATCCTTCCCTCTCACAAGATCTCTCCATGAAGCTCTCAAGCTAGTCCTATGAAAATCCTAAGGAAAATAGGAAGGGAAAATAGGAAAACCAAATGAGCTAGGGTTCCAAGAGATGGCTGCCATCCTCTCACCACTTGGGTTATATGGAGGCAACCGAAAGACTAAAATACCCTTACTAGCTAACTAGGGATACATGCCCCTCAAGGGCAAATTCAGAAGTCTTTGTCTTTGCTCCATTGGACGGATGCCCAGCGACCGCAAACTTGCTTAGCCTCGACGCAAGCCTTGCGATCCCGACGCGTGTCCTCCACTTCGAAGTCTCCGGACTGCATCGTCACACATCGGTCAGACCGGTGCTCCTCACCGGTCAGACCGGTACCCACCGGTCAGACCGGTCTGATGCTGCTGCACCTCCGTCTTCGGTTCTTCGGTCTTGGCTTTGTGGATCAACCAAGGAACCCATTGGTTTTCTGGTGAACCACCGGAAACCCCACGAACTCGGTGTAGCCTCCGCCAATCACCACTCATGACTCGGCTCCCACGTAGTCCCGGCTCGACCTTGGTTTTGAGGCTCAACCAAGAAACCGTCCATGACTTCATCTTGCCGTTCTTGCCACCATGCGGCCCGCACTTGACCCCGCTGGCCACCGGGTCCCTCGAACCAAGCCTACTTGTCTTCTCCACACCTGAAGGCCTCACCGGCAACGACCTTTCGTGCTTGTTCTTCACCTGCACCAACACCAGTCAAGCCGCAACCTGCACCTGCAATACTTAGCCAAGAATCAGTCCACACCACGTTGTCAATCACTCATCACACCAGGAAGCGACCATCCACCGGTCCTCGAACCACACATGGCTCTCACCACGCCTGACCGAGGCGCGGGAGTGGATCAAGCCCAAGCGTTAGGACTTTCCACAGCCACCGCCGGGGTATGTGGTTTCATTCGTCTCCTTCCACGAGCGTGGGTTCTCGGTGCCGGTAGGTTGGTTCATCCACCCCGTCCTGCGGTCCTACAGCCTCGAGCTCCAGCAGCTCAACCCCAATGGCATCCAACATCTTGTGGCGTTCGAGGCGCTATGTGAGGGGTACCTTGGGCTGGAGGCGCATTGGCACCTCTTCCGCTATTTCTTCGGGTTCGTCTTCCTGAAGGATGAGGGGAGGCCAGCGACAATCGGGTGCACCGCCCTCCGACTGAAGCGGAACAGGTCGTCTGAGTACCTGGTCGGCCCCCTCACCAGTTCGAACAGCGGTTGACATTCGAAGTGGTTCTATCTGAAGAACGACCCCGAGTGCTCGCTGCCGGCGTACACCGGTGGCTACTATGACATGACCCCAGAGGCCTGGTCGAACGGGGCCCCGAAGAAGGACCATCAGAAACTACTTTCTGGGTGTCTTGAGGCAGTTAAGGCGCTGCAGGGGCACGGCGTCGACCTCGCGGCTGTGATTGGTGGTTACCTGGCGAGGGGGATCGTGCCATTGCGGCGGCGCTCCCTCCACCTGTTTGAGATGACCGCCGAACGGGCCCCGTTCGTGGGGACCGTGATCACCGATCCCTTGCCCTCGGTGGGCGAGGTTCGGAGGTGGGTGCGGCAGGCCGTCCCTGGCGGCCCCGAATGGCCGCCGGCTGACTTGCTCCCTATGCTCCCGGACGCGGGCACGGTGGTCTTGGTGAGTTTGCCTCTGACTCCTTCGTTCAGTCCTGCCCCATCCTCTTTCCCTTTCCTTGCGGCTGACATGTCGTTTCTGCAGGCTGGGAACTGGCCTGTGACGGTGGCCCGCGCCCCGCTGCTAGAGGAGAGGGCACGGAACCGCATCGCCGCGGCCAGGCTCAAGAGGCGGAAGGACCGCCTTGAGGCATGGAAAGCGGCAGAGATTGCCAAACACAACCAGAACGATGCCTGGGAGAGGCGGAGGCGAGCCGGCGATGAGGATGTTTCCTCTGATGAGGACCGTGAGCCTCCCTTGGTTCCTCCGATGAGGACGATGAGGAGGAGGAGGCTGCCGTGGCTGCGGTCCTCTGGACGGGGGAGCCGACCGAGGGCTGCTCGTCATCGACCTCGGGGGCTCCTCCGTGACCGACGGTGGCCAGCGCCGTCACTCAGGGGCCTTCCGAGGTGCGCCGGGGGGGGATGGCGCTCGCCACAGGGCGCCACACCATTCCTCCCGATGCGACTGCCATGAAGACTGCTCCCGCGATTCGCCATCGGAGCGACCTGGTCGGGTCGACCGTGGGGCAACGACGGGTCGCGGCGACCCGTCCCGGGAGGAGAGGAGTCACGGCTCGGCCTCCCCCATGTCACGGTCGTCCTCGCGGGAGCGCCTAACGCATCGACCTCCCACGCCGACGTCGTTGGCTGAGGAGGCATGCTCCTCGCTGTCTCTCCCATCCGCGGCCACGGGGACCGCGTCAGAGCGCCGGCGAGATGAGGAGGCGATCTCTCCTCGGAGTGACCGTCCGGCCACGTCATGTGGCAAGCAGTCTTCGTTCTGGCCGCTGTCCTCAAAGCCTAAGAAGGTTCGGGTCCTTGCGACAAGGTGAGCTTTAATTTTTCCCCAATGCTCGATTGCCTGAAGATTCTGGCGCTGAGCCTTCTGTCTTCCCAGGATGCTTCCCAGTGGACGAGCGCTCGTGCCGGCGACGGAGAAGTCCCTCCACCGCGCAGTGCGAAAGATCGTCACACCGGCGGCGGCAACGGCGCAGGCGGTTCCCGAAGCTCCCCCCGTGGCGGCGCTGGAGGAGAAAAGCTCTGCCGATCTGGGTGCCGGGGAGGTGTTGCGGAAAAGCGACAACTCCAGCGACGGCTTCCGCCAGCTCGGCGTTATGACGTCCAGCGTCCTGCCGTCGGCGGAGATGCTAGCGGCGTTCGAGGCGGAGCTGCATCAGTAGATCTCGAGGGCCGCGGCTAGCGAACACGCGGCGGCGCTAGGCATTGCTATCGTCGGGGGTCGGAGCCCCCGAAGGTCGCCCCGCGCGTAGCCGCTGCTGAGGCAGACCCAGCGACGTCCACGCCGGAGGACCTGGTTGTGGCTACGCCTACCGCGGGAGTCCTCCCAACCTCTGAAGCCTAGAGCGACGGGCTCGACGCCAGGATTCCCCGCCACGAGGAGGGTGACCTGCCGAACGAGGGGGAGAACGCGGAGGACACGGCGTTCGTGCCGCTCTCCGGCTCGGCTCCCGCCGTTGCGTCGTCCTCCCGGCCTTGCTCTGGCACTGGCATGCCAGATGAGCTCCGGGGGCACTGGTGCCTGTTTCCGGTGGTGAGTCCGTTCACCGTAGACTACAGGTTGCCGCCCGTGACGACCCGGGTCGAGTGCTGCTCGTCATTGATGACGAAGAGGAGCACACCTCGGCCGAACGACTTAGACGCGCTATCCGTCATCAGGTGGCCTCGGCTGAAGAGGTGGCTGCCGCTGCCATGGTATGTCTCTTGCCTCATGCCTTTCTTCTCACTTGATCCCGCTTGACTTTCCTCATTGTTGTCCTTTCTTGAGTTGCTTCTTGGACAGGGGTTCGCAGCGCGCTGCGACGCCCGGTCCCAGTTCATCTTCCAGCAGGCTGAGGTCTGGGGGGGGGCAATCGAAGCTCTTCAGGCGGTGCTAGGATGGAAGGAGGCGGAGCTAGCGTCGCTTCGCGCGTCGTCAGCGGAGTGGCTGGCGGCTGTCGAGGAGGAGAGGACGACGACAGCGATGAGGCTGGCCGAGGCCCAGCGTCAGGCGGAGAACACGTAGACCGCCTTCGACGCCTTTGCTCGGGAGGCGGCTCGGAAGCAAGCCGAGCTGGAGGCGCGGGTGGCTGAGCTGACCGCTGCCGCGGCAAACTCTGCCCGTGCCCTGGAGTCTGCCTGGGAGCAGAACGCCTCGCTGCAGGACCAGCTTGGTGTCGCCGTCGCCGAGCGGAGGCAGCTGTTGGTGGTTGCCACCGATCATGACAGGGAGCTGACCGGTAAGCTGGTGCTCTGATGTGGACCCTTTCGGATTGGGCACTTGAACCTGTTTGCTGGTGTGCTTACCCATGATTGCTTGTTGTTGCAGCTGCTTGCGCGGAGCTGCAGACGCTGCGGGATCGGCAGGCGGCCGACGCCGCCTGGATGAATAAGGCCATCACCAAGCAGGAGGAGCTGACGGCGCTTGTGTCACTGCTTGCTGATGGCTTGACGGGTGAGTTATGGTTGCAACTCGCCCCGATGGCACCTTCTGTTGGTGCATTTCTCACCCATTTCCTTTTTCGCACAGAGGGTTGCCGCGCTGAAGCTGTCATCCCCGGCTGCGGCCGCGACCCGGGCGACTCTCTTGCAACGAGAAGAAACTCACCGGGCTCTTACCCGAGCCGTCGTGGAACTTCTGGAGGGCATCGGTGTTGACGAAGGGTCGTCCCTGGTCGAACGCCTCGGGATGGTCGGCGGCGTCGCACGCGCGCGGGGCGTGGCTGTGGCTCGGCAGTTGGTTCACCAAGCCGTAGCCCATGTTCCTTTCGCACTATCCCGACCTGAACCACGAGCTGCTTGGAGAGGGATGGCCCCCCAGGTATGAGGACCACCGTTACCCCCAGATCTTGGTGGGGTGTGTTGAGTTCGCCGGGAGGGTAGCCGACACCACCATGGAGGACCTGGGATGGCTCGATGATGAGCACAGATCAGGAGAAAACAATTTAGTAGCACTGGCAGCTTACTGTTATAAATAACCTGCAGGTTTCCTCCTTAAGCAGAGGGGCTTTTTCTTTTTAAGTTTGACACTCGATTCCTTTTCCTTTTCTCTTCGTCGGGAGACTTGGGGTCTCTAAGTTGATAGGGCTATCCTTAGGATGTTGCTGGTCTTGAGTGTTGACCGGGCGTAGTCGCATCGGGGTACCCCTTAGGCCCAAAGCCCCCGAGCTACCTTTGGAAAGTTCAGGTAGGTCGGGCATCGAGCTACTTTTTAAGAAAAGAGGAGCCGAGGTAACATCTACCACCGAACTTCTAGAGGCGTGGGGAGATTGACCTAACCATCCCGGACGTAGCTTGTGGAACCTTGCACGTATAGCCGCGGGGGCATCAGTACTCGGCTTAGCGTAGACAGATGGTTGCGGGTTCCTTCCCTCTTGCTCTTTAAGTTAGCGGACTGTTTCTCGAAAAAAGCTTTTTCGGAAAAACGACTTTTTGTTTTTTAGAGGGGCATGGTGCCCCTGGATGGAGCCCCCGAGCAACAAAGGATTTTTAGGTCGAGGATCGTAAAATGGTTTGTTGCTTAGGATCACTCACATCAAGAAAACTTTTTCGGCAAAAGTCGGGCTTACGATGAGAAAAACGGAAAAAGGGCGGGCACTTTTATTCATCATAAGCATAAAACAGTACATGGTACTATTGCAAGGGTAGAGACAACGTAGCTGATCTAGGTCGATTCGACCATCGTGATGTCGTTGTCGAAATTCGCAGCCGAAGTTCCTGCAGCCATCTTCTCGGAGCGGATGAGGGCCTCTACGAACTGGAAGCACTCAGCATCGCACTCGAATGAGTGTTGGAACTTGGTGTCGACGGTGATCACTCCCTTAGGTCCGGGCATCTTCATCTTGATGTAGGTGTAGTTGGGGACCGCCATGAACTTCGCGTACGCCGGCCTTCCGAGGATCGCGTGATATGTTCCCAGAAAGCCGACGACCTCGAAGGTGAGCGTCTCCTTGCGGAAGTTTCCCTCATCGTCAAAGCTGACCGGTAGGTCAATCTGTCCGAGTGGGACTGCCTCCATCCCGAGCACGACTCCATGAAACGGGGTCGACAACGGGCGGAGCTGAGATCGCTGGATCCCCATGCTGTCGAGGGTGGACATGTAGACGATGTTCAGGTCACTCCCCCCGTCCAAGAGCACCTTGTGCACCCGCTTGGTGCCGAAGAGCGGTGCCACCACGAGGGGGTAAGCCCTCGGCTGTGGAATGTGGTCAGGGTGATCCGCCCGGTCATACATGACGGCCGTCTTGGACCACCGGAGGTATGAAAGCACGGCCGGCTCGGTGTGGTAGATCTCCTGCAGGATGCGCTTGTGCTTGCGCCTCGGAGGGCGAGCAGGCGTCCCACTGAAGATCATCATGATGGTGCCATCTTCCTTGGGGAAATTGTCGTGCTCGACGTTCTTAGCGGCGCCGGTGTTGGCCACGTCTTGCGGCTTGTTCTTCCCGCTGAAGTATCTCTTCAGAGGTTACAGTCCTTCATGGCATGCTTGACCGGAGTCTCGTGGTAAGGACAAGGTGCCTCAAGCATCTTCTCAAAGTGATCCCTCGGGGGACCTGCCTTTGGCTTGGGCAATCGCTTATCGGCCGCCGCCACCAGGTTGTTGCTGTGGAGCTTGCGCTCTTTCTTCTTTTTCTTCTACGGACGGGTAGCTGGAGCTTCACCCCGTTCCTCCTCGGGCATCCTCTTACCGAAGGCGACGGCTTCTTCCCCGTCGGCATGGTCAGTGGCCAGGTTAAGGAGCTTGCGAATGGTTTTCGGCTTGACTCGCCCTATCCGGTGGACAAGGGTCTCGCACGTGGTACCATCCTGGAAAGCGGTGATGACCTGGTTGTCGGCCGTGTCGGGGAGTTCGGCGTAGCGCTTGGAGAAGTGGCGAATGTAGTCACAGAGACTCTCACCCTTCTTTTGCCGGCAATGGCGAAGCTCGCAGGCATTGCCGGGCCGCGCGTAGGTGCCCTGGAAGTGCCCTATGAAGGCGTCTCGGAGTTGGGCCCAGCTGGTAATCCTTCCTCGAGGGAGGTGCTCCAGCCAGGTACGTGCCGAGTCGGCGAGGTACAGCGGGATGCTCTTGATGATAAACAGATCGTTGGTCGCGTCGCCGTTGTGGTAGGCAAGGCGGTAGTCCTCAAGCCATACGCTCGGGTTCGTCTCCCCATCGTACTTCGCGACGGTGGTCAGAGCACGGTATCGAGCTGGGGGGGGCTGCAGCAAGAACGTTGGCGCCGAGAGCCCGCGGACCTCGGGGGTCAGGCGTCAGACTTCGGCTCCGGTCTTCACTGTTGTCGTAGCGGCCCCCGTGCCTCCGGCTGTACTCCCTTCGCGACCGGCACTCTCCGTCTGACCTGCCTCGGGTCATCATCCTCCCACGCACTGAGGATGCGCCTCGGGCTCAATGGTTAGAATCGACCTTACAGCTAGCGGGCGAGTGCACGCTCTCCGCGCAGCCTAGCTGCCCCGATAGGCGTGAGGACCCGCGATGAACTGAGCGTTCCTTGTCCGGGGCCCGCGCCGCGTGGCGTCGAGACGCTGAACTTTCCACCTCCTGCTCGGCAGCCACGTCGAGGAGCGTCTGGAGGTGCTGACGGAGCTTCTTCTCCTCCGGGGTCGTCGGCTCGGGGCCGGCCCGGAGGAGCACGGCCGCTGCGGCGAGGTCCTGGGAGGCCCGTTTGGCGACGGGAGTCTCGTGAACATCGCCGATGATGCAGCAGCGTACCTCTTGTGCGCGATCGCGCGCGGGTGTTGCCACGCCCTCCACGCCAGGCGCGTGGTGGAGCCTCGCCTGCTCGTCCTCGAGAGCCTTCTGAGCCTCGTCGAGCTCGTCGAGGCGAGCACGCTGCCGCTCGCGATCGCCCTCGTCCTGTGGGGGTTCCTCGCTAGCTGAGGCATCGGGCGAAGTGGGCTCACCTTCCGCGGAGCTCTCGTCGGAGTTGGTGGAGTGGACCGCGTCGGCCTACTACTGGAGGACGAAGCACTCGTGCCTCGGGTCGTGGGGTGTTGGCGCCTTCTTGCGGAGAGGCGCGCACTCGGCCTCGTCGCAGCTTGCCTGAGATGCCCCCGAGGGGACCGGCCGTGCGTCTCCCGTGGTGGCGGGAGCATCCGCCCCGCCGCAGGAGAGCCACGCCAGCCCCTCAGGGTACACGGAGTCGTAGCAGAGCTTGAACTTGTCCCAGGTCAGCGTCTCCTCCTCCTACAAACCGAGCACGAGCATGGAGGTGGCGAACACCGCGAAGCGGAAGAGCTCCTGGGACGGGTTCGGCCCCAGAGCGACCGCCATGTTGCGGCCGACCAGGTCCCAAACCCGGTTGGCGGCAGACTTCACCGCCCGCGGCTCCTCAGGCAGCTGGTCCTGAGGTGGCACGGGCGCGTCGTGCTGGGACCGCGAGAACACGGCCCCAGCGGGCGACTCGACTGGACCATCGAAGACGAAGTCCAGGGAGCCGAAGCGCAACACAGTGGTGCGCACTGGCTGTTCGTCGGAATGGGCCATCCGGACCCTTGTTTGGCATCATGACACACGAAGTGCCCCTACCTGGCGCACCAACTGTCGGGGTTTGATACCATCGGCAAGTAATTTTTGGTATGATTCATGCGTCTGATCCGGATGGTTGGGCTTAGAGACACCGGGATTATACTGGTTCAGGCACCGAGGGGGCGCCCTACGTCCAGTTCGGGAAGATGTTCTATATGCCCACAGGGGCTTGTAGTAGGGGGTACAAGCTTAGGTCGAGAGAGGGAAAATGTCCCAAGTCTCTGTGCACAGATGTGAGCTAGGGATGCTCGATCGATAGATGTGGTGTGTGTGTGATTGGTCTTGAATGCAGTGTTCTGTGTGCTGGACCTTCGATCCCCCTATTTACGGTGCCAACCTCTCCTTTTATAGTTCAAGGAAGGCCGGTGTACAAGGGTTAAGATGGTAAAACAGCGTCCTGCTACAGTGCTGCAACAGTGCTGGAACAGTGCTACGCCGTGGGCCTTCGTCTCCCATTGGGCCGTACACTACGCTAGTCGCGGTAGCCTTCGTAGGGCGGCGTAGCTGCGGCCTCCGTCCCGAGGCGGCTTCTCCCGACCCAGGAGCACGCCAGTTACGTTAGGTCGGGGCTTCTCTTGCAAGCCTCGACCTTGTCTCTAATACTTGCTGGGTCGGGTCTCATTGTTCGATGTCTTACACGCGAAGGATTCGTGTGTCCTTGGCCACTGTTGGGTATCCAGGTGATGGGATGCCGGGGCAGTCCGCCTTCCACGCCGGGGAAAAATCTCATCATTGCCTGACCTCCTGACAGGGCAGATCCGCGTGCCCCACTGCACCTGCACGTCCCGAGCGGCGCGGGGCAGCTTCCGCCAAGTTGCAGTCCTCCCCCCCGGGGGCCCCAGCCAACGGCTTGCGGCGGAAGGAGCCTTAGGTCGTGCGAGGCGGAGTCGCCTGTCGAGGTAGCCGGGGTGGCCGCCTAAGTCGGAGGTGGCCCTGAGGATGGGGCCAGACAGCTGTCCCTAAGGAAGGGAAGCTGGGCCTGGCTTGCTGGTGGTCGATGTTGGGCCTTCGTGGATGCAGCCCATCATTAGCCTTCCTGACTTTGGGGGTTTAGGGGCTAAGATAATTACCCCCGGTTTCTCTCCTCTTCACTCATTCTACCACAGAAGCCGAGTATGTCGCTGCCGCTAGTTGTTGCTCCCAGCTGCTTTGGATCACATATACGCTGAGTGACATTGGTGAGGAGTGTACCCATGTTCCTCTCATGTGTGATAGCACGAGTGCCATTAGTGTTGCCAAAAATCCTGTGCTACACTCCAGAACCAGACATATAGAGGTGAGGTACCACTTCCTGAGAGACAATGTTGAGAAGGGAAACATAGATTTCATCTATGTACCAACTGAGAAACAGCTCGCCGATATCCTAACCAAGCCTTTGGACCAAGCTACATTTGCTCGTTTGCGAGGAGAGCTTTGTGTGGTTTTTCCTTTTTGAGCTTCGGTTGGGAGTCTGGTGTACATATGCATGTTGCATTTTCATTTTTGTATCATATCATGCTTGCATCTTTGTATCATAGACTGCATTTATATCATATGCTTTAGAGATGTGCTTCTCCTATATACTTTGATCACTATGATATGCTGGATGTGAGCTTATGACTTTGCTAGTGATGCTCATGTGATGTATAGCCATGCTCTTGGTAGCTTCGGGATGTATATGCTTGTGGATGGCTTAATTTTGTGAAAATGATATATATGATCCTCTCTTACGAGTTTAATGCCTCTCATGTTCAAATTGTGCGCATATGGCTATATCTTGCTTAAATTGTGCTTGGGAATCATGTTCTTTTCATTTGGGGTCAAAGACCCATTTGTCATCATGAATGTTTAGCCTACATGCTACCTTGTGGAGAAGCCTAAGCTTTTTTTTGCAGCAAAGGCACTTCATGTACCATGCTTAATTTTAAATCATGAAATTGGTATATGAAATGCTTGTGCTTGAAAATATGCTTCCATATCAATTATGCTTTAAATTCCTTATCTTGGGTGCTAAACCGTTGCATGATGTTCACAATTGAGAAGTCTCATATTTAGAAGTGGACACATGGCTCGGTGGCTTTGACATGACATGAGATAGCTTGTAGGTGTTTGTGATGATCTTGTGATGAGAATTTGTAACCTTGCATGAAGTTTGTGAGTTATACGTTGTTTGTGCTCTTTTTGACCATGTTTAGGTCATATGCTCATGAGAGGGAAATTTGTGTTGAAAAATGCTTCATTTTGATCATGGCTTTGTCACATGCTTATATGTCCCGATCAATCTTGTTGGCGATGCTTGTACTAAATTTGTGGCTATCTTACTTGTCTATGTATCATTTTTAGCATGTTGTAGTGCTCTTTATCTATTTGAGAAGCACACACTTGCATTTGTAGACTTGATTCATGCATTACCAACAAGGGGGAGGAAAGTACCCAATTCATACATCTAAAGGGAGTTTTGCATCAAGGGGAGAAAAATTGTGAGAAATGCATTTGTTCAGGGGGAGCTTGCATTCATGCTTTGGGAGCTCTTTGTCGCCTGATTTTAGTTGTGCTCTTTTGCCGATGGTGTTGAGCCCTTTTGCCTCACCTTGAGGAGTCGGCAATTTTGGAGCATTTTATCTCGGTTGTGTCGAGCCGTTTCCCTTGCCTTAGGGGACCAAGATTTTTCTCTCTCAAGTGATCTTGTTTTGGCTTTTGTTTGACTTTTAATCACTTGCACTAGTAGAAATGTTAATATCTATGACGATTTCCTAGTGACATTTTGATTATTCGTCATGGAAGTTGTCTCTACCGTGACGAATTTTGTAACTTCGTCACAGATAACGAGTGACGGCGCCAAGCCACTAAAAATAATGACGAAACTCAGAGGATCGTCACCGAACAACGAACCTGTTCGTCATAGATGAACCATTCCAGTTGTGCCAGTGAGGAACCAATGACGAAAGCAAACTGACGTCATAGAACAACAATGTTATCGTCATAGAACAAAAGTGTTGGGCTGACCTTGTTTTTTTAATAAGCTGCCCAGGTGCATTGGGCCGGCCTTTTTTTAATAACCAACTCAGGTAAACATTGGGCTGGCTTTTTTTTAATAGCCAGCCCAGGTAAACATTGGGCTTTTGCAGTTTGGGAATAGGTGGGCCTACCCGTTAGATCACGTACAAGTACAGTGACTTGAGTGAGTGAATATATTTATTGTACGTGCACAACGGCCAAATCTCTTATGCAATGGTTTCATTTGCTAAGGAATTAACGTTTTCTAGTACGTAAGCACACGGCGCATTATTTTACCACGAAGTATACTGGATCGAAATAATAAGCAACTTACCATACACTAACAAAAAAATTAAATCGGTACCATGGACTGAATTAATTACTTAAGCTGTTCTAATGGCGCGTGGTATCACAATTCATTGGTGCATTGCATTCATTGATCAATATTAGAAATATGCAAAAAAAACAATCAAAATAGGTGGAGTTCAAAAGAACAACCTCATACCATTGCACCTGTACGTAGTTTGTACCTTGATTTGTCGTACAAACTGAAATTGTACCGCATGGCTACATTCAAAAACACACAAACAGCTCCATTTCTTTTTTTATCCGGAATTTAAATTTGTATATGGTATTTCTCTTTCATGCAGATTTCAAATTCGATGATTCTTTTTTCAAATTGTTCTAAAATCACACCCTTTCATTTAATAATCTTTTTTAGATGGTAATTATGAAGTATTGATATTTTCCGTATAATATGTTTCCTCTCCAACTTAATAGTGAATAGAAAAACTTGTTTTTTTCATGATAAACGCTAATATAACTTAATATGGTTCAATGTTATGGTCAACATGATATGGTGTTCAAAATTGAGGTGCATACGAGTTTGTTCATGTTACGAGGTGTTCAAATCTCAAAGTTTGCTTCAATTGTATGAAACTATACGAGAGTTGTGTCAATTTGTGAACAATGTATACTTCTTTTTTCGTGAAATCTTATGAATTTTTTTTGTAAAGCTTGGACATCTATAAAATGATTCTATGCCAATTTACATAATTTTTGAAAAAGTTTTAGATATTATTATCATTATTTTATAACAAGGTAACTAGTAGAAGTTTGAGTTTTCCCTATAAGTCAATTGAATTTTTCGTCAATATCCTAGATGTGGGCTATAATGGACCATATGCGCCTAAATATAGTTTTTTTTAATTTGTTTGAATCTTATTAGAGGTACATAGAGCTCAATTTGGAATTACTTTCGGTAAACATGTAGAAATTCGTTTAAATAATAAAAAATAGCAAATCAGTTCAATAAATGTTGAAATTCAAACACAACAACTTTGATGTAGTATTATACTTTTAAAAAGTATATTAGATTATAAAAGATATATTGTTTTGCAATTTACTTCACAAGGTGCTTTAAAATGAAAAAGAAAAAGAAACATAATATGTAAACAAGACCCGTTCAGCCCAAATAGCCCAATTATCCTCGGCCGTTCATCCTTGATCCAACAGTTTTGTTCGTGCTCCCATAGTATAAAAACAGCAGCAACCCTAGCTTCTCCAATATTGCCCGACCTCCTCAGTGGCGCAGCCTCAAGCTGCCGCCAGCTGGTTTCAAAAACAAAAAAAGCCGCCGCCAGCTCCCCTCTTCTTCACCTCATCGCCCCCGCCCACATCGCCGTCCCCATCTCCCTCCCTCTCGGTGTCGCCCATCCATTCGCCGCCGGAGCCCCCACCGCCTCCCCCTCCTCGACTTGGCGAGATCCTGCTGCCAAGATGCACGTCGCCCTCCCTTGTGGTGGCATAGCGGATCCTGGGGTCTCGCCTGCCGCCGCCAGGCTAAACCCTAGTCCCACCGCCTCCAGCCCCACCATGGCTGGCTCGAACGGCGCCTGCTCGCGCGGCCTTGTCCCGCATCCGCCCCGAGCCGCAGTAGTGTTGCGACCCTTCCCCTTCCTCCCGCATCTGAATATCTGGTGAGTTCTCATGGACTTGCACCCTCGCAGTGACTGTGCCTCGAATTAGCAGTGGGATCGATTGGTGCTCGTGATGTGGGGGATTGGTTTTAGATTTGCGTGTCCTCCCGTGCTTGTAGATGCAAATCCGGCTTCCTTGATTTGTTTTTTTAGGTTTCTGAGTAGTTTTGATCGGCTTAATTGACTGTTTTCTCCCCCGAAAAAAAATCAGTCCATGTTTCCAGTTAGGAGTATGTCGAACGCGCTACAACAATCCTGGCCGACTTCGATTTTTATTTGTTGGCTTTGCTATTGCTAAGTGGCTTAACCCTCGATTCGGTTTGGTAGGTTTGTAGATGTGAAATTCGGCGCCTTATTTCCTCCTAAATCAACTGCTAATTCAAGCAATTTTGTTTCTCATGTTCATACCCGTTTCTAGAATGCATCGTACGAAATCTATCGCAGCAGTGCCAGTTGGAGCACTCCTATTTTTGTTTCCAGTGCTTTCGGCATCAAGGATTTGCCTGATCTGAACTACCCTTCAAATTTCCTCACTTCCTAGGCTTAATCCGTGTGCTACCTCCCTGGGCTCGGGCAGTGAGGTCGACATCATCACGTTTAAGGCTTTGTTCTGGTGCTCATTGCTTTGTCCATCTAACTATGCAGCTATCCAGTTACTGCATGTCGAGTGATATTGTTGCGTTAGCTATTTATTTCCTTGCAACATTAAGATTGGTTATCTCCTTGCAACATTAAGGATCTGTTTAGAGGCTAGGGTAGCAAGTGTTTGTGGATCACTGGTCATTTTCTGTTTACTTATTCAATAAAATCTTTGTTGCTGTCATCCAAGTAGCAGTAATTGATTAATTTTAGAGCTCTAATTTTTCATGAGTGGTTCAGCGTCACAGTGTGTAGATGGTATATTAATAATAAAGTCCCTGAAGCAAACGCTCTCTTAACCAGGTAGTTTAATCTGGTCTTGTACTTAATTGAAACCAATTAAGCAATGGCTTAATGTTGCTAATTGACGCTTTATCCTCGATTAAATAACCTGTATACATTTTAGTTTGACATGATTTTGTTTATTCCCTGAATCATCTTTGGTTTTGGAGGCCTAACTTTTCTACTTACAGGTGACATTGGACCATATGGATATAGCCTTGTCAAAGGCATTTAAGTCACCAGCTAGACTGGTAGCATACTGAAGTCCAACATCGTCAGGTAGCGTTGCAGTTCTTTCATAAGCCTTTGGAGCTTTGTTCCTCATTTCTCTCCTGCCCTCTTGTTCCATTAACTGTAGTCTGCTACATTTCTGCACCTTGTTCTTATCTATGAAATGTTGGGCAGATGGTACTATGTGCACTGGCTAATACTTTATAGCATTTCAAGAAAAAGACTACTACTCAAGGAGAGGTAACACTTCATGCCATACTTCAGTCTTTATTGCCTCTTCTATCAGAATATAACCTTCAGCCTTCTGTTCTTGATGTTGAATCAATTGTCAGCAATCTGAAGGCATGCACTGTTGTGATTAGTTACTTTTGGTATTGATTAAATACCCTCTATTGCACTAAGTTACCTTAGCTTCTTTGTGTATGTAAATGGGAAAATTACTTTTGGTTGGATAGATGACATTCATCCTGAGATGAGGCTAAACTACCATCTTAGTGAACTTATGCCAAATTTAATGGGAGTGCCTTCTAACTTTAGATATATAGTATCCTTGCCACAGAGAGAAATGATTAACAATTTGATGATTTGAACTCTGATTCCATGGAAACTGTTCCTATGCATGGTTTTTATGTACAGATATATATTGCATCTCTTGCGGTGTGGGGGTTCAACTAGTTATATATATATGCATGGTTTTTAACATGATCTGGTCAAAGTAACATTTTTAATGTAAACCCGTTCTATTTTGGTACTACAAAAATTTGAGTAGTATCTTTAAATTTGCCAACTGGGTATTTCACAATGTGCTCCTTTCAGGTTAAGGATCAGATGCAACAAAGCTAGAAGCGGCTGTTTAGGAATGAGATCCAGACAGTGAAAAGCAATTAGAGTTTCGGAGTTTGAAGCAACTGTTTTGGTCTCTGATAGCATCTTTTGTACCTTTTTAATTCATGATATTGGCTTTGGTTTATATTTTTCTGTGATTTGTATATCTGTCTGTAACTCATGACACATAATTTTCCATTTTGAATATTGTTTTAAGAAAAATTCATGAGTTGTGCATTGTGATATGTTGAAATATTGTTGGCTGAAGAGGCCCAGTTCTGAAATGGCTCATTAATAAATGGGCCTCAAATGTGATGACATGGTTCATGTTTGCCACATCAGCAGTCCATGTTGGCAGCCACGTGGTTGCCATGTCATCTGCCACATAGTTGCCACGTCATGTGCCACGTGGCTGCCACGTCATGTGCCACGTGGCTGCCACGTCATGTGCCACGTGGCTGCCACGTCATGTGCCATGTGGCTGCCTCGTCATTTGCCACGTGGCTGCCACGTGGATGCCACGTCATTTGCCATGTGGCTGCCACATCATCCCGACACGTGGACCAATCAGATCACAACACCTGGATCAATTAGATCAAGACACGTCATCGTCTTGGTGCATGTTGCCATGTCAAGGTCCAGCGTAGAACCGAGCCACGTCAGCAGCCATCGTGGCACTGAGCCACGTCAGCAGCCAGCGTGCACGGCGTCACGTGGCTGTCACTTTTATGATGAAATCAATGACGATTTTCTTTAGTCATAGAAGACGAGCGGTTACATGACGAAAAACGTGTTCGTCACAGAAAAGGAGCAGTTTTGTGACGAAATTACCTGATTCGTCACGGTGCGTCAAATGTGACACGCTTTCTATGACGATCTCAAAATCGTCATAAATTCGTCACAGAAGTTTTTCCATGACGAATTTGGCATGTTGTGACGAAAGTGTTTTGTCATTGATGTGAACTTCTGTACTAGTGTTGTTTGAGTTTTTCATTCGTTTCTTTTCTTTTTCTCTTTTTCTCTGAATTGATTACTATGTGTGTTGTCAATGCACTCATCAAGGGGGAGATTGAGGACCGAAGTGTCCGAGGACCGGTGGATGGTCGCTCCTGACTGTGATGAGTGATTGACAACGTGGTGTGGACTGACTCTTGGCCGAGTATTGCAGGTGCATGTTGCGGCTTGATTTGTGTTGGTGCAGGTGAAGAGCGGGCGCGAAAGGTCTTAGCCTTGCGGGGCCTCCGAGGAGTGGAGAGACAAGTAGGCTCGGCTCGATGGACCCGGTGGCCGAACGGGATCAAGTGCGGGCCGCATGGTGGCAAGAAAAGCAAGACGAAGTCGTCGACCGGAGCCGGTGCAGGGTAGCGGCTCACGACCGGAGTCTGCATGCAGGGTTTGCGGCGGTTCACCACAAAACCGTCGGGTTACTTGGTTGAGCTACAAAACCAAGACTAGAGGCTCAGCGGGCGGAGATGGGATCCGGGCGTGCCGAGAAGCTTCGATGCTGGGGGACACGCGGCGGGATCGCAGGGCTTGCGTCGGGAGGACGCGGACTGCGGCGAAGGCGTGGCCACCCGATGGAGAGGAGTGCTACTTGACCATATTGCCCCTGAGGGGTTTGTATCTCAATTTAAGTGCTAGGGGTAGCTTGGTCATTTGCCCAGCCCAGAGGGACTCATATATATAGCTCTAGGGTTTCTGGGCAAACTATCCTCCTGGACTGCTTCTCATTTCCCTGCTCCATAGGCTTAGATTTTCTTCACCGTTTTGTAGAGAATCTGACCTCCGAGTGTATGGAAGCTTTCATGGTTGCGTTGATTTCCTTCTTGTAGCTCGTGTGATTTTCGTGTCTTTTTCGGGCTATTTTCGTCGAATTTTCGTGCGCGGCTTGTTCCTCCGATTCTGAGGTGTTTGCGTTCGGATTTCTTTGTGGGGATCATGGATAGATGCCTTGTGCATCTTTGTGCTTGATCTTGACCCCTCAAACTTCGGATTTGGCCTTGGATTTGAGGATTTCGGGTGGAACCCTAGCTTTTTGGTAGAGCTCGGTTGCGATTCGATTCCCGGTGATTTAGTTGGTTTGAGGCCTTAAGTTTTGGGGCATAGCATCCCCTAGGGACGCTTCACATCTCCCTCAAATCTTTTCTCAAGAGCTTAAGTCGTTTGGGAGATCCTTGGACGGATAGGTGGGATTGACTTGCGTTTTTCGTGTTCGGGCTGTTCTGTTCGGGGCTGGCGGACTGTCCGCCTGTGTCCCGCAGACTGTCCGCGCAGACCGTGTTTGTCAGGTGTTCGTCGCGTGTTCTTCAGTTCGTGAGCACGAGTCATTTCGATCCGTCGACTTTGGAGTTTTCGGTTGCGCGTGGTTTGCCAGACTGTCCGCCAGGTGGGGCCGGACTGTCCGCGCGACGCGGACTGTCTGAGGTGCTTGCCCGGACTATCCGATTTTCTGAGGTGCGCTACTGGAGCTTCTGTTCGAATTTACGAACTGTCCGCCATACAGGGTCGGACTGTCCGCCGAGCTCGCAGACTGTCCGCCAGGGACCTTCTAGATTTGGTTAAGTCCTTTGATTCTTGAGTTGTGCTTCCGCTTTGCAACTTGTTTGGACTTGTTCCTAGGGTTGGTAGGTTCGTTGTGACTACGCGACCTTGGCAAGCTCGTGTGGGAATCCTTGGTTGTGAATTCGGGGCATAGTCGAGTTCATCCTTCGGGAAGAAGTTTTATCGGCTCGCATTCACTCCCCCTCTCTGGTCGCCTAATCGGTCCTTCAGCGCCGCCATGGGCCGTCAAGCTTGCTGGACGGAGCTCTGCGCCGCCGCCGGCCTCTCCACTGGATTCTCGACGCCAACGACGTGAAGGCCGGAGGTTGAGCTGCTGTCCATCTATTCCATGCATCCTGACCTCTGCTTCGACTCATGTTCATCTTGGTGAGAACCCATCTATGCCTTTTCCCTTCAGTTTCTCAATGTCGATTCTCCATGATGATCGCTGTCTAGTCGCACTGTCACACCCTGTCCACTGATCAACCATGTCGCCGCCTCAGGCAACGATTGGCGTCTCCAAGAGCTTCATCAGGATCACGATGATCTGCCGCCATCGATATGTTGCTGGAGGAGCATGTCCACGTGAAAGATCAAATCACCGCCAGTTCGATCTCAACTCCGCCGTTGCCGTTTCCGTCGTTTGACGTCTGCTCTTAGGTGAACATATCAGTTCTATCATGTTTCTAGTCTCAGCCGTCTTTCAGCTGGTTTGCAGGTCATCCGCGCTCCTCCTGCCTTTCAGTGCTTGTATATATATGCGCCGAATTCCCCCTAGCCGGCGGCTGTGCTAACGTGCATGGTATCTGCATGTGTATGTTCTGATGACTGCCAACGATGGCCGTAGGCACCGGGAGAAGCACGGCCACCAGCACCTCAACACCGTCGTCGTTGCTACATGTTATCTATATATCTTGGAACTTGCTGGTGCTTTTGTGTCTTGCCAAGCTCCCCGTCGACGCCGCTGGAGAGAATCTCTGGCATGCACCCTTCCGTCCATCTCTCCCTAATCGCGTGCAAGCCATGTATGCATACCTGTATACATACACGAGGAAAGCTATAGAAAGAAGGTTACGTTCTTGCAAACAAGCCATGCATCTCTTGCTGGTGACGACATCACGATGTCATCATGCTTATGTGGTAATTAGGACTTTTCCTTTGACAAAATAGTCGGCACTTCTCCTACACTTCTTTTCAGTAATGTGAAACTCCATTGATCATTAGTCCTTGCAAATCTTTGATCTATAGAATAATTATTTATTCATCTGTAAAATCCTTGCTCACGTCAGCCAATCTATCTATCATTTATTTTTTTTTCTTGATTATTGCTCATGGTGACATCATCTTTATGTCATAGTCAATCAACTATCCTTATTTTCTTGTTAAAATTCATATCTTATCCAATTGAATTCCGATTCCAGCAGTTTTTTCCGCTCACTTGTACATCTCGACTTAAACATCTGTTTAGTAATGTTTTTCAATATGTTTTGCGATGATTGATGTACTATTTTTAATTTAATTCCTTTGCTTGCTTGTATATGTGTGGTCTGAATGTCTGCTTCAGATGATTGATGCGAGTAGAATAAACACTGTTCGAGAAGCTTTGAAGAAAAAGAGGTTGAAGATATACTGAGCAATTATTCTCTAGTTAAAGGCAAGTGTGTCCTTGTTCTTTTGTCCTAATAATTATTTAATCACTCATTGCATTGTTTGCATTAATTTTGATGGGCTCCGATTAAGGATGATGACTAGTATTCTTTTTACAATTGCCTTGTATAGCCGGGTTGTTTAATTAATATTGATGGTAGATGTTGCTTAGTGTGCTCAACTGTGATGGTAATAATCAACATGGTTACCCTTTTTATGCTCTATGTTCCTTTATGTTAAATTTAATACAAGATCACCTTTGTTAATCGGAACATGGAACGACCACCTAGGAAAACAGTGCAACAACAAGACATATGGCTCTGTCTTGGCCAATTAATTAGAGACTCTAGTTTGGGGTAATCTTACCGAAAGGGCAAGGGGCTCATAGGTTGTGTGATGGCTTGTCCAGCCAAGTGGTACACCACTTGGGGGAGGGTTCATCCCCCTTATGGGGAAACCTTAGCGGGTTACCACTTATTAGAGAATCTTTGTAAAGGCCTCGTAGCGTCCCTATGCAATCACACCTCAGTAGTGTGGTATGATGCTTGGCCGGTACCACATGGTTGGGTTGAAAGTTCTTCAGTAATTTTACGCGACTTGTGGGTAAAGATGTACAACCTCTGCAGAGTGTAAAACTAACCGGTTAGTCGTGCTCACGGTCAAGAGCGGCCTGGACCCTCAAATGATAATTGAACTTGAAGATGGACTTAAATCATGATCTATGATATGGTTATGCTTGTCCTATGCTTATGGCGTATCTCTGTGTTTATGTTAATGTGGGTTGGCAAATACTTGTATCATACTAATCAGGTGCTAATAAAATTTGATCAACTAAAAGTGCTTAATGCAGTCAACATGTCACCCTTTCCTTATTAAGCCTTTGCATTCATACTTTCCCCACACTTGCTGAATACGACATGTGCTCACCCTTGCTATAAACAATATTGCTCAAAGAGAGGAAGCTGCTTTGAAGTCGTTGTCAAGATGTTGCTGGTGCTAGGCGTACGCAACCCCCAATTGACTGCCTATGATGTTTGGAGCCTTCGTTTCCAGGATCTAGCATAATACTCTGATGATCTCTATTTTTCTTACGTGATACTGTTACTGTTATTCACTTATGTCTACTATATGTATGAAACTTGATCCAGGCATACAAATAGGTTTGCACTTGGTTTTCTTTGGAAAAACAGTTGTGACAAAGTGGTATTAGAGTTGTATCAACTGTAGGACGTAAGCCTAGATAGCAATAGTCGTTTCTTAAGCTCTCTTTTGATCTTAAATTCATTCTTACCTTTTCCTTTATCTCGCTGATGAATATTCTCACTCATTGATCATTTTCTTCTCTTATATCCTCCCTGATAACGATCATTTTCTTCTCTTATATCCTCCTTGATAACCAATGTAGACCCTCCACCTTTGTCTATTTATTTTCTCACTCGATATCTTTCTTGACTACCTAATTACCTTTATAAACCTATCTCCTCCTTTACCTTATTTTTAGTGTATCTGACACCCCCGTACCATCCTTGCTTTCCAAATTGTTCCTACTTTGGATTCTCTCCTTTGACTTTTGATTTCAAAGTGTCCTTTCTGTTTCATCCTCTAGATGATCCATTCCACGTATCCTGAAGCATGTCTGTCCAAGTCATCCGAAGAACGAAGCTACCTTATCATCTCCTGAAATGAAGCCTCGGTGATCGTTGAAGCCATACCCATGCTTAGGAGGATCCCCTCTGACTCTATTAAAAACGCTTAGCACCGTTTCTGTATGTTGAATGGTGAAATTGTGTGTTTGCATGATGATGCTTGGTTTTATGACCTTGATTGATTCGTCTCTTTGTAATGATTGTTGGTGTATTATGGGTCTTCTACCTACAATGACATCAGTTGCCTAGTTGGGTTTTTCTTTTGTACCTCCAACATCCTTGTTATCTCTCTTTCCCTCTACCTGATCAAATAAGGGACTTCAGAAGAAAAAATTGAAACCCGCACCAATGCCAACAAGCAAATGCTACTGTCACCGTCGCCATTTAGAAGTGAACAAGTTGAAGAAAAGAAGACATCACTCTACTTTCCTTCCCACCTTGTGCTTGCTATTATCCCATCTAGCTCACTCTAATGAAGACCCCAATGACCAAGAAAGATGAATCCTGAAGATCCTACACACGGACGACAAAAGAGGATGATCGCCTACCTATCTCAATAGCAATATTCTTGGTTGTCTCCCTCCTCCTTGTTTCTTCTTTCTTCAAATCTCGGGACAAGATTCCGTTTAAGGGGGTAGATTTGTCACACCTTGAAATTTCCAAATTTTAGGATGTGAATAGAAAGAATAATTAAACAATGATTTTCTCATAATTTTAAAATTTTTCCAACATTTATTTTCTTTACAGGAAATATAGTATAGGAAAAAGCCTTGTTTGCACTACAAGAAAATCGTTGACTAGTGACGCAACCACATTTTAGCGTCATTGATTTATGACGTTCCTGGCTGATCTCGTCATAATATTTCGCTTTCGAGCAAATTTAGTGACAAAAAATTTTCGTCATTACAGTTGGTACTGTAGCCGAGCGTTCCCTGTTCCATGCTGTTTTGTGACGCCATAAGCTCTGAAAAAACGTCATAAACCAACATCGGTCCCACATGTAAGCATCATTTTAAAAACAGAGTGTTCCAAGTCGTCATAAAATTCAGTAGGGTCCCACATGTAAGCATTTTTTCGAAAATAGAGTGTTCTAAGTCGTCATAAAATTTTCCAGGGTCCCACATGTAAGCATTTTAGCCATGTCAGCGGCGTCATAAACCAACTTTGGTCCCACATGTAAGCATTATTTTAAAATTAAGTGTTCCAAGTCGTCATAAAATTCAGTTGGGTCCCACATGTAAGCATTTTTTCGAAAATAGAGTGTTCCAAGTCGTCATAAATAGTTCCAGGGTCCCATGTGTAAGCATAGGTCACGAAATGTTGCAAAAATAATTTGCCATGTCATGGGTTCGAACCAGGGACCTGAAGGAACAAGGGTGTGCTATTTACCACTGCACCACTTGTTGGTTGTGATAGGTATATGGGAAACTCTACTAATAGTTCATGCGAATTCTTTACTGTGACCAGGTCCCACATGTAAGTTTCAGTTGAGTCTATAATTACGTATCGAATGGCTGGCGAGACACTTCACTCAGACTTCGCAAAGACTTTTGACTTCCGCTACGCAGATCTGCAATAGTTCGTGGTATGAATGGCGGATCCTAGCAGTGAGGGGAAGATGGTTGCGCTGCCACATCCCAGCAACAAGAGGATGAGACAGCAAGACAAGGTTTGTCCTCTGGTTTGAGCCGCTATATTTTCCCGTATCTTACTAGGGTTGGGGATATCTAGATTTGGGGATCTGGAGGATTGATGAGCATATTTGGTAGATTTAGATTTCATTATCGTACCTTTAGATTTGCACTTTGATAGGTGTTAGAAGTTGATAGGCTATAGACAATTCATGTTAGATTCAGTTAATTTTCAATTTGCATCGTCTTACAGTAGGTTTTGTATTTTAGTAGCTTCTAGATGTGCTTCAAGCCACTCATTTTATGGATTTTTGTGGAGGTCACAATTGATAGGATTGATAGGTCCATCGTTTTATGAATTGGTAGATTGAAGATACTATTTCGGAGCTACAGACCGTTGAAGGGACATCTGGATTCTGCCATGATTGTTAGCGTTTGCACAATTCACAGGTGTTAGATTCAGTTAGTTTCCAATTTGCATCGTTCGATGGATCGATAGGTTCATTTAGGACAACCATGCCCTTGCTGAGTTTATGTAGGTAGCAAACAACCAGGTTTTGTGGCGTGTGGTGGTTGTTTTACTGTACTCATACAATTGGGTTCAAGGGATTCAGGTTTTTTTATAGACTGAGATGAGTTTATTTTTCAGATCGAGATGAGTTTTCTCCAAGGATGAGTTTAGTTCTACAAGAACATCTTAATAATATTTTATAAGATCTGGATGCCGCGTCTCGGGGGAGAACTCTATTAGGATCTCCAAAGAGATCCAAAACATGATAGAACAACTAGCTGAAAGAGAGAAACAGCTTCAGTACACACCTAAGAACAAGAAAACTGAGGGCAGAGATTATTCTTCTTACCATAGACATTGGAATAAAAACGTCAATAAATGGGTAGGACATTGAGTTTGTTTGGTCTGTCTTTTCTTTTAAATGTTCAAGAAGTTCGTTGTTAGTTGGACTCAAACGGGTACCCTTGCCTATTAGTACCCGTTTAAGTCTAACTGACAACGAACTTCTTGAAAATTTAAAAGAAAAGACTGACCAAACAAACTCAATATCCTACCCATTCATTGACACTTTTATTCCAATGTATATGGTAAGAAGAATGATCTCCGCCCTCAGTTGTCTTGTCCTTAGGTGTGTACTGAAGCTCTTTCTCTTTTTCTGCTAATTATTCTATGATGTTTTCAATCTCTTTCGAGATCCTATAGATTCCTCGCCCTGAGATGGGACATCCAGATCTTCCGAAAGAACTTTAAGAAATGCAAGAGAGTCCCGCAAGGCCTCAAAATTCACGGTAGGAGGTGCAGAAGGTGAAGGAACAGCTGCAGGAGGCCAAACATGAGATGGAGTTATGATTATGAATGAGTAGTGATGATTATTGTGAAACTTGTATCATGATTGTGTTTTGGTGTTGGCTACTGGATCATCGTATGATGTTTGCTACTTGTTGGTGGACTGGTGGTGTGAACTTTGTGGTGATAAGTTGCTATGAGATGTCATCTTATTATGCCGATTTGGTTTAATCTATTCCAAATTGATTCGAGCAAACTCACCATTCGGAATTCATACGCATTGCAATGGAGGTCATTGAGAATTGCAGTTAACGACTGGCACCAGGCATTAACCGACGAACTTGTGTGCACACCGCCTCTGAATGGACGTGTCGATCATTGTGAATCGCAATGCCTGGCCTTATTTACTCTCGGTCGCCGACATGTACCAAGTCGAAAGGTTGAAGCTGCACTGTGCGTCAAAGATGTGGGACATGGCAAGCGAGGAAACTATGACTTCATTTCTACGATGGGCAATTCAGGCTAACTGCACACAATTGCAGGACAAGTGCATGTCTCTCTTAGAGCGAATCTTTCCTCACGGAATACTCACATATGATTGGGCGGTTGTATGCACTGAGCATCCCGAATTTATGCACAATCTCCGTAGAAGATCCAAACTCATTCGTTTCGAGCATACTCACCATTCGGAATTCATACGCGTTGCAATGGAGGTAGAGGAAGAACAATGGAGGTATGGTGATAATAGATAAAGAAGGGGGAAGTTTTGATTGAGGAAACTCCGGCCTGTTGATGTTTCGCAATGAGGACCTTTCTAGTGGTAAAAAGGGAGGAAAAGCTAAGATGCTGTTTGTTTGGATTGATCCAGAATTGGATCGTCCGTCCTTTTAATTGTTTGCAGGAAGGACCTTCCTGAGAAACAATTGTGTAACTACTTATTTCCAAGTGCCGACTATTCCACGTGTCTGGCCGCCGCGTGCCCGGAAACTTGACATGTCTGCCCCAACAATAGCACGAAGCGGTTCTGGTAAGTTGGCGGGAGAAAAGTGCGCGCGACAGCCAAAAAAAGTTTTCCCGCAGACAAGTGTATATATCTCATTTCTTTCGACGACGCGGCGTACACTACTGCAACTCTGCAAGAGACTCGCCGGCACCACACTCCTTTTCCTTGTGGCAAAGACTAGAGCTAGCGTCAGTGCTTAGATCTGCTGTTGCCCGTGGCGGGAAAGGCGAATCGTAGCGGCCCTAGTGGTGAACGGAGAAGCAGGACTCGCTCCGGTCCGGTCAGTCCTCTGTTTAACCATGCTACTTTGATCTGTCATACTAGTTCAGGGGAATTCTGGATTTGGGGATCTGGGTTAACAGACTATATTCATGTATTTTAAAGGTGTTTGGAGTAGACTCCGAAAGCTCCAGATCGCCGACGCCTGGTCCTCGTGAAGTTATCGTTATAGATCCTAATGAAAACGAGTGCAAGGACGGGTTGCCTGTCCATCTGAGGTATGACTGGATAGGCGCCAACCCTGGGTGTCGATATGTATGCTGCTGTGAGGTAAATGATAACATGTATCACTTCTAATAAATGTTGCTTATGCGTTTGATGTTAGTGTGGTCAATCGCTAATTATATGAACGAAATCGGTGACTACAGACTGATGGCATGAAGTGCGTGTCGTTTAGGTGGATAGATCCTGAATGGGATATTAGGACTCTAAAAGTTCTAGAGAAACTGATGGAAATGAAGGGAAAAGCAGAAGAGGAAGCAAGGTCGTGGAAAGAAGCATGTACAGCTGCTAAGGAGGAGGCCAATGTCAAAGCAGTTGAGCTGCAGACGATAACGCGATACTATGGGGAGGTAACCCATAACCTGTTTGAGAGAAGAAAGAAAATGAGAAACGATGCTCTGTTGTCTCCTACAGAAAAGGGTGAAGCCAATAGGTACCTAAAAGCTGAAAGGGAGGCAAGGATGTGGAAGGAAGAATGTGCAAAGGCTAACAGGGAGATTCAAGAGACTGCCGCTGAGCTGCAGACGGTCAAGCAGCTCCTGGATTCTGCAACACTTGTGGTGAAGAAGGTGAGGGAATTGCTGAGACAGGCCTCATATAAGAGGTCACTCAGCAAGGACAACAATGAGGCATAATCTGATTCGTGGTGTTATTGCTAGGTAGACAGTTTAGAGGTGCTAATCATGCTTGTATCTTGGTATTTGCTACTTGCTGGTGGTGTGAACTTTGTGGTGATGAGTAGCTGTGAGATGCCATCTTATGATGTTTGATACTTATCCGCTCTGTTGATGCTTTGCGGGAAGGACCTTCCTGATTATCGAATGTGTAACTGCTTGTTCCCTACAGTGATTGTGGTAGAAACTCATACATATGCGTGGAATAATTGACGAAGGATGATAATATAGATATTTGTACATTGAATTGCGTTACAGGTGGTACACAATCGAAGTTCCTCATTACGGATAGCTAGGCAACAACCATGTTCGTCGCGACCAAATCCAGTCCCCACGAACCTGCTTAATGCGGATCGTCGGAGTAGTGTTGACACCTGGAACAATACCTATTCCTTGCTGGTAGATCCAGTACTCATTCTTTTCATCGTGATGATAAGTTCGTAGGAAGTAAATGTGATTTGCCCTCAGGTCAGCCAAACCAGAAATGGCATGCTCTTCTGTAACAATGCACTTGCCAGGACCAAACAAGATGATCTTATTTCGGAACTCAGGAGCTCTCTCCAAGGGAATCGGCTGCCAAATGTCCCCCACGAATGAATGCAAAGTTAATTCTACCACCTCAGCTTCTTTCTCCTCCAGAACAACAAAGAACAATCGGTCTTCACCTTGGAGTAGAGAAGAGTTGCCCATGTCAATAACCCATGACAACCGAAGTCCAATAGGATGGGGAGGTGCTGGAAGATCTTGCCCCAAGTAGATCCGCATGTGTTCAGAAGAATTGCACCAGAAATCTTCCGAAGGAAGTGTAGTCTAGTCGGATTGGCTACCCAAATGCCACATGGAAACGGGCAATGACCCAAGCGCTGCAAAAGATTTCTCTAGCCAAAATAAAGTAATCACGACAAATGACTCTGCACCAGTTGCTGTTTCAAGGCACAAGATACAAGCTTGGAGAGTAGCCATTTGGCTCCATTTCGGAAGTCGAGGAAGGCGAATGTGCTTCCGAGGGGACAAAGGATTCAGCATGAGCGTGTTGCACCAATCTCTGCAATCTAAGGCGACTAGGCTTCCGGATCCGCCGCAACCAATCAATCTAGTCCTTTTCCCAGCCAATGCAGGAAAGGAGACCTCAAAAAGCCGCATATCAGCGACGGATGCAAATGTCACTGCTCCAGATTCACTGATAAATTCAGATTTCAGAATCCAAGGGTCAAACAGGCGTGCCTCACCTGAACGAGTGCAGTTCCAACCCTTGCAGACAGCTTTGAACATGATGAAATCTCCTGCATCACTGATCTTATTGGCGACGCTCACAACAATGTCAGGAATAAGATTTGCCCAGGGACGAGGCATCATTGACAGGATAGCCAAAGAACAAGGTTGTGGGAGAACAATGGAGGAGTTACAGCTCCAACAAAGACAAATGAATGGAAAAGGTAGTCCAGAAGGTCCAGTATACTGATGTATTGCTAAAAGGACCTTCTGGACTACAATTATTTCTTCCGGTCCGTTAACATTCCGCTGAATGGTCTTTCCCCCTTCCTCAGAACGTCCTCCCTCCATCCACAAAAGAATGCAATTCTCACTTGCCGATAAGTTTATATGAAGATATAAGTGTAAATTTGGTCAAAATTGAATTAGTTTGAACTGAATGGATCCCACAACTAATCTAATCTTTTCGGGAGTAGTTTTCTCAATAATGGCTGAATGGGTTCCTCTGGCCATAAATATCCTCCTTCCTCCCAGCGCCCTCTTCCTCTCCCCACTTTTGCAACCAACAAAAAACCCCATTCTCGCACAGCGCCCTCTTCCTCTCCCAACTCTTGCAACCAACAAAAAAACCCCATCCTCGCACAGCACTCTCTTCCTCTCCCCATGGAGCCATTGTCTCCTAGAGGTGCGGCGCAAGCCACATCCTCCTCCTCTTCTGATGAAAGGGAGGATCTCCAGTGGTCTGATGAAGAGGAGGCAGAGCGGAGGCCCATTCGGGTGGTGGTTGACACATCCTCTGATGATTCGGAGTTTGTGGAACAAAATGAAATCCAAGATCATGTGCCTCTGAAACATCGCACCCGTCGCAAGTCAGCAAGAGGTGCCATGGATCAGGGGCGCAGAAGCACCGCCACTCGCCGGGAAACTGTCGATCCTCATCGGTCGGCGGCAGTCGATCTCTGCCATCCTCGCCGAGCAGAGGCCATAATCGACTGGCCGTAATCATCCACCATGGAGCGGCGCCAAGGCCGTGCTCAACTGGCCGCCATGGAGCGACGACATCATCCTCTGGCGGCGGCATTGGAGGGACGGCCTCATCCGCGGGCGGCGCCCTGGGAGTTCCGCCACCGTCTTCCACGAGCGGCGGCAACAGAGCGGCATCCTCATCCGTGAGCAGCAGCAACAAGGCGCCGGGTGCACCATCGACAAAGAAGTGGGGCCTTGATTAGTGGATTAGTGGTAACTCCTACTAGTAGAAGTAGGAGTAGAAGAAGTAGAAGTAGAAGTCTGGTCTGATTGAATACTACTACTACTGTTTTTTCCTTGTAAGATGTTGGTTTTCTCATTGCGTAGCAGTGACAGTTTAATCCAGTCCGACTGAAAACTACAAACCGGACTTTCGTCCTGTGTTCATCCGGTATTTAAGAAATTAATGGAATGGACTTTCCGTATACAATGAATTTATACCGAGGGAGTACACACACATTACCATTTTTATTAGAAACAACACAATCGAAATACAAACGACACAAATGCATGCATACGCATTGATTACACATGAGGATGGATCGATCCACCATAGTTGGAACTACAACGACATACTCTGAATGACATACTACTAGCATCTACCATCACGGCTCATACTACTACCATCACCACATACTACTAGCATCTACCATCACGGCTCATACTACTACCATCACCACATACTACTACCATCACGGGCCCATGGAAATCCAACCACTGCACGGAGTGCAGCAAAACGTGGCTCCTGGATCAGATACTCCTCCAAAGCGCGATGCCTCGCCCTTGCATCCCAAACCCGGGCAGGCGAAACGGTGATGTTATGCGCGTGTAACAGTAGGTCACGAATGGTCCATTGCCTGTGACCCCTGTGGCAAAAAGGGCACACCCACATTGCTTCGTGATAAACACGGGTGGGCCCACCCTGCAGAAGCCAAAGCAATACAGACCATTTCAGGTCATGCGTTTCATCTTGTTCAATGAGCACTGGCTGTGGGGGTGGCATTTCAATGGGCAACAGCAGACGTGGCGCCCTGGGCCATGGGCGAAAAGGTGGTGCCATGAGGTTCAACTGATCCTGAGCTGTCATTGCCAGCGGCTGAACTGGAGGTGGCATCACCCCCGGGTGTTGCTGAGGTGTCAATGCCAGCGGAAGTGGAGGTGCCATTAGGGCCGGGTGCTGCTGAGGTGCCGATACCAGCGAAAGTGGAGGTGCCATTGGGGCTGAGTGCTGCTGCGGTGCTGATGGCAGCGGCTGAACCGGGTGGTGGTGAGGTGCTATTGCGCCCGACAGCTCCCCCTTCCCCGACTCCTCCAAGTTCCATGCTCCGTCCCTTCCTTGCCCGGCCAGTCCCCACGTACTGCATACACAAACGAAGAACAAACCCTACATAAGCTAACAATGTGACCATCTCGATACCATGCATACATAAAGTAAACAAGATTAGCCAACAAAATGATCTCACCCTTGTATCCCACTGAAGTGGAGAAATGCAAGACGGGGAACCGATGAGTGTTGGCCTTGCCTTTCAAGAACGCTATGCTGCACTCGCCTATTTATAGAGGACTACAGTGGTCACGTGAGCTCGGTGTAGCATTGCTAAAGTTACTAAGGAAAATGTGAGATGCTCGGAATATAGTCAGGCCTACGCATGATAGGAATCTATCGAGATCAGAATCTTCAGTGGCGTGCATCGATTACATGTGTGGACGATGGGTATCACGGGATGAGCCCGACGTGTCTAGGTATGTGTTTACTTCCGGACTTTCCTCTCTGTTGAGCACAAGAAAGTCCTGTGGACAAATCACGCCGTATCAGCTGCATCTAATGGCCGTCTCACTGCGTCAGCTCATGCCGCATCAACAATGAGACAACTCTCTACCGTTTATTTATGTAATGGTTTAGGTGTAATTGCATCTGGAGAACAAGATTGGGAACTGTAATCAGATGGACCGGATGGTCCTTGTGTTGCAACACGCAGGGTGTGGGATGACTTGACAAGTCCTCCTCGATCAGGTACGCTGCATGAGTCATGACTGTAAAGGTCTACGAATGGTCTGGATTCGCACTTGATGATTCCCGCTGGCCTTGGAGACTGAGAAACGTGATGAACTTGTTGACGCGACAAGACCAAAACGGAATAAGCTGGAATTGGAATAGCAATATATGTTTTTGTGTGTGTGTGTGTGTTATATTAACATGCATATAAGCACAGAAGGGCATCTCGAATGGGCGTTTGGGAACGACACGCTCTCACAAGTTGATCCATGTGTCGATCATTGAGAATTGCAGTTAAGCACTGGCACCGAGCGTTAACCGACGAACTTGTGTGCACACGCAGCACACCCCCTCTGAACGGATGTGTCGATCATTGTGAATCGCACTTAAGGACTAGAACCAGGAAGTTCATGACCCGAACGTGGCCACACCCGCTCTGAAGGGACGCGTCCATTCCGGGTGGTAATTGATGTCCACGAACAGACGTTTCGGAACGACACATTCACTCCCACTATAATAAGAGACACTTTAGGCACGAGACGATCAATGCAGGCCATTTGTGTTAATGTCTTTAGACGCTAAAATGATTCCTTCCATGCAAGTCGACTTCTCAGTCTCAAGCCAAGAAGCGAAAGCCGAAGGAACCGCGGGCAACTTCAAGGAATCCGGTACGTTCATGGAGGGAGGCTGTCAATGGAAACTACGTTGCTATCCTACAGGTATGAATGATCATCAGTGGATGGATGTTCCAGACGGCATTACCGTCATCCTCGTTCCTCTGCACAAATCCCAAATGGTACGTGTCTCATTGCTGCTATGAAGACACACACTCACACATGGTGATACGGTCACATTATGTTATTGTTTGTCAAACCTGTGACTGCTTCCACGTAGGTGCGAGTATTGTTGCGTGCGATGGCTGGAGACCCAAACGATGAAGATGATACGTTTCGAGTTCAAGCTACAAAAGAAGTTTGGTTCATGAATCAGGATCTACAAGCAAGAGGATTTGAATGTCTGGTGGAGCATCATGACATTGAGTGCGTGACATCCAGTGAAGATCGCATACACATATCATGTATTGTTTCAGTACTGGAGGACGACTGCATTGAAGTTCCTCCTCCATCAGTGCAAAGAAGCATATGCCAAAGCGTTGCAGCCCAAGCCCCTGTGGAAGTTGTGTTCCACGTAGGTGCGGAATGCCGGGTGATACGAGCGATACGTGCCGATGTGGCAAATGTATCTTGTGTGATGGAGGCAATGCTCTACGGCCCAGGAGTGGAGTCTAGCTCTGGAACTGTTACAATTATTGACACACACCCTGATGGCTTCTCGGTCCTGATCAAATATGCTAGTGAAGGATCACTCCCGGAGGAGGCTGATTTATGGGACACTCCTGCCAATGCCTGGCCTTATTTACTCTCGGTCGCCGACATGCACCAAGTCGAAAGGTTGAAGCTGCACTGTGCGTCAAAGATGTGGGACATGGCAAGCGAGGAAACTGTGACTTCATTTCTACGATGGGCAATTCAGGCTAACTGCACACAATTGCAGGACAAGTGCATGTCTCTCTTAGAGCGAATCTTTCCTCACGGAATACTCACAAATGATTGGGTAGTTGTATGCACTGATCATCCCGAATTTATGCACAATCTCCGTAGAAGATTACCTGAAGGGTTGTACCAGGGTCCCCTGTAGTTTTAATATTTTATTTAAGTGTTTGTAGTCATGTAATAAACAGTTGAAACAGTACGTTATTTTGTTGCAGTGAGTACATTTGTAATGCGAAACTCGGATCATCCGTCTAATGTGAATATGAAGTAGAGTATAGTCCTGTGTGTGTTTGTCCATTCCATGATCCATGGTGGCATGGACAACCCAGTCAACAACTTGCCTCTCTACGTAAGGTCACTGACGTTTGGGTCCGACACCCAAGCGGTCTATCATTTGGGTCACTGACGTTTGGGTCCACGATCCAAAGTCTTTCATTTCCCGCTCTGGACCACAAAGGCGGGACTTGAAATTTTGAATTCCCCGCTCCTCCTTCTGGTCCTCCTCGTTTATATATATATAAAACAAAGAGGGAAACCAGGTCTCCCAATTCCCTCCTGGTAATTTTCCAAAATCAGGGGATCTTCTCCTCGACCGCCGAAGAGACCTAGATCTGCGGCGGAAGCAGCAACGGAGGCCTGGCTACCGACGATGGCTTCCTCTACTAGGAGCTGCGGCCTTCCTCTTCTACGAGCGGCGGCCTTCGTTGGCAACGTCCTTGAAGCTGCAAGATGGTTCAAACTCGTTGCTCTGTCGGCTCCCCCGAGGCTCACCCTGGTGGCCGCAGATCTGCAACAGTTGCGCAGAACATCGTGCTGAAGGCACAAGGTCGGGCTGCTAAATCGAGACGGCATTCGGCACCTTCTTCCCGTCCTATTCGTTAGGTCTGCGGTCTCCTCCCAGTATTGATCGATTGAATTAGATTGCTTCCCCATGCTCTTTGGCTTTCTATAATATTCTTTCTTGTTTGGGTGATTGTGGATCTACTGTACCCTATCGCAAGAGTTTGTTAGAAGTCATTTTATTTGAGGTTTGTAGAAATTTGTAGATGAAATTGTTGGACTGCTTCCCCATGCTCTTTGCCTTTGAATATTGTTGTTGCATGCTTAGGTGATTGTGTATCTACTGTACCCTATCGCAAGAATTTGTTCGAAGTCATTTTATTTGAGGTTTGTAGAAATTTGTAGATGAAATTATTGGATTGCTTCCCCATGCTCTTTGCCTTTGAATATTGTTGTTGCATGCTTGGGTGATTGTGGATCTTCTGTTCCCTATTGCAAGAGATTGTTCCAAGTCAACTTATTTGAGGTTTGTAGAAATTAAAGGATGAAATTATTATATTGCTTACCCATGTTCTTTGGCTTTCCATATTTTTGTTGCATGCCTGGGTGATGATGGATTGGGTGTGATCGTTCATGTACCGCATTGAACTTAATAGATGAAATTGCTTCTGATTGCTAATGATCTCAACCCTTATCTCTTGTTCTTGTACTTGTTTCAGCGGGCCAAAGGGTCAACATCTGTAGTCGCTCCTGTTCAGACCTGCTCCAAGGTAACAAACTCAACACCTTCTTTGTTTCCGATTGCGAATGATCTCAACCCTTACCTCTTGTTCATGTACTTGTTTCAGCGGGCAAAAGGGTCAACGTCTGAAGTCGCTCCTGTTCAGACCTGCTCCAAGGTAACAAACTTAACACCTTTGTTTCCAATTGCGAATGATCTCAACCCTTACCTCTTGTTCTTGTACTTGTTTCAGCGGGCCAAAGGGTCAACATCTGAAGTCGCTCTTGTTCAGATCTGCTCCAAGGTAACAAACTTAACACCTTTGTTTCCTTAGTTCGAATCAATTACAAGGTCCTAATCTGACTTGGGATCCACTGTTGCTAGATGGAAGCTACCAAGTCAATGATGCTTCTTCCCGAACAAATTAAAACAGAGGCAGCCGAGTACTCAAGAATGGGTACCAAATCATTATGTAGTAGTGTTGATGAAGAGCTAGTTGATGCTCCCAATCAGGATGGGGTACAACTACGACAACGGTTTGTTGCTCACCAGAAAGAGTTATGTAGCTTGAAGAAAAAGACCGAAGAATCAGAATTAACTCTGAAAATGCAGTCGGCTGAGATTAAGAGGTTGCAGAAGCTAACCGAAGACAGTGAGGACCTCCTTCGTCTACTGCTTAGTAGTAAAAGATGAAGAGGTTAAGATCATTAGATCAAATCTCCACTTTCTCTTGTGATTATGAACTGGATTTAGCTTTGTTAATCAATGTTCCTTATGATACTGTTATCTTGTAATAGTTTGTGATATGTGATGAACAATATGGTCGTGCTTGATAATAAACAACAGTTTGCTTTATTGTATAAAGAAATATGTGCTGATTACTATTTTGCCAACCAGATCGGAATTATTCAAAAAAAGGATCAGAATTGAAATTAAATCCATTAATACTGATGCATGATTAGTTAATTTTATATTGTCCTTCAGTGGGCTTAGCCCACTTTTAATTGGCCAAAAGCCATTTTTTTCAAATTAACATGACACAGAAGGCCGCAACAATGTGCGCACTTGTTGGACTCAACCCAACCAAAACGGGCCCACCCTAATCAAATTTCATCTGAAAAAGCTACAATTGGGCCCAACAAAATCTTTTTTGGGCTATATGAACAACGCCAGCCTACAGGAACAGTTTTGGGCTCAACCCAGCTACAAACGGGCCAAATTCATTTTATGACGCATACGATTTGTCACAATTGGCCTGCCACATCGGATGCCACATCAGATTCTGTCTAGCGTGGCAAAGCTGCAGGAACGAAGTTATGACGCATTATATAGACGAATTTCCACACGTCATTAAACTCATGACGCCGGGAAATAAGGTCTCGCCATTAATCGCGGTTTGTGACGCTTGATTAATGACGGAGCGTTTTCGTAACAACTGACGTCATTAATCGCGGTTTATGACGAGAAACGACCTTTTTTTGCGTCACTAGTCGACGTTTTTCTTGTAGTGTTGTTTTTCTGAATTAAATAAATGATCTTGTGTGTGTTGCATTCATGCCGGCGCATCATGGTGTTTGTTGAGTGCAAAAGATTTTGAAAATGTGTTTAGATGATGACAAGTCCTTCCAAGAATTTTGTAACTTCTTTTAGAATCCATTCTCTATTTCCTAGAGCTAAATCTTTGGATTAGAAGACTCTACAATCTTTATCACGATGTCTAAATATTATATTCGGAATGATCGTCTCAATCTATCCTTGAGAAATTGCACTTCCGATCCTTTTTCCTTCGTGGTCTAAACTTCTTAACTTCTGAAACTTGGCCATCATCAAGAAATTCCAGAACCTCCAAGAATGTCATTTTAAGTCTAATCTCTTTTACTGAAAGTCCATGTTCAATTTTCTTAAGCCCTCTCTTCAAGCCCATTCGTTTCTAGAGTTTTAGCCCGGTCACCTAATGAAAGAATGAAACACGCTTAGACAGTAGTCCATATAGCTCTGGGCTCAGGCGTCCTTGGTGCTTTGTTTAGTTGCCAGGCTAGGGCAGCTCCAGTAGACCTACTCCAGCTCGATCGATTGGATGGAGTTGTGCACGTCAAGGGCTCCCGGCCGGCCCAACATGGCAACTCATGTTTTATTTTGTCCAGTTTTGCACGACACAATAACATGTGCCCTAGCTGAAGCGTGTGTCGTCGCCGTCGTGACAAGGCCAGCAGTCTACCTGGCCTATAAATCCATCACAGCCACATCGACAAGATCCTTATGCCCTAGCTCACGTCGTGCGTCGCCATGGGCCGTCAAGCTTGCTGGACAGAACTCTGCGCCGCCGTCGGCCTCTCCACCGGATTCTCGGCGCCAACGATGTGAAGGCCGGAGGTTGAGCTGCCGTCCATCTATTCCATGCATCCTGACCACTGCTTCGACTCGTGTTCATCTTGTTGAGAACCCATCTATGCCTTTTCCCTTCAGTTTCTCAATGCTGATTCTCCATGATGATAGCTGTCTCGTCACACTGTCACACCCTGTCCACTGATCAACCATGCCGCCGCCTCATGCAACGATCGACGTCTCCAAGGGCTTCATCAGGGTCACGATGATCTGCCGCCATCGATCTGTTGCTGGAGGAGCATGTCCACGTGAAAGATCAAATCACCGCCATCTTTGTCGAGTTCAATCTCAACTCCACCGTTGCCGTTTCCATCGTTCGACGTCTGCTCTTAGGTGAGCATATCAATTCTATCATGTCTCTAGTCTCAGCCATCTTTCAGCTGGTTTGCAGCTCATCCGCGTTCCTCCTGCCTTGCAGTGCTTGTATATATATGCGCCGAATTCCCCCTGGCCGGCGACCGTGCTAACGTGCATGGTATGAGCATGTGTACGTTCTGATGACTACCAACGATGGCCGTAGGCACCGGGAGAAGCACGGCCACCAGCACCTCAACCACTACGGGAAACGCCCGCTTCCCCGTGTGCCAAATGCACTCAGGGAAGGTCCCAAAACACTCGGGGAAGGCTTCCCCGATTGCAACACTCGGGGAAGGCCAACCGGGGACGTTTCTCACGGGGAAGCGGCCTTCCCCGAGTGCCAAATCTCGTGCACTCGGGGAAGCCTTCCCTGAGTGCCATGCTCCCTCTCGGGGACGATTTAACACCGTCGGCGCCATCTCCCGGTTTTTTTTAAAAAAAAACTCTTCCCCGAGTGCAACACTCGGGGAAGAATTTTTTTTTTGAAACCTCTTCCCCGAGTGCAACACTCGGGGAAGAAATTTATTTTTTTTTAGAAAACCTCTTCCCTGAGTGCCCATGGAGCGACACTCAGGGAAGAGTTTCCCCTTTTTTTAAAATACCCTTCCCCGAGTGCCAAATGCCCTGGCACTTGGGGAAGCCCCCTTCGTTTTTTCTTTTAAAATTATCTTCCCCGAGTGCCACTGCCCAAGCACTCAGGGAAGCCCCCTTCTTTTTTTTCATTTTTTTTCATTTTCTTTTTTTTGCTTTACCGTGTGACAAACAAAGCATATATTTATACAAACCACAAATCGACTTCAATATATCACAAACCACATTTATAAATGACAAATGACACATCCAAAAGTACACATCTAAAAGTGTGACCAAATATCTCCGGAATCCACAATATATTACAAACCACACATCCAAAAGTACACATTATTCCAAGTTCACAAGTGCAATACATAAAAACGAGTCCGCGGGCGGCTCACGGCAACTGGGAGGGTTGGGATGTCCCAACATGCGATCCCGGCAATGCTCTAGCTGGGGATGACCCGACGTGCGATCCCGGTGATGCTCCAGCTGGGGATGCCCCAACGTGCGACACCGGCGACCCCCCGACATGGTTCGACGACACCCCCGAGTGCCGCTGAAAAAAGAAAAGAAATTGCACGTGAGTAACAAGATAAAAATCTAAGTTGTAAAGAAAAGTTGAAAATTTCGGCAACACCTCCTCTGCATGGGGAGGTTTCCAAAACTTGCAAGAAGAAGGTCGGCACGAAGGCCGACAACCACATTTCCGGCATGAAGGCCGACAAATCAATAACTCCGGCACGAAGGCCGACACATCAACAAATCCGGCATGACGGCCATCACTAGGTTTGACACTAAGCATTAGCACAGAAAGTAAAACAATCGTACTCATACTCACCGGAGTGGACTCTCGACGAGGTGGTGGAGGTGGTCGTGGGGGTGCAAGCAGTTGTGCTGGGATCTGCCAACCTTGCTGCTCCCCAAGTTGTTGCACGAATGCAAGCAAACCTTGTGTCTAGGCCTCCAAAGCTTGCATCCTCTCCCGCTCGGCCAGCTCAGCCTCTCGCTCGGCCAGCTCAGCCTCCCGCTGAGCCAGCAAGGCCTCCTGCCGCTCCCGAAGATGCTGCATCTCGGCCTGCAACATTTGACACCAATGTTCCAATAATGCAGACCTAAGGAACATAAAAGTCAAAGAACGACTAATGAAAGTGAGAATACTTACCTGGAGTGACGCTATCGCTGTCGGCCGCTAGCTTATGGGCACACTAGAGCTCATGCTCGCTGCTCGTAGGCGGTCGAGAGGAGTAGAGGCCGTGTCGAGGATGCCGTCGCCAATGTAGAACCGCCCATGCTTCTTGCCTTGCCCAATCCTCATCACTAGCTCAGGATCAAGGTGTTCCTCGGACCTTGGATCGTAGTCTGGCCCGTGGACTAACCTTGACGCCTCCGTGTACGAACTAAGGCGGGTGTGGACGCTGGAGTTGGTGTACACCTCTGGGCCCGCATCTGGGTTGTACTCGATGTTGGACTTTGTCGGGCCCATGTGGGCCAGAGCATACGCTGTGAGTTGGCCAATTGGCCGGCCACCGTGCATCGCCTCCTACAAAAAAGGCAACATGAGGTTAGGAATCATGCAGAATTGAGCGCGGCTAGATTAGACAAGTGGTGGCGACTTACATATGTCTTTTTGTATTTGCTGAGGCTGGCGCTGCCCTGATGGTGAGGTACACCTGGCATCAGCATACGGTGGTCTTTTTTCTCTTGGTGCACCTTCTGCCAGTCCACGTCCAACCATTTGTCCACCATAGCAGCCCAGCAATTGCAAAAGGTGGCGCACTAGCTCGGAATCACCTACAAGCCATCAGAAGATCAAATTAGGCATAGGTAATAATCTGAAAAGAGATCAATAGGAGATGTTTTCTCTTTACCTGGAGGTACTGCTCCCTTGTCAGAATCTCTGTCTCACTTCTTGCCTGCTTTCTGTTGACTCTTCTATTACAGTAGGTGGCGTTGTAGTCAATGTGCGCCTGCAGGCGGGCCTCATAATACAAGTCCGAGACACACCTTTTACAAGAAGCGTAAGCCACCTCATACGCCCTTTCCTCCTATCCTGGCTGGCATCTGAAGAAGTCCTGCATAAAGACACAAGGTATCCATTATTTTATTTCAAGAATGTCCAATGAAAGCAATGAAATGAGGGCTGTAGAGCGAGAAAGGCTTACCCACAACTCCGAAATCACATGATCCGCTAAGTTTCTGTACGGTTCATCTGCGGGGAAGAGAGCGTACTGGTCAAACGAGGGTAACTCTCCCTCCACATCCTCCTCTGACTTGTACACCAGGCCAGGGAAGTGTTCCCTACACAGAAGTCCCAAGATCCCATTGACATTGCGAGCCCCCACCCCCTCCTCAACAAGTATCCAGTTCCTGCACAAGTGGTTAACAATAGTTATTATTAGTTCTTATTCTGATTTTTCTATATATCAAATGAAGAACATATGAAGTTACTTATCTATCCCCCTCAGGTGCAATCAGTGGGCGGCGGTCAATAGGAATCGGTCGCTTCGGGAGCTGGCTGGGACCTCGCTTATATGGTATCAAGGCTGCAGAGGAAGTCGAACCCCCTGCCCCCTCCTCGGACGCGTGCGGAACCGCCTCCTCGGACGCCTGTGGAACCCCTCGTCGTACATCTGCGGAGGGACGTCGTCGTCCATAGAAGAGCGAGAGGAGCCGAGGTCGTGGTCAATCGATGCCTCCAGCCTGGGCCTGCCCCTCCCCCTCCTCTCTGACAACTCCGGATCCGGCTCCCCAACCGCTGGCGGCTCCATCTCCCTCGGTCTCGAGTCAGTCGAGCAACACCTCCTAGTGGGCCCCATCACCTGCAATTAAAACAAATAAACCAGTATTAGTCTAGATAAACGAGAAGTACTTAGCAAGGAAGCAAAACAAAGAAAATGTATTTACAAGTATTAAAACGAGAAGTATTACATGTTTTTTTAATATTTACAAGTATTAAAACGAGAAGTTTTACATGTTTTTCTAATATTTACAAGTATTAAAACGAGAAGTATTACATGTATTTCTAATATTCTTCATGAATAGCCGTTGGAGCCTCGGTATGATCGGAAGATGTCTTAGGACTTTCATGGGGATGTTCTCATTCTGATCATACGGCATCTTCAGTGCCCGAAGGAGTCTCGTTGACTCGTACAAGTTGCTCGGAAGATGATGACCCTCCGGTAGCAGTCCCCCAATAACTGCCATCATAGCATCGAAGCAGGCTCGAGTCATGTTGTGCTGGGACTTCAACCCCAGTAGGCGCCCAATGGCATCAAGTTGAGAAACCGTTGTCTTCTCATGTAGTAGCTTCTGTGCCGACTCCAACATGGCCAAGAACGCCTTAGCACTCGGCTCTGGCTCCTCCTCCTTATCATCCTGCTCGTCCTCCGTAGGCCTTTCAGCGAACGTCGCATCCTCATAGTCACCTAACCATCCTGCTACCCCACCATCACCATCAAATGCCTCCAAGCTTTGTCTCACGGCCTCCTCTCTGGGACGATAGGCTTCGCCATGGCACACCCACCGGGTATAGTTTGGCATAAATCCATACTTGCAAAGATCCTTCAACATGACTTCCCTTTTTCTTCTTCTTGTTTTTACATTGGCTGCAGGGACAAAACATGTCTCCCGCTCCCTTGGCTTCCTTAAACGCATGGTCCAAGAATTTCTCGGTCTTATCCATCCATTCATGGGTGACTTGAGCCTGACTTGGGCGTCCCGTGTACATCCACTCACGGTTATCCATTCTCTAGCATATACACATAACACAGTAATATAACCATCAATCGCATCTGCACGGCGTGCCTACTGTCTAATAGGTAAGGATAGGTCCTAATCCCACCCGCGGATGTATAGATGAGGTTAGTTTCCATGCTCTACTCTGATTCGAGACGAAATTTCAGCAGTACCTCCCCGCTGCTCTCCCGATACACGTCCTGGAAGGGAGAGTGTGTATCCGGAGAACAATGGGGAGGTGGTGCCGAAACTCCATCTCGGATCCGAGCAGAACATGGAAACTAACACATCTACGCATCCGCAGGCTGTCCAAAAAACCTGGACAATCCGAAACAGATACGGTCATAAAGATATACAAAGATTCGCATATCTCCAACCGTATCTGTTTCAGACGGGAGACGCCTAACTGGGCTACACTGATCTACGTACGATAATGGTAAGGAAAAGAGCTCAATTATACCTAGGGTGGCGGTGGAGACAGGCTAGAGGCTGTGCAGGCAGGACCGCAGTGCCGACGAAGACGATCGGGGTAGCCGAGGTGCTCCGGGTTCCCTCCGACAGCTGCTCTGCAAAACAAGAAAAACAACACTATAAGTACAAAATTTCGGCAGAACCTCCCTGCAAGAAAGAAGTCGGCTCAATGGCCGACAACACATATAAGGCACGAAAGCCACACATCCACAATTCCAGCACGAAGGCCACACATCCACAATTCCGGCATGAAGGCCACACATCCACAAATTCCTTTAGCAAGTTGACATGGCCCTATTGCTATTTTACATTTCACAAGCATGGCAGGCCTTTTTAATGGGAAGATAATATAGACTTCATTCCATATATTTGATTTGTGGGAGTTAAGTAACTGAGAATTGAGATCTGTCTCAACATTTTAGGGAATGAACATGGGATTGTGGAGTTTTATTTGGAAACATAAAAGGACCTTATATGGTATTGTTGGTATAGTAGCGCATGGAGAAGGGGAACATCACATCATATATACTTGCTGCATCTATAAAAGGTTAATGATCTAATCTGTTGGGACTTGTATCATACAACAAAATTGCCCAGTTACAAAATATGAAACTATTTGGAGATAAACCAACTAACTTATGGCTATGTATTATATATGTACTACAATGAAAGGAGATCAAAGCTACAGGCAAAGGAAATCAAAGAAAATATCAGACATGGGAGTAAACAAGAACCTGAACTGGGGCGCGGCGGCGGGGCCAAGGCGCAGCGGCGGGGGTGGTCTGCGCCGGTAGGGCCGGGGCGCGGCGGCGGGGCCGGGCCGCACCGGCGGGAGCGCGCCGCGCCGGCGGGGCGGCGGGGGCGGGACGGCGCGGATCGGGCGGGGGCGGGACGACGCGGAGTGGAGCGGGCGGGGGCGGGGGCGGGTCGGCGCCGGCACCGGCGGGGGCGGGACAGCGCGGCGGGGCAGCAGGGCAGGGGCGGGGGCTGGGTGGCGCCGGCACCGGCGGGGGCGGGATGGGGGCACGGGGTAGCGGGGCAGCAGGGTGTGTGTTTTTTTTTTGAGATTAGGCGGCGGGGTACGTGTGTGTTTGGGAGACGGGTTGCCCTGTGTTAGTGGCCTGTTGGGCCGGCGGGGAAGACTTTGTCTTTTTTTCCGCAATTTCTTCCCCGAGAGCCAGCCCCTTGCACTCGGGGAAGGGGCCTCTTCCCCGAGTGCCCCCGCTCCGGCACTCGGGGAAGGATCTCTTCCCCGAGTGCCAGCAAAGGCACTCGGGGAACTTTGTTTTTGTTTTTTTGCCCCATTTTTTTGTGAGGCCTTCCCACATTATTTGAGACTCCTTGCTCAAGTTTGGCCTAATTTTGATTTTTTTTGTTATATTTCGTTATTTTTTTTCGTTTTCTCGAATTTTTGGGGACACTTCAAAATTGAACTGCAGGTGCATTAAATAATATAATTTGGTGATTCAAAAAATGATATTCATGATATTTGGTGTATATTGAGGCCTTATCCAGGAACTCACATGAAATGTCGAGCATCTTGTTGTCGCAATATGACGAACAACTTACGGGAAAAGTGTTTCTAAATTACAGAAAATCCGGACGAAGTCCGAAAATCACGAAACTTGTCGGGGCGTCGTGTTATCAGATGTATAGGTTGTGTGCAAGAATAGAGAAGATTTCGAGTAAGTTGGGATGTCGGGTGCCTAAAACCCAGACATCTCCAAGTGTGTTATCACATTAATCACATATGGAGATGTATAGGTTTTAGGCATCAGACGTCGCAACTTGCTCGAAATCTTCTCAATTATTGCACACAACCTCTACATGTGATAGCACGATGCCCTGACAAGTTTCGTGATTTTCGGACTTCGTTCGGATTTTCTGTAATTTAGAAACACTTTTTCCGTAAGTTGTTCGTCATGTCACGGCAACAAGATGCTCGACATTTCATGTGAGTTACTAGATACGGCCTCAATATACACCAAATATCATGAATATCATTTTTTGAATCACCAAATTATATGATTTCATGCACCTGTAGTTCAAATTTGAAGTATGAAAAAAAATTAACAAAACAAAAAAACTAACGAAATATACCTAAATTTTTTTAAATTACCCCAAATTTGAGCAAAGAGTTTTAAATAATGTAGCAAGGCATCACAAAAAAATGGAGCAAAAAAACTAAAAAAAAATTAGGTCCCCGAGTGCCTACGCGTAACACTCGGGGAAGAGACCCTTCCCCGAGTGCCAGGCAATGGCTCTCGGGGAAGAGGTTCCTTCCCCGAGAGCCAGCGCAAGGCACTCGGGGAAGAGACTACCTCCCCGAGTGCTAGAGCATGGCACTCGGGGAAGTTTTTTTTTCAAATTTTTTGCAAACGGTTCCGTCCAATACCACCGTCAAATGCAAATTTCCTTTTGCGAGTGCCCCTCTTTCCCGAGTGTTGCACTCGGGGAAGATGACTTTCCCCGAGTGCCGTGCGCTTTCCGGCACTCGGGAAAGCCTCTCTTCCCCGAGTGCAATTCTTCCCCGAGTGCAACACTCGGGAAAGATTGGCTTCCCCGAGTGCCCGATTTTTGGCACTCGGGGAAGCATTTGGCACTCGGGGAATTTCGGTTCTGCCGTAGTGAACACCGTCGTCGTTGCTACATGTCATCTATATATCTTGGAGCTTGCTGGTGCTTTTGTGTCTTGCCGAGCTCGCCGTCGACGCCGCTGGTGAGAATCTCCGGCATGCACCCATCCGTCCATCTCTCCCTAATCGTGTGCAAGCCATGTATGCATACCTGTGTACATACACGAGGAAAGCTATAGAAAGGTCACGTTCTTGCAAACAAGTCATGCATCTCTTGCCGGTGATGACATCATGTTGTCCTCATGCTTATGTGGTAATTAGGACTTTTCCTTTGACAAAATAGTCAGCACTTCTCCTACACTTCTTTTCAGTAATGTGAAACTCCATTGATCATTAGTCCTTGCAAATCTTTGATCTATAGAATAATTATTTATTCATCTGTAAAATCCTTGCTCACCTCAGCCAATCTATCTATCATTTAATTTTTTTCTTGATTATTGCTCATGGTGACATCATCTTTATGTCATAATCAATCAACTATCCTTATTTTCTTGTGAAAATCCATATCTTATCCAATTCAATTCCGATTCCAACAGTTTTTCCGCTCACTTGTACATCTCGACTTAAACATCAGTTTAGTAATGTTTTTAATACGTTTTACGATGATTGATGTACTATTTTTAATTTAATTCTTTTGCTTGCTTGTATATGTGTGGTCTGAATGTCCGCTTTGGATGATTGATGCGAGTAGAATAAACGATGTTCGAGAAGCTTTGAAGAAAAAGAGGTTGAACATATACTGAGCAATTATTCTTTAGTTAAAGGCAAGTGTGTCCTTGTTCTTTTGTCCTAATAATTATTTAATCACTCATTGCATTGTTTGCATTAATTTTGATGGGCTCCTATTAAGGATGATGACTAGTATTATTTTTACCATTGCCTTGTATAGCCGGTTGTTTAATTAATATTGATGGTAGATGTTGCTTAGTGTGCTCAACTGCGATGGTAATAATCAACATGGTTACCCTTTTATGCTCTACGTTCCTTTATGTTAATTTTAATACAAGATCACCTTTGTTCATCGGAACATGGAGCGACCACCTAGGAAAACAGTGCAACCACAATACATATGGCTCTGTCTTGGCCAATTAATTAGAGACTCTAGTTTGGGATAATCTTACCGAAAGGGCAAGGGGCTCGGTTGTGCGATGGCTTGTCCAGCCAAGTGGTACACCACTTGGGGGAGGGTTCATCCCCCTTATGGGGAAACCTTAGTGGGTTACCACTTATTAGAGAATCTTTGTAAAGGCCTCATAGCGTCCCTATGCAATCACACCTCGGTAGTGTGGTACGATGCTTGGCCGGCATCGCACGGTTGGGTTCAAAGTTCTTCAGGAATTTTACGCGACTTGTGGGTAAAGATGTACAACCTCTGCAGGGTGTAAAACTAACCGGTTAGCCATGCTCACGGTCAAGAGCGGCCTGGACCCTCACATGATAATTGAACTTCAAGATGGACTTAAATCATGATATATGATATGATTATGCTTGTCATATGCTTGTGGCGTATCTCTATGTTTATGTTAATGTGGGTTGGTGTAACACCCTAATTTTCAAAAATTTGAATTTTAATAAAATTTATTAGCAACCATTAATTTTGCTCTTAAGGACTATAAGGTTTTCTTTAATTTCTTTTAGGCATTTAATCATTTCCAAAATAAAATAAATTAATCATAGGAGTTTAATGTTGCATACATGCTGATGCATTGCTTTTGAGTGTTTGAATTCAAATTGGTATTTGAATTCGTTTGTTTGAAGTGTTTTCAAAAAGATAAAATCCTTTTCTTTAATCTTCCCTCTCTCCCTTCAGTTCTGGCCCGATCTGCTTTGAAGCCCAAACCCTTGAAGTCTGTTAGGCACCCCTTAACTCCCCCGCCCAGGCGCTCGCCATCCGCTCGGCCCGGCCTGCTTCGATCCGCTCGGCCCGTCGCCGCTAGTCTGTTTCGGCCCCCTCATCTTCCCGGCCTAGTTCGCCTTTGCTCTGCAGCTTGCAGCCCAGCGCCAGTTCGCGGCCCAGCGCGGCCCGTTCCACCCTTCGCGGCCCGCAGCCGCTGACAGGCGGGACCCGCCTGTCATCCCCTACCTCCGCCGTCTCCGACCTGGACTCCTGCACGCTGCCGAGTCCGCCTCGGGTACGTGTTGCCCGGTGTGGCCCGCACGCCAAGGCCCCTTCCCGACCCTATTTAAAGCGGCTGCCGTCACCCCTGACCAAATCCCCAGCAACCCTAGCCACCCCGAGAACCCGCGCCGCCGAACTCTAACCCTAGTCGAGTGCCACCGTCGTTGACCCGAGCCCCCGCTGCCTCTCTGCCGTCGAGGAGCACCTCGGGAGCTTCACCTAGACGAGAGGAAGTCGCCGGTGCCACGTGTTTGCGTCGTCGACCTCTACAGCGCCCGTACGCGTTCGCCGGAGTTCCGCCGCCGCCGTCCTCCGCTCCGCCGACCTAGCCGTCGCCGCCTGTAAGACCCCGCCCTTGCCCCTGTCAGCTTCGCCGTGTCACGTGCTCCGTCCTGGTGAAGTCCGCGCGCTCAATCGTGTACCCCAACTCGATCTGTCCTGCGCCGGCGAGCTTGCCGCCTAGCGCCGCCGCTAATCCCGTCGCCGCCGGCCAGTCGCCGCCGCCTGTCGCTTGTGTGCATCCCTGACCGTCGGATCCTGATCCAACGGATCGGATTAGATCTAACCCGAGTCAATAACGGTCAACCGTGCTGAGCTTTGGTAGTTCTGCAAGAAAGCCCCTGCGTTCTTTAGATTTGCAAGCCGGTCCTTCCACCGTTGAACTTTTCTTTCAGATAGGTCATGTTTTCTTCGTTTTAGCCCTGAAGTTTAGTTTTCTTTGCAGATAGGTCCTTGTATCTTGTTTAGGCCGTATCTTAGTCGTTTTAGCTCCGTTTTTAGCGTTCTTTATGTCCACGCGATCGTCTCGACGAGTAAATTAGTTTTCTGTTGTTTTTGTTTCTGTTTTCTATGATTGGTGTACTATTTCTTAATTAATTGTATTGTATGCTTGTATGTTATTGTGTGGAGCGTAGTGAACGATCAATTCGTGGAGTACGCTGCCGTTGAAGACCAAGAAGGCTTTGAGCAGTAGCACACTTGGGTAGAAGGCAAGTCCTTGCTGCATTCCCTCTTGTCCTATTACAACATGCATTTTAATTACACAATTATTTACTTCTTGCTTGCATTAATGTGATGGGACCCATGCTTAAGGTGTGACTAGTGTTGTATACCCTGAGCCTTGATCAACCAGGTTTTATCTTTATGTTGGGTAGCATTGCTAGAGCATACTTTGGGTGGTTTAATGGAACAATCTTTAATCTTGATTTATTTTCTGCTATTCATTCATGTCATACAAGAACACTATGCTTGTTTAATCGGAACATGGAGAACCACCCAGGAAAATTGAAAGACATCTAGGCCCTAAGTGGGTTTTGGTGTATTGAATGACAACTAGATTAAAGATCTAATGTCTTTGTTAAGCATGTGAGCAGGTTGCAACATATAAATAACAAAGCATGATATATGACATTGAACATCTATATGAGAAGACAAGCCATTGTTGTACTAGACGAGTTGAGGAATGGGTTATTGCCTCACATTGTAAAATGGCTCTATTTAAGGTTGAATATCATGGTTTTTGATATGTATGATCCCATGAAGCATATAGATGGTATATGACAAGCTAATGAAGGTTAAGATAGAGGCATATTGATATTGGAACATTGGATGGTTTTGGAGAAACATGAGAGAAACACTTACCACAACACATGCACCTAATGGTTTTGGAGCTTATTTTCAGTTGGAATGGATGCTCCTCTTAATAAGCTTTCCATAGAGTCCAAGATCATTGAATTCGGAGTCCGAAGTAAAAAGTTATGACTTTTTCTCCGAGGTGACATGTGCTGTCCAGTGAAGCTTCGGAGATTACGGGGAATTTTCCGGAGACTCCGGACTTTCCAAAGACTCCGGAAAAATTGTCCGGAATATCCGAAACTTTTGAACCTAATGGCTAGTTTTGGGGATCCCAGAGTATCCGGGGGTTTTTCCGGAAACACCAGGACTTAACAGCCAACGACAAGTTTTTGGATGATGGGTATAAATACCCTTCACCCTCTCCCATTTGTGGCTGCTGGTTCCCCACATGAAAAACACATCTCCACAGCCCTTTTAAGCCCTCCCATCTCTAGTATTGCAAGAGATTTGAGAAGAGAAGAGATTTGGGTGAGGGATTGAAAGATTGAGTGAAAGTTGAGCTAATCCATCCTTGAGCACTCGAGTTCATAGCAAGAGATCTTCGTGGTGTTTGTTACTCTTGGAGGGTTGCCTCCTAGACGGCTAGTCGTCACCCACAAGCTCCCAAGGTGTGGTGAGCTGTGGGAAAGTTTGTGAAGGTCTCGCTTCGCCTCCACAAGGGAAGAAGCTATTATAGTGGATCGGGGAAAGGGTTGAATGCAACCCGGCTTCGGTAGGAGAAGCACCCAACGGAGACTAGGATTCACACGGTGGTGAATCTGAACTTCGGTAAAACAAATCTTGTGTCTCTTGTTGGTCTACCTCACATTTACCTTGCTTTACATTCTTAGCTTGCTTTTGTCATATATTGTCGATCTACTTGGGTGTTAGTGCTTGTGAAGTGCAGGAGCCTAAGAACCTGCAAAGATCTCCACTCTGAGCCACACTTCAAGTTTGAGTTCATTTCAAGCAAGCAAGCAAGAAAAGATTTGGGGTTCCTCTCTGACTCAGGCAAATCCAGAAGTTCCGGATTTGCAATCCAGAAGTTCCGGGTTCTGAGAAAGAGAACTTGTATTCCGCTGCGCAGACGCTAGTCCAGAGATTCTGGACTTTCCAGAAACTCCGGAAAAAAGTCTGGAGTATCCGCACTTTGTTGATAAAATTGCTTTAAGTGGTGATTTTCAGGACTCGCCTATTCACCCCCTCTCTAGGTGACATCAAGATCCTTTCAATTGGTATCAGAGTTTGGTGCTCCGATTTGAGCTTAACCGCTTGGAGTTTAAGGATGTCGACTACTTGTGAGGTATCATTTGAGCCACTTCGGTTTGATGGCTCAAACTACTCTTCTTGGTCTGCTCATGTTCTTCATGTATTGAACACTTGGGGTCTGTTATTTGAGCGAGTTGTGGTCGCTAGCATCCTTCCTGATGATTTTGATAGTGAGGACACGTCCAACCTATCAAAAGAGGAAAAGGATTGTTTGCTCCACAACTCCTCCGTTATTAACCTCATGTTCAACAATGTGAGCAAGGTTGTTCAAGAAGTCATCTTCAACCACGAGGACATTTGTGATGATGCACATCTTATTTGGGTGGCACTCAAGGATATGTATACAAGTGCCAATGATGAGAACGAAGAGGAGGAGGATGGGTCAGTAGAGGAGTGCTTAACATCAACATCTTGCATTCCTCCACTAGAGACATCATCCCGGGACGAAAAGAATCACAACATCACAGCCACTGCCTCTAACCAGGCAAACTCGGTTGCACCGGTTTCAAAAACCGGTGGCACCGGGTTTGGCAGTGATCAGCACCAAGTTGCTTCGTCAAGCATCAGACTAACATCTCACCAACCTAGTGAGGTATCTACAGCTCCTAGTACTTCCTTACTATGTACTAACAATTTCAAGTCTCAAGTGACTAAAGGTAAAAGGAAGAAAGCAAGTGAAGTTGAGCAATTTGACTTCGAGCTCGACAAAATGACCAAGAAAGACAAGAAGAATGTGCTAGAGCTCATAAAGAGAGTAAGAAGGCAAGAAGATGAGCTCACAAGACAAAAGGCTTATCGTGACTCCTTCGAAGAACAATTGAAGAAGCTTAAGGAGTCAAGTGCCTCCTTATCTAGTAAATGCAAGGAGGACATTACCAAGGCATATGCTTGTGCTATTAACTCTCTATCTTGTGCAGCATCCTTGGAAAAGGAAAATCAAGCTCTCAAGGATCAACTTGATGAAATCACTTGCAAGTTTGTGAAACTACAAGGCACTCACATAGAACTTGAATATTCTCACGAGAGGCTTGTAGAATCACACACTTTGCTAGAAGTAGCAAATGGGGTTTTGGTAAACTTAGTTAAATCTTATACACCTCATTGCACAACTAGCACATCTACTCAATTTGAAAATGATATATCTTGTGTTAACCTATGTGGCCCAAAAGGCAAACCTTCTTGGTATGATTGTGTGATTGCAGAATCTTGTGATGACTCCATTGCTCAAGAAAATGATGATCTTATGCATGAAGTCGAAAGACTCAAGAAAGAGGTGGCTAAGTTTAAGGGAAAAGAAAAGGTACAACCTTCTCAAGATAACCGTAAGCCCATGGTGAAGAAGCTTGAGAAGAGGATAATCGTCACTAGATCAATCTCTCAATAAAGCCACAAGATCAATGATCACAACATTAGCAACAAAGAGAGGCTAGATCACATCAAGTGCTACAAGTGCTCACACATGGGACATTATGCATTCATGTGCTCATTCAAGGAAGAATACAATCCAAACCAATCCAAGAGGCAAAGAAGTCTTGCTCAGAGAAGATGCTTCGGTTGTCATGAGAAAGGGCACAAGATTAGAGCTTGTACCAACCGGTCAAAGGTTCCCTCAGGGAAACCCGGTGGCACCGGGTTTGCAAAACCGGTGGCACCGATTTCCACTGAGAAACCTCAAGTGAAGCTCAACAAGGGATTTTTGAAGGCTCAAGCTAAATACAAGGAGAATGATGACTCCATGACAAGTGTGAAGAAGATTAGCAACATCAAGCACAAGATTTGCTACACTTGTCGTCAAAAGGGACATCTTGGTAAGGATTGTCCAAATAGTAAGGATTCTAAGCTCAACCATGTTCATTACCAAAATAATATGCTTGAGAGGAACTCAAATGACTATTGTGCCTCTAGAGTGGTTGTATCACAAAGGAAGGGCACAAAGGCCATTTGGGTACCTAAGTCCTTGATCACTAACCTTGTAGGACCCAATGCACGTTGGGTACCAAAACATGCCTAAAAGGACTTTGCAAGTACTTTGAGCAGCATTGGAAGCTTGGTTCACTTGAGAAGATATTTATTTTCATTCATCTATATCTCAAGAGAAATTTTATGACTCATCAATAGAAAAGGACCAATTGATATAAATGAAAGAAATCTCATTCAATGCTCCTCCTATGATAAGTACCTCTCTTAGTAGCTGTTCATGATCATATGTAAAACATGCCCTTGTGCTAGTTTATCATATGAGATGGACAACCTACATATGGTCTCTTTAGCAAAATTATGTCAAACACCATTCGATGCTTTTAACCGCTTCATCTAGAAGCATTGAGTGATTTTTGCATGCGGGAACATATATGTAAGCTGAAATCAAGAAAAGGATAATCTATTTTTCAAAAAATGCAAAGATGCATAAATCTGGGAGAATCCGGTGGCACCGGGTTGGTGAACTCGGTAGCACCGAGTTTCCCAGGATCAGCAGAGGCTAAAGAGGAAAATATTGCAAATATCTCAAGACACATTATTCTTGATTCAAAATAAAAGAAGACTAAGCAAATATTATTTGTGAGCCTTTCTTGATCTCATTTCACATATTCTTATTTGCTTATATATTTTGACCAAAATGTGGAGCTTGCTACTCTAGTGCCTTAATTGAGCTAAAAGTGCATTTCGCAAGATTCAAATACTTGATGCACCTATCTAGGGGGGAGCTCACTTCACATTTTGTGTCTCTTGGTACTGACATTTCCTGCAAGACTTCATGTGTGTAGTTCAAGTGTGATGTATCCTACTTAAATATTCATATGCTCCACTTGAATAAATCTTATGGCAAGGATGTTGGTTGTGAGTAAGCCACATGACAAGGAGTGACAAGAGGAAGTTATTGAAAGACTAAAAAGTGCAAGCTAACTTATGTAAGTTCCTCTAAGTGAGAATTCTACATAATAGAGGCCAAGGTATGAAATCCTAAATTAAAGTAATTTAACTTATGCATCTAGGCCTTATTCTTGCTAGTGTGAGTTTTGGTATGCAAAGATGTCTAGTGTCGCCTTGAATTTGTTTCATGGTGATAGTTATGAGTTTTAGATATTTTGTTGATGCCTCACAGATTCATTGTTGGAAATTTTGTTTTTCTAATCGTGGCTGAAATTTCAGTAGAGGCATGAGCTAAATATGCTAAGACCTATCTTGGCTAGTAATCTTTGCATACTCTTTGTGACTTAGGATAGATTTTCAAAATTCACTAGCATGTGTAGGTGGTGTGCCTTTTGCAAAATATCTGAGTCTTGATCCTTTTAGATTGTGTCAAGTTGTTTCTAGTTATTGTTACCCTTGTTTGACTGTTGGTTAACCATAAATGGCAAGACTCTCTCAAGTTCAAAAGAAGCTACTCATTCTTATCTCAAGGGCTTGCAAACTTTGGATTTCTCACATTTCATCTAAATCTCTCAAATCCATATCTGAGACAAAGGACTGTGCAAAAATGGATATAAAGGGCAGAGAAAGAAAGTTGGAAGAAAATGGAAATGCAGATTTGAAAATATGGACAAAAGTCCACGGGTTAAGTGAAACCTGGTGGCACCGGTTTCTGAAAACTGGTGCCACCGGTTTCTGTCAGCAGTAAAAGGATAAGACCCGTGACTCACCCTACACAGTCACCGTTCACCCTCATTCACCCCCACGACCCAAAATAGTAAAAGGAATGGAAGAGAAGGGGATTCCATGGTGATTTGAGGAGTGGACCGTGGGATTCAAGGTTCGAAGCAAGAATCCGGTCCTCCAACCCGGTGGGATTGGATTCCCCTCAGTTCTAGGGCTGCATCAACTCTTCAACCATGTTAGGAGGTACTCTTTGTGGAGTTTATGCCCGATCTACTTCTCTAGGACCTATCGCTTGGATTCCTTTGGTAGAATGGCATATGTTTGGTCCTAGAACAGATTCCAATCACTGGTTTAAGGATTCCATGGCAGCATTGTTGGGGGCATGACCTAGGGTTCATGCTGAACCCTGTGTCACCGAGTTTCACAACTCGGTGGCACCGGTTTTGGCGCAGAGGGTCTGTCCAGTTTGAGATTTTTGCTCGAGAAAATTCAATTGCATATATTTGTGACAGAGAAATGTTCCTAAGGGCTATATGTATCTGGTTATGTCACAGATCCAAGGTTTGATCATATTTATGGGAGGAGACATCCTAGAACAAAGAATGCAAATTTCGAGCTCAAAAGAAGAGAAGGAACTAGCAGCACTCATGAGATTGCAGAAGAAGTGACAGTATAGCCTAGAAGGTCAAAAAGGGCAGCAGGGAGAGTTAATCTTCCTAGAGGTGCTATGCGCATTGAGGACTCCGAGTATGAGTCAACCTCTAGTGATGATGATGAGGAGAGCCCATACAGGCAGGAACTGTCAGGGGGTGAGACCTGGACAGATCCGCAAGGGGGCGACCCAAGCAGTTGTAGGTTAATTGGAGGGGATTGAGAACTAAGAGCGTAGGTGGTAGTTCACATATGGAACTCGGAACACGGCAAGAATGGCGATGAACATGGGGGTTTAGACTGGTTCGGGGCTCCGGAGAGTGAAAGCCTACGTCCAGTATGGGGTGGAATTATGCGTGGAAGGGAAGTCCCCTCGAATGGAGCTCTAGGCCGCCTTATATGGTCAGCGGGCTAGGGCTTCCATTCGAGGTCGGTGGACCCTTATCGGGGTCAATTACAAATCAGGAAGGCTATCCTCCTTGATTACAGGGTGAATCCCACGATCTGCGGACCTACAGGCAGTGCCGGGCCACGACCTAGAAGCTCGCCTTGCGCCTCAAGCCCGGCGGATCCTCTGGGATCTGGATAAGGTCTTGTGGAGTCTTCCAAGGTCGCCGGGGTTGTGGATAAGGTCTTCGGGCCCACTTGCAGGTCGGCGGGGCTTCTGGCAGGTCGGGTCCACTTGACAGGGACCTCTGGGACCCTGGTCGGTGAGGACCCATGGGTACCCATGTCTCTCAAGCCCCCGATTGACGTGTAGGCGTAGCGGCCGAGGCGAGGTTATGTCGAAGAAGAGGCTAAGACACGACGTCGTCAAGGTAGCGTAGGGTGCATGGTGATCCAAAAAAGAAAGAAATCCCCTTCAGCGCGCACGAAGTCGAACATCGAGCTCCTGGATCGCAGGTCTAGAAGGTCAGAGTGAAGGCAAGGCACTGTCTTTGAAGAACCGCCGACCTGACCTGAGTCAAGCAACCAGGAAGGAATCATCGTGACCTCGAAGAAGGTCCCTCTGCCGACCCAAGGGAGGTCGAGCGAGGAAGTGGTGGAAGCGGGCTTCCAGTAGGTCGTCGTGACGTAGAAAAGGAGGGCGTCGTAAGACGCACTCATGGAGTAGCCCCCGAGCAGTAAGACGACCAGGATGGTCGGGTTGATGCTTGAAGAATAAATAAATAGAGAACCTGCGGCCTTCCACTTTCCTTAAGATGCTCTGCCTGCCGAGTAGGACAAAACTACTGGAGTCTTCGACTAAGGTGCCAGGCGCCAGCGGCCTTGTCGCGTAGTGCACCACGGGTGTACTGTACAGTCACGGGACCTGCCTCCAAACAGAGCTGCAGTCACTGCCCGCCGAAGACAAGAGCTGTCAGGATGTCGCCAGGTGAGTGACAGACGCGCCGACGCTTCCTGCGGGTGAACAGGGACCTCATGCTTCTTGTGGTAATAGTGACTGGATAAGGACGCCACGCCAGCTGAGGTGCAGGCAGGATCCGAGACCGAGCTCCGCGGCTATAAATAGGCAACCACAGAGCTCGCCACTTGATCCAGATAGAGGAGGCATGGCGAAGCAGCTTAGTAATTTTTTAGTGCCTTAGGCTTGTGTCCGTCCACCAGAGTGTAGCGCTAGGTTATCGTCATCCGGAGCTAGAAGAATGCTTGCGAAGTTGGGAGAGTTCCATTAGCCGCTTCACCCGCGCCCAGCGGGGAATCCAGGTGCAGCATGGGGCAGTACATGCCTTGACAGGCCTTGTGAGCGGAGGCCTGAGGTGAAGCTGGAGGTCGTCATGCTGCATCGGGGAAGGCCTGAGGTGACACTGGCTCAATTTGGAATCTTGTGAGGGAACCCAAACGTAAGTATGGGTGCCACAGGAAACCTTCTGGGGCTAGAGTAGAGGTGGCTGTGTGGCAGCTGCGACCTCGGCGGTGGTGGAGGTCTCCAAATAGGTCCTGAAGCTAGAAGAAAACTTGCGACGTGCTTCATCAGTCTAGGTTGCGTCGTATGCACCATGTAAGGTAGATCAGGACCTTTGATACATTTGTATCTTGTAATTGGCCATGGGCCATAGTCCTTTGTAGCTTACGAAGCTTTTATACACATGTTTGCATGGCAAACGATGAGTCTTGAGTGTTGTGTGGAGGCGCCTGGGCGGCAATGGCGTGGCCAAGGTCCCAGCAGGGCTGTAAAAGCACGCCAACCTTCAGAAGGTCATAGCTATCGACGAACAGACCCGTGCCGACCTGAGTCAACACGGCCGTTGTGTAATGACACAACACAGGGCATCAACCTGAAGGCTGTAGGTCTTGATCGACCTAGAAGGCAGCGGGGCCTCAGCAAGGAGCTGTTATTGAGACCAAGAGGTCGCCAACGGGCAGTAGAGCCTTTAAGCACAGAGCCGTTGGTAGAATTAGCCGTTGTAGGTCGAAGCGACCTAGAAGGCATATAGGCAGCTGGGCCTAGGGAGACGTGGTGTGAACCCGCCGTTTGGAGGCCGAGGTGACCTAGGAGGCTGTCGGGCTCTTGACGACCTCGGGGAGGTGGTGGAGCTGGTCCATAGGTCGTCTGCGGGTCGTGACGACCTAGAGGTTAGCATCAGAAATATCATGATTGGGGGGGGCTTGAATGTGGGGCATAACGAGTCCACGTCCGCCGGGGTGTTGACCGAAAGGCCGACGTACGTAGATTCCCGCACGGAACTAGCCGTTACTGCCTTTTTCCGTTAGGCTGAAAGAGCCATTGAAAGATAGATCTGCGGGGGGCGTAGATCCGTTGGGTTGCCGTGACTTCCGCTGGAGAGATGTTGGGCGCAACGGCCCATAGTGCCGCTGGGGCCCAACTATAAAAGGCCGAACCGCGGGCTGGGGACCTCCACTTGCTTTTATTTCCGCTCCGCGCTTAGGGTTGTGCTGCCGCTCGACTGTTCCAGCAAGATTCGCTACGCCGTCGTGCTTAGGTCCGCCACACCTCATGCCCTCGCATGCGAACGAAGACGCTTGTAGTGTTTAGAGCCAAATCCACCGGAGTAGAGGAGGAGAAGATGGAGCCCGCGCTTGCACCAGCGCCGGAGACCATCCGGGAGCCGTCTGTGGTGACAGAGGAGCAGATCCAGGCCTTGGCGACCCGCGGGTTGTTAAGGCCCAAGGCGGAGGTGGCCTGGAGGTCGGCGGCGGGCGAGGTGTTCCCCACCGAGGGGACCGGGGAGACCGTCATCTTCCTGGCGCACATCGAGCACGGGTTTGGGGTCCCAACCGGCGACTTCTTCCGCGGCCTCCTGTTTTTCTACAAGATTGACCTGGTACACCTCGTCCCCAACGCGATTACCATCATCTCCTCCTTCGTCCACCTCTGCGAGGCCTACCTCAGGATCCCACCGCATTTCCATTTGTGGCGGCATTTCTTCGAGCTGAAGAAGACGGGCAGGTCCGACGTCATGGGGAGCGTCGGGTTCATGCTGCGCCGGTACATGAAGCCGGAGTACATTGACCTGGTGCTACCTGACAACACCACTGGCTGGAAACAGGGGTGGTTCTACCTCGACAACCCAGCGTCGGCGCTCCCCACCAGGTCCGGGCGCGCTCCCGTGCCGTTCCCTGAGTGGACCAACCAGCTGACGTCGCAGGAAACTGAGGAGCTGCGGCCGCTTCTGGAAGACCTTGAGAGGCTCAAGACGGAGGGGCTGACCGGCGGCGCCATGGCAATCAGCTTCAACCGCCGGTTGCTCCAGCCCATCCAAGACCGGGTACACCCGGCCTACGAGTACTAGGGGCAATCTGACCCCACCCGGGTCATTCGGCGCAAGGTCTCCAAGGAGGAGATGGTGGCGCGGGTGAAGAACATCTTCGCCGGGCACATCCGCAACCGGACGTGCCCCAAGGCGCGCAGCGTGTATCGTCCCTGACACCGATGCAAGTGTTGCGGTTCTCGAAGAACCGGTTGGTGTAGTCGCGGAGCCACTCGTTGGGCTTCATGGTGACCCTCCTGAGGTTGAAGGCGTTCCCAGGGTGATTGTAGGTCGCCTGGAAGTTGGACGTGAAGGCCTGGGACAGGTCGGCCCAAGAGGTGATGCTGCCAGTCGGGAGGTTGTTGAGCCAGAGTGACGGCGCGTCACCCATCACCAGCGGGAAGTACGCCGCCATGTGGTCGAAGTTGCCGCCGGCCGCCTTTACAGCAACGTAGTAGGTCGACAGCCAGATGTTGGGGTCGGAGCGGCCGTCATACTTCTAGATGTTAGGCTTGAAGTTGTCGCGGTAGGCCACCGACCTAAGGCGAGGAGCCAGCGCGGGGAAGGCGGTGATACCTATGTCGTCAGCGCCATCTCTGGCTTGAGCACCGCCTCTGCTCTGCGCAGGGGCGACGATCTGGGACCGGGGTTGGTGATCTGGATTCGGGGCACCACCCTCCGGATGGCTGTAGTCCGCCTCGTACTGAGCACGACGCCTGTTCTCGACGTCGTTACGGTCGTGCTCCTCGCGTTCCATGATGCGGTGGACGGCGCTGGGGGGGCCGTACTCGCGGTCGTACTGCGTGCGACGTCGTAGCTCTTGCTCCTCACGCTCGCGGTGGCACTGGTCGATGTAGCCATGGGCGTCGCGAGCGTGCCTGTTCTTGTCGAGGTTGGCGCGCAGGTCGCCGTCCTTGGCACCGTTCACCCGAGGCTGATCTGGATTGTTTTGATCGACCTCCTCCTGGATGAGGGGGAGGTTGCTGCGCGTAGGTTGATTAGATCGACTGCGCGAATGACGGCTTGACGAAGATGTAGCGGACTTGGCTGCTGCGCTCTTCTCCTCCACCAGGGCCGTGGCAACCCGAAGGTAGGCCATGGCTGCTTCGGCCTCGGGTGTAGGGTTAGCTTGCTGAAGGCGCACCATGGCAGCACCCAGGTTGACCTGGGGGCTATTGAACGTCGGTAGCCCCACTTCCTCGAACTCAAGACGAAGGTCTCGAGCGCAGGGGGGTACCGCGCGGCGCTGCTCTTCTACCGCGCCTCCTCGGCATCTGTCGCACCACGACGTGGTGGTTCATTCTCGGAAACCACCAACACCCGGCGAAAGATGGGACCTGAGTCGTTGGGGGAGACGTGGACCCGGACCTTCTGGAACTCGCCACCATCCAGAGGCGCGGGAGCTCGCGTGGTACGGGGGGTGCGCTCCTGGTCAATCTTCTTCCGCAGTTGGTAGCCACGGAGAGTATGTTGTGCGCCCTTATGGTATGTGCACGGCACGTCGAGCGGGTCGCGGCGTGCGCGGAGCTCGGGCTTGAGGTCGCCAGATGGACGCCGCCGCCCAGATTGGATCTGGGAGGACTTGATTGCCTGGCGAGCGTAGACGTCGCTGGGTGGTCGCAGACTGAAGGGGAAGGTCCCATGGCGCGACGCGATCTGCGTTGAGCGCAGGGCTCTCTCGCAGATCTGGAGGGTATCCTCCATCATGCCGATGACGCGCTCCATTCCCTGAACAATGTCATAGGGTTTGGGCGTGTGGGTCTCCGATGCTAGATCGAAAATGAGGGTCGCAACGGGTGCCGTCGCGATCTGCGCAGCGGCCACCGGAGAGGTCGTGGCCGCCGGAATGGTCGAGGTCGCCGTGAAGGAGCCAAAGCAGATCTCCACGGGGTTGGTGAGGATGTCCGCCATGCTTGCCGGGAAAACGACACCAGATCGGGCCACCATGCTGCACAGCGAGTTCCCGATCTCCCCTACCTGGCGCGCCAACTGTCAGGGGGTGAGACCTGGACAGATCCGCAAGGGGGCAACCCAAGCGGTTGTAGGTTAATTGGAGGGGATCGAGAACTAAGAGCGTAGGTGGTAGTTCACATATGGAACTCGGAACACAGAAAGAATGGCGATGAACACGGGGGTTTAGACTGGTTCGGGCCTACGGAGAGTGAAACCCTACGTCCAGTATGGGGTGGAATTATGCATGGAAGGGAAGTCCCCTCGAATGGAGCTCTAGGCCGCCTTATATGGTCAGCGGGCTAGGGCTTCCATTCGAGGTCGGTGGACCCTCATCAGGGTCAATTACAAAGCAGGAAGGCTATCCGCCTTGATTACAGGGTGAATCCCGCGATCTGCGGACCTACAGGCGGCGCCGGGCCACGACCTAGAAGCTCGCCTTGCGCCTCAAGCCCGGCGGATCCTCCGGGATCTGGTTAAGGTCTTGTGGAGTCTTCCAAGGTCGCCGGGGTTGTGGATAAGGTCTCCGGGCCCACTTGCAGGTCGGCGGGGCTTCTGGCAGGTCTGGTCCACTTGACAGGGACCTTTGGGACCCTGGTCGGTGAGGACCCATGGGTACCCATGTCTCTTAGGAACCCACTCCTCCCGAGTCACCTATAGCAGCTGCTCAGCGCAAAAGGAAGGGCAAAAATATCCGCACAGCTAGCCATGAGCACAGTCAGGGCACCAGAGAGGATGACAGTGATGATGATTATGAGGACATCTTAGTTCTTGGACCACAACCAGTTGAGGATGATGGTGAGACTCACTTCAATATTAAAATGAGGCCCCCATTGACCCTGAGCAACGCAACATAGTCAACTATAAGGGAAGGGGCATGACAGAGAGGGCAAGAAAAGAAAGGAAAACGAATCCCATAGAAATTGGTGGAAGAAATTTGGATTATAGATTTGGCACAAAATTTCATCAAGACTATTATGCAAGTGCCATCATCAAGAAAGACTACCCTATTGCTCGCTCAGAATACATTGATTGGGGATTCATGACAGACTTGGAGGATCCAAGGATTGCTGAAATTATTTATGAGTGCAAGAGGAAAAATATCTATGATATCATGGATTTTGCTAAGTCATGGAACAATGAGGTGATTGCACAATTTTATGCCACATGTTACTTCACCACTTGGAAAGATGAGAAAATTGTGCATTGGATGACTGAGGGAAAATGGTTTGGTATCACTTACACTCAGTTTGCCTCTCTACTTGGGTTTGATGAAGAAGATAATACAAGGGTGAAGATTCATCGAGATCATGACATGGATAAGGAAGAGATGAAATTCATGTATATTCCGGGACAAGAATTGAACTATGGTCGGGTAAATGGCATGCTACCATTCTATGCATACTTGCACCACATGTTTAGAAAGACACTTGCTCCTAGAGAAGGGGATCAATCAAATGTGTCAAACTATGGGAGAGATTTGCTGAAATACATGAGCCCTAGTGAGCCGGAATTTAGTGTTGTGGACTATATTTGGGAAGAAATTCATACCATCTCAGGCTCACCACAAAAGAGTTGTGGATATGCTCCTTATCTCATGCTTATCATTGAGGCAATCACCAACTACACATTTGAGTATGGTCACGAGCATAAGCCTTTTCATTTGAAGAATGATGTTGTGGTACCTTCCCTAGCTGAATTGGCAAGTGCACAAGCTAATATTGAAGGCCAAGACGTCCCCAACTAGCCCGCTGCTGCTGCTGCTGCACCATCTAGGGCAGCAAGGCCTTCATATGGTCAATGGCGTGGACGTGGGCAACAACATGTGCAAAAGCCCCCCTCTCCGCTTAGAAAGTTGTTCAATTTTTGGTGTAGGTCTTGCATCAGAGCGAGTGATGCTGTTCACAAGGAAAGACAACATAGGAAGAGGGATTCAAGGATGATAAAACTCATGTATGAAAATCCCTCTCCCACAAATAGGCCTCCCATTCCACATGCACCTTTCGATGATGAAGATAGTGAGCCGGAGACCTTTGAGAGCATTTGGGACAAGTCACAACAAGTTGATCCGGCAACCAACAAGGACTATTGGGATAGAGCCTATGGAAACACATACTACAATCCAACCTTTGGAGGAATGTATAGTGCTCGATCTTCATATTCAGAGGCACCTTTCATGGGCACACAAGGGCAAGGCACATCCTCTATCATGCCTCAGGTGGATCCTAATGCACAAGGAAGTTCAAGCGTTGTTGGTGGATACTACTATGGTAGCCTATTTGGCTCGGTTAATCCATATGAGGGAATGACGTCTCACCTTCCTCCATTTCCACCTCCACCATCTTTTGTGCCTCCAAGTCAATTTGTGCCACCACCTCAAGATGATGATGAAGAAGAACCATGAGCAGCTGTCAAAGAACCCCCAGGACCTTTTATGGGTGATAGATGACAAAGGGGGAGAGATTGATCGATTAAAAGCTCAGCTATGTGTTTCTGTCAGGCAAAACCGGTGGGACCGGATTGCAGATCTTGGTGGCACCGGATTCAAGTGGTGGTTTTGGCTGTTGGATGCAACATGTCCTTGTAATAAAATTCTCTTAAGCTTCAGTTGGACTTGAGAACAATTGTTTGTGTGCCTTATTGTGTGTTGAACCTTCTTATGCTTATTAAGACTCATTTGCATGTTAGTGTGAATTTTATGGGTGATGTATTGCTTTTTGACAGGGTTGCCTGGGCAAAACCAGTGGCACCGAGTTTGGCAACTCGGTGGCACCGGGTTGGCCAGGCAGCACTGCCATTTCTTTGCTTTATTTGTTGAAGTGCTTAGTTAGTGCATGCATCACGGTTTAATTGTTCACACACTTGTTTTGCACCCCACTGTTGCAGATATTTAGGGGGAGCTCCATATTTTCTTGAAAATGTGCAAACTGGCATTTAAGGCCAAATATTATGAATTCCATTCATAACACATTAAGGGGGAGCTCAACCTAAATCTGAGTTTTTAAGCTTTATTGAATATTTTTTGTAAGCTTTAATCAAGGTTGTCATCAATCACAAAAAAGGGGGAGATTGAAAGACATCTAGGCCCAAAGTGGGTTTTGGTGTATTGAATGACAACTAGATTAAAGATCTAATGTCTTTGTTAAGCATGTGAGTAGGTTGCAACATATAAATAACAAAGCATGATATATGACATTGAACATCTATATGAGAAGACAAGTCATTGTTGTACAAGATGAGTTGAGGAATGGGTTATTGCCTCACATTGTGAAATGGCTCTATTTAAGGTTGAATGTCATGGTTTTTGATATGTATGATCCCATGAAGCATATAGATGGTATATGACAAGCTAATGAAGGTTAAGATAGAGGCATATTGATATTGGAACATTGGATGGTCTCTTATTGAAGGAAGAAGCTTTTTATAATCAAAAGGGATATTTAAGTTAAAAAGGAAGGCATGATCTCAATTGAATTTCACTCTTAATGTTGAATCAAAGCTAAACTCAAATTGGCATCGAATGGATGAAAAAATCAAGCAAGGGATTAGCAACGAGGTACTAAGCTAAGGTTGGCCGAGTAGTGACTTGGACCATGTGCTTGGCTAGGGTGAAGTGGCTATAGCTTGGAGAGTTTCGAGGTATCAAGTCGAGCCTAACTGAGTGAAGCAATGAAGAAGCATTATATATTCTTTGAGTCATGTGAAGGGTGACTTGATCAAGAATTGGGTTTCATTCTTGTATGGTGATCAAAGTCACTAGCTCAAGGTAGAAGTGCTCAAATGAATGATACATTGATGGATGAATCTCTCAAATGGATATATTGTTCAAGTATGGCGATTCATGAAGATGAAGCTCAAGAGTTCTAATATTGCATTTATATTTGATCTTGAGTATAGGTATGCCGTACTATCAAGAGGGATGCAACGTGGATAGCTTTGCTTATGTCTCGGTGCTCAAACCTAACCTCCCAAGTGCTATCATGAGAGAAACACTTACCACAACACAAGCACCTGATGGTTTTGGAGCTTATTTTCAGTTGGAATGGATGCTCCTCTTAATAAGCTTTCCATAGAGTCCAAGATCATCGAATTCGGAGTCCGGAGTAAAAAGTTATGGTTTTTTCTCCGAGGTGACCTGTGCTGTCCAGTGAAGCTTCGGAGATTCCGGGGAATTTTCCGGAGACTCCGGACTTTCCAAAGACTCCGGAAAAATTGTCCAGAATATCCGGAACTTTTGAACCTAATGGCTCGTTTTGGGGATCCCGGAGTATACGGGGGTTTTTCCGGAGACTCCGGGACTTAACAGCCAACGGCTAGTTTTTGGATGATGGGTATAAATACCCTTCACCCTCTCCCTTTTGTGGCTGCTGGTTCCCCACATGAAAAACACATCTCCACAACCCTTTTAAGCCCTCTCATCTCTAGTATTGCAAGAAATTTGAGAAGGGAAGAGATTTGGGTGAGGGATTGAAAGATTGAGTGAAAGTTGAGCTAATCCATCCTTGAGCACTCGAGTTCATAGCAAGAGATCTTCGTGGTGTTTGTTACTCTTGGAGGGTTGCCTCCTAGATGGCTAGGCGTCACCCACAAGCTCCCAAGGTGTGGTGAGCTGTGGGAAAATTTGTGAAGGTCTCGCTTTGCCTCCGCAAGGGAAGAAGCTATTTAGTGGATCGGGGAAAGGGTTGAATGCAACCCGGCTTCGGTAGGAGAAGCACCCAACGGAGACTACGATTCACACGGTGGTGAATCCGAACTTCGGTAAAACAAATCTTGTGTCTCTTGTTGGTCTACCTCACATTTACCTTGCTTTACATTCTTAGCTTGCTTTTGTCATATATTGTCGATCTACTTGGGTGTTAGTGCTTGTGAAGTGCAGGAGCCTAAGAACCTGCAAAGATCTCCACTCTGAGCCACACTTCAAGTTTGAGTTCATTTCAAGAAAGCAAGCAAGAAAAGGTTTGGGGTTCCTCTCTGACTCAGGCAAATCCAGAAGTTCCGGATTTGCAATCCAGAAGTTCCGGGTTCTGAGAAAGAGAACTTGTATTCCGCTGCGCAGGCGCTAGTCCAGAGATTCCGGACTTTCCAGAAACTCCAGAAAAAAGTCCGGAGTATGCACACTTTGTTGATAAAATTGTTTTAAGTGGTAATTTTCAGGACTCGCCTATTCACCCCCCCTCTAGGCGACATCAAGATCCTTTCAAAAACCGTACAACCACAAGACATATGGCTCTGTCTAGGCTGAATAGCTAGAAACTTTGATGTTGTAGCAACCTTACCTGAAAGGGACCAATTGGGAGGTGTTGTCGGAGTATAGACTTGCTCTAGCGGTGAGTCGAGTTTGTTTATTTATGGTGGGGTATTGACCCGCTAGGGAGCTTTATGCCCTGCTTCGTCCTGAAACCTAGTGGGTTGTTGCTCATTGGAGAATCTTCGTAAAGGCCTCGTAGCGTCCCTATACAACCACACCTCGGTAGTGTGGTATTGTGCCTACTTTTGCACAGCGTGGTTGGGTCCAAAACTCTTTTGAGTTTTTACGCGACTTGTGGTGAAAGTGTACAACCTCTGCAGAGTGTAAAACTAACTAGTTAGCCGTGCTCACGGTCAAGAGCGGCCTGGACCCTCACATGATTAATCCTATGGAAGATGGAACTTATAAACCTGTGCATTTCATTCTATGGTTCTTATGCATTTATTAAGTGGGTTTTGGTATACACTTACACTTGCTAGTAATAGTTGCTTAATAAAATTTGACCAACTAAAATGCTGATCTACTTTGCAACCACAAGCCTTCCACCATAAAGCCTTTGCATGTTGTTATAGTGTTTTTCCCTTGTTGAGTACGACATGTGCTGATGCTTGCTGTTTTATATTGCATCTACACAACCCGGCTGTTGCTCAGACGGATGTTTTGAGGATTTCCCTGGTGGATTCGACGAGTTCTAGGCGTTTGCTCCTTCAGTCAGCTGCCTGTGGTGGACGACTATGTTTATCTTTCTGCTGTTAGCTACTTGTTCGTGTGTTACTTTAAAGACTTTTGGTCATGTAATAAAGTTAATACTTTCTTTTTGATAAGCACTGTCTTTTGGTTATCACTATGTCGATACACGTGTGTAACTTGATCCTGGCGCACATGTATTTAATGCATTCGGGTTTGTCTTTAAATCCGGGTGTGACATAGTGGTACCAGAGCCGTGTTGACTGTAGGACGTTAGCCTAGTTAGAATGGTCGAATTTAAGGATTATAAAACTTAGAAGCCTTTCTTATCACCTGCTTACTTTAATTCTGACTTATTAATCCTACTCTTGCTTTTACCTCACCCTTGATTTCTTCTTGCTCCTTTACCTTGTGCTTGCTATCTTTTATTCCTTATCACTTGGTCTTGCTATCTATCTCACTCTGCACGTGTTCACTGCACCTACAGATGGTTCATCGCTTGAAGGCCTCACACGCAGGTGCTGTCCACCAGTATGCCCCCCAGGAGGAGTACAATGACTACCATGAGGGTGACACCGATGAGGAGATAGTGATGGATGCACTCCCTATAGCTGCCCCAGAGCCCATCATTATGTCAGATGATGAGGAAGATCCAGAGGTGGTGATTCCAGAAGGGGAAGAGCAAGCTGACCAGCAAGGCCAGGAAGAGCAGGCGCCAGGTGATGGTCAAGGTGATCACCATAAGCAAGTGGAGGAGGATGGAGAGCAAGAGCAAGCTAACCAGCAAGGCCCAGTGGGAGGTGAACCAGCTGAGAAGGCGATGTGGAAGATATACTACTACAAGATGGATGGGGTAGGCTTCCCCATGGCTGATAAATTGAGAGCTATGGTACATCGCTTGGGCTATGACAAGGCCCCAGTCTACCACTGCTAGCTCTGGACTCACCCATGGTTTGAGCCCCACTGGGAGGTTGCAGCGATCCTGCATGAGTATGTGCCATTCCAGGGAGAAAAGGAGATAACCAGGCATGAAGATGTGGCTCACAGGACCACCATGGATGCAGGCATCGCAGAAGCAGCACGGAGGGCACTCTATGTACTCTCCCACAAAGAGCATGCTAGGTTGGAGGACACCCACTGCAGATACACACCTTACAGAGCAAGTGGAGAGGCCAAGACCTACATCGCTCCAGCTCCAGCTTATGAGGGAACGCTGAACAAATGTCCGGGGTTTGCTAGCTGCTGTCAACACTGCCTTGGATGACACCAACAACACCCTCTATGCGGCACAGTAGCGGATCCTTACTCTGGAGGTGGAAAAGCGTGCTTTGGAGGCTGCATTATTGAACAGGGAACAACCAGGCGACTATGAAGCTGCAGAAGCACACACCTCTCCATCACCCAAGAGGCCACGCTACGACTCCCCTGACGCCCGCACGAAAGACATGCCGTGGGAAGATAGTCCTTAGGTTTAAGTTTAAGTTCAAGTTAGGGTCTTTTGTAATTGATAGAACGAATGGTTAAAGTGTGCTTAGTTTAGGAGTGTGGTTGAATGCTTGGTTTTGTGTTAAATGATTGAGCTGGATTTTTGTGTGAGTGCAATGTATTGTGGAGTGATGACCACAATGACATTGGTTTAGAAATAAAGCTTGTTTAGTGGGTTTAAGTTCTGTTTCTACCATCTCTTAATCTTGCATCTACTTAATCCTTATCAAGTCTTTACTTATATATCTTGGAATCTATCTTGCTGCAAATCTGTTCTCGTCAACCTTCGACACAGCGGTAGTGTTTTGATAATATCTCGAGCTACAGAGCTCCGATTGATGCAAAACCAGTTGGTTTTGTTCACAAATTGCATAAGTGAATTTCTATCAAAAATTCAGCCCCATCCAGTGAGAGCCAGGTGTGGTTCGAGGACGGTGGATGGTCGCTTCCTGGTGTGATGAGTGATTGACAACGTGGTGTGGACTGATTCTTGGCTAAGTATTGCAGGTGCAGGTTGCGGCTTGACTGGTGCAGGTGCAGGTGAAGAACAAGCACGAAAGGTCGTTGCCGGTGAGGCCTCCAGGTGTGGAGAAGACAAGTAGGCTTGGTTCGAGGGACCCGGTGGCCAGCGGGGTCAAGCGCGGGCCGCATGGTGGCAAGAACGGCAAGATGAAGTCATGGACGGTTTCTTGGTTGAGCCTCAAAACCAAGGTCAAGCCGGGACTACGTGGGAGCCGAGTCATGAGTGGTGATTGGCGGAGGCTACACCGAGTTCGCGGGGTTTCCGGTGGTTCACTAGAAAACCACTGGGTTCCTTGGTTGATCCACAAAGCCAAGACCGAAGAACCGAAGACGGAGGTGCAGCAGCTCCAGACCGGTCTGACCGGTGGGTCTGACCGGTGGGTACCGGTCTGACCGGTGAGGAGCACCGGTCTGACCGGTGTGCGACGACGCAGTGCGGAATCTTCGAAGCGGAGGACACGCGTCGGGATCGCAAGGCTTGCGTCGAGGCTAAGCAAGTTTGCGGTCGCTGGGCATCCGTCCGATGGTGCGAAGACAAAGACTTCCAATTTCGCCCTCGAGGGGCATGTATCCCTAGTTAGCTAGTAAGGGTATTTTCGTCTTTCGGTTGCCTCCATATAACCCAAGTGGTGTGAGGATGGCAGCCATCTCTTGGAACCCTAGCTCATTTGGTTTTCCTATTTTCCTTCCTATTTTCTTAGGATTTTCGTAGGACTAGCTTGAGAGCTTCATGGTGAGATCTTGTGAGAGGGAAGGATGATCGGGCGGAAAGCTAGACCTTGTATGAACCTCTTTGGTATGTATAGATGATTCGGCGTGGTTCCTCAAGGCTTGGATGTGTCTTTCCCATTTCTCCTTTTTGGTGATTTTCGGAGCCCTTTCTTGGCGATTTTCTTGGAGCGATTTCGAGGCCTTTCTCTTTGGGATTTGGTGGGGGATGTATGCATGAACCCTTCGTGGTTCTTTTCCCTTTGATTCCCCTTCCAAATCCGTGAGCAAAGGGGCTCGATTTTGGGGTTTTCGTGGCTCTAGGGTTAGAGGCGTTCTTGGTGGGATTTCTTCGATTCCTCTTGATTTGACAAGTTTTGGTGGACCAAATCTTGGCTATGGAGTACCCATGAGGTGTTCCTACTATCCCCAAAGTCTTGTGCAAAATCGTGGAGCGAATCGGGAGATCGGGAGTTGGATTTGGGGGAGTTGACTCGCCAGCTCTGTTCATCCCGAGCTGCCCAGGCACGACCGGTCTGACCGGTGCTCTTGACCGGTCTGACCGGTGCTAGCCCTTGGTGGGTTTTTGTCTCGGGGAATAGCCTTGTCCGTGTGGTTTTGTCCCGTGGTCCTGCTGATCAGTTCTTGGCGTGTTTGGAGTTGTTTTGCTAGGTTTTGTGAGGGGTTCTTCTTCCTTCCAGGTTGTGTTTCGAAGGTGGTTTTTGTTCCAGGGCCTAGAGGAGTCACTGAGGCTTCCTGGAACGTTTGCTGTGTGGCTGCTGTAGCCACCGGCCTGACCGGCTCTGTCCACCGGTCTGACCGGTGTCACCGGTCTGACTGGCGTAGGTCATCGGTCTGACCGGTGTAGCACAGGCAGCAAGCCGTGCAAGTTTCCGCTGTGTGTTTTGGTGAGTTCTGGCTCGGAGGGTTGAGTGTTGGTTCCTAGGACCAGTAGCACTCCAGTGGCTGCGTGGTCTTGGCCAACTTGGGTAGTTGGGTCGAAGACGTGAGTTGGAAGCCGTGTTCGTCTTGTTGGAGTTCTCATCTCCTTCGAGAAGAATTTTTATCAGCTCCCATTCACTCCCCCCCTCTCTGGTTCGCCTAATCGGTCCTTCAATTGGTATCAGAGCCGGTTCGGGTCTTTATTGACTCTTACCAGTCTAAGATCCAAAGATGGTGTACCAGGAACGGGGTTCGGGTCCTCCGCACTTCGATGGGAAGAACTACCAGATGTGGCAAAGGCGGATGGCGGCGTTCCTCCGCGGAAAGGGTCAGATCCTTTGGGATGTCACGGTGAACACAGCTTATGTTCATCCGATGAACTTCCTTGCTCCAGGATCGAGGGATATGTTCGAAGCCAACAACAAGGCTGTCGACTACTTGTTTCGTGCTTTGTGTCAGCCTGAATTCGATCGGGTTCAGACAGAGGACTTAGCTTGTAGGATTTGGGAGCAGTTGAAGGATGCTCATGCTGGGAATGCTCAGGTTCAGGCTCGGATGTACGCGACTTACCGGAGAGAGTACGAGAACTTCACTCATCTCCTCGGCGAGTCCGTCGATGCCCTTTTTCAGCGATTTACGGTCGTTGTGAACAACATGAGAGCCAATGTGGACGTCCTCCCATACAATGATCATGATAGAGCCGTGAAGCTCTTGCACTCGTTGGATCGTACCGTATGGGACGGGAAGTTTGAGGCTATTGTTGAGTCCGAGAAGTATGACACCTTGACGGTGAATGAGCTGTTCTCGAAGCTCAAGTCGGCTGAGTTGGACCGTGGTATGACAGCCAAGATCGAGAGCCCGACTGATTCTCATAGTCTCGCTCTCGTTAGTGGCAAAGGAGCTAAGTCTAACGCTAACGCATCCTCCAGGATGTACTCTCTGTCTTCTTTGATGTCTTTGCCAGACGAGGAGTTCGACGTGCTTGGAGAGGACGAGCTGGCGTTGCTGACCAGGCGGTTCGAGAGGCTGCACGAGAACCGGGTGAACACGAGGAGGACAGCACGGACGTGCTTTCAGTGTGGCAAGCCAGGACACTTCGTCGCTGACTGCCCGGAGAAGACGGAGAACAAGGACGGCTACAAGGACGGCTACAGGCATCGATCGAGCAAGGATGGCAAGTACCGATCGAGGCGGGATCACAAGCACAAGAACAAGCACAAGGACGAGCGACGGTCGAGGAAGAAGGATGGCCGCGGCAGGAAGGCCCGAGCAATGGTCGGAGCGAGCGACGTCGACTCCAGCTCCGCCTACTCTTCCTCGAGCTCGAGTAGCAGTGAAGATGAAGGTGATCGGCGCAAGAACAAGAAGTCATCCAGGAACTTGAGCGGGTTGAGCTGCTTCGCGGGAGATGGCTTCTGCGGCATGGCCCGTAGCTCCGGCAGCAAGAAGAGCCACCAGAGTGACTCAGACTCTGACTCCGAGGATGAGGTATGTGATGAGCTCTCTTCTTTGCGCAAGGAGAATGATGAGTTGGTTGACTTGCTTGATAACCGCGATCACATGCTTAGACAGGCCAAGAAGATGAGGAAAGAGCTTAGGGCCTCACTAGAAGATGCTAGGAACCGTGTGGCTGAGCTAGAAACCCAGAACCTAGATGCTAAGCTTGAGATTGATTCGCTTAAGGCTTCTCCTGTGGTTTCTGATGAGATTGATTGCTGTGATTGCTCTGTGTACCTAGCTGATCTTACTGCTCTTAAGGATAAGCATGCTTCTACTTGTGATGAACTAGATATGCTTAGGGTTGAAGTGGCTGAGCTTAAGTCTAGACCTGTTTTGCTAGGTGCTTGCACTTCTTGCCCTGTTTTGCATGGAAAGATTGATGAGATGCATGCTTACACTGTTTCGCTTGAGGCTAAGTTGAAAGAGCCTATTCCCACTTCTTGCTCTACTTGTGAATTGCATGCGGTTAAGAATTTGGAGCTTGCACATTATATTGATCGCTTGCAGGATGAGAATGATGAGCTGAGAAAATGTATGAGCTGGTTGTCGGGTCAGGAGCCTCAGCTTGGTATCATGATAGCGGCTTTCAAACGCTATGATGGTCAGGCACTTGGAGCTGACAAGCTTGGAGAGAACAGTGGTGAGGGAGTTGAGAGAGTTGGAGAGATACCTATCCCACCACCAAACAGACACAAGAACAAGTTTGAGCCCAAGCCTAACCATCTCAGAAACAAACTTGACACTACTCCAGATCCACCCATATTCCCTCACCCAACAAATGATTTTCAGAAACCGGTGAAGTTTGTGAGGCCAAAGGGAGGTGAGGAAGGAGAGAAGAAGGGTGAGAAGCCGAGTGGGCAGCCCCAACCCAAGCCTAAGCCTAAGCCACAGCCCATAAAGTTCCATTGTGGGTATTGTGGGAGAGATGGTCACAAGGATGAGTTTTGCTTCAAGAGGAAGCGTGAGGAGAGAATGGCTAGAGAGTGGGCTAACAAGGACAGGTACCACCCCTCTAATGGTGTACCTGAGCCTCGTATGCAGATGCCCAGGGCCAAGGTGATTGTGAGGACGGTTCCGGCTTGGGGAGACCGGAAGGCTGCAGGTGCTGCTGCTGGCCGAGCTACACCGGTCAGACCGGTGTAGGTCTGGGCAGACAGGGAGTCGGGTTTCGTGCTCGTGAGGATGCTCGGTTTGGTTCTGGAGGTCGTGGTTCTGGTGGTTGGTCTGGAAAGTTTGCAGGTGGTCAGTTTGCTAGGCGTTCTCCACCTCGTGCTCAATACGGGGGTGGGAGGAGTCGTAGCTTTGAGATGGAGAGGAGGAACGATCCACGGTTTCCCTTTTGTGGCTTTCGTCCTCCTCCAGCTAGAGAGGGTTGGTTCCCTCGTGGTGGTTACCGTGGTGGTGTTCGTGGTGGTAGCTTTGATAGGTGTGATGATTTGGTTTGTGCTAACCCCACTTTGGAGCAAATGGCTCGGCACTGGTTTTACTCTTTTTGTACTAACCCCAGTGCTGAGTCGTTTGTTCACTCACGTGCTCGCTTTTGAATTTCAGGTGGGAGACTTGAAGAACATTTGGTTGATTGACTCCGGTTGCTCGAGGCATATGACCGGAGACAAGGGGTGGTTCTCAAGTCTCGTCCCGGTGGTGACAAAGAAGTACATCACCTTTGGGGACAATGGGCGAGGGCGTGTGCTGTCAGAAGGTGAGATTAAGGTAAGTGACAAGGTCACTCTCAGGCGTGTTGCTCTTGTTCAATCGCTTGGATACAATTTGCTTTCTGTGTCCCAGTTGTTGGATGAGGGCTTTGAGGTGTTGTTTCGACCTGGTGGTTCTCGGATTTTAGATTCTCGGGGGGATCTTGTTTGCATGGTCGTTCCCGAGGGTCAAGTGTTCCGAGCTAATTTCTCTCAGTCTTCTGGTGTGGAGCGTTGCTTTTTGGCTGGTTCTTCGAGTGAGTTGTGGAAGTGGCATAGGAAGTTGGGTCACTTGAGCTTTGACCTTTTGTCTCGCTTGAGTAAACTCAATTTGGTCCGAGGATTGCCACGGTTGAGGTTTGAGAAAGAGTTGGTTTGTGTGCCGTGTAGGCATGCCAAGATGGTAGCCTCTTCTCACCCGCCTCTCACCGATGTGATGACTGAGCGTCCATGCGAGCTGCTCCATATGGACCTTGTTGGCCCAGCTCGTGTGCGATCTGCGGGTGGGAAGTGGTATGTCCTTGTTGTGGTGGACGACTACTCTCGGTATGCGTGGGTGTTCTTTCTTGAGGAGAAGGGGGAGACGTTTGGTTTTGTTCGAGATCTTGTCTTGAGGTTAAGAAACGAGAGGCACGGAGATGCCATACGAGCGATCCGCAGTGACAATGGCTCGGAATTCAAAAACTCTCGCTTCGAAACTTTTTGCCATGACTTGGGTCTTGATCATCAGTTTTCGAGTCCGTATACGCCTCCCCAGAATGGCGTGGTGGAAAGGAAAAACAGGACCTTGTGCGAGATGGCTCGGACGATGCTCGACGAGCATAGGACTCCGAGAAGGTTCTGGGCTGAGGCGGTCAATACCGCGTGCCATGTGTCGAACAGGATCTACCTCAGGGTTCACAAGAAGAAAACCTGTTACGAGTTGATGCATGGTCGCACACCCAAGGTGAGTCACTTCCATGTCTTTGGTTGTAAATGCTTCATTCTGAAGAAAGGGAAGAAGTTGGACAAGTTCGAGGCTAGGTCTGTCGATGGCATTTTCTTTGGTTATGCATCTCATTCTAGAGCATTTCGTGTGCTCAATCTTGAAACTAACCAAATCGTGGAGACTTGCGAGGTAACCTTCGACGAGACACAGCCACGTAGTCAGCTTGTTTTTGAGTGTGCAGGTGACGACGAACTTGGCGAGGAGATCTTTCAGGACGAGGAGCATGAACATGGAGATGATGAAGATGGCGATGTGATGCCCGCGGCTGAACATGTACCTACTACTTCGACGATGATCGAGAATGGACCCTCTCCCACACCTACAACGACAAACCCAGATCAAGGCGAAGCTGCTGTTGAGGGGGAGGTAGCATCAAGGCGAGAACCTCCCCGGCGAGTGCAAGTGGATCACCCAGCTTCGAGAATCATCGGCGACATGAATGAACGTACTACACGGTCGAGGGTTCGGAACAATTCTCATTTCACTCATGCTGCTTTTGTTGCCACCTTTGAGCCCAAAGACATTGGACACGCGTTATCTGATCATAATTGGGTTAACTCGATGCATGAGGAGTTGGAGAATTTTGAGAGGAACCAAGTTTGGGTGTTGGTTGACCCTCCTCCAGGGTGTAAGCCGATTGGGACAAAATGGGTGTGGAAAAATAAAGAGGGAGAGAAAGTAGAAGTGGTGAGGAACAAGTCAAGACTTGTTGCTCAGGGGTACAGTCAGAAAGAGGGGATCGACTACGAGGAGACTTTCGCTCCTGTAGCTCGTTTGGAGGCGATCAGGATCCTTCTAGCTTTTTCCGTGGCTAAAGGGTTCATGTTGTACCAGATGGATGTGAAGAGTGCTTTCCTGAACGGTGTGTTGGAGGAAGAGGTGTTTGTGAGGCAACCACCGGGGTTTGAGAGTGAGAAGTACCCCCACCGGGTGTACAAGTTGAGGAAGGCGTTGTATGGGTTGAAGCAGGCGCCTAGAGCTTGGTATGGTAGGTTGAGGGGGTTCCTGTTTGAGAGAGGGTTTGAGATGGGGAAGGTCGACCAGACCTTGTTTCTCCTCAGGCAGGGCAGAGATATCCTGATTGTGCAGGTATACGTGGATGATATTGTCTTTGGTGGCTCGTCTAACTCTCTTGTTGCAAGGTTTGCAGAAGACATGAGCAGGGAATTTGAGATGAGCATGATGGGCGAGTTGCAGTTCTTCCTCGGGCTAAAAATCAAGCAATCAAAGGAAGGAACATTTGTGCACCAAGCTAAGTACACCAAGGACATTGTGAGGAAGTTCAAGATGGAGGACTCCAAGGCTATGGCAACGCCTATGAGTACGACTACAGCTCTTGATGCGGACGAGGAAGGTGAACACGTGGACCAGAAGGAGTACCGGAGCATGATCGGGTCACTCCTCTACTTGACGGCGACGAGGCCGGACATCCAATTCTCGGTGTGTCTGTGCGCTCGTTTTCAAGCGTCTCTGAGGACTTCGCATCGACAAGCAGTCAAGCGCATTTTCAGGTATTTGCGACACACTCCCGACTTCGGCCTTTGGTACTCTGCGTCTTCTTCTTTGGCGCTTCATGGATTTTCAGACGCGGACTTTGCCGGGTGTCGGTTGGATAGGAAGTCCACTTCTGGGACATGCCAGTTCTTGGGTTCTTCTTTGGTATCTTGGTCTTCCCGCAAACAGTCGAGTGTTGCTCAATCCACTACCGAGGCAGAGTATGTGGCCGCAGCTAGTTGTTGCTCTCAGCTCCTTTGGATCACATACACCATGAGTGACTTTGGTGAGGAGTATACCCATGTCCCACTTCAATATGATAGCACCAGTGCCATAAGCATTGCAAAGAACCCAGTGCTCCATTCCAAAACCAAGCACATAGAAGTGAGGTATCATTTTCTGAGAGACAACGTAGAGAAAGGGAAGATAACTTTGATCCATGTACCCACACATGACCAACTAGCCGATATTTTCACCAAACCCCTAGATCAAGCAACTTTCACTCGTTTGCGGGGGGAGCTTGGTGTTTGTTTGATTTCTTGAGTTGGTGTGTGGGAGCTCCTTTGTAGCATATGTATAGCTTTCCTTTGTGCATTTCTTGCATTTGGCATGGCATATGTAACATGATGTATAGGCATCTTTGTATCTTAGGTTGCATGCATTTTGTATCATATGCATTGTTTAGGAAAGGCTTCTCCTATATACATTGTTCACCATGGAATGATATATATGTCTTTGTGAGCTAATTTGGTAAGCTATGGTTAGTTTGGCTTAGCTCTTGATAATCTTGGTTTGTATCCATGGTTGATGGCTATGTTTTTGAAAAATTTCATATGTATGCTCTCTTGTGAGTAAATGCCTTTACATGATCTTGACATGTTTTTGTGGCTTGGCTATGCTTAATTTGTGGTTGGATAGCTTATTTTGATCATATGGGGCCAAAGGCTCATTTGCCATCATGAATGTTTAGCCCCCATGCTTCATCTTGTGGAGGGGCATAAGTTCCTTTTTGTCGCAAAGACATTTCATGTACCAATTATAAATCTGAAAATGAAATGTAAATTGCTTGAAAAATGTGCTCCCATGTCATATGTGCTATTTTTAATTTGCTTTGGGTGCTAAACCGTTGCATGTTGCTTACCAATGAGAAGTCTCATATATAGAAGTAGGCACATGGCTCGGTGGCTTTGACATGACATGAGGTGCTTGTGGGTGTTTATGATGGTCTTATGCTTAGAATGGTTGTCCTAGCATGAAGTTTGTGTGGCTTTGCCATTTTGACATGTTTTGCTCATGTTTAGGACTTTGCTCATGAGAGGGTGATTTTTCGTAAAATTGCTAAATTCTATCTTAGCTTCGCCCAATGGTTCTGAAACTTGGTGATCATGAAGTTTATGTCATTACGAAGCTATAGAGTATCTAACTTGCTCGTTTGGACATGTGTAGCATCCTATGTTGAATTTTGTCTATTTGAGAAGCTCTAGGTTGCATTTTTTGCATTTTTGGCTTGATTCATGCATTGTCAACAAGGGGGAGAAGTTTGAGCATGTTTTGGCCTACTGAATGCATTTGGAAGGTTTTCAGGTGGTTTCGAGCCATTTTTGGGCTCTGTTGTGCACCGGTCTGACCGGTTGAGGTCACCGGTCAGAGTGCTGGTCCTGTTCATATGTTGAGCACCCGTCTGACCGGTGGTGTTGGCCGGTCTGACCGGTCAGAGCTGAGCTGTTGCAGCTGCTCTGTTTCGTGAAGTGGTTCGCTTGCATTTGTCCAGGGGGAGTTGCATTGGTTCAGGGGGAGCTTGCATGTGTGCAGGGGGAGCACTTTGTGGTTTTCGAGCTTTGGTTTGATGGTTTGTGCTCTTTGCTTGAGCATGTTTTGTCTCGGATGTGTCGAGCCATTGCCCTTGCCTAAGGGGTCCGAGACTTGTCTTCTTCAAGTGATCTTGCTCTTTACCTTTTCTTTGGCTTTCAATCGCTTGTTGGAGTTTCTTTTAGTCGTTTCTTTTCTTTTCCTTTTCTCTTGGTTACCAAAACGTGTGTGTTGTCAATGCACTCATCAAGGGGGAGATTGAGAGCCAGGTGTGGTTCGAGGACCGGTGGATGGTCGCTTCCTGGTGTGATGAGTGATTGACAACGTGGTGTGGACTGATTCTTGGCTAAGTATTGCAGGTGCAGGTTGCGGCTTGACTGGTGCAGGTGCAGGTGAAGAACAAGCGTGAAAGGTCGTTGCCGGTGAGGCCTCCAGGTGTGGAGAAGACAAGTAGGCTTGGTTCGAGGGACCCGGTGGCCAGCGGGGTCAAGCGCGGGCCGCATGGTGGCAAGAACGACAAGATGAAGTCATAGACGGTTTCTTGGTTGAGCCTCAAAACCAAGATCGAGCCGGGACTACGTGGGAGCCGAGTCATGAGTGGTGATTGGCGGAGGCTACACCGAGTTCGCGGGGTTTCCGGTGGTTCACCAGAAAACCACTGGGTTCCTTGGTTGATCCACAAAGCCAAGACCGAAGAACCGAAGACGGAGGTGCAGCAGCTCCAGACCGGTCTGACCGGTGGGTCTGACCGGTCTGACTGGTGGGTACCGGTCTGACCGGTGAGGAGCACTGGTCTGACCGTTGTGCGACGACGCAGTCCGGAATTTTCGAAGCGGAGGACACACGTCGGGATCGCAAGGCTTGCGTCGAGGCTAAGCAAGTTTGCGGTCGCTGGGCATCCGTCCGATGGAGCGAAGACAAAGACTTCCAATTTCGCCCTCGAGGGGCATGTATCCCTAGTTAGCTAGTAAGGGTATTTTCGTCTTTCGGTTGCCTCCATATAACCCAAGTGGTGTGAGGATGGCAGCCATCTCTTGGAACCCTAGCTCATTTGGTTTTCCTATTTTCCTTCCTATTTTCTTAGGATTTTCGTAGGACTACCTTGAGAGCTTCATGGTGAGATCTTGTGAGAGGGAAGGATGATCGGGCGGAAAGCTAGACCTTGTATGAACCTCTTTGGTATGTATAGATGATTCGGCGTGGTTCCTCAAGGCTTGGATGTGTCTTTCCCGTTTCTCCTTTTTGGTGATTTTCGGAGCCCTTTCTTGGTGATTTTCTTGGAGTGATTTCGAGGCCTTTCTCTTTGGGATTTGGTGGGGGATGTATGCATGAACCCTTTGTGGTTCTTTTCCCTTTGATTCCCCTTCCAAATCCGTGAGCAAAGGGGCTCGATTTTGGGGTTTTCATGGCTCTAGGGTTAGAGGCGTCCTTGGTGGGATTTCTTCGATTCCTCTTGATTTGACAAGTTTTGGTGGACCAAATCTTGGCTATGGAGTACCCATGAGGTGTTCCTACTATCCCCAAAGTCTTGTGCAAAACCGTGGAGCGAATCGGGAGATCGGGAGTTGGATTTGGGGGAGTTGACTCATGGGCGTTGTTCATCCCGAGCTACCCAGGCACGACCGGTCTGACCGGTGCTCTTGACCGGTCTGACCGGTGCTAGCCCTTGGTGGGTTTTTGTCTCGGGGAATAGCCTTGTCCGTGTGGTTTTGTCCCGTGGTCCTGCTGATCAGTTCTTGGCATGTTTGGAGTTGTTTTGCTAGGTTTTGTGAGGGGTTCTTCTTCCTTCCAGGTTGTGTTTCGAAGGTGGTTTTTGTTCCAGGGCCTAGAGGAGTCACTGAGGCTTCCTGGAACGTTTGCTGTGCGGCTGCTGTAGCCACCGGCCTGACCGGCTCTGTCCACCGGTCTGACTGGCGCAGGTCATCGGTCTGACCGGTGTAGCACAGGCAGCAAGCCGTGCAAGTTTCCGCTGTGTGTTTTGGTGAGTTCTGGCTCGGAGGGTTGAGTGTTGGTTCCTAGGACCAGTAGCACTCCAGTGGCTGCGTGGTCTTGACCAACTTGGGTAGTTGGGTCGAAGACGTGAGTTGGAAGCCGTGTTCGTCTTGTTGGAGTTCTCATCTCCTTCGAGAAGAATTTTTATCGGCTCCCATTCACTCCCCCCCCCCTCTCTGGTTCGCCTAATCGGTCCTTCATCCAGTACATATTCTTGGAGCTATGCCCGAAACATTGGAGCTACCAGAAACTGTAAAACTCTGCTGACATAGTTACCTTCATTATTTTATATCTCGGGCTATAGACCTCCGATTGAGGCAAATCCAGTTGGAGTAGTTCAGAAATTTCATCAGTACTACTCTATCCAAAATTCATCAATTTGGGTTAGAGACAGAGAGTTATGCCCGAAACTTTGGAGCCCCCCGAATGTGTTAGCACTGCTGATACACCTGACTTGTTTATTTCATAACTAGAGTTGTAGAACTCCGATTGAGGTGATTCCAGTTGGATTGGTTCCGTAATTCCATTACCTTTCACTGGTCAAAAGCTCATAATTTTTGGCTGCCCACGTTGAGAGTTATACCTGAATATCTGGAGTCAACAGAATCTGTCTAAAGATGAATACCTTCATTGTTTTACTTTCTGAGTTTCACTCCTGACTCAAACATCTAAAGTAATGTCCCTAACACTCAGATGGTGAACACTAGGTCAGGATTTAGAGTTGATCAACTAGTAGTGAACCGCCAAGGGAGAAGCAACCGTTCAGGCACAGCACCTCAACAACCACAGATGGATCCAGCCATGCAGCAATTCCTTGAGGCGCAGACCTAGCTCCTCCAGAACCTGTCCAACACGGTGGTGAACCTGCAAGCCCAAGTCAATAATCCACTTGTGCAGTAGCAGGCACCACTCAACAAGCACTGTGAGTTCATGAGCCACCACCCCCTAGTGTTCACCCATGCAGCTGATCCACTTGAGGCTGAGGATTGGCTGAAGACAGTGCTGAAGATGCTCACTATCACACAGTGCAGCGACAGAGAGAAGGTCCTGTATGCTACAGGATGACTTCAGGGGTCAGCTTCTGCTTGGTGGGATGCATACGTCGCTGCTCACGCTACCCCAGATGCTATCACCTAGGATGAATTCACCACCAACTTCAGGGGCCATCACATACCAGCCGGTCTCATGAAGATGAAGGAGTTCCTTTCCCTCAAGCAGGCGGGAATGTCAGTGGCTGAGTTCAGAGACAAGTTCATTGAGCTGTCACGCTACGCACCTGAGGAAGTTGCAGAGGTTAGAAAGAAGCAGGAGCTGTTCCTGGATGGGCTAAGTGGACCACTACAGTATCAGCTGATGTCTCACACCTTCCCCACGTTCCAGCATCTGGTAGACAATGCCATCCGCCTGGAGTACAAGTGTAGAGAGCTAGGAGGGCAGAAGAGGAAAGCCACCAGCTATGGACAGTCCGGGAGTGTCTCTCGCCCTCGCTTCACCCCACAGCAGACTACGCTCTTCCGCTATGGAGGATCAGGTGGGAGCTTTGGGCAGCAGCAGTCCCCGCGTCCTGCTCAGCCATTCCAGCAGACAGGGTAGCAGTTTCAGCAATCCGCTCCTCAGACACCCCGCCCCACTTTCCAGCAGAATCAGCAGAGAACTCCAATTGGTACACCAGTGAGGACCGCTACACCTCCCAACCCCGCAAACACCACTTGTTTAAAGTGTGGTGAGCTTGGTCACTATGCCAATGTGTGTCCCCAGAGGCAACCCCCAAGTACCCCAGTGCAGAACCAGCAGATGCAGCAGGGAAGGAATGGCAATCAGACCCCGCAAACCAACAAGGGACAACAGAGCTATTCATGTGGCAAGGTGAACCACGTTGATGCTGAAGCCGCTCAGGAGAATCCTAAAGTTGTGCTCGGTACGTTCCTAGTCAACTCCATACCCGCCTCAGTTCTATTTGATTCAGGAGCATCCCATTCTTTCATTACCTCTCAGTTCGTAGCTCAGCATAGCATACCCATTAGCCCTATGCCTCGTCATATGCTAGTTAGTTCACTAGGGGGGGAATTGAAAGCATCATATAAGTGTGACAATGTCAGTCTCAAGATTTTGGGCAGAGATTTTCGGGCTAATCTTATAATACTAGAGTCGAGAGGAATCGATGTGATACTTGGGATGGGATGGTTGACCGCGTGTGATGCGGTGATTCAGTGTGCTAAGAGGTCGATCCTTCTCACTAGTCCAGCTGGGGAAAGGATCGAGTTTGCAGCAGATCCACCACCAACCAGTACAGTGAATCAGCTCGATGGGAAAGCCTTGGAGGATATAAGAGTGGTGTGCGAGTACCCTGATGTTTTTCCTGAGGAGTTACCAGGTATGCCACCGGGTTAAAGTAGGACATCAGAAGCAGAGTTTCCCAATCTTTCTCTTTCTCTTTCCGAATCTCGGGACGAGATTCCTTTTAAGGGGGTAGATTTGTAACACCCTAATTTTCAAAAATTTGAATTTTAAAAAAATTTATTAGCAACCATTAATTTTGCTCTTAAGGACTATAAGTTTTCTTTAATTTCTTTTAGGCGTTCAATTATTTCCAAAATAAAATAAATTAATCATAGGAGTTTAATGTTGCATACATGCTGATGCATTGCTTTTGAGTGTTTGAATTCAAATTGGTATTTGAATTCATTTGTTTGAAGTGTTTTCAAAAAGATAAAATCCTTTTCTTTAATCTTCCCTCTCTCCCTTCAGTTCTGGCCCGATCTGCTTTGAAGCCCAAACCCTTGAAGTCTGTTAGGCACCCCTTAACTCCCCCGCCTAGGCGCTCGCCATCCGCTCGGCCCGGTCTGCTTCGATCCGCTCGGCCCGTCGCCGCTAGTTTGTTTCCGCCCCCTCAGCTTCTCGGCCTAGTTCGCCTTTGCTCCACAGCTTGCAGCCCAGCGCCAGTTCGCGGCCCAGCGCAGCCCGTTCCCCCCTTCGCCGCCCATAGCCGCTGACAGGCAGGACCCACCCGTCATCCCCTACCTCCACTGTCTCCGACCTGGACTCCTGCGCGCCGCCGAGTCCGCCTCGGGTACGCGTTCCCCGGTGTGGCTTGCACGCCAAGGCCCCTTCCCGACCCTATTTAAAGCGGCCGCCGCCACCCCTGACCAAATCCCCAGCAACCCTAGCCACCCCGAGCACCCGCGCCGCCGAACCCTAACCCTAGTCGAGCGCCGCCGCCGTTGACCCGAGCCACCGCCGCCTCTCCGCCGTCGAGGAGCACCTCGGGAGCTTCGCCTGGACGAGAGGAAGTCGCCGGTGCCACGTTTTTGCGTCGTCGACCTCTACAACACTCGTACGCGTTCGCCGGAATTCTGCCGCCGCCGTCCTCTGCTCCACCGAGCTAGCAGCCGTCGTCGCCGCCTGTAAGACCCCACCCTCGCCCCTGTCAGCTTCGCCGTGTCGCGTGCTCCATCCTGGTGAAGTCCGCGTGCTCAATCGAGTACCCCAACTCGATCTGGCCTGCGTCGGCGAGCCCGCCGCCTAGTGCTGCCACTAATCCCGTCACCGCCGCCAGTCGCTTGTGTGCATCCCTGACCGTCGGATCCTGATCCAACGGATCGGATTAGATCCAACCCGAGTCAATAACGGTCAACCGTGCTGAGCTCTGGCAGTTTTGCAAGAAAGCCCCTGCGTTCTTTAGATTTGCAAGCCGGTCCTTCCACCGTTGAACTTTTCTTTCAGATAGGTCCTGTTTTCTTCATTTTGGCCCTGAAGTTTAGTTTTCTTTGCAGATAGGTCCTTGTATCTTGTTTAGGCCGTATCTTAGTCGTTTTAACTTCGTTTTTAGCGTTCTTTATGTCCACGCGATCGTCTCGATGAGTAGATTAGTTTTCTGTTTTTTTGGTTCTGTTTGCTATGATTGGTGTACTGTTTCTTAATTAATTGTATTGTATGCTTGTATGTTATTGTGTGGAGTGTAGTGAACGATCAATTCGCGGAGTACGCTGCCGTTGAAGACCAAGAAGGCTTTGAGCAGTAGCACGCTTGGGTAGAAGGCAAGTCCTTGCTGCATTCCCTCTTGTCCTATTACAACATGCATTTTAATTACACAGTTATTTACTTCTTGCTTGCATTAATGTGATGGGACCCATGCTTAAGGTGTGACTAGTGTTGTATACCCTGTGCCTTGATCAACCGGGTTTTATCTTTATGTTGGGTTGCTTTGCTAGAGCATACTTTGGGTGGTTTAATGGAACAATCTTTAATCTTGATTTATTTTCTGCTATTCATTCATGTCATACAAGAACACTATGCTTGTTTAATCGGAACATGGAGAACCACCCAGGAAAACCGTACAACCACAAGTCATATGGCTCTATCTTGGCTGAATAACTAGAAACTTTGATGTTGTAGCAACCTTACCTGAAAGGGACCAATGGGGAGGTGTTGTCGGAGTATAGACCTTCTCTAGCGGGGAGTCGGGTTTGTTTATTTATGGTGGGGTATTGACCCGCTAGGGAGCTTTATGCCCTGCTTCGTCCTGAAACCTAGTGGGTTGTTGCTCATTGGAGAATCTTCGTAAAGGCCTCGTAGCGTCCCTATGCAGCCACACCTCGGTAGTGTGGTACTGTGCCTACTTTTGCACAGCGTGGTTGGGTCCAAAACTCTTTTGAGTTTTTACGCGACTTGTGGTGAAAGTGTACAACCTCTGCAGAGTGTAAAACTAACTAGTTAGCCGTGCTCACGGTCAAGAGCGGCCTGGACCCTCACATGATTAATCCTATGGAAGATGGAACTTATAAACTTGTGCATTTCATTCTATGGTTCTTATGCATTTATTAAGTGGGTTTTGGTATACACTTACACTTGCTAGTAATAGTTGCTTAATAAAATTTGACCAACTAAAATGCTGATCTGCTTTGCAACCACAAGCCTTCCACCATAAAGCCTTTGCATGTTGTTATAGTGTTTTTCCCTTGTTGAGTACGACATGTGCTCATACTTGCTGTTTTATATTGCATCTACACAACCCGACTGCTGCTCAGACGGACGTTTTGAGGATTTCCCTGGTGGATTCGACGAGTTCTAGGCGTTCGCTCCTTCAGTCAGCTGCCTGTGGTGGATGATTACGTTTATCTTTCCGCTGTTAGCTACTCGTTCGTGTGTTAGTTTAGAGACTTTCAGTCATGTAAGAAAGTTAATACTTTCTTTTCGATAAGCACTGTCTTTTGGTTATCACTATGTCGATACATGTGTGTAACTTGATCATGGCGCACATGTATTTAATGCATTCGGGTTTGTCTTGAAATCCGCGTGTGACAGTTGGTAAATACTTGTATCATAGTAATCAGGTGCTAATAAAATTTGATCAACTAAAAGTGCTTAATGCAGTCAACCTGTCAACCTTTCCTTGTTAAGCCTTTGCATTAATATTTTCCCCACACTTCCTGAGTACGACATGTGCTCACCCTTGATATAAACAATGTTGCTCAGAGAGAGGAAGCTGCTTTGAAGTCATTGTGAAGATGTTGCTGGTGCTCGGTGTACACAACCCCCAGTCGACTGCCTGTGATGTTTGGAGCCTTCGTTTCTGGGATCCAGCGTAATACTCTGATAATCTCTCTTTTTCTTACGTGATACTGTTACTGTTATTCACTTATGTCTACTATACATATGAAACTTGATTATGGCATACATATAGGTTTTCACTTGGTTTTCTTTGGAAAAACAGGTGTGACAGGCCATTGCGGTGAGATTTTGGGAAGCCCGTTTGGCAACAGGGGTCCTGTGAATGTCGCCGTTGATGCAACAGAGTAGTTCCTACGCGTGTTCGCGCGCAGGAGTAGTTGTAGCTTCCACGCTGAGGTTGTGGTGGAGTCTCGCCTGCTCCTCCTCAAGCGCCCTCCGAGCTTCGTCGAGCTCGTCGAGGCGGGCACGCCGCCGCTCGCGATCGTCCCCGCCTTGCGGGGGCCAGTCGCTAGCGGAAGCGTCGGGTGAAGTGGGCTCACCTTACGTGGAGCTCTCATCAGTGTGGGTGGAGTGGACGACGTCAGCATGCTGCTGGAGGACGAAGCACTCGCATGTCGGGTCGTGGGGCGTCGATGCCCGCTTCTGGAGGGGCGCCCCACTATCGACCTCTTCGTAGCTTGCCTGGGATGCTTCTGAGGAGACCGAGCGGTGGTCTGCCGCTGCGGCGAGGGCACCCGTCCCACCGTAGGGCAGCCACATCTTTCCCTTGGGGTATATGGAGTCGTAGCAAAGCTTGAACTTGTCCCAAGATAGCGCCTCATCCCCCTGCACGCCAAAGACAAGTATGGAGATGGCATACGCCGCGAAGCGGAAAAGCTCCTGGGACGGGTTCGGCTCTAGGCTGGCCGCCATGTCGCAGCCAATCAGGTCCCAGACCCGATCGGCAGCGGACTTCGTCGACCGCGGTTCCTCAGGCTACTCGACCTGAGGAGGTATGGGAGCGTCGGGCAGAGAGCGTGTGAAGATGGCTCTAGTCGATGACTCAACTAGTCCGTCAAAGGTGAAGTCCAGTGAGCCAAAGCGCAACACGGTGCCATGCACCGGTTGCTCATCGAAGTGGGCCATCTGGACCCTTGGTGGCGTCATGACACACGAAGTGCCCCTACCTGGCGCGCCAACTATCGAGGTTTGATACCGCTGGCAAGTAAAGTTTGATATGTTCGTGCGTCTGATTTGGATGGTTGGGCTTAGAGACACATGCATTATACTGGTTCAGGCACCGCGAGGGGCCCTACGTCCAGTTCGGGAGAGTGTTCTATATGCCCACGAGGGCTTGTAGTAGGGGGTACAAGCTTAGGTCGAGAGAGGAGCATGTGCCAGGTCTTTGAGTGTGGTGGAGAGCTTGAAGTGCTCTGTGTATGTGTTGCTACAGGGTGTATTGTAGTCTTTCTTGCCTTATTCGGCTTCTGTGTGTTATTGTCTCATGTCTTATTTACGGTACCGGCCTCCCCTTTTATAGTTCAAGAGGGGCTAGTGTACAAAGGTCAGGATGGTAAAATGGCATCCTGCTATGCTGCAACAGTGCTGGAACAGTGCCGTGTCGTGGGCCTTCATCTTCGGTTGGCGCTGTACGCTGTGCTAGGCGCGGTAGTCCTCGTAGGGCGGCGTAGGCGGTAGCTCCTTCTCCAAGACAGCTTCCCTCTGACTTAGGGCCTTGCAGGAATGGTAGGTCGAGGCTTCCCGTGCAAGCCCCGACCTTCCCTCTGATAGCCACTTGGTTGGGCCGCGCCGTCCGATGCCTTATACGCGAAGGATTCGCCTGTCCTTCTCTACTGTTTGGTATTTAGATGATAGGATGCCGGGGTAGTCCACTTCCCACGCCGGGGAAAAATCACATCATGGCCTGACAGCTTGGATCCGCCCGCCCTGCAGCTCCTGCACATCCCGGGCGGCGCGGAGCCGCCCGTGCCACGTTGCGGCCCTCGCCGGGGGGGGTCGTTGGGCTGTGGGTGGCAGTGCCTTAGGTTGTGCGAGGCGGAGTTTTCTCCCGAGGTAGCCACGAAGTCGGGACGCTCCCTTAGGTCGCGCGGGGCGAACACCTAAGTCGAAGCAAGACCCGTGAATGATGCCGGGCTGCTGTCTTGGGGAGATGCCGGGCCTGTAGTGCTGGTGTTGACGTTGGGCCACCGCGGACGTGGGCCGCTCTTAGTCTTTATGGAGAGGGGATTATGGACTAAGATGATTACCCCTGGTTTATCCCCTCGTCACACACCCCGAAGGGCACTTTGGGAATTCTTGTTGTAGCACCATCGGAGGGATGCCCGGCAACCGCAGCTAACCGCACCTTGCTTAGCCTCGACGCAAGCCTTGCGATCCCCACACGTGTCCTCTGCTTCGAAGTCTCTCGGCGCTCCCGGATCCTGTCTCTGCCCGCCGAGCCTCCGGTCTTGGCTTTGTGGCTCAACCAAGGAACCCGACGGTATTGTGGTGAACCGCCGCAAACCCTGCGGACTCGGTGTAGCCTCCACGCCAAGCTCCTCTTGACTTGATGGGGACCAGAGCGTCTGAGGACTGGTGGATGGTCGTTCCCTGGTGTGATGAGTGATTGACAACATGGTGTGGACTGACTCTTGGCCGAGTATTGCAGGTGCAGGTTGCGGCTTGATTTGTGTTTGTGTAGGTGAAGAGCGGGCGCGAAAGGTCTTAGCCTTGCGGGGCCTCCGAGGAGTGGAGAGAAAAGTAGGCTCGGCTCGATGGACCCGGTGGCCGAACGGGATCAAGTGCGGGCCACATGGTGGCAAGAAAAGCAACACGAAGTCGTGGACAAGAGCCGGTGCAGGGTAGCGTCTCACGACCGGAGTTTGCATGCGGGGTTTGCGGAGGTTCACCACAAAATCGTCAGGTTACTTGGTTGAGCCACAAAACCAAGACCGGAGGTTCGACGGGCGGAGACGGGATCCGGGCGTGCCGAGAAGCTTCGATGCTGGGGGACACGCGGCGGGATCGCAGGGCTTGCGTCGGGAGGACACTGACTGCGGCGAAGGCGTGGCCGCCCGATGAAGAGGAGTGCTACTTGACCATCTTGCCCCTGAGGGCTGTGTATCTTCCTTTATGTTCTAGGGATAGCTTGGTCATTTGCCCAACCCGGAGAGACTTCATATATATAGCTCTAGGGTTCCAGGGCAACTCATCCATCCGGACTGCTTCTCATTTTCCCTGCTCTTTAGGCTAGATTTTCTTCATGGTTTTGTAGAGAATCTGACCTCTGGTTGTATGGAAGCATTCATGGTTGCGTCGATTTCCTTCTCTTGGCTCGAGTGATTTTCATGTCTTTTTCGAGTCTTTTCGTGGGATTTTCGTGCGTGGCTTGTTCCTTCGATTCTAAGGTGTTTGTGTTCAGTTTTGTTTGTGGAGATCATGGATAGATGCCTTGTGCATCTTTGTGCTTGATCTTGACTCCTCAAACGCCAGATTTGGCCTCCGATTCGAGGATTTCGGTTGGAACCCTAGCTTTTTGTGTGAGCTCGGTAGAATCTCGATTCCTCTCGATTCAGTGGGTTTGAGGCTACAAATTCATAGGAATAGCATCTCCTAGAGACGCTTCATCTTCTCTTATGATTTGGTAGCAATCCCTTGGTTGATTCGGGAGATCGCGTGAAGGGAAGGAGGTGTTGACTTTGGGGAGCTCGGGCTCGAGCTACTCTGTCCGCACCTGGTGGACAGTCCGCCTGGTAGGCGCGGACGGTCCGCAAGGCCCACTGTTCGTCCAGTTCATCACTTGTTCCTGCGAGTTTGTGGTTCGATCCATTGAGTCTTTGGTTTTTGGTTGGAGTAGGTTTGGCAGACAGTTTGTGGGTTTGGTACGGACGGTCCGTGCGTGGCGGACAGTCCACGGGTAGGTGGCGGACGGTCCGATTTTTACGGTGTGCTACTGGTGGTTCGGGTGCTTATTTCAGACGGTCCGCTCTGTGCTTGCGGATGCTCCGCCCGTGCCCCGTGGATAGTCCGCCTGGTCATTGCAAACAGTCCGCCAGGAGCTTCGCAGATCGCCTAAGTCCTTTGCTTCTTGTGTTGTGCTTCCGCCTTAGATTGGTTCGGGACTTGTTCCTAGGGTTGGTAGGTCCGTTGTGACCTTGGCAAGTTCGTGTGGGAACCCTTGCTTGTGATTTTGGGCATAGTTGAGTTCATCTCTTTGGAGAAGAATTTTTATCGGCTCTCATTCACTCCCCCCTCTCTGGTCGCCTAATCGGTCCTTCAATTGGTATCAGAGCCGGTTATGGATCTTCCGATTCTAACTAGTCTAAGATCCAAAGATGGCGTACCAAGAATGGGGTTCGGTTCCTCCACACTTTGATGGTAGGGATTACCAGATGTGGCAGCGTCGTATGTCTGCTTTTCTCCGCGGCAAATGACAGATCATATGGGTTGTGACGGAGAACACCTCCTATGTCCACCCCATCAACTTCCTTGCCGCAGGTTCTCGAGATATGCATGAGGCCAACAACAAGGCGGTCGACTATCTCTTTCGTGCCCTTTGCAAATCTGAATTCGATCGGGTTCAAGCAGAGGACTTGGCGTGCAAGGTTTGGGAGAAGTTGAAGAACGCTCATGATGGGAACAACTAGGTGAAGGCGCACTTGTTTGCGACCTACCGGAGGGAGTACGAGAACTTCACTTATTTCCCCGGTGAGTCCATAGATGCCATGTTCCAGCGGTGCACTGTGATTATGAACTACATAAGAGCCAATGTGACCGTGCTCCCGTACGATGATCATGACAGGGTTGTGAAGCTCCTGCACTCGCTAGATCGTACCGTGTGGAGTGAGAAGGTCGAGGCTATCTTGGAGTCAGCGAACTATGAGATCCTCACGGTGGACGAGCTGTTTTCTAAGCTCAAGTCATCCGAGGTAGACCGTGGGGTGCGAGCAAGGATCGAGAACCCGACTGACCCTCATAGTCTGGCACTCATTTTTGGATCGAGGACTAACGCTAACATGTCTTCTAGGTAGTTCTCTCTGTCTTGTCTTGTGTCCATGCCAGATGAGGAGTTCGATGTGCTGGGCGAGGATGATCTCGCATTGTTGAGCAGGCAGTTCGAGCGGTTGTACACAAACCGGAAGAACGCTCGGAGGAGCTCGGGCATGTGCTACCAGTGCGGGAAGCACAAGCACTTTATCCCTGAGTGCCTGGAGGCCATGGAGATCAAGCCCGAGCACAAGCACCATCCGAGGACCGACCACAAGCACCGCTCGAGGAACGACTACAAGGGTAAGAACAAGTCCGAGCGGAGGCCGAGGAAGAGTGGCGGCCGCAAGAAGAAGACGGAGTGTGCAATGGTCGTCGGAGCGAGCGACGTCAACTCGAGTTCCTGCTACTCTTCATTGAGCTCAATCGGTGAAGAGGAAGAGGTGGACCGGCACAAGAGCAAGCGGTCGAGCAAGAACATCAATGGCCTGTGCTTCGCCGCTCAAGGCTTTTGCGGCAGGAACACAGCTCCGAGAGCAAGAAGAGCCAGAAGGATGACTCAGACTCTGACTCCGAGAATGAGGTAAACAATGATCCTGCCTTCTTGGTAGCAGAGAATGCTAGGTTGAATGACTTGCTTGACAACCGTGATGATGTGCTTAGAAAGACCAACAAGGAGAAGAGGGAGTATAGGTCTTTGCTAGGAGAGGCTAAGGAGAAGGTGCTAGAGCTAGAATCTATGCTTGTTGATGCTACATCTCAGATTGATGCCTTGAAGTCTGCTCCTATTGTGACCGATGAACCTGAATGCACTGATTGTTCTACTTTCCTTGGTGATTTGACTGTGCTCAAGGAAAAGTATGCCTCCAAGGTTGAGGAACTATATGTGCTTAGGGTTGAGCTAGAAGAGATGAAATCTAGGCCCTCCTTGCTTGGTGCTTGCACTTCTTGTCCTATTTTGCATGTGAAGTTATATGAATCACATGCTTATGCTAGATCACTAGAGGCTGAATTGAAAGCTCCTATTCCTACTTCATGATCTACTTGTGAAATACATGCTGCGAAGAATTTGGAGCTTGCACACTATGTTGATTGCTTGTAGGATGAGAATGATGGGTTGAGGAAAATGATGGGTTGGTTGTCGAGTCATGAGCCTTAGCTTAGGATGATGATTGAGGCATACAAGCGCTTTGGTCGGATAAGACTGGGGAGTGCAGTGGTGAGAAGGAGGAGAAGATAGGTGATATCCCAGCTCCACCAAAAACCTTTCATAAGAATGCTTTTGCTCCCAAGCCAAACCCACTTAGGAACCGACTAGACACAACCCCAGATCTTCCCGTGTTTCCTCCACAAATCAACAACTTCCAGAAACCCATCAAGTTCAAGAGTGACTTGGGGAACGAGTTCTTTGGGAAAAAGGGAGAGAAACCGAGTGAGGAGAAGCCACAACCCGGAGAGAACCCAAAGCCAAAGCCAAAACCAATCCCATTCCATTGTGATCAAATTGGGAGGGATGGTCACCTAGCTCAGTTTTGCTTCAGGAGGAAGCGTGAGGAGAGGTTTGCTAGGGAAATGGCAAACAAGGATAGGTACCGTCCTTCTCGTAGTGTGTCTGAGTCTCGTGTTGTACCTAGGGGCGAGGGTACGATGCATACCATTAACCTTCGAGAGAGGCGTGAGTTTCCTACATGGGGTGTGCCTCCTCAGAGAAACGGTGGTAGGCGTGTTGGGTTTGAGCGTGGTGAGTTTGCTAGACGTTCCTTCATTCGTGGCCAAAATGATTATGGGGGGAACGATCGCAGTTTTAGGTCTCAGAGGAGCTACAGACCACGGTCTCCACCGTGTGGTACTCGTAGTCCTCCAAGGAGACGTGTGGGTGTTCCACCTAGGAGTGATAGGATAGATTTTGCTAACCCCACTTTTGAGCAAATGGCACGGCACTGGTTTGATTCCTTTTACACTAACCCTAGTGATGAGTCGTTTTCTCATTCTCACTCTCGTTTTTTATTTTGCAGGTGGGAGGCATGGAGGGATTTTGGTTGATCGACTCCAGTTGCCTCGACACATGACCGGAGATCGAAGGTGGTTCTCCAGCCTCACCCCGGTGGTGTCCAAGGAGTATATCACTTTTGGGGACAATGGGAAAGGTAGAGTGCTTTCAGTGGGCACGGTAAAGGTAAGTGAGAGCGTGACTCTTAGGCGTGTTGCTCTTGTCAAGTCTTTGGGGTTCAACCTTCTTTTGGTGTCCCAGCTTCTTAATGACGGTTTTGAGGTCCGTTTCAAGATGGGCGCTTCTCATGTTTTGGATTCTCGATGTGATCTTGTGTGCACGATCATCCCCGAGGGTCAGATTTTCAGAGCTGATTTTTTCAGTGTCGGCTCTTCTCGTTGTTTGGTTGTTGGTGTTTCGGTGGAGCTTTGGAAATGGCATAGGAGGCTAGGTCACTTGAGTTTTGACCTGTTATCACGCTTGAGTGGGCTTGGTTTGGTCCGAGGATTGCCTAAGTTGAAACACCAAAAGGACTTGGTGTGTGCTCCGTCTAGGCATGGCAAGATGGTCGCCGCCTCCCATCCGCCTCTGATAGCTGTTACGACAGAGAGGCCATGCGAGCTGTTCCATATGGACTTGGTTGGTCCAGCTCGTGTGTGCTCGGCGGGTGGGAATTGGTACGTCCTGGTGATAGTGGATGATTATTCTCGCTATGCCTGGGTCTTCTTTTTGGCTGACAAGGGGGAGAAGTTTGGTTTTGTACGGGATCTAATCTTGAGGTTGAAGAATGAGAGGAATGGAAATGTTGTTCGAGCTATTCATAGTGACAATGGCACTAAATTTAAAAACTCTTGATTCGACACCTTTTGTCGTGATTTGGGTCTTGAACATCAGTTTTCCTCTCCCTATGTCGCGTGTCAGAATGGTGTGGTTGAGAGGAAAAACCGTTCCCTATGTGAGATCGCTCGGACGATGCTCGACGAGCATAGGACTCCGAGGAGATATTGGGTTGAGGCGGTGAATACTGCTTGTCATGGTGGGAACCGAATTTTTCTTCGGGCTTTCTTGAACAAGACGTGCTATGAGCTCATGCATGGGTGAGCACCTAGAGTGAGCCATTTCAGGGCTTTTGGTTGTCGGTGTTTTGTCCTCAAGAAGGGTAGGCTTGATAAGTTTGAGTCGAGGTCCTCTGATGGCATCTTTTTGCGTTATGCTAATCATTCTCGAGCATATTGTGTGCTTGTCGACGGCTGTTAAGTACCTACTTTAGCCATCAATATACTCATAAATAAAGGAGCAAAAGGCACCTCTTACATGCATTTAGTTAAGAATAATGTAGTTCCACTTGTCCTTGGAGCTTTTGTGATTGTAGGTAAAATAAGCATAAAAGAACTGACAACTCAACTTCTATGGGCCAAGCCACGTCACCTCAGCCAAGGAAGGGCTGCCACCTAGGATCCCATGCATGCAAGCCATGTCATCAGTCCAAGGGAAGCAACCCCGGCGAATCAGAGGGCGACACATGGACATCACAAGGATTGAAGGGCCCACGGGCAGGCAAACCGCCTCAAAACAAGGTGGACACCGGGGACCGACATAAGGACCCACAAGATAGCCACCACGAAGAAGCACAGAATGAGCTAGGCCCACAAGGGGTCGACCGACCCCACAGGTCGGCCAAACTGACCTTGTGTCGGCTCATCTCAGCCTTCTACGTGGTGCTTCCTGGTCGGCTCCTGATCCATTCCCGGGGTGTTCACGCCATTCTCCCGAAGCTTTCCTAGGCCAATAAATAGATGTGAGCGGACTCATTTCTTACCCAACTCACTTTCCAACTCCTCTCTCACTTTTGGTTTCCAAGGCTAGGAGGTAGGCTAGAGTAGTTCTACTTCAGGTTCCAAGTCTACTTTGGGATCTAGGTATGAGTTCTCTTGTATCTTTATTTTATTGTATGATTTTGATCTACTTCAGTTATTAAGCTATTTCATATAAAGTTGTGTTAGCATATATGGGTGATTTGTTCATGTGTTCTTCGTTCGTTCATCATTTAGAGGCTCCTGTTCTTGATGAACAAGACCTTTCGATCCACTTGACGAATGATTTACTCATGTCTACGGTGTTTGTTCATAAGTTGGAGGCCCGTGTTCTTCATGAACACGCCCCTTTGATCCTGTTGAATAGACATAGTAGAATACGAATCCGTTTGTATGACTAGCCTAGTTTGATCCAGTTAGATCACGTGTTTGTGTTGTATGAAGTTCGAGTTCAAGCTACGGTACTCGGTGTAAGTGGCCAGTTATCTGGTGGCACTGACCTGGGTCACAATAGCCCGGGCCGGCCAGTGTCTAGTTAACAACGCAATCATGGTGCTTGGGTTGAGTAGCTGCGTTGCATATGAGCGTATCCCATGGATAGTTAGGGGTAGGCCGCGGTGGTGACAGCCGTTGGACCCTTTGTAATCCCCCATGTTCGGTTACACTATAGGAGTCTAAGATCTAACAACCAATGTCGTGCAGAAGCGACATGGGCGGTTAGCTCCCCGTTTGTGACTGGGTGCTGAGCTGATATTCATACAATGCTTATGTGACTAACTGACTTCTACTAACTTTATATGTTTAGTACCTTAGAACCTAGAGCTAACTCGTATGTTGCCTCCTAAGCCGTAGTGTACATAGAGAGAACGAGTTCGGGTGTGTTCACACTACCCATCCTTATCATATCTTACCCCTGTGTTTAGGACCTGACTTATTCTCGTCATTGATCTATACTCATAGCAATAGTGTTGCACATGTTAATCCGACCATGCCTTCCTTGGATTCGATACCCTTTGGAATACTCCTTTGGGGAAATGCTACAATGATATATCCGTGCGCTTGCGGATTCTTTGTAAACGTTAGGATTACCATCAGAACATTTCTGGCATCGTTGCTAGGAACTCACGAACTTAGCAAAGATGTTAAGGAATGCCATCCACCATTTCTGGTGCCGTTGCTGGGGATACAAACCTAGTGATGACGTTAAGAAATGTCAACAAGCATTTCTGGCGCCGTTGCCTGGGAAGGCTAAAGGATAACATGACAACACTTTGCATATGTTTATAATCATGACAGGGTAAAGCAGTTCTCAATGCAGGCTAACCTTGATTGTCTTCTTTGCCTTTGGATGATGAAGACAGGTAATGCATGACTGGTTTCAACTTACCGCCGAATTTCACTGAAGATCCTGAGTCACTTGTAAGGAGAGCTAGAACTCATTTCGGTTCTCCCCAGCGTGGACGTACGGAAGTCGACCCAGCTTCCTTTGTGCCATCTACATCAACTCCTATGGCCAACCCTGAGAAGACTCTCTGTGAGTACTCTGCTCCCTCTGTTGATCAGGTGCCCATAGGACCCGAGATCAACATCGGGAACGGAAACTTCGAGATCAAAACTGGCCTCATTACGATGGTACAGGCTAGCCCATTCTATGGCTAGCCTAATGAAGACACGAGCGCCCACTTGCAACAGTTCCTGGAACTGCGCAGCACCTTCACCATACGAGGAGTGGAGGAAGATGCTATTCGTCTGCGACTGTTTCCATTCTCGCTCTTGGGAAAGGCAAAGCAGTGGTTCTATGCGAACCGTGAGGAGATTAATACTTGGGCAAAATGCTCGGCGGCATTCCTCGCGAAGTTCTTTCCATTGGGTAAAACCAATGCCCTGCGGGGAAGAATTTCAAGCTTTCAGCAAGCAGCAAATGAGACTATCCCAGATGCTTGGGAGAGGCTTCGAGAGTACATCTTGGCCTGTCCTCACCATAGGATGGACAACTGGCTTATTTTACAGAACTTCTATAATGGGCTGACTCTGACAGCCCGAGGACATGTTGGTGCTGCTGTTGGAGGAGCTTTCTTCTCACTCACTATTGCTAATGCAAATGAGCTTATTGAGAAGATGGTCTCCAACCAAGGGTGGAGTGATGATCGACTCTAGCCACGTCAAAAGGGTACACATACTATCAAGGAAGAAGATATGTTGAATACCAAGATGGACCTATTGATGAAGCGAATGGATGATCTAACCAATGAGAAGGCTGCCATGGCCATCACTACTCAAGCTATGGACTCTTGCATGACCTGCGAAGTTTGTGGTAACACTGGGCATTCAGGGAATTACTGCCCTACTACCCAGGAGGATGTGATGTTCATGAACGGCAACAACAACGGTTATCGTACACAAGGAGGTCAAACGTGGAATCAATGCCCTTATTATTAAGGAGGTAATCAAGGTAATTCTTTCAATCCTAACCAACCTTCCTTGAAAGATCTTGTTTTCGGGCAAGCTAAGATCAATGATAGTTTCAACAAGAAGTTAGCTGCCTATGATAAGGCTCTGGAAAGCCTCAACACCATGGTTGATAGCCTCTCTTCTGCTCTTAAGAGCCAGTTAAGCTTTAATAAGATGATAGAAACCCAGCTGGCTCAGATAGCTGCTTTGGTTCCCTCAGTTGAAAATGCAAAAAAGGTAGTCACGAGAGGGGGTAAGACCACTCGCGATCCGCCCTATCCTAACCATGTAGGGACCAGTAAGAAGAGCACGAGAGAAGGAGAGGAATCCAACAAGGACCCTTCTGATATAAAGGAACATATACCAGGAAGAGGGGGTTCTATAGAAGAAAGGGCACATGAAGGAGAGGCAGAGAAACCAGAATTTATCAAGACAAACATCATGCCATTCCCTCAGCGAAATAGGAAGATGACAGTGGATGAACAATTCACTTGTTTCATTGATATGATTCAGAAAGTCTACATCAATGTTCCACTCCTCGAGGCAATGCGGGTACCTATGTACGCACACTACCTCAAGGACATCCTCACCAAGAAGCGGGCTCTACCAATGTCGGAGGTGGTAAAGCTCACGGAAGAATGTAGTGCTGCTGTACTCAACCGTCTTCCTGAAAAGAAAAAGGATCCAGGGTGCCCTACGATTACCTGTACGATCGGGACACAGCAATTCGATCACGCTCTCTGCGACCTTGGAGTGAGTGTCAGTGTTATGCCTAAGGTAGTTTTTGATCGATTGAATTATACGGAATTGTCCCCAACCACTTTGCAGCTGCAGCTCGCTGACTCATCAATCCGATATCTAGCGAGGATCGCCGAGGACATACCAGTCAAAATCCGAGATTGCTTTGTCCCCGTCGACTTCGTGGTACTCGACATGAACATTGACAAAGAAACGCCACTCATACTAGGGCAACCGTTCTTGAGTACTGCTGAAGCACACATTGATGTTGGAGCAGGCCTAATCATACTCCACATTAATGGCAAAGAGGAAAGGTTCGAATTCCGTCTCAGAAAAGAACAGATACTCAATGATCAAAAACATGCAAAAGCCCAAGGGTCATAAGAAGTCCTCTGTCAGGAGAGATCTGGTAAGACATCTTTCACTTCCCAATTCAATAAGTTTCTGACAAAGGGAGAGCCAAGCTACCCTTGCTCCCCGCTCTCTGTGCCTTCTGCTCAACCCGTTCAAGACAATCTCTCCCGAGAACGCTATCCTTCACGCCATCGAGCAAGCACAGCAGCAGCAGTTGGAGGAGCAGAGGGCTTACTATCGATGGATGGGATATCCCCCTCCACAGTAGTGAGCCTGAAGCTAGCTTGGGGGAGGACCCCTACTCTGAGGTAACTTGTATCTTCATTTGTTTTCAGAACCTCATATGCTAAAACACATAAAAATCTGCAAAATTAAAAAAGACCAAAAATATTTATTTGCTTTCCTAAATTAGTTTGCTTTTCATATGCGTGGTAAGAATGCTTTCATCCTATGGTTGAAATGATGAATAGTTGCTCTGTTTATTCCTCTTGTATGCCTTGCTTACAGCTTAGTATCCTATTTAAGTTTTGAGTTAGTTGGCTTGCACGATCAAACCTTAGCTTGAAACTTGTGGATAGCAAAAAGCATGACCTTTGCCTAGGTTGTTGTGAGGTATGATATGGTATAATAGAGTTGCTATGAGCTTGTGCCAAGTGATGTTTGATTTCCGGAGATTTCTTTTGAAAAAAAATGCTAAAATGATAAGTTCCTCAATGATGAGAAATTTCTATCCAAGGCCATATGTAGATTCTAGCTGATGTTAGCTTCCACATGTGCTACCTGATTTCTTCATTAAGTCTTGTCCAATTGTCATGACCCTCGGCGAGAAACTTGTCATGCTCCTATGATCAAGATCACGTACAAAGCCACCATATGCTAGACTTCCACCCTGGAAGTTAGCAACCATCATTCCATCCGTCCCCCATCCATTCCACGAATAAAACTCTGCGCATTCTTCATGATTTGACCCCTCTCCAAAAATATTCAAGAAGGACTATGGGCTATGCATTAAAAAGAGAGAGAGAGAGAGATACATGCTCAAGGGCATGCATAAAAAAAGAAAAGAGAGAATAAAGAAGCACAGCCCAAGTCTCGAAATCATCAAAAAGGAGAGAAGGAAAAATCATGCCAAAAGGAGTCCATTCTCCATCCACCATATACACACACATGCACATCTTGATCAGGTTGTATGACTAGTTGCTCCCAAGGATCTGGTTTTCGACTCGACAACACATGAGAAAACAAGTATGCCACATGTTTTCCCTACCTACAACTCCACATATAAGCTTATTAGGAGAAGGTTGTGAAAGAAGGCAACCCAATGCCTTGGTGAGGAACCATACACATTGAGCGATCCGAGAGTATCATTTGAGGAACTTCGATTTCTCTTTGAAAACTTGCAAAACCTCCGGATTGATAACTGATCAAGGTACAAGTAATTGGCAATCTCTATATAACCGCTCTATCTTTCAACCGCCCAAGGCAAGGTGAAGCTACATGCCCCACATCAATCAGGCGAAAGGTAAGATCAATGCCAACTCATTCAACTCTGTGTTGACGGTCCTTACAACAAAAATTTAACCGCCAACATCTCGGCTACGGCAGCACTTTATAATGAATTTTGTGCATGTTTTAGGTGCTAACAAGGTTCCACGAGTTGTGCTGAGATTTTATCTGCAGGTTCAAGATTAGGAAACAATTCCGGAGCACCGAGCCACATAAGGTAGGCACGGCCGCACCTAGTGGTGCGCCCGGCCCTACCTTGCACCACTATTCAGGTCATAATGAGACATCATAGCACAAATAAAGCATCTTGACAAACAACATCAAATGCTTAGTTTGATAGCACCATTGTGAAGTTCTTGTCGAGATGATCGAAATGGAGTTTTGGTTCACCCAATTCGGAGTCTGGATGCAGAAATTATGCCTCACAGAAGATTGTGACACGTGACATGTCGGGGGGTAGGTGCGGCCGAACCTAGTAGGTTCGGCCGGACCTCTCAACCTCCTCCGATCAACACCAAACTATGCCAAATGCCTCTACACTTAGCATAATATTCAAGGGGACCAAGTCCATGGGCCAAACACCACAAAAGTTGGTCCGGCCGCACCAACGAGGTCCGACCACACCTACTAGGTCCGGCCGCACCACCCAAAATCCTCCTCTTGGGTCCACGGCACCAACAATCCCACAAACACACCTTGGATGGATGAGATACACCAGCGAATGGTCGGTTTGATCAAAAGGCTATGGTTGGAAGCACTTGGATCGATGGACCCACACTTAACCACCACAACCGCCATCAAGGAGTGATCCTGGACGTCCCTCAACACCGTCGGTGCATCACACGGCAATTGAGTAGGACAGGCCGCACCTCGAGGTACGGCCGCACCTATCAAACCCCAGGATTTCGCTCCACCGACTTGGGAACTGACCCAGGAGCGTTGATCAGGGTCGTGCACGATCAAAGGCGGCAAATCATAGGGCCGGCCGCACCTGGAGATACGGCCGCACCTCCTTGCTCGTCACTGCAGCTCCCTCTCGCCTACAAGTACCCCCTCCTGCAGCCACCGACCCATTGGGGCTATAAATAGACCCCGGCACTTCATTGAAGAGGACACAAGAGAACAGAGAAGCAGAGATCAAGGCGAAGCCCTACAAAATTAGTGTTAGAACTAGGTGAGAGTTGAGGTGCGAGTTCGGGAGAAGCCGGAGTTGTCAGCTTCCTCCCTTCCTCTTGTACCTCGGCGGATGCGGCTCCACTTCGAGTAACATCTGGGTAACTCTTAGGCATTCTGGATTTATTTAATTAATTAAGTTGAGCTTTATTATTTTTGCTTATGGGCTCCTTGCTTTGATTAGTGTTCTAGTAATTGCAAAGCTAGAATAGTAGTCACTAGAGTAGACGTGGTGTCTAGTCTTGCGATTACCTCGGAGTACACCTAGTGGCACGGATTGTTGTGGTAGCCCCAGGTGATGACAGCCCTGACGGCCTACGTAGTCCACCACGTGAGATCCACTAGAGCGCAGTAGGACCCCTGCTTGGCTTGCCTAGCCCCCTTCTCATCCCTTTCCGGGTTAGGACGGTTGAGCATCCCGAAGCAAGCATCGTAGAAAACGCTGATCTTATCTTTAGTATCCGGAATCCTTCGAAACCCTCTCTACCTCTCATACACTATTATCATATCTTCTCTCGTCCAAGGCCGACCTTGGTTCTTCACTAGTGCACACACGTTCCCTGTGGATTCGATACCCTGGAATACTCTTGGGTGAAAGCTACACCGGTATCCGTACGCTTGCGGACTTTTCTGCAATCGTTATTTATACCAACAGGCCTTCTAGCGTCGTTGCCGGGGATATAAACCTGGTGCGACGCTAGAGAGTGTCAACAAGCTTTCTGGCACCATTGTCGGGGAATATAAACCTGGTGCGACGCTAGTAAGCGTCAACAAGCTTTCTGGCGCCATTGCCGGGGAGCGGTTGCTGTACTAGTGTCGAACCGAGTCGTCCGTGTATCCCCATCCATACCATCACATATCCCCATATGGATTCCAAACCTATCAATCAGTTTTCGGCTCCAACGGGCGAAGATCTGGAGCCTCCACCCTCATCATTACCCATCCATGCACCTAGCTATGAACTTCGTCCCGCCCTCATAGCTATGGTACGGGAGCAATCTTTTTCTGGAGCAGAAGAGGAAAATTTGTACACCCACCTTCGCGGTTTTGAGGAAGTGTGCTCATGCCTTGTCATTCATGGCATGTCACACGAAACATTAAAATGGAAGCTTTTCCCGTTCTCTTTGACGGGGGTTGCTAAGAAATGGTACACTCAAACTGTTAGGGGTGTCAAGGGAGATTGAGAAGTTTTGCGAAACAAATTTTGTCTAGCTTTCTTCCCAGAATCCAGATTGGTCGACCTCCGTATGGAAGTGTTAGGCTTTAGGCAAAAGGAAAAAGAAACCTTAGGAGCAGCCTGGGCACGATTTTTGGACCTAAACATGTCCGGTCCCAACCTCGAACTCTTAGAACCGATGCTTTTATAGCATTTTCGTCGAGGCCTTAGCAAGGAGTCCACCCAGTTTCTCGATATTTCTTCAGGAGGTTCTTTCACTCATTTGACACCTAGTGAAGGGAGGAACGTTCTCAACAAAATCCTTGAGAATACCCCCTACACTGGTATTTTTGATGAATTTCCCGAAGAAGAGGTTGATGAAATCCTTGAGCCGGAAAATGAGGTTTCACCTATCCAGCCTACACCCGTGACCGCTCCTCTCTCTGAGCCAATAAAAGTAGAGCCTCCCGTAGAAAACCTCCATAGTCTAGAAGATGAGGAAACTCATCCAATGGACTTTATCGGCGAAATTGAGGATGATCTTTTCTCAGACTTTGGAAATGCCTCAAATTTTTCGATCCAACCAAAACCTCGAGTGTGCAACTCTCCATTTCAACAAAATGCTAGCCAACCCGATAAGCCCATTCTCAAAGAAGACCTTAAATGCTTGTCGGCGGCTATGAGTGTGGAATGGTTGAGAGAAGCCGAGACATCGCTCGAGGTAGTTAGACTCATCATGCCGTCCACTCTTCCGATCTCTTTCGGAGATCTTGACAATGCTAGAACAGAGAGTCTCACATTTGATGTCGTTGACATGTATCATCCATACCTCGCAATTTTCGGCAGAGGGTTCATCAACAAGTTTGATGTCGTGATAAGATAGCAGTTCTTGTGTATGAAAATCCCGGCACCCAAAGGAGTCATCACAGTATTCGGTGATCAGCAAGAAGCAAGAAACATAGAGAAGGGCCATACACCAGGCCAAAGCAACATGCATCACTTGAACTCCACTGAAGAAAAGAAAGAACCATACGTTGAGGCCAAAAGAGACAAAGAGAAAGTTGAGGTGCTGATGGTGAAACAAAAAAGTGTATCTAGATGACATGCCAGATAGAGCAGTAATGATAGGGGCTCATCTTAGTCCCGAAGAAGAGAAAGAGCTCATCGAGTTCTTGAACAAAGATGTTTTTGCTTGGTCAGCAAAAGACTTGCAGGGTGTCAATAGGGATATCATCGAACATGCCCTTGACACAGATGAGAAAATAACTCTGAAGAAGCAGAAACTCAGGAAAATGTCTGAAGAAAAGGCCAAGGTAGTAGAGGCCGAAGTGCAAAGGCTTCAGGATGCCAAAGTGATCAAAGAAGTCATGTACCCTGTGTGGCTAGCTAACACTGTCCCAGTAAAGAAAAAGAATGGGAAGTGGAGAATGTGTGTGGACTTCACAGATCTGAACAAAGCTTGCAAGAAAGATGATTTTCCTTTGGAAAGAGTGGACAAGGTTGTTGATGACGCCGCAAATAGTGAAATGCTTTCGCTCCTGGACATGTTTTCGGGATACCACCAAGTCAGGGTGCGAAGAGAAGATGAGGAAAAGACAAGTTTCATCACACCATTCGGAACTTATTGCTTCGTAAGAATGCCAGAAGGGCTGAAGAATGCAGGGTGCACCTTTTCGAGATGATAGCAATTGTGCTACATCCTCAGCTTCAGAGAAATATTCTTGCATATGTCAATGACATAATCATCAAGAGTGTTAAAAGAGGTGATCACATCAGCGATTTAGCAGAAACCTTCACGAATCTTCGAGCAGCAAATCTCAAGCTAAATCTTGAGAAATGCGTGTCGAAATTCACAAAGGAAAGGTCTTGGGCTGCTTAGTTTCAACAAAGGGCACTGAAGTAAACCCAGACAAAATCAAGGCTCTAATCGAGATGCAGGAACCTGTTTCGGTGAGAGATGTGCAAAAGCTGACAGGGAGAGTGGCTGCCCTTAACAGATTCTACCAAGAGCTGCAGAGAGAAGCTTACCCTTCTTTCAAATTCTCCGAAGTTCCAAGAATTTTCAGTGGATTGAATCCCAAAGACAAGCCTTCCAAGAACTCAGAGATTATTTGTCGAACATGACAAAGCTATGTCCTCCAAAGCCAAAATCACCACTTCTGCTATACTTGTATGCTTCCAATTCAGCTGTGAGCATTGTATTAGTACAAGAAAAAGAAGAAGAAGGAAAATTGAAACAAATCCTAGTGTATTTTGCTTCGGAAGCTCTTTCAAGATCCAAACTGTTCTATTCTGAGCTAGAAAAGATAGCATATGCAGTAATCATGGCGGCAAGAAAACTAAGACACTATTTCGAGGGACACAGAATAAGAGTGATCACAAATCAACCGCTGAACGATTTGTTCACGAACAAAGAAGCCTCTACCCGAATCGTCAAATGGGCAGCGGAGTTCTCAGAATATACTGTGGACTTCGAAAGAAGAAGTGCAATCAAATCTCAGGTCTTAGCAGACTTCGTTGTAGACTGGACATCACCAATTATAGACTCTGGCGAAGATATAACCACACCATGGGTAGTACACTACGATGGGGCCTGGTGTGACAGAGGAGTTGGAATATCAGCGATTGTAACATCTCCAACTGGAGTTGTAATAAGATATGCTACTCGACTTGATTTCGCGGATGATGTGCCCTCTACGAACAACACAACAGAATATGAGGCTCTACTTCTATCTCTGAGAAAGATGAAAGCCTTGGGTCAGCAAACTTTCGTCATCAAAACAGATTCGAAAGTGATTCAGGAACACATCAAAAAAGAAAGCGAAGCAAGAAATCCAGTACTGGTGAAATATCTTGAGAAAGTTAGAGAAATGGAGAAACACTTTAAGGGCTACACAGTCCAGCATATCTCAAGAAATGACAACAACGAGGCAGATAAGTTAGCGAAAGTGGCAGCTCAGAAGCAAGCAATGCCTCCGGATGTGTTCTTCGAAATTATCAGAGAACCATCCATCAAAGAGACGAAACCAAGAAATGTGGGCAACATAGAAAGTCATGATTGGAGGGCTGAAACCATGGCCTATTTGATGGGCCATTATGAACCACAAGATGAGTTAGAGGAAAAGAGACTAAGATAAAGGGTAAGGGGCTATGCTGTAGTGGATGGAGAGCTATACAAATCTGGAGTTACTGAACCATGGTTAAGGTGCATAACTTCTGAAAAAGGCTTAGAACTTCTCAAAGAAATTCATAGCGGATTCTGTGGTGCACACATAGGAACAAGAGCATTAGCGAGCAAAGCAATAAAGTAGGGATTCTTTTGGCCTTCCATAAACCTGGTTCAGGAATGCGAAGCCTGCCAAAATAGTGAATCAGCAAAACTTGCCATCTATGCCAGTTCATCGGATACCATCTTCATGGCCTCTGCAAAGGTGGGGGGGATGGATCTGGTTGGGCCGTTGCCAACAGCTCAAAGGAACTACAAGTTTGCGGTGGTTGCAGTTGATTACTTCACCAAATGGGTGGAAGCAAAAGCATTGGCGAACATCACCACACCAACAGTCCAGAAATTCTTCTGGCAAAACATAATCTGCAGATTCGGAGTCCCAAGAGAACTAACTATGGACAACGGAAAACAGTTCGATTGGTATTCTTTCAAGGAATATTGCAAAACTCTGGGCACTCACGTGAAGTTCTCCTCTGTCTATCATTCGCAGTCCAATGGGGCTGTAGAAAGAGCGAACGGATTGATTTTTTCAGGAATCAAGAAATGCTTGTATGATCAGAAAAAGGGCAAGTGGATAGATGAACTGCCAAGGGTAATCTAGTCTCACAACACAACAGTGTCTAGGGCAACAGGTTTCACACCTTTTCGCCTACTATTTGGAACTGAAGCAATGCCACCGGAAGAAATCAGAAATGAAAGCTTGAGAGTTCTGAAGGCCAAAGAAATTCAAGAAGTTGACATGAAAATGGAAAAAGACATGATCAAGCTCACAATCCTTGAAGCCGCCGAGAACATCGAGAAATACCAGAAAGAAACCAAAGCATGGAGAGACAAGAAGATAGTCAGGAAAGATATCAAAGCTGGTGACTTAGTGCTAAAAAGAAAGAAGAATTGGGAGAATCCTAGGAAACTTCAGGAATCTTGGGAAGGGCCCTACATAGCAAAAGAGACAAGCATGCCAAGAGCTTTTCATCTAGCAAATCAGACCGGTGAGGAACTACCGCATTCCTGGAATGCAGATAATCTCCGAAGGTACTAGCCATGAAAGTTACAAAAGTGGTTACAGTTAGTCTTTCGCATTTCTTTTCGTAGATTTAAATTCTGTAAGAAAAAATGTAAAATCTGAGCCACAGAGCTATAAGTGGCTTCGGGAACAAAAATTTTACTTTCTGCACTTACTTTACAATAAGAAGGACCGTACTCTTTTCCTTGCAAAGGGGGCCCAAAATCAGGGGCAAGGTTTTTGACGAGGCGAATCCTATGTAAATATTCTTTCTGTTATATATGAAACTATGTGTGTTGCGAAGTTCCAAAGTGAGAAAGAAAATTCGTGAAAAGGCTCTGTGATAGCCGAAATTCCAAAGTGAGAAAGAAAAATTCGTGAAAAGGCTCTGTGATAGCCGAAATTCCAAAGTGAGAAAGAAAAATTCGTGAAAAGGCTCCGTGATAGCCGAAATTCCAACGTGAGAAAGAAAGTTCGTGAAAAGGCTCCGTTATAGCTGAAATTACAATGTGAGAAAGAAAGTTCGTGAAAAGGCTCCGTTATAGCCGAAGTTCCAATGTGTGAAAGGAAAGTTTCGTGAAAAGGCTCTTTGATAGCCGAAATCCCAAAGAGAAAGAAAAGTCTCGTAAGAGGGCTCCGTGATAGCCGAAGTAAAAAAAAAGTGAAAGAGAATTTTGTGAAAAGGCTCCTTGATAGCCGAAGGCTCCGTGATAGCCTAGATCCCATAGTAAAGGGACATCCTACGAAAAGGCCTGAGACAACAACAAGTTGTGGCCTAGATCCCAGAGTAAAGGGACATCCTACGAAAAGGCCTGAGACAACAACAAGTTGTGGCCTGGATCCTAGAGTAAAGGGACATCCTACGAAAAGGCCTGAGACAACAGCAAGTTGTGGCCCAGAAAGTTGAAACGTCTTGGCATGAGATATTCGCGAAAAAGAGTACGAAGTAATATCCAAAATTCTTTCAGTCGTAAGTGCGGGCTGGCATGTCGAGAAACTTAAGAATCATAGCAATGAATATCAGTGAATAAATCTATGAAGTGATGTTTACACAGGAAAATTTTCGAGCTAAAAAATGCTATCTTGTAGACTAAGGGGCTCGGCTGCCCTCGTAAGAATGGCAAGTGAAAGAGCGGGTTGAAGCAACTGAAAGTTGCGATATCAACCTAAGCAAGTTTGCTGCATAGGCACAAGTCCACAAAACTCGCGAAGCAAGTTTTGTCGACTCGTACTCTGAGTACAAGTTTATGCTTTGAGAGAAAACTAGGTCCACGAAAGGAGCCATTCATGAAATTTTGCATGAAAACGGCAAGGTGGGAAGGGTGACGTTTTTTCTTAAAAAACGAGTTTATTGCCTTAGTTTCATACAAAATTTCATAAGAGTACGATTACACAGCTTCGACGAGCTGAAAGTTCAAAAAGGTAGTTCAACAATACGGCCTGGGTTACGGCCACTGTTTTCTGCTACATCACTAGCATAAGCAAAATTGCAATCACCACTTATGGGGCTAAGGGGCTCCGTCTTCACGAAGGTGCGTGAACTTGAAGCCTTAGTTGCAAGAGCATAACCATCGCGATAAAGAAAAAACCAACTCAACTGAAAGCTACGCATCGAGAAATAATGACAACAAAAAAGCCAGAAATCGGAGAACTTGCATCCAGGATGAGCTTCTTTATACAAGCGCCAAGCTTCACCACTAACTATCTGGTCTTGGCAATGGATACACAAAGGTATGATGTCCTGCACAGGCCCACCTTGCAGGACCTGTGTAGGTTAAAGTTTATAAGACAAAAGTTTAGAGAGGGCCACAGCCCATGAATATACAAATTCACAATTCTTAAACATCAAAAACAATGGTTCGAGCGAATTCTGCCTCAGCCAACAATGTCAACCTTTGGAGAACTTGAGCGTTGTTCAGAACTGCCTTCCTCTCCGTCATGACCACCACTGCTGCTACTCCCACTTTCGGAACCATCTTCTTCATTGTCATCAGCACCGTCGTCACCTTCTTCATTTCCATCAGATTCGGAAGCTGCTTCGAGAGCTTTCTCAATCTCAGCACTAGTTTCCTTTTGAATTAGCTGAAAAAAGGATCAAGGAAAAATTAATGAAGGAACATCAGGACTAAGAAGGAAGAGGACAATAACAGACTAGAAATCGAGTTAAATTTAGAAAAGTAACCTCTTCAAGCTTACCGCGGGCGGTCTTTTTTGCGAACTCCCATCCGCTAGCGATCCAGAACTCTTTCAAGAACTTCACTTTTATAGCCCGGATATCTTCATCAGCACGGATAGCTGAAGTGCTAGCAGCATCTGGGAATCGCTGAAGTGCCCCGTGAAACTTCTCAAGATCAACGCAATCATAATTCTCAAGAAGTTTGAGCAAGCTCTCGACGCAGAAAACAACAGTGAAGTCGCTGGCTCCAGAAATGATGCTCGGTAGAGCCTTGAATTTTTTCAGCATCCAGTCCATTATCTCCGAAGCATCATCCCTTTCAGGAAAAGGGTTTGGACGGGTACCAAACTGGCCAAGTGCCTCTCTATATTCCTCAAACAAAAGCTTGAAGCTTTGCCGAATTCCCTCAACGTCCTTGCTCAAAGACTCATTCCGCTCAGATAGAGCCTTCTCGAGATTTAGTATAGTTTGCTCTTTCGTGCTGAGAGTTTTCGCGAGATCAGTATTCTTTGTCATGAGTTCGACATCTTTGCGAAGATTCTGAATCATCTTGAGGTCATCTTCACGAGTCTTACCAAGTTTATCATGATCCTTCTTTAAGTCGCGAAGATTCTGAATCATCTTGAGATTTCTTCAAAGACTCTTTCAGCTCAACAATCCGCTTTTCCAATTCAAGGTTCGAAGTTCGAGTCTTCTCTAGATCACGTTTCAGATCGCGAGATTCATCACTGAGCTTGCTCACGAGCTGCTCACTTTCGTTGAACCTTTCTGAAACAACCTTGCCAACGAGAGCTATTTTCAAGCTAAGGATGGAGTTGAACTTAGAAAGATCTGAAGAGGAACGGTTCCGAAGTGACTCCTTGAAACCTTAAAAGAAGAAGGAAGCAAAAACAGGATCAGTAGGGAAAACAGAAAGAGTTGCAGAAAATAAAGTAAAAAGCAGTAAACAAACCTTTCGAATCAAAAATCTTCGTGGGTCCTTGAACAGCAGAATCAGAAATCTTCAAAGATTTCTGAAGGGAAGAAGAAGTATGTCCCTCATGAGCAACAACCGCCTTGTCAGTAAGAAGAGGCATCTCCTTCGGAGCGTCTCCTCCTGTTTCACTCGATTGTTCAGTCATAAACTTAGGAGACCGCCACAGCACAAAAAAGCTATGAACATCACCAATTATATCAACCACCAGACACTCAACACTCAAAAGTTCACCCTTGAAAGACGTACCGAAGCTTTCATTGTAAGCAACAACTGCAAGAGTAGGGTCTTGTTCTTTGGGGATATCTTCGTGAGTCCCAATCAAAGAAGGATCTGCAAGCGAACCACCACTCCGATCCATGGTACACTCTAAATCTTCAGCAAATTTTGGGGATGCCTCGTCACCTGTAGCAAGAGCTTTGGAGGTTCCAGCCTCAGAAGAAGCAATGGCAACGGGTTTTTTAGGAGCAGCTTGAGCTCCAGGGACAACATCTGAAAAAGTTTCAATATCAACAAATTCGTTTTCAGAACTTGGAGTACGAATGCATTGAACCCTGAATCTCAATTCATAGCAGATGCAAGAAAGGAACCTGTTCGGCGAGGCTCATCCTCCATCTCCTCATCAAAGAAGGCCGAGGGGACACGCTGAACGACAACAGCAGAGATCTTCTACACAGCCTTTTTGGCCTCTTTCTTGCCGAACTCTGCGAGACTGGAGGCCGCTTGAATCTTAGCTTCAGAAGTACCTTCAGAAGCTTTTCTTTTCCTCTTACTGGATTCTAGAGATTTTGTCTTCGAGGGGCAAACAACAGGGGAGGAAGCATCGCCAGCATCATCTTTAGATTTCCCCTTTTGCGAAGTCTTTTTTCCTTCGAAGTTTAGAGGGAGCCACAACAGCCGAAGAGCCAGCTGCAACAAGGGTTGGATCCTTCTTGTCCAGACTAGGCGGGCGAGGTCGGAGAGTAGTTTCGGCACCAAGTTCAGAGAAAACACAATTCACTCTTCTCTTGTGTTTCACGATATGTTTGAAGGCCTTATACTCATTCAGAGTAAATTCGCCAACCATGTCGCAGACTTTCTCCTCAACTTCGAGAATAAAGTCATCGAGACTCTGACCACCGTCAAGTCGTAAGTTAAATCGTGGAAATTGAACCTTCTGAGAAGCCCAGTTAACTTCAAGATGGATTATCTCCGAAGGGTTCCAGCCGTGCGATAAGGGCCAAATCCATGCTGCAACAAATTTTTCAAGGACATCGCGACCGCCAAGAATAGTGCTGGCAAGATAGAAACCATTTTCAGAATTCTTGAAACTAGAGACTCTGCGATTGAATGTAGCAGTGCTAACAGTGGTCACCGAGGCCATAGGCGAATAGAAAGGATATGCTGGACCAGTGTAATCGGGGACCTTGGACATGTCAACTTTCACATAGAACCAATAAGATCGCCAATCCTCAGCCAAGTTATTCTTACTGCAAGGGGCAAGCTGAATGCGGGTAAGGTTCTGGTTCGCATTCTTCCTACGAGTGTTGAAGGTACAACATCCATAGTGAGCCTCATAAAAATTCCCGTCGTCAAGCTTAATGATATCCCTCTGAATGACAAGCTCGAATAGTCGCGCGAAGATATCATCGTTAGCACTGCATCGGAAAGTCTTCATGATCCAGAAAAATTTCGAAAGTTCTAAGGAGTTGGGTGTTAACTGATGCATCTTCACATAGAATTTCTCAAGAATAGCAGGAAGCTGGGTGTCGCAAGGGAATCTGAGGCCGCAAGTGAAGAAATCTCTGAAAACAACAACCTCATCCGCCTCAGGAGCAGGAGTTTCTTCATCAGAAGGAGGACGACCATCACCAGGAGGGAAAACCCCAGCTTTTTCATATTCCTTAATGAGTTCGGCGGTAACTTTAGATTTGCCAAAAACAAAAGCCAGGGGGTAAGAAGATTTCGAAGTAATGAGCTCGTTCAGATTGGCTTCGACATTTGAAATATCTTCTCCATCGCTAGAATCGTGCCCCTGATCTCCCCGTCTTCGCGGCTACTAGATTCCCGAACAGCTTCAACAGCTGGGTTACTTGTGCTCGGAGGAACACCAGCTGCGGCTAATTCTTCGGAAGTCATTGGTCTGGCAGTACTTTTAGTACGAGCCACCTTTCAGAAGAGAGAATTAACGAAAACATGTTAACAAGCAAGTAACAAAAAATCTAGGAAAACAAAGATGATACTCAAGAATATAAGAGATACAAGTAGGTTACCTTCGAAGAGCAAAAAAACTACAGAACTTCCGGAATCTCGAAACGGGAAGTTTTGAACTGCGAATGCCAGAAAACTTCAGAGAAGATGGCGAAATGGTGAAACAAAGTTACCGCGCAGAGTTCCTATTTATAGGGGAGAGGGGGGTAGTTTCGAGAAGATATCTCGAAACGACCGTTGCAACGCCCAGAAAGGGACGCGTGTATACTCTGACGTTCCGAGGGTGATGTTTTTTACCACAATTCAAGAAATTTTTCGTGGAAACGGATCGTCGGAGTCAACCCGCTTCTCCGAGGGGCTAGTGTTGGGGAATTGGGTAAAAACCTTTCACCCCCGAAATTTCGGAGATTTTGTGGCTCTTGCGAATTCGGTAAAATGGGCGGAAAAGTGTCAAGCGGAGTGAACGTTTTCACAAATTCGGAAGAGTGTGGTTCGATGTTTTAAGATTTAAAGCTTATGTGAAGCATGAATGGAAAATTCGTTAACCTTTAACTCTCGGGCGAAAAGATCGCTAAAAGAATTCAAGTTCATGAGTTTGTTTCTCATTTTAGGACGATGGAAACTTCGGAGATCTTTGCAGCTCGGGGAACTTTACTTCGGCGATGATTTTGGCGATTCGGGACGGGAATTTGTACGACTGAAGATCTTCGTGAATGGGAGGTAAAAGTCGTGAACAGATCGAGTCAAAGACGAAGTATCAAAAGTCCGGGTTCAAGATGTGAACGAGTGGCCAGCTTGTAAATGTATGAAATTAGCTTCGCAAATCACGGGATGTAAAAGACATTCATGTACATGTTCCCATTTGGAATATTCTTTGGATCTGAGGGTAATTTCGGAATGTAAAAGTCCCTTTGTCTCCCTATAAAAGGGGGTCCGAGGGCACATGTAAAGGGGTTCACAACTTTTGAGGAGAATACAGGCTTTCGGAGATTCTTTGTCTCCGAGTTCTTGAGTACTTTCACGTGTTTGTTCGTAAGTTTCTTGTTTCCTGTGTTCGGGGGTTCCATCCAATTTTTGAATCCCCAATAGTAAGTCTCGATCCCCTAAGGCAAGGGCAACAGCTCAACACAACCGAGACAAAATGCTCAAAATGCCGACTCCTCAAGGTGAGGCAAAAGGGCTCGACACCATCTGGAAATGAGCAAAGCACAAAGCACACAACTCAGGCAACAAAAGAGCTTCCCATGCATGAATGCAAGCTCCCCCTGAACTGAGTATCTCCCCTATTTCTATGCAAACTGAATGGATGCACATTTCTCCCCCTTTAACCTGAATTGGGTGCATTTCTCCCCCTTGTTGGTAATGCATGAATCAAGTCTACAAATGCAAGCATGTGTTTCTCAAATAGATAATGAGCACTACAAGATGCTAGGAATGAGACATAGAACAAGCAAGATAGCCCATCATTCCATACAAGCATCGCCAACAAGATAGAAGGAACATATAAGCATGTGACATAGCCATGATCAAATTTAAGCATTTTTCAACAAAACATCTCTCTCATGAGAATAGAACCTCAACATGACAAAAATGAGCACAAACAACATGCAACTCACAAACTTCATACAAGGTCACAAGTTCTCATCGCAAGGTCATCATAAACACCTACAAACTATCTCATGTCATGTCAAAGCCACCGAGCCATGTGTCTATTTCGAGATATGAGACTTCTCATTGGTAGACATCATGCAATGATTTAGCACGCAAGATAAGGAATTTAAAGCACATATGACATGATACACATGGAAGAATATTTTTCAAGCATAGACATTTCAAGATACCAATTTCATGTTTAAAATTAAGCATTGTACATGAAATGCCTTTGCAGCAAAAACAAGCTTATGCTCCTCCACAAGGTAACATGTAGGCTAAACATTCATGATGACAACAAGGTCTTTGACCTCAAATTAAAAGAGCATGATTCCCAAGCACAAATTAAGCAAGATATATCTATTTGGGCACAAAATGAGCATGTAGGAGATTCTACTCACAAGAGAGGATCAACTTTAGCATTTTCACAAAAACTAGCCATTTCACATGCATACATATCCAAAGCTATCAAGAGCATAGCTATACATCACAAGAGCTCACAAGTATGATCATAGGCTCACATCCAACATATCACAATGATCCATGTATATGAGAGAAGCACATCCTCTAAAGCAAATGATACAAATGCAATCTATGTTACAAAGATGCTAAAAATGATATGTTACATGAATGAACCATGCAAGATGCCTATGCACATGAGATGCCCAACCCAAGCTCAAAACAGGCAAAAAAGCACAAAACTCACAAGCTCCCCCTAAACACATGCACTAGGGCCAAAGAGCATACAAAGCTCACCCTAAATACATGCGATAGGGCAAAGAGCAAAAGAGACCAAGTGGCTTGATGAGAGCCACACACCTCAAAGTCACAAAAGTACTTACCTTGATCACTCGTTGAGGACCAGAGCATCCGAGGACCGGTGGATGGTCTCTCCCTGGTGTGATGAGTGATTGACAACGTGGTGTGGACTGACTCTTGGCCGAGTATTACAGGTGCAGGTTGCGGCTTGACTCGTGTTGGTGCAGGTGAAGAGCGGGCGCGAAAGGTTTTAGCCTTGCGGAGCCTCCGAGGAGTGGAGAGACAAGTAGGCTCGGCTCGATGGACCCGGTGGCCAAACGGGGTCAAGTGCGGGCCGCATGGTGGCAAGAAAAGCAAGACGAAGTCATCAACCGGAGTCGGTGCAGGGTAGCGGCTCACGATCGGAGTCTGCACGTGGGGTTTGCGGTGGTTCACCACAAAACCGTCGGGTTACTTGGTTGAGCCACAAAACCAAGACCGAAGGCTCGGCGGGCGGAGACGGGATCCAGGCACGCCGAGAAGCTTCGATGCCGGCGGACACGTGGCGAGATCGCAGGGCTTGCATTGGCGGACACGTGGCCGTGCGATGAAAAGGAGTGCTACTTGACCATATTGCCCCTGAGGGGATTGTATCTTAAATTTAAGTGCTAGGGGTCGCTTGGTCATTTGCCCAACCCAGAGGGACTCATATATATAGCTCTAGGGTTTCTGGGCAATCAATTCTGCCGGACTGCTTCTCATTTCCTTGCTCTATAGGTTTAGATTTTCTTCATGTTTTTGTAGAGAATCTGATCTCCGAGTGTATGGAGGCATTCATGGTTGCGTCGATTTCCTTCTTGTAGCTCGTGTGATTTTCGTGTCTTTTTCGGGCTATTTTCGTTGGATTTTTGTGCGCGGCTTGTTTCTTCAATTCTGAGGTGTTTAGGTTCGGATTTTCTTGGGGGAATCATGGATAGATGTCTTGTGCATCTTTGTGCTTGATCTTGACCCCCCCAATCTCCGAATTTGGCCTCCGATTGAAGGATTTCGGTTGGAACCCTAGCTTTTTGGTAGAGCTCAGTTGCGATTCGATTCACGGTGATTTAGTTCATTTGAGGTCTCAAGTTTTGGGGTATAGTATCTCCTAGGGACACTTCACTTCTCCCCCAAATCTTGTCTCAAGAGCTCAAGCCGTTTGGGAGATCCATGGATGGATAGGAGGGGTTGACCTCGCGTTCTCGAGTTCGGGCTGCTCTGTCACGCGTGTGGCGGACAGTCCGCCAGGTGCTCGCGGATGGTCCGCGAGGAGCCGGCTTACCGGGTGTTCATCGTGTTCTTCATGTGTTCTTGCATGCTCGTGTTTCGATCCGTTTTGTCCGGTGCTTTTGGTTGCTCGGAGTTTGCCGGACGGTCCGTGAGGAGAGTGCGGACGTTCTCTTTCGCGCAGACGGTCCGCGGGTAGGGCACAGACAATTCGTTTTTCGAGGTGCAGTACTGGTGGTTTGGGAGCTATTTGCGAACGGTCCGACTCGACCGTGCGGACAGTCCGCCCAAGCCCCGCAGACAGTCCGCCCCCTCCATGCGGACGGTCCGCCCTAGGCACTGCAGATTGCCTAAGTTCTTTGCTTCTTGAGTTGCGCTTCCGTGTTGCTTTGAGTTGGGGTTTGTTCCTAGGGTTGGTAGGTCCGTTGTGACTACGCGACCTTGGCAAACTCATGTGGGAATCCTCGGTTGTGAATTTGGGGCATAGGCCGAGTTCATCCATCGGGAAGAATTTTTATCGGCTCCCATTCACTCCCCCCCTCTCTGGTCGCCTAATCGGTCCTTCAATTGGTCTCAGAGCCAGTTACGAATCTTCGTGATTCTAACCAGTCTAAGATCCAAAGAGGCGTACCAGGAATGGGGTTCGGGTCCTCCACACTTTGATGGTAAGAACTACCAGATGTCTGCTTTCCTCCGCGGCAAGGGTCAAATCCTTTGGGATGTCACGGTGAACACAAATTATGTTCATTCGATGAACTTCCTAGCTCCAGGATCGAGGGATATGTTCGACGCCAACAACAAGGTGGTCGACTACTTGTTCCATGCTCTGTGTCAATCCGAATTCGATCGGGTTCAGACAGAGGACTTGGCTTGTAGGATTTGGGAGCAGTTGAAGAATGCTCATGCTGGAAATGCTCAGGTTCAGGCTCGATTGTTTGCGACGTACCGGAGAGAGTATGAGAACTTCACTCATCTCCCCGGTGAGTCCATTGATAGCATGTTCGAGCGGTTCACGGTGATTGTGAACAACATGAGGGCTAATGTGACCGTGCTCCCGTACGATGATCATGACAGGGCTGTGAAGCTCCTGCACTCTCTGGATCGTACCGTGTGGAGTGAGAAGGTCGAGGCCATTCTTGAGTCGGAGAAGTATGAGACCCTCACGGTGGACGAGCTGTTCTCCAAGCTCAAGTCGTCCGAGGTGGACCGTGGGGTGCGAGCAAGGATCGAGAACCCAACTGACCCTCATAGTCTGGCTCTCGTTTCTGGACCGAGGACAAATGCTAACATGTCTTCGAGATAGTTCTCTTTGTCTTGTCTTGTATCCGTGCCAGATGAGGAGTTTGACGTGCTAGGCGAGGAAGATCTCGCGCTATTGAGCAGGCGGTTTGAGCACATGTACACGAACCGGAAGAACGCTCAGAGGTGCTCGGGCATGTGCTACCGGTGCGGGAAGCACAGGCACTTTATCGCTGAGTGCCCGGAAGCCATGGAGGTCAAGCCCGAGCACAAGTACCGTCCAAGGACCGACCACAAGCACCGCTCGAGGGACGACCACAAGGGCAAGAACAAGTCTGAGCGGAGGCCGAGGAGGAGTGGTGGTCACAAGAAGAAGGAGCGAGCGATGGTTGCCGGAGCGAGCGACATCGACTCGAGCTCTTGCTACTCTTCATCAAGCTCAAGTGATGAAGATGAGAACCGGCACAAGGGCAAGCGGTCAAGCAAGAACATCAACGGCCTGTGCTTTGCCAACCAAGGCTTTTGTGGCATGGCACACAGCTCCGCAAGCAAGAAGAGCAACAAGGATGACTCAGACTCTGACTCCGAGGATGAGGTAAACAATGATCCATCCTTCTTGGTAGCAGAGAATGCTTGGTTGAATGAATTGCTTGACAACCGTGATGATGTGCTTAGAAAGACCAACAAGGAGAAGAGGGAGTATAGGTCTATGCTTGGGGAGGCTAAGGAGAAGGTGGTTGAGCTAGAGTCTTTGCTTGTTGATGCTAGGGCTCAAATAGATTTTCTCAAGTCTGCTCCTGTTGTGACCAATGAATCTAAATGCACTGATTGTTCTGTTTTCCTTGGTGATTTGACTGTGCTTAAGGAAAAGTATGCCTCCAAGGTCGAGGAACTAGATGTGCTTAGGGTCGAGCTAGATGAGATGAAATCTAGGCCCTCCTTGCTTGGTGCTTGCACTTCTTGTCCTGTTTTGCATGAGAAACTAGATGAATCAGTTGCTTATGCTAGATCTCTAGAAGCTGCTTTGATAGCTCCTATTCCCACATCATGCTCTACTTGTGAAATAAATGCTGTGAAGAATTTGGAGCTTGCACACTATGTTGATCGCTTGTAGGATGAGAATGATGAGTTGAGGAAGATGATGGGTTGGTTGTCTGGTCATGAGCCTCAGCTCAGGATGATGATTGAGGCATACAAGCGCTATTATGGGCAAGCGCTTGGGGGCGGATAAGGTTGGTGAGGGAAGTGGTGAGAATGAGGGAAAGATCGAAGATATCCCAGAACCACCAAAAACCCACCACAAAAATGCCTATGCTCCTAAGCCTAATCCTCTTAGGAACCGATTAGACACAACCCCAGCTCCACCCGTGTTTCCTCCACACACAGACAACTTCCAGAAACCCATCATGTTCAAGAGTGACTTGGGGAATGAGTTCTTTGGGAAGAAGGGAGAGAAACCGAGTGAGGAGAAGCCAGAGCCCAAAGAGAGCCCACAACCAAAGCCAAAACCAAAACCCTTCCATTGTGAGCATTGTGGGAGGGATGGGCACCTAGCGGAGTTTTGTTTCTGGAGGAAGCATGAGGAGAGGTTTGCTAGGGACATGGCAAACAAGGACAGGTACCGCCCTTCTCGTGGTGTGCCTGAGCCTAGGATGGTGCCAAGGGGCGAGGGTGTGGTGCGTACCATTTACCCTCGGGACAGGCGTGAGTTTGTGCCTCGAGGTGAGCCACCACATAGAGAAGGTGGTAGGCGTGTTGGGTTTGGGCGTGGTGAGTTTGCTGGACGTTCCTTCGCTCGTGGCCAATACGAGTATGAGGGGAATGATCACAGCTTTAGGTCCCAGAGGAGCTACGGGCCACGGTCTCCACCTCGTGGTACGCATAGTCCTCCAAGAGGACGTCTGGGTGTTCCACCTAGGAGCGATAGGATGGATTTTGCTAACCCCACTTTTGAGCAAATGGCACAGCACTGGTTTGATTCATTTTGTACTAACCCCAGTGCTGAGTCGTTTGCTCACTCTCGCTCTCATTTTTGATTTGCAGGTGGGAGGCTTGGAGGGCTTTTGGTTGATCGACTCCGGTTGCTCTCGACACATGACCGGAGATCGAAGGTGGTTCTCCAGCCTCACCCCGATGATGACCAAAGAGTACATCACTTTTGGGGACAATGGGAAAGGTAGAGTGCTTTTAGTGGGCACGGTGAAGGTGAGTGACTCTGTGACTCTTAGGCGTGTTGCTCTTGTCAAGTCTTTGGGGTTCAATCTTCTTTCTGTGTCCCAACTTCTTGATTAGGGTTTTGAGGTCCGTTTCAAAACGGGCACTTCTCGTGTTTTGGATTCTCGAGGTGATCTTGTGTGCACGATCATCCCCGAGGTGATCTTGTGTGTCGGCTCTTCTCGTTGTTTGGTTGCTGGTTTTTCGGCGGAGCTTTGGAAATGGCATAGGAGACTAGGTCACTTGAGTTTTGACTTGTTGTCACGCTTGAGTGGGCTAGGTTTCGTCCGAGGATTGCCTAAGTTGAAATACCAAAAGGACTTGGTATGTGCTCCATGTAGGCATGGTAAGATGGTCGCCTCCTCTCACCCGCCTCTGACATCCGTTATGACAGAGAGGCCATGCGAGCTGTTCCATATGGACTTGGTTGGTCCAGCTCGTGTGTGCTCGGCGGGTGGGAAATGGTATGTCCTGGTTATAGTGGACGACTATTCTCGCTATGCTTGGGTCTTCTTTTTGGCTGACAAGGGGGAGACGTTTGGTTTTGTGCGGGATCTAATCTTGAGGTTGAAGAATGAGAGGAATGGAGATGCCATTCGAGCTATCCGTAGCGACAATGGCTCTGAATTTAAAAACTCTCGTTTTGAAACCTTTTGTCGTGATTTGTGTCTCGAACATCAATTCTCTTCTCCCTATGTGGCTTGTCAGAATGGTGTGGTTGAGAGCAAAAATCGTTCCCTTTGTGAGATGGCTCGGACGATGCTCGACGAGCATAGGACTCCGAGAAGATATTGGGTTGAGGCGGTGAATACCGCGTGCCATGTTGGGAACCGGATTTTTCTTTGGGCCTTCTTGAACAAGACGTGCTATGAGCTCATGCACGGGCGAGGACCTAGAGTGAGCCATTTCAGAGCTTTTGGTTGTCGGTGCTTCATTCTCAAGAAGGGTAGGCTTGATAAGTTTGAGTTGAGGTCTTCCGATGGGATCTTTTTGGGTTATGCAAGACAACCTCGAGCATTCCGTGTGCTCAACCTTGATACTAACCTAGTCATGGAAACTTGCGAGGTCACCTTCGACGAGACCCAGCCATGCAGTTCGTCTGTTTTTGAGTGTGCAGGTGATGACGAGATTGGCAAGAAGATCTTTGAGGACGAGGAGGATGATGCTAGAGAGGATGATGGTGATGATAAAGCTCCAGCCGAGCATGTACCCTCTACTTCCACTACGACAACTGTGGTGTAGGATGGCCTAGCCCCTACACCGACTACGATCCAGCAAGATCAAGTGGAAGCTGCAGCTGAGGGGGAGGTTGTCTCCAGGCGAGAGGCACCGAGGCGCATTCAAGTTGATCATTCTCCCTCAAGAATCATCGGCGACATCAATGAACGTACGACACGGTCAAGGTCCAGGAATGTTTCTCACTTTGCTCATTCGGCTTTTGTTGCTACCTTTGAGCCGAAAGACATTGGACACGTGCTATCTGATCTGAATTGGGTAAATGCCATGCATGAGGAGTTAGAGAATTTTGAGAGAAACCAGGTGTGGGAGTTAGTGGAGCCACCACCAAACTGCAAACCTATTGGGACAAAATGGGTGTGGAAAAACAAAGAGGGTGAGAATGGTGAGGTGGTGAGGAACAAATCGAGACTGGTTGCTCAGGGTTATAGCCAGAAGGAGGGGATAGACTATGAGGAGACATTTGCTCCTGTAGCCCGTTTGGAGGCAATCAGGATTCTTCTAGCCTTTTCTGTGGCTAAAGGATTCAGGTTGTACCAAATGGATGTGAAGAGCGCCTTCCTGAATGGTTTTTTGGAGGAGGAAGTTTATTTGAGGCAATATTGACGGCTGCTAAGTACCTAATTTAAGGCCGTCAATCCCTGCATTTCAACATGAGAATCATGCATCCACGCTAGAATAGGGCTTTAAACTGACAATTTCCACAAGTGGCTGTATGAAGATGAATGCAGGTGTTTAGCATAAGAAATGAAGAGAAAAGCACACCTCTATGATCCTAGCACTCCAGGCTCAGCCAGTGAGGGGCTGCCATGCAAGCATCCCCTGGATCAATGACGTCATCAATCCAAGAGAGAGAGCCTCGGCGAATCAGAGACCGCCACACGTGCATCACATGGATCCTATGGCCCACCAGAGTGCCTAAACTGCCTCCAACACACGTGTACACCGAGAACCGACCTCAGGGCCTACCAGTCAGCCGCTAAGAGAAAGAACAAGGCGAGGCGGGCCACGTGGGGGTCGGCCGACCCTGGGATCGGCCGAACCGACCTTTGGTCGGCTGATTCCGGGCCTCCACGTGGTGTTCGCCCATTGGTCCTAGAGGCCATCCTCGGGGTGTCTCACTCCACTTGACGCCGGTGCCCGCGCCTATAAATAGAAGGGGAGGGGGGTAAGAATAGGACAACACACTTGAAGGCAACTTCTTACCTTAGCCTCCTCTCCTCCTTCTCATTCCTTCTTGGTGGAGGTGAAACCTCATCCCACCAGGAATGTGAGTGTGAGGAGGATCTAGCTTAGGTAGTGCTAGGTAGAGAGGAGAGAGTGTGGGTGAGTAGAAGGGAGATGCGGTGATCCGTTCTTCGTTCATCATCTCTTTGTACCTCGTGAGTGATATTGTTCTTCATTTAGACTAAAGTGAGTATTTCGTTATATTCCAATTAGACTAAAGTCGTATTCATACATGGGTGATATGTTCTAGAGTTCTTCATCTGTTCATCATTTAGAGGCTCGTGTTCTTCGTGACACGATCCTTTGATCTTGTTGATTGGATGAATAATTCTGCATTCCGTTTGTATGACTGCTTGTCAATTAGAATATAGTGAGTACCCTGCATATCTGAATTAGACCAAAGTGTCATTCATATCTCTTTGTATCGTCTTGATTCCATGATGGGTAAGGTCTAGTTGTACTCGCGGGTTCATCGCTCCGTATTTCTACGGAGTGCTATAGTGTTGCTACGGGGCGTCAGACGTAGCCGTGCTATAGTAGTAGTCGGTGGTGCAGACGTGGTGTCTGGACTACGGGTTATCCTTCGATTGCCCTGTATCCCACGGTTTGTCTTGGGGTAGGCCGCGGTGGTGACAGCCGTTGGACCCTTTCGGAATCCCCCACGTTAGGTGTAGGCAACCATTTGCCGTGAACCGACTGTTATAGCCAGGAGGGTCCGATGTTCGAAGCGAGATCCTTTGCAGCTTGTATCCCCCTAGAACCAAGTACCTACAAGAGATGCCATACCTCTCACCTACCTTAGTAGAGATCCTGTGTCCTTGGATAAGTCACTCATAGAGTACCCAACCGTTCCTTGGATTCGATACCCTTTGGAATACTCCCGAGGGAGAAGTGCTACAACGGTGTATCCGTGCGCTTGCGGACTTGTTCGCACCCATCAGTGTACCCGGGTGTCCCTTACACGCTCATGCTAGACGCGCCACTAGTGGTGAGGTTAAGAAATACCAACAAGCATTTCTGGTGCTGTTGCCGGGGAACGGTTGTCGAGAATCTACGAACCCGACTATCCTCGTATCTTTTGTTTTCCTTTTTATTTCTACCTTTACCCCCGTTATACCAGGAAGGTTATCCTTGTACACACCTTCCGCCCATTATGAGTGAACCAGTAGAATCATCCTTGTGGAGGCGACCCACCTCCTTGACACCCTATATGGTTCACCCATCCCTCATTAAGCTAGTTGAGAATGATTCCTTCTCAGGGGAATTCATGAAAATCCCTACTCCCGTGTGAGAGACTTTGAACAACTGTGCTCTACCCAGGGTAAGACCGGGGTGACACAGGATGTTCTTAGGAGGAACTTGTTCCTGTTCTCCCTTTCAGGAGGAGCGAGAACTTGGTATCATTGTTTTGGGCATGATCACCTCAATTGGGGAGCTTTGAGAGCAGCTTTCTGCACCCGATTCTTTCGTCTGAGGCATATCATTTCCTTAAGAATGGCGATCCTCAGTTTCCAACAGAGAGAGAAGGAGTCCCTAGGCATGGCATGGCATCATTTTGCCTCTATGACCGAGTCATGCCCAGTCCTTGATCTGCCAGACCTGGTGCTCTTGAAGCATTTCCGGCTTGGTTTGCTAAGGGACAGTGGCATGACGCTTGATGCCATGTCGGGAGGCGCCTTTGTGTTCTTAGAACCGGAGCAAGGAAAGGGAATTCTAGAAAAACTCCGGGATTTTAGCTCCTCGCCCGTCTTGAGCATTGAGGTAGCCAACCGTGGTAATGAGTTGCCTAGATCCATCTTCGAAAGAGCGCGAGCCTACGTACCAACCTTCTCTACACTCTTGTCGAAGATGTCATTCTTGACTAGTGTTGACGCTCCTTAGCCTCACTACTAGGTTTGCACTCATGGCGACGGCGCCAGGAATGCTTGTTGGCACTCGCTAGCGTCGCTACCGGGTTTATACCCCTAGTAATGGAGCTAGGAACGTCTTTGGTAAAACACACGTCACAGAAAGGTCCGCAAGCACACGGATTACCATTGTAGCACTTCACCTGGTGGTATTCGGGTTATCGTATTTATATTTTCCCAAGGGATGCACTACGGCAAAGATGATCAGATAAACAGTGGAGAGTAACAATACTCGGTAAAGAGCTATAGCGGGGGTAACGAATAAAGATATTCAGGGATAACTGGACACACACAAGGAGATCTTGATAAAGGGTTAGAGAGGACCTAGCGAGCTGGGAGGACAACGAGACGAGAAAGGATCCTAACACAATCTATCTATTCTTGTCAACTCTAGGTAAAGAACTAAGGCAAAGGATAACCAAGGCAAGCTAAACTCGACAAGCTCTTCTAGTGCTGCAGGGGCATGCAAAGCCGCGCTCTCGGACTGGGATGAGAAGGGAGAACGACGACGCGCTGAATCCTACCGGCCCAAACTAACGTGGTGGACTACTGAGCCCGTCCGGAGCTGTCACCTCCTTAGGGTACCACAACTATTCTGTTGAACGGGACACCAATCTAAGACTAAGGCAAGCTCTGAGCACCACGCTCACAACAAACCAAAGAACCTTTCCCCGGATATCACGAAGGAAGGTCTCTCTCCACTACTAAGCACAAACGTACTCGGTAGAAGATCAAGCGAAGAACGACCACAACACTATTGGGTTCAAGAGAGCTATGCTAACCAAGATTAAACTAACTTTAGTCTAAACCAAGAATAAAGCTTCTAGAGCAAAGTAAAAGCTGAATATAATTGACTCGAAAGGTAAGATAGAAAGATAACTTGAATTGTACTTGAGTCTAAACAAAGAAAGGATACAAGAGTAGTACCGGAACCCTGAAGAAGAGTCCTCCGGAACCCCGAGACTAGCTCGACTCGACTCTAACTCCCAAGCTACACTAATCCTACTCTAAGTGAACAAAAGAGAGAAATACAGATGCTCCTGCATTGTGTGTCCGTTCCAGCGAGTGAGAGGTGCCTTTTATAGGCAAGGGAGGTCGGTGGAGCGTTGGGGGGCAAAACCCCAGGTGTGGCCGCACCTCTAGGCACGGTCGGCCCGAGATGTGCCGCCTCTCGCTTCGGACGCTCCTGATCACTGCTCCTGAGGCGGTTGTAGATCGGCTCCTTGGATCGGTTTCGCCCGGCACGCCAGTTGATAGGTGCGGCCAGCCCTATAGGTGCGGCCGGCCCTACCCCGTGCCATGTGATGCACTGACTGAGTTAGGGGACGCCTAGGATTGCCTTTGGATGTCGGTTGTGGCGGTTGAGCGATCGGATAAGTGGACCCATTGATCCAAGTGAACCTAGCCTCCACCAGTTGATCAAACCGATGTTTCTTCAGTGAATCATGCTCGTCCAAGTTGTGCTCGAGGGAGTGGGGGTGCTCTGGACCAGAGTCGTGCCACGGGGTAGGGCCGGCCGTACCTGGCAGGGCCGGCCGCACCTACAGGGCCGGGCGCAGCTGCAGAGCCGGCCGGACTAGGTGGTTCGGCCGTGCCTAGCACATGTGGCATGTTGGTCCCAAATTCTCCCAAAATGTGTACCTGCCTATGAAAGTCACAACACAACTCGTGGAACTTTATTAGTACTAAAAATGTGCATGAAACTTGTCATATACTCCTCTCGAACCCGAGGTTTTGACGGTCGAATTTTTGTTGTAAGGACCGTCAACAAACTCCCCCAAGCTAAACGTTTGCTCGTCCTCGAGCAAAGCCTAGACTTGGCCTCGGTGGATCAGGAGTTGCATGATGTTACCACTCGGCAAGTACGTATGCACAAATCCATGCTCTTCTTGCTATTTGAAAAGATTGGTACGAGAGAAACTTAGCCTTATTTTACCTGTGGGGCTTGTAACTTTCCACCTTGCCTTCGGAGGTTGAAACGTAGAATGGTTTTGACTTTGCATCTCTCGCTCTTCTCTTTTCGGGATCCTATCTCGGAGTTTTGAAATTTTTTCAAAGAAAGACAAGGTTCCTCGGATGGTTCCCTCGATCGCTCAAGTGGTATTTGTTACCTCACCAAAGGCTTTTGAGCAAGCCTCAACTTCCTACTCTATGGCTTGTATGTGGAGCTTTGGGTGGGATAAGCATGAGACTCACTTGTGCCACATGATGTTGTTGAGCCAAAGACCGGATCCAAGAAGAAACTAGTCATGCAACTTGATCGAGACGTGCAAGTGTGTGGAAAATTTTTGTTTGTTTTTCTAAGTACTCCTTGCCTTGAGATTCTCCTCTTGCTTTTATTTTGGACGGGGTCATGCTTCATCATATAATTTTTTTTCTATGCTCTTTGATTGGAGCACATATATATTTTTTTCTATGCTTTTTGAGCATATACTTTTTCTTTTTTTTTCTTTTGATGACCCCTCTCTCCTTTTGCAAGAACACAAGAAGAGAAACCTCATAGGAACTTTGGAGTATTTATTTTTTTGGTGGGTGGATGGCATGTTTTGCGTAACTCTCGGTGTGGAAGTTAGCTTGTATATGTGGGTGTACGTGATCTCAATCATGGGAGCACGAAAAGATTCTACCAAGGATCACAACAATTTGGCAAAACTCAATGGGTCACAAGCAAGCATATGTAGAAGGTTTATACTTTGATATCGACATATGGCTTTGGTAGGTGATTTGACCATTGAGGAACTTGTCTTGTTTTATTTTCTCAAAAGAAATCATCCGAGATTTTGACCATACTATGAGATAGAGCAAGATCAACATTGTCTCACCATATCATACTAGTCAACACCCTAGGTTTGGTCATAAGCATTTGCTTCCCACAAAGTTTTATTTCAGGATCTTGTCTCGAAATATACCAACAAATTCAAATGCTCATAGAGCACAAAGTTGTACACTAGGTTCTTGCAAAGTTTTAACATAGCAACTATTCATCATTTCCAAAGTGAGGGTATATAGACAAGATTTCAAGTGCACATGGTTGAAGCAAATATTTTTGTTGTTCTTCTTTTATTCAAATGTGATAACAAGATGTTGAAAATTGGTTTGGATGGACATACCTTCCTTACTTGAAAATGGGGGTCTCCCCCAAGCTAATTTTTGGCTACCTGGTTGGCGTGTCTTCATTTTGGTGATGAGTTGAGCATCTGGAGGCTTGTAGTGGTTGGCTTGATGGATTCGCGGAAGATCATAGGTACGGCCGTACCACTAGGTTCGGCCGGCCCTACTACATTTGCTCCAAGCACTCGTGTCCCCTCCTGTAAACATCTTACACAAAAATTTTGTCGAGGGGGGTACGGCTGTACCTCTAGGTTCGGCCGTATCACCAAAAAATCTCCAAAACTGCTTTTCTAAGTCTTGTTTACTTACTAATGCAATGGTGAAATTAAATTTGAAATTTAAATATGCTTGATGCATGAAATAAAATGTTGGAAGGGAAATATGAGATAAATACCGGTTTACCTCACGGTGAGGGCTCGTAGTTTAGAGTCCGTGAGCGGGACTCCTCCGTCTACTCAATTGATCTTGGATTCATCCGGTCCCGGAGTGGAAGACTCGGATGATGCTCCCTTCACATGCCACACCCTCTTTGTTTTCTTCGGTGGCGCTGAAGTCAGTGAGGCTTTGGTGGCGGTGTTTTTGGTTTCCGTCTTCTTTTCCCCCTTAGCCTTGTTGATTGCCTTCGGCTTCTTTGGTTGGTGGCGCCCTTTGAATGCTTTGTCTTGTTCCCAATGCTTCCTCATCGTTGTAATGAGGCTATCCACCTTGGGCTTGGTCAGGGCTACCTTCTCTTTCTTGTATTGGGGCCGTGGCTTCCTCCACTCCCTAGATTCCTCATCTTGCACTAGGTAACATTTCTCTTCTTTTGCTTGAAATTTGAATGTCATGTTTCTTCGCCCTATGCGGAATTGAATCTTTCCGGCTCCGACATCAATCCTTGCATTGACATCTCTTAGGAATGGTCGCCCGAGAATAAGCGGCATTTCTCCATCATCTTGTATGTCGAGGACCACAAAATCCGCAAAGACATAGGAGCCTTTGACATTCACCAAGAGATTTTCCACTATGCCCTCTGGATATTTAATCGATAAGTCGGCAAGTTGGACTGTCATCATTGTCGGAGAGAGAGCAGGATATCCTAACTCCTCAAACATGGCCTTGGACATGAGGTTGACACTCGCACCAAGGTCACAAAGAGCATTCTTGATCTTTTGATAGTAGATCGTGCATGTGATGGCCGGATATCCATTATCTTTCCTATGCAAGACTGCTGATTCCTCCCATGGGTCTTGGATTTGATGTATGAGCTTCCCTACATGGTTAGGTGCATGCACCCTCCTAGATGGCTTACCCCATCTGGTGGATACAACGCTAACATTCTCTCGGGTAGGCTCGGGTTGCCCCGGGATTCCACCCGACTCGGAAGAAGGTAAAGAAGCAGCAAGCTGAGCAAGTTGAGTTTCTATTATTTTATTAAAGCTTACCTGATTCTTCATAGCAGTAGTGAAAGATTCTATGGTGGAATTTAAATTTTCAAGAACTTTATCATTGGCGGCTAGCTTCTTGTTTAAGTTTTCATTAATTCTAGCGTGGCCAAAGACAAGATCTCTAATGGAAGGCTGATTATTGAAATTGTTAGAATAATTCCTCCATTTTGATTGTTGAACAGGAAGTTGGGCCTCGAGTTCCACCCTTGATTGTTGTAGTTGTTGTTGCGGAACCCGTTGTTGTTGCCATTGTTGATGAAGCCGGCTTCTTCCCTTGTCTCGGGACAATCGTTTCCCGAATGACCCACATTACCGCATACCTCGCACGTCATGCGAGCGTCCATAATCTTGGTGGTCTCCATATTGCTTGGTGCCTCCAATTTCTTCATTAGGAGGTCCATCTTGGCGGCGAGCATGTCGATTCCATCGACTTGGTGTACACCGCGGTTACGGGGTTGGAGACAATCTCCATCCCAACTTTGATTTGCCACCATCTTCTCGATCAATTCCTTGGTGACGGGTACTTGTAGCGAGAAGAAGGCTCCTCCAGCGGCTGCATCTAGGTGCTCACGGGCGGTACGCTTGAGCCCGTGGTAGAACGTTTGGATTAAGAACCACCCCTGCATGCCATGGTGCGGGCACGCGGTGATGTACTCCTGGAAACGTTCCCATGCTTCCGGGATACTCTCATCATTCTGCTACTGGAAGCTCGAAATTCTAGCGCGGAGGGCATTGGTTCTGCTCACCAGGAAGAACTTCGCGAGAAATGCCTTAGAGCACTTATCCCATGTGTTGATGGCATCTCGCTCCGCATAAAACCATTGCTTCGCGTTCCCGAGCAATGAGAACGGGAATAGGCGATGACGAATTGCATCGTCCGTCACTCCACGGATAGTGAAAGTCCTACACACCTCCAGGAAATACTGGAGATGTGCATTGGTGTTGACGGTGTATTTTGGTACACCAAACATGTTCATTACACTTTGGTTTGGACTTGATTATGAAACTAACCCGCCACTAGGCACACTAATGATATGACAAGTTCATCTTTGTATGTGCATTTGGAAGTGTTATGTTTTTGTAGGAAAACATGGACATAAAGGACGGAGTCACAACAAGTTCAACGGAGCAAATGAGGAGTCCTATTCGTGTTTGAGAGCGTGATGAAATCACTCCCAAAGGTGGCGAGGACCGAAGTGTTACAAAGGAACATCCCCGAGGATTGAAGCGTAAAAGACCGAACTTCATGTGAGAAGACCCTCCATCTTGGACGTAAGGATGACATCGTCAAAATGATGCAATTGGAGGGGGGCAAAGTACAAAATGTCAAGAGGACCCACGTGAGCGAAGGGGCGACCGAACCGGGCCAAAATGCACTTGGGCCGGTCGGCCCAGGCCGGCCGGCCTGGCCCATTCCGACGTCGGTTCGGCCCCCCATTTCTTGAGCGTGAAGATGATGCAACCCTAAGTACGTGGAGGCGCCGCCATTCGCAGGGAGAGAGCCATTCGCCCGAGAGGCCATCCAGAAGCTAGAGAGGGAGAAGAGGAGAGAGATCATTCACAAGAAGGATCGCTCTAGTCGAAGGAAGCAACCACAAGTGGAAGAGGACGTCGAGGCCCTGCCAAGACACCCCCGGAGGAGAAGGAAGACACCGTCGGAAGCATCACCATGATCAACGGTGCTATGCCTAGCACCTTGATAGGGTAATCTTCTCATTTGTCCATGGGTTGTAAACGATCTTGAGATGTAATCGCTACTTTGTTTGGTTTTCAATCTATCATCTAGTGTTGAAGATGCTTTCTTGTTTAAGGTTAGCTACCATGCCATGTTGGGAGTATAGATCTCACTTCTCCCTTAGAACCCTTCAATACGTCGTGATCATCATAGGTCTAGTCACGAATACCTCCGCGTAGTGACAGTACGGGGGGAGGGAAAGGTGCGAAACCGTGGTCACAACCCTCGATAGATTATATCGGTTTTCATATCTTAAGCGGTTGCATGTTCAAGTATCGTAGACCCTTGGGAAAGTGTCTTTTATATATCTTGTGAGTTTAATCGTTCTCTCTAGTGTAGCATAGTTGTTCTTTAGATTAACAATAGATTAGGGTTTGGATAAGTTAGTTCGTAGTGCTAGATCAAACGCTTGTAATCCCCTTGCTCCGCGGATTGATTTACCTAGGGAATCCCTGTGGAGAAAAAGGTGTAGGTCCGTACGCTTGCGGATCGTAGGTGGATACGAGTTTTATCCGTCAACAAGCCCCTTTTTCTGGCGTAGTTGCCGGGGAGCAAGCCAGTTTACATCGTTTGGTTTTGCATCTAATTTTGTTTTTGTTTTAGTTTATCGTTTATCGCTAACATCTAACCCCTATTACCTAGAAAACCACTTTGTTTTGTTTTTGTTTTTATCTTGTTGTCTAGATGGCGTTCGCCAACCACCCCGTGGAAGAACCGGAAAAATCGCTAAGGGATTACACTAGTCCTCGATGTGAAGACATAAAGGTACAAGAGTCGGATTCGAAGCTCGAAGCGACCAAGTATGAAATCAAAGCTAGGATCATCGAGATGGCGGCGGCAACCCCATTTGAAGGGATGGAGACGGAGAACCTATATAGACACATAAGGCATTTCACGACGCTATGCAACATGGTGCGTCAAGAAGGAGTTCCCGACGAATGGTTCAAGTGGAATCTCTTTCCCTACTCACTTGCCAGTGAAGTAAAGACGTGGTACTCATTTGCGTCCTTTGAAGTTGAAGGCAATTGGAACAAGTTGACGAAGAAGTTTTGCGAGAAGTTGACGAAGAAGGCAAGTGATCACCTTCACGCAAGGAGAAGAGGAAGGAATAGACCAAGCTTGGAATAGATTTAATGAGTTGATTGAACAAGGACCAAGACTCGGCTTCTCTGGTGACGTACTCTTGCATACATTTTTCTTTTCCCTAACCCCTAGTTGCATGGAACATGTTCAAATGTGTGCAGGTGGGGATCTCATGGAGAAAACACTCACGGAAGACGCTCAACTTTTACAAAAGATTAGCAAAGCGGCAGCCATGCGAAGAGATTGGGAAACAAAACTTTCGGGAGAGCCGGAACACAATTCAAGGATGAAGACATGTGCTGAAATTTACAAAAAGGCAACCCCGGAAGACAAGAAAGAGGAGCCAATCCCGGAAAAGCTTGAAGAAGTACACACCGAGACAAGAACTACCCCAAGCGTTGACTTCGCCAAGTCAAATGAAACAAACAAAAGGAGTATGTCAAGCGCGAAGCCATTAAGGGAGTTCGAGGAAATGGATTGGGTTCCAATCGATTACGGAGAAGTGTTCGACAAGAGAAGACCGTTCCCTAACCAAAAGGGGATGTCAAGAGCATTGGAAGCGGATTTCCCACCGGAAAAGCAAGCAGAAAAGGCGTACGATCTTGAAACCACCGGTGAGATCTTTCGAAAGATCTTTAGTGATATGAAGTGGATCCAGATCACATAGCCAAGGTGAAAAGAATCATGGGGATCAAGCCCGAAGCATCGCCATATGCTCGCCTCGCCGAAGTTTATGCAATAGGATCCGACCAAGAGGAGAAGATGACACCACACTTGAGTTGCGAGATCAACAGAGTTCAATGCAAAGCTTTATGCAACATCAGAGCCCAAGTAAGTGTCCTATCCTCCAAAATTTATGATAAAGTTCAAGACCACAACCTAGACTTAGCTCCAACTTCAACAAAGTTAATCATGGGAGATGGTAGAACTATTAAACCTCTAGGTATTGCTTGCAACATTAATGTAATCATCTCTGGAAAGTGCAAACCAACCGATTTCTTTGTTATAGATGCTTACTATAATAATCATGATCACATAATTCTAGGTAGGTCTTTCCTTAAGTTGGTTGATGCCATGTTGGATGCCGGAGAAGGCAAAGTAACAATAAATCTTAATGGAGATAAGTACACGTATAGTTTTCTTCGCGCTTCTAGTCATCCTTCACCTTTTCATCCCGAAGATGAAGAAGTAGAGGAGGTAGGTAGTCTTTGTTTTGTTGAAACCCTTAGAGACCCGCTGCAAAGAGTGATGGAGAATCAATCCAATGATCAACAAGACGAGGAACTAGAGGAAGCAACGAAGGGATTAGAACCACAAGATGGAAGCGTGGAGGAAGAAAAATTCGAAGATATAGGAGACACTAAACCCGAAGAGCCACAAGTGCCCGATGTGGATCTCAAACCTTTGCCCAAAGGATTAAAGTATGAATTTTTGGGCCCAGACAAGACGTATCCAGTCATCGTGAGCGATGAGTTGAGTCCCGAAGAAAATGAGAAGTTGCTGAATTTATTGAAAAAGCACAAGAAGGTGATTGGATATTCAATCAATGATCTCAAGGGACTTCGCCCAGCCTTTTGCACTCATCGTATACCTATGAAAGACCAATGTAAGCCCGTAGTGGATCATCAAAGGAGACTAACCCATGCCATGCGAGAGGTAGTAAAGAAGGAGGTTATCAAGCTAGTTGATGCCGGAATCATCTACCCGGTGCCGAAGAAAGGAGGTTTGACCGTGGTGAAGAATGAGAAGAACGAATTAATACCGCAAAGAATCGTGATCGGATGGCGGATGTGTATCGATTATCGAAAGCTAAACAAAGCAACGAAGAAAGATCACTTCCCCCTACCGTTCATTGACGAGATGCTCGAGAGATTAGCAAACCACGCATATTTTTGCTTTCTCGATGGGTACTCGGGGTTCATGCAAATTCCTATTCACCCGGATGATCAACACAAGACAACATTTACTTGTCCTTATGGAACGTTTGCATATAGAAGGATGCCCTTCGGTTTATGCAACGCTCCGGCCTCTTTTCAACGTTGCATGATGGCGGTGTTCTCAGAATTTATCGAGGAAATTGTCGAGGTGTTCATGGATGATTTTTCCGTTTATGGGAAAACATTCGTGGATTGCTTGGCAAACTTAGATAAGGTCCTCACGAGGTGTGCGGAGGTCGATCTAGTGCTAAATTGGGAAAAGTGCCACTTCATGGTAAAGCAAGGCATAGTACTCGGACATGTTATATCCGAGAGAGGAATTGAAGTGGACAAAGCTAAAGTGGAGACGGTTGAGCAACTCCCACCTCCAACGGATGTTAAGTCCTTGAGGAGCTTTCTAGGCCATGCCGGATTCTATAGAAGATTTATTAAGGACTTCTCAAAGATCACTAAGCCTTTAACACAACTTCTTCAAAAAGATGTGGCTTTTGACTTTGATGAGAAGTGCTTAGCGGCATTCTGGACCTTGAAAAATGCTTTGGTGAGTGCTCCCATCATTCAACCTCCGGATTGGAATCAACCTTTCGAGATCATGTGCGATGCAAGTGACTATGCCGTAGGGGCGGTTTTAGGTCAAAGAAAGGAAGGCCGAGTTCACGCCGTATACTACGCTAGTAAAACTCTTAGTGAGGCACAATTAAATTATGCCACTACGGAAAAGGAGTTGCTAGCGGTGGTGTTTGCTTTCGAAAAATTCAGATCTTACATCGTGAACTCGAAGGTCAATGTTTACACCGATCACGCGGCCATCAGGTATCTTTTGGCTAAGAAGGACGCTAAACCAAGATTGATTCGTTGGATCCTTCTTCTCCAAGAGTTCGATGTGGAAATTCGTGACAAAAAGGGGGTGGAAAATGTTGTGGCCGATCATTTGTCTAGGATGAACCGTGGAGAAGATGATAAAGAGCCCATAGAGGATAAGATGAGAGATGACCACCTCTACCGAATACTCGACAAGGATACTTGGATGATCGATATCATTTGAGCGATTCGGAGAATGCCTCTTGATCATCTAGATAAAAACACTCAAAGGAGGATAATCTCCGAAAGCCGGAAATATTTTTGGGATTCACCTTACCTCTTCAAACTTGGGAATGATGGAGTTATGAGAAGATGTGTACCAAGAGAAGAGAGGCAAGAAATTTTGAGAAAGTGTCACTCGGCGGAGTATGGTGGACACTATAGTCACTTTCAGACCCAAGCAAAAGTGTGGTCCAGCGGATTCTTTTGGCCGGAGATGCATGAAGATACTAAAAGATATGTTGCATCATGCCCCGAATGCCAAAGAACCGGAAACATTTCTCAAAGGAATGCCATGCCTTTGAAATACAATCTACAAATCGATTTATTCGATGTTTGGGGAATTGACTTCATGGGGCCTTTCAAAAACTCACATGGATTTGAACACATCCTAGTCATGGTTGATTATGTATCCAAGTGGGTAGAGGCCATGCCATGTCGTAAAGCTTCCATGGAAGAATCCATTGCAATGATTAAGAGTGTGATTTTCCCTCGCTTCGGTACTCCGAGAATTTTGATAAGCGATGGAGGAACTCACTTTACCGGGAAGAACTTTAAGAAATGCTTGTCCAAGTTGGGGATTGAACATAGAGTCTCCACGGCTTATCACCCACAAACCAACGGACAAGCGGAAACATCGAATAGGCAACTAAAGAGCATACTTAACAAGACTATAGAGAAGGGAGGCAAGGATTGGTCAAAGAAGTTGGATGGAGCTTTGTGGGCATATCGAACGGCGTTCAAGACACCAATAGGTATGACCCCATATCAATTTGTTTATGGCAAAACTTGTCACCTTCCGGTTGAGCTAGAACACAAAGCTTATTGGGCAATTAAAGAAATGAACCTCGATCTAGACGCTGCGGTAGTAAAACGGAGAATCCAAATAAGCGAGCTAGAGGAGATGAGGTTGAAAGCTTATGAAAACGCAAGCATATACAAAGAGAGAATCAAAAGGTGGTATGACAAAAGACTAAAGAAGGAGTTTAAAGAAGGAGATAAGGTCCTCCTCTATAATTCGAGATTCAAAACTTTCGGAAAGGGGAAATTGCAAAGCAAATGGGATGGACCTTACATTGTTCATTCGGTGCTCTCCAATGGAGCGGTTACCATCATGGATATGAAAGGTGATCAATTCATGGTGAATGGTCAACGGCTTAAGGTTTATTATGAACCCGACGTTGTGCCCCTTCACCATATTGATATTTTCATCATGGAGGATGAGCCCGAACGTCAAGCCTAGGACGTAAAACAAGGTGAGCATTTTGTAAATAGCTCTTCTTTTATTTTTCTAGAGTTTCTCGCGAAGTTTTACCAGGCCAACTTTTTCACATGGGCTAGCGATTAAAAAAATAGTGGGGCACGCGAAAAACTGGACCGAACCGGCCCGCAAACCAGGGCAGGCCGGCCGGCCCGGTCCGATCGGCCCAGGGGGTCTGGGTGGTGGTTCGCCCCCGGTTTTCTCTGGGACGCGTGTCTTCAACTTCCTTGTTTGGTCAGAAAATTTTAGGGAAGTCAAGAAAAGGAAAAGATGGGTTCTAGGGCATTCCTTCCCGGACTATTTAAAGGGACGAGGTTGGAGCTCGGGATCCATCCCAATTCACATCCTTTTGCACCCAAGCAGCAGCCATGACGTCCCCGAGGAGCGTGGAGATCAAGCTAGGCGCCGAGAAGCCTTTGAAGCCGGAGGAGGCGAAGCGATGCAAGCTCAAGCAATCAATGGAGATCAAGAGGACCACCCGCATCCGTTGCGGGGGGCGTGTCCCGACCGGGCTGATCGCATCTCGCCACCACGTCAAGGAGGAAAGGGTCTCTACTCCCGTCCATAGATCGGAGTGAATCCGAGGCATGAAGAGGAAAGACTACAAGGAGGAGTCACCCGTGCCGAAAGATTACGGGGGGAGTGACTACTCCGACAACCGCAGCCCGAGCTCGTGGGCAGCCGCCGGAAGGGACGACAACGACCTCTTCTATTGGGAGAAGGTGCCTAAAGAGAAGACTCCCGAAGGTCCAAACGGCAGCGAGATCCCGACGACGACGGCGGCGGCGACGACCCCGGCGACGACGACCCATTCGGGATGCATCCGTTATGTTGTGCGGCTTGCCGTTACTCCATCTCGGATCTCTACGCATCGGTCGAGGAGTGTTTCTAGGCTATGGAGGCAATGAGGCAACGTATGGAAGATTTGGAATGAGTAGTCGATGACGACTACAAGTTCCTTAATCAGAACGTGCGGAAGTTGTTTGGGATGGTAGGCAACATGAAGAATAAGTGGTGCAAGAGCTGTGGAAAGTTCCACTAGGAAGTAGGGTTTCCCCCCCCCTTAGGTTTTTTGTAAGATACGACGAGGACATCGTATGGTTTTAGCGTGGGGGAGAGCTAGCTAGCTAGATCCTTTTGCTTTAGTAAGTTTAGTTCGGTTTGGTTTAGATTTTGCGAGAGTTTGAGAGTCTTATTTTTTTTTAGGTGTGCTTTTCAATTTTTCAAAGTTTAAAGTGTGTTAATTTAGTGTTCGAGTCAAGAAAATCAAATAAAAAGTGTCCTTTAAATATTTTTGTCTCTTGCAATGCTTTTCTCTCTTTACTTGTATGTTTGTCTTTAGTTTTTGATATATAAGCATGAGCGATTGGTTTGGAACGTTTATCGTGGTGCTTAGTGGAGTTTTTACCTTTAAAAGTACCCGCATCATGCTTTGATCTAGAACCTTGTTTCGGTTGTGCTATGTTTGAAGCTAATGTTGGAGGAATTTAATTCTGAAAATTATATGAAAAATCCTTGTGATAAAGGTTAGCAAACTCTCTTTTTCCAAGTTGAGAGACAACGAAAAATCCTATACAATGCCAATTCAATTTTCGCTCCACCATAAGTGCGGTTAGCATAATGAGTTGGGCTAGGATCCTTCTCTCTTGGAAGTTTTAATTTCGAGCAATGATCATGTCCTTGTGTTTATCTTTTATTGCTAGCCTCGTCATGCATTCGGTAATGAGACTCTCACATCGAAAGTCCCGTATATCGCCGAATTCCATACCCAAACCATAATATCTCTTTTGTACATCGTATTCCTTGAACACAACCTATGTTCAAAGTTTCATCTCGTCTCTAGCATGGTTTTTATTTTAAAATTCAGATTGTGTTTATGCAAGAAGAGATGAGTAAAGAGCTTTGAAAGTGAGGTAAAGATGTCAAAAAAGAGAGAGAAGAAAAGAAAAGAAAAAAAAGAGAGAAGAAAAGAGAAGAAAAGAAAAGAAAAAGAAAGAAAGAAAGAAAGAGGAAAAAGCAAGAAAGATATGAAGAGGGATGAATCAAGTGAAGGTTAAATAAAGTGTAAGGAAGGATGCCACGTTGTTAAGAGACGAAACTTCCATTCTTTTTCCAACCATGTGCAATCCGACAACGAGGACGTCATCAGTGCCTCGTAGTCTTATTTTCTTTTTGCCCTTGCACATGTCCACCATTCTATATCTTCTTATCCTTGACATCCCCACATCATGGTTTAATTCACATGATCATTGGCTTTGAAAGGTAAACAACCATTAGAGGAATTTCTTAGCTTGACAATACTTGTGTTGACTACACTAGCCATACCTATAGCTCCATTTTACATGATATATGAGAGATATATGGGAGGTGAGAGTTTATGAATTGTTTAGGATAGCCACTTCATATGAGCGACATGTAAGAACTTGGAGAAAGGTTTTTGTCTAATACTTGTTGCAGGAATTTTACTTTTGAAAAATCATGGAAACCCTCCAATGGAAGCAAAGAAGTAAGCATGGCTGGAATTGAGGACCTTGAGTGAAAGGTATGAGTTGTGGGGTAAATCTCGATTTGGTAAAAATTCTAAACGCCCATGTTTATGTATGATGATCATTACTTTATGTTTATTATAATAAAGATAAAGGATTGACTAACTTGTGAAGGAAGAATTAGCGGAGCACGTTTTCAACACCTTGGACAAAAGTTCTTTTACGAGTACTTGCTCGAGGACGAGCAAGATCTAAGCGTGGGGGAGATGTTGACGGTGTATTTTGGTACACCAAACATGTTCATTACACTTTGGTCTGGACTTGATTATGAAACTAACCCGCCACTAGGCACACTAATGATATGACAAGTTCATCTTTGTATGTGCATTTGGAAGTGTTATGTTTTTGCAGGAAAACATGGACATAAAGGACGGAGTCACAACAAGTTCAAAGGAGCAAATGAGGAGTCCCGTTCGTGTTCGAGAGCGTGATGAAATCACTCCCAAAGGTGGCGAGGACCGAAGTGTTACAAAGGAACATCCCCGAGGATTGAAGCGTAAAAGACCGAACTTCGTGCGAGAAGACCCTCCATCTTGGACGTGAGGATGACATCGTCAAAATGATGCAATTGGAGGGGGGCAAAGTGCAAAATGTCAAGAGGACCCACGTGTGCGAAGGGGCGACCGAACCGGGCCGAAATGGGCTTGGGCCGGTCGGACCAAGCCGGCCGGCCTGGCCCATTCCGACGTCGGTTCGGCCCCCCATTTCTTGAGCGTGAAGATGATGCAACCCTAAGTACGTGGAGGCGCCGCCATTCGCAGGGAGAGAGACATTCGCCCGAGAGGCCATCCAGAAGCTAGAGAGGGAGAAGAGGAGGGAGATCATTCGCAAGGAGGATCGCTCTAGTCGAAGGAAGCAACCACAAGTGGAAGAGGACGTCGAGGCCCTGCCAAGACACCCCCGGAGGAGAAGGAAGACACCGTCAGAAGCGTCACCATGATCAACGGTGCTATGCCTAGCACCTTGATGGGGTAATCTTCTCATTTGTCCATGGGTTGTAAACGATCTTGAGATGTAATCGCTACTTTGTTTGGTTTTCAATCTATCATCTAGTGTTGAAGATGCTTTCTTGTTTAAGGTTAGCTACCATGCCATATTGGGAGTATAGATCTCACTTCTCCCTTAGAACCCTTCAATACGCCGTGATCATCATAGGTCTAGTCACGAATACCTCCGCATAGTGACAGTACGGGGGGAGGGAAAGGGGCGAAACCGTGGTCACAACCCCCGATAGATTAGATCGGTTTTCATATCTTAAGCGGTTGCATGTTCAAGTATCGTAGACCCTTGGGCAAGTGTCTTTTATATATCTTGTGAGTTTAATCGTTCTCTCTAGTGTAGCGTAGTTGTTCTTTAGATTAACCATAGATTAGGGTTTGGATAAGTTAGTTCATAGTGCTAGATCAAATGCTTGTAATCCCCTTTCTCCGCAGATTGATACAAACCTAGGGAATCCCCATGGTGAAAAAGGTGTAGGTCCGTACGCTTACGGATCGTAGGTGGATACGAGTTTTATCCGTCAACAATGGGCATCTTCATTCGGCTTGCCGCAGAACGGACTGGCTTGCACCATGTTGATGAATGCTGGCTTGAGTTCAAAGTTTCCTTCTCCCACCGTCACATTCGGTCCGGTAGGGACATTGGCGTTGGAGGGAGCGGAAAACTCGCAGATCGTCCTCTCGGCCATTGGTGCTGACGAGGTGCTATCTACGGGATCGACGGTGTTCGTCTCTTGACTCAAGAGAAACTTCTGAGGAATGAGGACGCGAGGTCACACTCTCCTCACAAGTGACTCCGGATTGTTGTGAAAGTTGGACGGTAGGTCGAAACCGGTCATGCACTACTCTGCGTACACAAGAGTAGAGCAAGGGTAAACCCACTTAAATAGCGGTTCACCAAATCTAGATAACTCTACCACAAAGTTTAAACGATATCTTTTGCCTATTGCCTCCCCGGCAACGGCGCCAGAAATGCTTGTTGATGCTCCTTAGCCTCACTACTAGGTTTGCACTCACGGCGACGGCGCCAGGAATGCTTGTTGGTACTCGCTAGCATCGTTACCGGGTTTATACCCCTAGTAATGGAGCTAGAAACGTCTTTGGTAAAACACACGTCACAGAAAGGTCCGCAAGCGCACGGAATACCGTTGTAGCACTTCACCCGGTGGTATTCGGGTTATCGTATTTATATTTTCCCAAGGGAGGCACTACGGCAAAGATGATCGGATAAACAGTGGAGAGTAACAAGACTCGGTAAAGAGCTATAGCGGGGGTAATGAATAAAGATATTCAGGGATAACTTGACACACACAAGGAGATCTTGATAAAGGGTTAGAGAGGACCTAGCGAGCTGGGAGGACAACGAGATGAGAAAGGATCCTAACACAATCTATCTATTCTTGTCAACTCTAAGTAAAGAACTAAGACAAAGATAACCAAGGCAAGCTAAACTCGACAAGCTCTTCTAGTGCTGCAGGGGCATGCAAAGCCGCGCTCTCGGACTGGGATGAGAAGGGAGAACGACAACGCGCTGAATCCTACCCGCCCGAACTAACGTGGTGGACTACTGAGCCCGTCTGGAGCTGTCACCTCCTTAGGGTACCACAACTATTCCGTTGAACGGGACACCAATCTAAGACTAAGGCAAGCTCTAAGCACCGCGCTCACAACAAACCAAAGAACCTTTCCCCGGATATCACGAAGGAAGGTCTCTCTCCACTACTAAGCACAAACGTACTCGGTAGAAGATCAAGCGAAGAACGACCACAACACTATAAGGTTCACGAGAGCTATGCTAACCAAGATTAAACTAACTTTAGTCTAAACCAAGAATAAAGCTTCTAGAGCAAAGTAAAAGCTGAATGTAATCGACTCGAAAGGTAAGATAGAAAGATAACTTGAATTGTACTTGAGTCTAAACCAAGAAAGGATACAAGAGTAGTAATGGAACCCTGAAGAAGACTCCTCCAGAAGCCCGAGACTAGCTCGACTCGACTCTAACTCCCAAGCTACACTAATCCCACTCTAAGTGAACAAAAGAGAGAAATGGATATGCTCCTGTGTTGTGTGTCTGTTACAGCGAGTTAGAGGTGCCTTTTATAGGCAAGGGAGGTCGGTGGAGCGCAGGGTGGCAAAACCCCAGGTGCGGCCGAACCTTTAGGCACAACCGGCCCTGGGATGTGCCGCCTCTCGCTTCGGACGCTCCTGATCAGTGCTCCTAAGGCGGTTGTAGGTCGGCTCCTTGGGTCGGTTTCGCCCGGCACGCCAGTTGATAGGTGCGGCCGGCCCTATAGGTGCGACTGGCCCTACCCCGTGCCGTGTGATGCACCGACTAAGTTAGGGGACGCCTAGGATCGCCTCTGGATGTCGGTTGTGGCGGTTGAGCGATCGGATAAGTGGACCTATTGATCCAAGTGAACCTAGCCTCCACCATTTGATCAAACCGACGTTTCTTCAGTGAATCACGCTCGTCCAAGTTGTGCTCGAGGGAGTGGAGGTGCTCTGGATCAGAGTCATGCCACGGGGTAGGGCAGGCCGCACCTGCAGGGCCGGCCGCACCTGCAGAGCCAGCCGAACCAGGTGGTTCGGCCGTGCCTAGCACACGTGGCATGTTGGTCCCAAATTCTCCCAAAATGTGTACCTGCCTATGAAATTCACAACACAACTCATGGAACTTTATTAGTACTAAAAATGTGCATGAAACTTGTCATATACTCCTCTCGAACCCGAGGTTTTGACGGTCGAATTTTTGTTGTAAGGACCGTCAACAACTAGTAGGAATCTATGGGAAAGAGCACCTAGTGTGAGTTCTGCCTTTAGGTTCCCCTATCGTTTCTTCTCTTAAAAACCTGACCTTCGAGGCTTGGTCTCGAAGGAAGGAGGAAAGGAGTAATCAAAGAAGGGTGGTTGTTCCTGGCGAGAACGACTATCTCGACTTCGGCTACGACTTTCCGGGAGAGGTTACGATGGATATTTTATGCTTTATGTCAGGGCCCAGCCTGAGGTGCCGCCACACCAAAGGTCAGGTCAAGACACTGGCCCCAGGATCACAAGTCTCTATACTTCTGGCCTCGGAAAGCATTGTTTTATACCGATCCAGTTGAACAACTTATCTCATCATCATGAGCTCAGCTAGGACCGATGCCGATCAAGTTCAGTAGGCATAAATACCATTTTGACACTCTAACTTGATCAATGCCCCGCGGGAGTGTGGTTGCATCCCTACCTTTTGCACTTCCGTTGGAAGCTTGGGTTGGCTTACGTGTTGTCCTCGCGCTAGTAAGGATGAGAACCCGTGGCAACCTAAGGAGAGAATGAACTGCAAAGTTTGTTACTCTTGATCTAAGGCTCGAATGTTCCTCCGACCCACGAATTCTTATTCACTTGATCTGGGGTCCGGGCATTCTTGAGCCACGCTTCTAGAGATATGGGTCCAGGTGAACCCCCTATGTTGCGCTATTTATGCGGGAAGAGGTTTAAGTAAAGCTAAAAGAGGAGTGAGAGCATTTATGCCCAACACCTTGTCTTAGCCATTACTGGAGCCTCCAACCTCAAAATCTGTGGGACACCTGGCCCTGAGACCGTGAGCCTTGCTAGAACCCACAGGCCAAAGGGGAGGCCCAACGGGGCCCATACGGGTTCGGCTGACCCACTAGGTTGGCCGACCCAGCAAGGGCGCCGCCGCCTCTCCCCTTTCGCGTGTGTTTCCTTTCGTCCTCCAGAGATCTCCTCCTCGCCGCGTGACGGATTTTGAGCCACGCAGAACTCCATCTCCCCTGCTCCTTCCTTTCCACAGCCATCGCTATGGCCGACAAGAGCATTGTTCCCTACCCTGCGGAGTGCTTCTCTACGGAGCCCATCAAGGGAGATGTCCCTGCCATTGCTGCGTCTCCTAGAGAGACAGCACCTATGGAGGTGGCGTGCATTCTTGATGTGCGCCCGCTCGCATCCCGTCCTCTGACAGAGGGCCAGGGATCAAAGGTAGCCATGGAGGGATCCTCGGTTGTTAAGGGAGCAGCGGTCCATCCCTTCACACCTGTGGCTCCCCGCTCCTCAAGCCGGTCTGCTTCACCTGGCAAGGCGAGGAAGCCATGGGGACGTGCCAGTAGCCCCTACCAGATGGGAGTGGGGATTCAGCCAAAACCTGTGGTGATTCCGCCACCACCGGTGGTTCCACTATTTCGGACCGACGCTTCAGGAGCCTCAGGGGCAAAGGGCCATCAGATCCCCGCTGCATCGATGTCTCCTCAGCCTGGGAAGCTCAGGTTCGCTAGCCCAGGCAGCACCGGCAAGAAGGGCACCTGAGCATCGGTGACTCTGGAGGCGACTGACGAGGACTTTGAGCTGGGCAGCAGCTCCACACCACGGGCACTCAGGAAGTCGAGGGAGAAGACTCGGGTAACCGAGCGATCTCCCAAGACTCCCTCTGCCCGGACAGCCCCGTTGGTGGAAGAGCTTGGCAAGAAGTGCGAGAAGGTAGAATCTATCAGTGCAGAGCAGAAGATGGACCTCGCCGAGCTGAGGGATGACCTCCGCGACCTTCGTCGTGGCCTGTGTGCCAAGATGAGGCGCCTCTTTGAGGCCACAGGGCACGAGGACCTCTACGACGCGGAGTAGAGGGCTACACGCACTTTTCATTTTCCATAGGCGCTGAGTTCAGTTTGTTTCCTTCCATGTTTATTTCCCCTTTCAATTTTTATTTCCATCATGTGTGTAAGCGCCTATTTCATTGTGAACTTGAATAAAATAATTTGGCTCCACCGGTCAGATAACCCGGTCGAGTCACATGTGTGTTAGTTGCTTCTGTTTTTTTTGTCTATCTTGAAGAACTCACCCAGGTACAAGATAGTGTGGGGGGGAGAGTCGCACTCTCCAAACGCGAACACATGGATACTTACACATCACAAAAACCCCGTTCGGTCTGCATCAACAACCAGCGCTGGTTTGCATCTCTACCTCTTTCAACCATGATTCTTGAGTCTGTTATGTGCTTTCATAAAATCTTTTATGAGCAACTCGAGAATTCTATGGTGATGCTCGCTCCGTACCTGTGGTTGACATGCATAAGTTCTATCCCTTGTTTATACTCTTGAGGCTTGTGAACCATATCCTTATAAGGACACATGTTCATCTAAGTAGTTGAAAAAAGAGATATGGCTTGATGACAAGATCTTAGCTCTGAAGGTATAAGTTCTTGGGTTTATAAAAAAATGCTCTAGCAGCTCTTCTTTGATATGCCGCAGTCCTACCAAAGCCATATGATGTTTTTAGTTGAAAACCTTGTACTCATATGTTGCTTGTTATTGCTTTGAGCTTTGTCAAATCACGTGACCCTATGAGCATTATTTTCATGCTTTCATGATCAAGAATTATGTGCACACCACCATTTCCCACTTGCTATGCTTCTACTCTGGAAGTTAGCATTGTATCATTCATCTATCCATCTACATAAATGCTCCATCATATGCATTGATTTCTCTCTCCTCAAGTATTTTGTAAAGAGGTATGGCTATCTTAAAAAAATTAAAATTAAATAATATATTTATGGGCACATGAAGGTCCCTCGTTGTAAAAAAAAAGAGAGAGAAGAGGATAGCCATGTTCTCATAACTTCATATATATAAGAGAGGGAACCATGCAATGGAGTCATTTAGCTCATTCTTCTCATTTAGCGAATATGGTAATAACTAGCACCCATTCCGGGCCTAGTGTCCACCTCACCATATCTACCACATCCTTACACGTGCACTTCTTGATCTGACTGTATGACTTGATTTACTCTTTGGATCCAGTTTTTGACTTTGCAATACATGCAATGCAAGTATGCCTTACTGTTCATATCCTACCCTGAGCTCCACATAAGCCTGCTAGAAATAGGATGGATTTAAGGCAGTCATGCCTAGGTGAGGATATATACACATTGAGCGACCCGAGAGAATCAAAGGAGGAGGCAGAGCATGTTTTTCTTTGAAAATCTTTTGAAAACCCCAAGTGCTTACCCTCAGATGTCTGAGGGATTCGATTCATGGTCATTCCTCTTATCAACTACCCAAGATGGCATGGTAGCCACTCCACAAAGTTCACAAGAGCAAGGTATGACTTGGAATAATTCTTATGTATGTTTCTTACCCATGGTTTAACCCGCTCAACCTCTTCCCTACTGCTCGGGACGAGCAAAGGGCAAGTGTGGGGGAGTTGTTGACGGCTGCTAAGTACCTAATTTAAGGCAATCAATCCCTGCATTTCAACATGAGAATCATGCATCCACGCTAGAATAGGGCTTTAAACTGACAATTTCCACAAGTGGCTGTATGAAGATGAATGCAGGTGTTTAGCATAAGAAATGAAGAGAAAAGCACACCTCTATGATCCTAGCACTCCAGGCTCGGCCAATGAGGGGCTGCCATGCAAGCATCCCCTAGATCAATGATGTCATCAATCCAAGAGAGAGAGCCTCGGCGAATCAGAGACCGCCACGCGTGCATCACATGGATCCTATGGCCCACCAGAGCGCCTAAACCGCCTCCAACACACGTGTACACCGGGAACCGACCTCAGGGCCCACCAGTCAGCCGCTCAGAGAAAGAACAAGCTGAGGCGGGCCACGTGGGGGTCGGCCGACCCTGGGATCGGCCGATCCGACCTTTGGTCGGCTAATCCCGGGCCTCCATGTGGTGTTCGCCCATTGGTCCTAGAGGCCATCCCCGGGGTGCCTTGCTCCACTTGACACCGGTGCCCGCGCCTATAAATAGAAGGGGAGGGGGGTAAGAATAGGACAACACACTTGAAGGCAACTTCTTACCTTAGCCTCCTCTCCTCCTTCTCATTCCTTCTTGGTGGAGGTGAAACCTCATCCCACCAGGAATGTGAGTGTGAGGAGGATCTAGCTTAGGTAGTGCTAGGTAGAGAGGAGAGAGTGTGGGTGAGTAGAAGGGAGATGCGGTGATCCGTTCTTCGTTCATCATCTCTTTGTACCTCGTGAGTGATACTGTTCTTCATTTAGACTAAAGTGAGTATTTCGTTATATTCCAATTAGACTAAAGTCATATTCATACATGGGTGATATGTTCTAGAGTTCTTCATCTGTTCATCATTTAGAGGCTCGTGTTCTTCGTGACACGATCCTTTGATCTTGTTGATTGGATGAATAATTTTGCATTCCATTTGTATGATTGCTTGTCAATTAGAATATAGTGAGTACCCTGCATATCTGAATTAGACCAAAGTGTCATTCATATCTCTTTGTATCGTCTTGATTCCATGATGGGTAAAGTCTAGTTGTACTCGCGGGTTCGTCGCTCCGTATTTCTACGGAGTGCTATAGTGTTGCTACGGGACGTCAGACATAGCCGTGCTATAGTAGTAGTTGGTGGTGCAGATGTGGTGTCTGGACTATGGGTTATCCTTCGATTGACCTGTATCCCACGGTTTGTCTTGGGGTAGGCCGCGGTGGTGACAGCCGTTGGACCCTTTCGGAATCCCCCACGTTCGGATACAGGTGTAGGCAACCATTTGCTGTGAACCGACTGTTATAGCCAGGAGGGTCCGGTGTCCGAAGCGAGATCCTTTGCAGCTTGTATCCCCCTAGAACCAAGTACCTACAAGAGATGCCATACCTCTCACCTACCTTAGCAGAGATCCTGTGTCCTTGGATAAGTCACTCGTAGAGTACCCAACCGTTCCTTGGATTCGATACCCTTTGGAATACTCCCGAGGGAGAAGTGCTACAACGGTGTATCCGTGCGCTTGTGGACTTGTTCGCACCCGTCAGTGTACCCAGGTGTTCCTTACATGCTCACGCCAGACGCGCCACTAGTGATGAGGTTAAGAAATACCAACAAGCAACCACTTGGGTTTGAGAGTGTTGAGTTTCCCCACCGAGTGTACAAGCTGAGGAAGGCCTTGTATGGGCTGAAACAAGCTCCCAGGGCATGGTATGGTAGGTTGAGGGGGTTCTTGTTCAGCAAGGGGTTTGAAATGGGCAATGTTGATAAGACTCTTTTTCTCCTCAGGCAGGGCAATGATATCCTAATTGTTCAGGTGTACGTGGATGATATTGTCTTTGGCGGCTCATCTCACTCTTTGGTTGCGAGGTTTGCAGAGGACATGAGCAAAGAATTCAAGATGTCTATGATGGGAGAATTGCAGTTCTTTCTCGGGCATTAGATCAAGCAAGCGAAGGAGGGAACCTTTGTGCATCAAGCCAAGTACACGAAGGACATCCTCAAGAAGTTCAAGATGGACGACTCGAAGCCCCTGTCGACACCGATGAGTATGACTACAGCGCTAGACGCGGACGAGGATAGAGAGCCCGTGGACCAGAAGGAGTACCGGAGCATGATCGGCTCCCTCTTGTACTTGACGGCGACGAGGCCGGACATTCAGTTTTCTGTCTGTCTATGCGCTCGTTTTCAGGCATCACCGAGGACTTCACATCGGCAGGCCGTCAAGCGGATCTTCAGGTATCTTCGATACACTCCTGAGCTCGGTCTTTGGTACTCGGCGTCCTCTTCTCTTTCGCTTCTTGGGTTTTCGGATGCCGACTTTGCGGGGTGTCGAGTCGATAGGAAGTCGACTTCGGGGACGTGCCAATTTTTGGGTTCTTCGCTTGTTTCTTGGTCTTCTCGCAAACAATCTAGTGTAGCTCAGTCTACCACAGAAGCCGAGTATGTTGCTGCTGCTAGTTGTTGCTCACAGCTGCTTTGGATCACATATACACTGAGTGACTTTGGTGAGGAGTGTTCCCATGTACCTCTCATGTGTGATAGCACGAGTGCCATCAGTGTTGCCAAAAACCCCGTGCTTCACTCCAGAACCAAACATATAGAAGTGAGGTACCACTTCCTGAGAGACAATGTTGAGAAGGGAAACATAGACCTCATCCATGTGCCAACCAAAAAGCAGCTCGCCGATATCCTAACCAAGCCTTTGGACCAAGCTACATTTGCCCGTTTGCGAGGGGAGCTTGGAGTGGTTTTTCCTTTTTGAGTTTCGGTTGGGGGTTTGATGTACATACTCATGTTGCATTCTCATTTATGTATCATATCATGCTTGCATCTTTGTATCATAGACTGCATGTGTATCATATGCTTTAGAAATGTGCTTCTCCTATATACTTGGATCACCATGATATGCTGGATATGAGATTATGATTTAGCTAGTGACGCGCATATGATGGATAGCGATGCTCTTGATAGATTTGGGATGTATATGCTTGTGAATGGCTTACTTTTGTAAAAATGCTATATATGATCTCCTCTTGTGAGTAGAATGCCTCTCATGTTCAATTTGTGTGCTTATGGCTATAGCTTGCTTAATTTGTGCTTGGAACCATGTTCTTTTCATTTGCGGTCAAAGACCCATCTATCATCATGAATGTTTAGCCTACATGCTACCTTGTGGAGAAGCCTAAGCTTCTTTTTGCCGCAAAGGCATTTCATGTACCATGCTCTTTTTGTAAATCATGAAATTGGTATATGAAATGCTTGTGCTTGAAAAATATACTTCCATGTCATGTATGCTTTAAATTCCTTATCTTGGGTGCTAAATCATTGCATGATGTTCACCATTGAGAAGTCTCACATTTAGAAGTGGACACATGGCTCGGTGACTTTGACATGACATGAGATAGCTTGTAGGTGTTTGTGATGAGAATTTGTGACCTTGCATGAAGTTTGTGAGTTATATGTTGTTTTGTGCTCATTTTGACCATGTTTAGGTCCTATGCTCATGAGAGGGAAATTTTGTGAAAATGCTTCATTTTAATCATGGCTATGTCACATGCTTATATGTCCCTATCTATCTTGTTGGCGATGCTTGTACTAAAATTGTGGCTATCTTGCTTGTCTATGTCTCATTTTTAGCATGTTGTAGTGCTCTTTGTATATTTGAGAAGCACATGCTTGCATTTGTAGACTTGATTCATGCATTACCAACAAGGGGGAGAGATAGTACCCAATTCTTGCTTTGGGGAGAAAGTTCATGCATCCAGGGGGAGTTTTGCATCAAGGGGGAGAAAAATTGGGATAAATGCATTTGTTCAGGGGGAGCTTGCATTCATGTGCTTTGGAGCTCTTTGTCGCCTGATTTTAGTTGTGCTCTTTTGCCGATGGTGTTGAGCCCTTTTGCCTCACCTTGAGGAGTCGGCAATTTTGGAGCATTTTATCTTGGTTGTGTTGAGCCGTAGCCCTTGTCTTAGGGGACCGAGATTTTTCGCTCTCAAGTAATCTCGTTTTGGCTTTTGTTTGGCTTTTAATCACTTGTTTGAGTTTTTCATTCGTTTATTTTCTTTTTCTCTTTTCTCTGAATTGGTTACTATGTGTGTGTTGTCAATGCACTCATCAAGGGGGAGATTGAGGACCGGAGCGTCCGAGGAACGGTGGATGGTCGCTCCCTGGTGTGATGAGTGATTGACAATGTGGTGTGGACTGACTCTTGGCCGAGTATTACAGGTGCAGGTTGCGGCTTGACTCGTGTTGGTGCAGGTGAAGAGCGGGCGCGAAAGGTTTTAGCCTTGCAGGGCCTCCGAGGAGTGGAGAGACAAGTAGGCTCGGCTCGATGGACCCGGTAGCCAAACGGGGTCAAGTGCGGGACGCATGGTGGCAAGAAAAGCAAGACGAAGTCGTCGACCGGAGCCGGTGCAGGGTAGCGGCTCACGACCGGAGCCTGCACGCGGGGTTTGCGGCGGTTCACCACAAAACCGTCGGGTTACTTGGTTGAGCCACAAAACCAAGACCGAAGGCTCGGCGGGCGGAGACGGGATCCGGGCGCGCCGAGAAGCTTTGATGCTGGCGGACACGTGGCGAGATCGCAGGGCTTGCGTCGGGAGGACGCGGACTGCGGCAAAGGCGTGGCCGTGTGATGAAGAGGAGTGCTACTTGACCATATTACCCCTGAGGGGATTGTATCTTAAGTTTAAGTGCTAGGGGTAGCTTGGTCATTTGCCCAACCCAGAGGGACTCATATATATAGCTCTAGGGTTTCTAGGCAATCAATTCTGCCGGACTGCTTCTCATTTCCCTGCTCTATAGGTTTAGATTTTCTTCATGTTTTTGTAGAGAATCTGATCTCCGAGTGTATGGAAGCATTCATGGTTGCGTCGATTTCCTTCTTGTAGCTCGTGTGATTTTCGTGTCTTTTTGGGGCTATTTTTGTTGGATTTTCATGCGCAGCTTGTTTCTTCAATTCTGAGGTGTTTGGGTTCGGATTTTCTTGGGGGAATCATGGATAGATATCTTGTGCATCTTTGTGCTTGATCTTTACCCCCCAATCTCCGAATTTGGCCTCTGATTGAAGGATTTCGGTTGGAACTCTAGCTTTTTGGTAGAGCTCGGTTGCGATTCGATTCCCGGCGATTTAGTTCGTTTGAGGTTTGAAGTTTTGGGGTATAGCATCTCCTAGGGACGCTTCACTTCTCCCCCAAATCTTGTCTCAAGAGCTCAAGCCGTTTGGGAGATCCATGGATGGATAGGAGGGGTTGACCTCGCGTTCTCGAGTTCGGGCTGCTCTGTCCGCGTGTGGCGGACAGTCCGCCAGGTGCTCTCAGACGGTTCGCGAGGAGCCGGCTGACTGGGTGTTCGTCGTGTTCTTCACGTGCTCTTGCGTGCTCGTGTTTCGATCCGTTTTGTCCGGTGCTTTTGGTTGCTCGGAGTTTGCCGGACGGTCCGCGAGGAGAGTGCGGACGGTCTCTTCAGTGCGGACGGTCCGCGGGTAGGCACGGACAGTCTGTTTTTCGAGGTGCAGTACTGGTGGTTCGGGAGCTATTTGCGGACGGTCCGACTCGACCATGCGGACAGTCCGCCCAAGCCCCACGGACAGTCCGCCCCCTCCATGCGGACGGTCCGCCCCAGGCACTACAGATTGCCTAAGTTCTTTGCTTCTTGAGTTGTGCTTCCATGTTGCTTTGAGTTGGGGTTTGTTCCTAGGGTTGGTAGGTCCGTTGTGACTACGCGACCTTGGCAAACTTGTGTGGGAATCCTCAGTTGTAAATTTGGGGCATAGGCCGAGTTCATCCTTCGAGAAGAATTTTTATCGGCTCCCATTCACTCCCCCCCCCCCTCTCTGGTCGCCTAATCGGTCCTTCACTCGTTCTCGTCCATCATCCTCGAAAGTGATGTACTCCTTTGACACCACCAGGGTGAGGCTGGAGGGCCACCTTCGATCTCTGCTCATGTGCCGCTAGCCTCTGGAGTCGATCCACCAAAAGTCCTCCAAGCCTCCCGCCTGCAAAATCAAAACCAAAAACGAGAGCGAGCAACCGACTCAACATTGGGGTTAGCACAAAAAGAGTCAAACCAGTGTCGAGCCATCTGCTCAAAGGTGGGGTTAGCAAAATCCATCCTATCATGCCTATCAAAGCTATGACCACCACGAGGAATCATCTCACGTCTCCCTGGGGGAGTATGAGCACCACGAAAAGGGAAACGTGGTCTGTAGCCCCTCTGAGACTGAAAGTTGCGACCTCTCTCAAACTCGCATTGATCACGAGGTGGAGAACGTCTAGCAAACATACCACCATCAGACTCAACACATCTATCACCTGCACCACAACCAAAGGAACCGAACCGATCAACACCACAACCTCGAAAGCCTAAACTCTCAGCACCTTGGGTAGGAAAGCCTCGATCCCTCCAAGATGAAACCGTATGCACAACACCCTCACTCTGAGGCACACACAAGGCTCAGGCACACCACGAGAAGGGTGATACCTGTCCTTGTTTGCTATCTCCCTAGCAAATCTCTCATCCCTTCCCCTCCTGAAGAAAAACTCTCTCTTGTGACCATCCCTCGCACAATAGTCACAATGGAAGCAGACTGGTTTTGCCTTAGGTGTTGGTTGTGGTTTCTTCTCAGGCTTTTTACCTTGCTCACTTGGCTTCTCACTTGGTTTCTCTCTCGGTTTATGCGTCCGGTTTGGCTTGGGGGCAAACTGGTTCTTGGGTGTAGTGTGTGGTGGAACTGGAGTTTTCCCAAATTTCCTTCTCTCTCACGACTACACTCTCCAACCTTATCCGACCCAAGCGCCTGACCATCAAAGTGCTTAAACACTGCAATCATCATACCAAGCTGAGGCTCTTGACTAGACAACCAACTCATCAACTTGTGCAAATCATCATTCTCATTTTGCAACCCATCAACACGTTGCGCAAGCTCTAGATTTTGCACCGCATGAACCTCACAAGTAGAGCAAGCAGTGGCAATAGGAGATTTCAAAGCAGCCTCAAGAGAAACAATACGAGCACGAGATTCATCTAGTTTTTTATGCAAACTAGGACAAGCAGTACATGCTCCTAACAAAGCATGTCTAGACTTCAACTCGTCAAGCTCGGCCCTAAGTACATCTAGTTCCTCAAGCTTTGAGGCATGCTTCCCCTTAAGCATAGTGAAATCAAACAAGAAAACATTGCAGTCACCACAATCAACCTCATCCGATACAACAGCAGCAGCCTTAAGAGATTCTATCTCTAGCTTAGCATCTAGGTTCTTCGACTCTAGATCAGCAACCTTCTCCCTAGCTTCTTCTAGCAAAGCCCTAAGCTCTTTCCTAAGCTTCTTGGCCTCTCTAAGCATGTCATCACAGTTGTCAAGCAAAGCAACCAACTCCTCATTCTCCTGGCGCAAGGAAGAGAGCTCATCACATACCTCATCCTCAGAATCTGAGTCCGAGTCATCCTTCTGGCTTCTCTTGCTGCTGGAGCTGCGAGCCATGCCGCAGAAGCTGTCCTTGGAGCTTAGGCCCATCACACAAAGGCCATTGAAGTGCTTGCTGAAGTTCTTCTTCTTCTCCTTGCACTTGTCACCCTCTTCTTCTTAATCACTCGAGCTTGATGACGTGTCCTCGGAATCGGATTCGACGTCTCTTGATTTCTTCATCTTCTCTCAGGATCGTGCCTTCCTTCCATGTCCATGATCCTTCTTCTTGGATCTTCTTCTCTTGTCCTTGGACTTGTGCTTGTCGTCGTTGTTCAACTTCGGTCACTCAGCGAAAAAGTGTCCGGTCTTGCCGCACTTGAAGCACGTCCTCGAGTTCCTCCTTGAGCTCATTTGGTTCTCGTGCATCCTCTCGAATCTTCTCGACAATAATGCTAGATCGTCCTCACCCAGCACGTCAAAATTCTCGTCTAGCAAGGACAAAAGAGAAGACAAAGAGTACATCCTGGAGGATGGGTTAGCGTTAGTCCTTAAACCGGAAACGAGAGCCAAACTATGGGGGTCCGTCGGTTTCTCGATGTTGCCTCTCACACCTCTATCAACCTCAGAGGACTTAAGCTTGGAGAACAACTCATCCACTATGAGCGTCTCATAGTTGCCGGACTCCAGAATGGCCTCAACCTTGGCACTCCATATGATACGATCAAGTGAATGCAAGAGCTTCACAGCTCTGTCATGGTCATCGTATGGAAGCATGGTCACATTATCCCTCATGTTGTTCACAATCACGGTGAATCACTGAAACATGGAGTCAATGGACTCACCGGGCAGATGAGTGAAAATCTCATACTCCATCCGATAAGTCGCGAACAAGCGAGCCTTCATCTGATTGTTCCCACCATGAGCTACCTTGAGCTTCTCCCAAATCCTATAAGCCAAATCCTCTACACACACCCGATCAAATTCAGGCTTGCAAAGAGCGCGAAACAAGTAATCGACCACCTTGTTGTTGGCGTTCTGCATATCTCTAGAACATGGGGCAAGGAAGTTTATGGGGGTGGACATAGCAGGTGTTCTCCGTCACACCCCAAATGTTCTGACCCTTGCCACGAAGAAAAGCAGACATATGTCTCTGCCACATCCGATAATCCTTCCCATCAAAGGGCAGAGGACCTGAACCCCTTTCCTAGTACGTCATCTTTGGATCTATAGACTGATTAGACTCACAAAGATCCATAACCGGCTCTGATACCAATTGAGGCGGCCAGAGAGGGGGGAGTGAATGGGAGCCGATAAAAATTCTTCTCCGAAGAGATGAACTCAACTATGCCCCAAAATCAACAACAAATCCGAACACACAAGATGGAGAACGTAATTGCCAAGGTCACGTAGTCACAACAGACCTACCAACCCTAGGAGCAATCCTTGGTTCAACTAGCGGAAGCACAAATCAAAGAACCAAAGCACTTAGCCAAGTTTGCGAGCCAGAGGCGGACTGTCCGCAGGGGTGGGGCGGACTGTCCATGGGGAGGGGGCAGACCATCCGCGAGGACCGGGCAGACCGTCTGAAATTTCAGCCCGAACCTTCAGTAGCGCACCATGAAAAATGGACCGTCCGACACCCGCGGACCGTACGTGCCTTGCACGCGGACCATCCGACAAACTCCTTGCAACAAAAACTCAAGACCTAAGCGGATCGAACCACGAGCTCAGAAAAACAAGTGACGAACTTGATGAATTGGGCACCTCTCGGACGGTTTGTCGTGACCAGGCCGACGGTTTGCCAGGTGCGAATCAGCAAAATCGTCGTGGGCCAAACCCTAGAAACAAGCCTCCCGATCTCCTGATTAGCTCCACGGTTTCAAGAGAAACTTTGGGGAAGGTAGGAACACCTCATGGGTGACCTATAGCTCAAATCTCAAGCCCCAAAAATCTCTAGAAAAGGAGGAATCACAAACCTCGTGCCTCTACCTCAAGAACACGAAAAACTCGAAAACCGCCAAAATCGAAGGCCTTCCCACGGGATTTGAGGGGCTAGATCACTAAGAAAAGAGGCACACCAACCTCATGTGTGATTCCCAACACAAATCCTGCAAAGAAACATCTCCAAATCCTTCCCACAAAAATCCCAAGAAAAGGCTCCGAAAATTACCAAAAAGGGAAAGCGCCGGGAGACAAAGAGACACTAGATGAACCACACCGAATCTTCTATACATACCATGAAAGGTTAATACAAGGTCTAGAAAGCGGCCCGAACATCCAACCCTCTCTCAAGATGAATCATGAAGCTCTCAAGCTAGCCTATGGAAAACCTAAGGGATGGGGAAAACTAGGAAGCAAATGAACTAGGGTTCCATGAGGTGGCTGCTATCTTCTCTCCACTTAGTTTACATGGAGGCAACCGAAAGACGAAACTACCCCTATTACATAATACTAGGATACACACACCCGAAGGGCACTTTGGGAATTCTCATTGTAGTACCATCGGACGGATGCCCGGCAACCGCACCTTGCTTAGCCTCGACGCAAGTCCGATCCCGACGTGTGTCCTCCGCTTCGAAGTCTCTCGGCGCGCCCGGATCCTGTCTCCGCCCGCTGAGTCTCCGGTCTTGGCTTTGTGGCTCAACCAAGAACCCGACGGTTTTGTGGTGAACCGCCGCAAACCCCGCGAACTCGGTGTAGCCTCCATGCCAAGCTCATCTTGACTGGACCACCACATCGTCCCGGCTTGGTGTTGGTTTTGTGGAGTAAACCAACCAAACCCCGCGTGCAGACTCCGATTGTGAGTCGCTACCCTGCACCAGCTTATGTCCATGACTTCATCTTGCTTTTCTTACCACCATGCGGCCCGCACTTGATCCCGTTCGACCACCAGGTCCATCAAGCCAAGCCTACTTGTCTCTCCACTCCTCGGAGGCCCCGCAAGGCTAAGACCTTTCGCGCCTGCTCTTCACCTGCACTAACGCAAATCAAGCCGCAACTTGCACCTGCAATACCCGGCCAAGAGTCAGTCCACACCACGTTGTCAATCACTCATCACACCAGGAAGTGACCATCCACCGGTCCTCGGACGCTCCGGTCCTTAACACTGAAACTCTACACAAGGACAATGCCTGAGTCAGACTCGGAAGCTGTGGAATCAAAGAGGTAGAGTTTGCATGACAAAGGTATGAGAGAAAGATGCGTTGTTGAGGATATATATATATATATATATATATATATATATATATATATATATATATATATATATATAGTAACACTATTGGGAGCCAGGGCTTCCAATAGCTATTGGAAGCCCCGGCCAGCCAGCACCCACCCGCGCGCCACCCCGACCAACCAGCACGCCACCACCAGCGCGCGGCGCGCGGGCCCCGCGCACGTGGGTGTGGTTTCCGTACAACTAAAAGGGAAGCGGATGTCCGTACGTCATACAAACCGGCCGCGTGGGGCACGCTGCCGCGCGGCGCGCGGCCGCGCGCATGTGGGTGTGGTTTACGTACAACTAAAAGGGAAGCGGTAGTCCGTACGTCATACAAACCGACAAAGTGGCCGTTGTCCCCTTGCCCGTGCGTCGTATATACCAAGAACTAGAAGCATACGTACAAAAGTAGGTATCCGTGCGTCATATAAACCAAAAAAATTGTAACATTCATTAACAGTGTAGCCTATGTGATCCGTATGTCATATAAACCGTGTCGAGGGGCCGTACAAAGATGATAGTTGCTATCCGTACGTCATACAATCCAAAACAAACAACCGTATGTACATAGAGCATCCAGACGTGATACAATCCAAAACAAACATTCGTATGAGTATTGCAGCCAAAGTTTGAGCAGTGCGTCATATATATCGACGGCAACTAAACGTGTGTACATTAGCATCATATATACCTCGGCTCAATGTTATATATGAAAAGGATGGACGTCATATACGCAACAGGTAAATGTCATATAAATACACCGTCAACATGAGAATGTTCTAGGGTCAGACGTCCAATCCGACAGTGGAGTGGTGTCCGAACGTCCCGACAAAAGATCTTCTTTGGGGCGAGGGCGCTTGTCCTACATAAGACCCACGTCCAATCCGACCCAGGATCTAGAACAAACCCCACCTACTACCAACCAATTTTGGGGGGCGAGGACAAGCAGTACCATGGAACCTCCACCAACAGGAGGTGGTCCTCTGAGGACGGCAACCAGCCCTCAGGCGCCTCATCCGCCGCCAGCACCGCCACCGTCGAGTTGTCCTCGCCCTCCGACATGGCTTCCTCGGCGACAGGAATCGAATCCCTCTCCGACAACGGCGTCCATGGCGCCACCAAGAAGTACACCAAGGACGAAAGGCCCAGCGTCAGGAAGCCCTGCGTACCACGGCAGAGAGTATGTAACCCCTCCGACGGGTACATCATCGGAGCCAGGGAGGACACCACTTTCAACGCTGCGACCAATGGCCTTCGACTTCTCCAACGCCTCTGATCCTTCTCCAACTCATCACTTCTCGACCCCAGAAGCTATGCTGCCGGCGCCAGGTCTACCTCAAACTGTTCCACATGTGCTGGAAACAATTGATGGCGATGACATGGATACACCATCGAAAAATACGATCTACACACATGTATGGACTACTCTCAACTTGAAAAAAAATTGATTTTTCTGCATATTCAGTTGATGAGTTGTATGTATGCTTCTTTCCTGCTATGTGTATTGTCATTTTGACATCAATAGTGAGTTTGTATGCTTCTAGCGTACTGTATGTATGTTTCAGAAGTCGATAGTATGTATGCTTTTTGGCCATTGCGTATTGATAACAACAGTACTCAATTTGTATGGATTTTGCCTTTTTAGCATGCTTGCATATATTCAACAAAAGGCCGGATTTTGTGCATATTTCTATAGTTGATCTTTTAGTATGATAGTTTGTCTGCTTCTTATATGATATTTATGGTACTTGGATACGCTACTAGTCCAATCTGATGGATATGCGGAATAATATGATCTGGAGCATGGAACGTCTGCTCGATGATGCAATGTGCGTAGTTATATACTATTGTGCACGGTTTGTATGACTGTATGTCCGAACTAATACGACATTGTTGTGATGCTGGTTTGTGCACGGTTTGTTTGATCTACATAATGTTTATATGGTTAAAGATTTCGTATTGTATGTGCCAACACACAGTTCTATATGACACCGGTTTATATGAAAAAATAATGTTTATATTAGTTTTCGGCAACTTGACTATGATGGTTTGTGCAATTTGAAAAATATGCATAATAATACAAACTGTGTCATAGTATGCTGCATGATGCAATGTGCGTGCACGGTTTGTATGTTTAATAAACCAAATATATATGACTTTTTGAGATGTTTATATCCAGATGTTTGTATTCATAGTTGATTGTTTATATGCACCAGCAACCTAGTTTATATGCAAGTGTTCGTATGCGTAGTTGATTGTTTATATGAGTTTTAAGGTAATTATATGACAGCTGTTATATGACACGTTTGTATGAATCAACAAACAAGTTTATATGACAGCTGTTATATGCATAATTTCATTTTATATGCGTCATCATAAGTTTGTATGACGTATATATGTTACCTGATGCATGCAGCCTCCAGGCATAGCTCCAGAACTGATACCTACAATTGGAATGAATTTCAAAACACCTCAAGAAGCAAAGAAATTTTTTGCTAAGTATGGTGAAAAAGTAGGGTTCGGTGTCAAGCTTTATAGAGAAAGACCTGAGTCTAAATGGGTGAATTGTATAAAAGAAGGTTCATGCAAATTCTACAGGCCTGGTGAAGACCGCAAGAGGAAGAAGATGACAAAGAGAAATATGTGCAAAGCTGCAATACGGTTGAAGAAAGTGAGAGATCAAAGTGGTTCTATTATGTCATACACAATTGACTATGTCAATTTGAATCACAACCACAAACTGCTGCTGTCACAGTCAAAGCAGTTCCAGTGCAACAAGCAGCTAAATTCTCCAATGGTTGAGTTCATAGGAGCTATGCAAGATAGCAGATGTCCTCACCACTGCATTGTTGACATGGTTTCAAACATGCATGATGGACTGGAATGCATTCCTATGACGCACAAGGACATAGAAAATATGTAAGTACATTCTATGACAACTGCATGATGTATATATGATTGAACACTGTGATTTTGGATATAATAATTATTCTGGATTGTACTACCTGTTAAACGACACTGTATGAACATGTATTGGATGCAAAGTTTCCTTTCCTATGGCAAGTGCATCATCTAAATACCATGATTATGATCTTTACATCATATTCTTCGTGTCATATATGCCATATGTAAATGCCATATATGACTGAGCAATGGATGTTTCAACATTTTTTGTAGAAAAGCAAATAGGATGCGTGAGAGCAAAGCTGATGACATAAGAAAGCTGCAAGAGTTCTTCACTTACTGCAAGCAACAAAATCCACAATTCTTTTGTGACTTCCAGTTAGATGGAGAGGGAAAAATACTAAGCTTATTCTGGTCACATGCAAGCCAGCAAGGTGAATATGCAGACTTTGGGGACGCGCTTACATTTGACACAACATACAAGACAAATATGTACAAGAAACCTCTGGGCATGTTTGTGGGTGCTAATCATCATATGCAATGCACCATCTTTGCATTTGCCTTGCTTGGTGATGAGACTACGGACACGTTCAAGTGGGTTTTTGATACATTCTTGAAGTGCATGGGTGGTGTTGCTCCAAGATGCATCCTCACAGGTATGTATGCGAAATCCAGTTTGTACTGTACATCGTACTGGTTTGTATGACAACATGTTGAGAATATGTGCAGGTTTGTATGACTCTATTGACAATATCAATATGAATGTATGCTACTTGATATTTAATGTAACTATTGTCACAATAATCTTGCTTGAATGAAATTTATAATACTTTTGTATGATGAACCACACTGGTTTATATGACTGACAGTATTGACTTTGATATTAAAATTATGTACTATGGACTCCCTTTGTTACATGACTTACACCTAAACTTTATATGGTTTAAACACTAATATGATTATGCTAACACATTTGAACTATGCATTACCCATGAAAGATAAAACTAGCATACAAACTTCATTTACATACTTGCAAAACATTATATCTGCTTGCTAAAAAGAAACTATTGTTGACAGACCAAGATGCTGCAATGCCAACAGCCATTAAAGAGGTTTTCCCAGGAACCATTCACAGGTTATGCAAGTGGCATATACTGTCCAAGTTCAGTGCACAACTCAATGAACTATACTCTACATATTCCAAGAGGGACTTCAAAGGGAAATTCTACTCAGTGATAAACCATCCATTGACAGTCCATGAATTTGAAAATGCATGGAAAATGTTAATTGTGGATGAATTCAATCTTGGTGAGAATGCTACACTGAGGACCTTGTATGCCATTCGACAAGAGTGGGTGCCGGCTTTCTTCAAGAAAGATTATTGTGGCACTATGGTTTCTACGCAGCGAGGAGAGAGTGTCAACCATATAGTCAAGAAGTGCCATGTGGATGCAAACACACCGCTACATGAGTTTGCAAAACAAATGATGAAGCTACTGCACAGGAGAAAGATGACCGAGGGTGCTGCAACATATGCTGGGACGGTATACATTTCATCTCAACCCCGTCATACATTTCATATCTTCCTATAATGCAGTTTGTATGATCATTTTTTGTTTTTGGTAATCCTCAAAATGGACATGATACATAGTTGATTGTAATGCAAATATGTATGATCCATTTGTCATGAATATTTATGATTCATATCTGCCTGTCGTACATTTCGTAAAATAGTGTAATACAAGGTCATGGTTTCTTTTGTAACATGGTCTGTATGCTGGATTTGCCTGGAATGTATGCTAGTTGTGGGAGTGAATTTGATTGAACTGTCAAGTGTTGAATACATTTCATCACCAACAGTCATACAATGTACAAAATTTTTATACAACTGAGATTCTATGATTCGTAGTAATATATTTATATTATTTGAATAGGCAAGAGTAGAAAGTATGACAAACTGGGAATTCGGGGTAGGTCTGGCTCGACTATACACAAAAAATGTGTATGCCAGGTGGGAAGAAACATTAGTCAAAGCGAGTGCATACAGAGTAACCAAAGATATTGAGAAAGGTGAAAATTGCTGGCTAGTGCAACACACGAAAAGGTCGGAGAAGATAGTGTGGGGACAACACCAGTTTGAAGTATATGTTAACAAAGAAACAGGAGAATTTACATGCGAGTGCAAGACATGGGAACACACAGGTAATGACCTTTAAATTTACAAGCAAAATAAAATGCTGAGTTTGAATGTTTGTATGCTTGTACTCCCTGGTATATATGACTCCAACTGATAGTTTCTAACCAATACCTACTACGTATGATAGATACATGAAGTTTATATACCATTGAGCTTGTTCATATGTTTGTATGACCACGAGTGGCTCATGTAGTTTGTATGTAAATGTGGTTGTTCTAGGACTTTTTTGCCCGCACTTGTGCCGTGTTTTCATGCAAGTGGACCTGGAAAAAATCCCAAGCAAATACATCCTAAGGAGATACACAAAAAATGCATGTCAAGAATTGCCATTTGATAGAACTGATAAGAAATTGGTTGGCAAGGATGGTGAAACAAAGGCGTATAGAACAAAAATGCTACTGTCAAAGTCAATGGCAGTTGTGAGACATGGAAGTATGTCCAAAGCTGGTTTTGAAAGAGCTATTGAAATACTAACCCAACTAGTGGACCTTCTCTCTACTATCGAACCAGACATTGGTGGGGACGAAAGTTGTGTGACTTCCGATGTGGAGGTAAACGTATATTCTATATATGTTCTTATAATGTTGTTTGTATGATGTCCACTAAAACATATGCACATTATTGGTGATTTGCAAACAGGATGATCAAGATGCTGGAGTAGCTGAAGATGATGATTCAGATCCTGATGTTGATGATGATAGGCCAGCTGAATACGACAATGTGGGGCAAATGAGCGATGTGAGTACTATATATGACCTTCCGTCTGATTTTGTATGACTGATGCTTGGTTACAGTAAACACACTTGCATTGCTGAATGTCTTAAAAACATATTTACAGGGAATACAACTTGAGACTAATGCACCTTGTGAGAAAGACCAAGAGGTAACGACTTTGTATGCACCATGAATAAGATATATATGACAATGGTTGTGAGCATTTATTATGTCTTTATGAAAGTATATTAATATCTTAAAGTAACTAACACACAGGGAAGGAGCAGACAAATAATTGTAGAGGAGAATGGTACAAATGAAGAGACGACAACAAGAAAATCACTACGAGCTGGGAATTGAACAAGGTATGCAGTATATATGATGATATGCTCAATAAGTTATATGGTCAATAATTCCACATTTCAACGTTAGTTATACAAATGATATTGGATGATCGTATAAACCTAAGTCAATCATGGTATGCACTATGTATGATGATATGCCAACACATGTACTGCTAAAATCTGGTAATGGCGTGGTCTGATACAAACATTTGATAACAAAGTGTCTTGCTGGTTGGCGAAGGAGTGAGCCTGCAACCTCCTGAAAAAGCAAAAACAAAGGAGCGGACAATAAAACCTTCAGAGCAGCGATTACTAAAGCTTGGGGCCAAAGGATCAAAGAAGAACAATAGGACGTGCAACACATGTGGGCTGCAAGCAGGTCATGATAGCTGTACCTGCCTTCTCCTCCCGCACAACAAGGAAAGGTTGGCTCAACTAGGAACAAAAAAGAGAGGACGACCACCGGGAGTGGAGAACAAGGTGAAATCTGATGCAATGGGGAACATAGCTGGTAGTCAAGAAATAAACATGAAGGAAATAATGGAACCTAGAAGACGAGGAAGGCCTCCAGGGTCAAAGAACAAAACGCATCCACAAATGATAGCAGCTTCAGGAGAGGAGTGTGAATCACCAGACATGATGGATGTTTAGGGTAGAACTAGATATGTTTGTATGATTGCAAACTTGAAGTTTGGATGATGATGTTGGGTGAACTGCATTCTGCAGTACTCCAAGAATGTGTTTTGATCTAAGGATGTGTTTTGATCGGCGTTTATATCCTGATAAAATAAATTGAACTATGGAGATGTGCGCTGTACAAAATATCAAAAGAAGGCATATATACCTAATCAAAATGATGCATCATAGAACTATCAAACCCAATGCATATCTAACTACCCGATATATAAAATTCTTTCACAAATGTCTGAGCAGAATCATAGAAATGTGGATAATTTATGTGTATGTCATGTGTAGAATTTACGTCCAATGCAATAACGTTAGTCATATAAATCGTATAGTTCCATCATATAAATATTAAATTTCCATTCTTGCACGATTGTTTGTAGAGACTACCTATACAGTATCCTTAGCGGCACCATCAGCAACTAAAAGCTAGCCGCTCATACGAATTGGTTGGACAATCATACAAATTAGTAATAATGATCATATAAACATGAAAATTTACATGCTAGACTATTTATATGGTCAATCACATGCGCGTATATGGTATCAAAATACAAGCACCAGTTGTGCGAAGCACAAGATGCAACTAAAGCGGTCATATAAACCTACAATACCAAGCATATAAACCAACAAGATGAGGCATACAAACATGCATTTCATACAAGTAAGTGCAGGGAATTGGAAGGGAACGAATGGAAACATAGATTTCGCATGTGATTAGAAGGTAAATCCATATAGATCATCAAAAGGTAATAGGGGTCCTATTCACAAACTACATATGTTTATATGACTTCACCAACAGTGGGACATTGCCCGGCAGTGCACAGAATTAGTTGTTCGACACACAACATTATTCACCGAGACTAGCATATTGTTCAAATACACTGACGACCAAGTTCATCACAAATTCCTACTTTAAGACTAGCATATTGTTCACGAATTGATCACGAAGACTAGCATCCCTACTGACGAAGGGCCTCAATTGCAGGCGGCAGATCATTGACAAGGTTGCACTTGTGAAACATCAAGTAACTGAGCGCTTGAGCACGAAGATCTCCCGGAATCTCCTGCACACGATGACGACAAAGTGTCATACAACAGTGACAAATACATCATATAAAGCAGATGGTCGTATTAACATAAGTTTGAGTCATAGAACATACTTGTTGAATGTTGTCTGCTACACTGAATGCGAGTGGATCATATGACTCGATGTACCTCATCACATAGAACCCACAGTCATTTGAGCCAAGTTCCATTAGTGGTGCAGTTTCAACAACATTAAGCTCCCACTTCCCAAATTTTGATATGCCAACCTTTGGCCTAACCTCATGCAAGGCTGTCGACAACCTTTTCATGAGGGTAGGAGCCCACTTTGTGTTACGGCCAGCCATCATCCCCTGCATGGTATGCCTTTCATATGGATCAGTGCCCGATTGTCTGTATGGGTTCGAATCAAAGATGAGGATCTTGTTTAAAAGCTCATCGATCACAAACAGAATCCAGTGTCCATTGTCAAGTATAGGCACCATAAGCTGCATACAAAAGTGGTGAGAATTAAATCTATTGGATATTACAGTAGCATACAAAGGAACTGTCAATACAGCAAAAAAAAGGACAGGGCATATAAACCAAAACTGGAGATCATACATTAGTGCATGAACGTCAAACAGATGTGGACCAAAGGAACTTACTACTTTGCAATCTTTCATGCCATTGTGTTGTGGCAATGTTTCGTGCAATCTGTCAGCTAAGTTCTTTTTGTCAAATTGCCATGGTTCTTTCATACCAGCGACAAATTCACTTTCTGAATTTATGATCCTCTGCAAACAACATAAACGTAGAGAGATCAACAAATAACTCGGAGCAATAATCCAGAAAATCATATAAACATGTGCTCCATATCATATGAAATCTGTTGAAATGAATGAAGCATAGAAATTCGTTGCTTACCCCACAATCCACATCAAGTATGACAATTTTACCATTTCTCCAATGTTCTACTGATGCATTATCAGAACGGAAGCATTGTAGGAAAAATTCCATGAAATTATACTCCATATAATGCTTGTCTTTGAATGACAGCACAACATCTTCTCCAGTTGCGATATTGTTCCCGCCATAATGCATCAGTATTTGCCTTCATACAAAAGATGAGAAGATATTACATATATGGCATATTTCATATAAAGTTTAAACAGGATCATATGATGTACAAACATGTACATCTGTGAATTGTTAAATATTCATCAAGAAATGTATAAGTTAACCATGGTAGACAACCATACTATCCAGCCAAAAGAAAAATACATACTGGTGTGTCATGAGAAAAGACCACAGCTAAAAGATATTATAAAATCACCATAGTAGGTCATATAAAACATTTGGCGTATGGAGTATATAAGTATGTCATATAAACTATAACAAGAATCATATGAGGCTATTTGAGCAAACAATATATGAAACAATACAAGGATTGTTGAAAGTTCAAGAAATAGTTTGAGTTAATTAATCTTGGAACACAATCATATATTACTGGCAAAATGGATCATACAATCATAGTTACATACAAGCAAATCATACATGGTATGTGTGCAGATCATATAAAGTTAACACTGCTAGATTGAGTGTACAATGCAGTGCACAAATGAATTGAATTATTAAGTCATCATCAATTCTTACGTCATAAGTGGTGAGTCGGGTGCCACATCATCTGCCAAAAGTAGCGACCGTAACTCCCGTGCTTTGACAATGTCACAATTCAAAAAACTTGAATTCACAACAGTTGCAACTGTTGGAGTGTGTTCAGGTTCTTTGTGACGTATGTTGCCTTTATCTGTATGATCAGCCTATAAAAAAAAGTAATGCACTAATTCAGATTACTGCCTGACCTATATATGACAACAAAGAAATTCAGATTACTGCCTCAACTATATATGAGAATAAAGATACTATCTGAAATGGAATGGGAGTACACACTTTTCCTCCTGTTGGCACGTCAAACAAAGATCGTCTTTGGCTATAGTCTCTTTGATCAGCAGGGGTTAGGTCAAATTTCAGAGCTTGTGTGGCAGAATCTGGTTGAACCTGCCATGAGCAAAGTGTACAAATCTTTGTCATACAAACCATATACAGTTGTGTGAACAATTGATATGCTTCTGCGATGTAAGCATCCATATGTAATAGCAACGTCATATAAAATGTCTATACATAGCAAATCAGTATGTGGCAGTGTAAACTATGTAATGGTCTCAAGTTAGGATATTGAAGAAACAGAAAATGGAGCAAAAATAACATGTTGAAAGTTCTTCAAATAGTATATATTAACCATGGTACAGCAAACATGAAAACTTATGAATGATCTACATATTAGAATAGCTACAGCAAGCATACATTTCAGGCAAAAGCACCATACATATATGTTAAACATACACAAAACCAGCGTATGGGCAAAAGATTAAAAGAACTTACAACTCCAGGAGTTGAATTCTTCGGATCCTGCTGGCCGCTGGTATTATCGTCCATTTCATTGACTTCTTCAATTAGAACTTTCTTGTATATATCCTCGCATGCCTTGTTCATGATGTCGTTGATAGAACTGTCTCCATCCAATAATCCAGCAGATTTTTGTTGTGTTTGGGTTTGGTTAAGATTAAGGAACCTGGAAGCTGCATTCGAAGAAATGTGTGACGGTTGTGGAACATGACATATATACCTATAACTAGAGGCATAGATTCTTACGTGAGCCTTGAGTGCCAGATGAAAACTCAGGAAGAGGAGATTTGGGCGATGATACAACATCCTGTTGATCTTCATTTAAAGCCTGCTTCTCATGATCTCCTCTAAATGAAAAAGCTTTGTCATATTTATCAAACTGACTCTCGATCATGCCAGGCTGATTCTGACTCTGCAACTGCGTGGCAGTGCTGCCTTCCAAGTTCTGATGAAATGGTGGGCTGTTGCATTCCGAAATTTAATAGAAGTAAATGATTTTAAAAAATAGAAGCAAAAAGGAAGTGACTTAGACAGACAAACATAAAAAGGCCATACCAAGATCTGGTTGCCTGCGATCATTGTTGTTACGACTTTGAGATGCTAGAGAAGACAGGAAGGAGTATTGGCTGTTCTGGCTCTGTTCAGCATCTGAATTAAAAATAGCAAAACACTAAATCATACAAACAAAGAAACGGTTGCTAGGTGCTAGAGTCCATGTGTGATGCAAGTTATCAGTACAGGTAATAGAAATAAAGCAAAATATATGAAAAGTGATATAAAGAAGACAAACAAATCCAGCAAAATGTGAGTGCAGAAGGTTCAGAAAAAGGCATAATTTAAACAGTGGTACAGAATCATATGAACCAAACCATGACCTATAAGAGGCATCAAATTACTTGTCTGAGGAAAGCATATATATATGAGATGCAGATCATACAAGTGTGTAATCCTTATACTCTTTACGTGGGGATGTTGGCAGGTCATATATAAAGTATACTATGTAATCATATAAAGATGCAGTCTGAGTCGTATGAACTACCTATACGTTTTTGTGTATCATCAGCAACACCTCCACTGCGAGCATCTTGTTGTCCAACATTTCCATGGGAAGAACTTGGATTACCATCACCCTGGTTTTGAGCCAGCATCAACTCATCAATCAGCTTAGCAAAGTTTTCTGCTAACTCGAACTACTTATGAACAAGCTGAAGACGAGTTTGTTCCAATGAGTCCGCCAGTGAAGCCATGTCATGATCATACTCAGAGAAAAAATTTTGCACTTTCTCGGAAAGAGGTTCAGTGCACTCGACGATCTTGTATGCCAATAGTGAACTCAAACGAGGTATATGGATTCTTGGACCAACGGCATAACAGGTTTGAGTTGGGCTACGGAACTATAACAAAAAGAAAGAGTTAGATGGTGAAGCATATATGTGAGACAGAAAAGAATATCAGATAAAATGTGAGTGCAGATCATATAAATGGTGAAGCAACATCATATAAACTCAATTAGCAGGATGTGTATATGCTAAATGTATTTGCATTTCATCTAAGTTTAAAAGCGAATCATACAAACTCCATTTGTGATCTGATCATGTAAATGTAAGGATGAGGTCATATAAGCCTAGTAATAGAATCTTACACAGCATATATGTGTGGAATGAATACACTTCTGCCAAAAATGCATCATACATAACACTGCTACATAGCAAAACCGACATTTATAACAAAAAGAAAAAACAGGTACAGCAAACAACTGGAAGATCATACAAACTAAGTCTAGCAGGTCATACATGTGCCTATGTCTTGTGACTATACCTTTGGCATGTAAAATATATAAGCAGGTCATATAAACTATTAAGCAAAACAATATAAGCAAATTTAAGCAAACAATAGTTTATCAGTTAATGTCAATTAATTAATGATGGTGCACAGTCATACAATTCTGACAAAGGCATCATACATATTGCTATGTCGTTACAACTCCCACAATTATAACAGACAAAATCCAAAGCACAACTAAATGACTAAAGTTAAAATTGATGCAATTTCAACAAAATAGTATGAATTAATCTTGTTAAGGTGTCATACATTTCTGTCAAGTGGATCATACATAATGCCATATCATACAATTTAAAGTGGCAGGCCATGTATTTGCCAATACCTAGGAACTATTTGTGAGGCATATAAAGTATGCAACCAAGTCATATAAATTTTCAAAGCCTAAGAACAGAATCTTACAGAATCCTAAGTACACTTACATCGCATGAGCCCCAAGTGCCAAGCTTCTGGTCTGCTTTGACCAACCTCTGGATGCGTTCACTTCCATATAACTTCCATCAGGGAGTACCCAAGTGGCCAGCGGGTGAAGCATTCTCATATAGATGGTCCAGATAATAGATCTGTGACAGAATGTAAAGAAAAAAAATGTGAATCATTTAAGGCAATGGACTTCAAAATACTAAACAATTGCTGACAAACAGCAGCATATAAACCAGTGAAAAAAGGCATATAACCATAAATATAATCCAGTGATATCAATGATATAATGCAGTTGAAAAAGGCATATAATCCAGTGATAGATGTGCTTTTGCATATACAAACAAATGCTGGTAATCCCGCTGTAACTAGCAAATAGTGCATGATTGGATACATATAATCCTGTGACAGAAAGCATATAGTGCATGATTGGATACATGGACTTACAAGAATGACAACGGAGCATCCGTACACCGTGGCAATGACTTGGCTTCTGTCCCGACTGTGCCATTTACGAACAGCATGGCACAAATCATTGTAAATGAGTTGACACCAGTCGATTTGAGCAAAATGCTGGATATCTTTGGTCCACGCTATGTGCTCATTGGTGATCTCGTGGGTGCCTTTGCAAAAGAGCAATTGGTTGAACACAATAAGAAACAGACACCTCATGGTCTGATCGTCCGCACCACCTTTGCTAACTTCAGCCTTCATCCTATCAACACCAATCACTCCTTTGCTCAATTGAAGGTTCTGCCAAAAATTGGCCGCTTCAGCCACTTGAGAAGACCAATCAAACTTCTCAGGAAGACCACCAGAATTGGAAAGACTAGTGATAAAGTGAATGACATCCTTGGTGATCTTCAACTCCTTGCCAGGCCCGCAACGGATAGTCATATCACGTGGGTCAGTCAGATCCAACAACCAATGAAATAACCCCCGAGTCTCTAACCCTTCAAGAGTCATCTCAAAAAGAGAACCAAAACCCTTAGCAATTACATACTCTTTTTGGCGCTGATTCAATGACTGCAGAATTTCACGTGTCTCTTTGGGAGAACAACGAACATTCAATTTCTGAGTCTGAAACTGTAAAAGATTACAAACATCAATACACAGAAATAAAGTAAAAGTCATAGAAACACAAAATCAATGCAATATAAAAAAGTAGTGATAACAAATGCATAAAATCCAATGACAAAAAGCATAAAACACTGTATCAAATTCAGTGATAACAATCATACAATCCAGTGATATATATCATACAATACACTGATAATTGTGCTTGCATCGACAGGCAACTGCATATAAAGTATATAAGCATGTCATATAAACTAAGAGCCATGCTGATGCTATCTGAGCAAACAATAGATGCACCAAGATAAGAATTGTTGAAAGTTCATCAAATAGTAATAATCATGGTACACATTAATACAATTCTACCAAAAATGCATCATACATAACTCCCACAATACTGACATTTATAACAAAAAAACAAAAACAGGTCCAGCACACAACTGGAAGATCATACAAACTCAGTGTAGCAGGTCATACATGTGACTATGCCTTGTGGCTATACCTTTGGCATGTCAAATATATAAGCAGGTCATATAAACTATTAGGCAAAGCAATATCAGCCTATTTAAACAAACAATAGTTTATCAGTTAATGTGAATTAATTAATCATGGTACACAGTCATACAATTCTGACAAAGGCATCATACATATTGTTGTGTCATTAGAACTCCCACAATTATAATAGAAAAAAATCCAAAACACAACTCAAAGATCATACAAACTCAAAGTAGCAGGTCATATATGTGCCTATGCCTTAGCACTTTGCATTTTGCATTTGGCATATGAAGTATACAATGATGTCATATAAATTAATGATGATACACAGTAATACATTTTCTGTAAATTGAGTCATACATAATAATGCATCATGTCCAATACCAGGGCCTGAGCTGCCATATCATACTAATTAAAGTGTGCAACCAGATCATATAAATTTTAAAACGTAGTCAAATGGTGATATTTCAGCAAAAACTAAATGCAGCAAGTTAAAATTGATGCAAGTTCAACAAAAAAGTATGAATTAATCTTGTTACACTGTCATACATTTTTGACAAGTGGATCATACATAATGCTACATCGTGTCCAAACCCAGCATTATATAAACAAAACATTATATACATGTACCTCTACTGCCATGTCATACAAATAAAAGTGTCCAGGTCAAATATTTGCCTATCAACAGAGGTTATAACCTAATCATACAAACTATCAACAGAGGCCATATGACGGTATTTCAGAAAACAATAAATGCAGCAAATATATCATGCCACACAGTCATACATTCCTGTCAAATTGGATCATGCATATTGCATAATCAATTCCAACCACATGATTAAATTAATACACTAAAGGCAATCATCTCAGCTTAGAAGATCATACAAACTCAATTAGCATTGCAAGAAGAGAATAAGTTAAATAAACTAACCGATAGCGCGGGAGATGGGCTACGCCTAGATTCTTGAACTTCTGTAGAGACATTCTCCTGACACAGAGATATAAATAACATCAGTCATATAAAATAGCATCTACTCCTACAATCTAGGCAACCGCAAACTATAAAGTTCGAAAGATCTACCTCGAATCTAACTGAACGGGGATTGCTCCTCCCTCCAGCCCTGCCGCGACCTCGGCGTCCACCACCACTTCCAATCCCGGCAGGCTGCTCAAGGGGACAGCTTGCAGAACGGGTGATACGAGGAGACGGTCGGCCTGAAGCGGTTTCTTCTTTACGAATCTTCGACTGGGGCATGAAATCATCTCCACTGTCGTCGGTGGGGGACTCATCTGCATCCGACGGTCGTGGTCCCCGGCACGCCGCCCTCTTCTGTCCAGGACCCGCACCACCAGTATTGTCGGCAGCGGGAGGTGGGTTCCTCGAAAAAGCTGATTTTTCACGGGCATCTTCTTGCGCCGACCGGGCTCGACGCGCGCGACGTCGTCGGGTCGAGTCTGACCTTCACCTCCAGGGCCGGGGCCGCCGTGCTCTGCAGGTCCGCCACCGCCTGTAACTAGCAAATAGTGCATGATTGGATACATATAATCCTGTGAGAGAAAGCATATAGTGCATGATTGGATACATGGACTTACAAGAATGACAACGGAGCATCCGTACACCGTGGTAATGACTTGGCTTCTGTCCCGACTGTGCCATTTACGAACAGCATGGCACAAATCATTGTAAATGAGTTGACACCAGTCGAATTGAGCAAAATGCTGGATATCTTTGGTCCACGCTATGTGCTCATTGGTGATCTCGTGGGTGCCTATGCAAAAGAGCAAATGGTTGAACACAATAAGAAACAGACACCTCATGGTCTGATCGTCCGCACCACCTTTGCTAACTTCAGCCTTCATCCTATCAACACCAATCACTCCTTTGCTCAATTGAAGGTTCTGCCAAAAATTGGCCGCTTCAGCCACTTGAGAAGACCTATCAAACTTCTCAGGAAGACCACCAGAATTGGAAAGACTAGTGATAAAGTGAATGACATCCTTGGTGATCTTCAACTCCTTGCCAGGCCCGCAACGGATAGTCATATCACGTGGGTCAGTCAGATCCAACAACCAATGAAATAACCCCCGAGTCTCTAACCCTTCAAGAGTCATCTCAAAAAGAGAACCAAAACCCTTAGCAATTACATACTCTTTTTGGCGCTGATTCAATGACTGCAGAATTTCACGTGTCTCTTTGGGAGAACAACGAACATTCAATTTCTGAGTCTGAAACTGTAAAAGATTACAAACATCAATACACAGAAATAAAGTAAAAGTCATAGAAACACAAAATCAATGCAATATAAAAAAGTAGTGATAACAAATGCATAAAATCCAATGACAAAAAGCATAAAACACTGTATCAAATTCAGTGATAACAATCATACAATCCAGTGATATATATCATACAATACACTGATAATTGTGCTTACATCGACAGGCAACTGCATATAAAGTATATAAGCATGTCATATAAACTAAGAGCCATGCTGATGCTATCTGAGCAAACAATAGATGCACCAAGATAAGAATTGTTGAAAGTTCATCAAATAGTAATAATCATGGTACACATTAATACAATTCTACCAAAAATGCATCATACATAACTCTCACAATACTGACATTTATAACAAAAAAACAAAAACAGGTCCAGCACACAACTGGAAGATCATACAAACTCAGTGTAGCAGGTCATACATGCGACTATGCCTTGTGACTATACCTTTGGCATGTCAAATATATAAGCAGGTCATATAAACTATTAGGCAAAGCAATATCAGCCTATTTAAACAAACAATAGTTTATCAGTTAATGTGAATTAATTAATCATGGTACACAGTCATACAATTCTGACAAAGGCATCATACATATTGCTGTGTCATTAGAACTCCCACAATTATAATAGAAAAAAAATCCAAAACACAACTCAAAGATCATACAAACTCAAAGTAGCAGGTCATATATGTGCCTATGCCTTAGCACTTTGCATTTTGCATTTGGCATATGAAGTATACAATGATGTCATATAAATTAATGATGATACACAGTAATACATTTTCTGTAAATTGAGTCATACATAATAATGCATCATGTCCAATACCAGGGCCTGAGCTGCCATATCATACTAATTAAAGTGTGCAACCAGATCATATAAATTTTAAAACGTAGTCAAATGGTAATATTTCAGCAAAAACTAAATGCAGCAAGTTAAAATTGATGCAAGTTCAACAAAAAAGTATGAATTAATCTTGTTACACTGTCATACATTTCTGACAAGTGGATCATACATAATGCTGCATCGTGTCCAAACCCAGCATTATATAAACAAAACATTATATACATGTACCTCTACTGCCATGTCATACAAATAAAAGTGTCCAGGTCAAATATTTGCCTATCAACAGAGGTTATAACCTAATCATACAAACTATCAACAGAGGCCATATGACGGTATTTCAGAAAACAATAAATGCAGCAAATATATCATGCCACACAGTCATACATTCCTGTCAAATTGGATCATGCATATTGCATAATCAATTCCAACCACATGATTAAATTAATACACTAAAGGCAATCATCTCAGCTTAGAAGATCATACAAACTCAATTAGCATTGCAAGAAGAGAATAAGTCAAATAAACTAACCGATAGCGCGGGAGATGGGCTACGCCTAGATTCTTGAACTTCTGTAGAGACATTCTCCTGACACAGAGATATAAATAACATCAGTCATATAAAATAGCATCTACTCCTACAATCTAGGCAACCGCAAACTATAAAGTTCGAAAGATCTACCTCGAATCTAACTGAACGGGGATTGCTCCTCCCTCCAGCCCTGCCGCGACCTCAGCGTCCACCACCACGTCCAATCCCGGCAGGCTGCTCAAGGGGACAGCTTGCAGAACGGGTGATACGAGGAGACGGTCGGCCTGAAGCGGTTTCTTCTTTACGAATCTTCGACTGGGGCATGAAATCATCTCCACTGTCGTCGGTGGGGGACTCATCTGCATCCGACGGTCGTGGTCCCCGGCACGCCGCCCTCTTCTGTCCAGGACCCGCACCACCAGTATTGTCGGCGGCGGGAGGTGGGTTCCTCGAAAAAGCCGATTTTTCGCGGGCATCTTCTTGCGCCGACCGGGCTCGACGCGCGCGACGTCGTCGGGTCGAGTCTGACCTTCACCTCCAGGGCCGGGGCCGTCGTGCTCTGCAGGTCCGCCACCGCCGCCACCGCCGCCACCGCCGCTGCCTTCTGCATGTACGGCGCCGCCTCCTTCTCCAGCTACGCGCTCGCCGTGCTTCGGAAGGGTGCCGGAGTCACCTCCTCCACTGCCAGGAACTTCTTGCTCCATGGCCGCAGAACTCAAGGATTCAACAAAATGAGGCAAATCAGAAGAGGGAGAGAAGATCGTGGTAAAATACGGCCGGAGAAGGGCCCGGTACCTCAAATAACCGCCGCCGTCGCCGGGGAAGGTGAAGCGGCAACCGCAAGGAAGGGGAAGAGTGGGTGGAGCGAGTGCGGCGAGTGCGGACAAAATGGAGAGAGTGGGGGGGTAAATAAATGGGTGGTGTCCTTATCTTTTGTACGGCGCGATTTAAAAAAAAGTAACCGGCGTCTCTCCGGAACCACCGCCTGCTTACGTCACCATGCCACGTGTACAAAGACGATACCGCCCCTGTGTATAAACCATGTCAACCGTCATATAAACCATGATATGTCATACAAACTGTCTATAATTGTCATATAAACTTGGATAACTACCACATGTTGTACCTTTGTACAGACCTTACTGATTAATCGTATATACATGTAAATTAGTGTCATACAAGTTGAACAAGACTCTAAAGACAACTAAAAAAAGGTAAAATGCGCTGGTTAATGTCATACATATTGACAGACATCCGGATAGTTCGAATGAAGCATTTAATTAACGAGTAAATTTGATGCAACGAATAACGTTGCGGTTTTTGGTGACCACAAAAGAATTGAGCGTTTGTAAGATGATTTTCATATGAACGTACAATCATAATCTGCCGTACGCAGCGAATCTAACGCTGAGGAGTGCGGTTTGCTAATGCCATAAACGAATCGTATGTTTGTATGACTAAGTTTGTGAGTACGTATGACGGGAACGGCCGGTACGACTCCAGGGAACCACGTGGTGCGTGGGGGAGAGGGGCCCGCACGGATTTAGGGTGCGCGGCGGGGCGACGGCGGGTGCGCACGTGGGCCAGGCTCGGGTCGGGGGCGCGGCGGGGCGACAACGGTTGCACGTGGGCCTCGCTCGGGTGCGAGTGGCGCGGGTGCTGGCGGGCTGGCCTAGTTGGCTCGCTGGCTGGGCTGGCCTGGTTGGCTCGCTGGCTGGGCTGGTTGGCTGGGGCTTCCGATAACTATTGGAAGTCCTAGACTCCCAATATATATACTGTATATACATATATATACACACCCCTATTCTACACCGTAGCACCCAAACCAACCAACCATACACCTACTCAACTAGGGATGGAAATGGCGCGGATACGGATAGCATTCGAATATTTTTAGTCGGATATCCATATTTTTTGTCGGATACGAATTCGGATTCGAATATAATCGAATACGAATGCAAAACGAATAGTTCGAATTCGAATTCGCATTCAGATATCTACTCGATTTGCAAATAGCAATTTTTTATTTGTTTAGTGATAATTTTAGAAGAACAAAATCATTAAAGAGAAAGAAATTAAAGTATGAACATGTAAACAAAAGATAGCTTGTAAAAAGAACATATTTATCTATAGTTATTTTAATAAATAAATATAAAAATAATAAATTAAATTATAAATAGATAATATTACAGATAAATATATTATTATTTAGAAGAAATAAATAAAATTAAAATACATAAAATAATTTACATCAATGATTAAATAAAATAAATATTTAAAATAATTTATTTCAACAAATACATCATTTTCTGACTAAATCAAAATAATATATTTATTTAAATACTATAATTGTGATTACTCATTATAATTGTCGGATTAAAATTTATTAAATTTAAATTTTTTATATCATTTGTAATATTAAAATTAATATTATTAGGCATTAATCATAAAGGTAATTTTACTTTGCTCTTCGCGGATACGAATAATTGTCGGATAGACACAATTATTTCGAATACGGATATGGATTCGGATAGAGAAAAATAATGAAAACGAATTCGAATACATCCATTTTAGTATCCATATTAGCAATCGGGCGCGGATTCGGATAACCACATTTACATTTTAGCGGATACGAATTCAGATATTTCAGATAACCACGTACCACTTTCCATCCCTATACTCAACTAGCCAACCGTCCTGCGCCCGCTACCACCCCGCACCCGTTACCACTAACCGATGCCCCGACCCATCATCCCCAACCCACGATTCCTTCCCATCCTTTCCCCCGACTTCCCCGAGCGCTCCAAGGCTGTGGCGGCGGCGATTTGCGAGCAGCGAGCGGTGGCGAGGGCCTCCGGCGGCCGCCGCGTGGGCTCTCAAACGACCCGCGTGCTATCCATCCCTTACCTCTGCGAGCCCCATGCAGCGCTCATTTACACCTTCGTTAGGGGCATCAGATTGGGGTGTGAGGCAGCGTGGGGAGGCTCCCTACACCTTTGCCAGGACGGATCAGCTGAGGAGGGGGCTATCGTCCATGCCTCGCCACGCGCGCATCGGTGAGCATCCTGCACCTGCACAGTTTTCCCCGAGGGGCATCCATGGATGCGCTAGGGTCTCTTCTTTTCACTGGTTTTTTTTTTCAATTTTTTTAGGGGGTAATGGCGGCACGTTGATCATTTGGTCGTGAAGTGAGTAGTAAGGCAAAATCGTGGTTAGCCCTGCACCCTGTACCCTCCCTTTACCCACCCCCTGTGATGTTGATTAGCAATATGTTTGATGGTATTTCAGTAGTTCAATTGTCTCATGTAGTTCACAATATGTTGAATTAGCAATATGTATGCTGGTCATTCAGTAGTTCACAGTACCCGTATGCATTTCAGTAGTACGATAATATGTAGTGCAATCTGTTTTGTGTTCCTATTTTTACTTCATTAATCTCTTTTTTCTCCATTGTACTTCATTAATCTGTTTTTTTTTTTGCTTCACGGGATTATGTAGGATGTGCTTCACGCAGCATGAATTCAAATTCCAATGTTCGGCAACTGCTGAACTCTTGCATTTTTACCAACAAGCTTTTGACAGTTGTTTATGTGAGCATTTTTCTGTAGGTTTCAGTAATGTGTTAGGGGGGCAGTGCAACACCTTTTTATCAGTAATCATGTTTCCATCAGATTTCGATTTATTAGTCCATCCATTGAGTTCAGTAATTAATCTTGTTTATCGATCCATGTTTTGTAATTCCGAAATAATTAATGAACCAATGGCTTTCTACTATTGAGCATTGATGCCTTCCACTACTGAACACCGACGCCTTCCACTACTGAATATAGGTGCCTTCTACATTAATCAAAGAAACTTAACAGAATGATTTGAATAATTTAGTAATCATGTATCAATATTGGTAATAAATCCGGCGATTCAGTAATCCTGGAGCCATAAGCCCATAATGTCACTATACCTACATGAACAAGGTGCAGGCCGTCTTGTTTCTGAAATTGACTATAGTTCAATAATCCTCATTTTTCAGTAGTTCGGAAGTATACAATTCCGAGGGTTAAGCTCTTCAACTACTGATATTGCACATTTAGTACAATGCTTTTTCTCAGTAATTATGTTCGGCAGATTCGATGCAGTAGTCAATCCATTGCGTTCAGTAATTAATCTTGTTTAGTAATCCAAGATATGTAATTCTGAAATAATTGATGAATCGAAACAATTTTAGTTGTTTCCAAGCAAGTGTAAATATTGCGCTTTAGTAATTACAGCTGCAGTAATCAGTAATCTTAGTCGTCAGTAATCAGTAACTAGTAATCGGTAATCTTAGTCGTCAGTAATTAGTAATCAGTAATCAGTATTCAGATTTGAATTACCAATTGATAAAATTTACACGCATAAATGAGATTAGTGTGATGTTATGCAGTAATCTCCTGATTACTGAATTGCTAATTGGGACATCTCAGACGTCAATAATCAATAATCTTCAGTGATGTTGTGTGGCTTTGCCTTATTCGGTTATGTGCCCTTGTTCAGTAATGATGATGATGCCATTTTGCTTTGCAGAAATTGCTTATCCGCTGAAATATCTAAAGAGAGTAATGTGGGTATAAAAAATTATTGGTTCTATTATTGCTTCAATAAACTGATTCAGTATTTGCTTCAAGCCTTCAATACATGCTCAGTAATCTGTGCACTCATCCCCATCAATATATGTTTAGTAATCTTTTGCTCAGTAATACATGTATGTGCTTAGTAATATACGTGCAACAATTATATGTATGTGTTCAGTAAAACATCAATATTTGGTCAGTAATATATAATCAGTAATATATGCTCAACACTGCATCAACATGTTACTGAGTAACATATGTTCAGTAATGAGGCTTTGTTTAGTTCAGTGACCCATCTTCTATGTTTTAGCGGCACTAGAACAATCGGCGCGCGATGCGCGCCCTTATCATAACGATCAAAGACAAGTAAATATAAGAGCAACAATCGCTTTCCAGTTCAAATGATGGATGCATAAACACCTATCAAATTGTCAACTCGTAAACATGAATTTTCATTACATGCTCATGTAGTTGTCCAAAAAAACATATTCTTACAACATTATCATTCCAAGGCTTTTATCTAACACGTAAAGTTCACACGTAAAGTTCATTCCAAGAAGTGAAAATTATTGTAACTATCTTCTATATATTAAACCTAGTAAGAAAAAAAAAGCATTGTAGCCTTCCTTCTTCAGAATCAGTTGTGCATTGCTTCCTACAATACATCAATACCTATGAACCTACAACAACAAAACATAATACATAATATGTTAAGCATAAATGAGATTATTATTGTCACATAAGAGAAATGTACCTTACATTTGGAATATAATCACTGAAATGCAAGCATTGCATAACTACACTTAACAAGTTAAGCTCACAAAAGGACTATTTCAAATCGTACCAACCTAACGAAGACATCATGATAGGCGACACCATTTCAAAGATTATGTTAAATAAAAATTATGTTAGATAAATATGCATATATAAAGATTATGAGCCAGGAAAATGTAAAAGTTGATTATAGGTTCAGAGTTTATAGAAATTTATTAATCTTAACAAATACTTATCTATGCTTACCTACTTGGTATTTCAAAGAGTTAACCGAAGTCATAGAACCTAAGAAGGTAGGCAAATAATGACTCTTAAGTATTCAGGAAAAGATAGTGACCCTGCTTCATATCTTTAAATTCAGACAATCGGTGCTTGACTTGGATTGTGTCCACCAACCTAGGTACCCTGGCCGCTGCCACACCGCTGGCCTATGAATAATAAAAGAGATGCGATCTGAATGGGTATAGTGCATCAATCAACACTTCAAATATTTATTTCCTTACTACTATGCTTTTTTTCATTCATCAAATAGGCATCTAAATGCATGCATACATGAATTCATTTCATTTTCTACAATCAAAGACACAAATCCAACAACCATAATCATTCTAATAGAAGTATCATTGTGTCGGGCATCTCAAACTCATGTCAGACCAACACATAATCACATATTCATTAAGGTAACCAACAGATTAAAATGCAACCCACATCTAAGCACATCAGTCTGAGATTGTAGGTAAAGAAGTTCGAAATATGAGTAGGAGCTTCAAAAACGGCAAAAGTAAATCATGGTACACATTAATCTGATTGTAGTGGGGATTTTTTGCTCCTACGACTCAATATTGCATAGTTGCATATCATGCTGAAGCAAAGTTATAAAAAAAGTTAAGAAAAAACATTTCAGATAATGGGAAACTTGACAATTAATAGGAAGCATTTAATGGGGGGAAAGCATTCCAGAAATAAATTTAGGGGGAAACTCTAAAATCACTTCAATTATTAGAACATCTCAAAAAAATAGATGGCTAAATTGATGTCTTACTTGTAAAGTATTTCCTTGCATCAGAAGTTGCAGAGAAGCATATGCTTTCAACGAAAATACACAACTCAATAGGACCACAAGCTACTGAGGCATGTAGTCGAATATATTGGCTTACCAAGCTACTGAGGCATGTAGTCGAATATATTGGCTTACCTTAGAGGAGGTAGGCATGATTTGCGTGATACAAGCTTGATATGATGAACCACGCCAACCCTCTTAATACCCTTTACAGGGAAGGGGTGATTCATTTTCCTGCACTGGAAAATCAAATCAGGTACCAATGAAGTTGCATTTACGATTGACAATGGAAAAAACCAATCGCAAAATTAAAAAGAAAACTGCTCTTCTCCCCTTATAGTCTATGTATCTTTAATCCTACCATATTCAGAGCACCAAAGAAAAATGCTTAACCTCTCTCTGCTCTCTCTTCCATTTCTATCCAGGCTGGTGAGCTTCCTGCACTTGAGGGCAAGGAGCTGAAAAGCAAGAAGTGTCAGAAGATTATCAAATATTAGGCATGCAAAAACAAAGAACTATATAAAGTTACTTTGAAAAGAGAGGAACTTTATGATGACTCCAACAAAAACCTACACCAATTTGCTACTAGATCTTAGTCCATGCTTATCCCTGGTAGCATCGAGAGCAGCTTGACACAAGCATGCTTCAACAAACGGACAAAAGATGTTACCTGGATGTAGTAGCAGGAGAGGCGGAATCCGTGGACGACCCAGCAGCAGATCCTAGAGCTGTTGGCGAGGTAGTTGTGCAGCTTGTGTTGCCGAAGGGGGAGGGGCTCCTAGTCGTGGCCGCGGGTACGCTCGCCGCGCGCCGTCGCGCGCTGTTGTAGCACGCCTGGACCACTTGATCCGGGAACTCGCCGCTGAGGGGAGACGGTCGGCACTACGTGAGCGCGTTGAGCACGCGCAGCACGACGAGCTCGAGCGCATCGTCGCCGCCGCCGCCGAGCATGACGCAAAAGGCCAGAGAGGGGTCCGCGGCGCTGACGTCGCAGCGGAGGAGGCAAATGGAGAGGAGGCCCGGCCCGCGACGCACTCGAGCGCCAGCTCGGCCACCTTCGGGGACTAAGGAGAGTGGGGAAGGGCTCGCCGCGCGCTGCCATGGACCAAGGAGAGCAGGGACGGGTGGCAACAGGGAGGAGAGGCGGTGGCAGAGAGCAGGGGAGAGAGGACGGCGGTTGCGGAGAGGAAGGAAGGGGATGCACCTGGCACCCTACTCCCTCCGAGCCGCGCCCCGCGCCAGATCTAGATCCCACGGGAGTGAGCGGCGGCGGAGGAGAGCAGGGAGGTGCGGAGGAGAGCAAGGGGCGGCGGGGGAGAGATGGGAGGGGAGGCGGCCGTGGGGAGGAGAGTGAAGGGATAGGGTTCGGGTGGGCGCGGAGGGGGTTTGTGGCGGCCTGTTGGGACCGGGGGTGGTGGGAGGGGGTGCTTGAAACTTGCCTTGCGGGGGTTTGTTGTAAAAAACGAATTTTCCTTCTTCGCGTAGAAGATAACTTTACTCAGAGGGTTTACGTGAAAACTATGTGAATGTGTTTGTTGTGTGTTCAGAACGATCTGTACTGAGTTGCGATTTTGAGAAAACCAGGGGCCTTTTTCGAAAAATGTTCATTGGACGCAGGAACAGCAGCAGAGATGACGTGTCCAGCAACGAAGAGGCTACCGATGCCTCAATTGCTGTGGTGCCGAGAATCCGTTGGAGCTTTTCATATCTCCAATTACTTGATCGAGATGTATCGCATCTTCTATTCTTTAGCAGCATTACTTGATCGAGATGTATTATGGGACTTAATTGATGAATAGTCCATCTAAATGCATTTTTTATTCAGTTATGAGTTGTTATTTCGCTTAGTAATTTAGCATCTTTTGTTTTTAGTAGCATTACTTAGTTAATATTTTTCACCATCTTAGTGATCTGAATTTTGATCAGTAATATCAAAGCTCCTTAATAATCTAAATTTTAATCAGTAATATCTCTGTCTATATTCTAATATATTTGCATCTTTTCATCAGATTTATAATTTGGACAACCTTCACTACCTATCAAATATTGCTTAAGGATGCTTCAACCACTATGTGCTATGTTCTACAATGGAGCAATTGTTGACAAGATTGCAAAAGCTAACATAGGAAGTGAGCGGATGATGACATCACCATTACACATGCAAGTGAAGTGCAAGATGCATATGATGGTCTATAAAACCATGTTGATTTTTCATGTGTACCATACGATTTGTGGATGTTATGTTAAAACAAATATGTACTCTAACAGATTACTGAATTATGTGCCACTTTGTTGTGTGAACTGTTTCATTGAAAACAGACATGCATACTGAACTACGGGAGCATAGTTTTGTCCTTAGCCAAATGAATCAGCACAGTTTTTCCATTGCTTGATATATGTTTGTGTGAACTGTTTCATTGAAAACAGACATGCATACTGAACTACAGGAGCATAGTTTTGTCCTTAGCCAAATGAATCAGCACAGTTTTTCCATTGCTTGAATCAGCATAGTTTTCCATTGCAAATGTTCCCTATTGACAATCACATTGACCTTATTTTGGGAGAGCCAGAAAATATCATTTGTTCTTGGATGCAAAAACTGTGACAGCATTTGCAGTGAGGAACCATGTCTAGAATGATCTTTTAGGTTTAATATAGTAAAAAGTGTTACCTGCAAAATAAAAAATACAGTAGAGTGAACGCCTAAAGCAGTCACCTGAATAAATTATTGCTTATCGAAAATTAAATGGTGGGCAGGACTCATTAGATAATAGTAAAGAAATGCATATAATGACTACTCGAATGACAAACATGTGTGAGACATGAATGCAAGCCTAATAAAGGTGTGTTAGCCACTTAGCCTCTATCAGTGTGTTTTTTAATTAGCATTTCTACCTAAGAATTAGAGAATATTTAGCAAACATGAATACACATGAAAGGAAATGAATCACCTCACTTAATCCATGGGAGGGCGCATCTTGGTCAGCACCATGCGTACCATGGGAGCTGAAGATTTCAAGCAGGGAGCGTTCCGCAGAGCACCCAAACTGGTTCAGCAAGGTGAAGGACGTGAAGACATTGCCAAACCTGTCTTCAGGAACCTCTCCATGATCCTTGAACTTCTCCAGTCCCTTTTCTGTCAGGAGACTCATCCTCCCGAACCTGCTGATGCAGGTGCTGAATACATACAGTAAAACCGTGAATAATAAACCTTGGCAAATCAGGCACATTACTACATTGCAGCAAACAAAGCAATAAATGAATTTACGAGTGGTTCATGGACTTACCACGAACAGGGTGACAAGTTGCAGGTAAAAGGAAACAAAAAGTTTGCAAATTCTAGTAGGAAAAATAAATTCCAATCTGAAATGGAATTGAACCAGCAATTTGAGTAAGTTAGCACAATCTGAAACAACTAGAATATGAAGCCATTTGCAAGTGAAAGAGAAACAGGTGTTTTCAAATTATAGAAGAAAAAATTAAATATCAACCCAAATGTACATCAAAATGCTAGCTAGGCAAGGCAAAAGGCACTTGGTACTTGTACACTACTATAGAAAATTATAGCAGAGAAATGATGCAAGTTCTGGTCAAGATGCTTTTGCAGCTATTTGAATTTGACATTATAAATTAACTACCACTCCTTTGACAAGGATAAATTGACATTATAAATTAACTACCACTCCTTTGACAAGGATAGGCCCAGTAGCACAGCAATTTATCTAGACGAGCAATCAACATGGTCATGCTCGCCGAACATGCTTTGATAGAAAGGATCTTCAATTTGCACACACACGTAAATTAGTACTCCGTACTTGCTAATAGAGTTATGATATGAACAAAAATAAAAATACTTCGTAATCCTCATGTCACTAATTATGAGAAACAGGAACAGAGCTGAACTGCTCAGCACCTAGCCGTCAGCCCGTCACTAAGTTTGAGATTGCTAATAAACTGAGAACACCAGAATAGCAGGTATGCCCATCACTCAAATTATGTGAACACACAAGAAAAGAAGTTTGAGCAGGGCCACCAACAGTGCAGGTACGCCCATCACTCGAATTATGAGAATGCACATCAAAAGAAGTTTAAGGCTTTGAGCAGTGCCATCTAGATGCCATTTTCATTTTGCAGATTGGCTAACGAAACCCAACTAATAAAATCACATAGAAGGGTCTCCAACCTGTGCACACACCAAGGAAATAAAATGTGAGAACTAGTTTAAGATTAAAAAAATCCAATTGCCAAAACAATGATTACCAGCGAGAGCTATGCACCGAGTCATCTACTCAGCTGAACTCAACAAGGGCACCTTGCATCCTGCCTCCATTAGGCTTGTCAAATCAAATAGAAGTGCAGGAAAATTTGACCATTATCACAAATAGTCTCTTGTCGCCACTGATGCAAGTAATCAAGCAAGAGCAAGGATCGAATGAAATTGTAGAAAGAGGGGCACACCTGACTCGCCGGAGGACATCGGTGCAGCCTCATCCGAAGAAATCAGCCACTCAGTGGAGGAGATGGATCTCTCGGGGCGTCCAACGCCCATGTGCCCATCCCCACCGACCCAGAAGGGGAAGCAGGACCGCGTCGGACCGGCCCACCGTGGTGGAGCCGGAGGTCGACGGCGACGAACTAGATGCGCGTTCGTGCCCCGACCTTAGCTGGAGGAGGCGCGGGCCGATGGGGGAGCAGCTGCGTGCTCGTCCACCGACCAGAGCTGGAGGAGGCAGAGGCCGATGGCGTGGAGCTGCGCGTTCGTCTCTCGATCCGAGTTGGCGGAGGCGGAGGCAGCTGTGGGGTCGGGAGCGGTAGCAAGAACGGAGCCTAGGCGTGTGGAGACTGGTGCAGCGGCGAGGGGATGGGTAGTAGAGGGCGGGGCGTAGGCGGCGGCGCGGCATGGGCGGCGCAGGAGGACGGGAGTGTGGGCGGCGGCGCTTGGTCAACGGAACTGCCGAGGAATTTTCGATCCACAATCTCTCAATCGGAATGTACGTAGGGGTGTGGGAATAGGAGAACCGGGAAAGAAAAAACCAACTAGTTTTTTTTTTAAGATTACACAGTACAACGCAGACGCTCACAACACGCACGCACACTCACCCCTATGAATACACGTACGCAAACACTACCCCTATGAGCACCTCCGAAGGACTGAGCACCGGCAGATTTGGAGATTCTCGAAGTCACCACTGGCACCTCGTCGTCGACGGGAACGTCGCTTACCACTTAATGCATAACGCCGGAAAATCCCGGAATAAATCCGAGAAAAGGTGCGAGCACCAGGATTTGAACCCTGGTGGGTAGCGTCCCACTGGACCGTCCTACCATTGGACTACAAGCCCATTCGCGAAAAAAAACCGACTAGGTCCCTCAAGCTGGTGGCGCGTCGAAAGGAAGAACCGTCATGCAGACGGGCCCGGCCCGCTGGCCGCGTGAGGCTCCCGTGCGGCTGGCGTGTCGAAGGGTAGTTCGGGTATGGAATAATATTCCATACATAGGGTATAGAATATAAATACCATATATATATATAGCGTGCGAAGAGATCAGAGGAGGAGGAAAGGACCGATGCCACCGCTACACTAGCATATCTCTAGATCGAGAGGAACCTTCAAGAGATTTCCTACATCAACAACTGCCATCGTTGTCATGTACGATGAACTAGCTAAGCGGAGTTAATTTCACACATTAAGAGGTGGAGCATCGAAACTCTACACAAGGTCAACGCCTGATACTGACTCAGAAGCCACGGAATCAGAAAGGCATGGTTCACCCGACAAAAATATGAAAGAAAGAAAGAGGCGAAGAAAGAGATTCACTAAGGGACACTACAAGAAAAACGCCAACTAGTGACGTAAAAAAGGTCGTTTCTCGTCATAAACCGTGATTAATGACACCGGTTGTTACGAAAACACTCCGTCATTAATCGAGCGTCACAAACCGCGATTAATGACGAGACCTTATTTCGCGACGTCATGAGTTTAATGACACGTGGAAAATCGTCAAAACAATGCGTCATAACTTCGTTCCTGCAGCTTTGCCACGTTGGACAGTATCTGACGTGGCATCCGATGTGGCATGCCAATTGTGACAAATCGTATGCGCCATAAAACGAATTTGGCCCGTTTGTAGCTGGGTTGAGCCCAAAACTGTTCCTGTAGGCTGGCATTATTCATATAGCCCAAAAAAGATTTTATTGGGCCCAATTGTAGCTTTTTTAGATGAAATTTGATTAGGATGGGCCCGTTTTGGTTGGGTCGAGTCCAACAGGTGCGCACATTGTTGCGGCCTTCTGTGTCACGTTAATTTGAAAAAATTGACTTTTGGCCCAATTAAAAGTGGGTTAAGCCCACTGAAGGACAACATAAAATTAACTAATCATGCATCAGTATTAATGGATTTCATTTCAATTCGGATCCTTTTTTAGAATAATTCCGATCTGGTTGGCAAAATAGTAATCAGCACATATTTCTTTATACAATAAAGCAAACTGTTGTTTACTATCAGGCACGACCATATTGTTCATCACATATCACAAACTATCACAAGGAACATTGATTAACAAACCTAAATCCTGGTCATAATCACAAGAGAAAGTGGAGATTTGATCTAATGTTCTTAACCTCTTCATCTTTTACTGCTAAGCAGTAGACGAAGGAGGTCCTCACTGTCTTCGGTTAGCTTCTGCAGCCTCTTAATCTCAGCAGACTGCATTTTCAGAGTTGATTCTAATTCTTCGGTCTTCTTCTTCAAGGTACATAACTCTTTCTGGTGAGCAACAAACCGTTGTCGAAGTTGTACCCCATCCAGATTGGGAGCGTCAACTCGCTCTTTATCAACACTACTACATAAGGATTTGGTACCCATTCTTGAGTACTCGGCTGCCTCTGTTTTAATTTGTTCGGGAAGAAGCATCATTGACTTGGTAGCTTCCATCTAGCAACAGTGGATCCCAAGTCAGATTAGGACCTTGTAATTGATTCGAACTAAGGAAACAAAGGTGTTAAGTTTGTTACCTTGGAGCAGGTCTGAACAGGAGCAACTTCAGATGTTGACCCTTTGGCCCGCTGAAACAAGTACAAGAACAAGAGGTAAGGGTTGAGATCATTCCCAATCGAAAACAAAGAAGGTGTTAAGTTTGTTACCTTGGAGCAGGTCTGAACAGGAGCGACTTCAGATGTTGACCCTTTTGCCCGCTAAAACAAGTACATGAACAAGAGGTAAGGGTTGAGATCATTCGCAATCGGAAACAAAGAAGGTGTTGAGTTTGTTACCTTGGAGCAGGTCTGAACAGGAGCGACTACACATGTTGACCCTTTGGCCCGCTGAAATAAGTTCAAGAACAAGAGATAAGGGTTGAGATCATTAGCAATCGGAAGCAATTTCATCTATTAAGTTCAATGTGGTACATGAACAATCACACCAATCCATCATCACCCAAGCATGCAACAACAATATTCAAAGGCAAAGAGCATGGGGAAGCAGTCCAACAATTTCATCTACAAATTTCTACAAACCTCAAATAAGTTGACTTGGAACAATCTCTTGCAATAGGGAACAGAAGATCCACAATCACCCAAGCATGCAACAACAATATTCGAAGGCAAAGAGTATGGGGAAGCAGTCCAACAATTTCATCTACAAATTTCTACAAACCTCAAATAAGGTGACTTGGAACAATCTCTTGCAATAGGGAACAGAAGATCCACAATCACCCAAGCATGCAACAATAATATTCAAAGGCAAAGAGCATGGGGAGCAGTCCAACAATTTCATCTACAAATGTCTACAAACCTCAAATAAAATGACTTCTAACAAGTACAGTAGATCCACAATCACCCAAACATGAAAGAATATTATAGAAAGCCAAAGAGCATGGAGAAGCAATCTAATTGAATCGATCAATATAGGGAGGAGACCGCAGACCTGACGAATAGGACGGGAAGAAGGTGCCGAATGCCATCTCGATTTAGCAGCCCGACCTTGCACCTTCAGCACGATGTTCTGCGCAACTGTTGCAGATCTGCGGCCGCCAGGGTGAGCCTCGGGGGAGCCGACGGAGCAACGAGTTTGAACCATCTTGCAGCTTCAAGGACGTTGCCGAGCAAGGCCGCCGCTCATAGAAGAGGAAGGCCGCCGCTCGTAGCAGAGGAAGCCGTCGTCGGTAGCTAGGTTGCCGTTGTTGCTTCCGCTGCAGATCTAGGTCTCTTCAGCGGTCGAGGAGAAGATCCCCTGATTTTGGAAAATTACCAGGAGGGAATTGGGAGACTTGCTTTCTCTCTTTGTTTTATATATAAACGAGGAGAACCAGAAGGAGGAGCGGGGAGTTCAAAATTTCTAGTCCCGCCTTTGTGGTCCAGAGCGGGAAACGAAAGACTTTGGACCATGGACCCAAACATTAGTGACCCAAACAAAAGACCGCTTGGGTGTCGGACCCAAACGTCAGTGACTTTACGCAGAGAGGCAAGTTGTTGACTGGGTTGTCCGTGCCACCATGGATCATGGAATGGACAAACACACACAGGACTATACTCTACTTCATATTCACGTTAGACGGATGATCCGATTTTTGCATTACAAATGTACTCACTGCAACAAAATAACGTAAGGTTTCAACTGTTTATTACATGACTAAAAACACTTAAACAAAACATTAAAACTACAAGGGACCCTGGTACAACCCTTCAGGTAATCTTCTACAGAGATTGTGCATAAATTCGGGATGATCAGTGCATACAACCGCCCAATCATATGTGAGTATTCCGTGAGGAAAGATTCGCTCTAAGAGAGATATGCACTTGTCCTGTAATTGTGTGCAGTTAGCCTGAATTGCCCATCGTAGAAATGAAGTCACAGTTTCCTCGCTTGCCATGTCCCACATCTTTGACGCACAATGCAGCTTCAACCTATCGACTTGGTACATGTCGGCGACCGAGAGTAAATAAGGCCAGGCATTGGCAGGAGTGTCCCATAAATCAGCCTCCTCCGGGAGTGATCCTTCACTAGCATATTTGATCAGGACCGAGAAGCCATCAGGGTGTGTGCCAATAATTGTAACAGTTTCAGAGCTAGACTCCACTCCTGGGTCGTAGAGCATTGCCTCCATCACACAAGATACTTTCGCCACATCGGCACGTATCGCTCGTATCACCCGGCATTCTGCACCTACGTGGAAGACAACTTCCACAGGGGTTTGGGCTGCAACACTTTCGCATATGCTTCTTTGCACTGATGGAGGAGGAACTTCAATGCAGTCGTCCTCCAGTACTGAAACAACACATGATAGGTGTATGCGATCTTCATTGGATGTCACGCGCTCAATGTCATGATGCTCCACCAGACATTCAAATCCTCTTTCTTGTAGATCCCGATTCATGAACCAAACTTCTTTTGTAGCTTGAACTCGAAACGTATCATCTTCATCGTTTGGGTCTCCAGCCATCGCACGCAACAATACTCGCACCTACGTGGAAGCAGTCACAGGCTTGACAAACAATAACATAATGCGACCGTATCGCCATGTGTGAGTGTATGTATTCATAGCAGCAACGAGACACGTACCATTGGGGATTTGTGCACAGGAACGAGGACGACGGCAATGCCGTCTGGAACATCCATCCACTGATGATCATTCATACCTGTAGGATAGCAACGTAGCTTCCATTGACGGCCTCCCACCATGAATGTACTGGATTCCTTGTACTTGCCCGCGGTTCCTTCTGCTTTCGCTTCCTGGCTTGAGACTGAGAAGTCGACTTGCATGGAAGGAATCATTTTAGCATCTAAAGCCATTAACACAAATGGCCTGCAATGATCGTCTCGTGCCTAAACTGTCTCTTATTATAGTGGGAGTGAATGTGTCATTCCGAAACGTCCGTTCGTGGACATCAATTACCACCCGGAATGGACGCGTCCCTTCAGTGCGGTTGTGGCCACGTTCGGGTCATGAACTTCCCGGTTCTAGTCCTTAAGTGCGATTCACAATGATCGACACGTCCGTTCAGAGGGGGTGTGCACACAAGTTCGTCGGTTAACGCTCGGTGCCAGTGCTTAACTGCAATTCTCAATGATCGACACGTGGATCAACTTGTGAGAGCGTGTCGTTCCCAAACACCCATTATAGATGCCCTTCTGTGCTTATATGCATGTTAATATTACACACACACATACACAAAAACATATATTGCTATTCCAATTCTAGCTTATTCCGTTTTGGTCTTGTCGCGTCAACAAGTTCATCACGTTTCTTAGTCTCCAAGGCCTACGAGAATCATCAAGTGCGAATCCGGACCATTCGTAGACCTTTACAGTCACGACTCACGCAGCGTACCTGATCGAGGAGGACTTGTCAAGTCATCCCGCACCCTGCGTGTTGCAACGCAAGGACCATCCGGTCCATCTGATTATAGCACCCAATCTTGTTCTCCAGATGCAATTGACGCCTAAACCATTACATAAATAAACGGTAGAGAGTTGTCTCGTTGTTGATGCGGCATGAGCTGATGCAGTGAGACGGCCATTAGATGCAGCTGATGCGGCGTGATTTGTCCGCAAGACTTTCTTGTGCTCTAGAGAGGAAAGTCCAGAAGTAAACACATACCTAGACACATCGGGCTCATCCCATGATACCCATCGTCCACACATGTAATCGATGCACGCCACTGAAGATTTTAACCTAGATAGATTCCTATCACGCGTAGGCCTGACTATATTCCGAGCATCTCACGTTTTTCATAGTAACTTTAGCAATGCTACACCGAGCTCACGTGACCGCTGTAGTCCTCGATAAATAGGCGAGTGCAGCACAACATTCTTGAAAGGCAAGGCCAACACTCATCGGTTCCCCGTCTTGCATTTCTCTACTTCAGTGGGATACAAGGGTGAGATCATTTTGTTGGCTAATCTTGTTTACTTTATGTATGCATGGTATCGAGACAGTCACATTGTTAGCTTATGTAGGGTTTGTTCTTCGTTTGTGTATGCAGTACGTGGGAAATGGCCGGGCAAGGAAGGGACGGAGCATGGAACTTGGAGGAGTCAGGGAAGGGGGAGCTGTCGGACGTAATAGCACCTCACCACCACCTGGTTTAGCCGCTGCCATCGGCACAGCAGCAGCACCCGGCCCCAATGGCACCTCCACTTCCGCTGGTATCGGCACCTCAGTAGCACCCGGCCCCAATGGCACCTCCACTTCCACTGGCATCGGCACCTCAGCAACACCCGGGGGTGATGCCACCTCCAGTTCAGCCGCTGACAACGGCAGTTCAGGATCAGCTGAACCTCATGGCACCACCTTTTCACCCACGGCCCAGGCCGCCACCTCTGCTGTTGCCCATTGAAATGCCACCCCCGCGGCCAGTGCTCATTGAACAAGATGAATCGCATGACCTGAAATGGTCTGTGTTGCTTTAGCTTCAGCAGGGCGGGCCCGCCCGTGTTTATCACGAAGGTATGTGGGTGTGCCCTTTTTGCCACAGGGGTCACAGGCAATGGACCATTCGTGATCTGCTGTTACATGCGCATAACATCACCGTTTCGCCTGCCTGGGTTTGGGATACAAGGGTGAGGCATCGCGCTTTGGAGGAGTATCTGATCCAGGAGCCACGTTTTGCTGCACTCCGTGCAGCGGCTGGATTTCCATGAGCCCGTGATGGTAGTAGTATGTCGTGATGGTAGTAGTATGAGCCGTGATGGTAAATGCTAGTAGTATGTCATTCAGAGTATGTCGCTGTAGTCCCAACTGTGGTGGATCGATCCATCCTCATGTGTAATCAGTGCGTATGCATGCATTTGTGTCGTTTGTATTTGGATTGTGTTGTTTCTAATAAAAACGGTAATGTGTGTGTACTCCCTCGGTATAAATTCGTTGTATACGAAAAGTTCGTTCCATTGATTTCTTAAATACTGGATGAACATAGGATGAAAGTCCGGTTTGTAGTTTTCAGTCGGACCGGATTAAACTATCACTGCTACGCAATGAGAAAACCAACATCTTACAAGGAAAAAATAGTAGTAGTAGTATTCAATCAGACCAGATGAACAGAAGGCGAATCTTCGTTTTTCTTCTTCTACTCCTACTTCTACTAGTAGCAGTTACAACTAATCCACTAATCAAGGCACCACTTCTTTGTCGATGGTGCACCCGGTGCCTTGTTGCAGCTGCTCACGAACGAGGATGTCGCTCTGTTGCCGCCGCCCGTGGAAGATGGTGGTGGACCTCCCAGGGCGCCGCCCGCGGATGAGGCTGTCCCTCCAATGCTGCCGCCGGAGGATGATGTCGCCGCTCCATGGCGGCCGGTCGAGCACGGCCTTGGCGCCGCTCCATGGCGGATGATGACGGCCAGTCGATGATAGCCTCTGCTCGGCGAGGATGGCAGAGATCGACTGCCGCCGACCGATGAGGATGAGAGAGGATGACGGCGCTTGGAGACGAAAGTTCCCCGGTGAGTGGCAGTGCTTCCGCGCCCCTGACCCCTGGCACCTCTTGCTGACTTGCGAGGAGTGTGATGTTTCAGAGGCACATGATCTTGGATTTCATTTTGTTCCACAAACTCCGAATCATCAGAGGATGTGTCAACCACCACCCTAATGGGCCTCCGCTCTGCCTTCTCTTCATCAGACCACTAGGGATCCTCCCTTTCATCAGAAGAGGAGGAGGATGTGGCTTGCGCCGCACCTCTAGGAGACAATGGCTCCATGGGGAGAGGAGGAGAGCGTTGTGCGAGGATGGGGTTTTTTGTTGGTTGCAAGAGTTGGGAGAGGAAGAGGGTGTTGTGCGAGAATGGGGTTTTTTGTTGGTTGCAAGAGTGGGGAGAGGAAGAGGGCGCTGGGAGGAAGGGGGATATTTATGGCTAGAGGAACCCATTCAGCCATTGTTGAAAAGACTGCTCCCGAAAAGATTGGAGTAGTTGTGGGATCCGTTCTGGTCAAACTAATTCAATTTTGACCAAATTTACAGTAAATTGTGTTAACACTTATATCTTCATATAAACTTATTGGGAAGTGAGAATTGCATTCTTTTGTGGACGAAGGGAGTACGTTCTGAGGAAGGGGGAAAGAACGTTCAGCGGAATGTTAACGGACCGGAAGAAATAATAGTAGTCCAGAAGGTCCTTTTAGCAATACATCAGTATACCGGACCTTCTGGACTACCTTTTCCACTCATTTGTCTTTGTTGGAGCTGTAACTCCTCCATTGTTCTCCCACAACCTTGTTCTTTGGCTATCCTGTCAATGATGCCTCGTCCCTGGGCAAATCTTATTCCTGACATTGTTGTGGGCGTCGCCGATAAGATCAGTGATGCAAGAGATTTCATCATGTTCAAAGCTGTCTGCAAGGGTTGGAACTGCGCTCGTTCAGGTGAGGCACGCCCGTTTGACCCTTGGATTCTAAAATCTGAATTTATCGGTGAATCTGGAGCAGTGACATTCGCATCCATCGCTGATATGCGGCTTTTTGAGGTCTCCTTTCCTGCATTGGCTGGGAAAAGGACTAGATTGATTGGTTGCGGCGGATCTAGAAGCCTAGTCGCCTTAGATTGCAGAGATTGGCGCAACGCACTCATGCTGAATCCTTTGTCTCCTCGGAAGCACATTCGCCTTCCTCGACTTCCAAAATGGAGCCAAATGGCTACTCTCCAATCTTGTATCTTGTGCCTTGAAACAGCAGCTGGTGCAGTCATTTGTCGTGATTACTTTCTTTTGGCCAGAGAAATATTTTGCAGTGCTTGGGTCATTGCCCGTTTCCATGTGGCATTTGGGTAGCCAATCCGACTGGACTACACTACCTTTGGAAGATTTTTGGTGTAGTTCTTCTGAACAAATGCGGATCTACTTGGGGCAAGATCTTCCAGCACCTCCCCATCCTATTGGACTTCGGTTGTCATGGGTTATTGGCATGGGCAACTCTTCTCTACTCGAAGGTGAAGACCGATTGTTCTTTGTTGTTCTAGAGGAGAAAGAAGCTGAGGTGGTAGAATTAACTTTGTATTCATTCGTCGGAGACATTTGGCAGCCTATTCCCTGGGAGAGAGCTCCTGAGTTCCGGAATAAGATCATCTTGTTTGGTCCTGGCAAGTGCATTGTTACAGAAGAGCATGCCATTTCTGGTTTGGCTGACCTGAGGGCAAATCACATTTACTTCCTATGAACTTATCATCACGATGGAAAGAATGAGTACTAGATCTACCAGCAGAGAATAGATATTGTTCCAGGTGTCAACACTACTCCTGCGATCCGCATTAAGCAGGTTCATGGGGACTGGATTTGGTCGCGAGGAACATGGTTGTTCCCTAGCTATCCGTAATGAGGAACTTCGATTACGTACCACCTGTAACGCAATTCAATGTACAAATATCTATATTATCAGCCTTCGTCAATTATTCCGCGCATATGTATGAGTTTCTACCACAATCACTGTAGGGAACAAGCAGTTACGCATTTGATAATCAGGAAGGTCCTTCCCGCAAAACATCAACAGAGCGGACAAGTATCAAACATCATAAGTTGGCATCTCACATCTACTCATCACCACAAAGTTCACACCACCAACAAGTAGCAAATACCAAAATACAAGCATGATTAACACCTCTAAACCGTCTACCTAGCAATAACACCACGAATCACATTATGCCTCATTGTTGTCCTTGCTGAGTGACCTCTTATATGAGGCCTGTCTCAGCAATTCCTTCACCTTCTTCACCACAAGTGTTGCAGAATCCAGGAGCTGCTTGACCGTCTGCAGCTCAACGACAGTCTCTTGAATCTCCCTGTTAGCCTTTGCACATTCTTCCTTCCACATCCTTGCCTCGCTTTTAGCTTTTAGGTACCTGTTAGCTTCACCTTTTTCTATAGGAGACAACAGAGCATCGTTTCTCATTTTCTTTCTCGTCTCAAACAGGTTATGGGTTACCTCCCCGTAGTATCGTGTTATCGTCTGCAGCTCAACTACTTTGACATTGGCCTCCTCCTTAGCATCTGTACATGCTTCTTTCCACGACCTTGCTTCCTCTTCTGCTTTTCCCTTCATTTCCATCAGTTTCTCTAGAACTTTTAGAGTCCTAATATCCCATTCAGGATCTATCCACCTAAATGATGCGCACTTCATGCCATCAGTCTGCAGTCATCGATTTCGTTCATATAATTAGTGATTGACCACACTAACATCAAACGCAGAAGCAACATTTATCGACGCCCAGGGTTGGCACCTGTCTAGTCATACCTCAGATGGACAGGCAACCCGTCCTTGCACTCGTTTTCATTAGGATCTATAACGATAACTTCACGAGGACCAGGCGTCGGCGATCTGAAGCTTTTGGAGTCTACTCCAAACACCTTTAAAATACATGAATATAGTCTGTTAACATAGATCCCCAAATCCAGAATTCCCCTTAACTAGTATGATAGATCAAAGTAGCATGGCTAAACAGAGGACTGACCTGACCGGAGCGAGTCCTGCTTCTCCGTTTGCCGCTAGGGCCGCTACGATTCGCCATTCCTGCCACGGGCAATAGCAGATCTAAGCACCGACGCTAGCTCTAGTCTTTGCCACAAGGAAAAGGAGCGTGGTGCCAGTGAGTCTCTTGCAGAGTTGCAGTAGTGTACGCCGCATCGTCGAGAGAAATGAGATATATACACTTGTCTACGGGAAAACTTTTTTTTGGCTGTCGCGCGTGCTTTTTTCTCGCCAACTTACCAGAACTGCTCTGTGCTGTTGTTGGGGCAGACATGTCCAGTTTCCGGGCGCGCGGCGGCCGGCCACGTGGAATAGTCGGCACTTGGAAACAAGCAGTTACACAATTGTTTCTCAGGAAGGTCCTTCTTGCAAACCATCAATAGGACGGACCATCCGATTCAGGATCAATCCAAACAAACATCTTAGCTTTTCCTCCCTTTTTACCACTAGGAAGGTCCTCCTTGCGAAACATCAACAGGCCGGAGTTTCCTCAATCATAACTTCCCCCTTCTCTATCTATTATTATCACCATACCTCCATTGTTCTTCCTCTACCTCCATTGCAACGTGTATGAATTCTGAATGGTGAGTATGCTCGAAATGAATGACTTTGGATCATGGACCCAAACACCAGTGACCCAAACGAAAGACCGCTTGGGTGTCGGACCCAAACGTCAGTGACCTTACAAATGATTCGATTTTTGCATTACAAATGTACTCACTGCAACAACGTACCATTTCAACTATTTATTACATGACTAAAAACACTTAAACAAAACATTAAAACTACAGGGGACCCTGGTACAACCCTTCAGGTAATCTTCTATGAAGATTGTGCATAAATTCGGGATGATCAGTGCATACAACCGCCCAATTATGTGTGAGTATTCCGTGAGGAAAGATTCGCTCTAAGAGATACATGCACTTGTCCTGCAATTGTGTGCAGTTAGCCTGAATTGCCCATCGTAGAAATGAAGTCACAGTTTCCTCGCTTGCCATGTCCCACATCTTTGACGCACAGTGCAGCTTCAACCTTTCGACTTGGTACATGTCGGCGACCGAGAGTAAATAAGGCCAGGCATTGCAATTCACAATGATCGACACGTCCGTTCAGAGGGGGTGTGCACACAAGTTTGCTGATTAACGCCCAGTGCCTGTCCTTAACTGCAATTCTCAATGACCTCCATTGCAATGCGTATGAATTCCGAATGGTGAGTATGCTCGAATCAATTTGGAATAGATTAAACCAAATCGACATAATAAGATGACATCTCATAGCAACTCATCACCACAAAGTTCACACCACCAGTCCACCAACAAGTAGCAAACATCATACGATGATCCGGTAGCCAACACCAAAATACAATCATGATACAAGTTTCACAATAATCATCACTACTCATAACTCCATCTCATTTTTGGCCTCCTGCAGCTGTTCCTTCACCTTCTGTATCTCCTACCATGAATTTTTGGTCTTGCGGGACTCTCTTGCATTTCTTAAAGTTCTTTCAGAAGATCTGGATGTCTCATCTCCGGGCGAGGACTCTATAGGATCTCGAAAGAGATCGAAAACATGATAGAACAATTAGCTCACATAGAGAAAGAGCTTCAGTACACACCTAAGAACACGAAAAAGAAGGGCAGAGATCATTCTTCTTACCATAGATATTGGAATAAATACGTCAATGAATGGGTAGGATATTGAGTTTGTTTGGTTAGTCTTTTCTTTTAAATGTTCATGAAGTTCGTTGTCAGTTGGACTGAAACGGGTACTAATAGGCATGGGTACCTGTTTCAGTCCAACTGACAACGAACTTCTTGAACATTTAAAAGAAAAGATAGACTGAACAAACTCAATGTCCTACCCATTTATTGACGCATTTATTCCAATGTCTATGGTAAGAAGAATGAGCTTTGCCCTCATTTTTCTTGTTCTTAGGTGTGTACTGAAGCTCTTTCTCTCTGTCAGCTAGTTGTTCTATCATGTTTTCAATCTCTTTGGAGATCCTAACAGAGTCCTCCCCCGAGACGAGACATCCAGATCTTCTAAAATAACATTAAGATGTTCTTGTAGAAATAAACTCATCCTTGGAGAAAACTCATCTCGATCTGAAAAATAAACTCATCTTAGTCTATACAAAAACCTGAATCCCTTGAACCCAATTGCATGAGTACAATAAAACAACCACCACACGCCACAAAACCTGGTTGTTTGCTACCTACATAAACTCAGTAAGGGCATGGTTGTCCTAAATGAACCTATCGATCCATCAAACGATGCAAATTGGAAACTAACTGAATCTAACACCTGTGAATTGTGCAAACGCTAACAATCGTGGCAGAATCTAGATGTCCCTTCAACGGTCTGCAACTCCGAAATAGTATCTTTAATCTACCAATTCATAAAACGATGGACCTATCAATCCTATCAATTGTGCACCTCGACAAAAATCCATAAAACGAGTGGCTTGAAGCACATCTAGAAGCTACTAAAATACAAAACCTACTGTAAGACGATGCAAATTGAAAACTAACTGAATCTGACATGAATTGTCTATAGCCTATCAACTTCTAACACCTATCGAAGTGCAAATCTAAAGGTACGATAATAAAATCTAAATCTACCATATGTGCTCATCAATTCTCTAGATCCCCAAATCTAGATATCCCCAACCCTAGTAAGATAGGGGAAAATATAGCAGCTCAAACCAGAGGACCAACCTCATCATGCTGTCTCATCCTCTTGTTGCTGGGATGTGGCGGCGCAACCATCTTCCCCTCACCGCTAGGATCTGCCATTCCTACCACGAACTATTGCAGATCTGCGTAGCGGAAGTCAAAAGTCTTTGCAAAGTCTGAGTGAAGTGTCTCGCCAGCCATTCAATACGTAATTATAGACTCAACTGAAACTTACATGTGGGACCTGGTCACAGTAAAGAATTCACATGAACTATTAGCCGAGTTTCCCATAAAACACGCACAACAAAGAAGTGGTGCAGTGGTAAACAGTACAACCTAGTTCCTTCATGTCCCTGGTTCGAACCCATGCTATGGCAAATTATTTTTGCAACATTTCGTGACCTAGCCTCTGCTGATCTGGCAAAAATGCTTACACGTGGGACCCTGGAACTATTTATGACGACTTGGAATACTCTATTTTCGAAAAAATGCTTACATGTGGGACCCAACTGAATTTTATGACGACTTGGAACACTCTATTTAAAAATAATGCTTACATGTGGGACCAAAGTTGGTTTATGACGCCGCTGACATGGCGAAAATGCTTACATGTGGGACCCTGGAAAAATTTACGATGACTTGGAACACTCTATTTTCAAAAAAATGCTTACATGTGGGACCCAACTAAATTTTATGATGACTTGGAACACTCTATTTTTAAAATAATGCTTACGTGTGGTACCGATGTTGGTTTATGACGTTTTTGCAGAGCTTATGGCGTCACAAAACAGTATGGAATAGTGAATGCTTGGCTACAGTACCAACCGTAATGACGAAAGTTTTTTTGTCACTAAATTTGCTCGGAAGTGAAATATTATGACGAGATCAGCCAGGAACGTCATAAATCAATGACGCTAAAATGTGGTTGCGTCACTAGTCAACGATTTTCTTGTAGTGGGACCGAGAGATGCTAGAGAGGGTGATTTACGATTTCAGGCCCTATTTGGAGACAGCTTCTACTAGTCCAACTAGCTGGAAAAGCTAGAATCTCCGCCAAACAGTCCAGATTCTCCCACCAGCGACCAAACCCAAAAGCTCATTTTTTTCCTAGGGTCGAAAAGCTCGGTCAGAGGAGCTTCTCGAGCTTTTGCGGTGAAGCGTTATAAACCTCCCCACAAACATCAGCTTATTTACCCGCAATTGCCACTGGTATATATACAGAACTCTCCTCCTCTCCCCTGTGTCTTGCGCCAACCCCTGCCTCTTGCGCCGCTCCCTCCGGAACCAACAGGACACGCCGCTCCCTCCTCTCCGTGTCCAGGGCAGCGCGTGCCTTACCGTTCCGGCGCCGGCGCAGCTCCAGCCGGCGCCCCTGCTCCCTGGCAGCGCATCTCCGGCCAGCGCCACGGTCTCCCGCTCCTCGCCGTCGCCACTCGAACCCGGCGGGCCTTCTCCCCGCCGGCACCGCGCTAGGCTGTTAGCCCTGCTCCCTGCTATTGCGCCTCCGGACGGCGCCCTGCTCCCTGCCATCACCACTCCGGCCGGTGCACCACTCCCCGTCGATGCATCTCCACGATAAGCAGATCTCCCTTCCCATACTAGGGTTTGTCTATGGATTTATGCATAGGGTTCTGAAGATTGGATTAGATTTGTTTGTTGCTGAAAATTGGATGAGCATAGGTAGATGCATCAGTCTAATTACTTGTATGTTGCTTATTGTTGGAGTAATTTGATAGTATAGATGGAGAAAGGGAAGGTGAAAGCACCAAAAGCTGTGTGGGATGCATATGCAATCAAAATATTTTGCCAGATATGTAAGGAAGAAACTCTAGCTGGGAATAGGCTAGGGACTACCTTGAGTTCTATTGGGTACAAGAATCTTGAGGAAATTTTTTTTGCTATCACCAAACGACACTACCCACATGGAAAATTGAAGAACAAATGGGATGCTTTGAAGCCACAATACAACTTGTGGTTGGATTTGAAGAGGGCTACAACCGGTCTTGGTTTTGATGTTGTAAAAGGAACAATTACAGCAAGTGATGAATGGTGGGAGGAAAAGATAGCGGTAAGTAAAAAATGAAACTTGTTTATTTTGTACCCATCTCCAACCCAAGTTGTGATAAATAATACATATGATTTATTTTTTTAGAAAAACAACAAATATTCAGCCTTTCGTGGAGCACCTATGGAGAATCTAGATGAGCTTGAAGTTATGTTTTAACACATCAATGTCACAGGTTTATCTTCTGTCATTCTGGGTGTTCAAAAAACTGCAACTCCCATTGGAGTTAGTGATGAGAACGAGGAGGATAGACACAAAGCTAGTGATGCAAAGGATGCAAAAGGGGAAGGAAAACGCAAAGCTAGTGATGCTACCCTTCCTTTCAGCCCAAAGAAGGGTAGGAATCCTATGGTTAAGCAAGTGTCTCGACTTATCGATGTGGTGTCTACTAGTAAGAGCAAAAATGAACAAAAGGTTGAAGATGACATCATAGAGCTTATGAATCAAGCTGTCAATGCAGGGGCTAGTGAAGGAAGTGATGAGCATTTTATGGCCACTCAACTCTTTGTTAAGCGTGAAAACCGTGCGGTGTTTCGTTCCATGAAAACCAATGATGGAAAGATGGCTTGGCTGAAGAGGATGTATGAGGAGAGGAAAAAGAAATAGAGTAGTGTCACTCATGTGTTGTATCCTTTATATGTAATGCTACCCTTTTTATTTCAGTTGCAATTATGTAATGCTACCCTTTTATGTTGTTCTCTGCCATGTGTGTGCTATCTGAACCAGTTTTATATGTTGAACCAATTTTATGTGTTGAACCATTTATGTTGTGCTGAACGAATTTTTTATGCTGAACATTTGTGTCTGCTAGCTGATTCATTTTTATGTGCTGAACCATTTATGTTGTAATGTCATTTGTGTGTGCTAGCTGAATCCATTTTCTCCTGTTTTTTAGATGAGCACATCAAGTGAAAGTGATGCTGATTCATCTATTGAAAGTGATGTTGATTCATCTAGTGAAAGTGATGTTGAATCAGAATTATTAGTAGCATCAATAGTCACTCTCATTGCTATGGATCACAGTGAAAAATATCTTGGAAAAAGAAAAAGGCTTCCTCCTCGCAAATCTGGGTATCAATGGGTCATGGATCAGCTACAAGTAAACAGAGATTGCTACAACAAGTTTCGTATGAATATCCCTATTTTTGACAGGTTGCATGAAACATTGGTTGACAATTAAGGGTAGAAGTCCACAAGATTTATCAGCTCTGTTGAAGCAATATACTCAAACGGTCTACTGAAACAATTAGTTGGAAATTTAATGAAGTCCTTGAGTGTGTCAATCTACTAGCTGGAGACATTATCAAACCAAAGGACCCTGAATGCAGAATAGTGCATCCAAGGCTTCAAGATACTCGGTTTTCTCCTCACTTCAATGATTGCATAGGTGCCATTGATGGCACACATGTACGTGTTGTTGTGCCAGCAATTGAGATGATTCCTCACATTGGTCGTCATGGATACCCGACACAAAATGTCATGGCTGTTTGTGATTTCGATATGAGATTCACATTTGTTGTAGCCGGATGGCTTGGATCTGCGCATGACTCTCGAATATTCAATGATACTTTGTGTTGCTACTCAGATGCATTTCCACATCCTCCTGAAGGTAAAAACATCATGTTACTTTTGCCCTTGTCATATATGCACAGACCCTACTGTTTCAACCAATTGCAACAGGGTGACTAAAACAATTGCAACTTCAACACCATATCAGTTGCAACTCGACAGAAAAGCACTTTGCACAACAAATGTACAGACTCTCGAAGTTAGTAGGAATGTGCAACTGCACTAATTTCAACTAGACGGACCAGTTTCAACTAGATGCGGACCAATTGCAATCAGACCCAACTAGTTGCAACTAGGCACTCACTACGTGTAAACCAATTGCAATAATGAGACTAGATCAATTGCAACCATGACACTATAATAACTGCAACTCAACAGAACTAATGACAATAGATCTGGCCCGTTGCAACTAAATACGAACGAATTGCAACTAGACCTCCCAATTGCAGCCCGACGCGGACCAATTGCAACCAGAGTAAGTCTAGTTGCAACTGAGCAAAAATCAATTACAATCAGAGTAATATATATATATAATATCTCTCTCTCTCTCTCTATATATATATATATACGGTGAGGCTAAAATGCAACAAGGTGCAATCTGTACCGCAGATGCACAGACCCTGTAGATTTAACCAATTGCAACAGGTTGACTAGAGCAATTGCAACTGTAACACCATACCAATTGCAACTCGACGAAAAAAATATTTTGCAGAACAAATGTACATACTTCCACAGTTAGGAATCTGCGACTACACTAATTGCAACTAGATAGACCAGTTGCAATTGGATGCAGACCAATTGCAATCGGACCCAAGTAGTTGCAACTAGGCGCGCTCACTGCGTGTAAACCAATTGCAACAGTGAAACTATATATATAGAGAGTATATATATTGGGAGCCTAGGGCTTCCAATAATTATTGGAAGTCCCAGCCAACCAGCCCAACCACATCTGGTCCAGTCGCACCACCTCCCCACTCATGCCCGGCACCACGTGGCCAAACCCCACCTCGTCCTCCTCTTTATCAGCCACCTGGCGTCCCGGCCGTGGCCCACCCCCTCTCCCTTGTTATTTCAAAATCCCCTCCCCTCCCCTACCCCACCCACCCCCACCCCCCTCTCAGTGGATAAGGCAGCCGCCCCTCACCGGGCCTCTCGCCCACCCCCTGCCGCCCCTCCCCCGCCACCCACCCCACATCGTCGTCGGTGTCGCCCCTCCCCCGGCCTCTCGCCGGCTGCAGTACACCGCGCCGACGGCGCCCCCTCCTCCCTCGTCGGCATGCGCGCGGGACCGGCGAGCTCGCCACGCCGTAGCACGCGGTAGCGGCGGGCCCGTCGACCGCAGGACGTCGAGTTGCTTAGCGAGGGAGCTAGCGGCGGCACACCCGTCCACCTCCCCCGCGCGGATCTGGGCTCAGCGCGTCCTGCGGAAGCAGCTCCGTCCCTGCTGGAGGAGGTAGCGGCCGGCTCCCGGCGAGGGCGCGCTGAGGTGCGCATCCCGGCATGGATGTGCGACGGCGACCTCTCCACGTGAGAGCCGACGCGAACGATGTGCGGGATTGGAGAGCCGCAGCGGGCCTGCGAGCGGCAGCGCAGAGGCGGCCTCCCTGACATGCGGTGGCAGCAGCCCGACCGAGGAGCAGCTCCCGCCGGGCAAGCGCGACCCCCGACGACGAGCTCCAGGAGACGGCGCCAACGTAGGTGAGCTCCCCAGGACTCAGGTCCTCTCAAGGCGGCAGCCCTGGGAGCGGCCCTGTGCTCCCCTTGGCCGGCCGTGGAATCTGTGTTCCCCGTGAATGGATCTGCTGTTGCTGCTAACATGTTCGACGAAGTGCCTGTGAGGAGATAGAAAATAGTGATCTATGCTTTTTTTCTATTTTCTATGCTGCACACGGCTGCGTTGTTGCTCATGTCCGGTGTTCGTGTTGTTGCTTTTCATTGTTGCAGGGTAGCTACAGCCCTGTAGCTCCGTGGTTCGAGAGCCGGACGTGGACGCCATGCCGCAATTCCTCTTCCTCAACACCAGATCAACCTCAAAGTCTCTGTGTTCGGCCATCGAGCCGTGTTTTTCTGCAGGGATGTTGCCGGCAGTTGCCAAAACCTCGAGCTGATCGGCGGAGCACGCCGGAGGGATGTTTGTCTTGAATTTTTGCTGGTTTTCATTTTTGCTGTTTGGAATCTACTAGTACACTTTGTCATATATTTCAAAATAATTGTGTATGAATGCAAATTTCACATTTATATGGTGGGCCTCACTGGTTTATATGACTGCCAATGGTGGTCCTGACGTGTATTTTATTCAAATTCTATATGGATATTAGTTTCTATGATTCCATTGGTAGGTTTGTACGCCATGTGAAAGTATACTTAAAAGATCTGAGCACATGTTTGCACATTTCTATGCTTGTAGGATGACCTTCATAGGTTTATATTACCATCAATATTCTTTTCTATGACTTTTGTTGTGTCGTGCGTTAGACATTACGTGATGAGTTCTGATGAATTTCAAATTTTGAATTTTACTTTTGTGCATGAATGCAAATTTCATGTTTATATGATGGTTCTCACTTTTTTATATGATTGCCAACACATGTTTTCAAATTTCAAATTCTGAAATTGCATGCGTCACGTTTATTATATGACTGCAAGTGTTAGTTTGCAGGTGCATCAGGTGGCATGTGTCAGTTCTGTACACTTGTATTCAAATTTTAAATCTAGAAAAACAAGCAGCTCAACATTTATATGCTCCTGTTGTAGGTTTATATGCTCATTTCTATATGTTTCTATGTTCGAATCCATATATTTCTATGATTTGTATGACAGGTTTCTATGACTCGAAGACAGGTTTCTTTGGTATGTAGTGTCATAAAAACCTATTGATCGTGTCAAAGAAACTTTTTGTTGCGGGGTCATAGAAACTTGTCATTCGTGTCAAAATAAAAAATCTTCGACTGGGGTCATAGAAACCTATTGTCCAGATTATAGAAACATGTTGTCCAGTTCATATAAACCTACCAACTAGGTCATAGAAACATGTTGTCTATGTAGTCTTGGTCATAGAAACCTATTGTCGCAGGTCACAAAAACCTATAGTCCGGGTCATAGAAACCTGTCATCACGGGTCATACAATTTTGTAGTTTGGGTCATACAAACATCTAGTGTGGATCATGCAAACCTGCAGTACCAGTCGTCACGGGTCATCAATTTTGTAGTTCGGGTCATACAAACATCTAGTGCAGATCATGCAAACCTGCAGTTCGGGTCTTACAAACTTGTCGTCTAAGTCATATAAACCTAGAGTCCGGGTCATACATACCTATAGTCCGGGTCATACAAACTCGCGGTCCAGGTCATACAAACCTGTAGTTCGAGTCATAGAAACCTGCAGTCCGGGTCATACAAACATGTCATTCAGATATCTATGGCCATGTAAATTTTTGAATTAAAAAAATTCGAAAAATATATTCGAAATGGATCTCATATTTTGCATAAAAATGTCACGAATCTTATGGTGAAAACCATTTGTGAATCGGATTCTTGTGTGAAAATTTATCATGAAAAAACTAAAAGGCAAAAGGTGGATTTGCATGCATGCATGCATGCGTCAGGTGTGGGACTCCCACCGTGGGAGGGACATGGAGGTGGGAGTTGGGTCACGTGGCTGGGTTGACTGGGGCTTCCAGTCAGCCAGCCAGCCAGCCACGTGGGTAGCCCCGGCCAGCCAGCCACGTGGGTTGACTTGGTCACGTGGGAAGCCCCGGCCAGCCAGCCACGCGCTAGCCGCCCCCCCCCCTGCGCCCCCGGGCCCCCCGCACGCCCCCGCGGCACGGCACGCCCCCGCCCCCCTCCCGCACCCCTACGCACCCCCACACGCCCCCGCGTGCCGCGCCACCGGGCCCAGCGCTCCGCGTGCCTGGCCGTGCCCCAGCGCCTTGCCGGGTTTTTTTTCAATTTTTCGCGGACTGCAGGTTTGTATGACCGCAAGTTTGCATAACCAGAGCTAAATGTTTGTATGACCCAGGCTATAGGTTTGTATGATCAGAACTGCAGGTTTGTACGAACCAGATTGAAGATTTGTATGACCCACGACAACATGTTTCTGTGACCTGGACTACAAGTTTCGAAGACCCGTTATGACAGGTTTCTATGGCTAGGACTACATGTTTCTATTGTGAACATATATTTTTAAAATAAAATTTGAATTCAAAATTTTACGTGACCACAGATACACGGATGACAGATTTGTATGACCCGGACCTCAGATTTGTATGATCCCCGACTGCCAGTTTGTATGATCCGGATTTAAAGTTTGTATGCCCCATGACAGCGGATTTTTATGTTCCGAACTACAGGTTTCTATGACCTGGGACGACATGTTTCTCAATTTTTCACAATTTTTTCACGATAATTCTTCAGAAGAGAATTCAATTCAGAAATGGTTTCACCATAAGATTTGTGACATTTTTATGAATAGTTTAATTTTGCGAATTCAAATTTGTTTGACCTGATTTGAAGGTTTGTATGACACAGCAAGACATTTTATTATGACCCGGACTATAGGTTTCTATAACCCAAATGATATGTTTCTACGACCTGGATTACAGATTTCTATAACCCAAGTGATATATTTCAACGACACGAACGACAGGTTTCTATGACACGAACGACATATTTATATTGACGGGTTTGTATGATGCAAATGTCAAATTCTAACCGTGCACCTCTCATCTCTCTTGAGGCCATAAAAACTAGAGCTTCTAGTAGAAACTTGTGGCGAACATTTATATGACCTGGACGGTAGGTTTCTATGACCCTGACAAGCATATAAACCTACAACACATGCATATAAATATTGAGTCACTCATTTTGTTATTTGAAATTTGAATACAAGTGGATAGAACCGATACATGCCTTCTGATGCACCTGACACATGCAGTGATATAAACCTGACGTATGCAACCACAAAATTTTAAATTTTAATACAAGTATTGGCAGTCATATAAACAAGTGACAACCATCATACAAAACATCTTCACAAGAGAATTATAGTCATATAAACCTAACGTCCGAGTCATAGAAACCAATTTGATTTCCTTTTCCTCTAAACTTTAAAATTCGAAAGCATTCGAGTACTTTCTTTTTCTATAAAGTTTAAATTTTGATTTCATTTTCTCCAAGTTTACATTATGAAATTGATCAAAGCTTAACACATAATGTCTAACACATCACACATCAGAAGTCATGGAAAGCAGTGTTAGAAGTTGTAACACCCAAAATTCCATCACTAAATCAATGTAAGCAACATGGTGCTTTAGATTTAATTTAATAAGGATTAAATAAATTATCAATAAATTTGAGCTTTTAAATATTTAAACAACATTTAAACATTTTTAGAAGCAATAAGTGTTTGTGCATCATATTTGGATTGCATGGTTTTTGTTTGAATGAGTGTGGTTTTGAAAATCATAAAAGTTTAAACCCTAAACCCTCCACTCTCTCTCCCTCTCCCTTTCTAGCCCAGCCAGCCCAAGCGGCAGGCCACCGGCCTCTCTTTCCCTCACTCGGCCCGTATCCCTTTCTTTTTCCGTGGCCCAGCTTTCTTTTCCCTCCGGCCCGGATAGCTCGCTCGGCCCGTTTAACTAGCCACCGGCCCAGCTAATCTCCCCTCTCTCTTCTCTTGCTGGCAGCCCGGCCCCGCTTGCCAGGGCCGTCTCCCACCTCCAGCGGCTCCCCTGCTTGCAACCTCCGTGCGCGCCCGGCCGTCTCCCCGCGTCCCCCGCGCTCCCCGCCTTCAATCGGCACAATCAAGAGCAAGTGGAGCACCGGCCGCCACCCTCCCCTTCAATTCCCTTCGGTTTTCCCCTTCCGTTTCTCCCTAATCAAGCCGCAGTGCCTCATGGCCATTGATGGTCAATCCGGCCACCGGAGCCCCTTCCGCTCCCTTCTCCCTTCTATAAAACTCGAGCTTGAAGCCCTGCGCACCCCTTTTCCGACAGCTCTCACTCCGCACCCCTCAGCTCACGCACGCACCGACGCCCCTCGAAGTTTCAGCCGCCGGGCCATTGCCGGCCGCCCGAAGCTCGTCGACGGTGAAGTCCTTTCCCCGCCTTCCTCCTTTCTTCTCCTTTGCGTTTGTCACTCACCCGTGCCTCCCTTGTCCCAGGAGCTTCCTCTCTCGTCGCCGGACCGAGCCGCGCCCCTGTTTCTTCCTCGAAGCGCCACCAAGCTCAGAGCCCCGCCATGGACGATCTCCCTCACCATCATTTCTCCACCGCCCGTTCTTTCTCCAGAGCATCTCTGTGTGGTAAGCGAACCATCTCCCCTCGTTTCCCCTTGCATTTTGTGACCGCAGCACCCACCGCCGCTCGCCGGCCATGCACTGTCCGCCCCCAAGGACACGATGCCCCGGTGGCCACCCGAGCCGCCTCCCTGAGTCTCTGGTTGAGTTCGTCATGTCCACAGCTACACGTAGGAGCAAACCGTGTCCAAATCCGTGCCCTGGAGCTCTTTTCCGAGTCACGCCGGCGATCCCGCCGCCGCGCGCCGCTGTCTCCGGCGAGCTGCCGCCGCTCGTCCGCCTGCGGACATTGTCCGTCGCCCGATCGTGAACAGACGGCCCGGATCTGCCCTGGACCAGAGTCAAATGTTTGCATACTGGTCAACCCAGAGTCGTCCGCCATCCTTTTTGCTAAAGAGACCCCGTAGTTTCTTCTTTTCACAACCGTACCCTTCCACCCTTAAAGACCATGACATAGAGGTCCTGTTTTAGTCGTTTAAGCCTCAGAACTTCTCTGTTTTCCCTGCCTGAGGTCCTAGCCTGGTTGTTTTGCATTGTAAACCTTCGGTTTATAAACGTAATTCGGTTTTAGCCCCTGGTTTCTTTTAGTTTAGTCCTTGGAAGTCCTGTTTCTTCGCAGATGAGCCCCTAGACCTTGTTTTGGTCATATCTTTACCGTTTTAGATCCGTTTTAAGCATTTTTGGTGTCCACGCGATCGTCTCAACGAGCTCGTTTGTTTTAGCAGCGTGTTTGTAGCTTTTAGATCTGTTTTATGTACTGTTTTATTTATTCTATGCTTTCTTGTGTGCTCGTAGATATCGTGCCTGTGTCAACTGAAGAGCCCATTGGTGTTGATCAAGAACAGTTTTTGAGGAAGAGCAATCTGAGTTTTTAGGCGAGGAAGGCAAGTGGTCTTCTCCCCTGCATATTCTATTTTATCCTATATAATTGCATGACAACTAATTTTACCTTTTATGTTATTGCATTAAGTTGATGGGAAATCCTTTTTAAGGACATGACTAGACTTTATCCTTATACCCTTGAACAACCTAGTTTAAATAAATGTTTTGGGTAGACAATGCTTAGTTGCTTTACCTTGGGATGGTTGCAAATGAATCTTTTATACAAATGAAAGTTATGTATGTTTAATGATGATGCTTATGGTTAATACAAGAACACCTTAATTTAATGGGAACATGGAGAACCACCCAAGAAAACAGTGCAACCACAGTCTATATGGCTCTGGCTTAGCCAATTAATTAGATGTGTGAATTATCTGATGACCCTTCTCCGAAAGGAGCAGAGGGGGTTTGGACTTGCAGGGCTATAGCCCGGTTCTTTTGGGGTAGCAGCCTTTGCTAAGGTGCTGACCATTAGAGACGGCTATGGTCCGCTCTGAACTGTAACTATGCGGGTTGTTGGTCTTTTGCATGTCTTTGTAAAGGCTTCATAGTGGACCCCTAGCCACTCACCTCAGAAGTGTTTAAGGGCCTTGCAAACTCGGGTGACATGGGGAACACGAACTGTGGGTAAAGTGTACAACCTCTGCAGAGTGAAAACTGATCGATCAACCGTGCTCACGGTTAAGAGCGGCTTGGACCCTCACATGATAATCAAAGATGGAATCAAATCATGGTTTCTTGTGGGTTTTTGAGATGAGATGTTTTATAAATGCTTAAGTGGGTTGGTATGGACTTACATCTAGTAACTAGGTGTTTGATTAATAAAATGTGACCAACTTTAAAATGCTAACCGCTGCAAAACCTTAGCCTATCCTTGTGGCTTTGCATCTTCCCCCACTTGCTGAGCTCCAACCATAAGTGTGCTCACCCTTGCTTACCGCTGTTCAGAGGAGAACAACGGTGAGGAGTACTACAGCGACTACGATGAGTTTTGAGGCATGCGATCCCCCAGTCAAGTGCCTGTGGAAGACTGAAGACGGAGCTGATTGTCTTAGTTATCGTTGTTCGATGTTAAAGACCTTCGAGTCAACCGTCTGAGTGTAATAAAGATATTGTAATAAAGTTAAATCTTTGTACGTTTTTGAATGTTGTGTTACGGTTATTTCACTCATGACGTCTATCATATGTGTGTAAAATTGATCCTGGCGCACATATGAGATGCATTCGGTTTTCCTTGTAAAATCGGGTGTGACAGAAGTGGTACCAGAGCAGTGTTTGACTGTAGGACGTAGCCTTAGCTAGAAATGGTCGAAATTAAGGATTCACGTTCTAGAAAGCCATGTCATGTTTTAAAATTGTCTTATTTACATATAAAAATCTAATTTATTCTTGTTTATTTTTAAAACTATATCATTTTGATTTATTCCATACTGAGTTCAGTTTTGTTTTGTCAGATGGCCAGGACTTATCAGACTCCCCGTAAGAGCACTGGTGGTCGTTTCCCTGTTGGGCAGTTAGCTCCCCATCATCAGCCAGAGGTTGAAGTTGAAGAGGATCCCGAAGAGGTACAGCCAGAAGTTGAGGTTGAAGAGGACCCCGAGGAGGTACAACAGGAGGTCGATGTTGAGGAGGATCCAGAAGAGCAGCCTCAGTTGTTAGATGGTACTATCTTGGAGGCTGATGCAGATGGTGATCTTGTGATTCCGCCAGCACCCAATGCAGCCAATGATGCACCACCACCTTTGCCAGTTGCTCCCGCACTTAATGCTATGGGTGGAGATCCAGATGACTCGAGAGATGATAGTGGTGAAGAAGATGATGAAGACAATAATAACAATGATGGTGAAGATCCAGAAGAGGAGGAAGATAATAACCCTCGCTATCGTGGGGCTGAGTACCACAAGTACACTACTGAGGATGAGAATGGCCAGTTTTGTGTCTTACTAGAGGAAGTGTTGCAGCATTTGGGTTTCACTATGAAGCCACTCTATGTCACTAAGCACTACAGTGAGCCTGGTCTGAGAGATTACTATACAAGTCGCGTCCACATCCGTGTGCCTCTGATAGGAACTAATGGATGGAGAAACCGCTCATCGCACCATAGCACCGCCCATTTCTCCACTGATGAGGCCGCGTCAATGATGCTGCCAGGAGGGCTCTCTGGTCGCTTTGTCACACTTATCGTGATCAGCTGCACCACTCCGAGTTCCGCCACGTTCCTCGTCACCTGAGTGGTTCTGAGGAGACTGTGGTACCTGCTGGTGGGGATGATCGTCTTGATGTCCTTGCCCGAGTGACCGCTGCACTTAACACCGATCTTGAAGGTGCTACAGCTGAGTTGGACAGGTTCCATGAGGAGCTGCAGAATGCACATGCCAGGATCACTCACCTGGAGGCGCAGCTTGCAGGTCATCAACCACCCGAGGAGGCGATGCCGTACAGCTCTACTGCCTCGACACCACGCAAGAGGCTTCGCTACGGCACACCAGAAGCTACCACCCGCCTTGGCTAGGATCTTAGGATGCCTACATTTACCTTCTATGTTTCGATAGAACGTTCCTGCGAGGGTGATCGTTTGTAATAATGGTTGCTGCTTGAACACATGCTTGTTTTGGATTTTTGCTTGTGTGAGTTGTATGGTGGAGTGATGGCCACAATGCAACAAGAAATTATTAAGTTAAATAAAGTTAGTTTGGGTCCAAATCTGGTTATCTTCTACTTTATCTCTCATGCAAGTTTGGAATGATACAAATCTGTTCTCGCAGTTATCTGACACAGCAGCAATGTTTTAATTTTATATCGAGCAACAAACTCTGTTTGATGTAAATCCAGTTGGGTTAGTTCACAAATTTTGAGGATGATTTTCTGTCAAAAATTCAATACCATACAGTTATATTCCGAGAGTTATGCACAAAGAGTTGAGCCTATCAGAATCTGTAAATTTCTGCTGACACAGTTGCATTGTTCGATTTATATCTCGAGTTGTAGACCTCCAATTGAGGTGATTCCAGTTGGATTAGTTTTGTAATTTTGCACTTCACATCCTGGTGAAATTTTATGATTTTTGGATAATGGTACAGAGAGTTACATCTGATTTATTGAGATCAATAGAATCTGTCTTAGTTGGAAGTACATGTTGCTCTATCGTTTTGAGTTCATCTCTTTATGCATCAGTTCAATACTCCACTCTGAAATATATTTTACTAACAATCAGATGGTAAACACCAGGTCCGGAGGAGGTCAAGACATTCCACCTGTGATTCGTGCTCACATTGCCAATTGACAAAATCAAGCACCACCCCCGCCAATCAATCAAGCAATGGATCCGGCAATGCAGCAGTTCTTTGCAGCACAGATGCAGCTAATCTAGGACCTCACCGCCACTGTTCAGAACATGCAGGCCCAGCAGAACCAGCCACCACCACCAGCTCCATAGCCACCCAGAGATAAGCACAAGGAATTCATGAGCCACCGTCCTCCCACATTCTCTCACTCAACTGATCCTTTGGATGCTGATGATTGGCTGAAATGGTTACTAAGAAGCTGGAGATGGTGCAATGCAATGACCGTGAGATGGTCCTATATGCTGCAGGCCGCTTGGAAGGATTAGCAGTCGACTGGTGGGATGCGTATACTGTTGCACATGCTGCACCCAACACCATAACTTGGTAGGAATTCAGGGAAAGTTTTCGGGCACACCACATTCGTTCTAGTGTGATCAAGCTTAAACAAAGGGAGTTTCTTGCTCTAAAGCAAGAAAATATGTCAGTAAATGAGTATCTGGATAAGTTTACTCAGCTGTCACGCTATGCTCCTGATGAAGTCAACACTGATGGGAAGAGGCAAGAACATTTTCTGGATGGTTTGATTGGGCCACTCAATTATCAGTTGCAGAGTCATACCTTTCCTGACTTTCATACACTGCTGAACAAGGCTATAGGCCTGGAAAGTAAACGCAAGGAACTTGGTGAGCAGAAGCGCAAGTTCCAGTCTCAGGGACAGTCTAGCAGCAACACTCGCCCCTGCTACAGCTCTCCACAAGGTTCTCAGTTCCGCTCTAGTGGACAGGGTGGAAAGTATCCTCAGAATCTGCAGTTACAGCGCTCATTCCAGCAGCCTCAGCGCTTAACCCAGCAGACACCACGCACTCCTAACCCATAGCAGAATCGCTCGGGTAAAGTCTCAGGCGCACCTGTGAGGAACAATGCTCCAGTTCAGCCAAACGGTTGCTTCAAGTGTGGGGAATTGGGGCACTATGCAAATAATTGTCCGAAGCGTGGGATGCAGGCACCACAGAAAGGCAATGTTCAGAAGCCTAGTCAGCCATCATCACAGGCTCGCACTGGAAATCCTAATGCTTCAGGCAATAAGGCTCAACAGAATTATGTGCGTGGAAGAGTGAATCACATGACAGCTGAACAAGCCCAAAATGCTACCGGTTTGTGCTGGGTACGTTTCTCGTCAACTTTGTACCTGCAACAATTTTATTCGATTCTGGAGCTTCGCATTCGTTTATAACTTATCAGTTCGTAGCAAAGCATGATATACCTATGAGTGCTCTGAAGACACCTTTGCTTGTTAGTTCCCCGGGTGGTGATGAAGGACCGGATTGGGCGATCAGAGAGGGGGGAGTGAATGGGAGCCAATAAAAATTCTTCTCCAAGAACTCGGCTTATGTCCCAAAGTCACTTCCAAGGACCTCTACACAAACTTGCCAAGATCACATAGTTACAACGGACCTACTGACCCTAGGAACAAGTCAAGGCAAGCTTAAAAGCAAAGCAGAAGCACAATCGAACAAGCCTAGGCAAACTCCACAGGAAAGTCCGGAGTCTCCGCACTTTTCCCCGGAGTCTCCGGGGTTTCCGGAGTAAAAGTCCGGAGTAAAAAGTCCGGAATAATAGTCCGGAGATTCCGGGCTTTTTCCCGGAGTAAAATTTCAGCCTTCGTGAGGGAGAGGGAAAAAGTCAAAACTCGATCAAACGACCTCCAAAAATCACGAGATTTGAACCAAGGCTTCTCAACACCACAAAGAAGCTTTTCCCAAAAGATCTCCCCAAAAAGATCAAGCCATCACCACAAGAAAAATGATTTAGGCTATGAACCCTAGAGAGAGAGCTTTTTCCTCAAAACCACCGATCTCCTAATTCTCTCCACAGATTCGCACAAGACTTTGGGAATACCTGGGTCACCTCATGGACGACCTCTCCCTCAAAGGAATTCCACCAAAACTCGTTGAATCAAGAGGAATCGAAGGATTTCCACCAAGAACACCACTTTCCCGAAACCTAGGAAAACCCTAAAATCGAGCACCTTTACTCACGGATTTGGGAGGGGAATCACAAGGAAAAGAACCACGAAGGGCTCATGCATACATCCCCTACCAAATCCCAAAGAAAAAGGCCCCGAAACCACCACAAGAAATTCGCCAAGAAAAGGCTCCGAAAATCACCAAAAAGGGAAAACGGGAGAGACACAATCAAGCTTTGAGGAACCACGCCGAATCATCTATACATACCATGAAGGTTCATACAAGGTCTAGCTTGCCACCCGATCATCCATCCCTCTCTAAGGATCTCACCATGAAGCTCTCAAGCTAGTCCTAAAAATCCTAAGGAAAATAGGAAGGGAAAATAGCAAAAGCAAATGAGCTAGGGTTCCAAGAGATGGCTGCCATCCTCTCTCCTCTAAGTTTATATGGAGGCAACCGAAAGACGAAACTACCCCTATTACATAATACTAGGATACATGCCCCCGAAGGGCACTTTGGGAATTCTCGTCGTAGCACCATCGGACGGATGCCCGGCGACCGCACCTCGCTTCACCTCGACACAAGCCTTGCGATCCCGACGCGTGTCCTCCGCTTCGAAGTCTCTCGGCGCGCCCAGATCCCGTCTCCGTCCGCTGAGTCTTCGGTCTTGGCTTTGTGGCTCAACCAAGGAACCCGACGGTTTTGTGGTGAACCGCCGTAAACCCCGCAGACGCGGTGCAGCCTCCACACCAATCCCACTCATGACTTGGCCGCCACATCATCCCGGCTCGACCTTGGTTTTGAGGCTCAACCAAGAAACTGTACCCGACTTCATCTTGCTTTTCTTGCCACCATGCGGCCCGCACTTGATCCCGTTCGGCCACCGGGTCCATCGAGCCGAGCCTACTTGTCTCTCCACTCCTCAGAGGCCACACAGGCTAAGACCTTTCGCGCCCGCTCTTCACCTGCACCAACGCAAATCAAGCCGCAACCTGCACCTGCAATACTCGGCCAAGAGTCAGTCCACACCACGTTGTCAATCACTCATCACACCAAGGAGCCACAATCCACCGGTCCTCGGACGCTCTGGTCCTCAATCTCCCCCTTGATGAGTGCATTAACAACACACATAGTCACCAATTCATAAGAGAAAGAAAAAGAAAAGAAACAAACAAAGATCTCAAACAAGTGATCAAAAGCCAAACAAAAGTCAAAACAAGATCACTTGAAAGAGCAAGTCTCGGTCCCCTAAGGCAAGGGCAACAGCTCAACACAACCGAGACAAAATGCTCCAAACTGCTGACTCCTCAAGGTGAGGCAAAAGGGCTCGACACCATCGGCAAAAGAGCAAAGCACAAAGCAAATTCAGGCGACACAAAGAGCTCCCAAAGCATGAATGCAACCTCCCCCTGAACAAATGAATGCAAACTCAAGTTTTCCCCCTGAACTGAGTATCCCTCGTTTTCTCCCCCTTGATGCAAAGACTCTGCAAAGACTTTCCCTTACTAAATGCATCTCTCCCCCTTGTTATGAATTGGATGCAGATTTCTCCCCCTTGTTGGTAATGCAAGAATCAAGGCTATAAATGTAAGCATGTGCTTCTCAAATAGACAAAGAGGACTACAACATGCTAAAAATGAGACATAGACAAGCAAGATAGTCACAAATTTAGTACAAGCATCGCCAACAAGATAGATAGGGACATATAAGCTTGTGACATAGCCATAATCAACAAGAAGCATTTTTCACAAAGAAATTCCCTCTCATGAGCATAGGACCTAAACATGACCAAAAGGAGCACAAACAACATATAGCCCACAAAGTTCATGCAAGGTCACAAGTTCTCATCACAAGATCATCACAAACACCTACAAGCTATCTCATGTCATGTCAAAGCCACCGAGCCATGTGTCCACTTCTAGATATGAGACTTCTCGTTGGTGAACGTCATGCAACGGTTTAGCACCCAAGATAAGGAATTCAGAGCATAGATGACAAGGAAGCATATTTCTCAAGCACAAGCATTTCATATACCAATTTCATGATTTACAAATTAAGCATGGTACATGAAGTGCCTTTGCGGCAAAAAGAAGCTTAGGCTTCTCCACAAGGTAGCATGTAGGCTAAACATTCATGATGATAAATGGGTCTTTGACCCCAAATGAAAAGAACATGGTTCCAAGCACAAATTAAACAAGATATAGCCATAAGCGCACAATTTGAACATGAAAGGCATTCAACTCACAAGAGAGGGTCATGTATAGCATTTTTACAAAAGTAAGCCATCCACAAGCATATACATCCCAAAGCTACCGAGAGCATAGCTATACATCACATGAGCATCACTAGCAAAGTCATAGGCTCATATCCAACATATCATGGTGATCAGAGTATATAGGAGAAGCACATCTCTAAAGCATATGATACAAATGCAGTCTATGATACAAAGATGCAAACATGATATGAAAATGCAACATGCATATGTACATGAGATGCCCAACCCAAACTCAAAAAGGTAAAAGAGCACAAAACTCACAAGCTCCCCCTAAACACATGCACTAGGGCCAAAGAGCATACAAAGCTCACCCTAAATACATGATATAGGGCAAAGAGCAAAAGAGACCAAGTGGCTTAACAAGAGCCACACAACTCAAAGTCTCCAAACTACTTACCTTGATCACTCACTCTCGTCCATCGTCCCCGAAAATGATGTTCTCCTTTGATACCACCGGGGTGAGGCTGGAGGGCCACCTTCGATCTCCGGTTATGTGCCGCTAGCCTCTGGAGTCGATCCACCAAAAGGAGCGACCATCCACCGGTCTTCGGACGCTTCAGTACTCAGGTGAAATGAAAGCCAGTCGTTTATGCCCACGAGTGAATATTAAAATCATGGGAATATATTCTGGAGCTGTTCGCACCCAAAATTGGCAGGTCTAGTCTGACCGGTCAGACCTGTGGGTCTCACTGGTCAGACTGGTGTGGTCAATGTCCACAAAATACAATTTGAACTTCACCATTGGATAGGTCTCGTTGAGTAGATCAAGATTCATATGTGGAACGTCTAAATCGGAGTCCGGATGAGGGAGATATGACTTCTCCAAGATCTACACGCCGGGTGCACCGGTCTGACCGGTGCCCGTCACCGGTCTGACCGGTGCCCCCGATTCCGAGCCAAATTGAGGAGTCCGATAGATTAGGCTTGTAAAAGGATTTTCTTGTGGGGCAAGACCTCCCCACCCTATAAATATAAAGGGCCACGACCGATTGAGGGAGATATCACAATCGAATCTATCTTTATCGTATTTACCTTTTCGTTCCTCTTTTCCCTTACTTTTCCAACCCTACCATGATGTTCTTCCTTCATCTCCACGATGTCTGAAGACGTCTTAGCTGGCCTGCCGAGCCTAGGATAACCCTACGTGCGCCGCCTCAATGGGATCCTGCCCGGGCGACGTTCGTTGGTCTTTCGCCGGATCTTCCTGGCGACACCGGTCTGACCGGTGACCCGCACCGGTCTGACTGGTACGGCGTGGAGGCACTGTAAGGAGCTCCTCCGCGTGCTTGTTGACTCTAAAAGGTGTCAACAAATTGGCGACTCCGCTGGGGAATGAAGATCTGGCTATCATGGCTGATCTATCAGATCTTAGCGTCAAGTTATGTGAGGAATACATAAGAGAGCGTCGCTTGGCGGATAAAAGATTGTTCTTGTATTGTTTTCGCAAGACGGAGCAAGGTGTCATCCGGATTAAGGAGTGGTAGCCACCTTCCACCATCAACACATTGAAAGAGATGCAATCCTCAGGTAACTTATCTGATGAACTATCCGAATTTGTGAATTATTATCTTAAATCTTTGATTGATAAAAAGGATAGTTCAGAGTCAATTCTTGTTAATTTAGAGTCGGTTGTTGAAAAGCCGACTAATGATATTATCAATCTTTGCAAAACCTTGCCAAATTGTGATGTTGTTGGTCAAGAAACAAGTCGGCCGTCTCTAGCCGAAATTGTTGACCAAAAATCCCCTAGCAAGAGCATAGAGGCTACATCTAGTACTTCGACTCTCGGGGGCAACAAAACAAAGGCAACAATGCTGGTTGCACCACGATCGGTCTGGCCGGTGCCCAAACCGGTCTAACCGGGGGGCAACCCGGTCTAACCGCCTCTCCCAGGTTTTTACAAAATAAATCTAAACCAAAGATGGTTAAGCCTAAAAAGCCTGAGATTGGTGTTTGGAAAACAATTGAATCTAAAGGCCATAAGCATCAAAGAGAAAAGCCGAAGCTCAATGAACTTCCGGCTAAGTCTCAAAGATAAAATAATGTCAATGGTGCTAGTCGGTCTAAAAATTCTAAACACCCAAAATCTTCTCCTAGAAAGAAGTTCCATAACGAGAATCGGCAATGGAGTACTTCTCACAAATCAATGTTGTTTCCTCCATATGGATCATCATGCCTATGCCATGGGAACCTTACTTTAATATGTATTATTTTTGTCCTCCATGGTATTATAATTCATATATGCCATCTCCTAGTTATTTTTCTCCAAATTATTTAACCCATAGGGAGCTGGTAATTAACGAGCCATCACCTATGCGTAATGACTGTTTTGATCATAAGAATCGGTCAACACAGAAAAATAAACGTAAGGTGATCAAACAAGTCTATCGTATCAAAAAGGACGGTAGATTAAATAAAAATTCAGATTTGACACTAGACATAGAAAAGCCGACTATTGAAAAATCATCGGCTAGTTCTACTGATCAAATTGTCCCCAATAATGAGCATGTCACAAATAATATAGCTGAACAACAATCATGTTCGGCTGGGGGGCAACATGATCTTAAAGTGGCCGGTTCTCAAGGCACCGGTCTGACCGGTGTCCTCACCGGTCTGACCGGTCTCACCAGAAATTCTGGTAGAGCCGAGAGTATCCCGCCAAACCGCAAGGTGGTGAAGAAGAAGCCAAGTTTTCCTGAATTGTTGCATAAATATGAGAGGATAGCTGAGCAAAAGCAAAACAATCGGATAGGAGAACAAAGGTGGAATTCTTCATCACCAAAAATAAAGAAGCATCGACGGTCATCACATTGGTCTTCATCATTTATTCCATCGATGCATGTGCCATGGACTGCATATTCAGGTATAAATAATTATAGTCCATACTTTTGGTATAATCCTTGGTTTTCTTTTTACAACTATCAATATGCTTGTGATACACCAAGGAGTTACAATTGGCCGCCATGGCCAAATCAGAGCTTTAATTGTTGGATTTGCTGTTCGGAAAGCCGAAATAGTAGTTTTATACATATTGTAATTAATAGGATTCAATTTCGGTTACAATAGCATCCATATATTACATATGGGCGATGCATTGTTGATCATCCTCTTCAGCCAATTTTGATCTTTGTGAATGTTTTCTGGCACACAAGCTTTACCAGAAAACAGGGGGGTATATGTTCGCACCCAAAATTGGCAGGTCTAGTCTGACCGTTCAGACCTGTGGGTCTCACTAGTCAGACCGGTGTGGTCAATGTCCACAAAATACAATTTGGACTTCACCATTGGATAGGTCTCGTTGAGTAGATCAAGATTCATATGTGGAACGTCCAAATCGGGGTCCGGATGAGGGAGATATGACTTCTCCAAGATCTACACGCCGGGTGCACCGGTCTGACCGGTGCCCGTGACCGGTCTGACCGGTGCCCCCGATTCCGAGCCAAATTGAGGAGTCTGATAGATTAGGCTTGTAAAAGGATTTCCTTGCGGGGCAAGACCTCCCCACCCTATAAATATAAAGGGCCACGGCCGATTGAGGGAGATATCACAATCGAATCTATCTTTATCGTATTTACCTTTTCGTTCCTCTTTTCCCTTACTTTTCCAACCCTACCATGCTGTTCTTCCTTCATCTCCGTGATGTCTGAAGACGTCTTAGCTGGCCTGCTGAGCCTAGGACAACCCTGCGTGCGCCGCCCCGACGGGATCCTGCCTGGGCAACGTTCGTTGGTCTTTCGCCGGGTCTTCCCGGCGACACCGGTCTGACCAGTGACCCGCACCGGTCTGACCGGTACAGCGTGGAGGCACTGCAAGGAGCTCCTCCGCATGCTTGTTGACTCCAAAAGGTGTCAACACTAGCTGACTTAGTAATCTTAAAGTCTTGGGGAATAGATGTGATCCTAGGAATGGATTGGTTGGACAAATGGGTTGGAGTTATTCAGTGTCGTGAGAGGTCAGTACTCTTAACCAGTCCGCAAGGAGGAAGGATTAAGTTTGTTGCTACCCCCTCGCCGACAGAAAGTGGGGTAGTGAATTCGATGAAAGGAAAAGTTTTGGAGGATATCAAAGTGGTGAATGAGTACCCTGACGTTTTTCCAGATGAGTTACCAGGTATGCCACCTGACCGTGACATTGAATTTAGTATTGATCTTTTACCTGGTACTGCTCCTATCTTTAAAAGACCATATGGAATGAATGCTAAGGATTTGGCTGAATTAAAGAAACAAATTGGAGAATTGTTAAGTAAAGGTTATATCCGTCCTAGTTCATCACCGTGGGGAGCCCCCACTCTCTTTGTTGAAAAGAAAGATGGTTCTAGAAGGTTGTGCATAGACTATCGATCTCTTAATGAAGTCACTATTAAGAACAATTACCTGCTACCTAGGATCAGAGATTTGTTTGATCAGATGAGAGGTGATAAAATTTTCTCTAAGATCGATCTACGATCAGGGTACCATCAGTTGAAAATTCGACCGGAGGACATTCCTAAAACCGCATTCACGTCTAGGTATGGCCTATATGAGTTCACAGTGATGTCCTTTGGATTGACAAATGCCCCAGCGTACTTTATGTACTTGATGAACAAAGTGTTTATGGAGTACCTTGACAAGTTTGTGGTAGTGTTCATTGATGATATTTTGGTGTTCTCCCAGAATGAAAAAGAACATGAAGAGCATTTGAGACTTGTGTTGCAAAAGCTTCGGGAACATCAACTGTATGCCAAGTTTAGTAAATGTGATTTTTGGTTGAAGGAAGTTTCTTTTCTTGGACATGTTATCACTGATGGAGGAATTGCAGTAGATCCAAGCAAAGTTTAGGATGTGTTGAACTGGAATCCGCTTAAGAATGTGGCTGAAATCAGAAGTTTTCTTGGATTGGCAGGCTACTACCATAGGTTTATTGAAGGCTTCTCAAAGATAGTAAAATCTCTTACATCTTTGCTGGAAAAAGGAAAAGAATTTAAATGGGATGACAAGTGTCAAGCTAGTTTTGAGGAACTGAAGAAAAGATTGACTACCGCTCCCGTATTGATTATGCCTGATATTCACAAGGGATTTGATGTGTACTGTGATGCTTCTCTTCAAGGTCTGGGTTGTGTGTTAATGCAAGAAGGAAAAGTGGTCGCTTATGCCTCTAGGCAATTGAGAAAGCATGAGGAAAACTATCCCACTCATGATCTAGAATTGGCTGCTGTTGTGCACGCACTGAAGATTTGGAGACAGTATATGATTGGAAATAAGTGTCAGATCTTTACTGATCATAAAAGTTTGAAGTATATCTTTACTCAGAAAGATCTCAATCTTAGACAGCGTCGATGGTTAGAATTAATCAAAGATTATGATTTGGATATTCGGTATCATCCCGGCAAAGCGAATGTGGTAGCAGATGCTTTGAGCAGGAAAGGTCGAGCAAATATGCTTATAACTCGATTAATGCCTCAAGAGTTATTTTGGGAAATGGCACAGCTCAACCTTGGAATCGTTGCTCAAAATGAAACTTTGACTTCGGAAGTAGAATCTACACTTGAACAAGAGATCAGAAAAGGACAGTTGACCGATGAAAAGATTAAGGAATACGGTAGGTTGATTGATTTAGGAAAGGTTCCGGATTTCACAAGAGATGACCAAGGGACTATCTAGTTCAGAAATCGAATCTGTGTGCCTGAGATTGATCATCTTCGTGAGACTATATTAAAAGAAGCACATGATTCAGCTTACTCTATACATCCCGGTAGTACTAAAATGTATCAAGACTTGAAACAAAAATACTGGTGGTATGGAATGAAGAAGGATGTTGCAGCTCACGTTGCATTGTGTGACATTTGCCAGAAAGTAAAAGCAGAGCATCAGAGACCAGCAGGATTGCTTCAGCCATTGAAGGTACCTGAGTGGAAATGGGAAGAAATTGGTATGGATTTTATTGTTGAATTACCTAATACTCGAGATGGTTACGACTCCATATGGGTTATAGTAAACACGTTAACCAAGGTTGCTCATTTTATATCGGTTAAGACAACTTACTCCGGAGCAAGGCTTGCAGAGTTGTACATGTCGAGGATAGTGTGTTTGCATGGAGTTTCGAAGAAGATAGTGTCCGATCGAGGCACTCAATTCACATCACGTTTCTGGCAGAAGTTGCATGAATCAATGGATACGAAGTTGAATTTTAGTTCAGCATACCATCCTCAGACCGATGGTCAGACTGAAAGAACAAATCAAATTTTGGAAGATATGTTGAGAGCTTGTGCATTAAAGCATGGAGGTAGTTGGGATAAAAGTTTGCCATATGCGGAATTTTCTTATAACAACAACTATCAAACTAGTCTTAAAATGGCCCCTTTTGAAGCTTTGTACGGAAGAAAGTGCAGGACACTATTGTATTGGAGTTAGTCAGGAGAAAGTCAACTTTTTGGACCAGAGATTATAAAAGAAGCCGAGAGACAAGTTGAAATAATCCGGGAAAATCTCAAAACTGCACAATCTCGACAAAAGAGTTATGCTGATCCTAAAAGAAGGGAAGTGGTATTCGAAGTAGGAGATTATGCGTATCTCAGAGTATCACCTATCCGAGGCCTTCGAAGATTCAAGATTAAAGGGAAGTTGTCACCTCGTTTCATTGGACCTTTTTAGATATTGGAAAGGAAAGGAGAAGTGGCATATCGTTTGGAACTACCCGCACGGTTATCAGATGTTCATGATGTGTTTCACGTATCGCAGCTCAAGAAGTGTTCAAGTGAAGTTAGAGTGGAGCATTTACCTTTGGAAGATCTTGACGTGAAGGATGACTTGACTTATAAAGAACACCCTATCAAGATCTTGGACACATCACAGAGGGTCACTCGGAGCAAAGTTATTAAAATGTGTAAGGTTCAGTGGAGTCATCACTCAGAGGATGAGGCTACTTGGGAAAGAGAAGATGAGCTTATGGCAGAGTTTCCTCAGTTGTTTCCCAATCTCTCTGAATCTCAAGGACGAGATTCTCTTTAGGGGGGTAGGATTTGTAACACCCAAAATTCCATCACTAAATCAATATAAGCAACATGGTGCTTTAGATTTAATTTAATAAGGATTAAATAAATTATCAATAAATTTGAGCTTTTAAATATTTAAACAACATTTAAACAATTTTAGAAGCAATAAGTGTTTGTGCATCATATTTGGATTGCATGGTTTTTGTTTGAATGAGTGTGGTTTTGAAAATCATAAAAGTTTAAACCCTAAACCCTCCCCTCTCTCTCCCTCTCCCTTTCTAGCCCAGCCGGCCTTTTCTCCAGCCAGCCCAAGTGGCAGGCCACCGGCCTCTCTTTCCCTCGCTCGGCCCGTATCCCTTTCTTTTTCCGTGGCCCAGCTTTCTATTCCCTCCGGCCCGGACAGCTCGCTCAGCCCGTTTAACTAGCCACCGGCCCAGCCAATCTCCCCTCTCTCTTCTCTCGCTGGCAGCCCGGCCCCGCTTGCCAGGGCCGTCTCCCACCTCCAGCGGCTCCCCTGCTTGCAACCGTCGCGCGTGCGGCCGTCTCCCCGCGTCCCCCGCGCTCCCCGCCTTCAATCGGCGCAATCAAGAGCAAGTGGAGCACCGGTCACCACCCTCCCCTTCAATTCCCTTCGGTTTTCCCCTTCCATTTCTCCCCAATCAAGCCGCAGTGCCTCATGGCCATTGATGGTCAATCCGGCCACCGGAGCCCCTTCCGCTCCCTTCTCCCTTCTATAAAACTCGAGCTTGAAGCCCTGTGCACCCCTTTTCCGACCGCTCTCGCTCCGCACCCCTCACCTCGCGCACGCGCCGACACCCCTCGAAGTTTCAGCCGCTGGGCCATTGCCGGCCGCCCAAAGCTCGTCGACGGTGAAGTCCTTTCCCCGCCTTCCTCCTTGCTTCTCCTTTGCGTTCGTCACTCACCCGTGCCTCCCTTGTCCCAGGAGCTTCCTCTCTCGTCGCCGGACCGAGCCGCACCCCTGTTTCTTCCTCGGAGCGCCGCCGAGCTCGGAGCCCCACCGTGGATGATCTCCCTCACCATCGTTTCTCCGCTGCCTGTTCTTTCTCCAGAGCGTCTCTGTGTGGTAAGCAAACCATCTCCTCTCGTTTCCCCTTGCAGTTTGTGACCGCAGCACCCACCGCCGCTCGCCGGCCGTGCGCCGTCCGCCCCCAAGGACGCGATGCCCCGGTCGCCACCCGAGCCACCTCCCTGAGTCTCTGGTTGAGTTCGTCATGTCCACAGCTACGCGTAGGAGCAAACCGTGTCCAAATCCATGCCCTGGAGCTCTTTTCCGAGCCACGCCAGCGATCCCGCCGTCGCGCGCCGCCGTCTCTGGCAAGCTGCCGCCGCCCGTCCGCCTGCGGACGTTGTCCGTCGCCCGATCGTGAATGGACGGCCCGGATCTGCCCTGGACCGGAGTCAAATGTTTGCATACCGGTCAACCCAGAGTCGTCCGCCGTCCTTTTTGCTAAAGAGACCCCGTAGTTTCTTCTTTTCACAATCGTACCCTTCCACCCTTAAAGACCATCACATAGAGGTCCTGTTTTAGTCGTTTAAGCCCCTGAGCTTCTCTGTTTTCCCTGCCCGAGGTCCTAGCCTGGTTGTTTTGCATTGTAAACCTTCGGTTTATAAATGTAATTAGGTTTTAGCCCCTGGTTTCTTTCAGTTTAGTCCCTAGAAGTCCTGTTTCTTCGCAGATGAGCCCCTAGACCTTGTTTTGGTCATATCTTTACCGTTTTAGATCCGTTTTAAGCGTTTTTGGTGTTCACGCGATCGTCTCAGCGAGCTCGTTTGTTTTAGCAGCGTGTTTGTAGCTTTTAGATCTGTTTGATGTACTGTTTTATTTATTCTATGCTTTCTTGTGTGCTCGTAGATATCGTGCCTGTGTCAACTGAAGAGCCCGTTGGTGTTGATCAAGAACAGTTTTTCGAGGAAGAGCAATCTGAGTTTTTAGGTGAGGAAGGCAAGTGGTCTTCTCCCCCAGCATATTCTATTTTATCCTATATAATTGCATGACAACTAAGTTTACCTTTTATGTTATTGCATTAAGTTGATGGGAAATCCTTTTTAAGGACATGACTAGACTTTATCCTTATACCCTTGAACAACCTGGTTTAAATAAATGTTTTGGATAGACAATGCTTAGTTGCTTTACCTTGGGATGGTTGCAAATGAATCTTTTATACAAATGAAAGTTATGTATCTTTAATGATGATGCTTATAGTTAATACAAGAACACCTTAATTTAATCGGAACATGGAGAACCACCCAAGAAAACAGTGCAACCACAGTCTATATGGCTCTGGCTTAGCCAATTAATTAGATGTGTGAATTATCGGATGACCCTTGTCCGAATGGAGCAGAGGGGGGTTTGGAGTTGCAGGGGTATAGCCCGGTTCTTTTGGGGTAGAAGCCTTTGCTAAGGTGCAGACCATTAGGGAGGGTTATGGTCCGCTCTGCACTGTAACTATGCGGGTTGTTGGTCTTTTGCATGTCTTTGTAAAGGCTTCGTAGTGGACCCCTAGCCACTCACCTCGGAAGTGTTTAAGGGCCTTGCAAACCCGGACGACATGGGGAACACGAACTGTGGGTAAAGTGTACAACCTCTGTAGAGTGAAAACTGATCGATCAGCCGTACTCACGGTTAAGAGCGGCTTAGACCCTCACATGATAATCAAAGATGGAATCAAATAATGGTTTCTTGTGGGTTTTTGAGATGAGATGTTTTATAAATACTTAAGTGGGTTGGTATGAACTTACATCTAGTAACTAGGTGTTTGATAAATAAAATGTGACCAACTTTAAAATGCTAACCGCTACAAAACCTTAACCTATCCTTGTGGCTTTGCATCTTCCCCCACTTGCTGAGCTCCAACCATAAGTGTGCTCACCCTTGCTTACCGCTGTTCAGAGGAGAACAACGGTGAGGAGTACTACAGCGACTGCGATGAGTTTTGAGGCATGCGATCCCCCAGTCAAGTGCCTGTGGAAGACTGAAGACGGAGCTGATCGTCTTAGTTATCGTTGTTCGATGTTAAAGACCTTCGAGTCTACCGTCTGAGTGTAATAAATATATTGTAATAAAGTTAAATCTTTGTACGTTTTTGAATGCTGTATTACGGTTATTCACTCATGACGTCTATCATATGTGTGTAAACTTGATCCTGGCGCACATATGAGATGCATTCAGTTTTCCTTGTAAAATCGGTTGTGACAGAAGTCATACAAACTAGTGAGGATCTACATATAAACATAAAATTTACATTCTGTGCACAAGAATATTCTGATCTATGTCGTAAAAGTCAATTTCTATGATCAAGACAGCGGCACATTCAACAAATGCTCGACGCGAAGTTCGACCCACATAGTCATATAAACCAGAGAGAACCATCATATAAGCATCAAATTTGCATTCGTGCACAAGAATTTCATCAGCACATATGGCACAGAATTGTAGGACAGTTCTAGTAGAACAGCCAATACATTCCTGTTAATTCGATCATAGAATCATACAAGCTCACACAAACAAAGCAAGCACTAATTTTTAATCATGCAACCGAAGTCATAGAAAGTAGGGTTGATAGCCATATAATTTTTAATACACCACATACCAAAAGTCATAGAAAGTAGTGTTAATAATCATATAAACAAATGAGGAACATCACATAAACATGGATTTGAATACAAAAGATGTTTCTATGCTCAAACACAAGAATATATATGATCCCAAAATAGATTTTCAGGCAAATCTGCACAAAAAGCATGCAATCAAGGATTGAAACTGAAAATCATGTCCTCGTCGGGCTTCTGGGATGTTAGCAGAGGACATAACAAGATGCAAATCAAATTTACAAAATTCAAGCTCAGTCATACAAATTAGTGAGGACTATCCTATAAACATGAAATTAGCATGCACAGGGATTTCTATGCTCAAACACATTACAAATGCGAGATTAAACACAAGCAAACGAAATGGTTTTTTCCCATTCGCAATCTGTTCAGCTCCTCTTCGACTTGCAACTATCACGAGCATAGAAACCTGCAGGACCATATGAACATGTATTTCATAGGAATTGATGCACATAGAAGAGGTAGGGAAAAGATGGAAGCATAGATGTCGCACAGAAAAAAACAATTTTGCTATCTCCAAACGGACATTTCGTCGAACATGTTACCTGCGTGCACATGGTGGCCGCTTGGCCGGCGCAAGAAGGCTGGAAGGAGCTCGGCTAGGGGACTACTGGCGCACGTGGCCACGGGCCCACTGCCTGCACCTCCTGCTCGCCGCGTGCTCCGGCGAGGGGAGCTCGCCGTCCACCCGCTCTTGCGTGCTCCGGTGCGGGAAGGTCACCAGGCGCTGCGTTCCCCCACGGCTAGAGCTGGCCGGCCGCGGCGTGCTCCGGCACGGCGAGCTCGCCGACGTTCTCCGATGCGCGAGTCCTGGGCGCGCCGTGCACATCATCCCCGCGAAATCCCGCCACTGACCACCGGGTAGGAGGCCTCCGCGCCGTGGCTCGCCGAGGCAGGCAACCTGCGCATCACCGCTCGTCGGGGAAAAGGCCTCCGCACCGCGGCTGGCCGGGGAGGCTGCCTCCATGCCCCAGGTCGTCGGCGAGCTGCTCCCGCGGGCCGCACTGAGCCCAGATCCGCATGGGGGAGGTGGCTGGGCGCGCCGCCGCTAGCTCCCACGCGGGGAGCTTGCCGGTCTCGCCGCCGTCCGCCACTTGTGGTCCAGCGCCGCAACTCGACGGGCCCGCCGCTACCGCGTGCTGCGGCATGGCGAGCACGCCGGTCCCGCGCGCATGCCGACGAGGGAGGAGGGAGCGCCGCCGGCGTGGTGGGCTGCGGCCGGCGAGAGGCCGGGGGAGGGGCTGCACCGACGATGGTGTGGCCCCGGGATGTGCCCTTGCCGAGAGCTGGCCGCCACGTCCTCCGTCAGGGTCGGGCCGCATCTCTAGTGCCACCACGCCCGCCGCTCCGATCCGGTGGCCGTCCACGAGCCAGGCGGCAGCTCGCTATTGAGTGGTGATGCCGCAGATACCCGCCGGTGGCAGCTCGTTGGGGGAGCCCGCAGCAGCGCCGCCGCCGTCGCGCCTGGACGCTCGCCGGACGAGCCGCACGAGAGAGAGAGGAGAGAGAATCAGGAGAGAGAAATGAGGATGGGAGATTTGAAATGGGTGGGCACGGGTGGCTGCTATTTGTGGCTGCTATTATGCTCTGGTGGGCCCAATTGGCTGCGGTGGGTGCTGCACGTTTGGAGTGAGACGGGAGGGTATATATATATATATATATATATATATATATAGATATATATATATATATATATTATGCACCTGGCTGCATTTTGTATTCAAAATACACCCGGACCAACCGACGCGCTTTTATCGCACGCACCCGACTAGGGATGGATTCGGATCGGATACGCACGGATACGAATTCGGATGTCACTATTTACCATATTTTATTTCGAATTCGGATACGAATACAAAACGGATATTTCGAATTCGGATTCGCATTCGAATACTTACTCGATTTATAGCATAGAGTCATAATGAGTAACAATTCGATGGTTTTATAATTGATCAAATCATGTTACAAGTAGAGAGTAAATTATGATCATTATCCATAATAGATATCTTATTGCAAATAACATATTAAATAATAAATTAATTAATTAATATATCACAATAAATATAAAATAAGTAATTTTGTAAATATATAAACATATTTTATTAGTAAAAATAAGTACATAAATACATTTAAATATAATTTATTTATTTGCTAAATAATATAATGTATTTAAAATTACTATTATTAGACACATCAAAATTAATTAAAAATATCATTATATAATTTAGTAATATTAGGTTAGCTTAATTAGTTAGTTGTCATATATATATTTTTTAATAGTTAAATGGTGTAAATAATTATTTTACTAGCAATATTAAAATTAACATCATTTGTAATTAGTATTTAGTAATATAAATAAATTTTAGATGGTTTCTATGAGTACTTTATTTTTGCGGATACGAATAATGTCGCATATGTCGGATTTTTGTCGGATAACTCGGATAATGTCGAATACGGATAATATCGAAAATCGAATTCGAATACATCCATCTAACATCCATATTAAAAACACGAGGCCTTTTACGGTGCTTGAAAATACTTTACAACGCCTCCCAATGCCTCATCAAAATAGTATTTATCGTTGATTTATTTTGAATAAGGGTATTTTGGTAACTTCGCTAACCTAATATTTCCACTCCCACACGGCCCAACTCCGGCCCAACCCACGCGCCTGACCTCCTACCGAACGAACCCTTTCGTTGCCAGCCTCACTCCCTCCGTCGCCGCCCTGCCTCCCTCCCTCGCCGTCGCCGCCGGGACCTCCGGTCCGCAGCCCCCACGGACGCCGACCTCCACGGACGCTCGTCCACGCCGGCCTCCACCCACGTCTTCGCAAAACCGGCCGCCTCCCGTTCGTCCGCACCGCCGCCGGCTGCCTCCCGGTCGTCTGCGCCGCCGCCGGCCGCCTCCCTTTACGTCGCACGCCACCGCTCTGCCTCCCTTCCTCGCCGTCGCCAGGTGGACTCCCTCCCTCACCGTCGCCGGCAGGCAGGGCCCGGACGACCGCGCCGCCATCACCATGGACGCCTCTGCAACGCCGTCCTCCACCCACGGCTTCACAGGCCGCCGTCCTCCACCCACGGCTTCGCAGGCCGCCGTCCTCCACCCATGGCACGCCACCGCCAGGCCGTACCTCTCTGTCGGTTGCCGAGGAGGCATCCCGTAGGTAGTGTCTGTAACTTAATTGTGTGTTCCTCAGATTGAATTCCAAAGTTGGTTACGATTGTAGACTTGCTGTATATGAAGGGCTTATGATGCTTGTTGACCTACATTGATATAGAAGTTCTTGATTTGAACCTAACTGCACCATATAAATATAAGAAAGAATTTTGTGTATAAGCTATGTTTTAATTTTAAGTTTAACTTGTAATTGACTGAGAAATAAGCATATTTGGTGAATTTATGTTTTCTTTTCAGTATACCGTTAGGAATATCATAATGATGCATTAAGTTTACCAGTCAAGTTGACAACATTGTAGTTGGCACATGATCCATGGGCCTTTCTTAAAGTAATTGGTTTTGGAAGGTCAGAGTGACGAGTCTTTCAGTGTTTTTTCTTGCAGTCCATAACTCTATGTTGTCAATTGTAACACTTACAGTCAAACCAAACACTGGACACTTACTATAGCAATTACGCTTTGGTCACTCAGTGTGCATTGGTATAAAAGGGAGATTTGTCCAGTAAATATGTTGTTGCTGCTTGTACGTTGTTTCCCTCTATTATGTGATATATGTGTATGGTCTGAAGTGTTCACTGTCCTCATCGTCTCCTTTGGTTTTATTCCTTAATACGATGAGGACAGCTCTCCTGCTAGATCCACACTGGATTGGAATTTAAGCATAATAGGAGTTTTTTATAACCTGGAATTTAAGCATTATATGAGTTTTATAGCCTTTGTTCAAGTGTAATTTCAACATGACTTTGTGTGCTGGTGCCAAAAACATTGTTGCAGCGATGAGGTCGACTAATTATGCCAAACATTCTTAGTCTTTCTAAGAAATTAATATAAAATCTTATTTAGATGAAACAGGATGCTTCTTTTTTTATTAACTTGCAAGTCAGCATGAGCATACAAGCTATATGAATTTAGAAAATGTGCTGCACACTTTTGTTCTCCAAATTTTGTTATTTTGATGCTTCATATGTGAAACAAGGTGGTGCTTGTTTTTTTTGTTTATTAACTTGCAAGCCAGCATGAGCATACAAAGGCATACGTACTTAGAAAATGTGATGCACACGGATCAGTGTTAAATATGGCATTTCACTGTGACTAGTTGCTGGTTGTGGTCCCTTTGCTTATATTTGTTTGATGATGTTGTATGCTGCCGTAGGGAATGGCGAGTCTTCAGTACAATGACATTGTTAGGATGGTGTTTGATGACGAAGAACAAGCATACCGATTTTATAACAAGTACGCTTTTGGGGTAGGATTTAGTATCAGGAAAGATTATTGTGAGTGGGACAAAGGCCACAACTGGAGGACCCTTCGGCTTCGGCACTTTGTTTGCAGTTGTGAAGGTTTGCGCGAAGAGAAGCATCTGATGAGGGAGAATAAGAAGCGGAAGCCGCGGGATATTACTTGTTTTGGATGCCCTACTAGACTTGTGATTGCATGGGATCAGGACACCAGGTTGTTTCATGTGAAGCGTTTCATCTATGAGCACAACCATCGATTGTTGTAACAAGACCTCGCATGTTTTCTGCGCTCACATAGAAGAATCAGAGATGAGCAGAAAGTTGATATTGTAGAGATGCAGATTTCTGGGATCCGCAAACACAAGATAATGGATGTAATGGAAAAGCACTACGGTGGGTATGATAAGGTTGGATTTACAAAGAGGGACTTGTATAATTTCTGCCATCGCAATAAGGCAGACATAGTTGCTGCTGGTGATGCTCACACAGTCATCAGTTACCTGACAGAATGCAGACGCAGGGATCCTGATTTCTTCTTCGACTACAGGACTGATGACAAAGGGCACCTCAAGGGACTGCTCTGGTGTGATACTCAGAGTCAACTTGATTATACAGCGTTTGGTGATGTGGTAGTGTTTGACAGCACGTACAAAACAAACCGGTACAACCTGCCTCTTGTTCCTTTTGTCGGGGTGAATCAGCATGGCAGCACTGTTCTTTTTGCATGTGGAGTTACTTCACAGGAGACAATAGAGTCCTATGTGTGGATGCTTAGCACATTCTCTTATGCCATGGCCCAAAAGCATCCAGTTTCTGTGATCACTGATGGAGACTTGTCCATGCAGAGAGCAATCGAGCTGGTGTGGCCAAATTCATCACATAGGTTATGCATATGGCATATTGAGCAGTGCATTGTGCGTAATCTAAAGGATCGTGACGTGAAGGATGATTTGAGGCATTTCCTTTGTGATTGTTGCTCCGTAGAAGACATTGAGAGAAAATGGCTCGAATTCTTGAATAAGCATGGGGTTACAGATACAGAGTCGTGGTTGTATGAGATGTATGAGAGGAGGCATATCTGGTGTGCTGCGTATCATGTGGGTAAGTGCTATTTAGGACTGAGGAGCAACCAGCGGAGTGAGAGCCTAAACTCTAGGCTCCAGGTAAATTTGGATCGTAAAATGACAATGTTTGAGCTGGTAGAGCATTTTGACCACTGCCTGTCGCGGATGCGTGTTAATGAAGCGATTCTAGACTTTGTAGCATCGAGTTCTTTGCCATGCTTACAAACAGATGCTTCAATTATTGAGAAAGAGGCTGCGAAATCGTTCACCCCAAGTGTTTTTTCCACAGTGCAGTTTAGCATAAAAGCAGCGAAAAGGTGTTTTGCCATAGAGATTGAAGATGGTTATGATACGATTGAGTATACTGTTGGTCGGAAGGATAAAGGAGACATAGAGTACCATGTGGTATGTGAGATATGTGTTGATGAAGGCAATCTGAAGGGGATTTCTTGTTCTTGTCTGAAGTTACAGTCTCTTGGAACCCCTTGCTCACACATTCTCTTTGTATTGGAAAATCGTAAAGAGCGACGGCTTCCGGACTGCTGTGTTTTGAAAAGGTGGACAATGGGGGCTAGGAGTGCATTTCCTCCTATAAGGAAGAGCACCATGTATGACTATACCGATAGGCTACAGAAGTACCGTGAGCTATGCAATATCGCTCACACGGCATGCTTCGTTGCATCTCATTTAGGTGATGCATATGAGCGGCTGAAAGGCGTTCTGCATGAGCAAGCTGCAATGGTTCTGCCGAGTGGAGGAGAGAACGGAGGCAAGAGGTATGGTCCGTTGCTGCTGCAGGGCGTGGATGGTGATTGTACAGAATCCAAAGATGTGTTGGATCCAATGCATGTGCCTGGTAGAGGGGCCCCCAAGAAAAAGCTGAAGTCAGTTTCAGATTCAGATAAATCTAAGAAGAAATGTACCCAATGTATGGGTGAGGGTCACAATCGGCGAACATGCTCCATGAGAGAAGAGGTAGTGTAGAGTAATGTTTCATCAAAGCTACAAACTGGCTGTGTGTATGGATTGTCTCGTTATGGCTAATGTTACTCTTAATTTGTAGGGATCAAAGCTTCCTGAAGATGTGCCAGATTTATGATTTTCCAATGATCTGCTTGCTGTTGCACAATAGGAGTTACGCTGGTGCATAACTTGATAGCATTTTTTTAAAAAAAAGCAGCCTGCTATCGTTTATGTTGTTTTTGTTTAGAATGACAGTGGGCATAAATATATGTGTCCCTGTCTGCATAAGCCCCAATTGTGTGATTATCAGTGGGCTAGCTATAAGGTACTGCAACTAACAATAATAGAATTTAGTATGATGCCTCCTTAGCTTGTTAATGTAACTGTTATTATATATTATTGTTACCATGGTCACTGCTTTTTTTCTGAAATAAACAAATAGAACAAACCCATAACTGAACTGCAGCTATAGCTATTTCTGATTGCCATTTGCTAACTGTCAGGAAGCTGAAATTTTGGCTGCGCAGGTGAGCCCTTGATATGCAGAATAGTTCATACATGTCCCCCCTATTACCTTTCTTGTTGCAAAATATAATTTGATGCTGCATGTATCCTAACTGAGATCTCTTTTGACGTTTAGGATGATTGTGGTGGTGAAGCATTGGTGTTATGGATTCATTTGTGGGCCGTCAGTACTTCAGCCGTCGGCGCAAGGCCTCTGCACCTGCAGCAGCGGCTCCAGGAGAATAGGGATAAGCATTGGATTAGTTGGCTAGCATTTGTTTAGGGATTTGGTTGTTAGCTGTTTGTTAGGATCGGCACTCATATAAGCCGAATAGATTGAGTGGATTGGCAGGCAAGAAGTAATCCCCTTAGGCTCAGAGCCTCTGCGGAGGGCAAGTAGGATTACCATTGCTGTTGAGATTTGGTTGTTAAGATTCATTGTTAAGTTAATAAAGCTAGTCACAACATCTTTGGTATTCAGAGCCTTTTTTTCCCCTGCGCCTATTGCCCACCCGACCCTCCCCTGTTTTTCCCCACATCGCACCGCTGCCGCAGCTCCATCGACGCCGCTGCCGCTCGATTCCTCCACCACCAGCCTACCCCCCGCGCCGCCGCGGCTTCTCCCAGCCCGCGCCGACGCAACCCCCACCCCGTTTCCCCCGTTCGCCGCACTCCCATCCGCCATGGGCGACACCACTCTGGATGAGCTCAAGCAGCTCATTACCAACCTCGCGTCCGACGTCACAGCCATCAAAGCGGATCAATCCCGCCTCCACGTTGCCGTCAACAAGGTGCAGTCCGACGTGCTGGGCGACGGCTCGTCGTCCTCCGCCAAGGGCGTGAACGCTGATGGCTCCGGCGGCCCGGCCCCGACGGCGTCCCATAAGCTGCGCTTCCCCAAGTTTGACGGCGCCACAGATCCCCTCGCGTGGCTTCACCGCTGCAATCAATTCTTCCGGGCGGCGCGCACGCCGGAGGAAGAGAAGGTCTGGTACGCCGCGTTCTATCTTGAAGGTGACGCCCAGCAATGGTACTTCCGATTGGAGCGCAACCAAGGCGTGCCGACCTGGGAGCGCTTCGTCGACCTCGTCTCCCGCCGCTTCAGCCCCCCAGCGTGCAGCAATCCTCTCGGCGAGCTCATCAAGCTGCAGCGCGTCGGCTCCGTCGCCGAGTACCAGGACCAGTTCCTGAAGCACTTGGCGCGCTGCAACGGTGTCACCGAGCAACAGCAGATCGCCATCTTCACGGCCGGGCTCGGCGACACCCTGCGCATCGACGTCGAGCTTCAACGCCCGGTGTCATTGGAGGACGCCATGGCTTTGTCCCGCGCGTACGAACGCCGGAACGCGCCCGTCGACCTTCCGTCGTCCAACGGCCGCGCACCGGCCCGCACGACGGCACGCTCATCCTCGGCGCCCCTACCCGCCACTCCAGTCCCCACGCCAACGGCCGCACCATACGCGACGCCGGGCGCCCCGCAGCGCCCACGCCCGCCTCCTGGCACTCGCTTCACCAGGCTCTCCGCCGAAGAGATGGCACAACGCCGCGATGCCGGCCTCTGCTACAACTGCCCTGCCAAGTACTCCAAGGAACACGTCAAGGAGTGCACCATGAAGGGGATTTATCTCCTGGAAATCACAGACGACACCCCCGCCGAGGACTCCGACACGGATGAGCCACGCATCTCCCTCAGTGCCATCACCGGCATCTCTTCGTCGACAACGATGCATCTGGGCGTCTCTCTGGTGAACACATCTGTTTGCGCTCTGGTGGACTCGGGGTCCACCCACAGCTTCGTCGCCACGGACACTGCTCGCCGCCTTGGGCTCGCCCCGGTGCTCCGCCCGAGCCTGTCTGTCGCCGTCGCGAACGGCGACCATGTTCCCTGCGACGGCGTCTGCACCAACGTCCCCATCTTCATCGACATCGAGCGCTTCGACATCGACATCTTCGTCATCGCGCTCGAAGGCTACGAGATGGTCCTGGGCTGCCAATGGCTGCGCACCTTGGGACCCATTCTCTAGGACTTTGACAGGATGTCCATGTCCTTCTGGCGCGCAGATCATCGTGTCCAGTGGTTCGGCCTGGACGCCGGCCACCTCTGCCGCATCAATGCTGTTGCCGCCGACAACCTCCTCCAACTCCTCCTGGCGGAATTCGCGGACCTGTTCGCGATCCCCGAGGGCCTGCCCCCTCGACGCGCCTTGGACCATCGCATCCATCTGCTGCCCAATACATCGCCTGTTGCTGTCCGTCCCTACCACTACCCCCAGCTCCTCAAGGATGAGATTGAGCGCCAGTGTGCTGACATGCTGCAGCAGGGCATTATCCGGACGAGCACATCGCCGTTCTCTTCCCCGGTGCTCCTGGTGCGCAAGAAGGACGAGTCCTGGCGGTTCTGTGTCGACTACCGCGCGCTGAACCTGAAGACGGTCAAAGATAAGTTCCCAATCCCGGTGGTCGACGAACTCCTCGACGAACTCCGCGGCGCTCGCTTCTTCACCAAGCTTGATTTGCGCAGCGGCTACCACCAAGTGCTCATGCATCCGGACGACATCCACAAGACGGCGTTCCGCACCCACCACGGCCACTTCGAGTTCTTGGTCATGGCGTTCGGCCTCACCAACGCGCCATCGACCTTTCAGGCTATGATGAACGCGGTGCTGCAAAAGTTCCTCCGGCGCTGCGTTCTGGTGTTCTTCGACAACATCCTCGTCTACAGCGCGTCTTGGGCCGAGCACCTTCAGCACGTCCGCGCTGTCTTCCAAGTGCTTCGCGACAACCAACTCGCCGTCAAGCAGAGCAAATGCACCTTCGGCGAGCAGTCGGTCTCCTACCTCGGCCACATCATCACGGGTGCAGGCGTCACCATGGACCCAGCCAAGATCGAGGTTGTGCAGGCCTGGCCTACTCCCACGACGGTCCGGGCGCTACGCGGGTTCCTGGGACTCACCGGGTACTACCGCAAGTTCATCCAGGACTACGGCGTCGTGGCGCGGCCTCTGACGCAACTGCTCAAGAAGGAGGCGTTCACCTGGACGGCGGAGGCCGACGCGACGTTCGCCACCCTCAAGACCGCACTGATGCAGGGCCCGGCGCTGCAGCTCCCTGACTTCGACAGGCCGTTCATCGTCAACTGCGACGCGTCTGGCTCCGGCTTTGGCGCAGTACTCCACCAAGAGGACGGGCCCATCGCGTTCTACAGCCGCCCCGGCGCACCGCACCATGCCAAGCTCGCGGCCTACGAGCGGGAGCTCATCGGATTGGTGAAGGCAGTCCGTCATTGGCGGCCGTACCTGTGGGCGCGCCCATTCATCGTCCGGACCGACCACTTCGCCCTCAAGTTCTTGCTCGATCAGCGGCTTTCACTGTTTGGGTAAGCAAGCTGTTTGGGTATGATTTCACTGTTTGGGTATGATTTCACTGTTGAGTTTCACCCAGGGAAGACCAACACCGTGGCGGACGCCTTGTCTCGCCGCGACGAGGACACGGTCGCGGCATGCGCAGTTTCGGCCCCGGCGTTCCAGCTCTTCGATGAGTTCCGGCGCGAGGCAGCTCTGCTCCCGGAGGTCGTCGCGGCCAGGGAGAAGATCGAGAGCGGCCAGGCGTCGTCGGACTGGATGCTGGTGGACGGGCTCGTCCTCCATGGCGGGCGGATCTTCGTTCCAGCGACGTCCGCGCTCTGGCCGGACATCCTCGCCACATCTCACGGCGCTGGGCACGAGGGTGTCCAGAAGACCCTCCACCGCCTCCGCGCCTCGTTCTACAACCCACAGGCGGCGCGCATGGTGCGCGACTACATCAAGGGGTGCGCCGTCTGCCAGTGCAACAAGTTTGAGCACCTCCACCCTGCCGGCCTCCTCCAGCCCTTGCCGGTGCCGCACACGGTGTGGTCCGACATCACCATGGATTTCATCGAGGGCTTCCCTCGTGTCGGCGGCAAGTCTGTGATCCTCACCGTCGTCGACCGCTTCTCCAAGTACGCCCATTTTATCCCCTTGGGCCATCCATACACGGCGGTCTCGGTGGCACGCGCGTTCTTTGACGACATTGTACGGCTTCACGGCGTGCCCTGCTCCATCGTCAGCGACCGTGACCCGGTGTTCACGAGCGCGTTCTGGGCGGAACTCTTCCGCCTCACGGGTGTCAAGCTCTGCCAGAGTACTGCCTTCCACCCTCAGACAAACGGCCAATCAGAGGTCACCAACAGAATCATCGGCGTCTATCTGCGCTGCCTGGCCGGCGATCGCCCCAAGAGCTGGCTGCGGTGGCTTCCCTGGGCGGAGTATTGCTACAACACTTCCTTTCAGACAGCTCTGCGCGCCACGCCGTTTCAGGTGGTCTACGGACGGGTACCGCCGTCCCTGATCACCTATGAGCCAGGGCTGTCCAAGGTGCCGGCGGTGGACCAGCAGCTCAGGGATCGCAACGCCTTCCTCGCTGACATCAGGGACCGGCTGCTGCACGCCCAGGAGTTGATGAAGGCTCAGTACGACAGCACTCATCGTCAGGTCGAGTTCGCTGTTGGAGATTGGGTGTGGCTACGTCTGCACATGCGCATCGCCGCCTCGCTGCCAGAACGGACCAGAGGGAAGCTTGCACCACGCTTCTACGGGCCGTTCCGTGTGGTCGAGCGCGTGGGTGCTGTGGCTTACCGCCTGGCTTTGCTTCCAGGCTCCCGTCTGCACTCAATGTTCCATGTGGTGTTCCTCAAGGAGTTTGTGGGCCAGCCGCCGGCAACGGTGGTCCAGCTTCCCCCAATTCAACACGGCCGCGTTCTGCCTACACCACTGAAGGTCCTCCGTGCTCACCTCAACCGTGGTCGCTGGGAGATTTTGGTGCAGTGGGCTGGCTGCCCTCCGGCTGACACCACTTGGGAGATGGTCGACGAATTTGCTGAGCAGCACCCAGATTTCCAGCTCGAGGACGAGCTGTTTCAGAACGCGGGGGGAAGTGTTATGGATTCATTTGTGGGCCGTCAGTACTTCAGGCGTCGGCGCAAGGCCTCTGCACCTGCAGCAGCGGCTCCAGGAGAATAGGGATAAGCATTGGATTAGTTGGCTAGCATTTGTTTAGGGATTTGGTTGTTAGCTGTTTGTTAGGATCGGCACTCATATAAGCCGAATAGATTGAGTGGATTGGCAGGCAAGAAGTAATCCCCTTAGGCTCAGAGCCTCTGCGGAGGGCAAGTAGGAATACCATTGCTGTTGAGATTTGGTTGTTAAGATTCATTGTTAAGTTAATAAAGCTAGCCACAACAATTGGATCGTATCTATGAGCGTCTAGAATCAATGGATGCTGCAACTGCAGAAAAGCGGGCTGCTGAAATATTATTTGGTTTGGGGTTTACTAAACAGAAGCAATTATCTGGTGGTTGGCGTATGAGAATTGCTTTGGCAAGGTACTGTTTATGAATCCAACAATCCTTTTGCTTGATGAGCCCACAAACCATCTTGGTAAGTCTTGGAAAAAGTTATCATGAATGGAAATTGAATTAGAAATTCTTTATGTGGTGGATAGTGAATCAGAACTGTGAAAATACTATGTTTTTTCTTTATTTTGAGTTCTCAGCCAGTATGGGATATTCGACCCACTGCCTCTATGAGAGCAACAGCAGCCTTTGTTGTTTTGTTTTTTCCCCTTTCCTTCGGTGTGTTAGCACTCTGGTTCAGCATTAAACATTCTATTTTACATGGCTTAGGTGCTTGTATTGCTACATGGTAATTGCTAGTAGAGAAATCCATCGGCACATTACTTTCTGATTGTTCTATCAGAGACTCAGAGTGTTGCTGGATGGTTCTGTTCTTTGTTTGAAATCTCTGTTCTTTTAACTACTAGCATATATTGTTTGGTTTGTTACTGTCCTAGTTTGCAGGCTCGCTGTGTCCATATTTACTGCTCCACTGCATGTTGAAATTTAAGTCAGTTCTTGCTTTGTATCAGGTGTATCCAAGCAGATGGTGAGCTGGATCAATGAACCAGCTACTAGTTGCTAGCATCTCATTTAGGGTCTCAGCATGTAAAAGAAGCTTCTATTTATTGCTTGCCAAAAGCATCATCGTCCATGTATTTTGTAAGCCTAACTATGGACTCAAATGTGCTCTAGAAAGCAACTTGTGGCTCTGTACCTTTTCTGAAGGTCTCATCTGTATTTGTTATTGCTCTGGAAACCAATCTGTAACTCTCTACCTGTGACTCTATTACCTTGCCTGTTGTAAATAGCTCTGACTTGCAGTGGTTTGTTTCAGGCTTTCAGTTGGAGCTGGCCACTGTTCTTTTGGTTTTAGTACTAGTGAGTTAGTGGTTTTGGGATTGAGAACTACAGAAATTACTGTGTTGGGATTGGGCCAGAGAAAGAAAGCAAAGAGGAGTAGAAAAGCAGCTTCTCTCTTGGGCAGGGGGCAGTGTTTGGCTTTGGCCTGAGCTTCAGAATCACACACACACACAGGTCGTCACAGCAAAGGGAGAAGCAAGCAGCCAAGCTGCCGTGGTTTGTGAAATGGTTTTAAATGGGTTGTACCCATAGTTACGCCAACAGTTTGGTTTATTATAGGTTAAAAAATCAGCAAGGGTAGGTGTAGTGCGGTTTATACATGTAGTGGATTGGATTGGTTTGGTTTTAAGAAACGTGCCTGCTGGACTTGGATGAATGTGGGTTTAGTTTGGATTCCAGCCCATTTGCAGGGCTAGATGCATGGAAGACGCAGCTCGTCATCGTAGGAACAGGATCTGCTGGAGGAGAGGCGTATTGCATCATCAACCGTCTCTGCATGCAGTGCCGCAGTGGTGGCGGTGGGTGGGTGGTCTCCCGGAGTCCCAGTGGTGCGTGCGCGTGGCGGTGGGTCACTGAATGAGGTCGGCCACGTACATCTGAGTAGCTAGGCCAAATCCAAGCCCCGTACCCGTACAAGCGTACGTGATTGGATGCAAATGAACGTACAGGTCACCGATCTCCTAGACAGTACGCAGGCAGCCAGGCATGCATGCTTATAAGAAACCTAGGACATGCAGATTGACACTAAAGTTGCAATGTGATCACCCATGTCACACATGTATTATCCATGTATAAAAATTTCATACACATATAGGTATCTCAAAATACGCAGCGTCTTAGGTGATATTCATGGGGACATATCACCTTGTTCTTCTCCCCCTATGTCCGCTACGAGATCATAGTCGTCCGCCATGTCCTACATTAAGTTGTCGACAAGTTATTATAACATCAATAGTTGTATGAAAAGAGTATTTGTGAAGACCAATACTCACATCTACATCTTCAGGGCCCACTAGGTACAGATGACAAATCTTAGTCCTCTCTTTAGCATGAGCACGCACCAATTCATTCACATCGTCTTGTCCATCAATTTTTTTAACCCAGTTGATGGCTGACTCCCAGGAAGAGGACTGAGGTAGTACAACTCTGCATGTCCTCTATATCCATAATGGCTCAAAGTATTAAACATGACGACAAATTCAACAGTAGTGGCTGGCTTTGTAATTGTAAACTGGCCCATCTTGTATTCTCGAATGTCATAGTACTTTCTTAGATCCGGATAAAGTTCCTCCACTATGTGAACCTTAAATCGCATTACAACATCCTGCATGTATATAGAGTAAACGAATAAAGATCATTTGACTAAACAGAGTTCTTACACAAAAAAATTAAAAAAATACATACCAAGTCACACTCGTTGTCCATTAATAAGAAAAGACATGACCGTGGTATGCATAACCCATCTTCTACCTGCAAGTGCAAACATTTAGTTGACTACCTATATAATACATAATATGCATTACTAACTTTTCGTAGTTACCTCTGCATTATGAGGGATCTCGTCTCGTTGGAGGAAGGACTCAATCAGGGTCTTGAACTTTACGCGCTCATTCTCATAGGCTGCCAATTGAGCCCTTAATTTTTCAATGGTGGGATTAAAGATTTTTCGCTCATTCTGTAAGATGGCATCATTTTCTTGACGGGCCTTTTTTAAGACTTTATTTGATAGATCACGCTCCTGCTCAATCTTCTGGGCATAGGTGGCACACTGACCATCTAACACAGTGTTAATCTGGGTAACAATGTCTGTACGCAATTTTTTAGTCAATTCAAAATGCTTAGTGTGTAAGGCTTTGTCAAACTGAGCGCACTGATCGGATATGTATTCGTCATCCTGACATTGTTGTTCCCTCCTCCTCATGTCAGCGTCGACAAATGCAAGCTGCATAGCTAAATCCATGTCGTCCCGGTCCGCCTTGTGTTTGGTAACCATCTCTTCCCCCTCTTCGAACCTTTCTACTTTTTGGATGTCATTGGTACGATCCATGACAGCTAGGGATCAATGAACAAGAATAAGATGCTATATTCGAAACCCATGCAGATGTTGAACAATATTAACTAAAATTCGTTAGCAAAATTAGGATTGCATCATAATCCGTCGAACATGTACACCATCATATATAGGCAAATATCAATGTTGGCATCAGATTTATGTAAATGTAAACAAGCAACATTGAACGAAAATTGAAACACCAATGTGTTGTAGAGATCAAGGCGAAGCTGATTCAATCTCTTACAGTGGTGAAGAGGGGTCGGTCGCGACGAAACCGACCTCGCGGCGAACTTCAATGGCGGCTAGGGTTCGGAGCTTCTGTGCTCGACAAAGGAGGCGAGAGCGATAGGGTTCGGAAAAAAACAACGACGCGGCCCTGGGGTGCGGCTTACGTACGATATGGTGGCTTGCGGTGGCGGTTTCCGAGTTGGATGCAGTACGTCACGAGGAAAGGATGAGTAAAAAAAGGAAATTGATGACCTGCGGCAGACTCCATTTGCTACTGCCTGGGCCGGCCCACTAGAGGAGGGGGGAGGCAGGCCGACAAGCTAAATGGGCTGGAAAGGGAGGAAAGGTGGTAAAGAAGTGACTTTTTTTATATTTAATTTTCGACGATTTTCCGAAAATAAATAGCCGTTTCAAACATTGTCAAAAGTAGCCTCGAACCACCATTTGAACTGGCGGCAGGAACCTGCCGCCGCTTCAAACGGCGGCAAGCCCTGTAACCGCCGTTTGAAACGGTGGTAAGGACTTGCCGCCAGTTCAAGTGGCAGCAACCCTAACCGCCAAACAACGAGGCGGTTCCTCCCACCATAGCGGGCGGCAGGTCGGTAGGGGTTGGCGGCTGGGGTTGGCGGTCAACCGCCACGTCACACGACGGTAGGTCAGGGCCTACCGCCATGCGAAACGGCGGTAGGTTTTTTTTAATGAAATGGAAATGACATCATCTAAATTAAAGATAAATCACCGACGAAATTGCAATGCCATGTACGACACAACTCTAATCCTAACATGCCTTAGGGAATTTAGATACTGGATTACATTCGAAAACTAGTTGTACGAGAACTGGCCAGAGAGCAAGGAGCTGGCGCCTGAGGACTGCTGAGACGGCATGTAGTACCCCGGTGGTGGTGGTGGAGGTGAAGGAAGAGGAGACCAATCTCTCATCTTCGCATGGCATTCACAAGTGCAAGTCGCACAAGGGCAGCACTGGTTGTCGGCTGGACGATCTGGAGAAGCAAGTGCTTCGTCCAGGCGCCGCTGCAGGTTGTAGATGACGATGTCGTGGAGGTAGTTGATGTAATCCTGATAAGGGTCAATGGCTGGGGGATCCACCCATTGCGAGAAGCCACAGTTGTCATCATCGTCAGAGAACTGAAAAATACCCAAAAAATGTTAACAAACCAAGCATGGTTGATGAACAAATATCATTTCCATAGCTTACCCTTGCTAGTGGGCAGTGCCAGAAGCGACGACCGTAGTTGCCCCAGCTCTCGTAGACTTGCATCACACAACGCTCACCGTGTGAACATGTTGGCCACAACACCGGTTTGTTAGGTGCGTAGCTTCTAACTTCACGCATGGAACGGAAGTCCCTCTTTTGCAGGACTGGAAATTCCCCCTTGAACTCTGGATCTTGCTCCTCCCAGAACTCAGGACCACACCCATATTCACCTCCACTCCCGGAAGCCATTGCAGTTTGTTGTGAAGAGGCATCATAGAGAAGGGTCATATATGTAGAAGAAAGGTGAGTGGTCGGTCCTTCAATCCGTGGGAAGGGAATCAAAGCAGTGACTCTGAGGAAACACACCCTAGCAGTAGGGTACTGTAGCGTTGTGGGCCCTTAGATCCGTGGGAGAGGAAATTTGCAGTGACTCAGAGAAAACACACGAACCCCATATTCAAGCTCCACGAGGATGAGAGGTACTTTCCGTTCTACGATTTCGAGTTCACAGAGAAGCTCCTCTGGATGAATTCGTGGTTTACAATTCATACAATCCGACTACGCTGCTACTACTCTAGGTCTACTGAGTACAACGAGGGTATTTCCCCTTCCTAATGGCATCAGGTCCAGCTTCCTTGGCCCGTCGGGCCCTCTCCCTCTTCCTCTCTCTATCTGCTTCGCGGGCTTGGGCCTCTTCACGCTCTCTCATCTGCTGGCGAACGCGAATTTCCTCCTGTTGTTGTTTGCGTTTTTCCTCTTGTTTTTCCGCCTCAATCATGCGGAACCACCTCTCTCTTGCATCACGGGCCGTTGACTCGACGTACTTCTTGTCGTCGTCAGACTGCTCGGTATCGAGCCACTGCATGAAATCACAAAGAGGAGGTGGACTCTTTTTGAAAAAACATGTTAGTAATAAATTAAAAAAAAATTGAAGAATGAATAATCGAGAATTGCACGAATTTCTTACTTTGGGTCTATCATTGCGGTTCAATGGCTTGATCGGGTCGTGTGCATAGTTGGCGCACATGAAGAACCGCATCCCGTAAGCGTACCCCAGAGCCTTGCACTTGACAACCTTGCAATTGTCACCGCAGTAGCACATAGGAGTGTGGATCCCCTTAGGCACCGCAACCACCTCTTTACTCGTAGTGAGCAACTCCAAGTCCAAGTCAGGACCTGAGGCAGCCATTCCCAACCTGCAAAACAAGTTATTATTTGGATGTTAGCACATGAGGAAATCCAAATATTGTAACGAAATTAAAAAAATGCAGTAAATAAATATCATTCTAATTAAGGAATACTGGTTCAATTATTACAACACAATTAAAATAGGATCCAGTTCGTACACAACATAATCTAAGGAAATACTAGTTCAATTATTACAACACGTCCGACTACGGCAAATAAGACATTATTACAAACAACTCAGCGAAATAAGACAACTAAACTCAATGCATTCCTTCATTGCGGCGGCTACGACGTCCACGTCCATGTCCCGAAGGTGCAGTTCCACTAGCCGAAGGTTGGGCATCATCATCCGCGTTTGACGAACTAGGTGCATTGCAAGCGTACATTGTTGCAGTGCATTTCTTGTAGGTGTGTCCTGGGTTGTTGCACTTTGAACAGAGCGCCACTGAACGACCAGCTTCAGCTTCATCCATGTTGTTCTTGATCCTCTTCTTCTTCCGTCGACCAACGCCTTGGCACAATTCAGGATTTGGATCGGGTATGTATGTTGCATTTCCTTTGGGATCTTCAATGAACGAACTGATGAAGAGATGGCCCTCCAGAGTGTGGTTCCAAGTGTCCATGATGGTTTGCTTCAAGTAGTACCTAGACACGTACCGACCCCAGTGCCAACCTTTAGTTCTGAAACATGCAGCGAGCACATGACTGCAAGGCTTGTGTAGTAGCTGTGGTTTGTGGCAGGAGCATGAGCACGTCGTGTTGCCTAGAACCACAATTTGCCTTCTTCTCTCATTGCCTGTTTTCTGTGATTTGGCTCTGCACTCGACCAGATACTTCCACCTAGTATCAGAGGCACTTGCACGGTGTATAGGCTCAGGCTCTGCTCGGTGACTCAGAGCCTTCCTTTGTTTAGTGTCCAGGTACTCAGTCATTGCTGTGGAGTACAATTTCTGAGTATCAGCCATTGCTGTGTGTGCTTTATTTGCACTCTCATAAAAGTACTTCATTGTGCGGTACAGGAAGAACTCAATGATGCCAACTAAAGGATAACACCTGGCCCCACGCAAGACTGCGTTGTATACCTCAGCAAAATTAGTGGTCTTCATCCCAAACCTTACACCTCCTGTGTCGTGCAAGAGACACCATTTCTCCTTCGGCTCGTTCTCAATCCACTGGCTGAAGGTCTTCACTGCACGTCCCCTTCTCCTTCTCACATTAGGAGCATCTAACCCAACGTCCTCAAGAGAAATTGGCTCTTACCCCGGTTCAGGATTGACTGGTTTCTTTGCTATTTCTTCTGATGCTTTCTTTGTGAGTTCATCTAGTTTTTTCCATATCTCATTGAACTTCCTCTCCTGATTCTGCGAGCATAACCGTTTGAACAGTTCAGTCAGTTGCTTGTTCTTGAATTGGCTGTGGAAGTTTGCTCCCATATGCCTAATTGAAGGACCGATTAGGCGAACCAGAGAGGGGGGGAGTGAATGGGAGCCGATAAAAATTCTTCTCGAAGGAGATGAGAACTCCAACAAGACGAACACGGCTTCCAACTCACGTCTCCGACCCAACTACCCAAGTTGGTCAAGACCACGCAGCCACTGGAGTGCTACTGGTCCTAGGAACCAACACTCAACCTTCCTAGCCAAAACTCACCAAAACACACAGCGGAAACTTGCACGGCTTGCTGCCTGTGCTACACCGGTCAGACCGATGGCCTGCTCCGGTCAGACCGGTGACACCGGTCAGACCGGTGAACAGAGCCGGTCAGGCCGGTGGCTACAGCAGCCGCACAGCAAACGTTCCAGGAAGCCTCAGTGAATCCTCTAGGCCCTGGAACAAAAACCACCACGATACACAACCTGTGAGGAAGAAGAACCCCTCACAAACCCTAGCAAAACAACTCCAAACACTCCAAGAACTGATCAGCAGGACCACGGGACAAAACCACACGGACAAGGTTGTTCCCCGAGACAAAAACCCACCAAGGGCTAGCACCGGTCAGACCGGTCAAGAGCACCGGTCAGACCGGTCGTGCCTGGGCAGCTCGGGATGAACAGCGCCCGCGAGTCAACTCCTCCAAATCCAACTCCCGATCTCCCGATCCGCTCCACGGTTTTGCACAAGACTTTGGGGATAGTAGGAACACCTCATGGGTACTCCATAGCCAAGATTTGGTCCACCAAAACTTGTCAAATCAAGAGGAATCGAATAAATCCCACCAAGAACGCCTCTAACCCTAGAGCCACGAAAACCCCAAAATCGAGCCCCTTTGCTCACGGATTTGGAAGGGGAATCAAAGGGAAAAGAACCACGAAGGGTTCATGCATACATCCCCCACCAAATCCCAAAGAGAAAGGCCTCGAAATCGCTCCAAGAAAATCGCCAAGAAAAGGCTCCGAAAATCACCAAAAAGGAGAAACGGGAAAGACACATCCAAGCCTTGAGGAACCACGCCGAATCATCTATACATACCAAAGAGGTTCATACAAGGTCTAGCTTGCCGCCCGATCATCCTTCCCTCTCACAAGATCTCACCATGAAGCTCTCAAGCTAGTCCTACGAAAATCCTAAGAAAATAGGAAGGAAAATAGGAAAACCAAATGAGCTAGGGTTCCAAGAGATGGCTGCCATCCTCTCACCACTTGGGTTATATGGAGGCAACCGAAAGACTAAAATACCCTTACTAGCTAACTAGGGATACATGCCCCTCGAGGGCGAAATTGGAAGTCTTTGTCTTCGCACCATCGGACGGATGCCCAGCGACCGCAAACTTGCTTAGCCTCGACGCAAGCCTTGCGATCCCGACGCGTGTCCTCCGCTTCGAAGATTCCGGACTGCGTCGTCGCACACCGGTCAGACCGGTTCTCCTCACCGGTCAGACCGGTACCCACCGGTCAGACCGGTCAGACCCACCGGTCAGACCGGTCTGGAGCTGCTGCACCTCCGTCTTCGGTTCTTCGGTCTTGGCTTTGTGGATCAACCAAGGAACCCAGTGGTTTTCTGGTGAACCACCGGAAACCCCGCGAACTCGGTGTAGCCTCCGCCAATCACCACTCATGACTCGGCTCCCACGTAGTCCCGGCTCGACCTTGGTTTTGAGGCTCAACCAAGAAACCGTCCATGACTTCATCTTGCCGTTCTTGCCACCATGCGGCCCGCACTTGACCCCGCTGGCCACCGGGTCCCTCGAACCAAGCCTACTTGTCTTCTCCACACCTGGAGGCCTCACCGGCAACGACCTTTCACGCTTGTTCTTCACCTGCACCTGCACCAGTCAAGCCGCAACCTGCACCTGCAATACTTAGCCAAGAATCAGTCCACACCACGTTGTCAATCACTCATCACACCAGGAAGCGACCATCCACCGGTCCTCGAACCACACCTGGCTCTCAATCTCCCCCTTGATGAGTGCATTGACAACACACACGTTTTGGTAACCAAGAGAAAAGGAAAAGAAAAGAAACGACTAAAAGAAACTCCAACAAGCGATCGAAAGCCAAGGAAAAGGCAAAGAGCAAGATCACTTGAAGAAGACAAGTCTCGGACCCCTTAGGCAAGGGCAACGGCTCGACACATCCGAGACAAAACATGCTCAAGCAAAGAGCACAAACCATCAAATCAAAGCTCGAAAACCACAAAGAGCTCCCCCTGCACACATGCAAGCTCCCCCTGAACTGATGCAACTCCCCCTGGACAAATGCATGCGAACCACTTCACAAAACAGAGCAGCTGCAACAGCTCAGCTCTGACCGGTCAGACCGGTCGACACCACCGGTCAGACCGGTGGGCAACATGTGAACAGGACCAGCACTCTGACCGGTCAGACCGGTGACCTTAACCGGTCAGACCGGTGCACAACAGAGCCCAAAAATAGCTCGAAACCACCTGAAAACCATCAAATCAAAGCTCGAAAACCACAAAGAGCTCCCCCTGCACACATGCAAGCTCCCCCTGAACTGATGCAACTCCCCCTGGACAAATGCATGCGAACCACTTCACAAAACAGAGCAGCTGCAACAGCTCAGCTCTGACCGGTCAGACCGGTCGACACCACCGGTCAGACCGGTGGGCAACATGTGAACAGGACCAGCACTCTGACCGGTCAGACCGGTGACCTTAACCGGTCAGACCGGTGCACAACAGAGCCCAAAAATAGCTCGAAACCACCTGAAAACCTTCCAAATGCATTCAGTAGGCCAAAACATGCTCAAACTTCTCCCCCTTGTTGACAATGCATGAATCAAGCCAAAAATGCAAAAAATGCAACCTAGAGCTTCTCAAATAGACAAAATTCAACATAGGATGCTACACATGTCCAAACGAGCAAGTTAGATACTCTATAGCTTCGTAAAGACATAAACTTCATGATCACCAAGTTTCACAACCATTGGGCGAAGCTAAGATAGAATTTAGCAATTTTGCGAAAAAACACCCTCTCATGAGCAAAGTCCTAAACATGAGCAAAACATGTCAAAATGGCAAAGCCACACAAACTTCATGCTAGGACAACCATTCTAAGCATAAGACCATCATAAACACCCACAAGCACCTCATGTCATGTCAAAGCCACCGAGCCATGTGCCTACTTCTATATATGAGACTTCTCATTGGTAGGCATCATGCAACGATTTAGCACCCAAAGCAAATTAAAATTAGCACATATGACATGGGAGCACATTTTTCAAGCAATTTACATTTCATTTTCAGATTTATCATTGGTACATGAAATGTCTTTGCGACAAAAAGGAACTTATGCCCCTCCACAAGATGAAGCATGGGGGCTAAACATTCATGATGGCAAATGAGCCTTTGGCCCCATATGATCAAAATAAGCTATCCAACCACAAATTAAGCATAGCCAAGCCACTAAAACATGTCAAGATCATGTAAAGGCATGTACTCACAAGAGAGCATATATATGAAATTTTTCAAAAACATAGCCATCAACCATGGATACAAACCAAGATTATCAAGAGCTAAGCCAAACTAACCATAGCTTACCAAATTAGCTCACAAAGACATATATGTCATTCCATGGTGAACAATGTGTATAGGAGAAGCCTTTCCTAAACAATGCATATGATACAAAATGCATGCAACCTAAGATACAAAGATGCCTATACATCATGCTACAAAGAAGCTCCCACACACAAAGCTCACAAACGACCGGCTCCTCGAGGGGAGGCAAAAAGGGCTCGACACCACCGGCAAAAAACAAAGGAGAACAAAACTCACAAGCTCCGTCTAAACACATGCATTAGGGCCAAAGAGCATACAAAGCTCACCCTTAGTACACATGATAGAGCAAAGAGCACACTAAGCACACAGGCTCCCCCTAAACTCATGCATTAAGGTCAAAGAGCATACAAAGCTCACCTTACATACATGAAATAGAGCAAGGAGCAAAACGAACCAAGTGGCTTGACCAAGGCCACACACTTGAAGATCACAAAAATACTTACCTTGATCATTTCTTCAGAAGTCACCCATCCTTGTCCACCGTCCCCGAAAGTGATGTACCTCCATATCATCACCGAGGTATGAGGCCGGAGAACCACCCCCGATATCAACCAAATGTTCTCCGGGTCTCCCACCTGCAACTCAAAACCAAGAGCGAGAGCGAGCAAACGACTCAACACTGGGGTTAGTACCAAAGGTGTCAAACCAGTGCCGGGCCATTTCCTCAAAAGTAGGGTTAGCAACATCCATCCTACCGCGCCTATCAAAACTGCGATCCATCCCATCTAACCTATCAAACCTGGAACCACCATGGGTAAACCACTCCCGTCTCACTGGAGGAGTACGAGTACCACAAAAGGGAAACCGTGGTCCGTAGCCCCTCTGAGACTCAAAGCTGCGACCTCTCCCAAACTCGTATTGATCACGAGGTGGAGAACGTCCAGCAAACTCAACACCACCAGACTCAAAGCGCCTACCACCTGTTCCACGACCAAACAGGCTGAACCCTCTAGCTTCACAATCCCGGAAACCAAACTGTCCAGCACTCTGCCTAGCACCGGTCTGACCGGTCACTCTGACCGGTCTGGCCGGTGGTCCTCGGCCAGCAAACCTGCCTCCACCTGAAGCTCTCCTATCTCTCCATGCTGGAACCATATGCACAACACCCTTTCCCTTAGGTAGTGGCATACGAGGCTCAGGCACACCATGAGAAGGGTGGTACCTGTCCTTGTTCGCCCACTCCTTAGCCAATCTCGCCTCTCTTCTTTTCTTAAAGCAAAACTCTCTCTTATGACCATCCTTTCCACAAAACTCACAATGGAAACGAATTGGTCTTGGCTTAGGTTTCGGGTGTGGCTCTTCACAAGGCTTCTCACTAGGTTTCTCACTAGGCTTCTCACTTGGTTTTTCTCTCGATTTAAGCAACTGGTTTGGCTTGGGTGCAAACTTGTCTTTGGGTGTTGGTTGTGGTGGAACTGGAGTATTCCCAAATTTCCCTTCTCTCACACCACTGCTCTCACCAAACTTATCAGATCCCAAAGCCCAACCATCAAAGCGCTTACAACTGCCAATTAACACACCCAGCTGAGGCTCCTGACTGGACACCCAACTCAACACCTCACGCACCTTACTGTTCTCATCCTGCAAATGATCAACACATTTTGCAAGTTCCAAATTCTTCACAGCATGTAATTCACAGGTAGAGCAAGCAGTAGGAATAGGCACTTTCAAATCAGCCTCAAGCGAAACAATGCGAGAACGAAGCTCAGCAATTTTTTCATGCAAACCAGGGCAAGAAGTACATGCACCAAGCAAAGTGGGTCTAGATTGCAGCTCAGCCAACTCAACCCTAAGCACATCTAGTTCCTCACACTTGGAGGCATGCTTTTCCCTAAGAGCAGTCAAATCAGCTAGGAAAACAGAGCAATCAGCACAATCAATCTCATCAGAAACCACAGGGCTAGCCTTAAGCGAATCGATTTCAAGCTTGCCATCAAGAACCTGTGTTTCTAGCTCAGCCACTCTAGTCCTAGCATCTTCAAGCAAAGCTCTAAGCTCCTTCCTAAGCTTCTTAGCCTCTCTAAGCATGTGATCGCGATTATCAAGCAAGTCAACCAACTCCTCATTCTCCTTGCGTAAAGAAGAGAGCTCATCACATACCTCATCCTCGGAGTCGGAGTCTGATTCCGAGGCGTTCTTCTGGCTTCTCTTGCTGCCGGAGCTGCGTGCCATGCCGCATAGCCCATCCTTCTTGTTGCAGCCTCTCGAAGTCTTGCTTGCGGTACAGCAAAGGCCGTTCAAGTACTTGCCGAAGTCCTTCTTCTTCTTTCTGTGCTTCCTCTTGCTGTCCTCTTCTTCTTCTTCTTCTTCACTCGAGCTTGATGACACATCCTCAGAGTCGGAGTCGATGTCGCTCGATCTCTTGATCTTTTCTCGGGTCCGTGTCTTCCTCCCATGTTCATGTTCCTTCTTCTTGGATCTTCTTCCTTTGTCCTTGGACTTGTGCTTGTCGTGGTTGTTCACCTTCGGACACTCGGCGAAAAAGTGTCCGGTCTTGCCGCACTTGAAACACGCTCTCGAGTTCCTCCTTGAGTTCACCCGGTTCTCGTGCAGCCTCTCGAACCGCCTGGTCAGCAACGCCAGCTCGTCCTCTCCAAGCACGTCGAACTCCTCGTCTGGCAAAGACATCAAAGAAGACAAAGAGTACATCCTGGAGGATGCGTTAGCATTAGACTTGGCTCCTTTGCCACTAACGAGAGCGAGACTATGAGAATCAGTCGGGCTCTCGATCTTGGCTGTCATACCACGGTCCAACTCAGCCGACTTGAGCTTCGAGAACAGCTCGTTCACCGTCAAGGTGTCATACTTCTCGGACTCAACAATAGCCTCAAACTTCCCGTCCCATACGGTACGATCCAACGAGTGCAAGAGCTTCACGGCTCTATCATGATCATTGTATGGGAGGACGTCCACATTGGCTCTCATGTTGTTCACAACGACCGTAAATCGCTGGAAAAGGGCATCGACGGACTCGCCGGGGAGATGAGTGAAGTTCTCGTACTCTCTCCGGTAAGTCGCGTACATCCGAGCCTGAACCTGAGCATTCCCAGCATGAGCATCCTTCAACTGCTCCCAAATCCTACAAGCTAAGTCCTCTGTCTGAACCCGATCGAATTCAGGTGGACACAGGGCACGAAACAAGTAGTCGACAGCCTTGTTGTTGGCTTCGAACATATCCCTCGATCCTGGAGCAAGGAAGTTCATCGGATGAACATAAGCTGTGTTCACCGTGACATCCCAAAGGATCTGACCCTTTCCGCGGAGGAACGCCGCCATCCGCCTTTGCCACATCTGGTAGTTCTTCCCATCGAAGTGCGGAGGACCCGAACCCCGTTCCTGGTACGCCATCTTTGGATCTTAGACTGGTAAGAGTCAATAAAGACCCGAACCGGCTCTGATACCAATTGAAGGACCGATTAGGCGAACCAGAGAGGGGGGGAGTGAATGGGAGCCGATAAAAATTCTTCTCGAAGGAGATGAGAACTCCAACAAGACGAACACGGCTTCCAACTCACGTCTCCGACCCAACTACCCAAGTTGGTCAAGACCACGCAGCCACTGGAGTGCTACTGGTCCTAGGAACCAACACTCAACCTTCCTAGCCAAAACTCACCAAAACACACAGCGGAAACTTGCACGGCTTGCTGCCTGTGCTACACCGGTCAGACCGATGGCCTGCTCCGGTCAGACCGGTGACACCGGTCAGACCGGTGAACAGAGCCGGTCAGGCCGGTGGCTACAGCAGCCGCACAGCAAACGTTCCAGGAAGCCTCAGTGAATCCTCTAGGCCCTGGAACAAAAACCACCACGATACACAACCTGTGAGGAAGAAGAACCCCTCACAAACCCTAGCAAAACAACTCCAAACACTCCAAGAACTGATCAGCAGGACCACGGGACAAAACCACACGGACAAGGTTGTTCCCCGAGACAAAAACCCACCAAGGGCTAGCACCGGTCAGACCGGTCAAGAGCACCGGTCAGACCGGTCGTGCCTGGGCAGCTCGGGATGAACAGCGCCCGCGAGTCAACTCCTCCAAATCCAACTCCCGATCTCCCGATCCGCTCCACGGTTTTGCACAAGACTTTGGGGATAGTAGGAACACCTCATGGGTACTCCATAGCCAAGATTTGGTCCACCAAAACTTGTCAAATCAAGAGGAATCGAATAAATCCCACCAAGAACGCCTCTAACCCTAGAGCCACGAAAACCCCAAAATCGAGCCCCTTTGCTCACGGATTTGGAAGGGGAATCAAAGGGAAAAGAACCACGAAGGGTTCATGCATACATCCCCCACCAAATCCCAAAGAGAAAGGCCTCGAAATCGCTCCAAGAAAATCGCCAAGAAAAGGCTCCGAAAATCACCAAAAAGGAGAAACGGGAAAGACACATCCAAGCCTTGAGGAACCACGCCGAATCATCTATACATACCAAAGAGGTTCATACAAGGTCTAGCTTGCCGCCCGATCATCCTTCCCTCTCACAAGATCTCACCATGAAGCTCTCAAGCTAGTCCTACGAAAATCCTAAGAAAATAGGAAGGAAAATAGGAAAACCAAATGAGCTAGGGTTCCAAGAGATGGCTGCCATCCTCTCACCACTTGGGTTATATGGAGGCAACCGAAAGACTAAAATACCCTTACTAGCTAACTAGGGATACATGCCCCTCGAGGGCGAAATTGGAAGTCTTTGTCTTCGCACCATCGGACGGATGCCCAGCGACCGCAAACTTGCTTAGCCTCGACGCAAGCCTTGCGATCCCGACGCGTGTCCTCCGCTTCGAAGATTCCGGACTGCGTCGTCGCACACCGGTCAGACCGGTTCTCCTCACCGGTCAGACCGGTACCCACCGGTCAGACCTGTCAGACCCACCGGTCAGACCGGTCTGGAGCTGCTGCACCTCCGTCTTCGGTTCTTCGGTCTTGGCTTTGTGGATCAACCAAGGAACCCAGTGGTTTTCTGGTGAACCACCGGAAACCCCGCGAACTCGGTGTAGCCTCCGCCAATCACCACTCATGACTCGGCTCCCACGTAGTCCCGGCTCGACCTTGGTTTTGAGGCTCAACCAAGAAACCGTCCATGACTTCATCTTGCCGTTCTTGCCACCATGCGGCCCGCACTTGACCCCGCTGGCCACCGGGTCCCTCGAACCAAGCCTACTTGTCTTCTCCACACCTGGAGGCCTCACCGGCAACGACCTTTCACGCTTGTTCTTCACCTGCACCTGCACCAGTCAAGCCGCAACCTGCACCTGCAATACTTAGCCAAGAATCAGTCCACACCACGTTGTCAATCACTCATCACACCAGGAAGCGACCATCCACCGGTCCTCGAACCACACCTGGCTCTCACTAATGCACCATCTGCTATGAACATCGGGCCACTGGGCTACTCTGTTTCTTTCTTGGCTACCCTCTTTGATGTCATTCATCGCCTGCAAAATTCCTTTGTGCCTATCGTGTATGACACACACGTTTGGCACCTCCTTCACCACCATCTGCTTCAGTCTCTTCAGAAACCAGTACCAACTATCACCATTCTCTCCCTCCGCAATGCAATAGCCAATGGCAACAACTGATTGTTGCCGTCTGCTGCCACCGCTGTCAAGATTGTGCCCTTGTATCTCCCTGTCAAGAATGTGCCATCTATGCAAATGACGGGTCTACAATGTCTGAATACCTCAATGCAGGGCCCCAATGCTAAGAATCACCGCTGAAGAACAAGCTTGCCTGGCCTAGCTACCAAAGGATATGTCTTGATGTCATAGTAGGTGCCAGGATTTAACAAAACTATTGTGTTCAGCAAGGCTGGTAAATTGTTGTAGGATGATTCGTAAGTACCCCACCTCATCTCCATAACCTTCTTCTTCGCCCTATATGCTTTGCCATAGCTGATCCTATACCTAAATTTCTCCTCAATGGCACAGATAATGGACTTGGGCTCATAAGCTGGATTCTCCACAATCTGGGAGTACATGTGGTTAGCAACAAATCCGGCAGTCAAATTCCGGTGACTTGCATCTAACTGGTCAAGTGTACATGTTTGATCCACAACTATACTGATCTTCTAGTAATCTTTCCACTTGCCCTTGTAAGCATGCACTCTAAAAGGACAGTCGGGCTTCACACAACGAACATCATACACTGCTGGAGAACTCTTCAATACCTTAAACTCCCTATTCAAGGTCAAGTTGGACCACCTCTTCACTGCAACCTTAAGCTCTCCTAAATTTGCATACAGAGCTCCTTCGCACACCTCATTCTCCCGGTACTCCCAAGCCACATTCACACCAGGATTTACAGTAAGCTGTGAGAAATCATAGCTCTCCCAGTCACTTGGCATAATGGATTCATCCTCATCATCTGAGGAGTCATCTTCCAATGCACGTTCATAGTCATCGATCTCTGCATTGAACTACCTTATTACTTCAGGGTCTTCTTCTCCCCCATCAACCACACCAATTGCTTCATCCCCCTCTTGTTCTTCCTCTGCACCACCATCTTCCTCCCCACCCTCTTCCTCCTGTCCACCCTCTTCCTCCTGTCCTCCCTCTTCCTCCTCTCCCCCATCTTCCCCCTCTCCCCCATGATGGCTACTCTGGCCTAGACCCTCTGCTTCCTCATTCAGTTGTACATTCGGTAGAAACTGGACAAGCAAAACCACCGGAGCACCAATTGTGCATGCACTCCTGACATAACACTTCCAATTTTCAGTACCTTCTAAGTGCATAAGCTCCCAAATCACTGGTTGACTTCCGTTGAACACACCCATCACCGAAAGTTTCCATTGCTCTTCATCTTTCCTGAATGCCTTGTACAGCCAGTTGGTTATGACCCCCCAAGGTCTTTCTTCGGCTCTTGTAAGGTCTCTTGTCACTGTTTTAAACAGTGACAGATCAACTCCTTCGGGACCATATCTAATTTCCCCAGATCCATAAAACAATTGAACCCGGACTGTCTGTGACATCCCTGATATCATATAGTGTACAAATACTTGGATTAACTACTAATAGTACTATGCAAGTAAGTAAAGTAGTTTTCAGCAATAAGGTGTTTCTAAATTAACTACTAAAGTAATGCAGGTAATTAAGGCATTTCCTGAATATCTACGCTAATTAAAGAATTGCTAAACTATTTTCTGAATTTCTAAACTATTTTCTGAATTTCTACGCTATTTTCTGAATTTCTAAACTATTTTCTGAATTTCTACGCTATTTTCTAAATTTCTAAACTATTTTCTAAAATTCTAAACTATTTTCTGAAATTCTAAACTATTTTCTGAATTTCTAAACTATTTTCTAAATTTCTACGCTAATTCTAGTATTTCTAAACTATTTTCTAAATTTCTAATATATTTCAGAAGTTCTAGAAATATTACCAGTGAAACAGAAGAGCTCCTCTCCCGGATGCTCCTTCTCTTCCGTCAAATGACGAATGGACTGAGGAGTGAGTGAGCTGGGATGAGCTGGGAGGAGGAGGTGCACCTGCTTTTATAGGTGGAGGGGCACTTACCGCCTTCTGATTTGGTGGTAGGCACAGCCTACCGCCGGTTGAAATGGCGGTTGGACCTGCCGCCATTTCACGCGGCGGTTCGTCGGTCAACCGTCATTTCCTTGGCGGCTGCTCCAACCGCCGAACCAACTGGCGGCTGGTTCACGCGCTCTACGGCCACGTCACTACCGCCGTTTCAAACGGCGGTTACAGAGCTTGCCACCATTTGAAGTGGCGGCAGGTTCCTGCCGCCAGTTCAAATGGCGGTTCGAGACTACTTTTGACAATGTTTCAAATGGTTATTTATTTTCGGAAAATCGTCAAAAATTAAATATAAAAAAAATTCTAAAGAAGTAAGACGAAATGTTTTTTCCTTTATATCTGAATTCCTTTTGAAATATTTTGAAAAAATTTGAACTACATTTTGCAACATATTTGGAGGTCAACTTTAAATAAAGTTTTGAAAGACTTTAATAGAGTTTTGGATAAACACTATATTACCATAGAGTATTGGCCTCCCTGTAGCATGCTGCCTTTTCTTGATTTATGTCTCGCATTGTTGACATTTTTTCCACCACTATAGTAACCTCCACTTCAATACGGACTCATACTACAATGTCTTTAAAGCAACTCCAAGAGACTAGCTATCTTTGCTTGACTAGCTAAAAAATGAAAAAATCAATAAAAACAGCATTCCAACAAACTAGCTAAACACCCCGCTAGCTATCCTCGCTAGCTAAACTTGTGCCTATGCTATTCCAACAAACTAACTATCCTTCGCGGCCCCACCACCTCCCGTGCGGTCCCCTCATGCTCCCACCTTCATGTCTTTAGTCCATCGATCCCTCACATTCGTTAGCACACGTTTTAATCGGTGTGGATGTTTTCGGCATCCCGTGACCTCTAGCACACATTTCTATGCATCCATCACGTTTTCTCCCCCATTTCCATCGCAAGTGGTCATTGTGCATGTTGTTGCGTACTCATGACCTATATATATGCCATGTTTCACGTAAGAGAAGCTAGCAAGTGTGAATCCATCGTCCGGCTCTGAAGTCTCAACATTCATTCTTTGCTTAAAAAATGGAACACATTGCCGAACAATGTTCATCGCCGCCATTGTCGTCTACCGGACGGACCACGAGTCAAAGAGAGGCCGGTGGCAAACTTCGGCAGATACCTGTATGACCGTGACGTGCTGACCATGTCGCTGACGCCTAGGCGCAGGTGCAGTTCGCGCAGGAGGGCGGGATCCTGGCGGGCACCCAGCTGATGCTGCTCTGTGAGGTATGGGTACCCCTGGGTCCCTACCGACCAGGCTCACGGCCGTCCCCGACAAGTGGGTCCGGTCTATCAGAAGACCCGCCGACCTGTCAGTGGGCCCAACCGATCTTGTTGGCGGCCCACACGACCTCCTGAAGATCTTCCAAAAGATTTCCCAGACGACCTTATCCATAACGACTTCAAGACTTGGCGTGCAAAACAAGACAGCGGTGGATTCTGACCAAGCAGATCGACGGATATGACAAGTGTTGTAATCAACTAGACTTAGGTCTCCTGGTCGTAACCGACCAGGAGTCTGGGAACCGACCTTGTCCGCTGGCCAATATAAGGTGGGCAGGGCGACCCCTTGTAACCATACGCAATCCTCAAGCAATCTACACCAACAACTGGACGTAGGGTTTTACTCTCCGGAGGCCTGAACCATTATAAACTCGCCGTGTTCTCTGTGTTCCGTGTGCTCGTGCGCAACTTTCGAGTTCTTAGCCCTAGATTCCACCCCGCCGAACAAATAAACCACCGGGGTTAACCCCCCTATGGGCTGTCTAGATCTAAACCTCTGACAGTTGGCGCGCCAGGTAGGGGTGAATCCAGGGTTCTTCGTGCAACTCGATGGCTTCGTCAAGCGGCGTCATCTTCCCCGAGAGCATGGCGGACTTCCTCGCCAATCCCATCGACATCGGCTTTGGCTCTATGCCGGTGGAATCCACTGCTCCGGCCGCCTGCCTCGTCATCGAGGGCAATGCGGTCACCTCCAACCAGTAGGTCGAAACCGATCTGCTGGCAGAAACCCACCCACCCACTCCTCGCGACCTGATCGCGGAGCTCGATCGGGTCGAAGACATGCTCTCCGACACGATCAAGGTCTGTGAACGCGCCAAGCGCCCTCGCAGGACCTCCGCACCCTTACCCCACATGCCTCTTGGTCTGCGGAACGTGGCTCATGTCACGTCTCGCTACATGAAGAACAAGATCCAGATCGAATCTGGACCCAAGATCCCACATCGCGGAAACTGCAGAGGTCATCTCGACGACCCTTGCCCTATCCACGAGGACTCCAAACACACGGCTCGCCAGTGCTGTGTGCTCAAGAAGCTTCGTCGTCCTCTCGTCATGGCTCATCGCCGCCAGATCAACCGTGAGCCATCTCCGGACCGCCTCACGTTCCAGATCGCTCGAACGACCATCTCTCCCAACTATCCAGGTGACACGTTTGAGTCCCCAGATTGAGAGGTCCTTGTGGTCTCCGCCGACGTACCCCCTCAAGCTGGTGAGACGGATGAGCAGCGCATACAGTGCGAAAACGCTAACGTCGCACGAGCTGTACGTCGCCAGCAGGAAGTAGATGCAGCTGCAGCTGCTGCAGGTCAACCCGTGGGCAATGTTGTACCAGGTGTCGGCGACCAACCCGCAGGCAACATCGTCAACGGGGGACCACCCCCCCGCGGCTCCAGCCGCTCCTCAGCAGCAGCACAATCAAGACGAGCCTCGTCGACACCGCCTGCATGCCAGAGACCTCCTGAAAGACTTTGAGCAAGATAGCCACGAAGTCTATAACTTGCCTCAAGCTAACCTAGGCGCGGCCCTTGCCGAACTGGGTCAACTTGAGGATACTCCTACAACTCGGCGCCTACAAGCTCACATCCGCATCGCCACTGCCCAGGTCGAAGAAAGAGGTCCAGGATACAGCAGATCGGCCTCCAGTTCCTACTCTAGGAGTAGGTCAGAACGACCCCGTCGCCGTCACTGAAACGATGGCGCTCCCCTTCAGCCCGTACCCGAAGAGGGAGGTGGGGAGAACGAAGTGGTGCAGCCGGCCAATGTTGCTGCCAACGCAGCAACCAACCCTCCAGCGAACGCCGCCGCTAATGCTGCAGGCAACGTCGCCAACAACATCGCCAACACTGCTGGCGCCCAGCAGCAAAACGTCGCCGGCAACGCAAGACAGAACGCAGGAGCTCAACCTCCACCAGGACAAGCCAATCGCGCCTAGAGCAGTCAACATCAACGCATACGAGATGAAGTGGAGATAGCACGTCGTGCTAACTACGACCGCGACAACGGGGTCCCTGATCCCCTTGACGCCAATCACCCCATCTAAGCTACAGAACTTCGACAAATGTACGATCAAGAGCTCCTGCATGGTGCCCAGTACGACCAAGATAATGGTCCTCCCGACGACCTCTATGTCATCCCGACGGCCTACGCCCCATCAGCCAGCCCTGGAGCAATCAACAACTTCCCAGCATTCTCACGACGTCTCAGGATGATCAGATACCCCAAGGACTTCAAGCCAGCTATCGAAAAATACGACGGCTGCTCCGACCTGAGTATTTGGCTGAAGATGTACAGCATCGCCGCCCGGGCGTCTGGAGGCAACGAAGACCACATGGCAGGATACTTTCCTCTTGTGATGGGCAAAGCGCTACTCCTGTGGCTCGACAACCTCCCTGCGGAGTGCATCACCTCATGGATGACCTTGTCGCGACTCTTCACAGCCAACTACCAAGCGACCTATAATCGCCCTGGCAACACTCACCACCTCGCCAGAGTGCGGATGAGGAAGGACGAAACTCTCCGTGAGTATACCAACCGCTACTTCGAGAACCGCAACACTCTCGCAGGCGTCAAGGATGAAGACGTCATAGCCTACTACAAGAAGGGGGTAACCAACCTCAAACTCTTCGAGAAGATTCATGAAGCTGACGCCCACACCATCGCCGACCTCATGGCCTACGTCGACAAGGTTGTCGACACTCAAGACGTGGTGGTGCACGACTTCAAAGGAGAAGACCACGATGATGGTGGCGGTAAGTCACGCAAGCGATCTGGCGAGATCTATGCGACCGATCTACCAAGACCTTCCACCTTCCTCGAAGGTGACTTCAACATGGTCATGGACGACCAGTGCTAGTTCCACCGCGACGCCAAGCATGCCATGAGAGAGTGCGAGCAGCTGAAGCGTGCTCTTGGGGTACCTCCAGAGCCCAAGAAGACCAAGAGCGGCAACAACGATGACCAGAACAGCAGCCGCCGCTATGACAACCGTAACCATTGACCTGACCGACGCGATTACCGCGACCGGCGACCTTACCGTCGCAATGACGATAGGGATCACCGTGATTATCGCCGCGACTATCACCGCGATGATCGCCGTGATGATAGACGTGACGACTACCACCGCGACGATCGCCGCAAGGACCACCGCAACGACCACCGTGAAGATCGCCGCGACGACCGGCGTGACGATCGCCGCCACCACGGCAACCACAACCACAACGACAACCCTCGTAAGGAGCCTTCTCCTCCACCACCACCAAAAGGGGGCAATCCCAACGGCGCGTTCCAGAACGCCAACCGACAGATCAACTTCATCGTCGGTGGACGTCAAGCAGCTAAAAGCAACAGACAGCAGCGATCAAACGCAAGGGAGATCGGCCAAGTCAACACTGAAACTCCACAACCCCTGCGTTGGTCAGAGTACCCCATCACTTTCTCCAGGAAAGATCATTGGGTGCACATCCCTGACCCCGGGACCTACCCGCTGGTCGTCAACCCCATAGTGGATGGCGCGTTCCTGCCTAAGACCCTCGTCGACGGGGGCAGCAGCATGAACATCATCTTCACAGAAACACTGAGGAAAATGGACTTCGACTTCTCCAAGATGACTGCCTGCGACGAACCCTTCTACGGGGTTGTGCCCGGCAAGGCTGCATACCCCATAGGTCGTGTATGCCTGCCGGTCACCTTCGGCAAACAGGACCACTTCCGCACGGAGTACCTGACGTTTGAGGTCGCGAACTTCCGCTCCTCCTACCATGCCATCCTTGGTCGACCTATGTTGGCCAAGTTCATGGCCATACCGCATCACACCTACCTCATCATGAAGATGCTAGCACCAAACGGGATCCTTTCCATTTACGGCGACATCCTTGTCTCCTACAACTGTGAGAGCGACACTGTTGACCTCGCCAAGGTCTCTTCCTGCAATGCCGCTGCTACGGTCATGGTCGCCCAAGCCGCCAAGATCGACCAAACTACTCTGGAGGTACCAGAACAGAAGCGTACAACCACTGCCTTGGACGCAAGTCCTGCGGTGAAGAAAGTCTGCCTTGGCCTGCCCGACGCATCCAAGGAAGTCACCATTGGGGCCGACCTCGACCCCAAATAGGAACTCGTGCTCACCAGTTTCCTCCGGGACAACACCGATATCTTCGCATGGAGCCCGTCCGACATGCTCGGTGTCCCCAGGGAGCTGGCTGAGCACGCCCTTGAAGTAAGCAAGACAGCAAGACCTATCAAGCAAAAGCTCTGGCGATTTGCAAAAGATAGAAAGCAGGCCATAGAAGTAGAAGTCTGTAAGCTCTTAGCTGCAGGATTCATACGAGAGTGTAAACACCCGGTTTGGCTCGCAAACCCGGTCCTTGTACCAAAGAAAACTAGAGGATTAAGGATGTGTATCGATTACACCGACCTCAACAAGCACTGCCCGAAAGATCCCTTCCCTCTTCCTCGCATTGACCAGGTCGTGGACTCCACGGCTGGTAGCGTCTTACTATGCTTCCTCGACTGCTACTCTGGGTATCACCAGATAGCCCTGAATCCCGACGACCAAGACAATACGGCGTTCATAACGTGCAATGGCATCTACTGCTACATGGTCATGACCTTTGGCTTGAAAAACGCCGGTGCAACCTACCAGAAGGCGATACAGAAGTGCCTGAAGTCTCAGATCGGGAAGAACGTGGAAGCTTACGTCAACGATGTGGTCGTCAAGACCACCGAACAAGATCAGCTCATCAACGACCTCACCGAGACCTTCTCAAACCTACGCACCTACCAGTGGAAGCTCAATCCGACCAAGTGCGTCTTCGGTGTTCCCTCTGGATTGCTTCTGGGCTTCATGGTAGGACACCGAGGCATAGAAGCCAACCCCGTCAAGGTCGATGCAATACGCAACATGGCCAGACCATCTTGCAAGAAGGACGTCATGAAGCTCACGGGTATGATGGCGGCCCTAGGTCGTTTCATCAGCAAGCTCGGCGAAAAAGGTTTGCCTTTCTTCAGGCTATTGAAGAAGGTAGATAAGTTTGTATGGGATGAAGAAGCGCAGAAGGCTTTCGATGCCCTCAAGGATTCCTTGACCACGCCTCCAATCATGACTCCTCCAATACCCAAGGAAACACTCCTCCTCTACATCTCCGCCACCACTAATGTGGTCAGCACGGTTCTCGTCGACGAACGACAAGAAGCAGGACAGACCTACCATGTTCAACGACTTGTGTACTACGTGAGCGAGGTCCTGGCCGACGCTAAGACACGTTATTCACAGCCTCAGAAGTTGCTCTATGCACTACTGATCACGTCGAGAAAGCTACGGCATTACTTCCAAGCCCACAAAATCAAGGTGCCTTCATCCTACCCGCTAGGAGAAATCATCTGCAACCGTGACGCTAACGGACGCATCGTCAAGTGGTCGGTCGAGCTCGGTGAGTTCGACATCGAGTTCTGCCCTAGGCAGGCGATCAAGTCACAAATCCTAGTTGACTTCGTCTCAGAATGGACGGAGATCCAGATGCCCCCTCCCAAGGAGAGGCCTGAACACTGGATAATGTACTTCGATGGTGCACTTAACCTCGAAGGCGCAGGAGCAGGAGTGCTGTTCATCTCTCCTCAGGGAGAACAGCTCAAGTACGTCTTGCAGATACATTACAAGGCCTCCAACAATGCAGCAGAATACGAAGCTCTAATTCATGGGCTCCGTATAGCAGTGTCCCTTGGCATCAAGCGACTACTGGCATACGGCGACTCCAAGGTCGTCATCGAGCAAGTCAACAAGGAGTGGGATTGTGTCAAAGACACAATGGATGCTTACTGCGCTGAGATCCGCAAGCTCGAAGGACACTTCGAGGGGATCGAGTTTCAGCATGTACCACGCAACAACAACGTGGCTGCCGACGTGCTATCCAAACTAGGCTCCAGGCGAGCTCTAGTCCCGACGGGTGTGTTCATCCAAGACCTACGCAAGCCGTCAATCAAACTGTTGGATCCGGACGACCCGGACCATCCACAGCCCGACCTAACTACAGCACCTCCCCGCGACGTGCTGATGACTGAAAAAGAGGATGATTGGCGTGAGCCTTTCTTAGCCTTCCTGCTCGACCAGCGAGTCCCAGAAGACAAAGCTGAACGCGAGCGTATCACACGGCGTGGTGCTAACTACGTCGTGATCGGCAACGACCTTTACAGAAAAGCTGCCTCCACTGGCGTCTTGATGAAGTGCATCTTGCGATCAGAAGGACTTCAGCTCCTAGCTGAGATTCACGGTGGCGAGTATGGCTGCCATGCAACGTCCGCCAACTTGGTCGGCAAGGCGTATCGATCTGGTTTCTATTGGCCCATGGCCATGTCCGACGCCAAAGACCTTGTCAAAAAGTGCAAAGGATGCTAGTTCTTTGCCAAACAGCAGCATCTACCAGCTCAGGTCCTGCACACGATTCCCCCATCTTGGCCCTTCGCCATGTGGGGTCTCGACTCCATAGGTCCTTTCAGAACCGCCCCTGGCGGCTACAAACACATCCTTGTAGCCGTCGACAAATTCACCAAGTGGGTTGAAGTCCGACCTGTCGCCAAGGTCACGTCGGAAGAAGCGGCCAAATTTGTCCAGGAGATAACACATCACTTCGGTGTGCCCAACAGAATCATCACCGACCTCGGGACAGCCTTCACAGGGTCTACCTTTTGGGATTTTTGCCAAGACAATACGATTGATGTTTACTACTCCTCGGTCGCCCACCCTCGGTGCAACGGCCAGGTCGAACGTGCCAATGGCATGGTTCTTCAAGCTGTCAAAGATCGTATCTTTGATGACGCTTCAAATTACACTACCCGGTGGTTAGCTGAGCTACCACACGTAATCTGGGGTCTGAGGACCCAAGTCAGCTCTGCTATGGGCTTCTCACCTTTCTTCCTGGTCTACGGCTCCGAAGCCATCTTACCCACCGACGTCACCTTCGGAGCTCCGCGTATACAGTTCTACGAGGAGGGAGAAGCCGAGCAGACTCATCGTGTTGACCTTGACAGCCTCGAAGAACAACGAGTGGCAGCCATTATGAGGCAAGCTCGTCATGACCAGCAACTCCGTCGGTATCATGATCGCAACGTCAAGGAGACTTCCTTCAACGTTGGCGACCTAGTTCTACGACATATACAGAAGACCGACGGTATGCACAAGTTGTCCGCCCCTTGGGAAGGACCTTTCATCGTCACAGAAGTCATCAGCCCATCTACATATCGCCTCCAGTGGGGTGACGACCAAGGAGTACCCAACCCATGGAATGTGGAGCATCTTCGACGGTTCTACCCGTAGAATAGTTTTTACAGCTATGTATTCCTCGTCTTTGTATTTTCAGTTTAATAAATATTAATTAAAGCAGTCATCTGTTGTGTCTCGAGCTCTACCCTCTTTTCTTTCATGTCGTGTACCCTCCCCCTCGACATGCTCGGGGGCTTGGCAAAAACCAATACAGGGGTTGAAAGACCTGAGGGCGAAGTTTCGCGTTCCTCCCCCTCGACACGCTCGGGGGCTTGGCACAAGCCAACATAAGGGTCGCTCGACCTGAGGACGTCGTCCCTCATGACTACTCACTTTATGTTGTTGCGAACCTGCTTGGTCGTGTGGTTGCAAAACCTGAGTCCCAGACTCCTTCCCGCGCGTCGATTGCACGTAAGTCTCCCTGCTGAGCCGTGGTGATTGGTAAGCCAGCCTCTTCGTGAGTAGTGGTTAGCAGGGTATGAAAAAGACATATCGCTTCAGGACAACCAAGTTCGTGCAAACATAAGCTAAGTACGTCATGCAGGCTAAAAGAAAATTATCATTGTTATTTACATGACTGGAGGAAGGAGAGGGTACAGCTCTAAGACTACGACTACTCTTCACCGTCGTCGCCCTTGTAGTCGATGGCGTCCATTATCGCCTCGGTGGCCTCCCGTACTTCGTCCTCTACAGCCTTGAGGTCCCTCGTCGTGTCTAGGCCTTCTCCGACCTTGACCATGTCAACGTCAGGGTGATGAGACTTTACTCGCACCAGCGACTCCGTAGCCGTTGTCAAGCTCGTCACCTTCAAAAGGTCGACCAACTTCTGGGGTGCAGCCAGAAGTCGATCAATAGCCGGCTTGGGCTCCTCCCCAGCGACCTACGTCTCCACCATGTCCATCACAAAGTGGGTAGCGTTCTTCAGGTCGTTCAGCTCTACCTCTTGCCCTGCAATGATCACCTGGTCATTCCGCAACGCCTCCAAAGCTACCTCGAGACTGACCTCAAGGTCCTTTCGAGTATGCTTCTCATAAACCAGCTTCTGGGACACGGTGTACTCACTGTCTACGATGCCTTTCATCAGTCATTTCAGCTCTTCAGCGCCAGCCTCGGCCTCTCGCAGGTTCACCTCCAGGCTCCGGACCCTTTCCTTAGTATTCTTCAGGTCGTTCTTGAGGTCATCCTCTCGCCTGTGAAAATCTGCGATGTACAAGAAGTCATGAGGTGCAACTCTCAGTTGTACAAGTCAATGATGGACAAAGTTGTGAAGCAGTTGGCCTTACTAGTGCTCACAGTATTCAACAATGTATCGGCATCCCGATTTTTGCGCTTCTCTTCATTTAGCTCGTCTTCGAGCTTCTTTTTGTCAGCCGCTGCCGCCTCACGGACCTGCTTGAGCTCCTATTCGAGCTCCCCCACCCGCAGTTGCATAGTTGCGGCATTCTTGCACTGGTCGACCCTGCCCTCGGCGCGGTTGGCCAGTGACTGCTTCGCAAAACACAAGTCAGGTCATCAACCACATTCACAAGATAAGTCATTTATTTAACTCAAGGACAGTTGCTTACCGTGAGGGCTTGATTGAGCGACAAGATCGACCGGCGGACCTCCTTCATGTCCTCATCATCCTCAAAGATATCTCCCTCCCAGGGAGTGCCGTTCCAGTCGACGTCCTGCTGCCTCAAACTTGGCCCCATCGATGTCGAACCCGGCACCTGCACACCGGTTGTTTCTGGGTTCTCCTGTGGTGGCTCGATCTGAGCCTGGTCCACAGTTGGGCCCTGAGCTGATGTGCTGGGCACCGTGTTGATGGGGTCCACCTCAATGACGGGCGGGGGAGCTAATGTCCCTACATCGCTGACGGAACCCTGAGTTCCGACCTCATGCTCAGACGTTGTCATCCGTGAGGGGGAACCTTGAGCACCCGAGGTGCTCTGAGGTACTGCGTCCGACCTGCAGTAATTTCACAAACATAATAAAAGACCCAACAATGACTAGCGATGGACAAACTTAAGCACTAAGGCCTTACCTCATGGTAACCGGCGCACACAATTTCGGCCTCAGGGGCCGAACTCGTATCTTCACAGGCATCTTGGCCTGAGCACCAGCGGCAGCCCGCTGTGCCTCCCTCATACGGCGGAGTTCTTCCTCTGTCACTTGCTGCTCCAGCTCCCGTTGCCTCTTGGTCGTGGGACTTGGCGACCTTAGTGCCGTGCGGTTATCAACAACCGGCGGAACGTCAGTGGCCTCATCCTCCTCCTCCTCGACCTCTTTGGACGCCGGAGTGGGGATCGTTGGGGGAGGGCTCGCCTTCCTCTTCCTCTTCTTCTTGTCAGCTTCAAGCTTGGCAGTCTTTGCTGCCTTGACCTTCACGGCAGCCCTTGAGCTCGACTACTTCGCTGTTGTCGCCCGTGTCTTGCGCCCTGGCTTTGTGGCACTTCTTGCCTCAGGGCGGCTTGCTGCATCGGCGCTGACCTCTTGGTCACTGTCTTCATCAGCTCCAACCGACGAATCTGATTGATAATTTTCCAGCAGCATAGCTGCTGGAGGCTGGTACTCCTTCGACCTCAGCTTCTGACGTGGCTCCTGGCCGGTCGGTAAGGGTGCAGGGCACCAGAATTGCATCTCCCGAGCCTGCAACAACAAGCGACAAGGAATAAGATTGAAGCAAGTAACTAAATAAGCCAAAACGACCTGGTTGTCTCAGGACTTACAGGGTCAGCTGGTCGGGTCAGGGAGTGTGCCTTTGGGCACTTTTTATTCCGGATGCGCCCGATGTATATCTGTGTAACTCTGGCCGCCATCTCCTCTTGGGAGACCTTGCGATTGACCTCACGAGTAGGGTCTGACTGCCCCCAATACTCGTACGCCGGATGCACCCGGTCCTTGATCGGCTGGATCAAGCGGCGACAAAATGACATCACCACCGAGCCCCCCATTAGGCCTTTCTTCTTGAGGTCGCTCACGAGGGTCAGCAACTCCTTGATGTCTTCCATCTCGCGGGAAGAGAGCGGCAGGTCCCACTCCGGTATCTTCTCAGGCTTGTGTCCGGTCCACTTCGGGAGTGCCGACCGCTGGTCGGCGATGTAGAACCATTCAGACCTCCACCCTGTGGTGTTGTCCGGTGATCCATATCTATCCATTCTGCCTTGAGACCTGATCTCAGATAGAACATCACTGCTCCTACTACACCGGTGCGCTTGCCGGTGAACTTGACGTTGAAGAGATATCGCCAGAAGAAAAATGGGGCGGTATCCCCAGATACGCCTCACAAAAATAGATGAACGATGACACCACAGTAATAGAGTTGGGGACGAGGTGTACCAGCTCCAGCTTGTAGTAGTAGAGAAGACCCCAGAAGAAGTCGCCGGTGGGTACATTGAACCCGCGCTCGAAGAAGGAGGCGAAGACGACCTGCTCCTGGTCGTCCTCTGTTGGAAACCCCTCGCCGGTGGGCGCCTTCCACTCCACCTCCGCCTTGGACCTCAGGAGCCCGCGATCCACCAGCGCCTGGATCTTTTCCTCGGTCATCACCGAGGGCTCCCAGACCGTCTCCGGGGGCGGGATTTGGGAAGCCGCGGCCGCCATTTCTTGAGGACGAGAGGATTTGGATCTAAAGTTGACTAGGGTTTTCACGCACATGCGGAGCGGCGCGGCGCGTGGATGGCGGAGCCGGCGTGCGGTCTGCTACAGATGGCGGTGACGGGCTAGGGATTCACGGGCGGTGGACGGATGCGGAGGTGCAACGGCGAGGGCAAGAAGATTCCGGCGGAGGCGGCGAGAGGAGGAAGAAGATGGAAAGGGATGGTCAACACCAGTCCCCGCAGCTCTATTTATAAGGGCCCCACCACGGATGCCCATTGCGGATCTATCGCCACAACAGGTCTGCTACAACGGCTATATGCCGCTAATTTCGCGAGACGATCTCGCCGGATTTCACGCCAACAGCTATATGCCCAACGGATAGATTGGCGACCTACACCCCGAGTTTAGGTCGTGAACACCCCAAAACTATCAGGTCGTCCTGATAGGACATTTGATCTCCATGAGGTCGATAAGCCCCCAAATTACGTCACTTTAGGTCTTTGATGAATAATTTCTTCAAATCGACCATTACATGACAGAAGAGAGCGAACATTACACGGGAACTACGAAGGTACACAAGTCGCCTGTGACCTCATTGGATCCAGAACCCGTTACAAGATACAAACATATTTGAAAACCTGGTCTACTTAGAGCAATCCTTGAGGTGTTCCCTGCTATAGCAAAGCTCATCGCAAGAATTCTCCTAGCTCCAGAACCTCGATGGTGGCCTTGCGGTGAACGACTGCACGACGCTGCACATAGCAGGTCACACTTCGTGCCTGACTATGGAATGCAGATACGAGGTTGCTCTTCGGCGCGGACCGCAAGCCCTCGACAAGCATCTCATGCTTACCAAGAACCTGCAGCGTCACCTCGGGCCTCTACAGCATCACCTCCAAACTCTCCATGACTCTTCACTGAGGCACGGTACAAAGAGTGGGGTTGACACCTCTACTTCGCAAGAGTTCTTCTAGCTCCAAGCTTCTACAAACTTTGCATCCTATGCTCTGGTGGACGGACACATGCCCATGGCATGGTTGCAATACTACTCTGCGGCTTCATAGCTCAGCAATGCTCGGTGCTTGCCTCCTTGAGCCTTATGGTGCTATTTATAGCCGAAACTAGGCCTTGAGTGGCCGGTGAAGTGGGGACACTGTTACCACGTGGCCCAGAGGTCCTGTAGACATGTGCATGATTAAAGGTGATGTCCTTTTTCCTGCCTCGCGACGCCTTTGTCGCTAGTGCATCAATGATGCCTGAGGCCGCTGCGGCGTCACATGGATACAGTACACCTCTTGGTCAGTGGGCAGTTTGTCATTTTCTGGGTGGCAAGAGAATCTCCGACCACTGTTGACCCGTGACCCTACAGTCTACGGAAAAAGACAAGCCTGACTCTGTGTTAGAGGGCCCTGCGCCTCGCTACATCTACAGACGACGATGACGATTAACGCACCCTTTACGGCTCTGCGTCTTCAATGCACCCACTAGGCTCTACGTCCTGGTGCACCCGCTGTGGCTCTGCACGTAAACAGACCTATTCCAATCAACCTATATTTCTGTTCCCTAAGCAAAATGGTCGTAGGTTAGATTGAAGACCTTCCGGGGTAGGCGTGCCTCGCTACTCTGCCAGATCTGTCTGGGCGCCTGGAGATTAGAAGCTTTGCATCTACGATTTCGTCAGGCCCCTGTGGTCGGTGTGCCTATATTAAGGTTGTTAATAACACCTTGGCTCCGCTGGATGGCTGGCAGTTATGTTTGTCGTCTGGACACCAAAACGACCTCCTTGAGGTCGGCGTGCCATAATATCTAGGTCTTGCAATACCTCGGTATGTCTACGGCTCCGCCAACCTAGTTGGGCGCCCTGGATGCGTGACCTTCCTGAGGTCGGCATGCCTCGGGTGGCTCTGCTAGACTCTTTGCAGCTATGCAGGACATCTGGGTGTCTCTACACTCCATTCGTTCAAGATTAGCATCGTCCTATGGCTTCATCGTCGATCGATCCGGACATCGCAATTTAAGCTACGGCAAGATTGACGACCTCTTCATGCAATGCGGCTTTCAAGATCCTGCTGGGTATCTTGGATACTGGACATTGCTGATTTGAGACCTCTTCGAGGTCGGCACGCCTACAAAGGCCTCCTTGAGGTCGGCCCTGCCAGACTCCTTGCAGCTATGCTTGGGGATCTGGGTGTCTCTACACTTCGTTCGATCAAAGATCATGATTCAGTTTTTCTTCTCTTTTTTGAGCATCAAAACAGCCATGCTGCCTGCTTCAATGCTCGGGGACTACTCTACGAGAGCGTCTTCGACACCCTCTTGTTTTCTTCTTTGTCGTACCGACCTGTTGGGAAACCTGCCTCTCGTCAAGTCGTTACTCGACCTATTACTTCTTCTTCTTTTTGGATCATCATACCGGCCATTCTGCTCGCCACGATGCTCGGATACTACTCTATGAGTGCATCCTTGATGCCCTCCGAATTTTTTCATCGTTGTTTCGATCTATTGGAAGTCTGCTTCCTATAGGTCGTCACTCGACCTCTCTTCGTTCGGCAAGACTACAAACAGGTCGGCTGCTAAGCTGATTTGTTCTTTTCTTTTGGACCGACGTGCACGCTATTCGACCTGTCGATGGCTTCAAGACTTCGTCATGACCTTCTCGAGGTCGCTGCGCCTACACATCGCTCGGGGGCTTGTGAGACATGGGTACCCCTGGGTCCCCACCGACCAGGCTCACGGCTGTCCCGGACAAGTGGGTCCGGCCTACCAGAAGACCCGCCGACCTGTCAGTGGGCCCAACCGACCTTGTTGGCGGCCCGCACGACCTCCTGAAGATCTTCCAGAAGATTCCCCAGACGACCTTATCCATAACGACTTCAAGACTTGGCGTGCAAAACAAGACAGCGGTGGATTCCGACCAAGCAGATCGACGGATATGGCAAGTGTTGTAATCAACTAGACTTAGATCTCCTGGTCGTAGTCTGGGAACCGACCTTATCTGCTGGCCAATATAAGACGGGCAGGGCGACCCCTTGTAACCATAGGCAATCCTCAAGCAATCTACACCAACAACTGGACGTAGGATTTTACTCTCTGGAGGCCCGAACCAGTATAAACTCGCCGTGTTCTCTGTGTTCCGTGTGCTCGTGTGCAACCTTCGAGTTCTTAGCCCTAGATTCCACCCCGCCAAACAAATAAACCACCGGGGTTAACCCCCCCTGTGGGTTGTCTATATCTAAACCTCTGACATGCTCCCGTTCCTGGCAACGTGTTTGCATTGACGTCGTGCACGGCACGCCATTACAACGGCCTGATGCTCCTCCTCAAGCTCAACCGTCAGCCGCGGCGCGCCCACATATACTCGGATGCAAATGCGCCGTGCACCAAATAACTACATTAAGCTGCCTAGAATCGAGCACCTGTCTCACGACGGATGCCGCCGCCTCCGTCGGTCTGGCTCATCGTCGCTATCCTTCAGGCCGCCATGCTGGTGCTGCCCCTTGCCGACGCAGCTGACCAGGCTGATCGGGGGCTGCCGAACTGTTCGCCCACCTGTAGCGACGTGCCCGTGCCGTACCCGTTTGGTCGCGGCGCCGGCTGCTACGTGCTCGCGCACCTCACCGGCGCCTGCCCCTGGCCGCAACAACATCACCATCAGTGGGTGCGCGTCCTTCTGCCCCGGCACATCCCCGGACAACGCCACCACGCTATCCGTGAGCGACAGCCGGTGCACGGGCGTCGGCTGCTATGCCCATCGGAATCGGCTGCCCACGCTGCCCACGGGCGTTCCTTGTTTTTTTTCACAAGCCCACTAGTGTTATATGGGCTGTTTTGTGGAATTGTGGTTTGACAAGCCCACTTGTGCCCACCCAGAGGCCACTTGCATCGCTGGCCGGTGGGGGGTTTTTTCATTTGGAAAATGACAGAGATTTGCCTCTCTCCTTAATTGTAGGATCTCAAATTACAGAAACCCTTCTGATTTACGTGGGGGTTTTGCTAGTGTTGATGACATACTCGGTATGATGGATTCTCCACAACGACCTGTAAGAAGTTATGACGAGGTTAGTTTTGTGTGGTTTTCACATAATTTTTGTAGCAATTAGTGTCTGCCGGTTGCAATTTGTGCATACCCACTGTGGTAATCATATAATTTGTCAACTTGCAATTAATCATATCTTTTTTTTAAACAAAGGGAGCACCTGATTTACAAGAGAATACGAGCATGGACACTGGAATGCAGTAGGGTACTTCCCAGAAATCTGTAAGCACATAATTCCAAAATATGCAATTTGCATTCATATCTAGTTGCATTTTGTGTCTGTGTTTTTTACGCTAATTGATTTTTATTCTACTCAACTGCATCAGGGGTATAAAACTTATTCAAGGAAGAATGACAGGGCCACTGATGTTGCAAACACACAGAAGGCAGAGGCTTTGAAGAAGAAGGCGGAGGTTGGGAAGAAGGCAGAGGCTGAGAAGAAGAAGGCAGAGGATGAGGAGGCTGCCAAGAGGAAAGCTGAAGCCGAGGAGGCTGAGAGAAGAAAAGCTGAAGCTGAAGAGACTCAGAAAAGAAAGGCCGAAGCCGAACAAATTGAGAAGGATAAGGCTGAAGCTGAGGAGGCTGCAAAGAAGAAGGCTGAAGCCGAAGAGGCGGAGAAAAGAAAGGCCGAAGCTGAGGAAGCCAAGAAGAGAAAGGCCGAGGCCGAACAAGCTGAGAAAAGGAAGGCCGAAGAGGCAGAAGAAGCTGAGAAGAAGAGGAAGGCTGCAGCTGAAGCAGCTTACAAAAAGAAGGTTGGAGCCGAAGAAGCTGAGAAGAAGGCCGCAGCCGAAGCAGCTGACAAGAAGAAGGTTGCAGCTGAACAAGCTGCCAAGGAGAAGGCTGCAGATGACAAAAAGAAGGCTACAGCTGGCAAAAAGAAGGCTGCAGCCGAACAAGCTGCAGCCGAAGAAGCTGACAAGAAGAAGGAAGAAGCTGACAAGAAGAAGGCTGCAATTGTAGAGAAAAGGGTGCAAGATGTAATCCAGAGACAACTGAATGCCAACATCGCTGCTTTGAGCAAGCCGATCCCCCAGTCCAAGGATAACAAGATGTTGAAGATTCAGATGTCTAAACAATATGCTGTGCAGTGTCAACAGTACGAGAGTAGGCTGGATATGCTTCGCAAGGAGGCCAACGCTAAGATTGAATCACTGGAGATGAGTATCAGTGGCCAAGGAGGACCCAGCTCATCCCTTGATGATATCCATTTCCCTGCAGATTCTGATGATGATATCAACAATTTGTCCCAACCAGTCCGCTGTTCGCAAGATGAAGTCTCAGATGGTCTTGTTGATTTCAACGAGGTTCAAAGGATTATATTCAAGCGCCTTGGTGATAGAGTGCTGAAGAGACCTAGGGAGGACATATCCCCATTCAAGATTTCTCGCAGTCGACCCGAGATACCCCTTGCGAAGGCTGTTTATCTCAGGAAGAAGATTGCATCTGATCCTGAACTTAGAAGGTATCTTTTTTCCATGTTGCAATTACGGCTAACCAGAAGTTGCAAGCACACACCTCTCCAGGTTTCAAACCACACAGTAGTTATTTGGTAGTTGCAACCACAGCTAACCAGAAGTTGCAAGCACACACCTCTCCAGGTTGCAAACCACACAGTAGTTATCTGATAGTTGCAACCACAGCAAACCAGAAGTAGCAAGCACACACTCTTCTAGGTTGCAATCACACCCTCTTCCAGGTTGCAATCATAGCTAACCAGCAGGTGCAACCACACACTTTCTCCAAGTTGCAATCACACATAGTGTTATCTGGTAGTTGCAATCACAGCTAACCAGCAGGTGCAACACACACTTCTTCAGGTTGCAATCACACATACTGTTATCTGGCAGTTGCAATTCACAGTTACCAGCAGTTGCAATTTTTCTTAGTAATCTAAGCTTTGTTCTTTTTTTATTTTTTTTTTGCTGCAGGAGAACTTTATTGCAGTTTGGTCTTCTTGTTGATTTCACTGGAGAGGAGGTTTTGACCTCTTTTTCAAATGATTCACTAGGCGAGTCCGGCATCATAGATTTCTGTGTGCACTGCATGCGACATGATGACATCGTGCACAAGCTTGACTCTTGTGGATATAGGATTTTTCTGACCACGGGGTTTTTTGTAAGTTTTCTCCAGCACCATGTTTTTTTCTGCACAGTCATGTTTTAAACTTGTTTTAATCATTCCTTTTTTTCTGCACAGTTCAATGTCGCATCATGTCAAGCAGTACTCAACTCAGATAAATCTGAGACAAAAGAATTCCAAGTTGTGTGGAGACATCTGATGTCTATGTCTGAGTGCCAACACTACGATCTGTCAAGAGCAAAACTGGTTAGTAGACTTTTTCCATAACCCAATTTGTCTTTTTCCATCCTACTTTTCAATCCTCCTTAGTGTTGTCTGGTAGTTGCAATTACATCAAACCAGAAGTTGCAAGCACACTCCCCTCCAGGTTGCAAACCACACATAGTAGTTACCTGGTAGTTGCAATCACACACTCCTCCAGTTTGCAATCACACTTAGTATTATCTGGTAGTTGCAATCACATGTAACCAGGAGCTGCAAGCACACACTCTCCAGGTTGAAATCATAGCTAACTAGAATTTGCAATCACAGCTAACTAGAAGTTGCAAGCACACACCTCTGGGTAGTTGCAATCACAGCTAACTAGAAGTTTGCAAGCACACACTCCTTTCAGGTTGCAAAACCACACATAGTGTTATCTGGTAGTTGCAATCACATCCAAACAGAAGTTGCAAGCACACACTCTTTTAAGTTGTAATCACACATAGTGTTATCTGGTAGATGCAATCACACTTTTTCTCCAGGTTGCAAACTGCTGGTTGCAAACATACTCTTCCAGGTTGCCAGATAACACTTTTTGGTAGTTGCAATCACATCCAAACAGAAGTTGCAAGCACACTCTTCTCCAGGTTGCAATCACTCATAGTGTTATCTGGCAGTTGCCATTCACAGCTTACCAGCAGTTCTGGAAGTGCACACTTTTCCATGTTGCAATTTTTCTCAGTTTTTGCAATCACTATGACACAGACTATGCAACTGCCTATGACATTTTCTTGCAACTGTCTTTTTTTGAGCAAATGTTTTTTCGTTTTGCTGATTTGTTCTACTCCTGCTTTTTCATTAGATCTTTGTTCCTATCCAAGATGGCACCCACTATTTTGTGTATTGTTTCAACTTTATCCACAATCGTGTTGATGTGCTGCACTCCGACGATTACTTCATCAAATGTACTGATCAGGAAGAACGCCACAAGGCTGCATTTGCGAAAATCCCAATCATAGACGCAGCTTTCCAGAAAGTGTCCAATCTGAAGCTACCTAGAGTCAGTGGTTGGAGGAAGCCTTTCATTGACTTGCCGAAGCAAGCGGGCCCAAGCAATTGCCTTTTCTTTGTCTGGAAGTACATGGAGTACTATGACGGGGACTCGCTGACCATTGAAATCAATCCGGTGAGTCACGGTGTCAACTGAATCATATTTTTTTGTGCATTCTTTCCCAGTTTGCAATCACACAATTTTTTGCAATCACGGCTTATCTGGTAGTTGCAATCACAGCTAACCAGAAGTTGCAAGCACACACTCCTTCAGGTTGCAAACCACAGATAGTAGTTATCTGGTAATCACACACCTCTCCAGGTTGCAAACCACACATAGTAGTTACCTGGTAGTTGCAATCACAGCTCACCAGAAGTTGCAATCACACACTCCTCCAGGTTACAATGACACTTAGTGTTATCTGGTAGTTGCAATCACATGTAACCAGAAGCTGCAAGCACAGACCTCTCCAGGTTGCAATCACACATAGTGTTATCTGGGTAGTTGCAATCGCAGCTAACTAGAAGTTGCAAGCACACACTCCTTTCAGGTTGCAAAACCACACATAGTGTTATCTGGTAGTTGCAATCACATCCAAACAGAAGTTGCAAGCACACTTTTCTCTAGGTTGCAATCACTCATAGTGTTACCTAGTAGTTGCAATTCACAGCTTACCAGCAGTTTGCAATCACATGTAACCAGAAGTTGCAAGCACACACCTCTCCAGGTTTGCAACTCACATATAGTGTTATCTGGGTAGTTGCAATCACAGCTAACTAGAAGTTGCAAGCACACACTCCTTTTCAGGTGTAAAACCACACATAGTGTTATCTGGTAGTTGCAATCACAGCTAACCAGAAGTTGCAAGCACACACTCTTCCAGGTTGCAATCACACATAGTGTTATTTGGTAGATGCAATCACACACTTTTTTCTCTAGGTTGCAAACTGCTGGTTGCAAACATACTCTTCTAGGTTGCCAGATAACACTTTCTGGTAGTTGCAATCACATCCATACAGAAGTTGCAAGCACACTCTTCTCCAGGTTGCAATTCACAGCTCACCAGCAGTTGCAAGTGCACACTTTTTCATGTTGCAATTTTTTTCAGTAATCTAACCTTTTTTCTGTGTGCTCATCATGTCTTTTTTATGGTACTGCAGTTTAAGGGCTCGATATACAGATGCGAGCTGATGCATTATGAGCTCTTCCACCCCTTGAACCAAGTTGAGCTCCCTGAATCGTTGGACAAGTTCAGAATTGGTGGACGCCCTTTGCCAATTAACTGGGACAGTAGTTAGTCTAACAATTCAGTCTTTGCAAGCTTAAGTCAAAAACTTCTAGTCACCTCAAGTTATTTTTAGGTCGAGTTTGGAACTTAAATGTCATCCGACACGCAATCGAAGTACGTTTTGTGTTGCAACTGAAGTATCTGAGTTTTTGGAATCGAAGGCATTGTCAATATGCCACTGCTGAGTTGCAATCGCAGTGTTTTCTGAATTGCATAAGGAGTTGTAACTAAAGTGCATAAGAAGTTGCAACCGTCGTGGAACGTTACTTGCTGAGAGCCTGTGTGGTTCGAGGACCGGTGGATGGTCACTTCCTGGTGTGATGAGTGATTGACAATGTTGTGCGGACTGACTCTTGGCTAAGTATTGCAGGTGCAGGTTGCGGCTTGACTGGTTTTGGTGCAGGTGAAGAACAAGCGCTAAAGGTCATTGCCGGGTAGGCCTCCAGGTGTGGAGAAGACAAGTAGGCTTGGTTTGAGGGAACCGGTGGCCAGCGGGGTCAAGTGCGGGCCACATGGTGGCAAGAATAGCAAGACGAAGTTGTGGACAGTTTCTTGGTTGAGCCTCAAAACCAAGGTCGAGCCGGGACTTCGTGGGAGCCGAGTCATGAGTGGTGATTGGCAGAGGCTACACCGAGTTCGTGGGGTTTCCAGTGGTTCACCAGAAAACCACTGGGTTCCTTGGTTGATCCACAAAGCCAAGATCGAAGACGGAGGTGCAGTAGCATCAGGCCGGTCTGACCGGTGGGTCTGACCGGTCTGACCGGTGTGCGACGACGGCTTCCGGAGCCTTCGAAGCGGAGGACACGCGTCGGGATCGCAAGGTTTGCATCGAGGCTAAGCAAGTTTGCGGTCGCCGGGCATCCGTCCGATGGTGCTACGACGAAGTTTCCCAAAAGTCCCTTCGGGGGCGTGTATCTTAGTTTAATGTAATAGGGGTAGTTTCGTCTTTCGGTTGCCTCCATATAACGCAAGTGGTGAGAGGATGGCAGCCATCTCTTGGAACCCTAGCTCATTTGCTTTTGCTATTTTCCCTTCCTATTTTCCTTAAGATTTTTAGGACTAGATTGAGAGCTTCATGGTGAGATCCTTAGAGAGGGATGGATGATCGGGTGGCAAGCTAGACCTTGTATGAACCTTCATGGTATGTATAGATGATTCAGCATGGTTCCTCAAGGCTTGATTGTGTCCTTCCTGTTTTTCCCTTTTGGTGATTTTCGGAGCCTTTTCTTGGCGATTTTCTTGTGGCAGTTTCAGGGCTTTTCTCTTTGGGATTTGGTGGGGGATGTATGCATGAGCCCTTCGTGGTTCTTTTCCTTGTGATTCCCCTCCCAAATCCGTGAGTAAAGGTGCTCGATTTTGGGGTTTTCTTAGGTTTCGGGAAAGTGGTGTACTTGGTGGAAATCCTTCGATTCCTCTTGATTCAACGAGTTTTGGTGGACCAAATCGTAGCTATGGGATGCCCATGAGGTACTCCTACTATCCCCAAAGCCTTGTGCGAATCTGTAGAGCGAATCGGGAGATCCGGATTTGGATTTGGAGGAGTTGACCCGCGGGTTGCTGTTCATCCCGAGCGCCCAGGCCCTGACCGGTCTGACTGGTGCCCTCCACCGGTCTGACCGGTGCAGACCCCAGTTGGGTTTTTGCTCGGGTGAACATGCTGGAGAGTTCCCTAGGTCCTATGGTTGCTGCTGTTTCAAGTTTGGTGCTACTCGGAGCTCGGGAGGACGGATTCTTGGATTTGGTGTTTCCAGCCTAGGACCGGTCTGACCGGTGTGTTGTACCGGCCTGACCGGTGCAAGGGCTTTGCTGCGGAAATCATCAAGTCTTGCTCGGGCGATCCGGCTTGGGGTCCAGGGTGACCCTGTGCGTCTCTGGTGGGTGTCAAGTGATCCGGCGGTCTAGTCCGGGTGATCCGGCCAGGACCGGTCTGACCGGTGGTGGTGACCGGTCTGACCGGTGTGGTCTATGTGCTGCTCGAGTTGCTTGTTCCACTGCGTTCTCGAGTAGGTTTAGGTGGTTGTTGGTTCCTAGGACCAGTAGCACTCCAGTGGCTACGTGGTCTTGGCCAACTTGGGTAGTTGAGTCAGAGAAGTGATTTGGCCAAGCCGTGTTCGACTTGTTGGAGAAGCCATCTCCTTCGAGAAGAATTTTTATCGGCTCCCATTCACACCCCCCTCTCTGGTCGCCAGTTCGGTCCTTCAAGTGGTATCAGAGCTGGTTATGGGTCTTTCGGGACTCTAACCAGTCTAAGATCCAAAGATGGCATACCAGGAACGGGGATCGGGTCCTCCGCACTTCGATGGCAAAAACTACCAGATGTGGCAGAGGCGGATGGCAGCTTTCCTCCGTGGTAAGGGTCAGATCCTTTGGGACGTTACGGTGAACACAGCTTATGTTCATCCGATTAACTTCCTTGCTCCGGAATTGAGGGACATGCACGACGCCAACAACAAGGCGGTCGACTACTTGTTTCGTGCTCTGTGTCAGTCCGAATTTGATTGGGTTCAGACAGAGGACTTGGCTTGTAGGATTTGGGAAATGCTGAAGAATGCTCACGCTGGAAACAGTCAGGTTCAGGCTCGGTTGTTTGCGACTTACCGGAGAGAGTACGAGAACTTCACTAATCTCCCCGGTGAGTCCATCGATACGATGTTCCAGCGGTTCACGGTGATTGTGAACAACATGAGGGCTAATGTGGCCGTGCTCCCGTACGATGATCATGAGAGAGCCGTGAAGCTCTTGCACTCGTTGGATCGTACGATCTGGGGCGGAAAGGTCGAGGCCATTCTAGAATCAGACAAGTATGAGACTCTGTCGGTAGACGAGCTGTTCTCGAAGCTCAAGTCGGCTGAGGTGGACCGGGGTGTGACAGCCAAGCTTGAGGGCCCGACTGACTCTCATAGTCTCGCCCTCATCGGTGGCTCAGGTGCAAAGTCTAATGCTAACCCATCCACCAGGATGTACTCTTTGTCCTCTTTGATGTCTCTGCCAGATGAGGAGTTCGACGTGCTTGGAGAGGAGGAGCTGGCGCTGCTGACCAGGAGGTTCTCGAGGATGCACGAGAAATAGGTGAACACAAGGAGCGACACGAGGACGTGCTTTCAGTGTGGCAAGCCAGGACACTTCATCGCTGACTGCCCCGAGAAGATGGAGAACAAGGACAACTACAAGCACCGGTCGAAGACGGAGAGCAAGTACCGGTCGAGGCGCGATCACAAGCACAAGCACAAGCACAAGCACAAGGATGAGCGACGATTGAGGAAGAAGGAGAACCACGGCAAGAAGGCCCGAGCGATGGTCGGAGCAAGCGACGTCGACTCCAGCTCCGCCTACTCTACCTTGAGCTCGAGTAGCAGTGAAGACGAAGGTGATCGGCGCAAGAGCAAGAAGGGATCCAAGAACCTGAGCAAGCTGAGCTGCTTCGCACATGACGGCTTCTGCGGCATGGCACACAGCTCCAGCAGCAAGAAGAGTCAGAAGGACGACTCAGACTCTGACTCCGAGGATGAGGTACGTGACGAGCTTTCCTTCTTGCGCCAGGAGAATGAGGAGCTAGGAAAATTGCTTGATAATCGTGATGACATGCTTAGAGAGGCTAAGAAGATGAGAAAGGAGCTTAGGGCCTCGCTCGAGGATGCTAGGACTAGAGTGGCTGAGCTAGAAACACAAAACCTGGATGCTAAGCTTGAAATTGATTCGCTTAAGGCTTCACCTGTTGTTTCTGATGAGGTTGATTGTGCTGATTGCTTTGTGTTCTTAGCTGATCTTACTGCTCTTAAGGAAAAGCATGCCTCCAAGTGTGAGGAACTAGATGTGCTTAGGGTTGAAGTGGCTGAGCTTAAGTCTGGATCTGCTTTGCTAGGTGCTTGCACTTCTTGCCTTGTTTTGCATGGAAAGCTTGATGAGTCTCGTGCTTACATTGTTTCGCTTGAAGCTGAAATGAAAGCTCCTATTCCTACTTCCTACAATACTTGTGAATTGCAAGCTGTAAAGAACATGGAACTTGCACATTATGTTGATCGCTTGCAGGATGAAAATGATGAGTTGAGAAAGATGATGGGTTGGTTGTCGGGTCATGAACCACAGCTTAGGATGATGATAGAGGCATACAAGCGCTATGATGTGCAAGCGCTTGGGTCGGATAAGATTGGAGAGTGTAGTGGTGAGGGAGGAGAGAAGATTGGTGATATCCAAGCTCCACCAAAAACCTTCCACAAAAATGTCTATGCTCCTAAGCCAAACCCACTGAGAAACCGACTAGACACAACTCCATACCCACCAGTGTTTCCTCCCCAAACAAATGATTTCCAAAAGCCCATCAAGTTCAAGAGTGACTTAGGGAACGAGTTCTTCGGGAAAAAGGGACAGAAGCCTAGTGAGGAGAAACCAAAAGAGAAGCCGAGTGAGGAGAAACCAAAAGAGAAACCAAGTGAGCAGCCCCAACCCAAGCCTAAACCTAAGCCCATACGGTTTCATTGTGACTATTGTGGGAGAGATGGTCACAAGGGTGAGTTTTGCTTCAAGAGGAAGCATGAGGAGAGAATGGCTAAGGAGTGGGCTAACAAGGACAGGTACCACCCTTCTAATGGTGTACCTGAGCCTCGTATGCAAATGCCCAGGGCTAAGGCTATTGTGAGGACAGTTCCGGCTTGGCGAGATCAGAGAATGGCAGGTGGTGCTGCTGGCAGTGCACCACCGGTCAGACCGGTCAGGGGGACCGGTCAGACCGGTGCAGGTCTGGGCACTGACCAGTTTAGTTTTCATGGTTGTGCCGATGCTCGGTTCAGTTCTTTTGGTCGTGGTACAGGTGGTAGCATGGTGTGTCTGGTGGTGTTGAGTTTGCTAGACGTTCTCCACCTCGTGCTCAATATGAGGGTGGGAGAAGTCGTAGCTTTGAGTTGGAGAGGAGCTACGGTCCACGGTCTTCCTTTCGTGGCTTTCGTGTTCCTCAAGCGAGACGGGAGTGGTTTCCTCGTGGTGGTTTCAGTTCAGGTAGAGATGGTAGGATGGGTCCGAGGTTTGGTACTTGTGGTCGGTTTGATGCACACTTTGGTAGGAATGCTAGGATTTATCGTGCTAACCCCACTTTGGAGCAGATGGCTCAGCACTGGTTTTACTCTTTTGGTATTAACCCCAGTGTTGAGTCATTTGCTCATTCACGTGCTCATTTTTGAATTTCAAGTGGGAGGCTTGGAGAACGTTTGGTTGATCGACTCCGGTTGCTCGAGGCACATGACCAGAGATCGGGGGTGGTTCTCCAGCCTCACCCAAGTGGTGTCCAGGACATACATCACCTTTGGGGACAATGGGCGAGGGCGTGTACTTGCGGAAGGTGAAGTGAGGGTAAGTGACAAAGTGGTACGTCCTGGTTGTGGTGGACGACTACTCTCGGTATGCTTGGGTTTTCTTTTTGGAGGAGAAAGGGGATACGTTTGGTTTTGTTCGAGATCTTGTCTTGAGGTTGAAGAACGAGAGGCACGGAGATGCCATACGAGCGATCCGCAGTGACAATGGCTTGGAATTTAAAAACTCTCGCTTCGAAACCTTTTGCCATGACTTGGGTCCTGAACACTAGCTCTCTAGTCCGTATACGCCTCCCCAGAACGGCGTGGTGGAAAGAAAAAACAGAACCCTGTGTGAGATGGCTCGGATGATGCTCAATGAGCATAGGACTTCGAGAAGGTTCTGGGCTGAGGCGGTCAATACCGCGTGTTACGTGTTGAACAGGATTTACATCAGGGTCCATAAGAAGAGAACATGCTACGAGTTGATGCACGGTAGAACCCCCAAGGTGAGTCACTTTCACGTTTTTGGCTGCAAATGCTTCATTCTTAAGAAAGGGAAGAAGTTGGACAAGTTCGAGACTAGGTCTGTCGATGGCATTTTCTTTGGTTACGCGTCTCATTCTAGAGCTTTTCGAGTGCTCAATCTTGAAACTAACCAAATCATGGAGACTTGCGAGGTTACCTTCGACGAGACACAGCCACGTAGTTCGCTTGTTTTTGAGTGTGCAAGTGATGAGGAACTTGGCGAGGAGATTTTCGAGGATGAGGTGGAGCAGCAAGGACAAGAGGAAGATGGTGGTGTGGCGCCTGCGGCTGAGCATGTACATACTACTTTGACTACGATCGAAGACGGGCCTTCTCCCACACCTACGACGACGTGCCGAGATCGTGAGGAAGCTACAGCTGAGGGGGAGGTGGCTTCGAGGCGAGAAGCTCCCCGATGAGTACAAGTGGATCATCCATCTTCAACGATCATCGAGAACATCAACAAATGTACTACACGGTCGAGGTTTCGAAACGACTCTCACTTTGCCCATGCTGCTTTTGTTGCTACTTTTGAGCCCAAAGACATTAGACAGGCGCTATCTGATCACAATTGGCTTAATTCTATGCATGAGGAGTTGGAGAATTTTGAGAGAAACCAAGTTTGGGAGTTAGTGGAGCCTCCACCGGGGTGTAAGCCGATTGGGACAAAATGGGTGTGGAAAAAATAAAAAGGGAGAGAAAGGTGAAGTAGTGAGAAACAAGTCGAGGCTGGTTGCTCAGGGTTACACACAAAAAGAGGGGATCGACTATGAGGAGACCTTTGCTCTCGTAGCCCGTTTGGAGGCGATTAGGATCCTTTTAGCCCTTTTCGTGGCTAAAGGGTTCAAATTGTACCAAATGGATGTGAAGAATGCTTTCCTGAATGGTGTTTTGGAGGAAGAAGTGTTCGTGAGGCAACCAACGGGGTTTGAGAGTGAGAAGTACCCCCACAAGGTGTACAAGTTGAGGAAGGCGCTGTATGGGCTGAAGCAGGTGCCTAGAGCTTGGTATGGTAGGTTGAGAGGGTTCCTGTGTGAGAAAGGCTTTGAGATGGAGAAGGTAGATCAGACCTTGTTTCTCCTCAGGCAGGGCAAAGAGATCCTAATTGTGCAGGTGTATGTGGATGATATTGTCTTTGGTGGCTCGTCTAACTCTTTGGTTGCAAGGTTTGCAGAAGACATGAGCAGGGAATTCGAGATGAGCATGATGGGCGAGTTGCAGTTCTTCCTCGGCCTCCAGATCAAGCAGTCGAAGGAAGGAACATTTGTACACCAAGCCAAGTACACCAAGGAAATTGTAAAGAAGTTTAAGATGGAGGACTCCAAGGCCATGACAACGCCGATGAGTACGACTACAGCCCTTGATGCGAACGAGGACGGTGAACACGTGGACCAGAAGGAGTACCGGAGCATGATCAGCTCCCTCCTGTACCTGACGGCGACGAGGCCGGACATCCAATTCTCGGTATGTCTGTGCGCTCGTTTTCAAGCGTCTCTAAGGACTTTGCATCAGCAAGCAGTCAAGCGCATCTTCAGGTATTTGCGATACACTCCTGACTTCGGCCTTTGGTACTCCGCATCTTCTTCTTTGGAGCTTCATGGATTTTCAGACGCGGATTTTGCCGGGTGTCGGTTGGATAGGAAGTCCACTTCTGGGACTTGCCAGTTCTTGGGTTCTTCTTTGGTGTCTTGGTCTTCCCGCAAACAATCGAGTGTTGCTCAATCTGCAACCGAAGCCGAATATGTTGCCGCAGCTAGTTGTTGCTCTTAGCTCCTTTGGATCACATACACCATGAGTGACTTTGGTGAGGAGTATACCCAGGTTCCACTTCTTTGTGATAGCACGAGTGCCATTAGTGTTGCTAAGAACCAGTGCTTCATTCCAAAACCAAGCATATAGAAGTGAGATACCATTTTCTGAGGGACAATGTTGAGAAAGGGAAAATCGCTTTGATCCATGTACCCACACAAAACCAACTAGAGGATATTTTCACCAAGCCCCTAGATCAAGCAACTTTCACTCATTTGCGGGGAGAACTTGGTGTGTGTTTAGTTTCTTGAGTTGGTGCGGGAGCTCCTTGTGTAGCATATGTATAGTTTCCTTGTGCATTTCTTGCATTTTGCATTGCATATGTAACATGATGTATAGGCATCTTTGTATCTTAGGTTGCATGCATTTTGTACCATATGCATTTGGTAGGGAAAGCTTCTCCTATATACATGGTTCACCATGATGTGCTATATATGATCTTGTGAGCTAGTTTGGTATGATATGGCTTAATTTGGCTTAGCTCTTGATGATCTTGATTTATATCCATGGTTTATAGCTATGCTTTTGAAAAATGTCACATGTATGCTCTCTTGTGAGAAAATGCCTTTATGTGATCATGACATGATTTAGTGGCATTTCTATGCTTAATTTGTGCTTGGATAGCTTATTTTGAGCATATGGGGCCAAAGGCTCATTTGTCATCATGAATGTTTAGCCCCCATGCTTTATCTTGTGGAGGGGCATAAGTTCCTTTTTGTCGCAAAGACATTTCATGTACCAAATATGAATCTGAAAATGAAATGTAATTTGCTTGGAAAATGTGCTCCCATGTCATATGTGCTTAATTTACTTGCTTTTGGGTGCTAAACCGTTGCATGTTGCTTACCAATGAGAAGTCTCATATATAGAAGTAAGCACATGGCTCGGTGGCTTTGACATGAATGAGGTGCTTGTGGGTGTTTATGATGATCTTATGCTTAGAATGGTTGTCCTAGCATGAAGTTTGTATGGCTTTGCCATTTTGATATGTTTTGCTCATGTTTATGACTTTGCTCATGAGAGAGTAAATTTTCGCAAAAATACTCAATTCTATCTTAGCTTTGCCCAATGGTTGTGAAACTTGGTGATCTTGTAGTTTATGTCCATACGAAGCTATAGAGTATCTAACTTGCTCATTTGGATATGTGTAGCATGCTATGTTGAATTTTGTCTATTTGAGAAGCTCTAAGTTGAATTTTTCCTAATTTTGGCTTGATTCATGCATTGTCAACAAGGGGGAGAAGTTTGTGCATGTTTTGGCTTACTAAATGCATTTAGAAGGTTTCTGAGTGGTTTTGAGCCATTTTTGGGCTCTTGCAGTTCCCAGGTGGCCATCGACCTGACCGGTGGAGGTCACCGGTCTGACCGGTGTAGGTCAGGACCTGTGCAGATGTTGGGCACCAGTCTGACCGGTGCAGGGGACCGGTCTGACCGGTCAGAGCTGAGCTGGTGCAGCTGCTCTGTTTTGTGAAGAGGTTTGCATGCATTCGTCCAGGGGGAGTTGCATTGGTTCAGGGGGAGCTTGCATGTGTGCAGGGGGAGCTCTTTGTGGTTTTCGAGCTTTGTTTTGGTGGTTTGTGCTCTTTGCTTGAGCTTGTTCTTGTCTCGGTTGTGTTGAGCCATTGCCCTTGCCTAAGGGGATCGAGACTTTCCTCTTTCAAGTGATCTTGCTCTTTGCCTTTGCTTGGCTTTCGATCGCTTGTTTGAGTTTCTTTTAGTTGTTTCTTTTCTTTTCCTTTTCTCTTTTGTTACCAAATGTGTGTGTTGTCAAAGCACTCATCAAGGGGGAGATTGACAGCTTGTGTGGTTCAAGGACCGGTGGATGGTCGCTTCCTGGTGTGATGAGTGATTGACAACGTTGTGCAGACTGACTCTTGGCTAAGTATTGCAGGTGCAGGTTGTGGCTTGACTGGTGTTGGTGCAGGTAAAGAACAAGCGCGAAAGGTCATTGCCGGGTAGGCCTCCAGGTGTGGAGAAGACAAGTAGGCTTGGTTTGAGGGACCCGGTGGCCAGCGGGGTCAAGTGCGGGCCACATGGTGGCAAGAACAGCAAGACGAAGTTGTGGACGGTTTCTTGGTTGAGCCTCAAAACCAAGGTCGAGCCGGGACTTCGTGGGAGCCGAGTCAGGAGTGGTGATTGGCAGAGGCTACACCGAGTTTGCGGGGCTTCCAGTGGATCACCAGAAAACCACTGGGTTCCTTGGTTGATCCACAAAGCCAAGACTGAAGACGAAGGTGCAGCAACATCAGGCCGGTCTGACCGGTGGGGTACACCGATCTAACCGGTGTGCGACGACAGCTTCCGGAGTCTTCGAAGCGGAGGACACGCATCGGGATCGCAAGGCTTGCGTCGAGACTAAGCAAGTTTGCGGTCGTCGGGCATCTGTCCGATGGTGCTACGAAGAAGTTTCCCGAAAGGCCCTTCGGGGGCGTGTATCTTAGTTTAATGTAATAGGGGTAGTTTCGTCTTTCGGTTGCCTCCATATAACCCAAGTGGTGAGAGGATGGCAGCCATCTCTTGGAACCCTAGCTCATTTGCTTTTGCTATTTTCCCTTCCTATTTTCCTTAGGATTTTTAGGACTAGCTTGAGAGCTTCATGGTGAGATCCTTAGAGAGGGATGGATGATCGGATGGCAAGCTGGACCTTGTGTGAACCTTCATGGTATGTATAGATGATTCGGCGTGGTTCCTCAAGGCTTGATTGTGTCCTTCCCGTTTTTCCCTTTTGGTGATTTTTGGAGCCTTTTCTTGGCGATTTTCTTGTGGCGGTTTCGGGGTTTTTCTCTTTGGGATTTGGTGGGGGTGTATGCATGAGCCCTTCATGGTTCTTTTCCTTGTGAGTGAAGGTGCTCGATTTTGGGGTTTTCTTAGGTTTCGGGAAAGTGGCGTTCTTGGTGGAAATCCTTCGAATCCTCTTGATTTAGCAAGTTTTGGTGGACCAAATCGTGGCTATGGAATGCCCATGAGGTACTCCTACTATCCCCAAAGTCTTGTGCGAATCCGTGGAGCGAATCGGGAGATCGGGATTTGGATTTGGAGGAGTTGACCCGCGGGTTGCTGTTCATCCCGAGCGCCCAGGCCCTGACCAGTCTGACCGGTGCCCTCCACCAGTCTGACTGGTGCAGACCCTAGTTGGGTTTTTGCTCGGGTGAACGTGCTGGTGAGTTCCCTAGTTCCTAAGGTTGCTGCTGTTTCAAGTTTGGTGTTGTTCGGAGCTCGGGAGGACGGATTCTTGGATTTGGGGTTTGCAGCCTAGGACCGGTCTAACCGGTGTGTTGTACTGGCCTGACCGGTGCAAGGGCTTTGCTGTGGAAATCATCAAGTCTTGCTCGGATGATCCGGCCTGGGGTCCAGGGTGACCCTATGCGTCTCTGGTGGGTGTCGGGTGATCCGGCAGTCTAGTCCGGGTGATCCGGCCAGGACCGGTCTGACCGGTGGTGGTGACCGGTCTGACCGGTGTGGTCTGTGTGCTGCTCGAGTTGCTTGTTCCGCTCGAGTTGCTTGTTCCGCTGCATTCTCGAGTAGGTTTAGGTGGTTGTTGGTTCCTAGGACCAGTAGCACTCCAGTGGCTACGTGGTCTTGGCCAACTTGGGTAGTTGAGTCGGAGAAGTGATTTGGCCAAGCCCTGTTCGACTTGTTGGAGAAGCCATCTCCTTCGAGAAGAATTTTTATCGGCTCCCATTCACTCCCCCCTCTCTGGTCGCCAGTTCGGTCCTTCACTTGCAATCATAGTGTTTTTGTGGTGTCGCAATCAAATTCGTTTTGACGCACCGAGAACCCGTGCGGAGTTGCAATTCGTCTGGTACAAGTCGCAACTGATAGGCTTATGAAGTTGTAATCAAAGTCTTTTTTTTAGCAGTTGCGACTGGTGCTAATTCAGAATTGCAACCGATGTGCATTGTGAGTTGCAATTTGTTTGAAAATGACAACAAGTGTCCAAAGTTGCACATCACCCATATTCACCCAGATTCATACCAATAGAACATCACCATATTCATTATTGTGTTTAACTTACACAGCAGTATAGAACAATATAAAATGGATAAATCACATTCGATCCACACAGATTCACCAGTTGCGACTGGTGTGAATTCAGACTTGCAACCGACGCGTAGTGTGAGTTGCAAATTGCATGCCCAAAGTTGCACATCACCCATATTCACCCAGATTCATACCAATAGAACATCACCATATTCATTATTTTGTCTAACTTACACAGCAGTATAGAACAATATAAAATGGATAAATTACACTTGATTCACTCAGATTCAGCAGTTGCAACTGGTGTGAATTCAGACTTGCAACCGACGCGTAGTGCGAGTTGCAACTCGCATGAACATCACTCAGATTCATAGTCGTCCAGATCAGCGTTGTCCCTGTAATCAACATGGCACACCGTCGCCCTCCTGATTCTTGCAATCACTCTGTGTGCTAACGACTCCTCAGCAGCCATAGTGCAATCAGATTGTTGTGTTTCATCCCCTTCACTTTGCCCTTCTTCCTTATCCCCATCTTGTCCCTTTTTTATCCTTGGGCAGCCTCTCTTTCTTGGACTCCAACCTTCAGTTTTTGCACCTCTTTTTTTGACTTTGCTCTCTGCTACTCTGCTCCTGTTTGGGTTCTGAGGGCATGTTGTGCTATAGTGCCCCCTAACATGGCAAGTCTGGCACTCTCTTTTGCCCTGACCTCCATTGTATGTGCTGTACGGATTAGTAGGCCCCTTTTTAGCAGATTTTGCCTCGTTGGCAGACTTTCTACCTTTTGTGGTCGACACAGGTGGTTCAGTCAAGGCTACACCAGTGAGGAAGTTTGCAGAACCAGGGTTCAAGCTCGATTCTGGTGGTGTAGGGTCACTGGGATTCACAACAGGTTCGATATTGTTTTCAGCACTTTCTTGCGTTGGTGCAACAGGAACAATATCCCTCCCTCTATCTGCATCTTCATGCAAATCACCACTTGCCCTTTCACTAGAACCACTCTCTGCTGTTCGTAGAAGCTCAATCCCAGGAGTTATCATTTCGATGTGCCTGACAGTCTCAGCGTAAGCACGACCAGACTTGCTTCCTGTTCTACCCAGGCGCATTAACTTAGGCAGCAGCTTCGACAGCCGTGACTGTTCCGTGTCACAATGACCTCCAACCCGCATATCGTGCCGGTCCCATGACACCACAGATCTTGCATTACATGTGTATCATTTGAGGATGTACCTATCTGGTATGTCCTGCACTTGCAGGTGTGTGAACGCCTTGATAATGTGCATGCAAAATAGCCCTGCAATTTTTTTATATTGTCAAACACAGAGGGAGATAAATGTGTAATTTTTTGTATTCGAAACGAGGTTTGCATTTTCAGCTAACCAGTGTGCTCCCATTGCATGCATTCGCATTTATATACGCCTGCTGCTTTGTCAGCTAGTACCTTGAAGGCGTGTTGTGCCCAACAAAAGGCCCCAGTGCCTTTTTCATGCTTCACCAAGTAACCACACTCCACTCCTGGATCAGGCTTTATCACAAAAGTTGTGATGTTAGCATATTTCCTCTTGTATTCATTATACACAGCCCTCGTGTATACCCTGTTGAGCTGCTCATCAAATCGCGACTTGCATGCCCTGACAACCTCGGCCTGCACATAAAAATTTTAATTTTTGGTTTCATAATTATAGGTTGCAATCACACACCTACCATGTTGCAATCACATATAACCAGTGGTTGCAAACAGACATAGGTTCATTCACTAGTTGCAATCAGATATATTTTTATTTTGCAGATGCAAGCACACACTGACTAGGTTGCAATCACAAACTAACAGGTTTTGCAATAACAAACTAACAGAAATTTTAATTTTTGGTTTCATAATTATAGGTTGCAATCACACACCTACCATGTTGCAATCACATATAACCAGTGGTTGCAAACAGACACAGGTTCATTCACTAGTTGCAATCAGATATATTTTTATTTTGCAGACGCAAGCACACACTGACTAGGTTGCAATCACAAAGAAACTAGGTTGCAATCACAAACTAACAGGTTTTGCAATCACAAACTAACAGAAATTTTAATTTTTGGTTTCATAATTATAGGTTGCAATCACACACCTACCATGTTGCAATCACATATAACCAGTGGTTGCAAACAGACACAGGTTCATTCACTAGTTGCAATCAGATATATTTTTATTTTGCAGACGCAAGCACACACTGACTAGGTTGCAATCACAAAGAAACCAGGTTGCAATCACAAACTAACAGGTTTTGCAATCACAAACTAACAGGTTTGTTTGACAGACAGTTGTAAATCATATGGCATAGCAGCAGGGTTGCAATCACACATTCCCCGCATTGCAAACAAACCATAAGGGCTCCTTTGGGAGCGATGGGTGGCTAACCCAGGGTAGATATGCCCCGGAGGGGGATTTTTTTGGAAATCCCTTTCCCGTCATTTTCCAGGGTAGTTAACCCCTGTCTTATGCGGCCGTTTGGGAATAAGGGAGAGGAATCCCCACGTCTGAATACAGAACACGTTTGGGAGTGGAGGTGGTCTAAAAATAACCCATTTCAAAACATGTCTCACAGAAAATACAAATGTCATCCAAAATTAATACAGGTGTCCATCATTGTGATCACCCATACATTCGCATGGGCAGCGACAAATACAGTTGCCATCCTCACTTCTTAAGTTTCAGAACTCATCGCACAGCAAAAATAACGATTATATTCACTTGGACTTTGCATCCAAGACAACACATAATTAAAATAATACAATCTATCAGTTCAGTTCCAACTTCTAATTTAGGCACCGACTCAAAACTTCGTTTCAGTTTACTATGCCATAAATGGCGTGACAAAAAAAAATAGCAACAATGCAGATCTGAAACATGATGACAAAACCATGGACAGTTGAGTCCCTCAAAAATCCCCTGTTGTTGTTGTGCTCCAATACGACATCTACAATTTACTGTGTCATTATGCCACCTGCTTGTAATATCAGTTGAAACACCAGATTGTAAACATTTTATCTCATGAACAATGAAAGCGAAAGATCAAGCAACAAAGAGACATGGATAACTAACTATGCTAATCTGACATGAATCACACATCACACTTCTGAAATATTACTGCAGCTCTAATATTTCTCCATGTAATATTTGCAGTGCTAACATGACCAATAACAGATTTCTATGGAAAGCCTAGAACTAGCTTGCAGCCATGCAGGCAATATATGGGAAACAGACAAACAGTAACACTCAGAACATAGATTAACCCTTAGCTTTTACTGTACCAAGTTTGTAAAATCAGTGCCACCAGGGGAAACTACTGCTAAGTGCTAACAAAGAATAGGTTATCAGCAATGTGCTGATCTCTAATAACTTTACTGACAAAAAAAAGAGTTTAGCTCCCTCCGGGGAACACATGCCATGTTCTAGGAAAGCAATTACAAAGAGGTTATGATATAGTTAGACACTTAAACTAGTGTGACATATCAATAGTCTATGAAAATAGATTCCTCAAAAGTTAAATGGATGTTATATTCATAACGACAGCAAGACGTATGCATTGACATCATTTCATTTAAGTTATAGTTAGCAATTACTATAATGCATTCATCGACAGGTGATAGGTAAATGTCCATTAAGCTAATCAGTTAGCACTAACACTTTCCCATGCAGGTGCAGGAGAAAAAAATTATTGAGGGCACTCAATGCTGGATGAACTGAACCATTACAATGTACTCCACGCATTACAAAGAGTAAAAATGCTTCAAAAATGAAAATTGTTTATCTAGAAGAAACAATAATTCAACAATGTCTCAAGCCATGTGTCTCATGATTTGTAACCAATTCACTATCAAGCAAGAACTAATAGTCTAATATTAGTTTGGCTAGGTTTCACAGGTGTAGCTTTGGATGAAAAAATATTGAAAAAGATACAGTAGTACCGATGCCTACTAGTATGCTGTAGCATAAAAGACTCAGTGTGATCATTATTATTCTGAAAGATTGATGCATCAGCTACGTTATCCCAAAGATTCATTCAATAGGGATCCAATAATGTCAGTGCATCCATTCAACATGATGAAGTCACTGAATACAATCACCGTACAAATCCTAGGCAATATGCGACCATGAGGCATGAGCAGCACAAATCCTAGGCAAGAGTCTGCGAAGAGGAAAGGGGAATACTCACAAATCCAAGAAGGTGGATGCACCGTGGAGGATCCGGAATGCAGAAGAGGCAGCAAAGGTGGTGGTGCTGTAGATCTAGATTGCAGAGGAGGCAGACGAGGCACCGGGGACGGAGGCAGCGGCAGCTCCTTGACCAAGGGCGGCGGCGGCGACTCCTTGACCGGGGACGGCGTGGACGGTGGTGGAGCGCCGACGCTTGGTTGGGGAGACGGTGTGGTGGAACGGACGGCGACACGACGTGGTGGAGCGGCGCGTTGCTTCCGTCACGAGGAGACGGGGTGGCGTCGTCCGGACCCAGGAGGTGGGGTGCGGACACCCAGGGAAAGCCAGCGGATAGGGACGGACGGACCCGTGGTTTTGGACTCCCAAACGCCAGGATGATTTGGCCCGGGGCCGAAATCAACGAGGGGGGCCGACCCAGGGAGATCGAGGGGATCCCTCCGGGATTTTGGATTACCAAATGGGGCCTAAACAAGTTGCAAACCATGGGGGGGAGTAACTGCAGAATACCTGTGAGTATTGCGACTCCCCAGCATCCATGTGGTCCGTGTGCTGAATCGAGTCAAGCACCCTCTTTGCAAACATATGTAAGGTTGTCACATTACCAACATATCCATCTTTCAATACTCTGTTTTGGCTTTCAGATCTCTGGGTTGAAGTCATTCTCCCACAGTACATGCCCTTGAAATATGCTGCAATCCATCTTTTCCTTTTTTGCCACAACGCTACAATCGCTGGGTGTTCTGCGATGCCGCATTCATCCACTAGCTTCTGCCATTCCACCTCAAACTGTGTAGGACCCAGAGGATAATTTATCAGAGACTCCAGCCTCTCCTTCAGATTTTTGTCCTTGTGCAACTTGTACAACTCCTCGAGTTCATAATCCCATATCCTTATTATGTGCCACCGGCAATTTCTGTGTTGTGATTTGTCAAACACAATTTTTATTGCCTCCCTCATTATTGGATCTTCATCTGTGGAAACATCAAAAATTAAAATCAACAAAATAAAATTTGTAAACTTAATGTTGCAATTCATAACAGATACTGGTTGCAACCAAACAGAGATGAATGTTGCAAATGGACAAATAGTTTGCAAGCAATGAAAACAACATGAGATTTTTGCAGGTTGCAACCACACTACATACTCTAGTTGCAATTGACAGCAATCAATGTTTGCAACATGATCAACAGATCATTTTTTCCAAAAAGCAAAAGTGATTTTCTCCAAAAATGTAGCTGTGAGAATCACGAAAGGCTGTCGGTCGCCCATGCAGCTTATGAATGACTCGAAGAGCCACTTGAAAGTGTCAGTTGTCTCATCCCGAAGAAGCACTTGCCCAAACGACACATTTTTCAGATTGTTACTGCATCCGACAAACATCGCTAGCGGCATTTTCTTGCTGTTGGTTTTGTGGGTAGTGTCAAAAGTGATGACATCCCCAAAATCCACGTATTCCGCTCGCTGACTTGCATGGCTCCAAAATATGCTTCGAAGCACCTTCGTCTTTGGGTAAAAATCCACATCCCAGTAAAAGTATTCATTCTGTTCCTTGCACTCCCTGAAAAATTGGAACAGCTTCTCCATGTCACCATCCTTGTCCTCCCTCGTCTGCTCAGCTTTCCTGTACCACAAGAAAAAACAATTAAATTTGCTGGCCTCATCACACAATCTTCGCTGAAGCTACACCAGGAGCAATGACCTACATGTTTTGGATATCTTTCTCAGTGAATGGCTAGTTTTGACAGCCTCCAAATAGTTCTGACATCACATTCATTGCAACTTGATTTGGCACGCCACTCCTCGACATGATTGCAAATAAGTCATCCATCACTGCCTCCCTCTGTTTATGAGCATGCATATACCTAACCATCCTTGTTGACGGCTGAAGGCTGTGATTGTGTGCTTCCTCAATGTGGTCAAAGTACCAAATTTTGCGTTTTTTTGTCCACCTTCACTTTAACATACGCCGGCATCCAATTCTTTTTGACGTTTTATCAGTCAGTGGCTCCTCATTCTCTTTTCCTAGTTTCACAAACCCCTCACGGTTGCAAACCCAGTGCTTCGTTTCTTTACTGGTCCTCTTCGTTCACACACTGAATCCAGACAGCTTTGCATAATCAAGGTAAAACTGGTACGCTGCTTCCATTGAATCAAACTCTTGCCGCACCCTTAGGACAAACACATCAAATATGCTCGCATCCTGCAGGAACAAAATAATTAACCATGAGTTTGCAATCGCAGCATAAAAAACAGTTTTCAAGTTGCAACCGACATGGACCCCAGTGTGTAATCAACAGCAAACAAAGTTGCAACTGGAACAACAGGCATTTTTTTCAGGTGGTGGTTGCAATCAAAAAGGAAGCAACATTGCAAACTAGTACAACAAAAACAATTTTCAGCTTACAGAGAATGTAGTTGCAATCACACGAAACCTAACTTGCAAACGACAATCTGTCAACATAGACTCAATGTTGCAATCAAACATCAGACCATTGCTGCAGCCAATAACAACCAGAGTTGCAGGTATTTTTTCTAACCACTACGAAAGTTGTAACCAACAGGCACTACAGGTTGCAACCAACAGGCACTACAGGTTGTAATGGACCATAAAATGAACATTGCAAACCGACGAGCAAAAAACAGAGGTACAATCAACAGGCACCCCAGGTTGCAATCAACAAGCAACGAACCTTGCAAACCGCTACCCAACATTACGCAGTGGCAACCGAGGAGCAAAATACAGAGGAGGTGCAATCAACAAGCATCCAAATTTGCAAGCAACAAATAACGAACGTTGCAAACTGAAAACCCCAACGACAATCGAGGAGCAAAAACCCCATCTAGGTTGTTCTTACCGGAAGGAACAGCTGGGTTGTATCAGGAGTGACCAGCGATCCGGGTAGAATTGAAGGCGGCGGCGTCAGCAACGTCGTGTGATGCAAGGGATCACCTGATGCGCCGCGCACCCCCGCCCCCGCTACCGGCGTGATAGGAGGCTGTGCTGCAGGCGGAGCTGCCGCAGATCCTCCCGGCGGCGGAGACGATGATATCGGTTCAGCAGCACCCGTTGCAACAAGCGCTACCTGGCTCCACACCTCGGTATACCCTGCTGGGAGAGGCGATTTGATGCGCGGCAGCGGCGGCGGGGCCATGGTTCCCGGCGAGGAAGGTCGAGGTGATTCAAGGTGCGGCAGCAATGGCGGGGCCATGGATCTGCGAGTAGAGGATCGGAGGAAGGCGTCGATGAGGGGATGGAATGTCAGAGACGGGAAAGGAAGCCTGACTTCGCAGGATTACTTGCGGGAGAGGAAAGCACGTGGGGGGAGGGGGGCATCCGGTTATTATTGGGAGGCGTGCTCGGGACGGTTTGTTGGGACGGGATAATTTGGGGGTCTGTGCCGTCGCGAACTAAAATGCACCCAGGTGCATTTTAGTGTCGTCGTGTGTCTATATATATATATATATATATATATATATATATATATATATATATATATATATATATATATATATATATATATATATATATATATATATATATACCCTTATGTACTATACTACACCCCAGGTGTAGAATAAGATTCTACACCTAGGCAACCGGACATCCAAACCGACCCGACCAGCCCACCTGCCGCGCCCGTTCCCCCTAACCGACGCCCGACCCACCCATCCTCAATCCCCCGATTCCACCCTTTTCCCCATCGCTTCTGGGTGCCGGAGGTGGCGATTCGCGAGCGGAGGTGAATCCTCCTACGGGCGGCCTGCGGTGAGCGGCAGAGCTCCGTGGCCTACGGCCTCGCGGGTTCCCTCGGCGGGGCGGCGTCCACGGGAGCTCCATGTGGCGAACAGCAACCCGGCAGGCACCCTCGGCGGCGGCGGCCCCGTGGACTCCCTCGGCGGCGGCGGCCATGGGAGCTCCCTCTGGCGGCCTGCAATCTCGCGGGTTCCCTCGGCGGGACAGCTTCCACTGGAGCGCCATCCGGCGAACGGTGGCCCCGCAGGCACCCTCGGAGGGCGGCGGCCAGATGGCCTCCCTCCGGCGAGCGGCGGACCCGTTGGCTCCCTAGGCGGCGGCGGCGGCCACGATAGCTCCCTACGACAGCCTGCAGTTCCGTGGGCTCCCGCCGGCGGCCTGCAGTCCCGAGGGCTCCCTCCAAAGCATTTGCTTTCAGTAATCATTAATCGTGGGGGATAGCTCGAACTGCCGACATGGATCGCTGGAATGGAATAACATGTGTGTTCTGTTCTTGCTCCTCGGATCAGTCAGACTAGAGAATTGATATTCGCTCATCTCATCCCAGATGGCCGCAAGGTGTCTGTGGAAATGCTTCTCAAGTCGATTGGTTGCTCCCAGCTTGTCAAGCAAATTGGACAAGGACGGCTGCAGGCGACACATTTTCCAGGCGCCATGCTCAAATTGGAGGATGCAGTCAAGGACCGACAAGACAGACCATGCTATGAGCAATGTCATGCCCAAATGCTCAACATCTGGGATAGTCTTTGCATTTTTGCAACCTGATGCAGCATCTGCAGGGCTTCCTAAGGGCGGGTTACAAGTGTTGAGCTTTTCCCTTTCAATAATCATCAATCATGTGTTGATATTTGTAATTTTAGAAACTCGATGATTCAGTAATCATGTAACCATTCCTTGTTTTGTATTTCAGTAATACTCCAAGCGTAACCTCTCTGAGATATTCTGAGATATTTGGTATTTTAATAATCAACCGATGTCAGTAATTTTAGTAATCTTGCTATTGGTAATTTAGTGATTCACTTGATTCAGTGATGTTGTAACCATTCATTATTTGAGTCTCAGTAATCGCTACAAGCATATCCTATCGTTGACATATTCAGAATTTCAGTAATCAACCAATATCAGTAATTTAGTATCATGTATCAATATTGGTAATTTAATAATTCGTTGATTCAATAATTCTATAACCATTTTTATTGTTTGATGTTTCAGTAATCCACAGTAACCAACATCATGGTATACTCAGTAATATAGCAATATATGCTCAGTAATGTATACTCAGTAATGCTTGCTTAGTAATATATGCTTAGTAATATATATTCAGTAATACATCAACATGTGTTCAGTAATATATACTCTGTAATACATCAACATGTGTTCACTCAGTAACACATCAACATGTGTTCACTCAGTAACACATCAACATGTGTTTAGTAATATATCACCGACAATAATTCAAATACTTCACCACCCCATTAACTCAGTGATCACAAGCATATCTACAATGGGATGTGTGCTGGGCAATCATCACTTCTGGAGTACTCAACAAAGCCAAGGCACCACTGTAGTACTTTCACAGTTATTCTTCTTCAGTAATTGAACTTCCTTCATGCAATACTAAATCTCATTTTGAGGTTTTGGTAATTCCTTTTCTGCAGTAAATGATAAAGAAAAAGAGCAACTAGTCAAATAACATCACTGGAATACTGTGCAAGTACACGCACGTCATCATTGAACAAGTGGGGTAATATATCTTCAGTAATTTCTGGGAAGGCAAAACAAAATGAGCCACAAGGTTGTGCATCATCGCCGAACAAGGCAGACCACACACATGACACAACATCGATGAATTTTACCAAGCACCACTCTAATTCGCTAATAACAGAGTTCAGTAATTTCCGACATTTTCTTAGCACAGTTTATGAGCTCATTAATCCATCTTATGCACATCGATAGTATCAGTAATTATTTGAGTTTGAGTAATTGCTACAAGCATATCCTATCTATGACATATTCAGAATTACAGTAATCAACCTATATCAGTAATTTAATAATCATATATCAATGTTGGTAATTCAATCATTCATTAATGTTGTAGCAATTCATTATTTGAGTTTCAGTAATCGCTACAAGCATATCTTGATCTCCTATCTTTGACATATTTAGAATTTCAGTAATCAACCAATACCAGTAATTTAATAATCACTGATTCAGTAATCCTATAACCATTTATTGTTTGATATTTCAATCCACATATCAGTAGTAATTCAGTAATCCATAGTATTTTGAGTAACCAACATGAGTCAGATGGAAGTTTCACATGCCACAACGATTTGTGGATTTATAACAGTGGGATTTGAAGCACACTACTAATAAGATGGAGGAGAGGAATTCTGTCGAACATAGAACTAGCTGATGAACCATGCAAAGGAAACACACAGACAATTGTATAAGGATTTTCACAAAATCACCTGGCTGGGAGATAGCTCAATTGAAATAGATTTTTCTAGAGATGGGGCGGATGGAGCTCCTGCATAATCTCGCGCCTCGATGCTCCACTGCAGAATTTGGTTAACCTGTCCCATGCTCCACAGTACTGCAGATCCACTGCACAAAAAAAAGAAGCTCAGTTACGAATCGATTTGGTGGGCTTGGAGCTCCAGCTCGATGCTCAACCCCTGCTGCAAGCAGTGCGCACATGCCTGCGCGACGCTCGTGCTGCCCACTGCACCCGCCGGCCTGCCGCTCTCAACGCCGCCACTGCAGCTCGCCGCTACTGCTCTCGCACCCTGGCTCGCGCGTGCGCCGCCACATGCCTCTCTCTGCCCCGGGTAGCGCTCGCGCAGGGGATGGAAGGCATCGGGGAGGGGGCCGACCGGAGAGGAAGGCGGGGGACTCGATCTGGATTGAATCGGGGTGCGCACGGTAATGGAAAGTCGGGGATTGGGCACTCGATCTGGAAGGCCGGAGGAGGAAGCGACTACTGGAGGAAGGCCACCGGCGGAGGGAGGGCACGCCGCCGGAGACGTCTCGCGCTCGCGTGGACTCGCGGTGGGTGGATGCGGTCGGGAGGAAGGGAAGGCTCGGTTGGATCCGCGGGCGCGAGCTGGTTGGGTTGAACCCGGTTGGTTGATGTTGGACCAGTGGGTGTAGAATCTATTCTACACGGTGTAGAATAGCACTGCCGTGTGTATACGGCGAGGCTAAAATGTAATAAGGTGCATTCTGTACAGCAAATGCACAGACCCCGCAGTTGAAACCAATTGCAACAGCTGGACTAGACTAATTGCAACTATCTCACCATACTAATTGCAACTCGTCGGAAAAATATTTGTACAACAAATGCACAGACTCTCGTGGATAGAATTGGATACAATTGGACGACTGCACCAATCGCAACTAGACGGACCAGTTTCAATTGGATGCAGACCATTGCAATCGGACCAACTAGTTGCAACTAGGTGCTAAAGCTGTGTGTAAACCAATTGCAACCGCGAGACTAGACAAATTACAACTATGATACTGTACTATTTGCAACTCGACGGAACTAATTGTAACAGTTCAAACCCGTTGCAACTTCCAACTGAATACGAACCAATTACCACTAGACTAGACCCAGTTGCAACCCAACGCGAACCATTTGCAACTAGAGTCGGTCTAGTTGCAATTGAGCAAGAATCAATTGAAATCAGAGTAGGTGCATTCTCTATACAAAATGCACCCAGGTGCATTATAGCAAAACACTATATATATATATAGGCAGCGCTATTCCGTACCCAGGGTATGGAATATTATTCCATACCCGAGCCTCCCGCGCGCGCCCGACGTTCCGTCGCCCGAACCAGCCCCGCGTCCCACGTCTGGATTTTTCCCCTGCACGCCCGGACCTGCGTCTGGTTTTTCCACGTGCCGCCCGGGTCCTGCGCAAACTGCAAGCGTTCTAGTTTTTTTTTTCTTTTCCTTGGACTCTGCGTGCGTCACTGGTGCGGTGTGTGCTGAACGTGGCAAGGCTGGGGCAAATGTCCAGCTATGGTGGGCCCACTATGTAACGTGGTTTTGTTATTTAAAAAATAGCTCTGTTAGGTGACCTTAGTTCTCTTATTTTTTTTGTATTTTAATCTGATAATTTCGTATTTGACTGTATATTTACAATCCTAGATTTTGCTGCAAGATAAGTCTCCGTACTGCAGAGAATGGTTATATTTTTATTATAGATTGAAAATCAATTAATCGTGCCATTATGTGGCAATCCATCACACCAAATGTGTGTTTACGTTGGAGGCTTGAAATTATTTATCTATGTTTAAGAAAGAAGTGACCAAACCATTTTAAAAGTGTCAGATTACAAACACTATTATCTATGTAGCCGTAATAGTTAATACTAAAAACATATGGTATATGACTCGTATTCATATCCTGTTGCTAGGACAGCAAATAGACAATTGTACAAAAGGTAGTGGCACTAGAATATTTTCAGTCAGGCCATGCAATTAAGGATTACAAAGTGACTAGTAAATATAATTTATTCACTATCTGCTTCAAGAACAATGTTTGTCTGTTGTGGCCAAAAAAAAGAAGAAAGAAACAAGATTGTACAGTGCAGCAAAAAATAAAATTGCAGCTGCATCTGAGGTTACTACGTAGGGTGAAAATAAAGATCCATCCTCACAGTTTCCTCTGAGCCCAAACATCTTATCATAGATCGACCTGAATACTTGGTTGCCTGAAAAGCTAACGATGTTGGAGTTTTTGTGTCTTCATCTAGGTTTGGACGTCGCACCTGCAGCTCACTTGGTTGTCCCTGCCGTTGCAGCTGCACAAGGAGGTTCCGTCCAGACCTGCACAAAGATCCAAGCAAAATTGACGTCATTCCTTATGACGGAAAAGCATCAAGATTTAGGTTTGTTATACACAGGAAGGATAGTTAGTTTACATTCATGGGGATGGAAGCAAGCTAAGGGAAATGGCAGGATATCTGACCAAAAAAGGTCCTTTCTGGCATTGCAACAATCATGTTGGAAAGTATAAAAACCACATAAAAATTTAGTAACGAACTTGTTCTTTCCATATATCAGTTCAGGTATACCCCACTAGCAATCATCCTGAAACAAGACTGGAGACGCAAGCAACCCAAATCTACATCTGGAGAAACAAGGAGCTCTATGTTAAAATTCCTTACTTTCAGATATACAGAGGTGCATTTTGAGAAAGAAAAAACAATACAAGTTGTCCAAGTAGCATCACAGAGATACAGAGCTACCTTCTAAAAAATTGCCATCTAAAAGCATAATGAAAAATGCTACCTTCTAGTTTAGCACTACAGCTAACTGGATTAGTTACAGCTTGTGATTTAATCATCGATGCACGCAATTTAATTTTAAATCAATCTGTAAAAAACATCTCATAGTTTCTTGAACCAGCCAAGCAGAGGCAACCAATACTAGCGCATTTGCTCAAACACAGTGTGCACATCAGCAGCACCGATAGGTTATTAGTCTAAAATACACACAAAAGGCAAGAAATTAGGCTTGGGAATCAGCTAACCTATCAATATGTTTCCATACATTGAATATCAATTCGTTTCAGAAACATTGTCATGGGGTTGCTTAATTTTGTGTTCCTTTCATCCACACATGTCAGCCATGATACCCACATCATATCCAATGAGTAGTTAATTAATTAGTTACCTGGATCCAAGTGTTCCTGCGAACTGTTGCCACAGCAATTACTACTCCTGCTTGCTCGCCATCCTGGTACATCAAAGTTCCAAATTCAGTGGAGCATCTCTGAAACAAATTCAGAAACAAGAACTCATATTTGAAATTTAGTGGAGCTGTGTCAGGTCTACCCAGATCCTTGTGCCCATCTAAATTGATTACACGTCAAACCAACGCATTTGACACAAAACACCGTATCCATCTCATTATTTAGAAATATGAGAAAAATAAGGGCACTTGTAAAGATTAATGAGCTTAAAAAGCTCAAAACTATACATAAATTTGTCAGAAAAGGATAATCCCTAAGGTTTCTCAGCTAGTTCAGAAAATGGGTATGTTTGCATTCGTAAGAGACAATCCTAGAAGGCATACATACACCGGCAACATGGAAGAAGCAGCATATAGGTACCAGTGCACCACATAAAGATTTCAACCAACTCTACTCTGACTCAGGAAGCATATCTTCTGATTATTAGCTCTAATAATAGAAAACAATTAGCAATCCTCAATACGCCTCACATGGCACAGTAGTGTTTCAAACTAGAGTTTTAATTTTGCTTTGTTACATAATGGCGAGGCAGCAAGGTTCCAAGATGAATATACTAAATGTCATCTGATGCATGAGGCCGAGTTCGCCGTGCATCACAAGAACATGGATACACGATCACATAACAGATCAATTAATTTGAAGCACCATGCCTACTGGAAAGAAGTATATATGACTACATAAGCTACTCCATTTGTCATAAACAAATTTAAGGGTATATGAGGATTACGAATTTGTCAGTATGACTTTCAGTAGAAACTAGCAACATGGAAATAAATATAAAAACAGGAATCAATTTCAACAAACAAAACTTCTCCAAGTAAAAGGATCAATTATATACAGGTATATACAGTCACGAGCAAATTCACGATTATGAAAGAATTTTTCTTATCAGCAGCATGTGGCTGGTGATGCCCTTGACAGTGGGGTGGTGAATTAGGCGGATGGCAGCAAAATAGAAACTTGTGCCTGCAACAACCAAGCGCCGGCGGGCTAATTGTTGACCCTCAAACTCTGCTTATCAAACACGTGAGGAACCATAATTATTATTATGAAACAGAAAATGTGAGGAACAGAGATGAAATTAACATACTCTACATAATGATGTTAACCGGAGCTCACCTAATGCAAAATTTAATGTTTATGTCCAAATGCGTGCATGGCATACCTTGCAGAGAGGTTCGAGTCGACTTGGAGCTGGAGGAGCCGGAGACCGAGGGCGACGAAACGGTTGAGCAGGGGCCGATGGAGTCGAGCTCGAGGAGCCGGAGGTCGGTGACGACGAACTGGATGCGAGTTCATGCCCCGTCCTGAAAAAATAGGACATTTGCAATGGCAGTCCACATTTAAAAATAAGCATCTGACAAATATAGAAATGGTCTTGCAGCAGGCAAGGTGGCATGTATTGGATAATGAAATTTCAGAATACATAAGCATGCATATGAACCAAAAAAAGTTTGTGATCTGGATTTATGGGCGCACCAATTTGTAACACAATCAGTTGTACTAAGCATACCATTAAATGTAACAATCAAATTATGCCTAAAGTTTGGATAGGTCAATTTTAAGAAGAGATACTGACAGAATTTCAGGAAACAGCAAAAGGTAGTAGTTCAGTAAGAAACCATGATATTAACACCCGGATCAAGCATTTATTGCATAACTTGAAACTAGTAATAAAAAATATAAATGCCAGCAGGAGCATGTACAAAATGGTGACTGTTGGGAACCTACTGAACCAGCAGGATCAAGTTCGTTTCAAAAGAAAATGGTCCTGGAGTTCAGTGAACGCCATTCAACACCTGGACAGAAGGTGCTTAGGCCGTAATTTGGGTTGGAGCTGGCAGAGGTTGCAGGCTTCACAGTACATTGTGGCACGTCTGCTCATTGCCCCATCTCATGGAATGGGAATGGGCGTCGACAACAGGTTCGATTCAGTCATCTCACCAGATCAGGGAGTTAAACAGCTGCCGATTGGGAAAAAATCTCAAGTTCTCAACCGATTGGTATGACATTTGTTGGAAAAAATCGCAGTCACATGCAGATTTAATTAGAGGTTGTACAGACAGAAACTGTAAAACAATATGATACAAAAGTTTGAATGGGCAAGGAGTAACAAAAATACAAGAACTGTGTTTATGGATTCCTAGGACAGTAGCATGTATGGCTTGATTATTTGTCGAAACCTACTACATGGCAGCAAAGGATTGAACATACTAATTAAACTAAATAGTTAATTAGTTACAACTAGTAATCACGAAAAAACCCAATTAATAGCAAGGAGAAAGCAGTTTGTAAAACACATCTCATGGAAGAACAAACCAAATGAATGGGAGCTAATGAACAGTCTTCCGATCATGGGATACCAAATCAAAGCCCTACGAAAATGGAAGTTTCACAAGAAGATGAACCTAGCATTCAGCGCCTATTTAGAGGGTGATCTAGAGGCTGTGTCAGAATCAGCAGAGGTCACGGGATTCACAGAACATTGCTTGCCGTTTGCTTAACACCTCCAGCTAGTTGGTAAGAGTAGGCGTCAGCAGCAGCCAGCAGGATTGATCTTGTCATCCTTGACAAAAAAAATTCACGGAATAAATAGCCACCACCAACCAAGTCATACCAACAATTGTACTTCCCAACTTCAAGTCATGGAGTATCATGAATAAATGAAAAAATAAGTATAGCGGAACAGAAAGCACTACCAAGTGGCAGCCAATCTAATTGCAATCAGAAAGCAACATTAAAGTCACCGGATAATCAACTCCTCAGGAAAAAAACACTAATGAGGTGTTGCATCGTGCCATATATGTGGAATCACTATTTCCTTTCCATCATAACCGATGTGGTCCCAAAAGGTATTGGAAAATCACACAGCCTGAACTGCAATACCCAAAATTAAAGTCATGAACTTCTCAGTCATTACTAGGGTCATTACATGGATACTGAAATAACCAGACGCCTTACAGAGGAAAAAAGGAGGCTAACTAGTAATTTGATTCAGCACTTATTGATAGCAGAGAAAGTGGATATGTGATTGAGGGAATTAGAGGATGGATGGAAAAATCAGAGGAACTGAATGATTTGGAACACAGTATTTGCTATTTGCTGAGGTAAAGGGCAGCTAATTGGAACATCTTGGTCAATGTATTAGACCGAGCTGCAATGGAGAGGGACAGGGGAAAGCTAGAAAGGTCATGAATAGTTCAGAGATCTCACCCGATGAACCTGCATGACGGAGCACCGCCGGCACTAGACTAGGAGGACTAGGGGATCGAAGAACGCAAGCGACCTGGGGGAGCTCCTCCGGACGGCGGACGCTACCAGACCTGCACAGGAACAGAGCAAGACGCGCAAGCTGGAGCCGTGGTGCCACTGCCAGAAGGAGGCCTAGCCATCCACCACTCGCTGTCGCGCCACCACCCAGAGGTACTCCGGAACGGAGCAGGAAGAGGGCCGATGAGCGACGGTTGCGGTGGATCTGGCAGAACGAGCTCCTGCAGGCAGCCGTCGTGCTGGATCCACAAGCAGGCCACCGGGCAGCTCATGCTGGCTTCGTTCCGGCGGTAGGCCGACGGGGAGGAGCTGTCCAAAGTCCAGAGTTGTAGGAGGCGGAGGCCGGTGGCGAGGAGACGCGCATTCGTCCCCGATCCGAGTAGGGAGACGCAGCGGCGGTCGTGTGGACGGGGCGGCGACGACAGAAGGGGGCCACGGGCGCAAAGCAGCGGCGATCTGGGGCAGCAGAAGAACGGGGGCGCGCGCTGGTGGGGTCTGGAGCCGGGGTCAAATGCGGGCGGGGCGACGGGGTAGCAGGCAAGCGGGGCTCGGGGGGCGGATCGGAATCACCGGTGCGGCACTCGGGAGGCGTGTGGGCGACGGCGGAACGAAACAGAATGGGGAGGAGGAGAAAACTACCGCGGGACGTGGGGTTATCGTGAAAAAAAAACTTGTAGAAAACTGGCTGGGTGCTCGGGGGGAGGGTGGTGGCGCGTGACGGTGCGAGGGCCGGCTCGGGTATGGAATATTATTCCATACTCAGGGTATCGGCGCTAGCTACCCATCCCTGGGTGGCCGCTACCCCACCTGCATGCAGTCGCTCGATCCGCAAGGAACGGCACCGGTGCTATCACGAGTAAGAGCCTTTTCTTGCAGGCAAGATACACGGCGTCGTTAACAACATTTACATTCGCTGGTGGAGTTAGCACATGCGCGCGGCGCAGGTCTGAGCGAGACACGAAGAGTCAGGACAGTGTTGGCTAGTTGGACGTGGTGTCGTTGTGCCGTGGTGGACCACTGGAGAAATAAAGAAAGAATAGGTAGGATTAATAAATAGATTATCCCTAATTAGAGATTGTTATTATGACACCGGGTGGACGTGGCTCCGTACGTGATTTTATTTTTCTCAACGGCTTCGGCAGATGATATTATGTGGCTGTCCGTGTTTGGTTAGAGGTGAAAAAATATTTTTTGAAATAAAAGAGGTGAAAAAAATATAACCTTATATTGTTCACACCTTTAACCACTAAATGCTGCTGACCGTCTGCATTCTGCAACAATAAGGCTACTTGCTGCTGCAGTGGTCCTCTGTAGCATGGTAGGAAAGGAACCAACATGGCAGAGCTCATGGGACAGACCACAGCAACAGGATGGGCGGTCCATAAAAAAATTGATGGTACTATTACGGAGAGTGTTTGGTAGTCATTCTTTGGGCTTGTTGCGCATTACTTTTCTCTCACAATCAATCTGCCATACAAATTCTTGCGTAGTATTTTTGTCTCACAACTAATCTGCCGACTTATGCATTTAAGACCTGCCGAACACTCTCACGCTTAGATGCTACTATAATTATTTTTGGCTTTTGTCACGTCAACTGTCCAGATGCTAATTGAAAAGAATAAATATGAGTTAAGTATAAACTAAGAGATTAATGTTTAGTTGGCCAAACATCTCATGTGACACCAAACCAATCCGTGTGAAATAGCTGTCAGGGATACCGGATATAACTGCGGCGCCGGTCAAACGAAAACGTGACGATGGCCGGGCTCAGCATTTTAGCTTAGTACTCCCTCCGCATCAAAATACTTGTCGCCGTTGACTTTTTCTTCTAACTTTTACCAATCATCTTATTCAAAAAATTATCGCAAATGTGTAAAAGGATAAATCAAACTTAAAATATCTATAATAATAAAGCATGTAGCAAACAAAGTAAATGATAATTGCATAATTTTTTGAATAAGACGAATGGTCAAAGTTGTGAAAGAAGTCAATGGCGACAAATATTTCGATACGGAGGGAGTACATCAATAGTTAGCCAACTAAACATGGGGTCATTCCAAATTAAAAAGACGTCGGCATGCATGCACTACCCCGGCATGAGCAGCTGGTAGGGGAGCTGCAGCAACTTGGAATCTCTGCGATTGCTACTGATAGTATGTGGTCCATCAAAAAAGGTGGTACCTCTGCTTGCTATAGCTCTTGCAGCATGGTGTCAGACCGTCTGCAAATCCTGGCTGGGGGAAAAGGGAGCACGCAAGGCCGGTGAGGAAGCCCGGGTCTGCTTGGGGCACGTTGTTCTGGGACCGGTTCCTTCCTGTTTGCTAGCGGCTGCCGGCTCCACAGTACACACAACGCTGGATAGACGTCTGTTAATGTCCGTTTGTAACCGAGCGTCCTCGAAACGGAGGACTGGCACACGTGTTCGATTCTGCTTCATGCGGGCAGCTACCACCCGGGGGTGGGCAGTTACCACCGGTGGTAGCAAATCCTGTATAGAGGGAATAACCAGCTACCACCGGCGCTAGCGACCCATCCCTGGGTGGCCGCTACCCCACCTGCATGCAGTCGCTCGATCCGCAAGGAACGGCATCAGTGCTATCACGAGTAAGAGCCTTTTCTTGCCGGCAAGATACACGGCGTCATTAACAATGTTTACATTCGCTGGTGGAGTTAGCACGTGCGCGCGGCGCAGGTCTGAGCGAGACACGAAGAGTCAGGACAGTGTTGGCTAGTTGGACGTGGTGCCATTGTGCCGTGGTGGACCACTGGAGAAATAAAGAAAGAATAGGTAGGATTAATAAATAGATTATCCCTAATTAGAGATTGTTATTATGACGCCGGGTGGACGTGGCTCCGTACGTGATTTTATTTTTCTCAACGGCTTCGGCAGATGATATTATTTGGTTGTCCGTGTTTGGTTAGAGGTGAAAAAATATTTTTTTGAAATAAAAGAGGTGAAAAAAAATATAACCTAATATTGTTCACACCTTTAACCACTAACTGCTGCTGACCGTCTGCATTCTGCAACAATAAGGCTACTTGCTGCTGCAGTGGTCCTCTGTAGTATGGCAGAGCTCATGGGACAGACCACTGCAATAGGATGGGCGGTCCATAAAAAATTTGATGGTACTATTACGGAGAGTGTTTGGTAGCTATTCTTTGGGCTTGTTGCGCATTACTTTTCTCTCACAATCAATCTGTCATACAAATTCTTGCGTAGTACTTTTGTCTCACAACTAATCTGCCGACTTATGCATTTAAGATCTGCCGAACACTCTCACGCTTAGATGCTACTATAATTATTTTTGGCTTTTGTCACGTCAACTGTCCAGATGCTAATTGAAAAGAATAAATATGAGTTAAGTATAAACTAAGAGATTAATGTTTAGTTGGCCAAACATCTCATGTGACACCAAACCAATCCGTGTGAAATAGCTGTCAGGAATATCGGATACAACTGCGGCGCCGGTCAAACGAAAACGTGACGATGGCCGGGCTCAGCATTTTAGCTTAGTACTCCCTCCGTATCAAAATATTTGTCGCCGTTGACTTTTTATTCCAACTTTTACCATTCATCTTATTCAAAAAATTATCGCAAATGTGTAAAAGGATAAATCAAACTTAAAATACCTATAATAATAAAGCATGTAGCAAGCAAAGTAAATGATAATTGTATAATTTTTTTAATAAGACGAATGGTCAAAGTTGTGAAAAAAGTCAATGACGACAAATATTTCGATACGGAGGGAGTACATCAATATTTAGCCAACTAAACATGGGGTCATTCCAAATTAAAAAGACGCCGGCATGCATGCACTACCCCGGCATGAGCAGCTGGTAGGGGAGCTGCAGCAAACTTGGAATTTCTGCGATGGCTACTGATAGTATGTGGTCCATTAAAAAAGGTGGTACCTCTATTTGCTATAGCCCTTGCAGCGTGGTGTCAGACCGTCTGCAAATCCTGGCTGGGGGAAAAGGGAGCACACAATGCCGGTGAGGAAGCCCGGGTCTGCTTGGGGCACGTGGTTCTGGGACCGGTTCCTTCCTGTTTGCTAGCGGCTGCCGGCTCCACAGTACACACAACGCTGGATAGACGTCTGTTAATGTCCGTTTGTGACCGAGCGTCCTCAAAACGGAGGACTGGCACACGTGTTCGATTCTGCTTCATGCGGGCAGCTACCACCCGGGGTGGGCAGTTACCACCGGTGGTAGCAAATCCATATATATATATATATATATATATATATATATATATATATATAGACTAATGGGAGCCCAGGGCTTGGCGCCCCACGCGTGCCATCACACCCCGGCCCCGCGATCCCCCCGTAGCGCGCGCCCCACGCGAGCCCCCCGCACCCCGCCCACGCACGCCGCGCGCGCCTCCTGGGCCTCGCGCGCCCCGCCCCCACGCACGCCACACGCCACCCTGGGCCCCACGCGCACCCGCGCGCCCCGGTGCGCCCACACACGCACGAGCATGCCCCCGCAAGCCAGCGCGCCCCCGGGCACGTGTGAATATTTTTTTTATCAATTTCCGGTTTCTATGACACGGACCACAAGTTTCTATGATCAAGATGCTAGGTTTATATGACTCGAACTACATGTTCCTATGACTCTGCAATTTATGATCTGAACGACAAGTTTCTATGACCCGAATGACAGGTTTGTATGATCCAGATGATGAGTTTCTATGACTCGCATGACATGTTTCTATGACGCGAGTCATAATAATGTGACGTCCGGGTCATAGAAACCGGGCATTCGGATCGTAGAAACCTGATGTTATTTTTTCAACATTTGAAATTTGAATCCAAGTGAATATAGGTGACACATTCCACCTTATGCATGCATGTTTATAAAATATGACCTCACTAATCAATGGAGTCATATAAGTGTTGAAGTTCTTTCATTTTCCTCTAAAGTTTAAAATTTGATTTCCTTTTTCTTTGAAGTGAAAGAGTTTGAGTTTAGTTTTGTTCCCAAGGGGGGACGCCTGGTGCACCTGGAACTCACAATTTTCGTTTAGTTTTTTCACGATGTGTCTCTATGACTTAGACAACATGTTTCTATGATTCTAATGATACGTTTCTATGACCCGCACGACGTAGAAACATGACGTCCGTATCAAAGAAATCTATCATTTGAATCATATAAAACTTATCTCTTGATCATATAAAACCTATCTCCTGATCGTATAAAATCTATCATCCGGATCATACAAAAACTACCTCCTGAACATATAAAGCTACCATCCAGGTCACACAAATATATAGATTCAAGCAAACAAACGTACAGAAACAGGCATATAAATCTATGAGCAGCTCATTTTTTCTCGATTTGAAATTTGAATACAAGTGGACAGAAATGACACATGGAGACACATAATTTTTGAAAATTGAATACATATGTTGGCAGTCATATAAACAAGTGACAACCATCATACAAAATCTCAAACGTCATACAATCATGTTGAGTCAGTCATAGAATTCTGCAGTAAAACACGGTTCGATGACCGACACAGAGGTCTTGCAGAAAAACATGGCTCGATGGCCGGACATAGAGGCACTTTGGCTCATCCGGTGGTGAGGAAGAGGCAACTGAGATTTCTATGCTCAAACCAGTGACTGGCCTAAATATTACATCATTACTCAGAGGCCTAATTTCAAAAAACTCAAGAACATATAGTATCTATGCTCATATGCTAGCACTTATATGATCAACAACTAAGATGCAAATAAAGATATTATCGTAGGCGACAGATAGTATCTATGATCAAACAAGATTCAAAATCATTGACCACCATACAACCTCTCTATGTAGGAAAGATTCCACATTTTTCCAATAAAAATCAATGGCATAGAAACAACTAGCGGAAGTCATATAAACATGTATCTCAATCGAATTCAAAATTTTGTATGATCCGGACGGAAAAAATATTCCCTACGAGATGCAAACAAGCACCACAAATATACTCCAAGTCAGAAGATGCAAATACATGGAATTTTCCTATATGCAAAAAATATATTGCTCAAAAGTGATACTGAAACAAGCCATGCTGGCTTGGTCGGAGAAGCCAAATAACACAGGTCGCTAATCAAAGGTTGGACGCAAAAAAAAAATTAGGGGAATTTCATCGAACATGTTGCAGGCATATAGAATGGTTTGTTCAGCACATCAAGCGCTGTCCAAATCTGCAGAAAGAGAATCAGTGGCATAGAAACCTACAAGGCTACACCCATAGTGAATGAATACCATTTTTCTCACAAAAATTTGGATCAGTGAAGCTCATGTAACACGGCCACACATGAGCATAGGAAAGATTTTGAATTTTACGCCAAAAGTAACAATGAGGGAAAATCACATTCTATGGTTGCATAGAAACATTTCTACACTGGCATATAAACCTATAGGAACGCCATGCAACATAGAAACAGATAGTATCTATGATGAACAAAAATGATGCAAACAAAGGTATTATTGCGGGCAACTGATAGTATCTATGATCAAACAAGATTCAAAATCCTTGGCCAACATACAAACATCTCTATGTAGGAAAGATTCCACATTTTTCAATTAAAATCGAAGCCATAGAAACAATAGGGTGAAATCATATAAACATGCATCTCAACATAAGTGTTGCTCAAAGTTGCATGGAAAATGCATAGAAACATGGAACAAACTACTGTCATTTGAAACAATAATATTTGTCAATAGATACATGCATCAGGAAGTATCTATGCTCGAGCACACTATAGTATCTATGATCAGGCACTAGCATGTACATGATTGCAAGCATGTGAACACAGTCAACTCATAGTTTCTATGCTTAGACACAAACATATATATGATTCAAAAAATAAAAGGCCTAACTGATTGTACGCAAGGCCATTGATGAATGGTTTGTACACAGGACAAATCAGTGAAGGCGATCATAGAAATATGAGAGGAAAATCATCTAAGCAAATATATGATTCCAATCACAAATATATACGCAGCTACATGTATATGGTGGCAACAAGCATAGAAACCAATACAGTGGCACTGCAGGCTGTAGCTCCCCTGCAACGACGAAGAGCAGGGGCACGAAGGACGGCCATGAGCAAGAATGCTGCAAGGAAGGGAAAAGCTCGAAGCTTTTGGTATTGGCAACTCACCAGCGACGCGAAGGATGCATCACAACTCCATATCTGCAGGAAATAAAGATGAAGAAAGAATTAAATAATTTTTCGCTGTAATAGAAACCAGTTAGAATGATCATATATACTTGGTAGAAAATCATGTAACATGTTCATATATCTCAAGCATAGAAATCACCCAAGCATCATGCATTCCTGTTAAGTCAGTCATACAATCCAAAAACACGGCTCGATGGCCGGACCGGCAGGATTTGGATCAGCGAACCTCATGTAACACAGACATACATGACCATAGGAAAAAAATTGAATTTTACACCAAAAGTAACAACGAGTAAAAATCATGTTTCTATGGTTGCATAGAAACCTTTCTACAGTAGCATATAAACCTACAATTGCATATACACCTACAGGGAGGCCATGCAGCATAGAAACATGAATCTCAGGAACATGATAGCACATATGAAGCAATTAGCATGAAGACACATAGCGTATGTCCCAGGAACATATCATCAAACACCTCACCTGCCGAGGTATTGCTACCTGACACCAAAGTAGGCACGAAGGACGGCCACATAGGAAAGGCAGCATGGCAGGGCCAGGGCTCACCTATGGTTTGGTGTCACAGTTCAAACATTTCGTCGAACACGTCGTGGTCGAGGTGGGCCAAGGCAGCAGCTTGTGGTTCCGTTTGAGGTAGTCGACCAGCTGCCGCCGGTTCTCCTTATACCTGCACGGCAGCAGCAGCAGCAGATCCAGGTCATAGAAATCTAGTGTCCAGGTCATAGAAACATGTAGTTCCGATCATAGAAACTTGTCTGTGGGTCATATAAACCAACCATACAGATTATATAAATATATGGATTCAAGCATAGACACATACATAAACAAGCATATAAACCTATAGAGATTATAAATGTTGAGCCGTTCATTTTTTTAATTTGAAATTTGCATACATGTGGACATTTGAAATTTGAATACATGTGGACAAACGTCATACAATCCTTTAATTTGAATAAAAAGGGACAAGCGTCGTACAATCCTATCTGAACAGTCGTAGAATCCTGCAGAAACATGGCCGTAGTATCTTAACAGTCATACAATTCTATATTAACAGTCATACAATCCTGAGAACAGCAGAATGGCCTCCACGTCGGGCTCCCAAACTACAACGCTGCAGGACTACATGTGCATATATATTCAAGAAACAAATGAATTTCAGGCATCAATTTAGTATGCTAAAAGATGCACAAATGATTTTTTTTTAGCACTGCAAGATCAAACAAGCAGTCATAGCGATCGAATCTATCACCAACAATTGGGAGGGGAATAGCATAAAAAAACGAATTTTGGAGGACATGCCGCTGGAGGAGCTCCATCAGAGCTTCTCAAATCGAAGCCGGTTGCAACTGAATCAAACAATTTGAGTTTCGGATTCTAAAAACAAACAAAAAATTGGATCAGGGAGCATACGCATGGGGACATAATTGCAGAACCTGGATTTAGTGACAGATTCAACCTCAGCTGTGCAAATCAAGAAAATTGAACCACAGAAAATTGATGAAATCGATGGAATTGAATCACCACAAAATCACAACAAAAGAATCCACGGAGAAGAGAGGGAGAGGGAGAAGAGAGTAATCTGCGGTCAACCTTTGCGAGTCGTCGTCGTCACTGGCCGCTCGCGTCTTCTCCCGCCGCCGGCTGTGCGAAGGTCGAGGTGCCCAGGATGGTGGAGTGCGGGTCCTGCTGGCGCGGAGCCCGATGCCGGTCCCATGGGTGCATCACCGCGCCCCTACACCTACCCTCCGCGCGCCCTCGCCGGGAGCCGGCCGCTACCTCCTTCGCCGGGGACGGGCGACGTCTCTGATGCCGCCGCTCCCCCAGGTGGCACCTCGTCGGGGAGATGGTCCGCGCCGCGAGCCCGCCGGAGAACAGGCGACGGGGCCAGGTTACAACACCGGGGAGGGGCCGCCCGCCGGCCTGCCGCCGCTCACCGCTGGCCTGCCGACACCCAGACGCACGCAAGGGGATCTCGTCGAGCGCGCGCCACCACGTGCTCACGTGAAGGAGGTCGCCGGACCTGCGGGAGGCGCTCGACGGGGAGCACCTGGTAGGTGCCGCCGCCGGCGAGCCGGTCCTCGCCGGGGGGGGGCACTCCCACGCACCGCTTCCCCCGGTCGGCAGCTCCCTAGCGGTGGGCTGGTGGCCGGTTGAGGATTTCGAATGGGGCTGGTGAGAACGAGTGGAGGGGGAGGAGATAAGGTGGGCCCCGCTGGTTGGAATGTGGGGTGGGAGGATAAGGTGGGCCCTGCTGGTGGGCTGGTGGAAATGGGGCAGTGCGTGACCGGACTGCTGGTTGGTGGGCTGGCTGGTTGGGGCTTCCAAAAATTATTGGAAGCCCTAGGCTCCCTATATATATATATATATATATGACGAGTTTTATCTACACGCGTGTGTAGCTACTCATCATCAAAATATCACCTGGGTATGTCTACATACCTATTTATCACTTTGAGTACGTTTACATACTAATTCTAAAATAATCCAAATTGATATTTACGAAAAATTTCAAAAACCACTCTAGTTTTTAATATATTTCTATTATACCTTACTGATAATATATAAAAATTAGTATGTTCACATACTCTATGTATGATCACATATTCAACTTATATACCACCATAGATAGTCTAGTATCATCACATACTACGTGTACATACTTTCCGTTCGGTCGGATTCAATGTATATCACGAGATATGAAGGTAGGAGTAGTTACACGCGCGTGTAGAATGGATTTTTCCTATATATATATACTGTATATCTATATTACATATGGGTGCATTCTAAGACCCTGTTTGGCACAGCTCAGCTTCTCGAGTAGAGCTGTTTTTTTAGAAAACAACTTCATGAGCAACTTTATGAGCGGGGGAGAGTCATGTTTTTGCAGCTTCACCGTGTGCTTAACTCTGTGAGAGCGAGTTTTCAGAAAAGCTGACCAGAGAGCTGGGCAGAGAGCTGACCGTTTGGCTATTGAAATTGTGAAGCTGCTCGTGAAGCTGCTCATGAAGCTGTACCAAACGGGGCCTAAGTACATAATGCACCCAGCCCAGACCGACGTGCCAGATGCCGCCACATCCATCCGCGCCCAAATAAACTCCAGGCTCCAACTAACCCGACCAAACCCACCCGTCCCCACGCCCGAGAGCAGGTGACTACATCTCCGCCCGATCCCCCGATCCTCGATTCAATTTCCCCTTTCCCCCGAGCGATTCAGGGGCAGCGGCGGGGCCTTTGGCGCACGGCGGCGCTGGGTCGCGAGCGACGGCGCATTGAATCGGAAGCAGGTGCCACCATGGCGGTGCTGCAGCACCTTCCTCTAAGCGGCAGCCGCGGGGTCTCTGGCGCACGGCGGGGTCTCTAGCGCACGGCGGCGTTGGGCCGCGAACGGCGGCGCAGCGAGCCCCACGACTCTGGTAGGTACTCTCTTCCATCTCGCGCACCACCTCCATGTGCATGGCCCCACATGGCTTATCCTCTCCCAATCACGCAGGAACGATGGGGGAGCGGCGGCGCTTGAGTCACCGGGGCAACATCCCCCGCGGGGAGCGGCTGCTCCAGGCCGGGGGCGAGCTCAGCCCGCTGGGAGCGGCGGCGCACGGCACTGGGGGCAAGTTCCCCAGGGAGCAGCGGCGCACTGCAGGCTTCCTCTTCCACCGCGCCGCCGCCATGAGGAGTCCGCGCTGGCGCGATTCGTATTCGCCGGTCTCCGTTGCACGAACGAACGACGGCGATATCAACGGCCCCCTCCGGCCTCCTCGGTGGAGTTCGCAGACCACTCCTTCCCTTCATTCACCGCATCCCTGCGCCAGTAGTGGCGGCACGCGGGCTCCGGAGGCGACCTCCACTACGGGCAGCACTAGTGCGCGGACGCCGAGGCCACCTCCCCAGCGCCCAGCGGAGAGCGGTGGCGCTAGGCCACCCTCGTGAGCAGCAGCGTGGGGCGCACGGCCATGGGTCCGTCGGGTGTGGTTCACCCGCATGCGCGGCTGCCGGAATCCGCGCTTGCCTGGCGCGCGTCGGGCTGCCGGCGCCGGTGCTGGCCTCTCACGCGCGGAGTAGCAGGAGGCCTGGAGCCTGGAGGTCTGCAGCCATGCTGCCGTGCTGGCTCGCATGCCTGCTTGCGTGTGTTGACTGACGGGATGCAGAACAGCAGAAAGCTTGGCAGCAGCTTACTCGATAATTATTTTGTAATCTGGCCGGCCTCTATGATCGATATCTTGTGAGGCACGTGTCCTGTATTGTTCGAGCGGCACAACCAGTGACCTGGTTTTTGACTCAGATTGCCAATTCAGGTATTAGAATACAGCTCGAGACATTTTAACCTCACACAAAGGGACATACGAACGTTGATTATAGGTCATAAAATTGCTTCCAAAGTCAAACATGGTATTTTATAATCCTAGGTTTTTTTTACATTTCAATATACCACGAAGTGGATTAGTTAGTTTTCTTTTTCAACTTTATCGATATGCTAGTTTCATCCTTTGTTCCCAATTTATCATCACACATTTTTTTCTGATTGGCATCGTTTAGAAATTGTATTATTGAAGGACTTGCAATTGTTGTGTCTCGTAGTTGCAATGGGCCTCACGTACCAAATTAAGCTCTTCTAGCCTAGTTAGTTGGAGGGGTTGAGGTATGGTCGTAACTAGTTGACCAGAGTTCGAACTACCCCTTCAGTTGCAACCCGACAGTGGTTCGAGTTGCAATCGATATACACTCCGAGTTGCAAATACTAAGTGCTTCCGCCTGATACTGTACTACCCCTTCAGTTGCAACCGAACAGTGGTTCGAGTTGCAATCGATGTACACTCTGAGTTGCAAATACTGTCGCCTAATACTATACTACCCCTTCAGTTACAACCGGATAGTGGTTCGAGTTGCAATCGATGTACACTCCGGGTTGCAAATACTGAGTGCTTCCACCTGATACTATACTACCCCTTCCGTTGCAACCGGACAGTGGTTCGTGTTGCAATCGATGTACACTCCGAGTTGCAAATACTGAGTGCTTCCGTTTGATACTGTACTACCCCTTCAGTTGCAACCCGACAGAGGTTCGAGTTGCAATCGATGTACACTCTGAGTTGCAAATACTGAGTACTTATGCCTGATACTGTACTACTTCTTCAGTTGCAACCAGACAATGGTTCGAGTTGCAATCTACGTACACTCTGAGTTGCAAATACTGAGTGCTTCCACCTGATACTGTACTACCCCTTCAGTTGCAAACCAGATAGTGGTTCGAGTTGCAATCGATTTACACTCCGAGTTGCAAATACTAAGTTTTCAAGGATTTCACCTAGTGAGTGGCTTGCACTATATATTTTTCCTTTTTGATGACATAGTAACTAGCTTACTACCTAAGTTGTAATTGATTTATATTTAATATTGCAATTAGACAACATTATCACCTCAGCGTCGATTGATTTTTTTTCTTTCCTTCTCTGTCCATTTTTTCTCTGCTCTTAATGCCGACATTAGCAGCTTCCGAGTTCTGATCCCCAAGCAACAGCGGCGGCGGAGCACGAGCTGATGGCCTCCCACGCGTGGGACGATGGTGGGAGCGCAACCCCGTAGGAAGTACGACGAGCTCTCCAACTAGGGCGGCAACGGACGTGCCGCGCGGCCCGGCAGGAGCGACGACTAGGCGGCACGCGACCTCGCAGTACGGACAACTACCGCAGCGGTGAACTTTCCCGCTCCCCTAGATTCATTATATTCAACACCTTTCACAAATCACTCATGTCATTGAAACAATTGGAGGATATGACCAGTTGCAATCGGCTCAAGTGTTACTAGATTAGCACCCTAGTTATACTTGTGGTGTTGACGTGTTGTAAGCATGTCTTCCTAGTATAGTTGCAATTCTGTTATTATCCTAGTTGTAATTGGAGGATATGGCCAGTTGCAATCGATTCAAGTGTTACTAGATTAGCACCCTAGTTATACTTGTGGTGTTGACGTGTTGTAAGCATGTCTTCCTAGTATAGTTGCAATTCGGTTATTATCCTAGTTGCAATTGGAGGATATGAGCAGTTGCAGTCGGTTCAAGTGTTACTAGATTAGCACCCTAGTTATACTTGTGGTGTTGACGTGTTGTAAGCATACCTTTCCTAGTATAGTTGCAATTCGATTATTATCCTTATTGCAACTGAAGGATATGAGCAATTGCAATCGGTTCAAGTGTTACTAGATTAACACCCTAGTTATACTTGTGGTGTTGTAGGCATGTCTTCCTAGTATAGTTGCAATTCGGTTATTATTCTTGTTGCAACTGAAGGATATGATCAGTTGTAATCGGTTAAGTGTTACTAGATTAACTCCCTAGTTATACTTGTGGTATTGTTGGCATGCCTTCCTAGTATAGTTGAAATTCGGTTATAATCCTAGTTGCAATTGAAAGTCCACCAAGTTGCAATTGGTAGGTCCTCCAAGTTGCAATTGGTGTGGTTATAACTAGATTATTACTCTAGTAGCAATTATAGTGTGCATCATAATTGCAATTAAATTATTATTCTAGTTGTAATTGATGGTGCGACTAGTTGCAACTGCTCCAAAAAATAGAACTTCATCTTAGTTGCAACCATACTTTATCACGTGTTGCAATTGGTGCGTGACATTTTTTGCAATCTATCTTTTTTAACTGAGTTATTGTTCTAGTTATAATTCAAGGTCCGCCAAGTTGCAATTGGTAGGTCCACCAAGTGCAATTGGTAGGTCCGCCAAAGTTACAATTGGTAGGTTCTCCAAGTTGCAATTGTGCTCATATACACAGTAGTAATCGATTTAGATTTATTGTTGCAACTGAAATATGACACAAGTTGCAATCTGATTTATTTTGACTTTTTTATCAGAGTTTAGTCAAAACATTCATATGTATTGCAATTGAGCCTATATATAAAGTAGTAACTATTTTAGTAGTTTTGTTACAACCGACTCATGGCACATGTGGTAATTAGGTTCACTTTGAATTTTTTTTTATTATCGAAGTTCAACCCACATACTCATGTGTGTTGGAGGTCCGCTAAGTTGCAATTGGTAGGACCGCCAAGTTGTAATTGGCGGGTCAAGTTGCAATTGGTGTGACTGTAACTAGATTATTACTCCAGTAGCAATTGTGGTACGCGTTCTAATTACAATTAAATTATTATTCTAGTTGTAATTGACGGTGCGACCGGTTGCACTCTTCTCTTCCTTCCATCAATGACGCCGATCAATAACTGTCATTGGGCCATTCAATTCGTCTTCCATCAATGATGTTGATCATTAATAGTTAGTAGTTCAGCGCTTTTCTCTGTTTCTGTCGGCCTCGAGATAACTCTTGTCGCGGCACAACGAGCAGAGGCTAGCAGCTGGAGTCTCGAGAAATACGGAGGTGAGATTGAGTAGAAAAAAATGAGAACAACCTGAGATAGGCTTGAACCTAATTGATGATTTTATTGAATCATTGATTTGACAACTGTAGATGAGAGTTTCAGATGGGATGTGCATGGACGACGAGATTTGACTAGCATTCGTCTATTTCCTCACGCCCGCAGCTATGCTCCGGTTGAATCCTCTTCGGCTCTTCACAGCATCTTGCTTCACGCACCTCATCCCGCTTGAGTTCCGTCTCCACTCCGCCCGTGCGCCGCAGAGGAGTTCGCAGATGATGGGAGCTGTCCCACATCGAGCCCAGGGAGCTCCACCGCGTCGTCTCAGGGAGCTCATCTGTGTCCGCCCAAAGGTGCTCTGCTGCGTCGGCCCAAGGAGCTCCGCCGCTGGTCAGGGAGTTGTACCATCAGCCTGGGGAGCTGCGCCGCCAGGCTCGGGATGCTCCGCCGTCCGCCCGAAGGAGCTGCGCCACGCTGGCCTGGGGAGCTGCGCGCCCACCGGCCCGGGGAAGCTGCGCCGCCGGCCTTGGGAGAGCTCGCCCGAGTTGCTGCGCCGCCGGTGGGAGAATGGCGCTCGCAGCGATTGGTGGATAGGGCACATGGGGCTAGGCGAGGCGTGTGGGGGTCGCGAGGCCTAGGCCAGGTGGGCAAGTCGCGCGGCGAGTGATGGGTCGCGCGCACTGGTCAACGAACGAGACCGTCGGTTGCGGGTGCCAGAGATTGGGTCTGTGCATTGTAAACATAGAATGCACCCAGGTGCATTTTAGTGTCGCCGTGTGTATATATATATATATTATATACCCTGGGTATGGAATAGTATTCCATACCCGAGTCAACCTCCCGCCGTCTAGGCGCCACCCCCGTCGGCGTCACCGCCTGGTTTTTTTTTCGTTTTTCCTCGGTCCTCTCACGTTGGTTTTTTTTGTTTTTCTCCCGGTCCTCCCACGTCATATCGCAGCTCCAAAAACCGGCAGCAGTTTTTCAGTCCCTCGCTGACCCCCAATCCGTTCCCTCGCCGCCGTCTCGGACACCCCCCGTCCTCCTCCGCCGCCCCCACGCCCCGCTTGCGACCCCAACCCGTCACCGCCGCCCCCAGCCGCCCTCCCGCTCGCGGCCCTTCCGTCTCCGCTGCCCCGATTCGGTGTCGACTGGATCTCCAGAGAACGACGCCCCTGCGGCATCCATTATCATCAGAGACAATGAATCAAGCTCTGATCTCCTTCCTGCCGCTTGAGGTGCCCCTTCTGACCCCCACATCGTTCGATCTACCTAGATTTTACTCGATTTCCCGACCTGACCTGTTGATATACCCTGTGGCCGTTCCAGATGCGCTTGCCCCTTCTAGGTGGTGTCGCAGCTTCGGAAGCGGTGGCGCCATCGTTGATGAACATGCGGAGGTGAGGAATCGTCCAGCGGCGATGACATCGAGCTGGCTGCTGCTGGGGATCGACCAACGGCAACAACATTGAGGAAGCTACTACAAGCTGGAGGTGGGCAACAAGGTCCACATCACCGATCGGACAGGATTGGTGGCTATCAGCTGATTCTGTTCCTCCGTGCAGCATCAGCAGTTGTTGCGCACGGTGGTGGAATTCCAGGTATCATACAGACAAAATCCCTTCCACTTGCTTCATTTTGTGAGTGATTTGTTTGATTCTCGATCCCAATTTTTTGCATCACCTACTTGTTACTAGGTGGGTGCTTCGCCAAGCAGTGGAGCTATGGACGCTGGCCACAAGATATCTTTGGTCTCCACTGCTCCATCCCTGAGCGATGGTGCTTTATCCTTCATATCTGGATATTTCTGTCTTTTTCTTTGTTGCGCCACTGCTGTGTGTATTCGTAGCAGACAATTGGAAAAATATTAAGGCCTCAGTGTGCTTGTGGGATGCTAGCTGCCTGCTAGCCTGCTATATACTTAGTGCGGTTCCGACTGATGCATTCAGTAGGTGCCTATCTGGGTGACGAAGACTAGGTGGTGTTTATGTGCTTGGCCGGAACTATATAATGTTCCATGGACTAGCTATGATTCTTCCGAATGACCATAACTTGGAAGAGTTTATTCACTGGTTTAGTTAACTAATTTTCCAGCGACATTGTAGGAAGTATTCTGGAATCGTTGCTCAGCTTAGTGTGATATAACTAGTGTGTCAGTTATTCAGAATTGCTTTCATGCCCCGGAACTGTTACCAATGTACTGAAATTTGGTCTCTAAACATTTTCAAGAAAATTGCTATGTTCCAGGTAGTTAATGGTTAGGACCCTTTCAAATGTGAGTCTTTACTGTTTTCACTATATGTGCAACCAATATCCATTAGTTTGTTGTTTCTGCCACTACACTATCAATCAACAAATTCACTACTATAGTTCAGTTTATATTAGCACAAAATGGGCAAATTAGCTGGTTTTGCTGACTCCAGGTATAACACGATCAGCTGATTCCCAGGTCTGGTTTTCCAGGTAGGAAAAAAGACTGTTGGGATGTCCTTGCTTGAACTCACATCTCAAGAACAAGGACAAACCAACGCATGCCTGCACCATGGAGAAGTTGAAGGTGCTATTTCAGTGGATGCGGTCAGGTGACTCCTCTGAGCACAAGCATTTTTTGCATGTTGTGTGTGTGTGTTTTTGACTGGTGAATTGTCGTCGATGCTCATGCACGCTCCACATTTCAGTGAATGTCCCAGTGTTGATGGCCTCTGTTGGTTGGTTGGTTGAAAAGATAATGAATTCTTTTGGACAGTGGCAGATTGATTCTCATGTTAAATTTTGTGGGTGGATGATAAATCAACGAGTTGTGACTAATCAAACTAGCTAATGATTAGGATTTCTAAAATTATGGCAGCGTCTTGCGTTTAAGTATGTTATCCATCTTGTGCAGACATTATACTGAATTCTTATTTGACATGCCATGTCCAGGTGGTGTGGAACCTGTTAAACCATTGTTCTATGCAAAGGACCTAATCTGATGCTAGATTAGATAGATGCGTTTTTCCTTGTGTATTGTCTTTTGATCTCGTGTTTGTGCTTTGGTCATGCATGCTATAACCATGTATATTGATTATAAAACTCATCCTTTCCTTCTTTTTGTCCATATAGGCACAGATATATGATGTTGCAATTAAGATTGTGCACACATACATGCACGCTGGATGGAATACTTGAGTTGAGCAAATGATGGATGAGCCAAGAGTATCACTGGTTGGAGGGAGCAATAAAACTGTTCAAATATGGTTCATGAAACAGCAAATATGTACTTAGTTTTTTTATTAGGTTGAAATTGGGATCAATCACTCAAAAAATCAATGTTCATTTTGCAATTTCAGCTATAGTTTTCGAACAGACTACAAGCTGTAATTTCAAGACTCCAGAACCAGGAAGCTCATCTTCTTGCTGTTAATCCATGATTCGATTTCAGTTTTAATGTACAAATGCCATTGTGAACGAGGTCAGCAGCCAGCTGAAAAAACCTGTCAAGATTGGTTTTTAGAGAGAGAAAATTAGATTTGTTCAATTTGTATCCCTTATGCACCTAGCTGCTCATTTAATAACAAATATGTTTGCAACAAAATAGTATGACGTGTTGGAGATATTTTAGCGGCACATGCCCTAAAGTTTGCGAATGATATACAGTGATAAAAAATTAAGATAAATGCTCTGTAATTCCTAAAATGTGCCTTGCAAATGTAAATCCCGGCATAGAAATAATTTTCTATCCTCCAATCGTAACGGCCTTTGACCGACGCGTCTCCTCCCGTGAAAATCGCATCTATGAATATACGTAGGGAAAAAATCCTCAGAGAACAAAAAAAGGGAAAGATTCGGGGACAAAACCCGGGCCGGAGAGAGATCGTTGGGGCCGCGCAAGAAAACCGGGGCAGCACAGAGGTGGGTGCGCGTCGGAGGCTGGCTCGGGTATGGAATAATATTCCATACCCTGGGTATGAAATAGCGCTGGCATATATATATATATTGGGAATGGCGATACTAAAATGCACCCAGGTGCATTCTGTATAGCAAATGCACAGACCCTGCGGTTGCAACTTCGCAGCTGAACCAATTGCAACTTGATGGACCAATTGCAACTCGACGCGACCCAATTGCAACTAGACCCAACCGAGCTGCAACTAGGCGCGAACCAGTTGCAATTACACATGAACCAATTGCAACCAAGAGACTAACCGATTGCAACTGTGACACTACACTAATTGCAACTCGACGGAACTAATTACAACGAATCTGACTCCGTTGCAACTGGACACGAACCAATTGCAACTAGACTCCTAGTTGCAACCCGACGTGAACAAATTGCAACCAGAATGAGCCCAGTTGCAACTTGACAAGAGGTTTGCTCCTCCGAATGAGCCAACAATAAACTCCTCATTCTCCTGCAATTTAATTAGCAAGGGAACGTTTTCTGAAGTAGCATTCTCACTTCCTCGTTCTTGCTCTGCAGGACCTTGAGACTGTATGCCTAATCCGCATGAATGCTGTGATGCCACAGCCCACAGGACGCCAATGAACTTGATGATGTCTACATGTGGAGGGAGGCCAAGCAGCTCTTTACCTCATCCAATCATTCGCATTTTCGCAGCATGGCAGCACCGCATCATTAGGTGCGTCATCTTGTTATCCTTGCAGAGAGCTAGAGACCAACTAACCACCTCAAGGATTAAAACAGCAACCTATAAAGAGATCACATCCAATCAGTGAAAGATTTGAAAGAGCAGGAAAGTGTACCATTGAAGAGTGGCGAGAGGACCGCGACTTCTTCCTCCGGAGAACTCCAATCCCAGTGCAAACATCAAAAACATGCCTTGCACCCAATGTAGATCAATCACGTCACAAATGGCATGCTTAGATCTTTTTTCTAAAAGGAATTAAGATAATTTTACTAACCAGAGTACACAAAATAAGGCCTAATCCTACTAGGTGAACCGGGATTATTCCATACTTTTGAACATCCATAACCTGAGAAAAGAATTCAGCATACTACATCATATTACCCAACTCCGCATTTCATTGCCAGTAAGGCTCATGAAGCCAAGTTCAAATGGTTACAATTGTTAGAATCTAAATGCAACAGGCCAATCTCAATTTTCATTTTTAGTAGCTAATGATCACTGCAAACTTGGGCATAAAAATCAGCCTAAAAACATGAGTAAATTAAATTCAAAAGAATTATGCTGAATGATTGAAATCAGAGCTACAAATCAATAGTTCTTGTTTGAAGAAAACATATTTTAGTGCACATAAAACGACTTAGAGCAGTGTCATCCAGACTTTTACCTTGTTTGGATGGGCCCATCGAGTCCTTGATCAGAACAACATGGAACACACATCTGTCTTTAGATGCAGATTATCAGTTGCATGGCGAAGTTGATGTGTGATATGCCAAGAACATAGACGCAAATAATCCCATGTCCCAACCATGCTGCCGGAGGTGCCGACATGGATGACCCAATAGCTACTGCAAAGCAGCGCGATTGCTAGCCATGCTGGCGGCTGCTGCTGCTGCTGCTGCTGCTAGGATGGGTAAAAATTAGAAAATAAACTAAATCTTAGCAGCAAGTCACTAAATCTTGGACTGCTAACTGCTTGAGGAAAACACCAGCAAGTTTTCCGACTTCTTGGTTCAATTAATCAACTTCTATTCATTGTCATAGTAAAGTGTCACAAAAACACCATAGTACTGTGTAAAGAATAACCGGATGTAGTTAGATGTTGTCACAAACAGAGCTTTAAATCGAAAGGTATATGGTGTACTCACCTTTAACTGGTTGAGTATGTGGCCATCGTTTCCACCTACAGAAGCAGCAGCAACTCCACAGTCAATCCCAGAATTCAGTAATACACATCAAAGATAGTTCACTTAATCTAGTCCAAGGCTATGTATCCTGTCAATACTTGCAAACTATTGACTATTGATTATATTGAAGAGAATTAAGTTCGGCTGTTGTTGGATAGCATCATTGAACTAGGCATCAAACTGTTATGTCCTTGCGCCTAATTCATGAGGATGGAAGCAGGGGAAATGACAGGTCGTACCTTATCACTGGGGGGCATCAGTGATGTGTATATTCTGCCGGCAAGATCTGTAAGATGAAATCGATCAATCTCAAAACAGTAAGATTGTCCAGCAATATAAACAAAACTCTGAATGACAGTCGAATTAATTTAATCAACTGGCAGCAACCAAGGCCCTGCAGAATCATAATCAATATCTGACAAAGTGAAGAAATGAATTTTACAAGCCATGGAGTTAGAGGATGGAAAAAATTATAAGGAGATACATGGGATCAGGGTTTCATTCCAAATAACCAAGGTGGTTCTAAAATATTTTGTGAAATCGTACAGCTCAAAAAAATATTTCCATATACTTCTAAATTTGTATTGCTGATAAAAAATTACGACAATCCATGAGACATTGTACATTTCTGAAGCAAGTCTACATCTACAGTGGCCAGAATCACATGCGCACTAGCAGGTAGCACACTGAAGACTTCGCCAAATCTACACATGAATGAAATAATTATGGTGAACTAGAAATACTCTTCCTTCAGTCATTGTCTCCAAATTGAGCACACACTGACGCACCTGGAGACTCCATCGGTAAGGATTGAAGCCGACGACTAGGGGGCGAGGCCCTGGACGCCGGCGTCTAGGATCTAAGATCAGGGGGGGCGAAGGGCGGATTGAACCGGAGGGGATGCAGCTCTGGCAGGCAGGAAAGGCAGCCGCCTAGGAGCGTCGAGCGGTGGAAGGCCTCGTGGATGGCAGCTCTGGGGTTGTAGACGGGAGGCGAACGGACCAACCGGTGATGAGCAGTGGCGGCAGGAGCGGAAGGGGGCGGACGCCAAGCAGGCGGGATGCGTGCGCGGTGGGGACTGGCCCGGACGGTGAGTAGGCTCTGGGGAATCGGACGCGGATGGAGAGGTGAGCGGATAGGGACGGCTGCGATGAAGCTCCGGCCGGATCCGCGACGACGGGGGACGAACGCCGATGAGCGGGATGTGTGCGCGGTGGGGATGGGCCCGGACAGTAGGGAGGAGGTGGAAAATCAGGCGCGGAAGGGGAGGGGAGCTTAAAGGGCCGGCGGCGACGAAGCTCCGGCACCTGCGCCGACGGGAGATGGGCGCCGGTGAGCAGGATGCGTGCGCGGTGGGGTGCTGGGAACAGAGAAAGCGGCGAGAAACAGAACGGACGGGACGGGACCGGGTGGAGATGGTGGTGCGCCCACGATCTGTCACCCCAAACCAGAAGAAAAAACCAACCGCAAACCGGGAAGGAAAACCGGGAGGTACGGATGCGGTGACTGGGCTCGGGGGAGGAAGCGGGCGCAGGTGGGATGCGGTGCCGTGGATGGGCCGGGTACCGAATAGTATTCAGTATCCAGGGTATTATATAATATAACTCACTCTATATATATATGCACAGAACTTATATCTCCTCCCCTCGCGATCAGCCATCCGTGGTCTCACCCCGTGTGCTTTCCTTCCGCGTGTGGGCCGCGCGTGTCCTCCCGGCCCAAATAGCCCGCGCGCATTTGCTGGGTCCGAATCGGGCATTAATTGCAACACTAAGGAGTTAACGGTTGCAACGTCAGTTGTACACTAGTTGCAATACGGGTGTTTCTTAAAATGGAAAGTAAGACCCATCAAAAAAAGAAAAGCATCCAGACATAATAACGCATCGCCCCCCCCCCCCGTCCCCCGAGGTTGCCCTGCAGCCGCAGCCGCCGCTGTGGAGGTTGCGCCGCCGTATCCCACGCCCCCCGCCTCCCGCCTCCAATCTCGTCGGAAACGATGGCCCCCGTCGCTAACCGAGACTGGATCACCCGCTCCGGTGATCGTGGCTAATACTGTGTTGATTCGCGAGATAGCTCTGGGTATGCGCAGGGTGGAAGGAGCTCGTCTGGGGAGCACGGGAGGTTCGCCGGGAGGAGCTCGATCGGGAGACAATGAAGAGCTCCGGTTACCGTCGTTAGCACCAATGCTTCCACCAGGGGCATCGCCTTCGACTCCAGCTCCTGCGCAGTCCGCGACAGACGGATCTGCTGATCCCCTCCACCATACGACGACCTTGACGCCGCCGGCGACGTTGACTGCGGGGGAACGGGTGACTCCAGATACCGAGCGTCTGTTCTACCCGGTAAGCACTCGACCCCCCCCCCCCCGCTCCCCCCTCCACCACCACCCTCCCGTTGATTGATAGCTCGGTATCTGTGATGTTGCAACCGAATTTGACTGTCAAAATTTGCATCTGATTTGTGTGGCGGAGGCTAGTTTGGTGGGTGCACCCCCCATCCCCTTGCACATGTTTTCAACTGGTTCCTGTTTTGGAGATGAACACAAGTTCCTGTTTGGATATGATCATATTGTTCAATTACATAGAGGGAAATACCCCCAGTTGCAATTGCAACGACTTGTGAGTTGCAACCTACATAGCAAAATCATGTCCTGATGTGCCTGTTGTGCCTGGGCATTAATTTCATACCTGTTTGCATCACTGATTTTTGATCATATTGTTCAGTTACATATTGGAAAATAACCCAGTTGCAATTGCAACGACCTGTGAGTTGCAACCTGCATAACGAAACCATGTCCTGATGTGCCTATTGTGCCTGGGCATTAATTTCATACCTGTTTGCATCACTGATTTTTGATCATATTGTTCAGTTACATATTGGAAAATACCCCAGTTGCAATTGCAACGACCTGTGAGTTGCAACCTGCATAACAAAACCATGTCCTGATGTGCCTGTTGTGCCTGGGCATTAATTTCATACTTGTTTTTATCACTGGTTTTTTTGCAGGATCCGAATATAGCTGTTGTGTTTGTACCACGAGAGGGGCAGCAATTCCCTATAAAGAATTATGCGTACATCTTTTACCAAGATTATGCAAAGCTAGCTGGTTTCAGTCTGAGGACAGCAAGAACCAGCAAAGAAACCAACCATTGGGTCTGTAGTAGATTTGGTTGGCATACTAAGAAAAACAAAGAAGATCCAAAGCAAACTGAAAAAGGAAGTAAAAGGTGCGGCTGCCCTGCTTTTGTCAAGGTTAAAGAGGATAAGAAGCAGGGGTTGTGGTTCTTTGATCATGTACAGGATGCCATAACCACAAGTTGGAGCCATCTGCAAGAATGACTAGATACATGCACAGTCACAAAAACATGGAAGAAGGGATATCTGACTTGTTTAATATAATGACAAAGAATGGAGTACCTCATTAAGCAGTGTTAAATGTGATGGCAGATTTATATGATGGTCGGCATATGTGGGGTTTTACAGAGAAAGACATCAAGAACATGTATGTGCTGAATTTACTTTGTTCAACATGTCAGTTTTTGTGATATCGCAAAAATATACAAACATGACATCTGTTGTTTGGATTGTGTGCAGGAAGGCAGCGAAACACAGGTAGGATAGGGAGGATGACCTTAACAAGCTTCTGAAGTTCTTCAGGGAGTGTACTGCCAGCAATGAATACTTCTACTGGGCTGTAGATGCTGATCCAAAAACTGGTGTGCTGAAAAACATCTTTTGGAGCCATGCAAGCTAGAGGGCTGAATACAGAGACTTCGGGGATGTCATTACATTTGATACAACCCACAAGACAAACAACAAATGCATGCCTCTGGCGATGTTTGTTGGATCTAACCATAACCTGAAGAATGTAACCTTCGGACAAGCTCTAATTGGTGATGAATCAATAGGATCGTTCAAGTGGCTCTTCGAAACTTTTTTTATCTGTATGGGGGGGGGGGGGAAGCAGCCTCTTGTTATCTTAACAGGTGTGAGCCACGCTATTTGCTTTCCTTGTGATGATGTTTGCAAGCTTATGTATTGTATAGTTGCAATGTTACAGACTGCAGCATTGCAACTGTATCTTTTCCCTGATGCTGAATCTCCCTGTATTCCTTTCATCAGATGAAGACCCAGCAATGAAACAAGCAATTGCGATGGTTTTCGACAAGGCTCAACACAGGAACTATCGCTGGCACATTACAAGACCTTGGGAGTTTGAGCTGGGTCAACTATACATAGAACACAAGGAAAAAAAAACTTGAAGGAGAGACTTGAAGCATTGATAAATTATCCATTGGGTCCGACACAGTTTGAGGCCGAATGGGACAAACTTGTTGATGAGTGTGGCATAGCAGATCACCCAGCCATTAGAGCCCTATATGACAAGAGGGAAAGGTGGATAGCAGCTTATTTTAAGGGAATGTACTATGGTAGGATGACATCAACGCAAAGATCTGAAAGCCAAAACAATGTCCTCAAGACTGGATATGTCAATGAGAGCACTAGCCTGCACATGTTTGATAGGAGGATGCTGGATTCGCTCCAGCACGCTGACCATATAGACGCTGGAGAGACACACTACGCACAGGTAAAAAAGCAAAGGACCAAAAAAATCTTTACATGGCATTTGCAAATGTTTCTACTGTTTGGTTGCAACACTGTTCTATAATGAGTTGCAGGATCAAAAAATATACTGAGTTGCGCGATGAAAAATTGTACTGAAAATTTTCAAAAATATTTTTCCTCATACAGGCTGAGGTGGTAAGGGCGTCCAAAGCAAGATTTGATGAGCAGCTGTGCAGAGTGTATACTAGAGCAGTATATCAGGAGTTCAAGAGGCAGTACAATAACAACACAGCATTTGTTATTCGCCCTGATCCAGACCCACAGGTGATTAATGGCTGGTTAGTGAAGCATGAACAAGGGGGGGGGGGGAGCTTCTGCTGGGCACAACATGAATTCAAGGTGCTGGCTGATAAAGAAAACGATGAATATAGCTGCGAATGCAAACAGTGGGAGCACACAGGTATATCTCCTTCATAAATATAATCTGCAATTGCAACTTTGAAGGGCACACAGTTGCAACCCTGTGGCTTAATGGTTGCTACACTCTGACATGTCAATCTATTTTTTATGTTGCAGCGCTATTCTGCATGCATATTATCAGGGCCTTCACCCACCTGCAAGTGAGGAAAATCCCAGAGAAGTACATACTGAAGAGATATACTCATGATGCAAGACAAGAAGTTCCGTGGGATAGGCATGACGGTGTGTGGATCGGGCCAACGGCAAGCAAGGAACAGAGCAGATTGTCAAGGTTGCTCCCTAAGTTGATGAAGCTTGGGAGGGTAGGAAGTAGATCAGATCGTGCTGCTGAAGAAACAAACAGGCAACTGGACAGGATAATACCAGGGATTGAGATGTTCCCAAGAAACACAGAGGATGGGCAGCAAGGTAGTGAAATGTCACCGGTTGGATCAGAGGCAGTAGCAGCGCAGCCTGCTAATGGTAGTGCTGATGCACCAGACGTCGTCGATGCAGAAGATGTTTTGACAGCCAGTGTTTTGACAGCAGCCACACCTGTTAATGCTGATGCTGAAATGCAACCATCATCGGGTGTGTTCCATGATGGGTTGTTGCTTATTGAGCCGCCTGTATCATAGACAAAAGGGAGAAACGCCATCAGGAAAAGGAAAAATGATGTTGGCCCTCTAACTGATGGCAATCCATTCAGCACGTATGAAAAAGAAAACTATGACAACAGAGAATGTAGTGGATGTGGAGTCTGGGGAACGCATTATGTCACAACATGCCCCCTGAACCCCAATAGAAGCAAGGCAGCAGAAATGCACGTCAATAAAATAGGTCATAACCCATATGCTGGACCTCCGAGAAAAAGAGGGCGACCAAAGATACAAAGAGATCTGCATCACGAAAAAGTGGTGGGTAGTGAAGAAATTGCTGAAACGCAAGCAAGCTCTACGAGAGGAGGTGCTGCAAGGGGGGGGGGGGGGGGGAGGATCTGGCGCCAGAAGGCGTGGGAGGAGAGCTCCACGTGTGAACTATGAGGAATAAATAAAAGTACTACAGCAATTTTTCATATATAGAAGCTAGCTATAAAATTACCTGTATAAATTATAAAACTATAGATTATAGAATGCATCTGTGTAAACTGTAGATTATATGCTTAAAGTCTTAGAAACACATTATTTTTGTCACGCATGCTTGCTATCTACTATACCTGGAAAAACTAGTGGACCATTCTTGATCTGGTAGGAATTGTACTACTGTTGTAAACCATTTGCAACAAGCGGTGGCAAGCATTTGCAACACAGTGGTTTTACCATTTGCATTTGTATAACTATAGGTTACAGAATGCATCTGTATAAACTGTAGAACTGTGACGCCCCAGGTTTTTAATTAGCATCATTAGCATGGTCAAAATCCTAGTCAACATAGTCAAACCCCTTAGTGTCCACACCCTTTCCTGGAACTTTTGCCACGTTCTCCAAATTTCGTCTAAACACTCAAAAATCGACAAATACAGAAGTTGTGTAGTTTTTCATGGGACACATTTTTGCTTTTGGGTGGACATTCAAATTTTGAGTGGAAGGCATCCAAAAACTCGGTCAACGCCAACATCTGCAGTGCCACCGAGCCATGAAAGACAGCAACTTTGCCTGCAGTTCATGCTCAAACAGTTGCTCAAAACATAGGTCGGCCTGTACAAAATTTGTTCTCCTATAGCCCCTCTTCAACTTTGCTTTTGGGCGAAATTGAACTTATATTCCAAAGTTTGAAGTTTTGGTTCGTCAAAGTGGGGCAAATCAATTGGATCGGCGTCCCTGGTGCTCTGGGCCGCGCTCTCGCGCCGGGCGTGTCGCTCCCGCGCCGCCACGCGGCGCCGCCACCCTCGGCGTTCGGACCCCCCCCACCCATAGTCCGGCGAGGACGGGGACCGCATCATCACGCGCCCCCGCCCCCGACCGTAGCGCCTCGCGGGGGAATGTTTCCCGACACGTGGACGCAACTGGCGCGCGGCCGCCGAGCCCCGCCGCGCCTCGGTCGGCCGGCTGGCACACCCTGAAATTTCCCAATTTCAGGATGTGAATAGAAAGAATAATTAAACAAGAATTTTCTCACAATTTTAAAATTTTTCTCAACATTTATTTTCTTTACAGGAAGTATAGTGTAGGAAAAAAAATCCTTTGTTCATTTTTCTAAATTAAATAAATAGTTATATGTGTGTGTTGCATTCATGCCGATGCATCTTAGTGTTTCTTGAGTGCAAAAGTATTTTGAAAATGCGTTTAGATGTCCATGTTCCTCTGGTGTGTTTTTTTTCAGATATTTCTGAAAACTACTCTCATTCTTTTCCGAGAGCTCAATCTTTATACTAGAAAGGTCTGAAATCTTCTGCGCGATCTTCAAATATTTTAATTGGATTCATCATGTCACATGCTATGTTTGAACCGTCATACTCCTTGTGCTCCCGAAACTCTTTGAGCTACTACAATTTGGTCATCACCAAATATTCATCCAAATCAGGCTCACGTCATGCTCAATCTCTTTGCTCTCTCCCAGTCTATTATTTATTCCTCTATTTCAAGTCTTTGCTAGCAGCGTAGATAACTCTAACATGAGTGTTCAGTTGCCGAGCTAGGCCCCTTCCAGCAAAAATCATCTAGCCTCTTTGCAAAGACAAGGTCCAATTCGACTTGGACTAATAAGCCCAATAATCCAACATCAGGTCTAGCAACGCATGGTCTATAAACAACAAGCTGCGGCCTCGTGGTCTCTTTTTCTTATCTATATCGCTTTCCCCTTGTGCCCTAGCTCCTTGGCAAGCCGCCGCCGCGCAGCAGTGCGAGGAAGCTCCCGCCGACGTGATTCCATCTCGCACGCGATCGGCTCTGGTCGTCGTCGATCACCGCCGACACCGACGGCCGTTAACTCCCCGAGCTTCATGAAGGCGTCACGATCCGCTTGAATGAAGAGGAGCACGTCCACGTGAAAGATCAAGCCATCCTTGTCCATGATTCGATCTCCGCCTCGTGTTTGTCGTTCAGCTTTTCCCGTAGGTGAGGATACAGATACAGATATACTCTATCTATCTTGTCTTGCTCGTATTTCAGCCTACGTTCTATTTTGCTGCCCGTCGTGTTCCTCATGCGCCAATCTTTATTCCTCCAGGGTGCACTACGTGCATGTGCATGTTCACGCTCGTGCTTCTAGTGCCTAGACCTCCGGCGAGGGCGGCAAGCATGCACCAGGAATAACGCGGCAACCGGCACCTCTGCGCCGCCGTGTCGGTCGACTTTTGCCGCCTCCGTCCAGCGCCGGAGCAAGCCAGCATCTCGTAAAGTCTTGCGACGACGACAAGCCGACCAGACGATCTCTCCGTCGTCGGAGCGTAGCCTCCCACAAAGAACCGAGCCGGCCGTTGTCCGCCCCGTCGCCGTTCGTCCGTCGTCATCGTTGGCCCTAGCCACACGTGAGCGTACCATCATGTTTCTCGTTCAGCTTTCTTCCCGTTTTACTGCTCTCACCCGTATCCCGGCCTGCCTGGTGCCTTGCAGCGCTGCCGTCTGTTCTTTCCCTGGCAACAACTAGTACATGTACTTCATCGATGGCCATAGTCACCAGGAGAAGCGATGGCCATAGTCACCAGGAGAAGCACGGCCACCAGCACCTCAACGCCGTCGTCGCCACATCGATCTTAGCCACGAGCTTGCTGGTGCCTGTCTTGCCGAGCTCGCCGTCGTCGCCGCTGGTGAGATGACCTGCACATCACGCACTCCTCCGTCTATCTTTTGTCTCTAATCCATGCTACCTGCAACTCTTTGCTGCCTATGGCCGTGCCCTGTTGATCCTTGCCGTCAGGGGCAGAGCTGCCTTAAGCCATGGGGGTCGCCGGACCCCGATGGAATTTGAGAAAACCAGTGCAAAATACTGTTTAACACTGTTCATACATGCATTTGACCCCGGTATTTGATGAAGCCGACCCCGGTGGTTCCATTTTTCTGGCTTCGCCCCTGCTTGCCGTGTCTCAGCACTGAAGCCACCACCTGTACCTGTCTCTTTAATTTGCAGCGGTTGCTTGCTATCTCTGGTGCAAAGCAGATGCATGGAAGAAGTTCCAACAAGAAGTACCAAGCCAGCCACGTACGTACTGAGGCAAATCCATCTACCATGCATGCAAGTGATGATGCCATGGTGATGTCATGCCTACGCAGTAAGTAGGAGCTTTTCTTCCAAAGAAAAATATTTGGAATGCTTGCTAACAGTCTATTAATCCTTTGTCCTTGGCTATCTTTGATCCATATATTAATCCTTTATTCATTTATGAAATTCTTGCTCATATCAGAACCTGTCTATCTATCGTTTTAATTCTTTTCTTGATTATTGCTTCCGTGGTCATCATCCATACACCATGTTCAATGGCTATCTTTTTATTCTTTAAATCCATATCTTATTCAATTCAATTCCGTTTTCAGCAATCCTTTATCTCACGTGTTTGTCTTAACACGTAGATTAGTTTTGTACCGCTTTTCAGTACGTTTTATGATGATTGGTGTACTGTTTTTAATTTAGATTGTTTGATTGTTAGAATATGTGTGCCCCGGATGTTTTGCTTTGGATGATTGATGCGAGTAGAATAAACATCGTTTGAGAGAGCAAGAAGTGAAGACATTCTGAGCAACAACATTACTTTGGTTAAAGGCAAGTGTGTCCTTGTTCTTTTGTCCTAATAACTTTATTAATCACTATTGCATATGCCTGCATTTAATTTGATGGGTCCCAATAAGGTTCATCCTAGTCTTTATTATCATCCTTGTCAACCTGGGTTTTATCTTTCTGTTGGGTAGCTTTGCTTAGCTGCTATACCTTGGGTTATGGTGGTTTAATGAAACTCAATGATGAACTTGCTTTACTTTTATGCTATACCTCTGGTTAATTACAAGACCATATGCTTAATCAGAACATGGAGCGACCACCCAGGAAAACAGTGCAACCACAAGACATATGGCTCTGTCTTGGCTAAGTAATTAGGGAAGTCTTGTGTGGGGATTAGTCGTGGTAGCTTGGGTACGGAGGAATGCTTTTATGGCTCTTCTACTCCGGATAGGTTTTGGTACGAAAGTGCTCTTCTATGGCTACCTAGTCCGTGGGTAAAGGTGTGGTACGATAGACGGCCTCTATGGCGTGCTACTATGGACTAATACACATGAGAGGACTCTTTGTAAAGGCCTCGTAGTGTCCTTATGCAATCACACCTCGGTAGTGTGGTATGGTGCCTGATCAGCATCGCATGGTTGGGTTTAAAGTTCCTAGAACTTTTACGCGACTTGTGGTGAAAGTGTACAACCTCTGCAGAGTGTAAAACTAATCGATTAGCCGTGCTCACGGTCAAGAGCGGCCTGGACCTGTTGATGCGAAAATAGGACGTCACCTCTGCGCGCAGCACACGTGACTCCACGGTCTGTTGCGAGGCGTGCCAGCCAATCTGACGTGTTGATTGACAATGGAAAAATATTAGGGATCGGCTAGAGAACCGATGGCCTTTTTAGCAACACGTGTATCAGCCAATCGGCCGATACGAGCAAGCGGGATCGGCCGGCTCGAGAGCGACCGAGGCGCTGATAAGTAGACAGACAGATCGGCTGGATCGGCCGATCGTGACGTCAGCACTCGAACAGGTCGGAATTGGCTGCGGTGTTAGAAGCCGATAGGATCTAGATCGAGTGGGATAATGGGTGATAATATCTAAAAACTACAAGAATTTGTACAAAAACTTGCAGATCTAGCTAATATCGGTAAGGGGTAAATAAAGAACTAGACGAAACCTCAGCGATGCGCCCGGAGGTTAAAGCCTAGGGTTATTCGGTAAAACGGTACTCACAAGCTTGCCGGAGATCGATCGATGCTACCCGACGAACTTGAAGGACGGCGTTGTAGAAAAGAGGAAAAAATGCAATGGCGAAGTCGCTGAAAAGTAGATGTTGTAAAATAGATGCTGTAAATTGTAAAGGGTTTGCCCGGAGGCGGTTTGTTTGATATTGGTGTGTACACTTTTTCCCGACCACGAAGGGTCGCTATTTATGTCTTGAAGACAACCCGACTTCTAGCCGATTACGGTACTGTTTACTTGCATCTAAAGAAAACAAACACTTCTAAAAATAGAAAAGGACTCTCGCAGGAGTCAAAACTCTCTAAAACTGACTCTTTGACCCGTTGCCAATCGTGGATTGACCCGCTTCCGCCATGCTTTTCCTTTTGGCGTATCCTCTCGATTACCGCCTTCCTTCTTTCCATCGGCCGATCCTCTGTTTGACCATCGGCCGATCGGTTGACTTGCCAGTCCGTCGCTAGACTTGAGCTTCCTTGACCATCGGCGAGTCCTGTTGACCACCCTTCTCTCTTTTCCAATCGGCCGATTGTACTCTGTTTTCATCGGCTGCTTCTCCTCATCCCTTTTGACCTATTTTTCCAAAAAATAGTGTCAACTCATGCCCCCTAGTTTCGGAGTAAATGACCTTTTGCTCCGAAATTTGCTCGAATCTGACATCTTTCTCTTAATTCGAATGATAGCCAAATCTCTTCTCGCAAATGTGACAGATCATCTGACACTTTTCCAGGACTGTTCACCATGTGACATCCTTGGCTCTCTCGTTTCTCCTTTCTATAAGACTTGCCCTTTTACCCAGGGGTTCTTTCATGACTTCTTCAGCCCTTTGGATCTTCCTGATGTAGGCATTAGCTCCTTTAGCTCTTAGGTATGAGAGGCATCTTCTCCTGGAAAACTCTGTGAGTGTTAATGATCGCCGCTGGCCATTGACAGACTCTTGCTTGAAATGGCGTTTCTTCTGGGTGCTGTCAGGGGGCTCGTCATCTTTGTTTGCGATGCCGGGCAGAAGATTTCTGTGAACCATGCTCTGCAGTTTGTTGACGTGCTTAGAGAAATTTCCTCACCGTTCACGATGTATGCGTGTCATCTTTTATTTTGGGAGTGATTCCTCTGAATCGGTCATTCTTTGGAAACCGAACCATTCACGGGTCATCTGTTTCCTTTTTTACCGGATCCAGCATCTTCGGCTTCCGTCTTTTCTGGTTCCTTCATCTTTATCTCTTCCGGTGCCTTGGCTATAAATAACCGCCCTCTCACCCCTATGGAGAACGCACTTCCCCTTCATCCATGGCTTAAGATATAGATCCAGTGAGCTTTAGGCTCTTACTCTTCGATCCCTTTCTTCTTCTCTGACTCACGATGGCTAGAAGAATTCTTGTGAAATAGCCTAGGGCATACTTCCCTCTCTAGTCTCCTTTTGTGAAGCCAGGAGGTCCAACAGCTAGAAGAACCCTTGTGATGCGTCTTGGGTGCATCAGCTGGTGGAGGAGGGTGGAGGTCATCCCTGGTAGGGATGAAAACGATCGGAAACGATCGGAAGAAGGCTCCACCACTTTCACTTTCACATTTTTCCTTCGGAAACGAAAATGATACGGTATTGTCGAAAACGAGAACGGCAACGATATTTCGATAATTACGGAAACGAGACTATACGATCGGAAACACATCGATAACGATCGGAACCTAATAAAATGATATTTCAAAAGCGATAAATTACATTGAACAATAGAGCATAACACTAACCATGTTAATTGACCATCTTATACCCTAGTGTCAAAATTAAGATATTAATAAAGTATCCAACCATCACATATTATCCTACAAATTCCAAATAATCAATTGATGTGATGACCCTCGATAAGAGTCAAGAGATCAAGAAACACAAATAATTGAACCATTAACTCGATTCTAAATTTGAACTCTAAACAACGTTGAGACATGTAAATAATATATACAAATATTGATAGAAATCATAGCTTGATTATCAGTTTTTTAATTAATTCTTAGTAGTACTAGTATTTTCCTCTCCGTACGTACTTACAAAGAATTACGCAGATAGACACTGGCATTTGGGCTGAGGCCCACATGTCATCCATAGTTATCTGCTTCATCTTCCTCAATGTTCTTATCCACTCACTTGCCTCATCGACTCAAATCTTTTTATCTGCTCACGAACGCTCAGACTGTTGCCACTGGATCCACAGGTAGCATCCGTCCCAAACTCCTACTAGCAGGCATCACTGCTTCTCTTGTTTCTCCCCTATCTGCCATCGCTCTCATTTCTCGTCTGTCTCCCGTGTCTATGTATTCCGTGAGCAGCAGATCCAGATTTGGCATTGGGCAAAGCAGGCACGTCGCATGCGGGCTAGCGGTGATGCAGGCATGCAGCAGGAGCAGCGATGTGCGCAGACTAGTGGGGCGGGAGCGGCGGTAAGCAAGTCTGCAACTACAAGCTGGTGATGTGCGCCCAGTGGCCCTCGACTCCGTGTCTCCATCCACGCTGCCACTTGCAGACGAGGGATACGGTATTTTACCGCGGTAAAATACCGACAAAATACGGGAATTTTGGAAAACGATCGGAAGAAGCCAAAATCGTTTTCGTTTTCGATTTCGGATTTTTTTACCGATTTTGATTTCGTTTTTCCGGTAATCGATTTCGTTTTCGTTTAGCCTCATTACCCGGTAAAATCTCGAAAACGATAGCCGGTAATCGAAAAATATCGTTTTCATTTTCATCCCTAATCCCTGGGCGTTGCGGAAAGAAGAACAACCCTATGTCTTCTTTCCCAGCAATCTTGACGGGGAGAGTTACCGCATCTGGTGATTCATCTTCGTCAAATTTACGCTTTCTTTTTTGTTTTTCTCTTTCTTCGCCCCCATCACCTGTTCAGTGATGATGAATGTAACTGATCCGTAATGAATCGTCCAAATTTGACTTCTCAATGTATTCTTCAGATCTGCATTGTAATACCACCATTGTAATCGAAGATGAGAGATATAATATATATATATATATTTTGTTCTAAGGGCGATTTGTACATCGGCCATGTTCTGGAGCCGAGGATGATCGGCTACTTTATACTGAAGACGATCACGCCCGTAATCGGCTGTAACTCGAGTCTTTAATCGGCCGTTTAGGCTCTAATTTGACTAAGCATCTACCCATATGCTTGGATAGTATTTCTTCAAATACTTCCCATTCAGCGCTCTGGCAAACTTCTCTCCTTCCAATGCTTCTAAGATATATGCAGTGCCTGGCACACATTGGTTGATGCGATATGGTCCTTCCCAAGTCGGCGACCACTTCCCGTACTTTGGATCTCTAGAGCCAATTGGTAATATGAGTTTCCAAACCAGATCCTCTTCGGCAAACTCTTTAACTTTGACTTTCTTATCATACCACCTGGCTATCCTTCTTTTATTCTTTTCGATATTCTCCAAGGCTCTCAGCTGATTACCAGCAAGGTCCTCTAGTTCTTCTTTCATCATGGCTGAATAATCATCGGCCGATAGTTGATCTTGTAAAGAAGTCCTTCTGGATCCGGTTTTTAACTCCCAAGGCAATACAGCATCATGACCGTACACCAGTTGATATGGTGACACTTTGGTTGCACCATGGCATGCCATCCTGTACGCCCACAGTGCTTCATTGAGGATTGTATGCCACTGCTTAGGATTTTCATCGATCTTGCGCTTGATTAACTTGATGATGCCCTTGTTTGCTGCCTCTGCTTGTCCGTTTGCTTGAGCATAGTAGGGAGATGAGTTCAACAAGAGAGTTTGCATATTCTTCAAATTCCCCTGAGGTAAATTGACTCCCTTGATCGGTCGTGATGGTCTGAGGTATACCAAACCGATAGACAATATGTTCTTTAACAAAATTGATCATATTGCCTGATGTGACAGTCTTGATTGGGATGGCTTCAACCCACTTCGTGAAGTAATCTGTAGCCACTAGTACGAATTTATGACCTTTGCTTGATGGTGGATATATTTGTCCAATCAGATCAATCGCCCAACCTCTGAATGGCCATGGCTTGATTATTAGGTTCATTGCCGATGCTGGAACTCTTTGAATGCTTCCAAACTTCTAACATTCTTGGCATCCTTTGTAGTACTTGAAGCAGTCTTCCAATATCGTCGGCCAATAATAGTTATTATTTCTGATCATCCACTTCATCTTGAATGCCGATTGATGGGCCCCACAGACTCCCTCATGAATTTCTCCCATCAAGGTTTTAGCCTCCTCTTCACCAAGGCATTTGAGCAGAACCCCATCGATGGTACGATAGTACAACTCATCTTCTAATAGAACGTATTTAATGGCCCTGTACCTTAATTATTTATCAACCTTCTTAGATGGATCTTTCAGATAATCCACTATCTCCTTCCTCCAATCTTCGGCTGGTAACTCCACAGTTAGAATCGGCCTGTAACCTGACGCTCCTTGAGCCAGCCGATTAGCTTCACTGTTGTGACATTTAGGGATATGTTCAAGTTTTACTATCTTGAACTCTCGAAGTAGCTGAAGACATTCTTCATGATAAATCCTTAATATGTCATCTTTGCATTCATATTCTCCTGCCAATTGATTTATCACGAGCTGAGAATCTCCAAATATCTCAATCTCTTCAGCATTAACTTCTCGCAGTAGCTTTATCCCCTTTAACACTGCCTGGTACTCAGCTTGATTGTTTGTTGAAGTTTTCTCAATTGGGATGGAAAACTCATAATTTGCTCCTTGGGGTGAGATGAGGACGATCCCAATTCCAGCTCCTACTCCACATGATGATCCATCAAAGAACATAGTCCACGGAATAGGTTCTACAACTGCAACTTCAGGTCCACAATGCTGAGTCACCAAATCGGCCATTACTTGTCCTTTGATTGCTTTAGCCGATTGGTAGGTCAAGTCAAATTCTGACAAAGCTAAGATCCACTTCCTGATCCTACCCTTCAAAATTGGTAATGACAGCATATACTTGACCACGTCATCTTTGCACACCACGGTGCATTCGGCAGTTAATAGGTAAGGCCTCAACTTTGTGCATGAGAAATATAAGCATAAGCATAATCTTTCCACCGCCGAATATCTTGTTTCTGCATCCAAGAGCCTTCTACTCACGAAATATACAACTCGCTCTTTTCCTTCAAACTCTTGTACAAGGGCCGATCCAATAGCCTGCTCATTAGCCGATAAATATAATTTGAACGGCTTTTTGTCTTGAGGGGGCATTAAGACAGGAGGAGTCTTTAGATACTGCTTGATGTTGTCTAAAGCTTTCTGTTGTTCTTCTCCCCATACAAATTTCTGATCGGCCTTGAGCTTCAACAGAGGTGTGAACGGCTGAATTCTCTCAGACAGATTAGATATAAATCTTCTGATAAAATTGATCTTGCCGATCAATGACTGAAGCTCTTTCTTATTTGATGGTGCCTCTATCTTGTCAATTGCACTGATTGACTTCTGACCTACTTCGATTCCTCTTTCATGTATCAAGAAACCCAAGAATTGGCCAGCTGAAACACCAAAAGCACACTTGTTGGGGTTCATCTTTAAACCATACTTCCTTGTGCATTCCAATGTTTTTCGTAGATCGGCCAGATGCTCCTTGTAGCTCTTTGACTTGACAACCACGTCATCAATGTAGATCTCTACTATCTTGCCGATGAGTTCATGGAATATGTAATTCATGGCTCTTTGATATGTGGCACCTTCATTCTTCAACCCAAAGGTCATGACAATCCACTCATATAATCCAACGTGGCCAGGGCACCTGAAAGCAGTTTTTGCAATATCCTCTATGGCTATGAATATTTGATTGTATCCAGCGTTACCGTCCATAAAGCTAATGACTTTGTGCCCTGTGGCAGCATTGACTAATGCATCGACTACTGGCATCGGATATCCGTCCATCGGCGTTGCTTTGTTCAAGTCCCTGAAATCAATGCATACACGTAGTTTGCCATTTTTCTTATAGACAGGGACTATGTTAGAGATCCATTCGGCATACCGACATTGCCGAATAAAACCAGCTTTGAGTAACTTTGTTATCTCGGCTTTTATATCAGGGTAAATCTTTGGATTACACTGCCTGGGATGTTGCTAGAAGGGTCGATACCCTGGTTTAATAGGTAATCGATGCTCAACAATGGATCGGTCTAAACTAGGCATCTCATAATACTCCCAGGCAAAACAATCCTTGAAGTCCTTTAACAGTGCGATCAGTTCTTTCTTGTATTCCGCATCTAGTTTGGTACTGATATATGTCGGCCTTGGTTTGCTCCCATCTCCAAGATCTATCTTCTCTAATTCATCAGCCGATGTAAACCCATGCCCAAGCTTCCCTTCATCTTCAATGAACTGATCCATTAAATCTTGCCATCAGAGCCGACTGCTTGAACCGGCTTTAGTCCGAAATCGGACACTTTGAGATACTTGGTATCCCATGCTTTTCCAGATATGCAGCTTACTCGATCATAGGTCCATCCCTGTGCTTCCGTAGCTGCTACTGTCAAGGAGATTTCTATGGACCACCTCCACAGAATCTCCGATCCATTGGATGATGCATTGGTGCATTGTAGACGGTATGCAGCAGTTGGCATGTATCCAATCACGACCCAGCAGTAGATTATAAGATCCCCTCCCTTTAATGACAACGAAAGCGGTTGGAAGGGTCTTACTGCCGATGGTGAGCTCCACGCAGATTGCTCCTTGAGCCGGAGAGACGTTGCCTTCAAAGTCCACCAGCATCATGTCGGTCTGGGTCAGATCTTCATCAGACTTCCCAATCTTGCACAGCATGGTGTATGGCATTAGATTGACTGCTGCTCCTCCATCTACAAGCATCCTGGTGACTGGTTTCCCATTAACAAATCCTTTGAGAAACAATGCCTTCAAGTGTTGTCTCTTTTCATCATCTGGCTTCTCAAAGATAGCATGTGTAGGTTCCAGTGTTAATTGAGCCATGCCAAGTTCTTCATCGGACACTTCCGAATCAACCGGAGCCATGAACTCTTTTGGCAGAAGGACAACCATGTTTATATCAGCTTGTGGTTTATCATCCTTCCCATCATAGGTCTTAGGCTTTGGACGCCAAACTTTAGACCGAACTTTCTTCTTGTCCAGCATGTGTCTCTCTGCTTCTTCTTGCTGTTCTAGCTGGCGTAGGCGCTGGACTCTCCTTTTCTGGGACTTGGTCAAGCCATCTGGACACCATTGCGGATTGGGTTTCTTACGTGTTTGGCTTGACCCTTCATCGTCTAGTTGCATGGTGCGTCGATGTTCAGGAGCTCGGCACATGATGTCTTCATCAGGGACCAGAGAATCGACCATCTCTTCCAGCCGATTGTTTGACCTTTCATTGACTCGGCCTCCCAGCCGATCATGAACACTGGTCTTGCCCCCCAGCTGATTGTAGACGCTGGCCTTGCCCCCCAGCCGTTGATGAACCAGGATCCGTTGATTGCTGAATTCACGGTAATCCCCAGCTGTGGGCCTTCTATCATTAAAGCAAACCCTCTTAGATGAGCTGCTATTGTTGTAAGCCCCATTGCATTCTGGACAATTCTCTGCCGTTGGTAGCTTGATCCCTTCTTCCCAGCAATACTTGACATCTCCATTGTCCCTCGTTGCGCCGTGCCCACTCTTCTCTTCCCTTTGCTTTCTCTTGTCGGTGCTGAAACTTGTTGATCAGCATCTGGGACGTGACAGGTCGGCGTGGCTTCAAGTCTTTTCCTTCAAGTAGCAACCCTTTTCCTTTTACATCAGCAGCGGTTACTTGCACCTTGGGATCAACAACTCCTTTATTTTGAGCCGAATCAGACGTCAGCAACTTAACTCGTGACGTGTCTTTGCTAGACACCTCAACTGTATTAGTTGGGAAGGGGTGCTGATCAATTTTCATCGGCTTTTCAGCTTTGGCGGGTGTTTCAAATTTGAGTTTCCCTTGCTCAATAGCTGATTGGATCTGTTGTCTGAAGATCTTGCAATCATTGGTGTCATGAGACGTTGCATTGTGCCACTTGCAATACTTCATCCTCTTGAGCTCTTCTGCACATGGTATGGTGTGGAACTGGGATAATTAGATCTGCCCTTGCTGAAGTAATAGATCAAATATCTTATCGGCTATCAAAGCCGAATTTTTCTGGTTCCTTTTTGCCAAAGGGATAAGACACTATCTTTTTTCCCTTGACCCACTCTGCGAGCCCTATCATGTTATCTTCGTCTTCCGAGTCAGAGTAATCCACATAGGAGACCTTCTTTTGGAAGTTCCTTCTAGGCTCATAGGATTTTGCAGTTTCCTGACTCATCCTGCTGACGAGTTAGCTGAGACTCTCGAAGTCATGTGATGCATATTTCTCCCTCAAGGTTGGCAAGAGACCTTGGAATGCCAACTCAGCCAGCTGCTTGTCTCCCAGGTTCAGACTATAGCATTTGTTTCTGACCTCCCTGAATCTCTGAAGGAATCCAGCAACTGTTTCATCATTCCTTTGCTTGAGTCTGGTTAGATCAGTAATCTTCATCTCATGAATGCCAGAGAAGAAATAATTATGAAACTGTTGTTCCAAATCGGGCCACTTGATGATAGAATTAGCTGGCAATGATGTAAACCATGAGAATGCTGGTCCTGATAGAGATGAAGAAAACAACAGTATCCTGAGTGCATCAACATTCCCTGCTTCTCCACACTGTATAATGAACCAAGTGATGTGTTCCATTGTGGATGTATCATCTTGACCAGAGAATTTTGTGAAATCTGGCACCTTGAATCTTGGAGGGAAAGGTATCTAATCATAGCTAGATGGATACGGCGTCCTATACATGCAGGATTGTTGCTTGGGTTTTATCCCATATTGCTTCTGCAGCATCTCTAAAAAGTGATCCATTAGTTCCTGCTTCATGTGAGACTTCAGCTCAGCAGATACTTGTTCGATTGCTTGTACTTCAGCTGATGGAGTTTCTGGAAGCTGTCCTTCTGAGTTTCTTGGTTGTGGATTTGGTGTCGTTGATGTCCCTACTCCAGAAGAACCTTGTGTGTTTGACTGATTCGTCATAGGTGGAATTTGTCCGATCGGCTGACTAGCCGATGGGGCTGGCTGATGCAAATTCAAGTGGCCCGAGATAGCCAATTGATTCAAAAGCATTTGCAGCACCTGTGCAGAATCCACCTGTGGTATTGCTGGTTGTCCTGTCACCCCTTGGTTGATCGGCTGTTGAGGCGATGATCTGGTGTGAGCAACTGTATTAGCCGGGGTTTAGACAGGTTGCATTGAAGGGGACTGTTGAACTGGAGTAGTTTGCACAGGCATCCCTAGCATCGGCTGCTGAGCCAATTTCTGAGGTGGAACAGGAGCTCTCCTCTCTGATGGTATGACCATATGAGCGTGAGCTGGACTGATCTTAACTCTTTCAAAGTTCTTGCTCCCGTGATTGAAGTAGACAAACTCCACTCCATCATTGTTCATGTGCACAGTCCCTGGAGTACCTCCAAACCTAGATTGATAAGATTGCGGGTACTTCACTTCTGGAATTTCCTCAGGCTGAGGTTCAAAGAAATTTGAGATATTAGTCTCAAAATGATCCCGAGGCAAATCCCATCCTGCAAGCTTTCCGTCCTGATCTCTCATTGTAGGATATCTCTGGCGAGGGTTCTGCACTGAGAAAGTCTGATCTTGGACGTTGGACTGTGTTGAATGTGTTTGGACCACTGGCATTGTGACAGCAGGGTCTTTGGATTTATCTCCAACACTTTGATTCTGAATCGGCTGGGAATCCGATGAAGAACCAGGAGCAGTTGCATTGATCTGTGGAGAAGGTGAAACCCCTACTGTTGGATCATCAATCGGCTGGGAAGCCGATTGGTCTTTCTGGAACACCGGAGGAGTTCGACTTGGTTGGAAGTATGCAGGTCCCAGATATCCTCCTTCTGCTCCTTTCTTGAGGGTTTCAGTTAGACAATTCTGAATGGTATTGCCGAGAACCTTAGCTTGATCAATCATTGTCTGATGCATCGCCTTATTCATCATGTCTTGAAGCCCTTCGGGATCAGCTGAGAAGGTGACTTGCTTAGGCGTTGGCAGAGGATTCTTCTTGAAGACTCCACTTTTAGTCTGACCATATGATGCCAGACAAAGCTCTTCATAATGCTTCATGTGAGCTTCGAACTCGGCTTTGTCTGTATCGTTCAGCTGATCCCTGGTGATTGCTTGGACGTTGTCCGGGTCAACCTCGAAAGTACCATTCTTTGTGTTCTTCGTCATTGTTGACTTTTTCATGTCCCACCGGGCGTGCCAAAAGTGTGTTGACGCGAAAATAGGATGTCACCTCCGTGCGCAGCACACGTGACTCCTCGGTCTGTTGCGAGGCGTGCCAGCCAATCTGACTTGTTGATTGATAATGGAAAAATATTAGGGATCGGCTAGAGAACCGATGGCCTTTTTAGCAACACGTGTATCAGCCAATCGGCCGATACGAGCAAGCGGGATCGGCCGGCTCGAGAGCGACCGAGGCGCTGATAAGTAGACAGAGAGATCGGCTGGATCGGCCGATCGTGACGTCAACACTCGAACAGGTCGGAATCGGCTGCAGTGTTAAAAGCCGATAGGATCTAGATCGAGTGGGATAATGGGTGACAATAGCTAAAAACTACAAGAATTGGTACAAAAACTTGCAGATCTAGCTAATATTGATAAGGGGTGAATAAAGAACTAGACGAAATCTCAGCGATGCGCCCGGAGGTTAAAGCCTAGGGTTATTCGGTGAAACGGTACTCACAAGCTTGCCGGAGATCGATCGATGCAGCCCGACGAACTTGAAGGACGGTGTTGTAGAAAAGAGGAAAAAACGCAATGGCGAAGTCGTCGAAAAGTAGATACTGTAAAGTAGATGCTGTAAATTGTAAAGGGTTTGCCCGGAGGCGGTTTGTTTGATATTGGTGTGTACACTTTTTCCCGACCACGCAGGGTCGCTATTTATGTCCTGAGGACAACCCGACTCCTAGCCGATTACGGCACTGTTTACTTGCATCTAAAGGAAACAAACACTTCTAAAAATAGAAAAGGACTCTCGCAGGAGTCAAAACTCCCTAAAACTGACTCTTTGACCCGTTGCCAATCATGGATTGACCCGCTTCCGCCATGCTTTTCCTTTTGGCGTATCCTCTCGATTACCGCATTCCTTCTTTCCATCGGCCGATCCTCTGTTTGACCATCGGTCGATCGGTTGACTTGCCAGTCCATCACTAGACTTGAGCTTCCTTGACCATCGGTAAGTCCTGTTGACCACCCTTCTCTCTTTTCCAATCGGCCGATTGTACTCTGTTTTCATCGGCTGCTTCTCCTCATCCCTTTTGACCTGTTTTTCCAAAAAACGGTGTCAACAGGACCCTCACATGATAACTGAACTTGAAGATGGACTTAAATCATGGTTCCTGGTTATGCTTGCCATATGCTTATGGCGTATCTTACCTATATGCTTAATGTGGGTTGGTATATATTTATATCTTAGTAATCAGGTGCTAATAAAATTTGGCCAACTAAAATTGTTTAATGCAGTCAACCTGTTAGCCTTTCCTTGTCAAGCCTTTGCATTCATACTTTCCCCACACTTGCTGAGCACGACAAGTGCTCACCCTTGCTATAAACAATGTTGCTCAGAAAGAGGAAGCTACTTTGGAGTTTGCTGAAGATGTTGCTGAGTTCTAGGCGTACACAACCCCAGTCGATTGCTTGTGGAGTTTGGTGCCTTCGTTTCCAGGATTAAGCGTAAATCTCTGATAATCTCCCTTTTTCTTACGTGATACTGTTTCTGTATTCACTTATTTGTCACTATATATATGAAAATAGATCCTGGCATACATATAGTTATGCACTTGGTTTTCTTTGGAAAAACAGGTGTGACACCGGCCGGCAGCCAACACGGCTCCGCCGCCTCCGGGCCTCGTCTCCCGCACGCGTGCCTTCGAGGCTAAGCCTCCGCGCTCTCCTGCCTCGCTCAGCCGCTTATAAAAGTGAGCCTATCCTCCCCCCGTGCGCACGCACCTCTGCCGAACCGCCATGACCGTCGCCGCCGCGAGCTCGACCCTCCTCTAGCTCCCGCCGCCGGTCCACCCCTTCAACCTCTTCTCTAGTTCCCAGTAGAGCTCCCATGGCCGTCCATTGCCCTGTATTGCCTCGACCTTCACCGGAAAACGAGCCGGCGCGGCCGCGACCTCGTCGCCGCCGCTCGCCGGAGCCACCTCCGGCCACGCCACCACCACCAATCGAACCGTGGTGAGTCCAATCGAAGCCCTGTGCCATTTGTTTGCCTCGTCCGGCCGTACATCACCGCCGGCGAGCTCGCCCCACCACCGAAGGGCACGGTTGTGAATTCTAGGGACTAAACTGTGAACCAGGGACTAGATTGTAATGATCTTAATCTTAGTTTTCTTGCAACTAGGTCCAGCATCTTAGGAAAATCGTAGAAAATCAAAGAAAAATCAGAAAAATGTGAACCCAATTTTGTTGGTTTCACTGTGACTAGATCTACAACTTCTACAAAGCATGACCATACTTTTCACTGTTAGATTTTGAAATAAAATTCAAACTCAGTTTGACACACATTTGCTGTAGTTCAAAATCTAGATAAGCTATGGTGCTGAATTTTGGATATGTTGCTATATCTGTCATGTATAGACTCTGGACAAAAATTTGCACAAGGTTGTTATTGAGCAGATCTTTTAATATGATTTATTTTGCCTTTATTCTATTTCTACCTTAATGATTTTTGTAACTAAATATACATTGATTTTTGTGCTCAACTTCTGGTTATGATCATGTAATGACTAGATTCACCTTTTCTGAATTTATCATGATTTTATCTCTGTCAGGAGTATTTATTCTTGTTTTATGCTTAGATTTACATTTAAATTCCTAGTTCAAATTTTAAAATAGCTCTTGATGTGTTTGTTAGTTTCCTAGGCTTGTTTTAAGCCAGAGATGATGTGGGAGGGAGTTTGGCTCCAGGAGTGCTTTATTTATTTTTATATGCATTTCTCATATTTTTGGTAGCTAGAAAGTGTCATTTTTTTGGTATATTGGTTTTATGGCTCTTTTAAAGGTGAATCCTTGATCAGTGGCTTTGTTTAGGTAAATAGAGCATAAGATGCATCACCCACTGTTTTTATGAATTATTTTGTGGTTAAAAGCTTTGGAATCAAAATAAGCTTCATAATAAGTTTAATTGGGAAAAATCACCCTTGCTCACTTAATGACTTATGAAAGTGTTGTGGAGCATGTTTAGGAGCCGAGAACCACCCTTGCCATTTTTGTGAATTTAAGTTGTTTTATTTGCTTAAATATGCACACAGTCACTATCAAAAAGAATAAAGCTTAAAGCACCACATGCCATGCCTTTAATAGAAAGAATATGCTAAATTATGTTTGTCAAGGTGAATATGGCCAATAATGCACTCCATGTTTGTTGTGTTGCACAGCATTGTGTCTAATTAATTCCACCCCTTTAAATCGTGCATGTGCATCCAGTGTAGAACTTCCTGACGGTAACTACTCACTCATGCCGGAAGCTGAGGAAGGAGGAGCTGACGCGGAGCTGCAGCACGTGGAGGTGAACCAAGACACCGAGGAGCCCCAGGCTAGCGTTGCTGACGAAGGGAAGCACCGGAGCATTAACCTAAGTATTTTTGGAAATTATGCAACTATCTATGAATGATTGTGCATTTACGTTCAGGAGTTGGAATGAAACCCTAGATGCATGATCCCTAGGTACCTTTGTCCTTTACTAGTATGCTAGGTCGATAGCTGCTATGCTATAGGACCGGTACAAGTCGAGTGATGTTCGTCACTCGCGAGAATAGGTTCTTATGTTGGAATCATAAGATATTTATAAATGGATTGCTCATGTGGTAAGAGCATGGGATTTGGGCTCCGGTCCAATGACTTTCGTGGGTTAAGTGTTTGAAAGTACTAAGTACTTGTCGGGAATGGGACCGGTAAGCCTAGTACCTTAATGAGGCGATAAGGGATTTTACCGTCACTAATCTTGGGATGCGTCCCACGGCTAGCTACCGGTGGTGCATGTGTGAGGCTGGGCGCTAGTGTGAGGCGTACCAGATAGCCTTGTACCAAAGATTGTGATCTTTTATCCTGAACCGAGGATTTTTGGGAACCGCCTGGTGGGTGAACTCTTTGTGAGTACACTCTTCCGTGTGTTTAGGTTCACCTTGCAAGGTTATAAATCAATCGGTTGTCGGCCTCTCACCGTTATCTGAGACTACTTATCCAACTGGCCATGATATCCCTTATGATGGAATACTTGTCAATACTGCTGCTTGATTAATTGTCTTGCACAACTTATGCTTGCAGTAGCTTGCTCACTTAGAAAAGAGTAATCAACTAGAACCTGAGCTAAAATATTGAAAGTAAGGACATACTCTTTGTTGCTTTTCAGCAAAAGAACCCACCGGCCACAAAGCCTCTCATGTCTAGAGTTTGGTGATGTAGTTGTCACCGACGGGTAAGACTTGCTGAGTATTAGTATACTCAGCCTTGCTATAATTTTGTTGATTTCAGGTAATGCTTTTAGTGATGTGTGGCCTGGAGAGATCCCGCCTGGTTGGGAGCTGGAGTGGGTGGAGGACGACGAATGAAGGCATCATGGAAGGCCTCCTGTGATGCTTATCGCACCGCTTAGTTAAATTTCCGCTGTTATCGAACTCTGAACCTCTTTTATCATGCCAAGTACTTCGGTTTCTAATAATTAAACCCTTCGGGGCAGATTTGGATTTAATCTGTGTGTTGTACTCTGGACTCGCCTTCGTGTGAGTTTTAATGCATAGTGTCGATCCTTTGTTGCTATGTAAGTGATTTCACCGAGCTTGACCCGGCAACTAATGAAGGGATGATACTTTATTATTGCTTAATGACCAAAGTGGATTGGTTTAGGCGATAGTACGGTATTTTCCTGGGCGGGTTGTCACAGCTGGTACCAGAGCGATTATATGCACCAGAGTTAATTAACAACCTTAATCACTTGTTTTTGAATAAAACTTGCCAAGATTGATTGTATTTGCAAAATACGTTGGATCGTTAAGGATGGTGATAGACCGAGAGGCCCTAGAGGGATTCTTTTTGGGTTCTTTCTGGTGGCTTACAAATCTATGGTTTATTTTGCTAACTTCCAGCATATTTTATTCTTGTCAGAACTTACTTTCTTGCACAACCATACTAGTTCATCACGTTTTGCCATACGTGGTGGTGCCCCAGGAAAGTCCTGTGAGGGATGGATGGGACCTATTCCAATGGGAACCCACATCGTGTCTGCGTCTCGTCACGTTTTGCCTTACGTGGTGGTACCACATGAAAGTCATGTGAGGGATGGATGTGACCTAATCCAATGGGAACCCACCGTCGCGTCTGAGTCTTACCACGTTTTGCCATACATGTGCATTCCGTATTATGAATATGCGAGGCAAGGATACACTCCATTCAAACGGAGGGTGTCTGAGGTTGGACGCTGTCCATGCAGCGGCTTGATGCATGGATACCGTTTCTATAGTGAACGTTAATGTATGTGGACGCTTCCGTGACGTGCTGGCACGGAAGGTTCTTTTCTGCAGGTACACTACCAAAGTTTCGTTAGTCGCTAAGTGAGTATCGAATAGTTCTCGACTAGTTATTATAGGGAGAGAAGTATAAAAGCCTTACCACCGGCACTAACTTCGATTTTTGGCTTGATCGCCTTGTGAGGATGATTAGGACGTCATGCATCATGTTAAAAATCGTGAAAACTTAAAAAAAATGGACCCATACATAATTTGTGTGCTCTCTAAGGTGAAATTTTGCTAGTGTGCGATTTTTGTTCCTTGCCTAGCCTCTCACATGTCTAGATGTTGTTGCTGTCCAAAAATCTGTTGGGGCTGATCGCTTGAATTTTTGCACCATGTTCTAAAAATAATTGGACTAGATGATCTATACCAAAGTTGCTCCATATCTAATCTAGTTTTTGCTCGCAAAAATTCATGGTCATAGCTTCTGTATATCTCAAGTTATACCCATTTTAGTGAACCCATGTCCTGCTGTTTCCTGGGGACAATACTCTGAACATTGCATCTTTTGGCCTTGTTCCTAATTGATCTAGCCCAACTTTTGAATACCAAAAATGTGTATCATAACCTCACTGAGTAGCTGGTAAAAATTGAGGATTTTTGGGATTCTGGTTTTTGAGTTATGAATTTTTATTCACGACTGCCAGAATTTGCACCATTTGACATGTTGCTCTCTTATTGAGGTCTAACATGCGTTACATTTTGTACAGATGGATGCCCCCATTTTTCTCGAGGTTGGCGCTGATGGTATGATCCGTACTGATGGGATGCACTGGGAGGGCTTTCCACGCCTTGCGTGGGAGGCACTTAGCGCCTCAGGCTACACCACTCCGCCTATCTACGAGGCGATCGAGTTTGAGCACTTGGGCGTGCCCCGCTGTAGGGTGACCGTCACCGTGCCTCCTCACCCGGACCACCCCGACTAGTTCGGCCTGAGCTCTGTGTACTGGGGCCTTCGTGGGCAGGAGACCATCAAGTCGGCTGCCCTATGGGTGCTGACGGACTTATGTGACCACAACCCGACTGTAGTGGCCCTGTCACCGTTTGGGCTGTTTCCGGCAGTGGACCCACATGACCTGGCGTGGCTGGACTGTGTGAGCCACTTACAGGACCTACTTCTGCTCGCGGTTCCACTGGACGTCACGCGGATGTTGGCACGTTGCTTGGACGTTGTGTTCACTCTTCAGGCACTGCGCAACACCACTGAGCTGATCCTGAGCCAGCGTCTGGAGTCTGCTCGGCTAGCCTGGCACAGTCTCTCTGCGGCCTACTAGCAGCAGGGTTTCACTCTCTTTCAGGTTCAGCAGGACAGTGACAGGCTCCGTACCAGGAGGTTTCAGTTGGAGCTGGAGAGAGGCGACCACTTGCGGAGGATCCTTGACCTGGAGGCAGAGGTCGCTGCCCTTCAGGAGCACGTTGACCACGGGGATATAGAGAGGTTGACACTGCTTCAGCACATAGCAGAGATGCAGTAGCAGGTGGAGGAGGCAGAGGTGCAGGTGGCAGCGTTGCAGGCCATCGTGTCTCTGCAGCTGGCACCCCCAGTGGAGGCACCTCCCGAGGAGCAGCAGGGACAGTCCGGCCTTGACGAGGAGAGTCAGGCGGGACCACCTCCACTGACACCACCCACTTCGCCTGCAGCCAGTGACGCTTCTGTGGGCAACTAGATTGCCATAGCCTTGTAGTAGGATGACATATATGTCGGTGTTTTAGACCGGCAACCTACCAAGGGGAGTGCCCGAGGTAGATGATTGTGGTGGGGATCGCCAGACCTGGAACTCGAAGGTATGCGCAAGGACACGGGACACAAGATTTATACAGGTTCGGGCCGCTGTGGTGGCGAACCCTACGTCCTGTTTGGGGGATCAAGTATGGCGCCCTGCGCTTGGTGTTGGGTTGTTCAGATGTCCTCGTAGGTACCCGACCCTCCTTTATATAGTCCAGGGGGCGGGTTCCTAGTCGGTTACAAGGCGGGAGTCCTAGTAGGATTACACGGAACGAGTCCTAGTAAGATTACAGGGGAATTCTAGTAGGAGTCCGTCTTCATCCTTCCTTGCATGAGTACCCGGGGTGTATGCCCGACAAGCCCCCGAGCACACTGTAGTAGAGAGTAGTAGTTCGAGTAGTCTTGAAGCCTCTTTGAGTAGTTCTTGAGCGTCCTCGAGTACTGCTTGGAGAAGTCTTCAATTGTACTGGAACTTCCACGAGGCTGGAAGGTGGTCCAGCTCATCAGTCTTGAAGTCGAGATTATATGGAAGTGCGATTGTAAAATCGCACTCCATATGGAGTAGCCCCCGAGCCTTAGGTTGAGTCGCGGACTCTAGCTGAGGGTCAATCTTGATTCTGAATCTTCCGTCTTGAAAAAAATTGAATGATGGGTGCAGCATAACAGCCCCCGAGCCTTGAAATGATTAGGTAATCAATCCAAGGGTCTTCAGTATTCGCGAAAGCCATCATCCGAGTACTCTTGCAGTGTGTAGCCCCCGAGATAAGAGAGTCGTATGAGCCACGTCGAGTAGTTGTTGATGCGGAGCCCCCGAGCTTGAGAGCGAGTGAAGTCTGCTGGAGTTATCTTCGAGTAATAATGTAAATGCAGCCCCCGAGCTAGAGAGTTTCCGAGTAGTAATTTGGCGTCAAGCCGTGGAGCTTGAGAAGTAACCATGCCATCAGAGTGGACTTTAGATGCGACCGAAGTCGACTTTAGATGCTGCTAGAGCGGACTTTAGAATGCGACTTGAAAACCGAAGTCGACTTTGTGCCACACGGAGCGGACAAGCGGACTTTAGATGCGACTACAGTAGTCGACTTTGTGCCACGCGGGGTGGACTTAAGATGCAAAAAATGAAAAGCACTTCCGGAAGGCAAAATCGAATGAAAAATTAGAGAAAACGAGTAGTTTTGCCGCCGAAGCGGTCTTAAGATTGCGACCGTTGAAGTCGACTTGTGCCACCGGAGTGGGCTTTGGTGCGACCGTTAGCGTCGACTTTCACCACTGTAGTGGACTTGAGGTTGCGACTATAGAAGTCGACTTGAGTACTTAGGGTACTAGGACCCATGGTACGGAGCGTGAGTACTTAGGGTACTTGGACCCATGGTATGGAGCGCGAGTACTTAGGGTACGAGACCCATGGTACGGAGCGCGAGTACTTAGGGTACGAGACCCATGGTACGGTGCGCGAGTACTTAGGGTACGAGACCCATGGTACGGTGTGCGAGTACTTAGGGTACAAAACCCATGGTACGGTCCGCGAGTACTTAGGGTACGAGACCCATGGTATGGTGTGCGAGTACTTAGGGTACAAAACCCATGGTACGGTGCGCGAGTACTTAGGGCCATGCATTTCAGACCCATGGTACGGAGTGCGGAGACCGCGTGGAGCTAGGTACCATCGTTGCCAGGATGCGAGGGCCACTTACAGCTAGGTTCCATCGAAGCTTACACACGCAGTATGCCGCCGGACCGGGCGCAGGTGCGACCGGAGTCGACTTTAAGTTGCCGCGCGGAGCGGACTTTAGAATGTGACTTTTAGAAGTCGACTTTAGATTACCGCGCGGAGCGGACTTTAGAAGCTGCCTCCTTGGGATACATCCATTGTGACCTCCGAAACTCGGTACACCAAAAGCCGTGGCCAAAGCCCCCGGGATGTAATGTACCGAACTCGTGGTGGAGCCTCCGAAACTTAGTATACCAAATCCGTGGCCGAAGCCCCCGAGATTCAGTGTTGCAAGCTCGTGGCGGTTTGGTCGATATACCTCAAGAGTAGTCAGCAGAGTGTAGCTCTCGTGAAAACCCGCCGAGAAGCGTACACCGATGAGTAGTCGGCATGTTGTCCTGCATGATGAGGAGAACAAGCCAAGGAAAGAAAACAATAATCATTTAAATAAATGACTTAGCTGTTGCTGCCTGAGCAGACTGTTGATGCGACCGGAGTCGAGTTGTGCCGCCGTAGCGGAGACGTCGACTTGTGCAGCTCTGGAGGGTAGTTCCCGTGTAGAAGTGTGCACAGATGAGTAGTCTTTGGCGTGTTTGTCCTGCGCACGGAAAACAAACCAAAGCAAAAAAAAAGCAATCATTTGAATAAATGACTTAGCTGCTGCCGCTAGGGCGGTCTTGTAGATGAAGCCGTGGCGGTTGGAGATGGAGCCGCGACGATTGTTGCTGAAGTTGACCAGTCAGAGTTGATTTCGACTAGTTGTTGGGGGCGTGACTACCGTTCTCGACTAGTTTGGTAAACTAGTCGAGATGAGTGGTCGACGTGATGCGGCCGAAAGACGATGTCGCGGTGGCGCACGGCGTACTCGACGTAGAGCCGGTGTTGCCACGAGACAAGTAGTCGCGACGCACGGCGTGGCTGAAGTAGAGCTAGTGCGACCGGACAACAAGTCGAGCGGCGGCGCACGAAGTAGTCGAGCCGCGAGATGGAGTGACCGGGTGAACGACGAGAGCCAGTGCGACCGACCGACGAGAAGTCGAGCGACGAGACGGCTCGTCCGGATGCACGGCGTAGGCGCAGTAGAGCCAGTGCAGCCGGGCGCCGAGTAGTCGAGCCGCGAGACGGCGCGTCCGGATGCATAGCATAGGCGCAATAGCGCCGGTGCAACCGGGCGACGAGTAGTCGAGCCGTGAAACGCAGTGACCGGGCGCACGTCGAGAGCCAGTGTGACCGACCGACGAGAAGTCGAGCGGCGAGACGGCACGTCCGGATGCACGGCATAGGCACAGTAGTGCCGGTGCAACCGGGCGTCGAGTAGTCAAGCCGCGAGACGCAGTGACCAGGCACACGGCGAGAGCTAGTGCGACCGACCGACGAGAAGTCGAGCAGCGAGACGGCACACGACAAGGTTGAGGTAGAGCTCGTGCAGCCGGGTGACGAGTAGTCACGGCGCACGGCAAGGTTGAGGTAGAGCCCGAGCGATCGGGAGACGAGTACTCGCGGCGCAGGCGTAGTGTAGAGCCGCTGCAGCCGGGATACGAGTACTCGCGTACATCTCTGGTGTGCATCAAAGCGGAGACCTTGAAGCTGTGTTGGTAGCCTTCGGTGTGCACTTAGCAATTATTGCAAATTGGATTTGCTAAAGTACTGATGCCTCGGGAGCTAGATGCTATGCTCCGCTTCTAAACTTTGCAAGTCCTTGGAGCTCATGACTCTGACTCGGACTCCGGTAGGAAATTGATTTCTGTTGGCTGCGATTTTGACATCGTGTGCAATTCGGACTTCGAATAGAAAATTGATTCCTGGCTGGACTCGTTCAAGGTAGCAGCTCAACGCGGTACTGCGGTTGCGGTGCTCTTCTCCGTGCGGCCAGCCGGAACTGATAAGGCTATAGCTTCAACATTGAAGACGAGTACGGATCCAGAATGGGAAAAAAATTGGTGTTGATTCCGACCGAAGCTTGGATGCAGAAATTCGTCGAGTGCATGATTCGGCTAGTTGTTGAAGAACCAACCGCAGTAGTAGATTGATTTTGATGATCGGTCCTTCGAATTCGCCCGGTGATCATGACGATCACCCCTACCTGGCGCGCCAGCTGTCGATGTTTTAGACCGGCAACCTACCAAGGGGAGTGCCCGAGGTAGATGATTGTGGTGGGGATCGCCAGACCTGGAACTCGAAGGTATGCGCAAGGACACGGGACACAAGATTTATACAGGTTCGGGCCGCCGTGGTGGCGAACCCTACGTCCTGTTTGGGGGATCAAGTATGGCACCCTGCGCTTGGTGTTGGGTTGTTCAGATGTCCTCCTAGGTACCCGGCCCTCCTTTATATAGTCTAGGGGGTGGGTTCCTAGTCGGTTACAAGGCGGGAGTCCTAGTAGGATTACACGGAACGAGTCCTAGTAGGATTACAGGGGAATTCTAGTAGGAGTCCGTCTTCATCCTTCCTTGCATGAGTACCCGGGGTGTATGCCCGACAATATACTCCTGTGTGTAGCCGCTTTTGGTTGGTTTTTGTGGTAGGCTAACTTAGGAGTATTCTTTTGTGCAGCACGACTGCAATGTAACCCCATGTTGTATGATGGTGATACCAAAACTTGGCATCCATGTAATGCTTGGTTGAACATCTTTTCCTGCAGTGATCTTTGAAAAGAAATTATTTAAGCTAGTTGTGGTCAGATCCGAGTCCGTGTTGAATACCAAACTTATCCAGAATTTTATGACGATCGCGCTCACCAAATTTCAGCATTTGTGCATATTCCTACCGAGAGTTATGAAATTTTTCGTACAGTTCTGCCTGCTGTCCAAACAGCCGGACAGAACATCGGAAACGGAATTTTTCGAGTGATTGAACATCCGAATCTGCTCGTGAGGTGAATACCAAAGTTGTGCAAAATATTGTGATAACCATGCTCACCAAAATTCAGCATTTTTGCATGAGGGTACCGAGAGTTACGAAAATTTCGGTGAGCCTCAGCCTGCTGTCAGGGCAGCTAGGCAGAGCTTCGCCAATAGGATTCTCCGGGCGTATGAACTTTGGATTTTGGCTCGGAGTTGAACACCAACATTGAAGCGTATGAAATCCTACACCCACTGACCAAAAATGAAGATTTTTCGGTGTATGAGCAGATGGATATGAAATTTTTGCTTATGACAGTGTTGCTGCCAATTTCGAGAAACTTGCCATGAATGAGATTTGTCATGCATATTCTACACTTGTCATTTCTTTCTAAGCAAGACTATGAATATGTGTCTAATAAGAGCTCACATTTTCAGATGGTGGGACCAACACGCAGCTCTCCTAAAGGTTTTGGAGCATCGGGTAGTGGTGAACTACCGCCGCCACCGCCCATGACGCCGTCGGAGGCATTTATGGCCACTCAAACCGGAGTGTTGCGCCGGATCCTACAGACGCAGCAGCAGATAGCCCAGTAGCTGAACCAAAGGCCACCACATGGGGCTAATCATGAGGGGCCGAATCATGTCACGACATACACTCAGTTCCTCGGGATGAAGCCCCCAATATTCACTAAGGCGGAAGAGCCCCTTGAAGCTGAGGCATGGATCAAGGCCATTGAGGCCAAGTTTTCTGCCTTAGTGCTACAATGCTCAGAGGAAAGCAATGCCAACTTTGCAGCCTTGCAGCTTCGAGGTGAGGCCTTGATGTGGTGGGAACATTTCAAGTCCATGCAGCAGGCCGGGCATGAGGTCACTTGGAATGGATTCAAGCAAGCCTTTAAAAACCATCACATTCCTAAAGGGCTTATGGATAGGAAGATGAGGGAATTGCTGGCCCTTAGGCAGGGATCTGACACAGTGTATCACTATGCGCAGAAGTTCAATAGCCTTTGCCAGTATGGTGGGCATCATGTGGACACTGATGCGAATAAGATGGAGCGGTTCTGTGACGGCCTTGATGGGGAATTGTATGAACGGCTGAACTTGATAGAGCCCAACAATTTCCATGAGCTGGTGAATAAGGCTATATCCCAAGAGGATGCTATGAAAAAGGCCCAGAGGGACAAGAAGGGGCAGGCTGGTTTTGCCTCGGGCAGCGGGACTAACAAAAAGTTTCGCTTTGTGAAGAAGAATGTTCCTGGCTCATCCCAGTCATCTTCAACTGGACGCTGGACGATGAAGCCGTCGCAGAACAAACCTTTAGGGAATTTCCAATTCCGCAACACCCAGCAGCAAGCTTCCAAGCCCAATGCACCCCCATGCAATAGCGGTGACCGTCGTTATTACAATTGTGGACAGCCTGGGCATTATGTAAATGACTGCCCAAAGCCCGAGCAGATTAAGCCCAACCAACAGAATCAAGGGTCAGGGACCAAGCCGGTCAATTCCGCCAAGAAGCCAATGGTGCAAGTCCGGTAGGGTAAACTGAACTTCACCACTATGAGTGACATTCCAGAGGGAGCTTCAGTGCTTACGGGTACCTTCTCTATCAATGACACCCCCATTAAGATATTGTTCGATTCTGGAGCTACTCATAGCTTTATTATTGGGAGATTGGTAGAAAAATTGGGTTTGAGTGGTTCACACATTAAGGAGGCTCATAAAATTGTCACTCCAGGTGGAAAAATCTCTTCTAGTACCTTAATCCGCGGGGTACAATTGGGATTGGGTAGTAAAACCTTTCCGACACACCTTATCGCCATAGGTTTGGAGGGCATGGATGTTATCTTGGGTATGAATTGGATGACCCGACATAAGGTTGTTCTAGATATCTCGGGGAGAGTTGTAGCGATCAATTCACCTACCATCGGACACACCACCCTGTACTTACCTTTTAAGGATGGTGTAGACCCTTGTGCCTATGTGACCATTACCTCCCACCTTGAAGAAATTCCAGTGGTATGTGAATATCTTGATGTCTTTCCCGATGAATTGCCTGGCATGCCACCAGACCGGGATGTTGAGTTTGTGATTGAACTCCAACCTGGTACTGCTCCCATTTCCAAGCACCCTTACTGTATGCCACCCAAAGAGCTAGCTGAACTGAAAAATCAACTCCAAGAATTACTAGATAAGGGTTACATTCGCCCAAGTTCTTCTCCTTGGGGTTGTCCCGCACTCTTCGTCAAGAATAAAGATGGTAGTTTGAGGTTATGTGTGGACTATCGACCTCTCAATGCGGTGACAATTAAAAATAAATATCCTCTTCCCCACATTGACATTCTTTTTGATCAATTGGCTGGGGCCAAGGTTTTCTCCAAGATCGATCTTCAGTCTGGTTACCATCAAATAAAAATTCGACCATGTGACATTCCCAAAACTGCTTTCTCCACCCGATATGGTCTCTACGAGTATCTGGTGATGTCTTTTGGTCTCACCAATGCCCCAGCCTAATTCATGTATCTCATGAACTCTGTATTCATGACTGAGCTTGACAAGTTCGTAGTGGTTTTTATCGATGATATCCTGATCTATTCCAAGAATGAGGCAGAACATGCCAAACATCTTAGAATTGTTCTGCAACATTTGAGAGATCACAAACTCTATGCTAAATTCTCCAAATGCGAATTCTGGTTGGATAGTGTGAAATTCTTGGGGCACACTATTTCCAAAGATGGCATATCTGTAGATCCTAGCAAGGTACAAGAGGTGATGGATTGGAAACTACCCAAGTCCGTACACCAAATTCGCAGCTTTCTGGGTCTGGCGGGTTATTATCATCGATTCATTCCGGATTTCTCCAGGATCGCCAAACCTATGACCGAGCTGCTAAAGAAAGGGGTAAAATTTGTGTGGAGTGAAGCATGTGAAAAAGCTTTCCACACGTTGAGGCAACACTTAACTTCAGCCCCAGTGCTAGTACAACCGGATAATTCCAAACCCTTTGAAGTCTTCTGTGATGCTTCAGGCATTGGTCTCGGTTGTGTTCTTATGCAAGAAAACCGAGTCATTGCCTATGCCTCATGAGCACTTCGACCCCATGAAATAAATTATCCCACTCATGATTTAGAGCTAGCAGCGGTTGTTCATGCTCTCAAGATATGGAGACACTATCTTATGGGAAATCATTGCAATATCTTCACCGATCATAAGAGTCTTAAATATATCTTCACTCAATCAGACCTAAATATGAGACAAAGAAGATGGCTCGAGTTAATTAAGGATTATGATCTAGAAGTGCACTATCACCCCGGAAAAGCCAATGTTGTTGCGGATGCTCTTAGCCGGAAGGTTCACTGCAACCGCTTAGAGGTGGAACCGTATAGTGACACGTTATGTGAAGACTTGAGGAAGCTTCATTTGGAAATTGTAGAGCAAGGAAATCTATATGCCATATCTGCAGAATCCAATCGTTATGACAGAATTGTCACGGCTCAACGCACTGATGAGGGCATACAGCTAATAAAACAGAAATTAGCTGAAGGAGACCCCAAGTATAATTGTTTTCGTAGGGATTCGAAGGATGTGGTATGGTTTGGGAAACGTCTTGTGATTCCTGCTGACCAGGAAATTAAGAAGGAAATCTTTGATGAAGCTCATCTTTCTAAATTCTCTATTCACCCCGAAAGCACCAAAATGTATCAAGATCTGAAGGAAAATTTTTTGTGGTCAAATATGAAAGTAGACATAGCAAAGTATGTGTCAGAGTGTGATACTTGCCATAGAGTTAAAGCAAGTCACTTGAAATCGGCAGGTGTACTCCAACCTTTGTCGATACCTTCGTGGAAGTGGGATGACATAAGTATGGATTTCATTGTGGGTTTACCACTTACTGCCAGAAAGCATGATTCCATTTGGGTTATAGCGGACCAACTCACCAAAACTGCCCACTTCATCGCAGTTCACACCACTTATTCAGTTCAAGACTATGCAGAGATCTACATGGACCAAATAGTATGTTTGCATGGAATTCCCAAGACCATCATTTCTGATCGAGGTACTCAATTTATAGCTCGTTTCTGGGAGCAGTTGCATGAATCTTTAGGAACCAAATTGATCTGTAGTTCAAGTTATCACCCTCAGACCGATGGTCAGACTGAAAGGGTAAATCAAATTGTGGAAGACATGCTACGTGCAAGCATCATGCATTTTGATAAGAGTTGGGACAAGTGTTTATCCTTGGCAGAATTCTCTTATAATAATAGTTATCAAGCTAGTTTGAAGATGGCACCATTTGAAGCCCTTTATGGACGGAGGTGCCGCACCCCTTTGAACTGGTCAGAAGCCGGTGAAAGGACACTCTTTGGTCCGGACTTAGTTGAAGACGCTGAAGAAAAGGTGAAGGTGATAAGAGAAAATTTGAAGCTAGCTCAAATAAGGCAAAAGAGCTATCATGATAGAGGGACAGCACCCCGGCAACATGAAGTTGGTAATTATGTATACCTAAAGGTTTCACCAACTAAAGGTGTGCAAAGGTTTGGTGTAAAGGGAAAGTTAGCCCCACGCTATATTGGCCCTTATGAAATCATCGAGGTATGCGAGCCAGTTGCTTATTGCATCAGACTTCCGGATCGAATCTCTGCAGTTCACAATGTGTTTCATGTGACCCAATTGAAGAAAGGTGTGCATGTGCCTGAGACAGAGATAATCACGGAAGCAAATGCTTGGATTGAGCCGGATCTTTCACTCATTGAGCATCCTATGAGGGTGTTAGACCAACAGGAGAGAAGGACCCGAAGACATACCGTAAAGATGTACAAGATACAATGGAGTCACCATACGGAAGAAGAAGCAACTTGGAAGACGGAACACTATCTGAACACCAAGTACCCGGGCTTCCTACAATCGCGAAACCATAAGCACCCGTACCTACCTCTGTCTTTTCAAAATTCAAATCTCGGGACGAGATTCCTTTTAAGGGGGGTAGGCTGTGATGGCCCAGGTTTTTAATTAGCATCATTAGTGCTAATGACCCAGTCAAACACGTTGACTTTGGTCAAACCTTGGTCAACCTGGGTCATCACCTCGAAAACCTAGCCAACAATCACCCATGATCATCTTAAGCAGGTCAACACACTTTAGCATGGTCAAAACCCTAGTCAACATAGTCGAACCCCTTAATGTCCACACCCTTTCCTGGAACTTTTGCCACGTTCTCCAAATTTCGTCTAAACACTCAAAAATCGACCAATATAGAAGTTGTGTAGTTTTTCATGGGACACATTTTTGCTTTTGGGTGGACATTCAAATTTTGAGTGGAAGGCATCCAAAAACTCGGTCAACGCCAACATCTGCAGTGCCACCGAGCCATGAAAGACAGCAACTTTGCCTGCAGTTCATGCTCAAATAGTTGCTCAAAACATAGGTCGGTCTGTACAAAATTTGTTCTCCTATAGCCCCTCTTCAACTTTGCTTTTGGGCGAAATTGAACTTATATTCCAAAGTTTGAAGTTTTGGTTCGTCAAAGTGGGGCAAATCAAATAGATCGGCGTCCCTGGCGCTCTGGGCCACGCTCTCGCGCCAGGCGCGTTGCTCCCGCGCCGCCACACGCCGCCACCACCCTCGGCGTCCGGACCCCCCCCGACCCACAGTCCGGCGAGGACGGGGACCGCATCATCACGCGCCCCCGCCCCCGACCGTAGCGCCTCGCGGGGGAATGTTTCCCGACACGTGGACGCGACGGGCGCGCGGCCGCCGAGCCCCGCCGTGCCTCGTCTCCCGCACGTGTGCCTTCGAGGCTAAGCCTCCGCGCTCTCCTGCCTCGCTCGGCCGCTTATAAAAGTGAGCCCGTCCTCCTCGCGCATGCACATGCCTCCGCCGAACCGCCATGACCGCCGCCGCCGCGAGCTCGACCCTCCTCTAGCTCCCGCTGCCGGTCCACCCCTTCAACCTCTTCTCTAGGTCCCAGTAGAGCTCCCACGGCCGTCCATTGCCCCGCATTGCCTCGACCTTCACCGAAAAACAAGCCGGGGCGGCCGCGCCGCCGCGACCTCGTCGCCGCCGCTCGCCGGAGCCACCTCCGGCCACGCCACCACCACCAATCGAACCGTGGTGAGTCCAATCGAAGCCCTATGCCATTTGTTTGCCTCCTCCGGCCGTACATCACCGTCGGCGAGCTCGCCCCGCCACCGGAGGGCACGGTTGTGAATTTCAGGGACTAAACTGTGAACCAGGGACTAGATTGTAATGATCTTAATCTTATTTTTCTTGCAACCAGGTCTAGCACCTTAGGAAAATCATAGAAAATCATAGAAAAATTAGAAAAATGTAAACCAAATTTTGTTGGTTTCATTGTGACTAGATCTACAACTTCTACAAAGCATGACCATACTTTTGACTGCTAGATTTTGAACTAAAATTCAAACTCAGTTTGACACACATTTGCTGTAGTTCAAAATCTATATAAGCTATGGGGCTGAATTTTGGATATGTTGCTATATCTGTCATGTATAGACTTGGGACAAAAATATGCACAAAGTTATTGAGCAGAAATGTTAATATGATTTATTTTGCCTTTATGCTATTTCTATCTTAATGATTTTTGTAGCTAAATATACATAGAATTTAGTGCTCAACTTCTGTCTGTGATCATGTAATGACTAGATTCAACTTTACTGAATTTATCATGATTTTATCTCTGTCAGGAGTATTTATTCTTGTTTTATGCTTAGATTTACATTTAAATGCCTAGTTCAAATTTTAAAATAGCTCTTGATGTGTTTGTTAGTTTCCTAGACTTGTTTTAAGCCAGAGATGATGTGGGAGGGAGTTTGGCTCCAGGAGTGCTTTATTTATTTTTATATGCATTTGTCATATTTTTGGTAGTTAGAAAGTGTCATTTTTTTGGTATATTGGTTTTATGGCTCTTTTAAAGGTGAATCCTTGATCAGTGGCTTTGTTTAGGTAAATAGAGCATAAGATGCATCACCCACTATTTTTATGAATTATTTTGTGGTTAAAAGCTTTGGAATCAAAATAAGCTTCATAATAAGTTTAATTGGGAAAAATCACCCTTGCTCACTTAATGACTTATGAAAGTGTTGTGGAGCATGTTTAGGAGCCGAGAACCACCCTTGCCGTTTTTGTGAATTTAAGTTGTTTTATTTGCTTAAATATGTACAGTCACTATCAAAAAGAATAAAGCTTAAAGCACCACATGCCATGCCTTTAATAGAAAGAATATGCTAAATTATGTTTGTCAAGGTGAATATGGCCAATAATGCACTCCATGTTTGTTGTGTTGCACAGCATTGTGTCTAATTAATTCCACCCCTTTAAATCGTGCATATGCATCCCATGTTGAACTTCCCGACGGTAACTACTCGCTCGTGCCGGAAGCTGAGGAAGGAGGAGCTGACGCGGAGCTGCAATACGTGGAGGTGAACCAAGACACCGAGGAGCCCCATGCTAGCGTTGCTGACGAAGGCAAGCACCGGAGCATTAACCTAAGTATTTTTGGAAATTATGCAACTATCTATGAATGATTGTGCATTTACGTTCAGGAGTTGGAATGAAACCCTAGATGCATGATCCCTAGGTACCTTTGTCCTTTACTAGTATGCTAGGTCGATAGCTGCTATGCTATAGGACCGGTACAAGTCGAGTGATGTTCGTCACTCGCGAGAATAGGTTCTTATGTTGGAATCATAAGATATTTATAAATGGATTGCTCATGTGGTAAGAGCATGGGATTTGGGCTCCGGTCCAATGGCTTTCGTGGGTTAAGTGCTTGAAAGTACTAATCACTTGTCGGGAATGGGACCGGTAAGCCTAGTACCTTAATGAGGCGGTAAGGGATTTTACCGTCACTAATCTTGGGATGCGTCCCACGGCTAGCTACCGGTGGTGCATGAGTGAGGCTGGGCGCTAGTGTGAGGCGTACCAGATAGCCTTGTACCAAAGACTGTGATCTTTTATCCTAAACCGAGGATTTTTGGGAACCGCTTGGTGGGTGAACTCTTTGTGAGTACACTCTTCCGTGTGTTTAGGTCCACCTTGCAAGGTTATAAATCAATCAGTTCTCGGCCTCTCACCGTTATCTGAGACTACTTATCCAACTGGCCATGATATCCCTTATGATGGAATACTTGTCAATACTGCTGCTTGATTAATTGTCTTGCACAACTTATGCTTGCAGTAGCTTGCTCACTTAGAAAAGAGTAATCAACTAGAACCTGAGCTAAAATATTGAAAGTAAGGACATACTCTTTGTTGCTTTTCAGCAAAAGAACCCACCGGCCACAAAGCCTCTCATGTCTAGAGTTTGGTGATGTAGTTGTCACCGACGGGTAAGACTTGCTGAGTATTAGTATACTCAGCCTTGCTATAATTTTGTTGATTTCAGGTAATGCTTTTAGTGGTGTGTGGCCTGGAGAGATCCCGCCTGGCTGGGAGCTGGAGTGGGTGGAGGACGACGAATGAAGGCATCATGGAAGGCCTCCTATGATGCTTATCGCACCGCTTAGTTAAATTTCCGCTGTTTTCGAACTCTGAACCTCTTTTATCATGCCAAGTACTTCGGTTTGTAATAATTAAACCCTTCGGGGCAGATTTGGATTTAATCTGTGTGTTGTCCTCTGGACTCGCCTTCGTGTGAGTTTTAATGCATAGTGTCGATCCTTTGTTGCTATGTAAGTGATTTCACCGGGCTTGACCCGGCAACTGACGACGGGATGATACTTTATTATTGCTTAATGACCAAAGTGGATTGGTTTAGGCGATAGTACGGTATTTTCCTAGGCGGGTTGTCATAAGAACCAACATAAATTGGGCCTGTGTTGTGTGAGTTACAACCACAAATACGCGAAAAACTTGTTTATTTGCCCCATTAGCAGAGAAAAAGTAGTAGCAATAAAGGTAACCAGCTAAATGATAAAAAACTGTAGACAAGAAAGTTGAATTACATCATATATATTAGTTTGCAGACTGTTTGCTAACTTTTTGTAGACTGTTTGCAACACAAATAATTTGCGACTACTACACTTAGTTTCACACAAAGTACATCGTACTGACGCTAGTTAAAAAACATCACTACAACACATGTTGGGGGGAAGGCCCTAAAATTTTTCATCATTGCGAGCCGTCCGACTCAATCCTCCTTCCACCAATCCTGTAGATGTCAAATTCTTCAGGTATGTCGGCCTAGTTCAAAGCGTGGAAAACCAAGTAGTGCATGAGCTCAACCCTGTATATCATGCCCTTGTACTAAAAAACCATGAGCACAAAAACAAAAAAAAGGCATTTTAGAATGCAGAAAAAATGGTACAAGATGCATATAAGAGTGTGGGGGGCAAAAAAATAAGAAAATAGCTCACTGGATTGATGTCGATGTTCAGGTTGTCACCATCCCAAAATTCCATGTATTTCCAAAGGAAAAACATGCAGTCGCTGGGGCCAGCTTGCTTGGGCAGATCAATGAATGGCCGGCTCCAATTATCAAATCGAGTGAATTTGTTCTTGCTGACCTTGTGGAATGCAGCACTTAAGATGGGGATCTTCTCAAAAATGGGACCGTGTCATGGTTCAGGACTGGTGTTTGTCCACGCATAGTTGATTGAGTCTAGGATGTCGATCCGACGGTGAACAAGGTTGATGCAGTAAACAAAATAATGCCTCTGAGAACAAATTGGGATAAAAACCTCCATGTATGTGTTGGGTGTGATGCATCAGTTCCATGATAACAGTAACACAGTTGTACTCCAATTGCAACAATGGCAGTAGCGCGTTGCAACAATGACAGTGACACATTTACTACTGCATTCGGAAGCAACACAAAAGGGATGGTCAGATACTAACCAGATTTGCCCTGTGGAAATCAGGATACTACTCCAGTTCACTCTCGAGGCTGTTTTTTAATACGATGAATTCTTCAGTCTCAGTTTACCCGTCCTCCATGTACACACTTGTGACATATTTTACCCGGTCCTGCGAGGGGAAAAATATGCAAAGATTAAATCAGAAGCTACTGTGCGACAAAACAGGGGGGAAGAGATTGCAGGGGGGTTCTTCCAAACACAACTCACAAAGAAGCCGGTGCTGAGGAACAGTCTGTATCCAATTGAGTCTTCCTTGTGAACAATGTCATCATAACGAAGACAGTGTACAGTGAAATCCATAATGGAAGAGTCAGCATCTTTGTCATCAGCGAATGTGGTCAATAGATCATGGCCGTCAAAAGAACAAAAGATGCTGAAATCAATCAGAGTCATCCTGTGTGGTGGGCAGAAAAAAAACAAAATATGTTATCAACTAAATAAATCATCAAATCAGTAGGTAAAAATAGAAAAAAGGCTAATTGCAACACTGATGCATGTTCATTTGCAACAATGATGTGTGTGTGCTTACTCTTTCTACTTATCATCAGAGGCAATCTTATTCCTCATGGCTAGAGCCTTTGTCAAAGGTACTTTCGGGCGGCTCTTAGGAAGTAGAAAAGGAGATACAAACTTCCTTGGCCTCTTCTTTAGCCGCGCTCCCACGTGCCTGTAGATCATCTTTTGGAACTGGTTCCAGTCCTGTGATCCTTGTTCATGCTCTTCTAGGGACAGCCGGACTGGTGGGGTTAAGCAGTTGATGTCTTCGACTGGGTCATCTGGAAATTCAGCAGAAGGTGCAGCTCCACTGGGGCCTACTTCACCAGCAATACTACTGATCTTGGCAATCTCTTCGTTCGCATCATCTTGCAGCTGCTGCAAAAACTGCTCGTATGCATCACGGCGTGCTCGCTGCTCTTTGCTAAGACGACTCTTAGACCTCATGTGCTTGATAGGGACCTTCCGAACAGTTTTCTTTATCTGACGTTGGGCACCAATATCCTTGCTATTTTCTCTAGTAGCTGCAGTGCTGTGAGTAACCCTTCTGCTATATGTAAGTTTTACTTGACGTTGGGTGTCTTCTTCAACAATGGGGTCTTCAGTTTGTGCTTGCATGCCTCCGCTCCCATCCTTGCTGGTTTCATTCTATAAAAAATACAAATTGCAACCAATAGAACACATCAATTACATAATACTGCTTCCATGAGTTACTACATTGTGGGGGCAAAAAACAATATAATACAACCTCAGGAGGCGCCAAGTGCGACGATGAATCTGGCACCTGCTTGGTTGGGTTGTCGACGAGGGAGGATGTTTCAAGCATGTCGCAGATGGACTCCACGCCCTTTGAAGCACCACGCAATGGAACTGGTGCTAGGATGGGGGCAGGAAAGTATCTAGAGTTTAGGATAGCAGCATAAAAAAAGTAATAGGATCATGATGAATACATAAAAAATGATGGTATGATTCATGTAGGGATTACTTGATATGTCTGTCTGATAGGCATCATCGGTGCTGCTGTGCAATGGCGTGGCTGGGCAGCTCGTAGAATCTGCCTTGGGCTGATGTGGTATGGTTTCAATTGGCTGTGGTGAATGTACATCATCATCTTCACTAGGGGCTTCAGCTCCGTCACCTGAAAAAACCATATAAGCAGTGAAGTCAAAAAAAAGAATGATGCCCAATTGCAACACAACTCTGGTTGTAATTGCAACATTAATAAATGATAGAATGTGACGTGTGTACCTGGGGGGTTGAATCCGTTCTCCAGCATTTTCGCCATCACAATCTTCTCCATCATTGTCGTCCCCACGTTGATATTCGTCAACACGTGGCGTAGATGTTGGAGCTGCAGAAAAAAATAGGTTATTCAAAGATTTCACGTAATAATTGCAGGCATGTGAAAAAAAGAATGGCCAAAAAAAAATGCAATAGGTACGTGAGGATGGATCACGAATTTCATCTGCAACGAATTGTTGGCCGCCTCCTCCACCCACTTCTTCTCCGTTATGTACTTGCTGTGGTGGTACTAAATTATTCCCTCCACCAATTCCTTCTTCTGAAGAACAAATAAACAGAGAAAGCCAAAAAAAGAAATGAAGACTATAAGTCTGACCTGCCCAATTGCAACATAAAGTTGGTTCTAATTGCAACATAAATAATTAACAGAATGCAAACAATGTACCTGGGGGGTTGAATATGCTCTCCAGCGACCACCTATGGAGATTGGGCGCCTGATCCACCCACTTCTTGTTCTCTATTATCTTCATGCTGGGGCGGTGCTCCGGTATTCCCTCCACCACCAATTCCTTCTTCTGAAAAAACAAATAAACAGTGAAGTCAAAAAAAAGAATGATGACTACAAGTCTGACCAGCCCAATTGCAACACAACTCTGGTTGTAATTGCAACATTAATAAATAACAGAATGCGACGTGTGTACCTAGGGGGTGTTCAATGTCTTCACCGCTACCGTGTGGTGATTGACCACCTCCTCCGCCCACTTCTTGTTCTCTGCTGTCTCCATCCTGTGGTGGTGCTCCGGTATTCCCTCCACCACCAACTACTTCTTCTGCATAAAAAAACAAAGAAGCCGAACAGAATAAATAATAAGTCCGACCTGCTCAATTGCAACACATATCTTGTTGTAATTGCAACATAAATAAATAAAAGAATATGATGATGTACCTGGGGGTTTCAATGTCTTCTCCAGAACCACCCTGTGGTGATTGGCCACCTCCATCCACTTTTTGTTCTCTGTTGTCTCCATGCTGGGGTGGTGCTCCAGTGTTCCCTCCACCACCAATACATTCTTCTGAAAATAAAAACAGAGAAAGCTGACAGAATAAATAATAAGTCTGATCTGCCCAATTGCAACACAACACTTGTCGTAATTGCAACATAAATAAATAAAGGAATGCAACAATGTACCTGGGGGTTATGAATGCGTTCTCCAGCACTACCCTGAGGTGATTGGAAGCCTCCTCCACCCAGCCCCTCTTCTCTGATATCTTCATGCTGGGGTGGTGCTCCAGAATTTCCCCCACCACCAATTCCTTCATCTGCTAAATCATCTGCTCCCATTTCCATGCCGGAAAATGAAAAAAGAAAATGTAAAACTGAGATAATTATACTTACAAATTGAACCTAATTGCATCAGAGGTGTGTGTGTGATTGCAACATGAAACTAGAAAGACAATATGCAACAAAAAGGGTACCTGGGATTGAGTGAGGGGATGAAATGTTTCCAGCATCATATCCTTCATCAAATGCTGCTTCATGTTGATATGGGTCAACATCTGATGTAGATTCTACTGCTGCATAAAACTAGTTACATATGTATTCACGTTGTTGCAACTACCCATCCCAATTGAAAATGTATCCGCATAAATAAACTAGTTACAAATTGCAATCAGTTGGCCTGCTAGTTGCATCAATTGATAAAACAAAAAGGAAAGTTGCATACACTGCTACAACCAAAACACATGAAACAGGGCAAATGAAAAAAAATGTATCCAACGAAACGTGGTTAACCAATTGCAACCAGTGATGTAAGCAAATTACAGCACAACCGTATACATTGGATTTGCAATTGTTTCTACTATTTGATTGCAACACCATTCTATAATGAGTTGTAGGATCAAAAACTGGACAAATCAATGGAAATGTAACTTCCACTCCAGATTCACCCCCACCTGTTCAAATTAAGTTGCATACACTGCTCCAACAAAACACATGAAACAGGAAAACAAAATCATGGTTAACCAACTGCAACATGAAAGACATCTAGGCCCTAAGTGGGTTTTGGTGTATTGAATGACAACTAGATTAAAGATCTAATGTCTCTGTTAAGCATGTGAGCAGGTTGTAACATATAAATAACAAAGCAAAATATATAACATTGAACATCTATATGAGAAGACAAGCCATTGGTGTACAAGATGAGTTGAGGAATGGGTTATTGCTTCACATTGTGAAATGGCTCTATTTAAGGTTGAATGTCATGGTTTTTGATATGTGTGATCCCACGGAGTTTTACTTGATATATAAACAAGCCAATGAAGGTGAAGAAAGAGAAATAGTGATATTGGATTGTTGGATGGTCTCTAAATAAATAGGAAAGCTTTTTGTATACAAAAGGGATATCGAAATCAAATATTTGCATGATCTCAATTGAATTTCACTCTTGATGTTGAATCAAAGTTTAACTCAAATTGGCAATGAATGGATGAAGAAATCAAGCAAGGGATTAGCAACGAGGTACTAAGCTAAGGTTGGCCAAGTAGTGACTTGGACCATTTGCTTGGCTAGGGTGAAGTGGCTATAGCTTTTTTTTTTGAGAAACTGAAGTGGCTATAGCTTGGAGAGTTTCGAGGTTCAAGTCGAGACTAACCGAGTGAAGCAATGAAGAAGCATTATATATTCTTTGAGTCATGCGAAGGGTGACTTGATCAAGAAATGGGTTTCATTCTTATATGGAGATCAAAGTCACTAGCTCAAGGTAGAAGTGCTCAAACCCATGAGACATTGATGTTGGATCTCTCAAGTGGATATATTGATCAAGTATGGCTATTCTTGAAGATGAAGCTCAAGAGTTTTAATATTGCATTTATATTTGATCTTGAGTATAGGTACACCGTACTATCAAGAGGGATGCATCACAAGGAGTCTTGAAAATGTCTCAGTGCTCAAGTAACCCATGTGAGTTGAGAGAGACACAAAAACCACACGTACACGTCTTCGGGTTTGACCCTGTGTCAAACCCGGTGGCACCGGTTTTGGGAAACTGGTGGCACCGGTTTTGTGTCAGCCGGCCAAACGGCTAGTTGTTTGAATTTTCGGTGGCACTGAGTTTGGGAACTCGGTGGCACCGGTTTTCTCTGAGTTTGTAACGGCTAGTTTTTGGGGAGTTGGGTATATATACCCCACGGTCCCAACCGTTGCATGCTGCTGTTCCTGAGGTTGCAGGTGTGCTTCCTTGCTATTCCTTGCTAAGACAAAGCCATTCTAGGTCTCCCCAACCCCTCTTGGTGAGGTTGTTCGATCTTTGATAGATCTAGTGAGTTGGGTGGTAGAGAGAAGCCTTTGTGAGCAATTCAAGAGCACTTGAATCCCTTGAGCACTGTTGGACGTCGTCAAGCTCGTGTGAAGCGTTTGTTACTCTTGGAGGCTTCCCTCCTAGACGGCTAGGCGTCGCCCACAAGCTCCCAAGGTGTGGTGAGCTGTGGGACAGTTTGTGAAGGTCGTGCTTCGCCTCCGAAAGGGAAGAAGCTATCTAGTGGATCGGGGAAAGGGTTGAATGCAACCCGGCTTCGGTAGGAGAAGCACCCAACGGAGACTAGGATTCACACGTTGGTGAATCCGAACTTCGGTAAAACAAAACTCTGTGTCTCTTGTTGGTTTACCTTGCATTTGCCTCACTTTGCTAGCTCGGCTAGTACTTGCTATATTTGTGGATCTACTCGGGTGTTAGTGTTTGTGGAGTGCAGGCACTCTATATCCATCAAGAAACTGATCCTTAAGCCACGTACCAAGTTTGAGTTGAAGCTAAGCAAGCAAACAAGAAGAAGGAGAAAAGGGGAGTCACTGCCAGGCAAACCCGGTGGCACCGGATTTGCAAAACCGGTGGCACCGGTTTTGGGCAGTGTGCATTTTCTGCTGCACAGACGCTAGTTCAGAGATTCCGGAGATTTTTCCAGAGATTCTGGACTTTCCAGAAACTCCGGAGAAAAGTCCGGAGTATCCGAGTCTCGCTGATAAAATTGTTTTAAGTGGTGATTTTCAGGACTCGCCTATTCACCCCCCCTCTAGGTGACATCAAGATCCTTTCAATTGGTATCAGAGCTTGGTGCTCCGATTCGAGCTTAACCGCTTGGAGTTTAAGGATGTCGACTACTTGTGAGGTATCGTTTGAGCCACTTCGGTTTGATGGCTCAAACTACTCTTCTTGGTCTGCTCATGTTCTTCATGTATTAAACACTTGGGGTCCGTTATTTGAGCGAGTTGTGGTCGCTAGCATCCTTCCTGATGATTTTGATAGTGAGGACACGTCCAACGTATCAAAAGAGGAAAAGGATTGTTTGCTCCACAACTCCTCTGTTATTAACCTCATGTTCAACAATGTGAGCAAGGTTGTTCAAGAAGTCATCTTCAACCACGAGGACATTTGTGATGATGCACATCTTATTTGGGTGGCACTCAAGGATATGTATACAAGTGCCAATGATGAGAACGAAGAAGAAGAGGAGAATGAATCACTAGAGGAGTGCTCAACATCAACATCTTGCATTCCTCCACTAGAGACATCATCCCAGGACGAAAAGAATCACAACATCACAGCCACTACCTCTAACCAGGCAAACTCGCTTGCACCGGTTTCAAAAAACCGGTGACACCGGGTTTGGCAGTGATCAACACCAAGTTGCTTCGTCAAGCATCAGACCAGCATCTCACCAACCTAGTGAGGTATCTACAGCTCCTAGTACTTCCTTACTATGTACTAACAATTTCAAGTCTCAAGTGACTAAAGGTAAAAGGAAGAAAGGAAGTGAAGTTGAGCAATTTGACTTCGAGCTCGACAAAATGACCAAGAAAGACAAGAAGAATATGCTAGAGCTCATAAAGAGAGTAAGAAGGCAAGAAGATGAGCTCACAAGACAAAAGGCTTATCGTGACTCCTTCGAAGAAGAATTGAAGAAGCTTAAGGAGTCAAGTGCCTCCTTATCTAGTAAAAGCAAGGAGGACATTACCAAGGCATATGCTTGTGCTACTAACTCTCTATCTTGTGCATCATCCTTGGAAAAGGAAAATCAAGCTCTCAAGGATCAACTTGATGAAATCACTTGCAAGTTTGTGAAACTACAAGGCACTCACATAGAACTTGAATATTCTCACGAGAGGCTTGTAGAATCACACACTTTGCTAGAAGTGGCAAATGAGGTTTTGGTAAACTCAGTTAAATCTTATACACCTCATTGCACAACTAGCACATCTACTCAAGTTGAAAATGATATGTCTTGTGCTAACCTATGTGGCCCAAAAGGCAAACCTTCTTGGTATGATTGTGTGATTGCAGAATCTTGTGATGACTCCATTGCTCAAGAAAATGATGATCTTATGCATGAGGTCGAAACACTCAAGAAAGAGGTGGCTAAGTTGAAGGGAAAAGAAAAGGTGCAACCTTCTCAAGATAACCGTGAGCCCATGGTGAAGAAACTTGAGAAGAGGATAATCGTCACTAGATCAATCTCTCAACAAAACCACAAGATCAATGATCACAACATTAGCAACAAAGAGAGGCTAGATCACATCAAGTGCTACAAGTGCTCACACATGGGACATTATGCATCCATGTACTCATTCAAGGAAGTAGACAATCCAAACTAATCAAAGAGGCAAAGAAGTCTTGCTCAGAGAAGATGCTTCGGTTGTCATGAGAAAGGGCACAAGATTGGAGCTTGTACCAACCGGTCAAAGGTTCCCTCAGGGAAACCTAGTGGCACCGGGTTTGCAAAACCGGTGGCACTGGTTTCCACTGAGAAACCTCAAGTGAAGATCAACAAGGGATTTTTGAAGGCTCAAGCTAAATACAAGGAGAATGATGTCTCCATGACAAGTGTGAAGAAGATTAGCAACATCAAGCACAAGATTTGCTACACTTGTCGTCAAAAAGGACATCTTGGTAAGGATTGTCCAAATAGTAAGGATCCTAAGCCTATGCATGTTCACAATGAAAATAAATTGTTTAGGATGAACTCAAATGATCCTTGTGCCCCTAGAGTGCTTGTATCACAAAGGAAGGGCACAAAGGCCATTTGGGTACCTAAGTCCTTGATAACTAACCTTGATGGACCCAATGCATGTTGGGTACCAAAACATGCCTAAAAGGACCTTGCAGGTACTTGGAGTTGCAATGGAAGCTTGGTTCACTTGAAATTTATTTATCGCTCATTCTTATATCTCAAGAAGGAATTAATGTCTCTACTTGAAAAGAGCCAAGTGAAATAAATGGAAGAAATTTCATCCAGTGCTACTCTTATGATAAGTACCTCTCTCTATAGTTGTTCACACTCATATGTGAAACATGCTCATGTGCTAGTTAATCATATGAGTTGAACAAGCTACATATGCTCTCTCTAGCAAAATTATGTCAAATACCATTCGGTGCTATTAACCGCTTCATCTAGAGGCTTTGAGTGGTTGTTGTTTGCAGAAACATAGATGTGAGCAAAAATAAAAGAAAGAATCAAGAAAAGGATCATCTAATTCTTGAGAAAAAGCAAAGGTGCAAGAATCTGGACGAACCCGGTGGCACCGGGTTGGTGAACTCGGTAGCACCGAGTTTCCCAGGATCAGCAGAGGCTAAAGAGGAAAATATTACAAATATCTCAAGACATATTATTCTTGATTCAAAATAAAAGAAGACTAAGCAAATATTATTTGTGAGCCTTTCTTGATCTCATTTCACATATTCTTATTTGCTTATATATTTTGACCAAAATGTGGAGCTTGCAACTCTAGTGCCCTAATTGAGCTAAAAGTGCATTTCGCAAGATTCAAATACTTGATGCACCTATCTAGGGGGAGCTCACTTCACATATTGTGTCTCTTGGTACTGACATTTCCTGCAAGACTTCTGTGTGTAGTTCAAGTGTGATGTATCCTACTTAAATATTCATATGCTCCACTTGAATGAATCTTATGGCAAGGATGTTGGTTGTGAGTAAGCCACATGACAAGGAGGTCATCAATTCATCTCTGTAATTGTATCTCTCACTCTACCTATGGATTGGATTATATTTATTTTTGGCTACTCACCATAGCATGGTTTAAATTCCTTAACTTGGACATATTTGACCAAGGAAGTGCACATGTCCTTTCCATCCACATATCCATATGTGCACTATATCTTTGAGGAATTTAGCCCATTCTATGAGGTTTCATGTTGGGTGACTTACTTCCATTCCACTCTCAAAGAGTCATCCAATGTGAGACTAAATCTTGTGCTTTTAATATTTGTGCTCTCTTGTCATCTTAGCTCACAATGGGTATTTCTCTTCAAAAGTGACAAGAGGAAGTTATTGAGAGACTAAAAAGTGCAAGCTAGCTTATGTGAGTTCCTCTAAGTGAGAATTCTACACAATAGAGGCCAAAGTATGAAATCCTAAATTAAAGTAATTTAACTTATGCATCTAGGCCTTATTCTTGCTAGTGTGAGTTTTGGTGTGCAATGGTGTCTAGCATCACCTTGGATTTGTTTCATGGTGATAGTGATGAGTTTTGGATATTTAGTTGATGCCTCACAAATTTGTTGTTGGAAAATTCAAATTCTAAACCGTGGTCTAAATTTGAAAAGAGGCATGAGCTAAATATGCTAACACTCATCTTAGCTAGTAATCTTTGCATACTCTTTGTGACTTAGGATAGATTTTCAAAATTCACTAGCATGTGTAGGTGGTGTGCCTTTTGCAAAATATTTGAGTCTTGATCTTTTAGATTATGTCTTGTTGTTTATGGTTATTGTTGCCCTTGTTTGAATGCTGGCTAACCATAAATGGCAAGAATCTCTCAAGTTCAAAGGAAGCTACTCATTCTTATCTCAAGGGCTTGCAAACTTTGGATTTCTCACATTTCATCAAAATCTCTCAAATCCATATCTGAGACAAAGGACTATGCAAAAATGGATATAAAGGGAAGAGAAAGAAAGTTGGAAGAAAATGGAAATGCAGAAATGAACTTATGGACAAAAGTCCACGGGTCAAGTGAAACCCGGTGGCACCGGTTTCTGTCAGCAGTAAAAGGATAAGACCCGTGACTCACCCTACACGGTCACCATTCATCCTCATTCACCCCCTTCGACCCAAAATAGTAAAATGAGAGGAAGAGAAGGGGATTCCATGGCGATTTGAGGCGTGGACCGTGGGATTCAAGGTTTGAAGCAAGAATCCGGTTCTCCAACCCGGTGGGATCGGATTCCCCTCAGTTCCAGGGCAGCAACAACTCCTTCAACATGTTAGGAGGTACTCTTTGTGGAGTTTATGCCCAATCTACTTCTCTAGGACCTATCTCTTGGATTCCTTTGGTAAAATGGCATATATTTGGTCCTAGAACAGATTCCAATAACTGGTTTAAGGATTCCATGGTAGCTTTGTTGGGGGCATGACCTAGGGTTCATGCTGAACCCGGTGGCACCGAGTTTCACAACTCGGTGGCACCGGTTTCAGTGCAGAGGCTCTGTTCAGTTTGCAAAATTGACTCCAGAAAATTCTAGTGGATATTCTACAAATAAAGAAATGTTCCTAAGGCATATATTTTATCTCTCTTTGTCACAGATCCAAGGTTTGATCTTGTTTATTGGAGAAGATATCCTAGAACAAAGAATGTAAATTTCGAGCTCAAAAGAAGAGAAGGAACTAGCAGCACTCATGAGATTGAGCAAGAACAGCCAGTACCGCCTAGAAGGTCAAAAAGGGCAGCAGGGAGAATTAATCTTCCTAGAGGTGCTATGCGCATTGAGGACTCCGAGCAAGAGTCGACCTCTAGTGATGATGATGAGGAGAGCCCATACAGGTAGGAACCCACTCCTCCCGAGTCACCTACAGCAGCTGCTCAGCGCAAAAGGAAGGGCAAAAATATCCGCACAGCTAGCCATGAGCACAGTCAGGGCACCGGAGAGGATGACAGTGATGATGATTATGAGGACATCTCAGTTCTTGGACCACAACCAGTTGAGGATGATGGTGAGACTCACTTCAATGTTAAAATGAGGCCCCCCATTGACCCTGAGCACCGCAACATAGTCAACTATAAGGGAAGGGGCATGACAGAGAGGGCAAGAAAAGAAAGGGGAAGGAATCCCATAGAAGTTGGTGGAAGAAATTTGGATTATAGATTTGGCACAAAATTTCATCAAGACTATTATGCAAGTGCCATCATCAAGAAAGACTACCCCATTGCTCGCTCGGAATACATTGATTGGGGATTCATGACAGACTTGGAGGATCCAAGGATTACTGAAATTATTTATGAGTGCAAGAGGAAAAATATCTATGATATCATGGGTTTTGCTAAGTCATGGAACAATGAGGTCATTGCACAATTTTATGCCACATGTTACTTCACCACTTGGAAAGATGAGAAAATTGTGCATTGGATGACTGAGGGAAAATGGTTTGGTATCACTTACACTTAGTTTGCCTCTCTACTTGAGTTTGATGAAGAAGATAATACAAGGGTGAAGATTCATCGAGATCATGACATGGATAAGGAAGAGATGAAATTCATGTATATTCCGGGACAAGAATGGAACTATGGTCGGGTAAATGGCATGCTACCATTCTATGCATACTTGCACCACATGTTTAGAAAGACACTTGCTCCTAGAGATGGGGACCAATCAAATGTGTCAAACTATGGGAGAGATTTGCTGAAATACATGAGCCCTAGTGAGCTGGAATTTAGTGTTGTGGACTATATTTGGGAAGAAATTCATACCATCTCAGGCTCGCCACAAAAGAGTTGTGGATATGCTCCTTATCTCATGCATATCATTGAGGCAATCACCAACTACACATTTGAATATGATCATGAGCATAAGCCATTTCATTTGAAGAATGATGTTGTGGGACCATCTCTAGCTGATTTGGCAAGTGCACAAGCAAATATTGGAGGGCAAGAAGTCCCCGAACAGCCTGCTGCTGCTGCTGCACCATCTAGGGCAGCAAGGCCTTCATATGGTTGAGGGCGTGGACGTGGGCAACAACATGTGCAAAAGCCCCCTTCTCCGCTTAGAAAGTTATTCAACTTTTGGTGTGGGTCTTGCATGAAAGCGAGTGCTGTTGTTCACAAGGAAAGACAACATAGGAAGAGGGATTCAAGGATGATAAGACTCATGTACGAAAATCCCTCTCCCACAAATAGGCCTCCCATTCCACATGCACCTTCCGATGATGAAGATAGTGAGCCGGAGACCTTTCAGAGCATTTGGGACAAGTCACAACAAGTTGATCCGTCAACCAACAAGGATTATTGGGATAGAGCCTATGGAAACACATACTACAATCCAACCTTTGGAGGAATGTATAGTGCTTGATCTTCATATTCAGAGGCACCTTTCATGGGCACACAAGGGCAAGGCACATCCTCTAGCATGCCTCAGGTGGATCCTAATGCACAAGGAAGTTCAAGTGCTGTTGGTGGATACTACTATGGTAGCCTATTTGGCTCGGTTAATCCATATGAGGGAATGACTTCTCACCTTCCTCCATTTCCACCTCCACAATCTTTTGTGCCTCCAAGTCAATTTGTGCCACCACCTCAAGATGATGATGAAGAAGAACCATGAGCAGCTGTCAGAGAACCCCCAGGACCTTTTATGAGTGATAGATGACAAAGGGGGAGAGTTTGATCGATTAAAAGCTCAGCTATGTATTTCTGTCAGGCAAAACCGGTGGGACCGGATTGCAGATCTTGGTGGCACCGGATTCAAGTGGTGGTTTTGGCTGTTGGATGCAACAGGCCCATGTAATAAATTTTTCCTAGCTTCAGTTGGACTTGAGAACCTTTGTTATGTGTGCTTAAATTGTGTGGTGAACCTTTTATGCTTATTAAGACTCATTTGCATGTTAGTGTGATTTTATGAGTGATGTATTGCTTTTTTGACAAAGCTGCCTGGGCAAAACCGGTGGCACCGAGTTTGGCAACTCGGTGGCACCGGGTTTGGCCAGACAGCACTGCCATTTCTTTGCTTTATTTGTTGAAGTGCTTTTTTAGTACATGCATCACGGTTTAAATGTTCACACACTTGCTTTGCACCCCACTGTTGTTGAGATTTAGGGGGAGCTCCATGTTTTCTTGAAAATGTGCAAAATGGCATTTGAAGCCAATTTTAATGAATTCCACTCATAGCACATATTAAGGGGGAGCTCAACCTAAATCTGAGTTTTTAAGCTTTATTGAATATCTTATGTAAGCTTTAATCGAGGTTGTCATCAATCACCAAAAAGGGGGAGATTGAAAGACATCTAGGCCCTAAGTGGGTTTTGGTGTATTGAATGACAACTAGATTAAAGATCTAATGTCTTTGTTAAGCATGTGAGCAGGTTGTAACATATAAATAACAAAGTATACTATATGACATTGAACATCTATATGAGAAGACAAGCCATTGGTGTACAAGATGAGTTGAGGAATGGGTTATTGCCTCACATTGTGAAATGGCTCTATTTAAGGTTGAATGTCATGGTTTTTGATATGTGTGATCCCACGGAGTTTTACTTGATATATAAACAAGCTAATGAAAGTGAAGAAAGAGACATAGTGATATTGGATTGTTGGATGGTCTCTAAATAAATAGGAAAGCTTGTTGTATACAAAAGGAATATCAAAATCAAATATTGGCATGATCTCAATTGAATTTCACTCTTGATGTTGAATCAAAGCTTAACTCAAATTGGTAACGAATGGATGAAGAAATCAAGCAAGGGATTAACAACGAGGTACTAAGCTAAGGTTGGCCAAGTAGTGACTTGGACCATGTGCTTGGCTAGGGTGAAGTGGCTATAGCTTGGAGAGTTTCGAGGTATCAAGTCGAGCCTAACCGAGTGAAGCAATGAAGAAGCATTATATATTCTGAGTCATGCGAAGGGTGACTTGATCAAGAAATGGGTTTCATTCTTATATGGAGATCAAAGTCACTAGCTCAAGGTAGAAGTGCTCAAACCCATGAGACATTGATGTTGGATCTCTCAAGTGGATATATTGATCAAGTATGGCTATTCTTGAAGATGAAGCTCAAGAGTTTTAATATTGCATTTATATTTGGTGATTTTCAGGACTCGCCTATTCACCCCCCCTCTAGGCGACATCAAGATCCTTTCACAACAAATGATGTAAGCAAGTTACAGCACGAACATAGGTTGGAATTCAGTAAAACAAAAAATGAGAAAAATAAAAAGGCACATTCACCAAACTGTAGGGGGTCGGGTTTTTGTTTCGCTCTTACCTGGAAAATTGGTCAGATGACGAAAGCGCGCGGGGGGGGGGAATGCCGATGCGCTTGCAAGGGGAAGCTTCCGACCAGGGGGATCCGCACCAGCGCGCGGCTGTGAAAAAATCCGCATGAATCAAACCCTACTTCTACCTCCATGGAAAAGCAAATCATGAATGGAGGCGCGCGCGCGGTGAAATTGATGATAGATGGCGAACGAGTACACGAGAGATTGGTGAGGGACTGACCTAGAAGCGGCTGAGGAGACGAATCTCAACTTGCGCCGGCAATCTACTCAACTTGCTCCGCCGCGCCACCGAATCCAGATCGCTGTGGTGCGCCGGTGGCCGCTGCGCCGCTTCCCCACGCACACAGGGACCCCGGCCGACGGATGCAGAGCCGCGGGGGACCTCTACAACGCGGCGCACCGGGTTGGGATCACGCGGCGGCGGCGGCGGATCGCGCGACGGGGAGCGAGATGGAGGAGTGGGGGAGTGGGGATGAAACTGAAGAAATGGGGTTGAATGCGGTTGCCGTTTTTGTGTGTGTCCGAAAACTGGAGCGGTTCGTGGGACAGGTTGCCGGTTTCGCCTGGTGGGCTGGCTCGGTCGCTTTCCTTCGGCGGTTGCCTGGTGCGCTGGCTCGGTCAGTTGGCTGGCTAGGTGGTTGCCTGGCTCGGTCAGATGCGCGCCGGTTGGCCTGGGTGCATTCTCTATATAGAATGCACCCAGGTGTGTATATATATATATATATATATATATATATATATATATATCGAAAATAATCTCCTCTCACCGGTGGTAGCTCTCATCCCCCAGCGGGCCGCTACCCCATCCGGATCCTGCCGCATGATGTTCATCTGACGGCATCGGTGCTATGAGCAGAAAACGTGTTTCTCGACGTCAAAAACGACGGCGTTACTAACACCGTATCCGATGAACCGCAGATGAAGCTCCACCGAGCGACCGCTCCTCCTTGGCGGACGCAGTACTTAGGATAGCGTGATGCGGCGCATGAGTACCTCTCCCGATCTGCAGGCGAAATCCCAATGGTCGCCGCAGCAAGGAACTGGTCGCCGGAGGACTCCGACGGCGCAGGCGCCAGGATGCCAGAGCTCAATGGGGCGTGGGCGGGCGGAAGTGAAGGTCGATGGCGGCAGGGGCGAAGCGCGGTCCGGACAGCGACGACGGCGTGGCGAGGTGGCCAGCCCGCGGCGAGGCTCGTGGTCAGAGGTTGGCGGCGCGACGAGGTGACCGGCTCGATGCGAGACGCGGGGGCCAGTCGGCCAGAGCCCAGAGGTGCCGGCGGGGCGGAGAGCGGCGCTTGGGCGAGCGGGCTGGTGGCGCCGGGGACATAGGACGACGGCGCTGGAGCTTGCGGAAGACAGCGCTGGAGCAGAAACGCGAGGCGGAGGTGCTGGGGCGGCTGTGGAGCAGAGAAGCAGACCTGCAAGGCGCAGGGATGTTGTTGCTTGCGTGTGGATAAGGATGATGGTGTTGCGGTTGGATAAGGAGAGAACAGGGTCCTGCCCCCTGGGCTTTGCGCCTGCCAGGACGCAGAAGTGCTGGCAGCCGCTGGTGGTTTTGCAGGTGGTGTCCGCGGGCAAGGGGCTACGCCTCGACATATAATTTTGTTTGCATTTTTCTTCTACCGGTGATAGATGCTGGAAAGTAAGACAGCTAGAGTTAAAAGGCTTTTATTAAAAAAAAGTTCAAAGGTAAGAGGGTCCGGAGGGGCCTACCACATCAATTTTTCCATTTTGTTATTTTCTTTATTTTTGGTATACAAACCTACTACGCCAAGTTGTAACAATTTTTTCTTAACTATATTTTTTTGTGCACAGTATTTTATCATTTTTCGCATCTCGGTAGCAGTAGGAGCTGCCTGCCAGTCCAAAGGACACACGCCGAGACGCAATCCCAAATCCACGTAGTCATCTAACCATCAAGTATTAAAATAGGTTTAAGTTTAATAAATTTGTTTCACGAATTACCTATATAATTAATTATGCAATTAGCTCATATTGAATTTTTCTGCTTAGGCCCAGTTTAGTTCCTCAAATTTTCACCAACTACCCGTCACATCAATATTCTTTCCACTAATTCGGAGTATTAAATGTAGATTAATGACAAAACTCATTCCACGCCCCTACCTTAATTTTCGAGACGAATCTAACAAGCCTAGTTATATCATGATTAGACAATGTCATGCTATAGTAAACAATCTCTAATGACGGATTAATTAGACTTAAGGGATTCGTCTCGCAATTTCCGGTCCATTCGTGTAATTATTTTTGTAAATAATATACGTTTAATACTCCTAATAGACCTTGAAAATGGACCCAAACATTTCAGTTCACGAACTAAACGGGGCGTAACGCATCAGTATTGGACACTTGATGTGACAAGTAGTAAATTGTAATTACCACATGTATCCAGCACCTATTGTCTCAACTATTACTCAAAAGAATAATATACAAATGGTAAGACCTTTTTTTTGTTTTGTAGGTGTATACGTAGAAACATTATTTTCATCCTGCTACTTGCATGTTGGCATGAAATGCGTGGTCCAGCTCGGAATCTTGTGCAAGTGTGGTCTGTTCATCCTGCTACTTGCATGTTGGCTTGGCAGTCGGCAGAGTGCGTTCTGGGAGAGACGACCTGACTCCACGCTGCAAACGAGCTATATACTGTAGTAAGCAGAGGTACCACCTTTTTGGACGGACCACATACAATCAGTGTCAACCTGCCGTGACACTCATCACCGCCGTGAGTTGCAAACGTGAAGTAAGGAGTTGCCGTCTGGACTCGTGTCCGTGTCAGGATTCTTGGGTAGCTACCATCCTGGGGTGGGTAGCTACCACCGGTGAGAGGAAATCATATATATATATATATATGACATGGATATTCATCACGCTGTGTGGTGAATAATATTCAGCACCCACCGTTTACTATGACGGGAGGTCCAGAGATCTCTGTTAACTATGTAATTATTCATTTCCCCTCGTGAGTAGTAAAAAGAGGTCACCTACCATTTAGCTTCTCGTTTTTGCTTCGTGTGGGTTGGTGAACATAAATATGCGCTGTCGGCGTTCCTTACCGCACCTCCGACGAGTCTCGTCGGTAATAAAAACCTTCGTTTTATAATCCAATCCTTTCGTTGAAGCTTGTCTCGGTTGTATGATAATGTATGCATGTGCGGTGACCTAGTCGATCTCAGTTTCTTCGCCAGAGCAGGATGATGGTGTCACAGCTTGTAGCACGTAGGGCGGTGGTGTCGAGCTGCTCCAAAAATTGTTGTAATTTTGTGGTCGAGGCATGACGACCGACGGTTGACGTGCGACGAGAACACGCGCTGCACACCACGCGCCATGCTACAGCTACCGTGCAGCGTGGACAAAGAAGCTTTGAAAATTTTCATCTCGCATGGACTTGAGTTTGTACGTGCGTGTTCATGGTTTATTTACTCCATGATTTTTCTTTGTGACCCATATGCCGTGGTCCAATTGTTACATATTTTTCACCATTTATGTGTTATTAAACGCTCATGCAAATTGTCAACCTTTGAGATTCAAACTATAATTTAATTAACATAAATTACAGCAAGAGAGGGTTTGATTTCTGTCGGCTAGCACTAGCGTGATTTTAGCAAGATTCCAGTGAGCAACAATTGCATGTATGCATTATTCAAACAAGATTCAAGGTTGCAATTACACTAGACACGTGTAATTCATGAGGTAGTTTATGGAGTAATCTATCAAAATACCTTGAGAAGTAATATTCTACCTATTTGGTTACCATTATTCACAACCATGGCAGTTCATGTTAATGATTTGAATTCCTTATTCGTAATTGCTCTTCTTTAATTTCAAAATTATTTCTATGTCTACAAAGTTACTTCTCAAGTTCAGCACATATGCAAATTGTTTAGCATCATTTATGCTCAATGAAGTAATTTTCAAACGAAATGGAGTAATATATGTAATGACTTTGAAGATATAATTTTTTCAACAAATTAAGAGAAATATCTTTGGAGTGGCATGCGGATGCAAAAATCTTTTGAGCACCCATGGAGGGTCCATTGCAATTAACATAAATTATAGCAAGAGAGGAATTTGAGGAGCCTGTCACTGCTTACACACCGGCTAGCTTGGCGAGATTTGGGAGAGTGATGTCTGCATGCCATTATATTTAGGAGAGAGGTTTAATCCTTGTACGGATTGCAGCCTTTGTAACGTGGTATAGAGTTAAGTTTGCTGAATGTTAAAGCATTTATGATTGCCAGCTTTATATATTTTCACCTTTTTAATGTAGTAATAATTCTTTATTTATGCTAACAACTGGAAAGGGGCTGGTCAACATGCCTGGCATATCGTCTAGACTCCCTACCTAACTAGCATAGGAGAGAAAGAAGTAATTCTGTCATTGGAAATTACTCATTTATTCGTTAGAACATGTTGAAACTATAAATTTGCATTCTCGTATAGAAGCTTTTGGGATCATAAAAATATTGCTTACATGGAGCAAATTATTAGAAATAATCTATATATTTACCCAAAAAGCTTGATGTTCGGCATGATGTAATTACTACTTTTCACACGAGTATATATGCCGGAGTTGTAAAAATGTCCGGCGATACCTCCAACTATCGTAAAAGCACGTCAAAATAGATCGGCAGTAGTAAAATAGTCCCTTAGGCGAGATTTAAGACATACTACGATTTTTGCCAAATATTGATGTTCACACATAATGAGTCCATGATCGACAACCATTTCCCCCCCACGTTATTGGTAGGGGGGGAGGGAGAGAGAGAGAGACGTCGAGCCTGTGTAAAACATGTTGACTTCTTGCATGCAAGCTAGATTGACCCATATTTAGTATCACAAAGTATATGTCGAGTTAACATTTCAGGGAGCCATCTGGAAAATTCCCCCTAAAATTAAAAGGAGGCATATTCCATTTTTTACCCCTCTTTATTGAAAAATAAATAAATTGTCATATGAACCTGCGGCAGCCATTTGTTTTTACCCCTATCGACTAAAAAGGAGGAAATTATCGTCGAACATGGTTTGGTGGACCTCAATATTATTCCTATGTTGTATTATGTACTTCTTGAGATGTATATGAGTTAGTATTCATGACAATGGAATTCAGACATAACATTTGAGATAAGATAATGACTCCAACCAGGAATTACATTTCTAATCTTCCATGAGTAAAAATCTATCAAGTAATTTACTATAAATGCAAGAAAGCAAGCATTAACTGCTTAAAAATCCATCTATCTCATGCAGCAAGGGCGTGATTACAGCTTCATCCAATCGGATCAACCAAAACATTTTGTCACCATAAAAATTGAACCAAAACAAAAATTGGAGATCCACGGTCGACTCGTTCCCCTGGGCAGCTCAACGACATCCTCCTCCACATACGACGACGATTCCTATGGAGGGACAGCGGTGGCTCCCATCGGTGGGCACCAGCAGCACCCGGGCACGACTCGCCTGCACTGCGCCCACATGCCATCAATCTTTACATTAGTGGAGGTGATTTAGATTCGTTTTCTCTCCAGATATATCCATTGAAACATGTGAAATCTGGCACCTCAACTAAAATTCAGCAACATGATTTTGCACGGAAACATCTCAATCTCTCGGGATTTATCTCGAAACATAAAAAATAGATGCAAAAAGGAACCTGGATAAATTTTACAACTCAAGAATGAAAAAATAGTAATTATGTGATTAACAGGGCTAACCATAGCTCTAGGCGTGGCGTCGTTGCACGAAGCGTGGTGATTCATGAAGACCGTCTTCATGTGGCCATGCAGGAAGAGTTCGAAGAAATCCAGCGAGGTAGTGAAGGTGTTGACCGACAATCCTGTCCATGGGCGGTGCGCCGCCATCACCAAACGACCAGCTGTAAAATGCTTGACATGAGAGAAAAAAGAGAGGGGAAAGAGACACAAACGAAAGATAGGCATGCATGGCCCGTGTACTTTATAGCCAATTGACTAGTTCTGCATGCAATTTTTTTGAATGTGTGTGCATGCAGAGTGGATTAAGCCAATTAATTTGATTGCAATCAATACTAGTGTCCATGAATGCAGATGGTCAAAGGAGTAAAAGATAAACAAAACTAATTACACCTGTGAGAATTTAACAACCATGCATGGATGGAAGACTAACGTTCCGTCTGCAGTGTTGAATATTATTCAACACACTGTGTGCTGTGTATGTATGTATATATATATATATATAGTTTCCTACATAGGTCAATCTGTATAGCAGATGCACAGACCCCGCAGTTTCAACCAATTGCAACAGGTTGACTAGAGCAATTGCAACTCGACAGAAAAGCATTTTACACAACAAATGTACATACTCTCGAAGTTAGGAATGTGCGACTGCACTAATTGCATCTAGACGGACCAGTTGCAATTAGATATGGACCAATTGCAATCGGACCCAACTAGTTGCAAATAGGCGCTCACTGCGTGTAAACCAATTGCAACAGTAAGACTAGATCAATTGCAACTATGACACTATACTAATTGCAACTTGACAGAACTAAATACGACAAATCTGACCCGTTGCAACTAGATACGAACGAATTGCAACTAGACCACCCAATTGCAACTAGAGTAACTCCAGTTGCAACTGAGCGAAAATCAATTACAATTAGGGTGTGTGCATTATAGCAAAAAAAAATATATATATATATATTGGGAGCCTAGAGCTTCCAATAATTATTGGAAGCCCCAGCCAACCAGCCACCCACCTGGTCCAACCCAACCGGCAACCCCCTGTCACAGCTAGCGTCCTGCCCATCCGCGTGCGCGCGTGGGACCCACCTTATCTCTATCCCCCTCCCACTCGTCCCCTGATTCCCCACCAGTCCCATTTCAAATCACCCACCGCTCCCCCCGCCCCGGCGAGCTCCCGAGCTTGACCCCGGCGGATGGCTGGTCCGGCGCTCACCGCGCAGGAGGTGGCGGCCGTTCCCGGTAGGAGGTGGCGGCTGTTCCCGGCGCGTGGCGTAGCAAGAAGGCGCGACGCATCGCCTACTGCTGTGGGGATCTCACCTTCCTCGTCGTCGGCGCTGCTCACTGACGAACCCGGCGCGGCCCGGCGCCGGTTCTGGTGTCTCTGGCTCAAGGCGGCGAGGAGCCAGCGGCCCCCGCCGGTGCGGATCCTGGCGGTGCTCCACCACGACATCGAGCGGCGAGCGCGACTTCCTGTCGGTGCTCCTCACCAGCACCGCGCCGCCGCAGGAGCTTTGGGGCATGCTACCCTGCGCCGCCCCATCCTACCCCGCGCCCTCGCCTCACGCAGCCGGCATGCTCCCCGTGCGAGACTCGAACTGGCGGCGGCTTCATCAGGTACGCCCGAGTCCCGACAGCTCGATCCCCCATCTTTTCCTTTTCCTCTGTTCTTTTGTTGAAGCTCTGTTCTTTTTTTTGGGAAAATTTCTCTCGATTCAGCACCTTGTTTTGTCCGTGTGTGTGTGTGCTCCCTACAGTTTGAGTGGTCATTGGTGTGAAGCTTCTCCAGCCTGGTGATGGGTTTGGTGGTGGTGTTGCTTCCGGATGGTGTCGCGGGCGAGCTCCGGCGAGATGGCCACCACAGGAGCTTTGGCGCGGGCGAGCTTTGCGAGGCAGCCGCTACAACGACGACGCATCTGCCGCGGGCGAGCCGGCGCGGGCGAGCTCTTCCTCTCCTCCACGGCTCCACCACATCGGCGCGGGATCCGGCGACCTGCAGCACTGGTGCGAGACGGCCATCGCGGGTGCCGGGAGCGGAGCAGCTAGAGACGACGACGTCCTTCCTCTGCAAGGTATGTATGACACCAGCCAGAGCACCCGAGCTGCAGGCAACATGTTTCCGTGACCGACAAATTCCTATGACATGAACGGTAGATTTATATGATCTGGACGATAGGTTTCAATACACAAATTGGTTTATATGCTTACAAGCATAAGTTTCTATGCACGATGAAATTTTAACCGTGAATCGGTTGGAGCCAGCACGTCAAGTTTCTATGACTAGAATGACATGTTTCCATGACCGATAAGTTCGTATGACCCGACCGGTAGATTTATATGATCTGGACAATAGGTTTCTATACGAAAATTGCTTTCTATGCTTACAAGCATAGGTTTCTATGCACGATGAAATTTTAACCGTTAATCTGTGGTAACCAAATTTAAAATTGGAAAAGAAAATAATAGTGGCTCATCATAAGCTGAGCTTTGCATGCATGCTATTATGACAGGTGATGAATTTTTAACCTCGAATCGGTGGTAACCAAATTTCAAATTGGAAGAGAAAATAATAGTGGCTCAACATAATTGGAGCTTTGCCCACCTATATTCAAATTTCAAATTTAGAAAAAAAACATACCCATATGTTTCTATGCTCGTATCACAATGTTTGTACGTCCCATATGAGATCAAATCGTTCGGGTTTTAGACCCTAAACATGTTTGTATGACCCGGATGAAAAGTTCCTATGACCTTGATGATAGGTTTCTATGACCTTGATGATAGGTTTCTATGACCCGGCCGACGCGTTTCTATGACCCCGATGACAAGTCCGGCCATCAAGTTTTGTTTTTTCCAGGATTCTATGACCGAATAAATAAGATTGTATGACATTTAGGTGTTTGTATGATGTCCGTGCCGAGGTTTTGTTGAGGTGCTGCTGCGAGTATAGAAATTGTTATTTTGGGCATATATCTCGAAACTCTTGTTCGGCCATCGAGTCGTGTTTGTATGCAGTACCTGTGTGTCCTGCCATTAAGCTTTGTTTTTTTCAGGATTCTACGACTGAATAAACAAGATTGTATGATTGCCAACAATTGTATTCAAAATTCAAATTTTGCGGCTGCACGCGTCACTTTTATATGACCGTATGTGTCAGGTGGCACGTGCATCGGGTGACATGTGCTAGTTCCGTCCACCTGTATTCAAATTTCTAATCTCGAAAAAATGAACGACTCAACATTTGTATGCTCGTTGTAGGTTTATATGCTCGTTATACAAACCTACCTACCATCCAAGTCATAACAATATGTTGTCCAGGTCATAGAAACTTGTAGTCCTAGCAATAGAAACATGTTGTCGCGAGTCATATAAACCTAGTCTGAGTTATAGAAACCTACCGTCGTGGGTCGTACAAACCTTCAGTTTGGGTCATACAAACTTGCAGTATGTACCGTACAAATCTGTTGTTCAGGTCATACAAATCTGCAGTCATACAAACCTGTCGTTTGGATCCTACAAACATGCTTGAGGTATATGAACGTGTTGCACGATCTTCTCCTGGGCAGCGGCACCATCAATAGAAGTAAAATTCAAAATTTGAAATCATTCGGAGCTCGGACGTCGTGGGTCATACAAACCTTCAGTTCGGGCCATACAAACATGCAGTTCGTATCATACAAACCCGCAGTTCGTGTCATACAAACCTATTATTCGGGTCATACAAACCTGTCACAAATCTAATGGAGAAAACCATTTTTGAATTTGATTTTTGTGTGAATAATTATTAAAAAAAGGGACGGTGGGGCCCGGTGACTTGGGCGGCGTGCGTGGCGCGCAGGACCGTGGGGCGCGTGGGGCCCGGAGCGCCGCACGGGGCTGCGCTACATGGCGTGTGTGGGCGGCGTGGGGCCCAGGGGGCGCGCAGCGCTGGGGCACACGGCGCGCGGGGCGCAGCGCGGGGCGCGCGCGCGGGGGCACGCGGCGCGAGGGAGGGGAGCGCGGGGGTCGAGGGGGGACCGCGGGGCGACGTGGTGGGACGCGCGGGGCAGGGTGGCGCGCGGGTGGGTGCTGGCTGGCCAGGGCTTCCAATAACTATTGTAAGCTCTGGGCTCCCATTAGTGTTAATATATATATATATATATATATATATATATATATATATATATATATATATATATATATATATATATATATATATATATATATATATATATATATAAAAGCGCTATTTCGTACCCGAGTCAGCCCGAGACCCCCGACGCACCCGCTTCCCGCGTCGCGCCCCCATCCCCTCCGATTTTCTCGCGCGGGAGACGGACACCACGGGTCCAGTCCGGTTTTTGCGTGCGGAAGTGGTCGACCGGTCTCAACCGAGGGCCCCTCCCTTATTTTTTCACTCCGACCACATTTCTTTTGCCTGCTGGTTTTTAATTTTTTATTTCATTCTGCCTTCGACGGAGGTCATTCTCAAGGCCCATTTTTTATGTCTTCGCTCCACGTTATGTGAATAAAAGTAGAGTCTTTCATTTAAAAATGCGAGGTGTTTATTTCCAGCCAAGCAATTGATGAAGCCACATATTAGAAATAAAAATTTGCAAAATGAAAACAATAATTTTGTGACTATTTATTCATCTAAAATTTATTCACAAACTTGAGTCAAATTGATAATCCATCAACCACATTTATAAACCTAGTACATTTTTCTTTTTCATGGACTCTATTTCGCTATGTTGTTTTTTTCAGCAACCCAGGCCAAACATGGCCCTCTGGTTCTGCTGATCTGCGTCATTCTCAGACCTCAGTTTGCTGGACTGACTTGTAGCACTATCAACCATAACTGATACTTTCTCAGAAATGCTACAGCCATTGTGCAAAAAAATATACAAAAAGAAAAGGAAAATCATAAGAATCCAAAAACCCTATGGCAACATCAAACATATCGACAAGAATCTTGAAAATCTTCACCCCCGAATGGCCGTGCATCAATGGCAAGCACAATCAGCAAGTGTACTCCAACACAGCTGTGGACAGTGTGGCAGGCGCCACTGCACCTGTGACAAAGATACTGCCATGATAAACTGAGAATGCATTGGTACCATGTGATTCCTAACTATTATAATCTGATTGGAAAAAAAAAACAGTGTTGGCAATGACAATCTGAAGCGACCATGTGAAAGTATGCTATGATGCCATATAACTCTAGTGGATCAGTGGCATTCTAGTGGATACAAAGTTCTAAACTCATGTTGACTTTACTAGGCAATTAAGCAAATGATGTGATACAATCACTTCTGCATGTGCGTTTGGCAGAAAAAATGACCAAAGATACAATAGGTACTGCTATTATTCATTAGCTACCAATTGAGTAATATAGAAACTGTAGAAATTGAATTTGAATACTGACAGTAATCTTATATATCATATACTAAGCCTTTTATGTCACGATTTTGAGATGAAGCCACTGCAGTGAACCATTATTGAGGTAACTTCTACACTTTTTGAATAATTAGAAAGTTTTGAAGTTTAAACAACAATGTTTGTGATCAGACTATGGTTTCAGGAAGTAGCAGGTAATAATCCTATCCCATTTTCGAGATACCAGAGGTAGGTAAGGAATCATGAACACAAATTCTGAGCAGCAATTTCAGAAACACATATTTATAAAGCTAGATCAATAAACAAAGGATACGGTTGTTTTCATTAGATATAATACTAAATTGTATATATTGTTTTCTGGAAATACAAGATTAGCACTTCTAGATCACAATCAAGCTTTGGTCTGCATCTAGTAGCATATTTTCTGATTAGGACTTCTAATTAAAAATTAGTACAAATGATACATCCTGTAAATAAACGACAGAAGCATGGAGGTGCATCACACCAGGTGGCAAATTTCTTTCAATAAATAAATGAACTAGGCAATTGATCTGGCTGTAAAATTCTACTTCGAGCGGTATGTATGGCAGATGTAACATACTAATAGAAGAGCAGTCTGAATCACTTAAATAGAAGGGAGCTTCTACTTCCAAGAATTAATTGCAAATCTGATGACACATTCTGATTAACTTATCTTCTGTATTGAGATCATGCTTTGCAACCATATGAAAGAAAAAAGATTTGGTCCAATACAGTGGCTTGCAGGATGCCTAGGGTTGAGTCATGACAAGCTTCTACTGACCACAATAGACAACAAAATTATAACAATCATGCATCTGAACTTTCTGGAGTAGCTTCTAAAAAAATCTGAACCGAGATGAGTATCTAAACTTCACATGATAGTTAATTACATTGTGGTGGGGATGGAAGCAAGCTAATGGAGTTGACAGGATATCTGATAAAAAAAGGTCCTTTCTTGCATTGCAACAATCATGTAGTAAGTCTTCTTGTACAAGGATACACTAAGGTGCATGTACTAACAGCAGAAAGCATGAACTGGTTGCTGACTTAAGAGTTCGTTAGTGAATTGTCCAGTCCAGATCAGCAGGATAAGTGCAAGAAAAATTGATATTTACAACTGAATACTTGATATACATGGTTAAGCTAATTAATCAGTAACGAACTTGTTGTTTCTATATATCAGTTAAGGTATAGACACCACACTAGCAATCGTCCTGAAACAAGACTGCAGAAGCTGCAGCCCAAATCGACATCTGAAGAAACAAGCAGCTATACAGAGTTGAAAAGAAATACAAGCTATCCAAGTACCACAACAACACAGAGATACAGAGGTGACATCTAAAAAAATGTTATCGACAAGCAACATGAAAAAGTGCTGCCTAGTTTAGCACTACAGCTAACTAGATTAGTCACAGCTTGTGATTTTATCATCGACGCACACAATTTAATTTCAAATCAATCTGTAAAAAACAGCTCATAGGTTCTTGAACCAACCATGCAGAGGCAATGAATACTAGGGCATTTGCTCAAACACACTGTGCGCATAGCACCACCGATAGGTTATTGGTAAAAAAAATACATACACAACAGGCAAGAAATTAATGGTGGTGACATGAGCCTCATGCATTGAACCTGCGCTGGGTCTGATTCTATGCGATGCCTGGTGTGCATGGACTTATGCAGATTCTGCTTTAGTCAAGCGAGGATAACACAGTGCTTCACGATCTCTAATCTGCAAAATTAGGCCTGGGAATCAGATAATCTATCACAAAATCAAAATAATATGTCGTAGTTGGTCCCTGTTATACATGGATTACAGAGAATTTCAGAAAACTAAAGAAAGACTAATTCATATAGGAACCATGGAATCAACACTCTGATACACTATTAATAATCATCAGTTTGTAGAAAATATCATTACCAACCAGAAATTGAAATTTTTGTAATGTCCAATGAGGTTTCAGGCATAACTTGTATGCAAGGGCTCACACAAACAAAACCCAGCATATTGCAGTAATGAAAAGTGCAACTAATTCACAAGATACAGTGTTGTCTATATTTAAAGATAAGCATCTGATCAATATATAAATGGCCTTGCAGGCTTGCAGCAAGGGAAGTGGCGTGCATAATTGGATGCTGAAATTTCAGAATGCATAAGCATGCACATGGATATGTTTCATGCCATTTTGCCATCTGAAATTAAACTCCATGACAGTAGAACAAACTGTGAAGAACAGAATGATCACCACCTGAACTACTTGAAAGAATAACTTTGACCTTTAGGAAGCAAAAAAAGCCTTTAAAAAAAGAGATGCTCGTACCACATTTTTGCAGGCACGAACATCGAAATTAAAAAAGCAATTCCATCCGCGAACCAGTCTGATGGACTAGTTTTTCCGCTTCTGAAAAGGTTACCGAGTCTGATCTGCTGAGTTGGACATCCTTACATGCTTCTAAGAGTTAAAATACATCATCTTTACTAGCATTATGAAGGAAATAAACAATTTACTATTATCTAGTCTTCAATTCTTGATGAAGCATTTTTTTATATTCTTATCTGTTCTAAATTTTTTTATCAGCGGTAAGTGGCTTCACATCTCCTTATCTGTTCTTTTCTTTTAAAAAGAACATTCTCAGTCACTAGTTTCCATCTCACACGAATCAGGCTTACACCTGACTTTTGATTAACCTTAACCCATCCCCAACTAACCTCTGCGCCACAAATCCTGTCATAAAGCTTGACCTTTTTTAGGCAAATTCAGATTGGTACCTTCCGAGAGTTGTGGTGGCCAGCACCATTGCTGGCGGCAGCAGGAGAATCGAATCAAACCATGGGAGCTGGCCTCCATAGATCGGAACCAAATCATGGGCACTCGATCTGCACACAAGACAGAAAAAATGAACATTAATGCGTATTAATTAATTACCTGCGGAATAGTTAGAGGAACTCACCTTCACGGGCACGGCAAGAAGTAGAGGTGGATCCAGCTGCCAATGGAGGGCGGTGCTGGGTCGGACCCGACGCGCCCACCACTGCGATGTCACCATCCTCATCACCGCTCAGCTTCCGCGGCACGGCGCGGGCAGTGGAAGCCCTCGACGACGGCAGCTAGCGCCTTTAATCTGGATGCGGGGGGACCAATCTCTGGCGGGCAACTGCAACAGCAGGAGCGGGAGGGTTGGTGCTAGCTCCGGCGGATGGCGACCTAGCTCCGGCGCACGACCTCGAGGTGCCGACTGCCGAGAGAGGGATCGATGAGCAAGCGGCGGGGAAGGCAGAACGAACGGACGATCTAAAAAATCCGTTCCGCCCGTCAAACTACTGGGAGAAAAAACTCGAGTAATAAACCGGATTGCGGTCGGCCGGTCGCGGCGGGTCTGATGGATGGACTCGGGTATGGAATAGCTTATTCTATACCCAGGGTATAAAATATAAATACCCGATGTTATGTTACATTGTAAATGGGTGCATTATGTACAGAGAATGCACACACCCTTGTTGCAACTAATTCTTGTCCAGTTGCAACTGGACTCATTCTGGTTGCAATTTGTTCACGTTGGATTGCAAGTAGGAGTCTAGTTGTAATTGGTTCATATCCAGTTGCAACAGAGTCAGATATGTTATAATTAGTTTCGTCGAGTTGCAATTAGTGTAGTGTCAAAGTTGCAATCAGTTAGTCTCGTGGTTGCAATTGGTTCGCGCGTAGTTTGCAACTGGTTCGCACCTAGTTGCAACTCGGTTGGGTCTAGTTGCAATTGGTCCTTGTCGAGTTGCAATTGGTTCGTCGAGTTGCAATTGGTTCAGCCGCGAAGTTGCAACTGCGGGGTCTGTGCATTCGCTATACAGAATGCACCTGGGTGCATTTTAGTACCGCCGTATGTGTGTGTATATATATATATATATATATATATATATATATATATCGGAAATAACCAGCTACCACCGGCGCTAGCTACCCACCCACCGGTGGCTGCTACCCCATCCACCCACGACCGTCCAATCACCATGCATGCAAATCTGATGGTTCACATGAGTAGACGGTGAGTAGCGGCTTACACAACGGCGTCAGTCACTGCGTTATTTGTCCTCCCGGTCTGCAGGGCCAGCAGCGCAGGGTACTCGCAGGGTATATATATATGCGCGTTGGTGTAAGCTCAATGAAATAGTATGATTATATAAATTAATTTTACCATTTTCCTTATTTTAATATTAAATGTTAATTATTAAGTTATCAATAAAGGATATAAAATAGTATTAACGAATCTGTTCAGACCAATCATTACAGTTCACAAGTAATCAGGCATTTATTATAACAGAGGGTATTTCAGACTTTTCATTCCTCAGCTCATCAGCTAGCCATCCAAAAGCTCGGTTGTCAAATAGACCAGCAGATTCTCGTACCAGGAAGTGAGCTTTTCAGAGTAGCAGCTTTTGGAAACTTCCAGCTACCCCAAACAGGGCCTCAATCCAACACAAAGGTGTAGAGCTTGCAATGTATGCGAGGGTGCAGTGAAGCGTCAATTGCCATTCGCTATTGGATTTCCACCAATCCAAGACCACCCAAACAACAAAATTTTGGCGTATCAAAAACAAATTCAAATTCAGGGCACCAATATCAACATCTAGGCTGAGTGTCAATGATTTCAAAAGGATGAATAATGAGTCATATATAAGGATAAAGAAATATACTATGCTAACATAACATTTTAATAATTATACTTTATCAAATCTAGCCGCGTTATTAGCGTGGGCCAACTTGTTAGTTTTAATCATTCTACAGATTCCAATTTATGTCAATAAATACAAACAAGGAAGCATAAAAATATTAATTACAAACAAAGTCAACTTGTGGCAACTCTTGACGGAGCTAACAAGACAAGGTTTAACATGGAGTATAGCAAGCTTTGAGAATTTAGGGACAAAATTGAAGACCCCCCATACATCACATATAAAAGTTAACAAAGTTATTCAAAACGAAAAAATGAAGTAGGTACAAAATGGTGGCAAGTGGCAGGTTCTAGCACAAGTTACTTTTACATCCCTATATATATTGAAAGAATTCAACAGGCTATGGCAAAATAGGGATGGGTGGGGTTGGATACTTGGATACTTAATGGTTTTTCGGTAATTACGGTTCATTGTCCCTTGTGGTGTCCTGAACCATGATAAGATTCTTAACCTCATTTATAACTGAAGTTTAGTGCTTTCTTTTGTTTGATTGCAGCCAAATAATCACCATACCTCATTTATAACTAAATTTTAGTGTTTCTGTTGTTTGATTACAGCCAAATAAGCACCATAGCACCCATCTCAGTACGTGTTATATTTTCCATTCCCGAGAATAATCATCCTTGCAGCTTATCTCCAAAACACCGAAGATGAGCGGATGACACCATCCATCTGCTCAATAGTTTAACCAAACTTTCTTCTGTCACAAGTAATTAGTTTGTACTAATTGTCAATTCATCTTATCATCACGTATGATCTTCCACCTAATTGTTTTAGCTCCTTAGCATTCTCACAACTCAGAGCTCTTCAACGCAGTACAACAGAGACTGGCTGCTGTCAAGGCATACTGTTTGATAGATTGACGGCTTCACCCGCTCGTCTCAGAATAGCTGTTAACAAGGCAACTGCGTATTGTGCTATTAGGACTACATCCATACTCTGACATTTGCTCAAAAACTTCAGTTGCCATGTCAACCAGGCCCATTCTGGCACAATGAGCCAATGAGCATACTGAATGTTGCTTCATCTGGTGGGCATTGCTTTCTAAACATCTCATCTATAAGCTCCCTGGCATCATCCCATCGTTTTGCTCTACACAAACCCTTCAGTGCAGTGCTGTAGCAAATAGTGTCTGGCTCACGTGGTATGCTTCTTAGTAAGTCGAGAGCGTCTTCCACACGGTCTTGTTCAGAGAAACCATTGATGAGAGAGCTCTAAATAACAATATTAGGTGTGCATTTGTACTTATGCATTAGCTCAGAGATTTCAGTTGCATACTCGACAAACCCTTTGTGACACAAGTTATTTATCAGTATACTGAATGTGACTTCATCTGGGGGGCAGTTCTTTCGAATCATCTCAAGTATAAGTTCTCCAACATCCTCCCATCCCTCAGCTCTACACAAGCCCTTCAATGCAGAACTATAGCAAATAGTGTCAGCCTTGCATGGCATGTTGTTTAGTAACTTTAAGGCATCATCTACACAGTCTTGTTCAGAAAGGCCATTGATAAGGGTGCTATAGATGATTACATTAGGCATACAATTGTACTTTGGCATTTTCTCAAAAACTTCAATTGCATACTCAACCAAGCCTTTTTGGCACAAGTAGCTGATTAGGGTACTGAATGTTACTTCATTTGGGAGACATTCATCCTTAATCATCTCAGCTATAAGCCTCCCAGCATCTTCCCATTGCTCAGCTCTACACAAACCCTTCAACATGTAATTATATGTAACAATATTACTTTTGCATGGCATGTTTTTGAATAGCTTCAGAGCATCATCCACGCTCCCATATTCAACAAACCCATTGATGAGAGAATTATACATGATGATGTCAGGTGAGCATCCGTAGTTTGACAGTTTCTCAACAACTTCAACGCCATAACCAACCAGCCCGTTTTGGCACAAATAGTCGATGATCAACCCAAATGTGACTTCTTCAATGGTCAGATTGTTTCTAATCATCTCAGCAACAAGCTTCCCAACATCTTCCCATCGGTCAGCTCTGCACAGTCCCTTCAGTACTGATCGATAGCAAACAGTGTTTGGCTTCCACGGTATGCTTCTTAGTAACTCAAGAGCATCATCTACGCATCCATGTTCAGAAAAGGCGTTAACGAGGGCACTGTAAGTAAAATTATCAGGCTTACATCCGTACTTGGGCATCTGCTCAACAACTTCCATTGCACAGTCAACCAACCCTCTGGCACAAGTAACTGATCACTGTGTTGAATGTCACTTCATCTGGGGGGCAATCCTTTGTAACCATCTCAGCAATAAGTTTTCCAGCATCCTCCCAACGCTCATCTCAACATAAACCCTTTATCGCGGTGTTGTAGCTAAAGATGTCGGGCTTGCACGGCATGCGGTTGAATAAATCAAGAGCCTCCTCCACACGTCCCAGCTCCGCAAGGCAACTGATGATTTCATTGTAAACAATCACGCCACGTGTGCACCCGCACATGGACATCTGATCAAGAACTCCCAATGCACGGTCCACTAATCCGTTCTGGCATAAGGAGTGGATCATCATACCAAACGTGAGATTATTTGGTGGGCAGCCGCTCCGGATCATCTCCGCGACGAGCTCCTCGGCGTCATCCCACTCCTTGCCGCTGCAGAGGCCCTTGAGCAGGGTGCTGTTGGTGTACGAATTGGGCGCGAGCGGCATGCCGGCGACGAGGCGCCGCGCGTCGTCGAGGCGGCCCTCGCGGCAGTAGCCCGCGACGAGCGTGTTGTAGGTGACGACGTCGGCGGCGCCCGACGCCGCGAGGGAGGACAGCATCCGCTCAGCGTCGGCGAGGCGGCCCCCAGCGCGGCAGTACCCCGCGACGAGGGTGTTGCGCGCGACGGCGTCGGCGGTGCCCGCGCGCTCGGACGCCCCGAGAACGCGCTCGGCGTCGTCGAGGCGGCCCGCGGCGCAGAGCTCCTTGATGAGGAGGGTGCAGGGGACCACGGCGGGGCGGTCGGGGTCCCGCATGGACTCCACGAGGAGGAGCGCGGCGTCGAGGTCCGCGAGGCGGACGAGGTGGTGCAGCCGCTGGTTGGCTCCGCCGCCCCCGCCCCCGCCCGCGCCGCGCCGCGGCGGGGGCGCAGGTGCCCGCGGGTTGACCCACCTGGAGCTGGAAGTGGCCGCCGCGGGGCAGTTGCGGATGCTGCTGGCGCGCTGACGCTTGTGGCTCGCCCGAGGGAAGCGGTGCGCGGAGACGGCAGCGGTGGGAGGAGAGGCCGAGGAGGTGATGCCGGCGGCGACCGGCGGATGTGTCATTTTCATGCCGCGCGCGCGGTGGCAACAACGGGCGAGTGGATGAGGGCTGGAGTGTCCAATTTTGTACAGTCTGGAGCAGGGGCGGATAAGGAGCCAGTTGCTCATGGTCACGAGATACTCCCTCTGTCTCTAAATGATGTCCTTAGATAACCGTGTTTCCCTCACAAACACATTTCCCGGTCGACCATCATTTAAGAACGGAGTAGTACAAGCAATCTATGTGATAGTGAAAAATTGCATATTCATATCATTGACGCAAAATAACATAGGCTTGGATTAGCGCAAATCACCGGATTATTTATCCGTTTAATCGTATATTTCCTTCGATCCAAATTGTAGGTTGTTTTGTTTTTTCTATGTTCATAGATAGATAGATACACTATATCTAAGTCTATAAAAAATTATATACCTAAAAAAACCAAAATAACACACAATTTGGAATGAATGAAGTATCATTAATGTGAATTTGTTAAAAAATATTAACACATTAGTGATTCAAAAGTAAGGCGCAAAAAGAGTGCTGAAAGACGGTATATCATATTGACACAAGTTTCAAATCATATATATTTCAGGATGGAGAGCAACTCTGACCACTTACTCGTCTGTCGTTAAATATTTTCTCCGTTCCAAATTGTAAGTCCATTTTCTTGAAAAGTCAAAGCATCTCAAACCTTTCTTGCAAAATCAAAGCATATCTAGTTTGATCAATTTTATACAATAGAGTACAACATTCATTACCAAATATGTACATTAGTTTCTTCCTTAAATATATTTCCACAATACTGTATATTCACCATAAATCTTTGTAGTTCTCTTTATAATTTTGATCATACATAAAATGGTTTGACTCTCTAAGAAAGTTGAAATAATTTACAATTTGGAATGGAAAGACTATATTATAACAATTAACACCGTTGATCTCTTTCAATCAAAATTTGAAGAACAATATCTTTAATGAATTTTAATTAAACAAAGTAAAGGTGGCACCACTATTTTTATTTAACATGTAGATTTATCTATTTGTATAAATAACAGATAAAGTGAAAATCTAACATACAATTATTTAAACTTTGTTTTTTATTAATGATTAGTTAAAATATAAGCACAATTAGTGTATATTTGCATCAACATATTTCTACTCAAAATTGTTTTAAGATGTTATCAGGTCTTTATTAATGGACCTAAATTAACTTGTAAGAGTCAATTTACTTTAGAATACTTTTCTCGAGTTCAAATACGTCTATCATTTGTAGACGGGAGTATGTAAGAATAGAGGTAGTAGTCCATAGGGGTAGCCGGGTAGGGCTAGGATCCTGTACAGAGAATAATGCTTGCTCGAAACGTTGGCACTTGGCAGTCATCTTGCACCTTTTTGACTTGGGAACAACACGGATTGTGTACTCAGTGTCCCTCGATCACCTTTGGCTTTTGCATACACCGCAGACATGATCGGTTGACGGGTTGATCACCAGAGTCTCTTGCCATGTCGCAATGTCGCACCACACACGCAGAAAGCCATACTACAAAGTGGAAAGCACTAGCGAAGATAATATACACTACGTCTACATTACAGAGTACCTGAGCCGAGTGAGATGACTGGCGAGTAGTCCAGCCACCACAAGCGGCGGGTGAACTCTACCACCAGGCACCAGTGCTACAGGACTGCATCCACCTGAACCCGTTAATTCGTTCGTGCTTAGCTAGTAGCACTCGAGCTCGTGGTACACACTACATATATATATATATATACATGCACACCTAGCACGCAGGGTGACAGCAGAACACGATGGTACTGTTAGCAGCTAGCCAGCTACTCCGGCTACAGCCATTTCGACACTATTTGCACTACTATGCACCACAGGAGATGGTGTGCGCGCCACTACTGCAGCCGAGTTGCTTCCAGTGCTCCTTCATCTCTTGCGGCAGTTCCGAGCAGCATCGAGCTGCTTCGTCAGGTCCTGGATAGTGGAAGAGGCATCCTGCAGCACAGCATACAGATAAGAAGCAGCTAAAAAATTTTGACAGCGACGTTTAATTTGCAACAGAAGGAACTGGAGCATATTGTTGGAATGAAGCAATGTGATGCACAGTTCCAAAGACTTACACTGAGCTTCTTCTTCAGGTTCCCCTCCTCTTGGTCGCGGTAGTTTCTTTCTTCTGCAAAGAGTTCTATCATCGCTTCTTGCTCCTTGTTTGCAGTGTCAAGTTGTTTCTCCATATCCTCGAGCTGAAAACAGAAGATGAAACTGTAGCGATATGCAATTGTTTAAAAAAGATGCAACGCCAGAAACTTTCTACAGGCAAATAAATTGTAGAGGGGGAACACAAATTACATTGAATTGTGTCCGATAAACATTTAAAATTTTAGCTGTTGTTTGGTACCAGAATTTACATTTGTAATTTTTATCACTGAACATGCCATTGTAAAACTATAGTATGAATGGACTCAAAGGCAACTGGTAATGCGCACAAAATTACAAGCAAAAGAAACCAGATTTACTACCATGAAATTCCAACTAGCAATCTTAAAGCTGCTTACCCTCTCGATCAGAGACTTATTCTTATCCCGCTCGACCTGCAGTTCCCTTGATAATGATTCCTGCACCAACAAGATTCTACCAAAGATCATAATTAAAATGACATGTCATGTTCTTGTTCTTGTTCTTGTTAAGTGTACAAGTGCAATATGATGCATGGGTCAAGGGTACATTAGGTATTATATTTGCCCTTTGGGGCTATGCAATACAGTTAGATATTTTACAGTTCACTCTCATTTCCTCACAATCATCGACCAATCATAAATAACTCCTAATTTATGTAAACTGTGAGGCACGTAGTTTCAATACCCATCAATTCTATGGCACAGGGTGGCTGCAATTGTATCTATTAATGTTTTTGTGTTAATCAGGTCTGCTTTTTTTTTAACCCCAGGGACAAAGCCTCAATCCATATCCACTGCAACAGGACACAAGAGTTCATACAAGTTCAGCCCAAGCAAAAACACTACCGAGAAACCTCACCCTGTTCACTGTCCTGGCACAGCACACTCTATCCTAGCCGTTTAGAAAAAAACACTTAACTCAAAATTGAAACCGAAGCAAATAACAAACATTAACTTAAAATATTGGGTACAATCCTCTGATCAGTTCACACAAATTAACTAAAGAAAACTGAAAATCTAAGCAACTTTTGGTTTAGTTTGAGCATTCTTAGAGTTGAATTTGGAAATTTCGGATAAATTTAGGTGGTAATGATAGTCTCAATGGCCACTATTCATGTAACGATTTTAACACAGGACATAAGTAAATAATCAAGTGACAGACAGAGTTTAGGCATAAAACACAAACTCCCTCCATCCCTTTTTTGTTTATTATCCTTGAACGGTGCAAACGAACTTAGGCTTTGTTTAGTTTGTTGCGAAACTAGCGAAATTTTACTATAACAATTGTAAATTGAAGATTAGAAGGACTAAACATGACCTAACTATAAAACTAATTACACGGATGGACGGAAAATTGTGAGACGGATCTATTAAGCCTAATTAATCCATCATTAGAGATTGTTTACTATATCATGACATTGTCTAATCATGGCCTAATTAGGCTCAATAGATTCGTCTCGCAATTTCACCCGGGGGTTATGGAATGGGTTTTGTTATTAATCCACGTTTCATATTCCTAATTAGTGTCCTAGATTCGATGTGACGGGTGAATAGTGAAAAGTTGCGAAACTTGCCGCAACTAAACAAGGCCAGTCAAAGTTATTGCTATATGACACGAGAAGTTAACGACAAACAGAGAATAATCAACCAGCTAATGTTAGCCAAGTTAGGGGGGACATTTTCCTAGATTTTGAGTGAAAATAAAAGTGGATAAAGCACTTCCAATATCTACCTATCCTTCAATGATGAATTTTCTTCCTTCAACTGCTTGATAATAGCTTCAGTGTCAACAGTAGATTGCCCTTCTCCATTAGTTACATTTGCTTCCTTGAAAGCAGACACCAGAAAATACGAATAAATGTTCGGTTCACAATTACGAATAGATCAATGCACTTAGCAACTGGCAAATAATGATCCATTAGGTGTATATGCTGGTACTACCATAAACAACTAAAAACTTCCAAACCAAGTCCGCGATATTAATGCATTATTCAAGTTAATGGGAAGATTCTCTTTTCCTATCGGTTCTACAAGCCCTTACTTTGATATACAAGATATTTTACTAGAGCTGCTTCATTACAAGTTTTGTATGTGTTTTTTTAGAGATATCAAAATCTAATTCTGTTAATTGCCATCTTCAGCCTATATTGGTCTGCTCGCATAAGATATTTGAGTAAATATTCTTAGTTTATTATATAGGAGTAGGAGGCAAAATTAAGAGCACAAGAAGACCTCATATTACCCAAAAATTAACAATAAATGACTATAGAAGAAAATAATCCCTTATTATTTATTGTCTTTATTTTGACTAAACCTGAGCAAAGACATATACAGAGTATCATTTCCTTTTTTCCCTGGGTCCCAGAGTGATCAGACCAGGCAGTCACACAGTGTACATGTTAGGCATAGAAAGAGAGATTGGCTTGCAAGTGTGCCATGGTTTATTTAATACTACCAAGGAAAGTCGAAGCAAACTGAAAAAAAACAGTGGCAGAGAGTGAAATATGGTCCCGGAAAAAAACAGTGAAGAGATAGAAAGTACCTTTGATTTGTATCTGGCCGCAATCCTCTCACTTCGTTTTACTCCATCGAGCGATGGTGAAGGCAAAATAGTATTCACCTTACGAAAAGACTTTTCAGGTGTCCTCTGGGCTGGGGAGGTTGATCTGGATGGGGTTCCTGCAAGCTCAGTATCACCATCACTTGTATTTGACGAACCAAGCAAAACTAATCTTTCCAGTCTTATTTTTCTTGCAGATTTTTCAGATCTCTGCTGAGATATCGTTCTTGAAGAGAACTCCCTGTTGTGAGAACTAAGCTTGGTCATTCCTGGGGATGGCATGCTTGCATTCATATTCTTATTTGTCGGGTCAGAGCATGATTTGTCTGCATTTTTGTCTCTTTGCAAATTATTTGACTTTTGGGAGCCTTTCTCAAATCGCCATGATGACAGCCCTGCATGTACAGTATCGTCAGCTGAGCTCTCTCTCTCCCAACTAAGGACAAACGACATGCTTAATAAAACAACAGTCATTGCATGAACCCTATGATTTAGCATATATAACCTCTAAATATTTGCAGTAGTGCAAACAAAACCATGTTATGTCATTAACTAAACATTGGTAATTTCCATGATTCCTGTTTCATGTCTTTCCCCTCCCGTTCGGGTCGCCCCCGCCTAGGGTGACTTGGGCGGCGACGCTCCCCAACCAGAGAGAGCCCCCTCCCTCGGCTTCCCCCTCCCCGCCGCCGCCGGAGGGGCCGGCTGGGAACTCGCGGGGGCCGCAAGGACGGCGGCGGCGGGGCCACTCCCTCTGCGGTGGTGTCGCTCCGAGGCGGCGGAGCGATGCGGCACGGCCTCGCCGGCCCCGACGATGACGGCGGCAGGGGCTGCAGATCTGGAGCCCCCATGGCTGGATCCGGCTTTCCCCGGGCCGAATCTGCGGCGTGCGGCTGTGAGGGCTCCGCGGGCGGCGCTGTCCGGGGTGACAGCGCCGCTGGCGGCGGGGGCACTGATCCAGCGTCCCACGGCCCGGGCACGTCGGCGGCGGCTTCCGGAGCTTGGTTGTAGCGCGCCGGTCGGCGGTTGCGGTGCGGTGACGGTCGGGCGGCTCTGCTTCGTGCGGCTACACCCACGCTGGCGGGGGCCACGGATGGCCTACGGCAGCAACGACACCGGGCCGCGGACGGCCGGCCAATCGCGGCGACGGCGCCATGGTGGCGCCTCCCGTCCCTCGGAGGGCAGACCGGCGCCATGGTGGCGCGGCTCTGCCTCCGACGCAGCGCCGTGGTGGCGCGACGGCAGCCTGCCCTGCTGCTCGAGGCGCGGCGTCACGGTGGCGCACACCTCTTCTGCGACAGGTGCGGGCGGCGGGTGGTCTGCGGCGGCTTTGGTCGCGGTGGCAGCCAACGGCCGCGGTGGCGGCGAAGGCGGTGCGGCGTCGGCGCTTCGCCGGGTGCGGGGACGACGGTAGTGAGATGAGCTCTTTGGCGGCGGGTTGTGTGGTGCTGCGACAGTGTCGTTCCTCAGTCGGGGCGGTCGCGGTGATGGTGTTGGCCTACCGCGGCGAACGTGTGCAGTGGGTGGTCTGTGCTATGGGCGAAAGCCCTCGCTAGATCCTTCTAGTGGAACGGCGGCGGCGCCTTCGGGCGTCGCTCTCCCTGTTGAGGGCGCCGTTTTGGAGCTGCTATCCTCCTGCACGACGTCTCTGGGTGAAAACCCTGTCCAGATCACTGGGCGAGCGACGACGGCGCTTGCGGGCGTCGTGACCTCCTTGGAGGCGTCGACTCTAGAGACAACGTTCGTTCGGCGGCATGGCCGGCCTACTGCTTGTGGTCGCTGTGGCCGGTGGTGACAACTCTGTCGTAGGCCATGCGCGAAGGGGGTTGGCTACCTCACGCCAGGTCGCTTGCTCTCCTGTTGGTGGCCAGGGGTCTTCCCTCGGTTGTTGTTCGATTGCTCGCAGCGTTCCGCGGCGCTTGGCGTTGCTCGGCAATCTCCAGTGCGGTGCGGGACAACGTTGAAGGACGGCGCTTGCGGCAACGACAACCAGTGAGGACTTGGCCTGCAGCGGATCGCGGCAGGGTTTTCAGCACGGCTGAACCCTCCCGGTGCGGTGCAACGTCGGAAGACGGCGCAGGCGACAACTTCGGTCTTCTAGCTCGATGGTGGCAGCTTGTGCGAGGGGGAAAGCAACGTGATGACTTCGAGCCACGATGGTGGTCTGGCAGCTTGATACGGATCCCGGGGGCGGGGCACCTCTTCTTACTCCTTGACGGCAATCCCTGTGACGAGTCCGTAGCGTGGAGCTGTGCGGCGGGTTGGGAGGTCCCTGCGCACGAGTGAGGTGAGTGGCGGGTTGGAGGTCCCCGCGCACGCGAGAGCGTTGTCCAACGGCGGATGCGGCGAGGCCCCCGCGCGTTGGGTTGCTTCGGACTCGGTGTTCTTCATGCCGTCAGGCGGTCGGCTTGGATGCAACACCACTGCGGCGGTGGGTTCTGCATAGCGGTGACCCTCTCGGTGTGTTGGTGTCCGCCCCTCTGCTCCTTTATCACTGGTGGATCACTTTAGCGGTTTCGATACAGAGTGCGAGAGTGCGGTATGCGTGTGGAAGCTGCGGTTGCGCTTTGTCTCCTCCGTCGTTGTTTGTGAGTTGTGTTTGGCCTTGTTGATGTCCCACTCCAACCGGCCAACGAGTATAGTAGAGCGGTAACCCGTGTTGATGTCCTAATCCAACCGGGTGAGTTTGTTTTGTAATTCTTTTATTTTCCTGCCTGTGATCTCCCAGGATCATAGTCTTGTATTTGCTTCTTCTTTATCAATGAAACACGCACTATCTTGTGCGGTTCGTTCAAAAAAAATGATTCCTGTTTCAAAATTAAAAGGGTGCTGCATATCTACTAGTTACATAATGCTAAGTTTCTTTAATGCAAGAGAAGGGGCAAGCCTATTCTGATTAATATATTAAAAAAGAAGAGTAGAAAGAAATGAAAAACAACAAAAGAAATTGAAAGGAAAAAGAAGACTAAATTACATAAAGGGTCCTATGGGCAGTATCTGTTCTTTGCCCTGTGCATAAGCATGGCAAACTCATAGGTGAATTTGGCCTTTACTGTCTCTGAGTTGGAGCAATGTGATTGAAGATCTGATAAATTCCCACTATCCAGATACCCCAGGCCATTAGCACAACACTAAGCTTTTCATATCAAACTTTTTCCCATGGTAGTGAGCCTTTTTTAGGGTCCCTAGAAATATAACAAGATGTACAAATACTATAACTTGAGATTGGTACATCATGTGCTGAATTTGTACCTATGGTACTAAACCTTGGTACCTCCCAACTTATAATTATTAGTGGTATCTGCAAAGACGCTAAAATGCTCATGTTGTATATTGGATAAAATCCATGGCGTGTAGCAGAAAAGTCGGGGAGAAAAACCTGGTTGCTACTTGCTACCACATGATGATCATTTGGCAATGTTTTTGCATGTTTATTACATAGTCAGGGAGAAACCAAGTGAATGAGGAAAACTGTTTTTGCATGTTTATTACATAAACTTGGTTATTCCGGGAAGATTCAGATTGAAAATGACTAGATGGTTACACCGTTGAATACTCTGTAGGACATACGAAACATGGTGAGTGGAAGTGATCTATGCAGATTCAAGAAATATATGAATGCTTTTCAAACCATTCATGTTAGGTTATGGATTATCTAACGGTAAAATGAAACATGCGCTGGGACACACCATCCAAATAGACAAAACAGGAACATAAACCTACCTCCTTTTCCTGTCCCAGAAGCTGTGCTATCACTATCGACATTATAACCGATTCGATGACGATTATCTGACCTGAAAAAAATTCATATTAAGATTAGAGGAATTTCTCTACAACATATGATGTGCTAGTTGGTCACAAAATGGATATTGCCAAGTGACAACAAAACAAACCAATATTTCTTCTGGATTCGGTTTAGTCGTGCTTCTAGTCTTGCTAGGCAATTTGTGCGTTCAAAGTCCTGCTTATCATGAGCTGGTTCTACGAAGTTTACTTCTAGTACACCTGCATACAAGATATATCACTGAAACACAAAACACCTATCCCTAAAAGGTGACTCACAACAGGATTTTTTCTTGTTTGAGACTCCCACAGCAGGACTCCATACCTATAATAACACGGCCACCAGATCCAGCAGCAGTCCATACTCTCCAGAAAGGCTAAAAGAAATAAATATGCTTAGCCTGATTCTTCTTTCAATTGGATATAAAGCTCACACTCTTCATTGATACACATGGGGTTGGTAACAGAATACCTTTATTAGGCGGTTTTTGTGGTAAACATTAAACCCTTGAATGTCAATATGATGTTTGGCATCTTTAACAAAACCAATTGTCACAATAGCAGCCATCTGAAAAGTTGAGAGGTGAGGGAAAATGACATCTTACCAAATCAATTTACATGTGTGTACTAAAAACTGTGAGACAATACTTAATGTTTACATTTGTATCCTTTGGAAATCCATTGGCCTTTGCTGGCTTATAAGTAATTTGCTTCTTTAGCATTAGATCATTGACAATATTATGTTGCTCAATCTCTATTCCCCGTAAAGTCATTCGGAAGTTATCTGGGAGCCAAAGATATAAAATTGATGCATAACTCTGCACAGAAGAAACAAAAATTAGTGTTTGCAGAACCATAGTACTCATTTTGTTCTTTCATATCAAAGTTTTCCTATTGCCTTCTTTACTGCTTGCACAGTTCAGTAAAATGCTGTACAGTGGACCAAATATTCAGTTTAACAGTTGTTGCTATATCATTTTTTATTTTACAAGGGTCCCTATATTGATTGTGAGTTTATACCACATAACTACAATAGTTGTTTCCAGAAACTTACTGCCACAAATGCAAGTACAATCTGAAACTTACCCTGAGAGAATGTCTATAAGTAAAGAAGTGTTTGGAGTTTGGAAACTGATTTGCCTTCTGGATATTTTTCTGATCGCGATTAACACCTCTAATCTGAATATCCTGCAATTTGAGAATCAATAAGAATCATAGTTATCCATCTTTTGTCAATATGAACTAGTCAACTAGCTAGTTACTTACATTTGCATCAGCATCAAAATCAAGCTCCAACTCTCCTTCATCATCCTCCCACAGATTGTATATAACAATTCGAGTTCCTTGTTCCCCTATGGAGCCAAACTACAAAACCAACATACAGCCATCAAGAACAGTATTTATGCTTTTGTTGGAATATGACTATAAATTTCATTGCTACAACTATTCTCCAAAAAAGAAATGATGTAAATGGGAAGCCTCAAACAGTTGCAAATACAGCTATATTTACAGCCACCAGATGATCAATTTAACACGCTATACCTCCTGGATAAGTTCTGCTTCAGTGGCATAAGGAGACCATTGTATTATAGTTTCTAAGCTCATATGCCAATCAGTCCATGTTGTGCGCACCTTCCTTTTCCATCCCTGTTCTTTTTCATAATCAATCTGCAAGAGTTTTGTACAAGCATCACAGCAACAGTGAAAGGTCATGTTCAATTCTCTACTTTCACAACATAAACCAAAAATGGAAGACACAGTTTAATGTGGCACAAAGATATGAATTTCAAGGCCATTGCAGTTCATCCCCACAAACCATGCACATGCGACAAACATGCCTGCCCTCTTCACTTAATGGTTGAGTATGTTGAAACCTTTGAGTTGTATATGCTATTACACCTTTAATCAGTGACACAATAATGATCCATCCATATTGTTCAAGCTTGTTGGTGCCTCAATTACCGAGTAGACTCTTCATTATAGAAAAAATAAAATATAATCATCTAACTAGCATTACCAAAAAAATCTGCTCCTAAAGCAACAACAACTATCGTAAACATAAAGATGATGCACATAATAAAGCAATGGTGAAAGCTTTTAAAAAATAAAGCAATGGTGAAGTCAAGCTTGCCATAGGAACAATGATATCTTCTTTGTTGGTGCTCCTAAGGAATGTGTATGAGAGCATCCCAATGCTTTGCGTGGACCTTTTATGGAAATGAGAGGACGAGGGGAAACATTGTTATCAGATTTGAAAGGAAAATAAGCCAAAAAACCATATAAAAACATAAGTGAAACAAAATTCAGTCCTACTTAATATGAAAAATAATGGTAAAATTTAGCATGTTTAATAACTAATATTGTCAAGGTTAACAATGTTTTACTACATTTACTTCAAATCGACATATGTCAGGGTTGCATGTGGGATAGTAACACAAACTTAGTGATAAAATACACTTCTGTCATATTTCAAGGTAATGAATAAAACCTTGTTCCTTCAACACCACAACTACGTGAAAATACCAAGACATCAGCACCAAGTCTCATCGTACTTGTCTTGAAACCATTTCCATCTGAAAGAAGCAGAGTAAGCAGACTGAATCTGTGCTGGGATCAACAGACCAAAAGTGCAGATTCAAAACAATCATATTTCAGTTGTCCCTCCAAACTTACATTGTCCAATGGTATTCTTAACTTTGCTCTTTGCAGAATAACCCAAGGACATGCAATGTCGCATCTTATCTGGGTTCATTCCACCACCATCATCTATCAACAATTTAAATTTCAAAGTAGAAGTAATATCAGGTACAAGATAGACAATTATAGGCAACATTACTTCTACAGTCATAATCTTTAGCAAACGACTTACCTCTACATTCATAATCTTTAGTGAACCACTTTTTGTAAAAGCATAAAAAGCATGAAGTTTAGTGAACCTCTACATTCATTTAGTTTTGCTGCCTAGGTTAGGTTGCAGGATCTAAAACCTTATCAAATCAGATCATTTAGTCATCATTTGAACCAAGAAAGATGAGATGGCTTCACACCTTCAATAAGCAGCATCCGAGCCCCATCTTTCTTATTTTCTATCATGTCAACTTTCACAAATGTAGCTCCATTTGCAACCTTACAGAGAAACATGCACAGTAATCACACAAGGATAAACTAAACGACACCTTAAACAAGAAGAGATCCACATTTCTGGTCAAGCATACATACTTCATCAAGAGAGTTATCCAGTAGCTCGGCAAAAGCTGCAAAATCATAATTTAGCAGTAGTTATAGCCAAGAAAGTTGGGCGAAAATAAATTGCCCCGGCGCCTGCCTGCCTGGACATGCATTTGAAGAGAGGTGAAATGGCAAGTACCTCCTAGAGCCCACTTGTGGCTTGTTGCGTTGGAATGCAGAAACTTGGGATGCACGCGGACATGCTCCATTCCAGAATCTGACAATAGCAAATGCAGAACCACCGAAAAGTCATGCATGCAGATCATATAGGAGTAGTTTACAAAAGATAAAAGAGAGTTTCCACACCAAGTTTCAGATCAGAGCACGTGGATGCTCAGAAGAATATCCTAGAAAGAATAGACAAAGACGTTCTTCTTTCGGAGTAATTCATTGGAAAAATCGACATGAAAATAGGTAGCAGAGATCCCAACTATTATAAACTACATTTCACTTTTCTCTGCCACCTTCCTACATTTGACATTCAGAACAGTGATGAAGATAACGTAGAGAGAGGATGGCAGATGGGTAGCTATTACCAGAATGCTGCGCCGCCTCCACGGTAAGCAGGTGCGGATCGCCGTCGTAGTCGCCGGCCTTCCAAAACTGCCTCGTCACTGTCCTCTCCAGCGCAGGTGACGGGAGCAACCTCCCCGGCGGCGGCGGGAGGGGCTCCAGGAAGCCGGCTGGGACCGTGGAGACCGCGGCCAAGATCCTCGCCTTTTTCCCCTCTCGATCCCCGCAGCCGCCTCGTCCCGCCGCAAGACGCGGCCTCTTCCCGGCCCCGCCGCCGGGGTCGTCAGAGTCCGTGTCGCTGCTGCTCACGTCGACCACCACCTCCAGCGCTCCATCACCGCCAACTCCTCCTCCTCCGGCCATGGCGACAGGCGTCACCGAGACCGCGAGGCGCCGATTGGTGGGGGACATAGCCTTGAATCGGAGCAATGGGGCTGCTAGCAATGCTAGCTCTGCGAGGCCGGCCACCGGCAGCTCGCTCACTGTGTCTATGGCAGGCCGGGAGTGGTAAAGGTGACGGGAAAGGACGGCGTGGACGGTCACGGGACACAGCAGTGGGATGCCACGTGGGCGCATGCACGGCAGGGTCCCACCTTAATGAGATGATGACATGCCCAGGGAGGGCCAGGACCTTCCATCCATCTGTAAGCGGTGGGTCCACGTGCTCGCCACCGAATGTCCCAGGTCATGGCTCATGAGAAGAAAAAAAATTCCCAAAGAGAGGGTTTTTTTTTTGACAACTCCCAAAGAGAGGTTGTGTTTTCATTCGATCTCCACTCACATCCTCGCCACTTTTCAAACTAAACACTTCAAATAAATTTTTTACTATTTATCGTTCTTTCAACCATCACATCCTCTCTGCACACGCAGCCTCAATACAGTATTCTCATATTTAAACATAGTCTGAACAAGTTGAAGTGTTGGCTGATATTACGATTATTTTATAAGAAATACCGATACTATGATTTTTTTATAAAGGAACCGATACTATGATGATTATGTTTGAATTCATTGAATAGCAAGAAACAAGGTGCTTCCTCCATTTCAATTTATAGATCATTTTGACTTTCTTTTTCTCAAATTGGACCGCTTCTCTTATTCAAAAAATTTGTACAAAAATAAAGTATGATATTTTAAAAACATTTTTATTACTAAAGAAAGCCACAACAAAAATATGATATTTTGCACAATTTTTTTAATAAAATAAGTAGTCGAATTTGAAGCTAACTATAATTTGAAATGGAGTGAGTAGCTTTCTAGTGTTTAGGTCGACAACGATCCAGCACCTGGTGCTCCCACGCTCTGAAAAAAGAGCACAAAAGTAGGGAAAAAACACTCATCAAAATATTTGTCACCGTTAATTTTTTAAATAATTTCAAATACGTAAAAAGGTTAGTCAAGCTTAACATGTCTACAATAATAAAGCCTGTAGCAAACAAAATAGATGTTACTTGCATAATTTTTTGTAAAAAAAAAAGTCAATATGGAGGGAGTATACTATAAAAGTATGGATGGATCATGATACATGACATAATTTTTGGGTGAGCAGAATATATGATACAAAATTGAGATCTGAGTGTTCATCTAATAAGGTCTCATGCGGGGAACTCACTAGATTTTGAGTCCTTGACGGATTTTCATATGTAACAAATACTATTTTTTGACTCTTAGGTAATGTGACTGCCGACAATTATAAGACGTCACCAATAACTTCATCAATCTCAAGATATGCCAACTCAATCTTTCTCAAGATATGCCTGAATGACTTACTAGCACGAACAAATTGATGTTCGCAGCATAAAATTGCGACAGTTAAGCCTGCTACAACTTGGGAACACAGTAATATTGTAAGATGTAGAATGTCTGATCTGGTACATGTCTTGCAGTTGTTTTCTGTGTTTTGAACCTTGGCATTCCCTTGTCATGCTCCAGTATCACCTGGAATCCTACCCTGGTCATTAGTCACGTAGGAGAGCAGAGTCCAGCGTTCAGGTTTTTTTTTTAACAAAAATCCGGCGTTCAGTTGATCTTAGGCTTTGGCCTCCTTGGTCGTAGCAGAACCCAAAGCAACAAAAAGACAGCTAGGAAGGCAGGAAGAGTAGTCAGGTCAAGCTGCACGTCGAGTTTCCTTTCGCGGGTGCATTGGACAGGGTGTAGACTTGAAATGGTGGAGTTCACAGCTCTAGAAAATCTGAAAGAAGCAACACTATAGTTAGGCAAAAAAGTCCAACGAATCAGGGGCCTATATATATTCTTGTCACAAGCATAGTGCATTCACCATATTAAGAGAAAATGTTTCCAGAAAAATATATGTTCCCGTTTTTATCACAGAATTCAAGCTCTCCTGTAACTCCCAGTTTTGGTGCTTGCTCTTCATATTTAATGTACTTCATAACAGTAAAAACTCAAGTGGGGAAAACTTATGTGATATCCATACTATTCCCTTTCATCATGAACAGTAACGTCCGTAAAAGCATATAGAATGCATCCTTTTCTACCACTGGCATTTATGGGTTAGAAATTTTCCTATGATATAGAAACTAACTAGACAGACCCTGGAAACAGAACTCAGAAAAAAATGAATACGGTTTGAACTGTATAATTATTTTATTCACATGTACCTTAAATTCAGTTTCAATACTAATATATGCAATAGGATAGCATAAAAATCATTAGACAATTACGTTTTAAAAAACACTCAACAGTCAACACACATACAGCTTCTTCACAAGCTAAATGAAACCATGCAAGTAGAACAAAAAAAAATGCAGAAAGCACAAGGATTACTGACCCATGTGAAGCATCCTCAAGCATCGACATAAGTTTTACCACGTCACCATATTTTAATCCTTTGGACATAGCTGAGACCTAAATAGATATCAAACATAAGCCCTTGTAATGCAACAAAAAAAAATTTTGAAAAGTCTTACTCTTCTCCACAAGCTAACAACAGCATTGTACTTCTCAATCATCACACTTTCATGAGCCTTCACAATTTTGAAGCCTTTTTCAGCTAACAAGCATTAAGGTTCTTCAAATAAGGTATTTCTTAAGAGTAAACAACGCAGGCATATTTTAACATATCATGTATGTTTTCAACTTGAATCAAAGGTAAACCCCCATTTCCAAAGAACCCTCTCGTCTCAGTAAAAAATTTAATTATCGACTTGCATGCACCGACTAGTTCAACCCAAAAGCTTAAACTCATGAAGAAAGGTTGTTCACTTATACTTCAAGTCTTCATTAGGCCTCAAACATGGAAATAGGGGTCGTCTAGAATCAGTTACTGTATTTAATCGCATCCACCAACATTTGAACGCAACCTCTGGCTCTAATACCATATTAAGTTGCATGCACCACCCAGTTCAACACAAAAGCATAAGTTGATAAGGAAAGGTGAGCAAATCACTCACACTTCAACACAAATATCTGCTTGCAGATAAGCTAGCTAATGCACAACAGTTTTGGGGGAAAAAAATCAACTTGCAATTACAAACCTACAGTTTGGAAACTAGTAGTCCCTCTGTTTCACAATACATGTCCTAAGCTGCTACATGTGTTGAATAATTGCTTAGCTCCTGCTGATTGTCCTTCATTAGAAAAGTCAATGGAGTTGTTAGAACTCCTCAAGTGCCCCTGCCAGCCGTATAAGGCAGCAGGCACTCATTGTATCAGGGCAAGCATGCCCCTGTAGTGTCTTGTATATAGGTACAGTAGGTGTACTTATAGAAGTACTAGTAGCTAGTAGAGTACTAAGTAATTTCAGTACCTAAGTTTGACTTTGCCCTGTACAAAGGTAGAGGCAAAGCTGCAATGCAATTCAGTTCAGCAGAAAACACTTGAGCAGCAACTGTGTTGGCGTGTGTGTGTGCTGGGCTCATTCTCTCCCTCTCCTTCTTCTACCTCTAGCTAGGCCATTGGGGAGGGTTGAGAACTCACATGGGCATTGGTAGGAGCTGCTGGGCAGCTCCAATTGCCAACAACATGCACATAAAGCCTATTAAAGGACATGCTACAACTAATGGACAAAGGAAATTGAAACAGTGAATCCCAAGTACAAGGACATGAATTGTGAAGCTGAGGGATTGATCATTCAACCTGGAATAAACCGTTGCAAAGACCCACAGCAGCTCTTTGCAAATTATTTTTACAAAGTGTGTTCAACAATAGAATTTTAAGATAAAACGAAGTAGAGAAAAAATGAAAAATAGGTTCTACTAGCTCACAAGGGAAAATAGACAAGGCAAACCAAGTCCCTGGTACCTTTCTTCGGCGTAAGCCCCTGATACCTTTACTAAACAAGGTTATTCACAAAACAAAACAAAAGCACCCTAAAAATCAAATAATCAGAAATTATAGATAATCATAAATCATTAGGATACTAGCCCGCTCTGTTATCAATCGCTGAATCGCTGAATTGACTATTTGTATGGATTCCTCCACCGAGGTAATAATGTAGTTACGACCAATTGCATCTTGCTGGAACTCCGAAAGTTGCCAGCCATGAGAAGTGATGGATAAGGGATTACAACCCACAGACCAGGTCCAGTCCTAGAGTTACAAAGAAAAACAAGGGTAACGAGTTAGATTGGACAGGACAGCTAAATTTCAAATATCAGATCGTGGAAGGAAATAGCAAAAGGGACAGTGATTGTGAATTACAGTGGAAAACAAGTAAAAAGATGAATAAAACACAGTAGATTCACAGCTTACTACATGACAGAAAATTTATGAGCTAAATTTAATAATTGATAGGCAACTCCACAAGAAAGTAATAACTTAAATTATATATATTCCATGGTAAGCATTCCTCCTTGCCTATGACCTCTGTTTCAAAAAGAGGTACCAGGCAGAGCAGCAGCACCTCAACCAGATCCTACACATTTTTCCATTTAGTGGTTTAGGACTTTATCCGTGAACCAAAAATAGAAAAAAGGAGCTGGAGGAAGAACTATGGTAGAAAAATACTCAACTGCAGTTTCATGAGCATGGAAAAAATAGAGATGAAGATGGAGCTAGTTAAACCAATAAAGAGATGGAGATGGAGAAAAATAGACAAAAATAGAAAAAATAGACAAAAATATTTCATGGATGTAGAACCATAAAACAGATGGAGATGGAGTTAGTTAAACCAACAAAGAGAAACAAACCTCAACTGCAGTTTCATGAGCATGGCTATAAACCAGATGTGAAGGAAGTAGACCAGATATATACTCAGCTGTTGCAGCGATGGCGGCTTTAACCGGTTTCCTGTTCGCCAATAAATTATATTGCATTAATACAGTTGCAGCAAATGCAAAGTCAGAAAATCGACGCAGTACAAGCTAATCCAAACTATGGTCACAGTCAAGTAAAATTGGTTTCTTTGCTTTCCATATGTTTATTGTTCAACTAATATTCAGCAGTCATTTAGGCTCTACTGGAACTATTTATGTTCGAAAGCATATTGGTCTACAGACATTTGATGAACTGGGGAGGAGGCAACAAAGGTAATAACTGAGGAAGCTTAGCAAGTTAGCAACTATGAGCTCCCAATAAATATAAGATTGGTGCTGTTTTTTTCTTGATGCCACACAAGAATCATGCACGGCTAGACCACACATGTGCTGTGACTATGAAAAAAATTCTGTTTTTCACGTTGTGTGCGCAACATTTTTATGGTCAGAAACAGGCGGCAACAGAGTAGCCTAACAATTTGTGGCCTCCCTCTTAATCTTACCACCCACACCCTAATGGCACTGCCAAGAACAACTGCGCGACACTCTGCTCTGCCTTTCAATGCTTGTTCTCCAGTGGGTTGATGCAATATATTAGTGAGATATGACATATGAGTTGCTTTAGCCTTTGGGTGAAGGCCAAGCATAGTTGAAGCTCAGTCTGATGATCATAGGCATCACAAGGTAATGGCGGATTGGTAATGGTGTTGTGAATCTTGTTCAAGTTTTGTGTTTAGTTCTTGAGAAAATGTGTACAAAAAAAAATTTCTAAATGTAAAATTGCACTCCAAGATACGTGCAGAGTTGGAACAGTTACATCAGGAGCAGGATCCCAATCAGAAATGTTCTTTATGATTAATTCATAGTGATTATGATTATGTGTCTATGGTCATGTCATGGGAGTGCGGCTGGGCTGATTGGGCCAAGCCCACTAGGGTTAGGTTAGATATAAGATTAAATCCTTTCTTAGGGGTTAAGTTAGCCTGTCTATACAAGGAGAGGACTTGTACCAGTTGAAGGCAAGCAATGAGAATATCAATCTATTAGGGTTAGTCCCTTCTATCCCTGCCCGTGTGGTCCAGCTGCCGCCATTGGTGAGGTCGGGCTGCTAGGGTTCAGGGTCATCCAGATCTTGGTATGTGACAGGTCATGTAATGCAACAATGCTGGCTTGACTAAGGTTTTGTTTTACAAATATAATAGTCATATGGTGTATCCTTGATTTCTACAAATTTTGCATTTGCCAGTCATACCATGTATTAGGGTAACTTAGCCTGGAACCAAGTAAACATTAATTGTGGCTACAGTATGGATAGACAGAGATTTTTTTCCTAGGAAAGGTTGACAGTGAGAATTATAACAATTAAAAGGTAACATTCTTCATCTTAAGGTGAACTAAAACCAATTCTTAAATTGTGCATTTTTTATGATATGTGTTGACACCAGTTTTTAATACTGTATAACAAAGATTAATAGAGGAAATGAGCTAGCAACTCCATAAGTATTAGTTTTCATATGATTCCTAGTGTCTTAAGCAGCTGTGCTTTCATTTTATTATGCATAATCTATTAGCAATCTTCTTACCTCAAATCCCATAAGATGGGTCTCCCATTGCACTGCAAGTGGCTTTCCCAAGAATCATCATCAGATTGAACTACTACAACCATGTTTGAGAGAGCCTTGGCTTGATAATGTTTATCCAGCAATAGAGGTTCACTATGTATGAACCAGAATATTGGGACCTCCAACGTTGACCTGTGATTTGAATGTCGTCCTGCATGTAGAAAGAAAATGTAGCTTACGAGAATTCATCAGATCATACCACAACAGTGGCCTGGGAAGGAACAACTAACTACAAGTAAAAATACGCTACAACAAAGTCCCTTTGATTCCAAACAAAAATCATTTTAGGGGCCTAGGACGTGCTCCTGTGTTAGGGGGGCACTAAGGGCCAGTAGCAGCCAGCTATTAGGCCATATAATCACACTATAAATAAGAGAGCAAGATATTAAAAAAAGCTGCCTTTGCAGCACAAAATTTCCCAGCGTGTATTTTCTGTGTCTGGTGAGTTGAGAGCTTACACTTTACTCTTCAAATGTAAGTCGTTATAGAACTGTGAGGCAGTTGTCATCTATTTTTTTCCTCTTATGCCCTTGCTAATTAAATGTAATCAGGAACACATGAGGTACCTTTTCTAATATGCTATAATTTCAAGGCGACAGGGTCATGTTAGCACTTAATTCCTGTGCACAAGTTATAAACGACTTCTGTTTCCAATAAGGAGAATCATAAAGATTTGTCCCTTTTAAATTCTAAGAAAATGGTGGGAACGGTAATTTCAAAGAGTAGCCATGCACTTCATGAACTTATCCATTTCCACTAGTGTTAAGCAATAAAAATGCAACCATCAAATGAGCCCTTAGCATATTGTTATTAAATCCATAAGCTAAGTTGTCATATGGTGGTAAAGTTGAACATATACAACTTGCACCTGGGAACCAGTCATTGGGAGAGCAGGAACAACCTGGTCAACCAGCTGGTTAAGTTCACAGGTTTACCTGTTGAACTGGCAGTTCATGGATATTAAAATTTTCTTTTCCTTTTACTGTAACTTTGGTGTATATTTAGTGGTGACGTGAGGATGTCATTTAAGTCTACAGCATCCTTTTAGACAAGTCTAAGCTCGGATTCAGTTGGTCCAGATATTCACTCCCAGAAGATAGGTTGGAGATTCGAGTCCCGTGTTATACTCTAGGTAGAATAAATTTTACTGAGTTTACTATGGCCTGTTCTGATGAGACAGACTGTTGTGGACACTTTTGTTGGCTGGACCTACCAGCGCCAGCAGTGCAACAAGAAAGCAGCACAGGTGGAGCAGGCTCCGGACGCTTAGGAGGGGCTTGGCGTGGTTGTTAGCAGGGGATCAGCATTAGTTGGGTTTGTGGTTATCCACCCCCAGATTGTTAGCTTTTGGTTAGCTCGGCATGATATAATCCGATTAGTTTGGAGTATTTGGTACGCAAGGATTTAATCTTCAACAATTCAGAGCCTCTGTTGAGGGTGAACTAAGCTAGTCTCTTGCCATTGCTTCCCTTAATTTTGATCAATAAAGCTAGTCATTCCCCGCCACATCAGACACTTATAGCCGCACAGCTAAAAGCCAAACTATACGAACACACTTTTAGACCATAACTACCTGAACAGTTGAATGAAATCATTCAGAACCAATTACCTCCAATCCCCTTAGAATAAAAGCGCATAAATGAGAATATATAATATACCTTTAAGTGAATTATGCTCACTTAGCCTCTGTAGCTGATGTTGGAGAATAGCAGAATCAAGGTATGTACTAACTGTAGACTTATAGGTACCATTGACTAACAGAAGTGGCACTGCAGCTGCACGACGTGCCATCGAGAACGCCATCATCAATGCTGGCTCCTCTGACAATGACAGCCTAAGTATTGACATGCAAATTCAATAAGTTAAACACCTTAGTACTAGAAAAATTATTAACAAACTTTGTTCAAACTTACAATAAGCTTTTAGTCTTTGCAAACTTTATTCAAGACAGTTTCAGTGTGTCTAGACAGTCATCAGCAAACCAAACAAAGATAGACAATTTTAACAATAGACTTAACCTATAAGCAGGGACTTGAAAGCAAAGCATTTTTGGCAAACAGTAGAATAGTTTTTGCCTCCATAATCCCCAACCGCATAGACAGAAACCCATTTCAGCCTCTTCTTAAGTCACAGCTGTACCAAACCTCAAGTGTACAAAAACTACTGTACCAAATTTCAAGAAACAAAAAATTACAGTTTTATGTCAAAAATTACAGTTTTACTGGAGATAAAGGGGGAACCATTTTGCATTCAAGCAAAAGAAGAGTGCTGTTATTAATATAAAGGTTTCACAGTATTATAATTGTTAGTGTATATGTGTGTGGCCCATAGGGCATGTGTATATGGCCCATCTAGAGGCCCATGTATAGCTACTCTATAGCCCACCCTTCTAGGGTTGAAGGAATACACTGATTCATTCTCTCTCTGACATGGTATCAGTGGCTTAGGTTTTCTCCTCTAGCAGGGCCGCCGCCGACAATGGCAGGCCAGCCGCCGCCTCCCCTCTCTTCCTTTCCTATACTCTCCTATGCTGTCGCGACCCGCTCCCCTGCTTGGGTGCGACCGCTGCGCAGGAGTGCATCTCCTACGCTGCCGCCACCCGCTCCTCTGCTTCTGGCGCGACCGCTAGGCACGAGCGCGCAGCCGCGCTCAGGGCCGCCGCCACCGTGCCTCCGCTCACGGCTGCGCCTCCCTCTTTAGCCGCGCCCCTGCTTCCGCTCCCACCGTCAAATCCTGTTGCTGCCACTGCAGCTGTTCGCGTGGGCCCAGGATTCGCTGCGAATCCCTCCGCCGCAGCTACAGCCGCGCGCGATGCGCTCGCGGGAGCCGCCGCCCCGCCTGATGCGCTTGCGGGAGCCGCCGTCCACCGCGACACCGCCAGGCCAGCCTCTGCTCTGCCCGGCCTCACGCCGTTGGACCTCCTCTCGTGCTCCTCCGCTGGCGTCGCCACCAGCACCTCCTCTGCTCCGCCCGACTTGGTGCCCCTGGCCACGGGCATGGAGCCCCTTGCTCCGCCGCCGGCCCTGGCGCGGCCTACCATGGGCGTCGGGTTGGCCTCTGTTCCGCCGCCGGGCCCAGCCCCACCCGTGCTGCAGGCTGGCGCGCCTTCCGCCGCCGCCACTGCCGTGGCTACTGCTACTGCCGCAGCTGCGGCCTACTCTGCTCCGCCGCCGGCAGTGGCGCAGCACACCGTGGGCACAGGGCACAACTCTACTCCACCGCCGAGGCTGGCCCCGTCCGTCCTGCTGGCTGGCGCCCGTCTCCCTTCACTTCCCGAGCTGGGCAAGCCCCCTGCAGACGTCCCGCTCGCGTACGCCTCATTCCACGCCTACGTTACATGGATACTTCACTGGGAGCACGTATCGCGTATCCGATACGTATCAGATACGGATACGCTGCGGATACGCCACCGATACGTATCCTGGACGTATCCGCAAGCTGGGCCGTATCGGACCGAGAAACTTCAGATTTGATACGTATTTGGTAGGATACGGCCCAGCAACAGCCCACCTAAAGGAGCACGTAGCCCCTGTTGCCCTAACCCCAACTCCCCACGCGTGACTCCCCCCGACGCGCAGCCGATCGTCCTGCACCCCTCGCGTGCGCGCCTCGTGCCGTCACTCGTGGCTGCCGCCGGCGGCCGCCGGAGCAATCTCCACCCTCGTCGGCGACGACGAGCCACGGCCGCAGGGAGCTAGGGACCCAGGACCAGGAGCTCCCCGCGCGGCGACGACGAGCCGGAGCCGCGGAACCTCCACCCGCATGGCTGCTGCAAAGGACCTCCGTCCGGCTCAAGGTGCAAAGGAGCTCCCCCCTGTTCTTGTTCTCTCCCTTCCCCTGTTCTTCTTCTCTCCCTTGTCCCGATTAGAGCTTTCAATTTCAGCAGTTGGGAACCCTGCGGCAGAGACGAGGAGATGCGCCCAGCCACCTGCAACGAGCCCCTGCTACCTGATGGCTTCTAGTCTGGTACTGCTTAGTTGAGTTTCTATCCTTCCCTTCCCCTGTTTCTCTCAATCCAAATCATTGAATCAGAGCTGCCCGCCTGTCCCTATTCTTATTCAGTAGCAAGACATTGCAAGACTGATTCGTGCATCCTGATTACTTGATTTGCTACTGATTAGTGCTTTCATAATTTTATCATATCCTATTGTATTAGTTTGCTACTGCCTTTTATTAATTTCCTAAAATTAGAACCTACTTTAGTGTTATTCTTTGGTAAACTTGGATTGAGGAACTTTGGATGTCTCTTTGGTGAACTTGAATATCTATTAGTGTAATCCTATCAAATCAGTGTAATAGACCTTGGATGTCTCTTTGGTGAACTTGAATATCTATTCTGCAATTTAACAAGCAGTGTTATCTTTTTAATAAAAAAAATAGTTCAAACGTATCCGCGTATCGGGTTTTTTTGGAAATTGGCGTATCGCGTATCGGATACGTATCGGATACCGATACACGTATCCGTATCCGTGCAACATAGTTCCACGCTGTGGGCCAGCAACATCTTTCCACCAGGGTTGTGGCCGCCGATGCCGCTCTCGCTGCGGCCCTCACCGCCAAGTCTGATGTTTCGACGGCCCAGGCGCGGGACCGCGCGGCTGCCCTCGCTTGGGCGTGTGAGCGCCCCGTGGCCGCGCCCCCTCCTCTACCGAGCGCCGCAGCCCCTCCTGGTGCCGCCACTCCTCCTCCTCTAGCCGGTGTGCTGGCCTCCGCGACTGCTCCTATGGCTGGAGGGGCAGCCCGCTCGTGGTGCCTTCCTGTGTTGCCGACGCCCCTGCTCTCTACGGCACCCCTGCTCTCTATGGCGCCTCTGCTATCTCCGGCATCTCGGCTCCCTCCCGCGCGGCCGGTGCATGGCCTGCTGCGGGCCTGCTTTGTCAGTGCGCATCTGCTGCTCCTGCTTCTGCCGGTGTGCCTTGGCCATTCTTCAACGGCCCACGGTCAGGGCGCATCGCGATGCACCCTCCTGGCCAGCCGGCGGCCATGTTCGCTGGCACCGCTTCCCAGTGCTGGATTCCATCCGCTCGGCCTACGCCTGTCGGATGGATCCCGGCTCCGCCGGCACTAGCTCTCACTGCCCTAGGGTCGGCACCACCAGTCGGCACCGACTGGATTGCCTGACTCGGGGGCTTCCTTCCACACCACACCTAATGTTGGTGTCCTCTCTTCCGTCCATCCCCCGCACCCCTCCTACCTATCCTTCTTCTGTCATGGTTGGTGATGGGTCATGTCTTCCTGTCACCTCTGTGGGCTCTGTTTTTGGTCCTTTTCATCTCTCCAACATCCTTGTTGCTCCTAAGATAGTTCATCCTCTTCTTTCCATTCGCCAATTCACCACAAACAACTCCTGTTCTGTCAACTTTGACCCCTCTGGGCTTACTGTGACAGATTTGGCTTCCCGGCGTCCTCTTCTCCGATGTGACAGTACGGGACCCCTTTACACCCTCTGTCTCCCTACTTTCGCTGCTCCACACTCTGTGTCCACTGCTTTTGCCACGACTCCTTCCACTACCTAGCACCGCCGGCTTGGTCACCCCTGCCGCGACGCTTTGGCTCAGCTCAGTCACAGTGCCCATCTTCCTTGCAATTGGCCATCTGATGAGCATCTCTGCCATGCGTGCCAATTGGGTCGCCATGTTCGACTTCCCTTTTCTTCCTCCTCTTCGCGTGCGATGCATGCCCTTGATCTTGTTCACTGTGATCTGTGGACTTCTCCAGTTTCTAGTATTTCCGGCTGCAAGTACTATCTAGTCGTGGTCGATGATTTCTCTCACTACTCTTGGACTTTCCCCTTGCGTGCAAGTCTGAGACGTTTCCCACCCTCCTCCACTTCTTTGCCTGAGTGTCCACTCAGTTCGACCTCACCATCAAGGCCGTCCTGTGTGACAACGGGCGTGAGTTCGACAACCACACCTCCCGTTCCTTTTTCCTCTCTCAAGGTGTCCAACTCCGCATGTCTTGTCCGTATACCTCTCCCCGGAACGGTAAGGCTGGGCGCATGATTCAGACCACGAACGATGTCATGCGCACCCTCGCTTCTCTGCGTCTACGCTTATGGGCCGAGTGTCTCAACACCTCCACCTACTTGATTAACCGCCTCCCTTCTACTGCCTCCCCAGCTCCCACCCCTCACCAGGCTCTCTTTGGTACCCCTCCCTGCAACGATCACCTCCGTGTATTCGGCTGTTCTTGTTACCCTAACATCACCGCCACTGCTCCTCACAAGCTGGCACCCCGCTTGACACGTTGCGTTTTCCTTGGTTACTCTCCTGACCACAAGGGGTACCGGTGCTTCGACCTCACCTCTCGTCGCGTCCTCATCTCCCGACACGTTGTGTTCGACGAGTCGGATTTCTCCTACTCCACCTCCTCTACACCTTCTCCAAACCCTGAGCTAGTGTCTCTGTTTCCTGACCCGGTGGTTCAGCCACCCTTATTTGTCTTTCCCTTTCCCGCAGGTTTCCCTGGTGCACCACCGTCTCCGATGCCTTCTGCTACGCCACGCGCGACATCAGTGCCTCCTGCCGCGCCACACGCGGCCCCGGTGCCCTCTACCGCGCCACACGCGGGCCCGGTGCCTCCCGCCGCGCCACACGCGACCCCGGAGCCCTCTGCCGCGCCTCGCACCGCCCTGCTGCCACCCTCCGCGCCACGTGCGGCCTCGACGCCTCTTGCACGCTACGCTGAGCCGGTGCAGTTGTACCGGCGTCGTCCAGTGCCGCCACCGACACAGGCTCCTCCGGCTCCGGCCCCGGAGGTGCCCGCACACTATGCGCCCCATGTGCGCTATGTCTACGACCGCCACTCGACGGCTCCACCTCCACCACCACCTTCACCGGAGCCGCAGCTGCCTCCACCACCACCTCCACCGGTACCGTCACCACCGCAGCCGTCTCCACCCCCACCTCCACCACGTCGCTCTCGTGTGGAGCCTACTGTGTACCACCCGCCGGTAATCCATCGGGATCCTCGTCACACTCATCCCATGGTGACTCGGCAGGTGGCTGGGGTTCTTCGGCCCGCGACTCTCTCCGCCACTGAGGGAGAGCCGCATATCTCTGATACCTTCTTCTGTCCGCGAAGCCCTGGCTGATCCTAACTGGCGTCGTGCGATAGAAGAGGAGTACGGAGCTATTCTTGCCAACCAGACGTGGGACCTAGTGCCGCGCCTGTCTGGTCGCAGTGTGGTGACTGGCAAGTGGATCTGGACGTATAAGCGTCGGGTTGATGGTACTCTGGAGCGCTACAAGGCTAGTTGGGTTCTTTGGGGTTTCACTCAACGACCCTGTGTGGACTATGATGAGACGTTCAGTCCCGTGTGAAGCCTGCTACAGTGCGCACAGTCCTCTCACTTGCTCTCTCTCGCTCTTGGCCTGTGCATCAGCTTGATGTGAAGAATGCATTTCTCCATGACACTTTGACAGAGACAGTCTACTGCAATCAGCCAGCAGCCAGTAGGATTTGTGGATTCCAGTCGTCCGTGTTCGTGTATATGTGTACGAGGCCCATGGTCATTGTGTACAGGCCCTTCTAGGCCCATGTGTATAGCTATCATATTACCCACCCTTCTAGGGTTGGAGAAATACACTGAATCATTCCTCAACCTAACTGTCGTCGCTGCTCGTCCCGCCGCCACCCTTCTCGCTGCGGGCGCGCCGCCCCCTAGCGTAGGCACGGGCGCGCTGGGTCTGGGCGCGGGCGCGGCGCAATTACCGCCGTCGCTACCCTCCTCTGGACCACCGCCGCGGCTCGTCGATTTGGGACCGCCGCTCGCCAATTCCGCCGCGGGAGGCCTGGGCACGGGCGCGAGTGGCCCCTCCGCTGCTGCCCGTCGTGCCTTGGGCGCGGGCGCGGGTGATGCCCTGGGTGACATGGACGCATGGGCTTCTGCTGCCCTTCGCGCCGTGGGCGCGGGCGCGGGTGGCGCCCTGAACGGCCTCGACGCCGGGGCCGCTGCTACTGCAGTCGCCGATGCTTCTTCGAGCGCCGCCGCCGCTCCTCCTGGCGCCGCCGCCGCCAGTATCCTCGCGGCCGCCATGGTCGCGGCTCAGGATGCGCGCACGACCCTTCCTCCTATGCCCGCCGGTGCAGCCCGTTCGTGGTGCGTTCCTGCGGTTGCCGACGCCCCTGCTCCGTGGCTGTCCGCCGGCATGGCCGCAACCACGCCTCCCCCAGCGGGCGCTACTTTCACCCTGCCCGGCCTGGCTGCTCCTTCTGGAGCCGCTCCCTATGGCGTCCATGTTTCCTCCTGTGCGGCCGGTACATGGCATGCCTCCGACGCTTCTTCCCCCCTCGCGGCCCCAGCTCCTATCAACACTCAGGCAAAGCTGTCTGCTGCTCAGGGTGATCCCGTGGCTGATCCTACTGCCTACCGGAGTCTTGCTGGGGCTTTGCAGTACCTCACCTTCACCCAGCCGGACCTCACATATGCCGTTCAGCAGATTTGTCTTCATATGCAAGACCCGCGGGAGTCACACCTTGCTGCGCTGAAGCGCCTTCTCCGCTACGTCCCTGGCACAGTTGACATCGGCCTGGTTCTTCACCGCTCCTCTGCTGAGCTGGTCTGTGTACACTGAATCATTCACAGTTGCTCCTCATATTACCCACCCTTCTAGGGTTTGAGGAATACACTGAATCATTCCTCTATCAGTCCGGATCTGGTCTGTCGGCTCAACAAGTCTCTCTATGGTTTGAAGCAGGCTCCTCGAGCTTGGTATTCTCGGTTTGCCAGATTCTTGCTGACACTGGGGCTTGTCGAGGCCAAGTTAGACACTTCTCTGTTCATATATAACCTTGCTGATGGGATTGCCTACCTACTACTCTATGTTGATGACATTGTTCTCACAGCCTCCAGTTCACAGTTGCTTCAGCACATTATCTCCTCTCTGCAGCAGGAGTTCGCTATGAAGGATCTTGGCAAGCTTCACCATTTCTTGGGTGTGATAGTTGAGCCTCGTCAGGCTGGTCTCCTCCTTCACCAGCGACAGTATACCCTTGATATTCTGCAGCGAGCTGGGATGACTGATTGCAAGCCTTGCTCCACTCCTGTTGGCGAAGCTTTCTGGTACTCTGGGTGATCCTGTGGCTGATCCAACTGCATACCGGAGTCTTGCTGGAGCCTTGCAGTACCTCACTTTCACCAGGCCGGACCTCACCTACGCTGTTCAGCAAATCTGCCTTCATATGCATGATCCACGGGAGTCGCATCTTGCTGCGCTGAAGCACCTCCTCCGCTACGTCCGTGGCACGGTTGACCTCGGCCTGGTCCTTCACTGCTCCTCGCCTGCTGGGCAGGTTGTCCGGACACCCGCTGCTCCACCTCAGGCTATGTCGTCTTCCTCGGCAGCAACCTGGTCTCCTGGTCGTCCAAACGACAGCCGGTTGTCTCCCGCTCAAGTGCTGAGGCGGAGTACCAGGCTACTGCTAACAGTATGGCTGAGGCGTCCTGACTTCGGCAGCTCTTGGCTAAGCTTCACAGCCTGCTCGCCAAGAGCACGCTCGTCTATGGTGACAACGTCAGCGCCGTGTACCTCTCCACCAACCCGGTTCAACATCAACGGACGAAGCATGTGGAGATTGACTTGCACTTCGTTCGCGACCGGGTAGCTATCGGCGATGTTCGGGTTCTCCATGTCCCGACCACCTCCCACTTTTCTGACATCTTCACCAAGGGTCTGCCGTCCTCGACGTTCTCGGAGTTTCGCTCCAGCCTCAACGTAGCCAGTGGCTAGTTGTGGTTGCGGGGGGCCTTGTGTGAGTTTCGTTGTTGTCAAGTCTTGTACTCCGTTGCGCCTTGTTGTCCAGTCTTGTACTCCGCTGCGCCGGTAGTCCAGACTCCGGGGAGGGGGGGGGGGGGTTAGTGTATATGTGTGTGGCCCATAGGGCATGTGTATATCACCCATCTAGAGGCCCATGTATAGCTACTCTATAGCCCACCCTTCTACGGTTGGAGGAATACACTGAATCATTCTCTCTCTGACAATAATGAAAAAAAACAGCAGCAAAAGAAAATTACTTGTAGAAATAAGCAAGCAAAAGGAAAGCACTACCTGCAGTTTATTCTACAAAATTATAATTGTAGAGGGAAACTTCAAGTTCCCAAATGATTTGATTGTAGAAAATATACTTGGTAGCTGATTGGATGGGGGCAGGTTTGGCATCCTTGAATAAAGGATGGAAATTATGCATTAAACAGGCTTATTTGGATACTGAGAAAATATGCATAAAACACCTCACAGATCTGAATCAAGGAGATAAAGGAGGGGCCCAATGGTCAATTTCTATTTCTCACAAAGTGTTAATATAATTAGGTTCAGTGATTCACTCCAAATGATCAGTTAGAAAACTATATCTAGCTTCATGCATAAGCTTTGATGCATAGTTTCAATTTTGATGATTTTAAATACTCTTGTATTTTGTATCTCCACATTATTATTAGATGTACATTGTACAACCATCGATTGACAAATGACAAATAATACAACTACAGATTTAGATTGAGGAAATGAGGTCATACATTTGTTGGCTGAACATTAACTTCTGATGCCGTAATAACACAGAATTCAGGCTGTCTGTGATGGATTTTACATTAACAGGTAACTGCTTTATACTCCTGACTTTCTGTGAATTGAGAAAAGAACCAATGTGAGGACGTTGGTTTAGAGTATACATATATAAGCAACAGGAAATGTACCTCTTGTGTCACAAAGTATAGCTGAAACGATAACTTCTCGTAATAATGGTGTGCTCTATGAGAAACAGAAGGAGCTATAACATGCCTCATAGAACCCCATAGCATGGATCCAAGTTGTGCAAGAAATGAATCATGAGCCACTGTGTAACTTTGATGTTCCTGGCATCAAAAGGTTGAACTTCGTTATTAGAAGTTTGTTGAGGTTAATTTTAAATGACCAGCTTTATTATAGAAAATGTGCTGATTTTGGAATCTGCTTTTCAATGCAGGCCTAACCACTTTAATATCTCTAAATAAATTCCAGTTTTCCATCCTCTTCAGAGCATCAAGAGCTTTGTTCTTGTTAATTTCATCAGAATCTCCAGTATTGTAGCCCTCCAATTCATTTTTCAGGTCATGCATCCTCTCATCAAGCTCTGAATGCAACAAAATATTAAGTTTCAGGGCGCAAACGGGTGAATGCAGTATTTGTAAGGCAGAAAGGTGTGACATGCAACCAAACCCTCTTCTCAATATCTAGGTCATACCATATCATCAACATCTAGGTGATGCCATATCAAAATTGAAAGAGCTAAATAGCAGCATGTAGGAGGAAAGTGAGGAAAAAGAAAAGGAGACATTAGTTATGCACAGAACCATTATATTTTTCTAATAGCAGATACTGGTCCCATATCATAACATCTCTACAAATATCACATATCAATATGATTGATCAGGTGATATATGCACAATATTCAAGATACTGATTACATAACATCGCATCTGACATCTGATGCACTGCACCATACCAGGTGATGTGTTCTCATACCATATTAGGAAGTTATATTAAATTCCATTAGATTATTTGCCAAGGTTAAAATGTAGCTTTGAAATCATTTGTATAACACCATCTAACCCTAAAAGCAACCTGGGTAAGCAAAATGTAGTAAATTGTATTTAACTTTGCAGTAAAATCTTCTTATTACATTACTCCCTAAAATTCAAGACTTCACCATGGTGTTTGATCACAATATACAATTTAAATTATGAAAGCTATATATTGGGAAATAATTTCCAAGACAAATGTAATGACATTATTTAAGTGGTCCGTCCATATATATTATTCTTACACTAGTGGTCAGATTTAAACATTAAAAAAACAAACTCGACCTGTGGGAGTAAGACAGCCCCGGGATATTTTTGCTAAGACCTCAGGCAGGTCGAGAAAACCCCCAAACCCTACTCCACCTCTACATAGCAGCACTGTAGCCCTTGTGAGACGACATGGGCTGGACCTTAGACCTATGCTTTCGCATGGGACAGATGAGGGATTTTTTGCAGTTAGGGTCGCATAGCAATCTTTATTTAGTTAAGAACCAAAAAAAAAAAAGTATGCATAAGTACAGAGATTGGATTACTTTCACAATCATCTTTGTTGTTACCTTACATGGATAGGTCAGTCTGTTTCCTCTCCACTCACCTAAGACTTTTTCTTTTCTCGAAAGACGCAGGAGAACTGCGCTTCATTATATTAAGAAGAAAAAGGGACAAATTCCCTAAGCACAAGACACAACACCCAACGCGACACACCCACACAAGGGGGGGGGGGTATTCTTTGTAACAAACACGCCCGTGACAAGGAAAGATGTACGACCTACGTCCTTCTACCTATTCCAATGATGTAAGGGCTGTTAGAAACGAAATTCCTCTCCACTCACCTAAGACTTCTTTTGCCACAGACGTGATACAATAAGAGTTAGCATCTTCATCTAATTTACCCTCCATCTCTATTTAATTGGTAATAGAATTTCCTTGTGAGGACCAACATTAGAAACTATATCTGGTGCATATAAGGCTATATGCCGATCCAAGTTAGCCAATATGTACCAGTCTGGAACTAAAATGATATGGTGTCTCTGTATTATTTAGTGATAATAATATTAAGAAGCTTAGTATATACTGATACATCATGAGGCATTTTCATTTTTTTTCATTTGAACCAAAAAAAAACAAAAGGGGTAGAATAAATATATAACATGAAGCAATAGTGCATAACTCAGAATAATTCAACTGCAGTCTGCTACTATGCTCTCAGCCTAGTCGTCTCAACATAGCAGGTCCCAAGCCCTGGTAAAGGAGGAGGGCGGGTGATAGGTGTGGCGAACCATCCTTGTACTTAGCCGATCTATGGAGATGAAACCTATGAGAAATTCGTTGGGGCGTAACCCACCTAGCGACGCGCCATATCGGAACCCGGGTATGGTGTTAAATGAGCAAGGGCCGGGTCGTCTCCCCCTTGGTGACGCGCCGTGTCGTGATCTGGGCACGGTGTCAAGTGAGCAAGGACCGGGTCGTCACTTCCTTAGTGGCGCGCTACATCGGCGCCCGGGTGTAGTGAAAAATGAGCAAGGGTCTTTGCACTTCCCTCGGCGGGTGCGAAGGGCAAGGAAGCTAGTCGAGCCAACTAGGTTTCGTGTAGGTAGTTGGAACGTAGGGTCCCTAACGGGTAAGCTACGAGAGCTAGTCGATGTAGCAATTAGGAGGCGTGTAAATATTCTATGCGTCCAGGAGACTAAATGGAAGGGTCAGAAGGCGAAGGAGGTGGAGGATACTGGCTTTAAGCTTTGGTACACAGGGGCAACATCGGGCAAGAATGGTGTAGGCATCTTGATCGACAAAAGCCTTAAGGGTGGAGTCGTAGATGTTAAGAGGCAAGGCGATCGGATTATCCTTGTTCGGTTGGTAGTTGGGGATTTGGCTTTAAATGTGATCAGTGCCTATGCCCCTCGGGTAGGTCTTAGTGAGAGCACCAAGATGCAGTTTTGGGAAGATTTGGATAGCATGGTTAATACCGTGCCGATCAATGAGAAACTCATCATTGGAGGAGACCTCAATGGCCATGTGGGAGCGGCGAATGTAGGGTTTGAGCGAGTGCATGGGGGGTTTGGGTATGGTGGTAGGAATCAAGAGGGAGAGGATGTTTTGAACTTCGCGGTGGCCTACGACCTCTTGATAGCAAATACCGTCTTTAGAAAGAGGGAATCCCATCTAGTGACCTTTCAGAGTGGTCACCACTCGAGCCAGATCGACTTTATCCTTGCAAGGAGGAGAGATAGAAGTGCTTGCTTAGATTGTAAGGTGTTTCCTGGGGAGTGTGTTGTTTCTCAACACAAGCTTGTGGTGGCAGATTTTCGCTTTCAGGTACGTGTTCACAGGAACAAACGTGCCAAGGTCGCGAGAACAAAGTGGTGGAAGCTTAGAGGGGAAGCGGCACAAATGTTTAAGGACAGGATGCTAGGAGAGGGACCATGGGAGGTAGGAGAAGATGCAGATGGCATGTGGCTAAAGATGGCAACATGTGTTCGGAAGGTGGCTGCAGAAGTGCTTGGCGTGAGTAAGAGAGGCAAACAAGAAGCGAAAGACACCTGGTGGTGGAATGATGAGGTGCAAAGGGCTATTAAGAAGAAGGAGTGTTTCAAGCGCCTCCACCTTGACAAGAGTGCAGCCAACATCGAGAGCTATAAAACAGCGAAGAGGGCTGCAAAGCGAGCTGTGAGTGTAGCCAAGGGCCAGGCGTATGAGGACCTTTATCAGCGGCTAGGCACGAAGGAAGGGGAGAAGGACATTTATCGGTTGGCTAGGACCCGAGAGAGGAAGACAAGGGACATAAACCAAATCAAGTGCATCAAGGATGGGACAGATCGCCTTCTGGTGAAGGATGAAGAGATCAAGGATAGATGGCGAGAGTACTTCGATAAGTTGTTTAATGGGGAGGATGAGAGTCCTGTCGTGGAGTTGGACGACTCATTTGACGATACCAACAGACGTTTTGTGAGGAGATTTCAGGAGGCAGAGATTGAGGAGGCTTTGAAGAGAATGAAGAGGGGTAAAGCGATGGGTCCAGATGGTATCCCTATTGAGGTGTGGAGATGTCTTGGTGCTAGAGCAGTAGTTTGGTTAACTAAGCTTTTTAACCTTATTTTTCAGTCAAACAAGATGCCTGATGAATGGAGGAGAAGTATATTAGTACCGATCTTCAAGAACAAGGGAGATGTTCAGAGTTGTACCAACTACCGAGGGATTAAGCTAATGAGCCATACAATGAAGCTCTGGGAGAGGGTTATCGAGCACCGCCTCAGAAGAGGGACAAGTGTGACCCAAAACCAGTTTGGGTTCATGCCTGGGAGGTCGACTATGGAGGCGATTTACTTAATACGGCAATTAATGGAGAGATATAGGGAACAGAAGAAGGACTTGCATATGGTCTTTATTGACCTTGAGAAGGCGTACGACAAAGTACCAAGGTATGTCATGTGGTGGGCCTTGGAAAAGCACAAAGTCCCAACTAAGTACATTACCCTCATCAAGGATATGTACAATGATGCGAGGACGGTTGTTCGAACATGTGATGGTGACACTAGTGACTTTCCAATTAAAATTGGACTACATCAGGGATCAGCATTGAGCCCGTATATTTTTGCTTTGGTGATGGATGAGGTCACAAGGGATATACAAGATGATATCCCGTGGTGTATGCTCTTTGCTGATGATGTAGTGTTAGTTGACGAGACTAGAGCAGGGGTTAATCGGAAGCTTGAGTTGTGGAGACTCACTAGAGTCAAAAGGTTTCAGACTCAGTAGGACCAAGACTAAGTACATGAGGTGCGATTTCAGCGCGACTGGACATGAGATTGGAGATGTTAGCCTCGATGGGCAAGTGGTGGCCAAGAAGGATACTTTTCGGTACCTAGGATCGATGCTACAGAAGGATGGCGACATTGATGAAGACGTTAGGCATAGGATCTCAGCCGGTTGGTTGAAATGGCGTCAAGCTTCTGGCGTCCTATGTGACAAGAGGGTGCCCCAAAAGCTAAAAGGCAAGTTCTACAGGACGGCGATTCGTCCGGCGATGTTGTACGGTGCCGAGTGTTGGCCTACAAAAAGGCGACATGTCCAGCAACTGAGTGTAGCAGAGATGCGTATGTTGCGTTGGCTCTGTGGGCATACAAGAAGGGATAGAGTCCGCAATGAAGATATTCGAGATAGGGTTGGAGTGGCACCGATTGAGGAAAAATTGATTCAACATCGGTTGAGATGGTTTGGTCATGTCCAAAGGAGGCCTCCTGAGGCGCCGGTGCGTAGTGGGGTTCTAGAGTGGGTCGATAACGTAAAGAGAGGTAGAGGTCGACCTAGACTGACCTGGGACGAGGCGGTTAAAAGAGACCTTAAGGAGTGGAACATCCCCAAGGAGTTAGCTATGGATAGGAGTGCTTGGAGACTAGCCATCAGTGTGCCTGAACCATGACCTCTGTTTCACCCTTTGTTTACCCTTAACACTTCGTGTGTGTGTGTGTGTTTGTTTCGCCTTTCATGGTTTCCTTTGGGTTTCATCTCTAGCCTACCCCAACTTGCTTGGGACAAAAGGCTTTGTTGTTGTTGTTGTTGTAGTCTGCTACTATGCAGAATAGTTTAGAAAAATAAATAACTGAATCAATGATCACCAACAAGTACCTTTGCAAAGGGCAATTTGTACCCTTCTTCCAATACAATGCTTGAAAGCAAAAAGTTCATACACATCAATCTCTGCCAATAGGATATCCACAGCGTGGTAATCCTGAACCAAAAAAAATTAAAATGTGCTTTAACACAATAATCAAATGCCATTTCAAGGTATGGCAACAATACATACAAAAAAGTTAGAAGGAAAAGGTGTTGAGAGGCAAAAGTAAATCATTTGTGCAGAGAACACAAGAAATGTTGAGCAATGACTGTTGACTTATGAAAGTAGAGTTAATAATCCGCTGGTGATATGGAGCATAGTCACAAAGTTCTCGGGTCGAAAAGGTCGAGGAACAGGGTCGAGGGTCAAAACTTTGTAAAATTGTGGTACGAGAGGGGTATACGAGAATCCTAATTTTGGTACGTGAATCTGTGGCTAATGGGTTGATGACCCAGGTGGATGAGCTATATGCCAGCATAATTTGTCGTTATAAAAGATAAATACAAAGTAAATAACAAAAGAAAAAAAGAAAGATCAGAACTGGACTACATATGCTGGCCCATCAGCCCATGATTGCAACCCTAAACTTCATCATGTCTTGCTCAAGTCGCACGCAGCTGCCTCTCTGTCTCTCCCTCCCTCCCTCCCTCCCTCCCTCCCTCCCTCTCTCTCTCTCTCTCTCTCTCAATTTCGTACTGTTCGCCGCGGAAGGCTGCCTTCCACATCTCAGCGGAGGGTGGCGCAGTCAACGAACAGCCGCTGGAACAGCGCCATCGAGCCCGACGACTCTATTGTCGGCATCTTCACCGTCGACAGAGGCGGCGACAGACGAGCAAGGCGACGCCAAGTTCAGGATTTCCCTAAGCCTCTTCATCTGCATCTCGTTTTCGTCCAGTTTGAGCCCACCGCATCACGTTCTCATCCCATTTGAGCCCCTGCGGAAACAACAAATCGACGAGGGGCGGCGACCCATCTAGTTTTGGGACTCGCCCCATCCTGAACAAGTTCTGTGACGGGGCGACGACCCATCCTGAATTGGGACATCGACCCCTGTTGTCCCCGACCCGCGAATTGGGACGGCGATTCGGGGTCATCGATCGCGCCATCGACCCCAAATTATATGACTATGATATAGAGCTTGAATGGCTTATTGGAGCACCCTAAGTGAATCATCAGCTCAACTAGCACAGCTATTTAGCACCACCTAGAAAACAATAAAAATAATAATAATTCCCAAACTCCCAATTTTTTTATACCCCCTCCCCTCCCTCCTCTTATGCTCCCCACACAGCTCACTAAAAGATGATACAGAGTGCCTCAAAAATGCAGCATACCTCCCCAAAAGATGAAAATCTCTCTCTGATTGTATCTTGCAATTGTTCTTCAGCTTCTTCTTCAGTAACTTCTGCATATGATCAGAAACAGTTACTTCATGAGGACATATAACACGTACAGAGACCACAGGTTAACAAAAAGAATCAGGTGAAAACTGCAGGTGAATAACAGAACATGCCAGCTGCTTAGGAAAATCAATGAGAGAATTTAGTATTTGATGAAATACTTGACAGACGGAATAAAGACAAAGTACACCATAAGTAAAAAAAATGTATTAAGAGTATAACATTAGATAATAACTTCCGTTAAAAATAATAGATAATAACTGAAATAGAATATATATAAAAAAGCTTTGTGGTAGATGATGACCTGCAACAGCCCCAACTGTCTTTTCAACGTTTGGCAGACTAAGTTCTGTACGAACACCATCACCACCAACAGAAGGGCCCCAAGCAAATGGCCCTGCACTCAGATCAACAAAAGCAAACCTGGAAATAAAGCTCTGATTAGAAGAATGGCCCACTCGAACCTAGATTCGCAGATACAAAAAAAAAGTCACAGCATACCTTTCTCTGCATATCCATATATCTGTAAGGCATTCAGCATGTAGACCCTTTAAACCAGTAGACTTGAGTGCGTTGTCTAAAATGTCATGCATCTCATCCTTTGTGCCATGTAATATCTAATTAAGAATATGCATTGTTAGGTAAAAATATGGAAAGAAATTTAATTTAGTACCCCGTATAAGTTTGCCACCTGAACGGCTTTCTCATAAACAATGTCGTCTTTACTCTTCCCTTCCTTCAGCAGCTCAAACTTGTTTAATGCTTCCTTGCATTTCTTTGACCAATCCCCCTGTGCAAGATGTGTAAAAAACTCTGTTAGGTTTTTCAATATCTAACATAACATTGCCAAGGGCTTCAAAGCTGATGTTCGTCTTAATGCAACTGCTTCAAATTACAAAGTGTCAAATAAATTAAACAAATTGCAATCTAACAATCTAGTCGTAAGGTCAAAAGGTCAAGTATTCAATAATTCATGAAAAGCATATCGATAATGTTTGATGACTCAACTAAACTGAACTGAAAAACATTTGTTTTTGCTGGTACAAGAAAGTCCAAACATACCATATCCATATTGTCAGTTGTTGCCCAGGAAAATGATGATAGAGGATGACTTTCGTATAAGGGCTTTCTATTGACTCCCTTCTCGATATCTGTTTGATAGAGAGATGCAAAATAAGTATAACTGGGGGAAAGAAAAAAGTAAAGTCCATTTTTGACCATCCAACTCTTGCCGAAGTTTGGTTTTGACTATCGAACTCCAAAACCGGGCATTTCTGGCCATCCAACTATCAAAACCGTTCAAATTTGGCCACCGGGCTGTTTTGATGGGTGGTTTCAATTTTTTATTTACAATTTAGTCCTTAAATCTTAAAATGATTATTACTTTGCTCGTACCTCCGATTTAGGTGATTCTTACGACCACGCATTCGTAACGGTGAACTTTAACTTTTAAAATGTTCTTTACACTATTTTATTATAATTTGTTCTATTATTTTTATGTTGTTACTAAAATCAACAACATAAGATAAGTAAAAGAAATGGTTACAAAATAATATGAATACCATTTTAAAAGATAGAGCTCATCATTACAAACACGTGACTGCAATAATCACCTAAATCGGAGGTACGGGCAAAAAGTAAGAATCATTTTAAGATCAGGACTAAATTGTAAATAGAATAATTAAAATAGTCATTGGATCCTAAAATGATTACTATTTTGTTCTTGTATCTCCGATTTAAGTGATTCTTGCGGTCACGCGTTCGTAACGATGAGCTTTATTTTTTAAAATGTTGTTCATATTATTTTTTAATTGTTTCTTTTACTTTTCTTATATTGTTGATTTTACATAACAACATATAAATAATGTAACAAATAATGACAAAATAGTATAAAGAACATTTTAAAAAATAAAGCTCACCGTTATAAATGCGTGACCGCAAGAATCAACTAAATTGAAAATTAAAAAAATTTAAAACCGCCCATCAAAACATCTCGATGGTTAAATTTCAACGGTTTTGATAGTTGGGTGGCCAAAAATACCCAGTTTTGGAGTTCGATGGTCAAAACCAAACTTTTTTTTTTTGAGAAGAAAGATGCATTAATCTCAGCGCATTACACCGGTCCTTTTACAAACAGGACCCCAAAGAAAAGGAAAATTACAAAGAAGTCTAAAACTCCTGTTCATCTTCCTCGAAGCCTTCAGAGATCCATTCGTCACCGCCGTCGAATCCGCTTCCCAATCGTCACCGGGGACCAGAGCCAATCTCCACAAGGTGGAGGCCGCAGAGGAGGGCTTACTTCTAAGCGAATCAGCCGAGTACACTGCCTCCCAGGTGCATCGGCCAACTCCGGTACCCACGACGCATTCTTCGATTCCACCGCCAGCAACCCGAGCAAAGCTCAGATTTTCACCAAAGATCATCTTCCTCGAGATTAACAAGATCAACAACATCATCACCTGAAGAAGACGACGATGTGCCGACCCTCGACTCCTGGACAAGTCTCCCCAGCCTCTCCGTTGACGTCGGAGTAGCCATCGGAGAACGGAAGAAGCTGGGAGAAATTATTCCTCTGCAACGTCGTCGCTTCCGCATCGCCAACGCCGCCAGGAAAACCAAGCCGCAAAGGAACCACGCTCCTCCGGCAAAACCTAACTCCACCGCCGAACATCAGCGGCGAGCAAACCCTAGACCTAGAAGGACTCAATTATGACTCGATCTATTGAAAGGAGGGACCCCGTCCCTTTGCCACCGGCTTAAGGCCGGAGACGGAAGGAACGGGGGGCCAAGGCTGCGGTGGCGGCGACTACGCGGCGGCAGCGCGGAGGGGTACCCCGAGTCGCCTCGGGGCGACGCGGGGGCTGTTTCGCGTGAGAGCTTTGGTGCTGGGGGGCTCCTTGTCGGTCAAAACCAAACTTCGACAAGGGTTGGATGGTCAAAGATAGACTACTCTCAAAAGAAAAAAAGGTAAAAGCAACTTCTTACTAAGGGAAAAAGGTTAAAGCAACTGCTGCAAGTAAAGCTGTTGTTTTCATGGTGGGTTTTATCTGCAAAAGGACTTTGTTTTACTTGCGTTGAATTGTTACAGCACAATATATAAAATTTGAATAATCACAATGTTCTCAGGTGGAGGCACAATATGCAATATTTGAATGGATCCAATTTGCACAATATCAAAAACAGCATTGTTTACTGCAGACAAGTGGATAAAAAATGTTATTTTTCCACTCTACAGAAAGATGCACTCGATATCATATCAGTGCAAAAAAAAAAAACGGAAAAGTCCAATTTCCTACCCTTAAGTAGAGCTAGGTCCAAATAATGCCCTAACCTTTTAAAAGGTCTACTTAACCCCTTGGTGTTGATAAACCAGGTCAGATCGCACCTTTTTGCATAATTGGCTGGTTTCCATCCCGGTTTTGCTGAATAGATTGCCACATCGACAGCCTACGTGGCAATTAAATTTGGGTCCTTCTCCCATCTTTCTTTCCTGCTCATTCATAGCACTGCCATCGGCCGCTGCGAAATGGCCGACGTGCTCCTCGTTCCATCGGCCGCTTCTGCTCCTAGCCTCCTAGTCCCCTAGTGGTAGTTAGCCCGGCTACCGCTGCTGCCTGCTCCATGGCACATGGGCTTCAGGACCTCGACGCAGCACCTGCCATGTGCCGCCGCCGCCTGCTGTTGTGTGGCCCTCGAGCTATAGGGCCTCGATGCGGCACCTGACGTTGTGCCGCTGCCGCCTGCTGCACGACGCACGAGGATCATGGCCTTGACGCGGCACCAGGCTCTACCTCGGTGTGGATTATTGAGGGATGAGGAGATTCAGAGGTGTGCTTAACTTCTGTGTCCCCATGTTTACTATGTGTTCGAAGAAATTTTGCTTAGCAAATAGATGGCTCAGACCAAAATAAATTTACAATCTGAGATTGAATTGGCTTGTAGTTGAGCTGGGAGTGCAGGCCCACGCGAGAATGATAAAGACGGCTACTGCTGCAAAGACCTAGCGACAAGCGGCGCACGGCACGAATGGAGCGACACACAACAGGGGAGGGGGCAATATGCATGCACATAAACCTACACGCCACGTTAGCTGTCTAGGTGTCCATCCTAGTCAGCAAACCAGAATTGTAACCCTGCCAAATCATCAAAACTGGTTTCAATATGCGTTAAAGGTGTGTTTTGATCCGGTTTTGCAAAAGCAAGGGGTTAAATAAACCTTTTGTTACTTTAAGGGGTTATTTGGACCTAGCTCATACTTGAGGGTAGTAAATTGGACTTTTTCCAAAAAAAAACATGTACAGAACTACAGATATTAAGGTATCGTGATAAAGGACGTGAATTTTCAAGTAAGCAAAAACCTTCAAGGTTACAAACAAAATAGGATAATCATAACAGCACCAACAGAGACAACTCCACATTACTACTAGGGGGATAAGCAGACAAATTGAAACCTATTTCTTTATTTTGCAGCAGCATCTCCCCAGCTTAAGGTAAGTGTACTAATGCACAACATAATACTTTTTTATCGATTTATATGCGAGTGAACTTAGTAGTTGTATTCATAATTCCATACAATGTCACAGAAATTCAAAAATGATAATATAAATAGGAAATGTAATACTTACCAAGAAAGAGTTTCTCGTCTCTTTTAGATTGGAGTATCCGAGCTTGCAGGGTCATATTCTGAAAAGCAACCGCTAAAACATCATGGTCCAACAAAATACAGCTTCACTCACTAAGAAACCCCACTATCACAACAGCACACGACAAACAGAATCTAATTAAAATATAAACAGTAACAAATATCAACTTGGGCCTCCCCCGCTGTATAGTGTTTAAAAAACAATGAATTTGTTGTGCTCTTTTTTTTTCCAAGAAACTGCTGTTGCAATACTGAATCTTCTAAATTCAAAGTTCTAAAGCAAGGAATGTGGCACAGCTTTATAAAAAACAATGAATAAGATGGAGATATCAGCTTTTGGCATTCACAAACCAATCTAAGTGATTTGCATAGATTTTTGGAGTTACGACAATAGGACTAAAAATCCCAAAGGAAAGACAGTCTACAGACATGCCTTTTAGCACAGTGCCACAACAAGACTCACTCTAAAACATAACATAACAAGGGAACACAACGAAGTAGCCATCTCAAAGTTTACATACTGGTACAACAAATCTAGCAAAAATTCAAGGGAGAACATGCTGTTTTTGGTCTCTTTCTTCTTCTTTCTCTTCCTTCTCTTCTTAGCCACGCATGAACTTTCTTTTCCTCTACACTTCCCACTGACAGCATATACTCTCTTTCAATTTTCCCTATCTTCTCTCCTTGCCCCTACTCTACCTCTCCCTAGGGAATTTCAGCAGGTACTCTACAGACTACAGTGGCTAAGAAGCAGGTACCCTACAGACTACAATAGCTGCTTTCTAGAACAGCAACATGAGCTGTGTTCAGAGAATAGGCCATGGACCAAGTTGGCCGCCTCTTTCTCTACGAAAATAGAGTAGATATTGTTTTAACATCAAAAATTTTATTGCACCAAAGATCTTTCATGTGCAAGAAATATCATAAACCCAAGATATTTAACAAAGTAACAGCAACATGAGCTGTGTTCAGTGAATAGGCCATGGCCCAAGTTGGCCGCCTCTTTCTCTAAGAAAATAGAGTAGATATTGTTTTAACATCAAAAATTTTATTACACCAAAGATCTTTCATGTGCAAAAAATATCATAAACCCAAGATATTTAACAAAGTAAAAAGATAATAATCATAACAATATTCATCAAATAACAGGATGCCAACCTTACCTCCCTGAGCAAGCTGATCTCAGCCTCAGAGAAGCCTTTCCTATTTTACAGATGGCACATAAATAAGAAAAAATCAAAGAAACAGTTAACCACTGTTATATTATTTGCCAAAAATGAAATAGTACACTTGAATGGTGGAAGAACACTAGGAAAACAAACAAAAAATTTGTAGAACACTGAGCAAATTGACATATTTTTAGCATTTACTTTTCTCCATCAGGAAGACAGGATCTGAATATGCTAAATCAAAAAATAACAGAGATTACTGTAGAATATTGGGCAAACACCACACACCCAAGATGGGGGGGTGACCTTTCATTATAAAGGCCGGATACGGCTTGGAGTACAAGTAATACAATACAAGACCATATACAAGACTATATGTCTAACACCCGCCCGCAGTCGCAGGTGGATCTTGACAAACACCTAGACTGGACCTAAAATCAGTAAACAACTGTACAGGAAGGCCCTTAGTCATAATGTCAGCAAACTGGCGCGAAGAAGGAACATGAAGAACACGGACTTCGCCTAAGGCCACCTTCTCGCGGACGAAGTGAATGTCAATCCCAATATGCTTCGTTCGTCGATGATGAACTGGGTTGGCAGCCATATAGACCGCACTGACATTGTCACAGAAGACGAGCGTAGCCTTTGAGAGTGCAACATGAAGCTCCTGAAGAAGTTGGCGAAGCCAACAACACTCAGCAACCGCATGAGCAACAACACGATATTCTGCCTCTGCACTGGAGCGGGAGAATGTAGTCTGACGTTTCGACGACCAAGAAACCAAAGTGTCGCCGAGAAAGACACAATAACTAGAGGTAGAACGGCGGGAATCGGGGCAGCCAGCCCAATCAGCATCAGAATAGGCTGTAAGAGAGTCAACCGGACCAGTGCCAATCCGAAGACCGTAGGACAAGGTACCCTTCACAAAACGCAGGATGCGTTTCAGAAAGGCCAGGTGAGACTCTCGAGGATCATGCATGAAAAGACAGACTTGCTGAACAGCATAAGCAAGATCCGGACGAGTCAGAGTGAGATACTGGAGAGCACCAGCTAGACTCCGGTAAGCAGAAGCGTCAGCTAACGGCGCACCATCAGAAGCAGACAACTTGGCCTTAGTGTCAACAGGTGTTGTCGTAGAATGACACTCACTCATGCCGGCACGACGAAGAATCTCCAAGGCATACTGGTGTTGACAGAGAAACAGCCCATCGGAAGAACGAGTCACCGACATGTGCAAAAAGTCATGAAGATCCCCCAAATCTGTCATAGCGAACTCACTGTGCAGTCGATCAATAATGTGCTGGAGCAGAGTACCAGAAGAAGCAGTCAAGACAATATCATCCACGTAGAGAAGAATATAGGCAATGTCGTCACCATTCCGATAGATGAATAATGAAGTATCCATGGAAGATGGAACAAAACCCAATGAACAAAGATATGTCGCAGACCGCTTATTCCAAGCACGAGGAGCCTGCTTCAGTCCATAAAGAGACTTCTGAAGAAGACACAAATGATCAGGATGTGCGGGATCAACAAAACCAGGAGGCTGCTCACAGTAGACTGTTTCCTCGAGATATCCATGAAGAAAAGCATTCTTCACGTCCAACTGATGAATAGGCCACTGTCAAGAAGCTGCAACACTCAACACAGTCCGAATCGTACCCTGTTTAACCACCAGACTGAAAGTCTCATCATAATCAACACCGGGCTTGTGATTAAATCCTCGAGCAACCCAGCGAGCCTTATGCTTGGAAAGAGTACCATCAGCATTGTACTTCAACTTCCAAAGTCATCGCCTAGTAACGACATTAACTCCAGGAGGACAAGGAACAAGACGCCAGGTACTGGAACTCATCAGCCATAGCATCTCGCCAGTTGGGATCAGCAAGCGCACTTCGATAGTTACTCGGAACAGCAAAAGCAACTGTAGAAGTAGCAGTCAAGTTCTTGTAACTAACAGGCTATATAGTACCGGACTGGAGACAAGTCAAGCGTCGCAGTGGAGCAGGTAGAGGTGCGTTAGTGCTCATAGGTCGGCGAGGCGGCGATGGGGCACGCAAAGAGGCCGTAGAATCACCCGGGCGGAGGCCACCAAACCGAGATGGACCATGCAGAGGAGCATGGATGTGCGTCGGGCGGGCAACGGGAGGTCGCCGGCCGTAGACAGCGCACCCAAAACGTCCTGGAGCATCCGGTGCAGGATAGACCGTCGGTGCCGTAGAGGTGCCCGGCGCGGGCGAGACTGCCGGCGCGGGCTGGGCCGCCGGAGCGGGCGAGGCTGCCGGCGTAGGCTGGACCGTCGGCGCGAGCTGTGCCGCCGGCGCAGACTGGGCCGCCGACACGGGCTGGACTGCCGGCGCGGGCGAGCTTCCGACGCTGACGAGGCTGCCGGCGCAAGCTGGGTCGTCGACGCGGGCGTGCTTGCCGGCGCAGCCGTGGAGACCACCGGCGCGGGCGTAGAAGGCGCAGGCGTTGTGCGTGACGAAGGGGGCACGGGCGTTGGTGCCGGTGCACTCCCGCCCGTACTGGAAGACGTCGAAGGCCCGGATGGGGGCATAGAGCCACACCCATCCGGAGCTGAACGCGGTTGCTCGACGTCCATAGAGGACGGAGTAACCGCCGAGGAATCACCAGTTGCATGATTAGTAGCACAAGGCGCAATATCCGAATCGTCACCGAGGAGGAAATCAAAGGAGCTGGCAGGAGGGACAGGTGAAGCACTCGCAAATGGAAAAGTGGACTCGTCGAAAACAACGTGTCGCGAGATGATAATCTTGCGGGTGGAGATGTCAAGACAGCGATACCCCTTATGCGAAGAGGGATATCCTAAGAACACGCAGGCTGCCGAACGAGGCGCAAGCTTATGCTGTGATGTAGCCTGTAAGTTAGGATAACACAAACAGCCGAATACACGAAGATGGTCATAAGCTGGTGACGAACCGTGAAGACCGGAGTAGGGAAGCTCGTGTTGAATGGAGGAGGGGTGGCGGTTTAGCAAATAGGTGGCTGCGGAGAGTGCCTCAGCCCAGTAGGAGGGAGGCATGGATGCTTCAATGAGAAGAGTGCGCACAGAGTTGTTGAGCGTACGAAGAACACGTTCAGCCTTACCGTTTTGTGGGGAGGTGTATGGGCAGGATAAATGGAAAACGATGCCGTTGGCAGCAAGCGAAGTCTGCATGGCGTGGTTAACAAATTCAGTTCCATTATCTGCCTGAAAACAGCGAACGGGTAGGCTAAACTGAGTGCGAGCATAGGCAATTGATGAACCTCAGACTTGCTCTTCAAAGGGTACGTCCAGCAATAGTGCGTAAAATCATCCAGCAACACTAAGTAATACTTGCAACCAGATATGCTAGAAACCGGCGAGGTCCAGACATCACAATGAACAATCTCAAAAGGTGAACTGGTTTGGGAGGTGGAAGTACTGAAGGGAAGACGCACATGTTTGCCAAGCAGGCGTGGCAAAGCGAGGCATCAACTTTATTACAAGAAATCAAATTGTTTTTGTGCAGCGAAGCTAAAACTGTTGGACCGGGATGACCGAGACGGCAATGCCACAAGGAGGTAGAGGCCGCGAGCATGGCGTGGGCGGCGGCAGGGAGTGTTGAAGAGATGGTGTAGAGGTCGCCAACACTATTGCAGCGAAGAATCACGTGCCCCGTCCTAAGTTCCTTAATAGAAAAACCAAAGGCGTCAAATTCGATAGAACAACTATTGTCGCGGGTGAATTGGTGAATAGAAAGTAAGTTGTGAACGATGGATGGTGTGACAAGGACGTTATTCAGGGCGAATTGGGACGTGTTGGTGGTGAGAATTGAGGAGCCTCGGGACGTTACGGGAATACGTGCACCATTGCCTATAGTAATCGAAGAATGAACAGCTGGGAGGCGAGAGAGTAGTATACCATCAAAGGAGTGCATGCGAGTCGAAGCGTCCGTGTCCATCACCCAGGCGTTCCCCTGCATGGCGAGCTGCTGAATAGCAGCCGTCAGGCCATCCGTGTCGAACACGGTGGAGGACCCCTGGAAGGCGGTGTTGGCCTGCGGTGGGGGACCAAGGATCCCCTGACCGCCGCGCCACTGTCCACCGTCGCCGCCGCTGCTACCCAGCGCCCCTTGTAGGGCCTGTGGATTAATGCAAATTCACGGGCCAACAGGTTGGGGGCGCGGAACTGCGGGCCGTTGCCGCCGCCGTTGCGCCTGCCGCCATTGCCCTTCTTGCGGCGCTGCTAACCGCCGCCGCTGTTGCCACCGCCGTCGTTGCCCTGCTGCGGCTGCTGCTGAAGCTGCTGCTGTGGCAACTGAGGAGGCTTGGATGACGAGGAGCGGCAGTCGAAGCCGCTGCAGCCGGAAGAAGAGGAGGAGGCGACGAGGGCGTTGGTGGCCTCAACCTTGACCTCGTTCTCGAGGCGCAACTCTTTCGGTTTGAGCTGATCGAGGGCGGTTGAGAAGGTCATGCCGGCAATGATGTCGGCGGCGGTGCTGTAGCGAGAGTTGACGCCGCGGAGGAGGTTGAGGAGCAGGGTGGGTGCGTCGACAGGCATGCCAACATCACGAAGCGCGTCGGCAGCCTTCATCTTCTTCCCATAGTCTTCAACGGAGAGATCTCCCTGAGTCATGTTGTGGAAGGAGTGACTCGGGAAGATGGCACGGGGTGCCTGGTTCGCCGTGAAGTGGTCCTTGATGGCCGCCCAGAGTTGATGGGCGGTCTGGTCAGGCTCCATGGTGAAGTGGAGGACGACGGAATCGACAGAGCCATACAGCCAATTGCGAACGCAGGAGTCAGCCTGCAGCCATGCGTCGGTGAGCAGGTCACGCGTCGTGGTGCCATTGATGTGCGCGAGAAGGCCGAACTTCCCGCACAGCGACTCGAAGGACTTCCACCGGGTGTAGTTGGAGGAACGGAGCTCCAGCTTCACGGGAACATGGGAGGAGACGTTGATGGTGGCGTAGTTCGTCGCCATCGGAGCGTCAGGCGCCGCCGGAGGAGGCTGCGCAGGAGGAGGGCCGAGGTAGGAGGCTGGTTCGTCACCGTCAGAGGAAGAGTTGTCGTTGGTGACAGAGGACATCAACAGATGGGATCTGCTGGGTTATGCGGCCGGCCAGGGAGGCTGGGCGCAAGGGAGCGACGGCGGCTCCTGGTGATGGGTGTTATGCGTGCAGGAGGGGAACGGCAATTAGGGCAGCAGAAGAGGAGAGGAGGGTGGGGTTGCGGCGGCCAGGGAGGGGCGCGCGCAAGGGGAGGGGAGGGGCGGCACAAGAACCCTAGGATTAGGCTGATACCATGTAGAATATTCGGCAAACACCACACACCCAAGATAAGGGGTGACCTTTCATTATATAGGCCGGATACGGCTTGGAGTACAAGTAATACAATACAAGACCATATAAAACACTATATGTCTAACAATTACGGAAGAAACAAAAGGTACAAATCAATCAAGTAAACCAAATAGCAGAACACCATTTCTAGAAAATTTTGGATCCATTCACTCAAGCATAAACATGGGACGGCCTATAGTTTTACCATATTATTTTGTACATGCAAGATTTTCCAATTCAAAACTACAGATCTGTTCTCAGACAAAGTCCTAGACTTCTGCCAGTCGACAAGATACTTCGATCACTAATTTTGTAACGATGTGTTAACGAAAAATCAGCAGTAAAATTATAATAATTTCGTTTAGAACCGAACAATAGCTTAGTAGGTGGAAACTACAGATGAGAGGCCAATGCATCCCTCTCTTAAGGCAAAGCCAGGGTGACATGTTATGCCCATTGTTTGGGGAATAATTCCTCTGTGTATTCGTCCAACCCTAGAAGGGTGGGTATATAGTCAGTGTTACATAGGCCTCTATATGGGCTATACACAGGTCATATGGGCCACTCACATATATACACATATACTCTAACACCCCCCGCAGTCTGGACTACCGGCGCAGCGGTGTACAAGACTGGCCAAACAAAGAAACAAACTCACACACAAGGCCCCCGCAGCCACAACTAGCCACCGGCTACGTTGAGGCTGGACCGAAACTCCGAAAAGGTCGAGGAGGGAAGACCCTTGGTGAAGATGTCAGCAAACTGGGAGGTGGTCGGTACATAAAGAACCCGAACATCACGAACGAAATACAAGTCAATCTCCACATGCTTCGTCCGCTGATGTTGAACCGGGTTGGTGGAGAGGTACACGGCGCTGATGTTGTCGCAGTAGACGAGCGTGCTCTTGGCGAGCGGGCTGTGAAGCTCAGCCAAGAGCTGTCGGAGCCGGGACGCCTCAGCCATGCCGTTAGCAACAGCCCGGTACTCCGCCTCAGCACTCGAGCGGGAGACAATCGGTTGTCGCTTGGACGACCAGGAGATTATGTTGTCGTCGAGGAAGACGGCATAACCTGAGGTAGAGCGGCGCGTGTCCGGGCACCCTGCCCAGTCAGCGTCAGTGTAGACGACCAGCTCAACAGAAGGAGACCGGTGGAGGACCAAGCCGAAATCAACCGTGCCTCGGCCGCAGCGAAGAAGGCGCTTCACCGCAGCAAGATGTGACTCCCGAGGATCATGCATATGGAGACAGATCTGCTGGACAGCGTAGGTGAGGTCCGGCCTGGTGAAAGTGAGGTACTGTAAGGCTCTAGCAAGACTCCGATGGGCAGTAGGATCAGCCACAGGATCACCCAGAGTAGCAGACAGCTTCGCCTGAGTGTCAACAGGAGTGGAGCCAGGCTTGCAATCAGTCATCCCAGCACGCTCCAGGATATCAAGGGCATACTGACGCTGGTGAAGGAGAAGACCAGCCTGACGGGGCTCAACTGTCACGCCTAAGAAGTGGTGAAGCTTGCCCAGATCCTTCATAGCAAACTCCTGCTGAAGAGAGGAGATAATCTGCTGGAGCAGCTGTGGACTAGAGGCGGTCAGAACAATGTCATCAACGTAGAGGAGGTAGGCAACCCCATCAGCATGGTGATATATGAACAACGAAGTATCTGACTTGGCCTCAACAAACCCAGTGTCAGCAAGAAGGTGGCAAACTGAGAGTACCATGCCCGAGGAGCCTGCTTCAGACCATAGAGAGACTTGTTCAACAGGTAGACCAAATCCGGACGACTGGAGTCCACAAACCCTGCTGGCTGGCTGCAGTAGACTCGCTCGGTCTGAGTACCATGAAGAAATGCATTCTTAACATCGAGCTGGTGCACCGGCCAAGACCGAGAGAGAGCCAGAGAGAGAACAGTGCGCACTATAGCAGGCTTCACCACTGGACTGAAAGTCTCATCATAGTCCATACCAGGACGCTGAGTGAACCCCCGAAGAACCCAACACGCCTTATAGCACTCCAGAGTACCATCAGCCCGTCGCTTGATCGTCCAAATCCACTTGTCGGTCACCACATTGCAACCAGACGGACGCGGCACAAGGTCCCAAGTCTGGTTGGCAAGAAGAGCTCCATACTTCTCTTCCATCGCACGACGCCAGTTCGGATCTGCCAGAGCCTCACGAACCGACGTCGGGATCGGAGAGAGCCGCGGCTCCCCCTCGGTGGCGGAGAGAGCCCGCGGCCGAAGAACCCCGGCCGCCTGCCGGGTCACCATGGGATGGGTGTGACGAGGATCCCGATGGATGACCGGCGGGTGGTACACGACCGGCTCCACCCGAGAGCGGCGTGGTGGAGGCAGCGGTGGTGGCGGCAGAGGCGGTGTGGGCGCCGGTGGAGGAGGCGGAGACGGCTCCGGTGATGGTGGTGGAGGAGGCGGAACCGTCGAACGGCGCTCGTAGACATAGCGCACAGGAGGCGCATAGTCCACGGGCACCTCCGGGGCAGGAGCCGGAGAAGCCAGCGGCTGTGGAGGCACCGGACGGAGTCGGTACACCTACACTGGCTCGGCGTAGCGTGCAGGTGGTGGCGGGGCCGCGTGTGGCGCGGCAGGGGCCACCGGGACGGTGGTGGGCGCAGCAGAGGGCGCCGGAGCCGCGTGTGGCGGGGCAAGAGGCTCCGGGGGTGTGATAGAAGGCGCTGGGGCCGCGCGTGGCGCGGCCGAAGGCACCAAGCCCGCGTCGGGTGCGACAAAGGGCACCAGAACCGCGGGTGGTGCAAGGCTCAGGCGCCGCGCGTGGCGCCGCTGAAGGCGTCGGAGCTAGTGGTGTACCAGAAGGACCTGCTGGAAAAGGAAAAACAGAAACAGGTGGCTGAACCACCAGGTCAGAAAACATGGACTGAAGGTCAGGATCAGGAGTAGGTGTGGAGGTGGAGAAGGGGAAGTCCGACTCGTCGAACACAACATGTCGGGAGATAAGAACCCGACGAGAGGTGAGATCATAGCAACGGTACCCCTTATGGTCAGAGGAGTAACCAAGGAACACACAACGTGTCGAGTGAGGTGCGAGCTTGTGAGAAACAGTGGCAGCAAGGTTCGGGTAGCACGCGCACCCGAAGACACGAAGGTGATCGTAGGTGGGAGGGGTACCGAAGAGAGCGTGGTGAGGAGTCGAAGTGGGAAAAGCTGTAGAAGGAAGACGGTTAAGAAGGTAGGTGGCGGTGCGAAGGCTCTCTACCCAGAAGCGCGAGGGCAGGGAGGCCTGGATCAAAAGGGTGCGCATGACATCGTTCGTGGTCCGAATCATACGCTCAGTCTTGCCGTTCTGTGGGGAAGTGTACGGACAAGACATACGCAACTGAACACCTCGGGAGAGAACGAAGGAGCGAGAGGTGTTGTTATCGAACTCACGACCGTTGTCGCACTGGACGACCTTAACGGTTAGGCCGAACTGAGTGGACACCCAGGCAAAGAAGTGAAGGAGGGTGGGGAAGGTGTCAGACTTGGCACGCAAAGGGAAAGTCCAGGAGTAGTGAGAAATCATCAATGATCACCAGATAATACTTATAGCCAGAAATGCTGAGTACAGGAGAAGTCCACAAATCACAGTGAGTAAGATCAAAAGCATGCGAAGCATGCGAAGAAGGAAGAAAAAGGAAGCCGAACATGGCGACCAAGCTGGCATGCATGACAGAGGTGCTCAGCAGTAGTCCTAGTACAAGAAACATCTGCACTACGACTAATCTGGGCCAAAACATCTCGACCGGGATGACCAAGACGGCGGTGCCAGGTGGTGGAAGACGGTGTCGCGGCTAGAGCAGCTGACGAAGAGGACGAAGGTGAAGGAGAAGCAGCGGAAGCCGGAAGACGAAGGGTGTAAAGGGGCCCGGTGCTATCACATCGGAGGAGTGGACGCCCGGTAGCCAAATCCTTCACAGAAAGACCAGAAGTATCAAACTCGACAGAACAAGAATTGTCAGCTGTAAATTGATGAATAGAAAGGAGATTATGAACCATCTGAGGAGCAACAAGGACATCAGAGAGACGGAAAGGACCATGAGCAGAACCCACAGAAGTGACAGGAAGACAAGAACCATCACCGACCATGATGGAAGAAGGACAAGAGGGGTGAGGAGGTCGGACAGAAGAAAGGATACCCGCATCCGGAGTAGTGTGGTAGGAGGCACCCGAGTCGGCGATCCACTCGGTGCCAACGGGCGGTGTCAGCCCCACAGTGCTGAAGGACTGCGCCAGGGCAGCCTAATCCCACCCCCCGGCCACATCGAGCTAGGCTGAGGAGGTGGAGTCCAGGACGGCGCGTAGGAGGCTGCACCCGTGACCATGGCCGCCGGCTGGTGCGAGGGACGAGGCCCCCCTCCCTGATCCTGGTGGGGCCACATGGAGATACGCCCTGACCACGGGTTGGAGAAGGTCGGCCAGGGCGCACCTCCGGGAAGAGGAGCGAGAGCAGGGGTCGAAGCCTGGGTGGGCGTCCCACGACCCTCACCACCGCGTCCTCGGCGGCCTCGGCGGCCGCCACGGACCCCCACCCCCGCTCGGCCCGGGGGGCAGGAGCACCAAGTAGAGAGGCGGGCGGCGAGGCGGAGGACGGTGGTGGAGCAGCGACAAGTGCGAGGACGAAGACGTAGTCGAGGAGGCTGGTGTGTGGAGGCCCCGGGTGAGCTCCTCCAGGGTGAGCATCGCGGACCTGCAGGAAGGTGGGTGATCAGCGTCCGCAGGACCTCGTAGCTGCTGGGAAGATCCCGCACGACGTTGAGCACCAAGACATGGTCCGGGACCGAGTACCCAAGGTCGCGAAGAGCATCTGCCGTGCTCTTCATCTTCCTGCAGAACTCGCCCACGGACAGGTCGCCCTGCTCAAGCGTGCGGAGCTCAGCGTCGAGCTGGAGGGCGCGCGTCTGGGCGTTGCCGAGGAACTGGCTCTCGAGAGCAAGCCAGACCTCGCGCGCAGTGCCGCCGGGAGTCCTCACGATGTCCTGCAGATCGAGGGAGACGGTCCCAAAGATCCAAGACATGGCGATACTGTCGCGGCGCTGCCACGCCAAGTCGCATGCCTCGGCCGGCGTGTCGAAGAGGACGTGGTCGTCAAGGGCATAGCAGCGGAGCGCGAGGAGAACCTGGTCCCTCCAGCGAGCGTAGGAGGTGGAGGTGGAGGTGGAGTCGAGGACGATGGTGGCCAGGTTCTTGATGTGCGGGACCCCGGCAGCCTGGAGGTGGAGGTAGGCGACCATGGGGTCGACCTGGCCAAGCTGGGGTCCGACACTCTGCTAGACTGGAGCAGTGGGCGACGCCTGGTGGGAGGAGGAGGCGACGTGCTCCACCTCGGCGGCGTGGAGGAAGTGCTCCGCTTCGGCGACTCAGCGAGCGAGGGCATCGGCCGCGGTGCGCTCGCGCTCCCAAGCGAAAGCCGCCATGCGAACTTGCTCGTGAGCGGCGGCGGCCTCTAACTTGGCAGCCGCAAGGGCCGCAGCGAGGGCCCCGTCGGCAGCAGCAACAGTGTCGGGAGCTGGCGACTGGGCGCAGAGGAAGGCGGTGGCGGAGAACGGCGCATCCACGAGGGGCATGCCCAGCCTCAAGAAAGGAGAGAAACCCAGAGGTCCGCGCACGCCTCCGCTCAGCGCACGAAGAGTAGCAGCAGTGACAGGACCCCCATCCCCAGGGGACCGAGACCCTGCACTCCCTCCTGGCAGGGGCGCACCAAGAATGGTGGGGCGCTCGCTCGTGCCTGGAGGAGGTCCACCCGCGGCAGGATGGAGAGGAGGTGATGAGTCCGGCCCAGGTGGGGTTGGATGGAAAGCCCGACACACCGGTCCAGCTTCAGATATGCACGATCTGGCCCCCGCAAATCCGGCTTCAGGTACACACGACCTGGCCCCCAAGATTCCAGCTTCAGATACGTACAATCTGGCCCCCGTAACCTTAGCTCCGGCAGCCAAAATAACGACACACCGATCCGGCCGAAGCATGACACACCGATCCGGCTACAACGCCACTAGGGCCTCCTGTTGCGCCTCGACAATCTTAGCACCATACTCCTTTGCAACCTTAGCACCGCACTCCGGCGCACCTCTCGGGGAAAGGCCCAATCGCCCCAAAAGACTAGTCTGATAGGGGAAGGGTGGCTCTCCTTTTTAAGGTGACTTCCTCCTCCCAAGGTAAGCAAGGTGGGATAATGAGGCTCACACGGTCGCCGCCCGACTACAACTGGGCTTCGGCCCATGTTGCGTCTTTGCCAACGGGTAATAGTGGAGGAAGATGTCCTCATCATTCTCCCCTTCTTAACAAGGGCCCAGCTCTGATACCAAATGATGAGTCCGGCCCAGGTGGGGTTGGATGGAAAGCCCGACACACCGGTCCAGCTTCAGATATGCACGATCTGGCCCCCGCAAATCCGGCTTCAGGTACACACGACCTGGCCCCCAAGATTCCAGCTTCAGATACGTACAATCTAGCCCCCGTAACCTTAGCTCCGGCAGCCGAAATAACGACACACCGATCCGGCCGAAGCATGACACACCGATCCGGCTACAACGCCACTAGGGCCTCCTGTTGCGCCTCGACAATCTTAGCACCATACTCCTCTGCAACCTTAGCACCGCACTCCGGCGCACCTCTCGGGGAAAGGCTCAATCGCCCCAAAAGACTAGTCTGATAGGGGAAGGGTGGCTCTCCTTTTTAAGGTGACTTCCTCCTCCCAAGGTAAGCAAGGTGGGATAATGAGGCTCACACGGTCGCCGCCCGACTACAACTGGGCTTCGGCCCATGTTGCGTCTTTGCCAACGGGTAATAGTGGAGGAAGATGTCCTCATCAGGAGGGACGCCGGGAGGCAGTGGAGGAGGGGCCCCGCCCGCGGCCTGGGGGAGAGAGGGCGACGCGCCGGCGCCCGCGGCCGGGAGCAGAGGAGGCAGCCCGCCCGCGGCTTGGGGGGGAGAAGGCGGCGCACCGGCGCCCGCGGCCGGGATTTGGCGGCCCGCCCGCGCCGGAAGAGGAAGCCGGCGTCCGTGACGGGGTCCGCCTGCGCCGGTCGGGGTCGCGCCGCCGTGCGGGAACGGCTGTTGCGCCTGGACACGCAGCGGCGTGCGCGGTGGCGTACCGATGGGAGGAAAGGAGAGAGGGGGCAGCGCGCCGGAGGAGGAGAGAGGAGGCGGCACGCTCGCCGATGGGAGGTCATCGGCCATGGCAGGGGCGGCGGCAGGAGACCTAGGAGAGAGAAAACCCTAGACTGCTGATACCATGTTTGGGGAATAATTCCTCGGTGTAATCCTCCAACCCTAGAAGGGTGGGTATATAGTCAGTGTTACATGGGCCTCTATATGGGCTATACACAGGCCATATGGGCCACACTCACATATATACACATATACTCTAACACCCATGGCCAACTCTTTTCTAACAATTTTCATGCAGCCACCAAAGATCATTTTAAATTTAATACTGATAGAGGCATTGTAATACTGCTGCCATTCAACCAGAATATTACAATTTATGTGTACAAAGGTTTCCAAAACTGACTCCACATATAATGAAGAATTCTCAATGCTGATAGAGGCATTCCAGCAACAGGGTTACAGGGAAGACAAGGGCAATAAGTTTAATAACAAACTCTTTAAAATAGTGATTTTTTCTTATCAATGTGCCATCCCACTAGATTCCAGGCATCCTACTCTTTTGCAGAAAATCAAATTAATCTAGCAGATCCCATTCAAATTTTTATGCTATTTGTTCAGAAATATTGTGAGTAAAATGACTTGATCTGGCATTAAATTTAAACTTTAGTATAGATTGAATTACAGATATATTTGGAACAGGTTGCAGCACAACAAAGAAGACTCAACTTGTTCATGCCAACAAAAGTTACCAGAACAGTGAAGGCCTTCCTGTTTTTTATGAGAATGATGTCACGCTAAACATAAACAAGTGCATCTTTTTTGCAGTATCCTATTAAATTAGTTACAAATGATGGAAGTATTCAGACTCACCGATAACCATAATTGATACTCTTACTAATAGGCTTGGGGTTGAGAACGAAGATATTGTAAGCTTCTTGTATCTGAAGGTAATCAACGAGAGTCGAAAATATATGTTCCATTTGAGCGCTGTCCACTTGCAAAGTTCCCTCTTCATTTTCTCTGTGCAACATAGAAGGAAAAAGAGGGTAATTATCAATGGTAGTGGAAGTTCTAGCAAATGCATGGTATCGTCATAAAAGTACCAAACAACAGTACAGGTAAGCAGTTAACACGATAACAGTGCAGGTGTGGCAGATGTCTATAACATACTGGACAGTCTCCAATATGCAACTTCAACCACTACTTATTAAATGAAAATCTGAGTAAAATTGTAACTGGTAAATCTGATTATGATATTTCCATAAGACCAACCCAAACACTTCATTTCAGATAATTGTTCATAGGTTAGAGGTTTGACTGCAAACTTTCTAAAACTTCGAATGTATCTGAATGAAGGGGATATATGAATAAGTTACATAGAACTATACAAGTCATGTGCTCAACGAGGCAATGGGAAGGAATTGTGTACAGAGAAAAAAATATGAATATAAACATGTAACCATTCATTCTTTCAAAGATTTTTTTTTATTGACAAGCAACAGAAGAACAGTACTGAGGTTCTTAAGCTACTTTTGTGGCATGCCTGATCCTGCATTTTTTATGTGCTACAGTGCTAATGAAACATCATCAAAATTAGTGGATGGAAAAAATAAAAATATTATCAAGAAGATCATACCTGGAATCCGCAAGATCTTCTCTACGGGAAAGAACTTTGACAGCATGTTCAAAAACAGATAAGACATCTTCGCCCATGTGTATCGCATGCACAGAAAAACTGCATCATAAAGAAAACTGAGGTCCATTCTTGTCGAAGCATGCCATTGCCTAATTACAGAAATATTGAATTGCCAGGCCTTACTTGTGGTTCACATGGCTGACTAAAGGAAGCTCATACTGCCGAAGCTTCTTAACAGTAGTCTTATAGAACGGGGTCAGAACTTCACCAACTGGAGGGATTCTTGTGTATTCAAATATGTGATCTATTTTTGTAAACCAGCGCTCCATTTCTTCAGGCCCCAACTTAAAATCTAACGAAATAAAGAAACTGTTAATACTTTTTATGAACAAATCTACCATAAACTCATCTGATTGTGCATCGATAATTTACCATGCCCTCCTTTTCCATCAAATCCAATAAAGATGAAGTTCACAGGGATCGGAAGATATATGGATTCGACCTCTGCCAGGCTCATATAGCTTGCAATATTACCTTGAGACAAGAACAGAAGAAATTAAGTAGTGGAAAGATCCCTGCTTTTTAGATAAGCACACAACCTTAGCTCATAATATTGATATTGATGTCCCTTGTTTTAAGATCCACCTACATAATCTAATTAGCTGTAGTTGAAACTAAAATCACTTCTCCAAAGTCCAAACACAAGGAAAACTAACTATCCAAAATATAGCTCCTATGAGGAACTAATGATATTTTAAAAGTATGATGTTATGTCTGCACAAATAAAGATAAAATCTCTGCAATAACAGTTTATGGAAATTATACACATGATGAGTTTGTTGATATGGCACTATTGCAATTCCCTTTATCATAACATATCCTGAATACTCTTCTGTGATTTGTCTCTAATAAAAAACAAAACTTGGCATAGCAAAAAGAAAATAAAATAAAAAAGAAAAACTCAAACGAAATTGAATCGATAAGCACATGCATATAGAGGTATATTTAACTTTTTGCCACCCTTACGGGGTGAATGGCAGCCCAAATGCCCAGTCAGCGACTCAGCTATGCCCTGGTCAGTGACAGGGGATTAAGCAACATTGGTAAGGGTGGCAAAAAGTTAACTAGCCCGCATATAGAAACAGTTGCTACTCTGGAATCAAATTTTAAATCTCTGAGCTAGACCGCTAGTTCATCTGATGCAGCATTATGGCCATGGCCTTTATAGTTTATAGGGATAATGAAACCTAATTTTCTTTATAGTTTATGTAGCTTTCATTTGGTCTTGAGATTACATATCCACCATGTTCCCATAAGGGGAACGGAAAAGCTGATGACATAAATACAACTCACAAGATACAGCTTTCATCAAGTCAGCAAGTGGCATTACACACTGATAAAGTCCACTACATAGCTATGTCAGCACTCTAACATAAGGCATGGCAAGAGCCCCATAGGCGAACAGAATATCAGTTTCAACAACAATTTCAAGTTACCAGTATCACACAGTACGGCAACACCCAAAAGGTTAAAGGCAGTTTCATAGCAGAGGCTTTGGCAGAGCAGAAAGTGTACTAAACACCATATTTTGTTCACAATTTCAGTTGGCATATTTGAAATGTGCCCTATGTTGTATAATCCCAGGACTGTAGAAAGACAGGACCTACCAGATCTTGTGAAGTTGAGCATCCCCTTGTTGCTAGAGTCCCGCGACGCCGGACCTTCCAAGTAATCGAACTCTGCCAAAGGAAATCAAAACAACCAGTAAGTGTGCTATCAACAGCAGAACACACAAAAAAAACGAACAGGAATCCCCAAAGACGACAATTAATAAGAAAGAAGCAGGTAATCAAAGAGAGCGGACCTGTGCGGATGACGGACTCGGTCCAGAACTTGCTCTTGGCCTTGAGGTTGAATAGCGAGAACACCGAGGACGCACCCGAGCCACCGATCTTGCGCGTCCGGGTCCCCGGCGTGGACTCGGCCGCCTCCAGGGACGGCGCCTGCTGCGACGAGGGGGCAAGATGGAGGGAAAATGCAATACCATCAGGAACCCGCAGAATGGTCAGATCTAGCCAGCGGATCGGAGATATCGGTCGAGATCAGGGGTTATACCTGCGAGAGCAGCAGGAGGAGGAAGAGCGGGACCGCGAGGATGCGGGAGGGCCGCCGGCAGGGGGCCATCTCGCCGGCCGTGTCGCCGCCTGCCGCGGCGGTAGCACGGAGACCGGGGGAGTTGAGGAGTGATAGACTGGAGGCCCGTACACCGGCGGCACCGGGGGTTTTGGGGTGTGTTCGGGTCTTCGTTGCTCCGTTGCTCGCGGACCGAGACTGACAAAGAGGCCGGATTGAGCGGCTTCCTCTCTGGTTGTGGTCTCTCAGATTGCAAGGGGACGGTCGCGATTGAGGGTGTGTTGTTGAGCTGTGACTTGAAAATATAATATCCATTTGGTCCGCAGCCCAACAGCCCGCTTTTTTAACCCAGTCCGAGCCCGGGCCGGCATGACGTTCTACGGGCCCGGGCTAGCCCGGCATGACAGCTCAGGCCGGGCATGGGCCGCCACTCCAGCACGACGGGCGGCCCGGCACAGAAAAAACAGTGCAGCCCAGTGCCGACTCGTTAAACACCACCTTATATATAAGCAGTTAAAAAAATCTCCAACCCCGTCTGCTTTTGCTTTTGCCAAAAGCCAACAGCGCCGGCACTGGCTAGCTGCCAGCTAGCCATGGCAGTTGAAGATGAGCAGCGGCCGCTGCACATCCTCTTCTTCCCGTTCCTGCCCGCGCTGGTGTTGATACGTCGAGGCTGGCGCGTTCTGGGCCGACCGCCAGCCGCCAGCCTGCGGCTGCGCTTGCGCCACCCACCCTTTCAACCCCAACAAACCTTCCAATTCGAGTATGTGTTTCTAAAATTAATGTTGCTGCCACTCGAATCCAACCTTTCTCCACTGAAAAGTAGCTTCTCCTCCATGGCTGGCCTCGGCTCTGGAGCACCATCACGCGGGTGGTGGCATCCGGGAGGACGGTAGGTGCGGAGCAACGGTGACGGGTGCTGCACCAAGCCGCGCCAGGGAGGACACCGTCGGTGCATGGTGGAGATCCTACAGCTGGCACAGGCGGCCGAGTTGTTGTCCGTCACCGCTGAGGCGTTCGCCTCGCGCCCAGGCACAAAGACCGGTGCGACGCCGGTTCACCGTCGTCGTCGTGCGCGACGGCTAGCGCTGGGGCAGAGCGCGCCGCTGCGGGCGCCGATGTCTCCGTGTCGCTCCACAGCTCCGGTGTCCACGCCGTCGGTGGCGGCGCGCGTCGACGACATCGGGCGGGTTGGGTGGGTGCGTCCGGGTGGGGGTTCATGTCCTCTCGCACTCGTCATACTTTATATCTCATCCTTTATCCCAACTACCCGCAGCAGGACCCACATGTCACTCTCCCCCTCCCTCTTTCTTCCTCTTCTCTTTTTCTCTCCGGCACTCTCTCCTTTCCCTTGTCGTCAGCCTCGCATCCTCTGCTCGGCGCCTCCTGTACACCAACTCCGACAGTACCCTACCCTCCCCACTGTCGAGGCCGAGCCCACAAGCTCGCTCGCCCTCCACTCTGACGTCGTCGTCATCCTCGTTGTGCTCCTCTACACGCTCATTTGCGTTGTGGGCCTCACCACAGTCACCTGGTGCGCGCGCTCCCGCCACAAGTCTGCGTCCTCCTTCTGTGCTCAGGCCGCAGCAACCAAGGGGCTCAGGGTGCTGCCGAAACTCACCTACGAGGACACCATGGCGGCGGCGGTGGTGCGGGGGGTCCACAACGGTGGCCGGGGAGGGGGAGGAGATCCCACGGCGGTGGCCCAGGGAGGAGATCTGCGTGCTACCACAGGTCGTCGATGGCGAATCGCGAGAAGGAGCGATGCCCCGCGCGCGGACCCGCCTGAGCGGCCCTCCTCCCCAACTCGAGGCGGACGGTCATGAGCGGTGCGGAGGGGCGAGTAGCGGGCCGGCAAAGATCCGTGTGCACAGCGGTTGTAGCCTCCCTGACGCGCCGGCCTCGATCTCAGTGACGGCCATCCCGGCGGTCAGCGCGAGGCGAGCAGGGGCGGCCATCACCTCCTCTCCTTCCTCCAAGGCGGTAGCCCTCCCTTGATGCACCTTCCTCAAGCTCGGGTAAAGGCCAGCGCGGTGACCTCAGATCCGGCGCAGCGCGACCCTCTTTTGACGTCCCCTTCAGCGGCATGGCCCCTAGACGGCGGGCCTTCTGAGGGCGGTGGAGGCTCTGTCGGCAGGATCTCTAAGCAGGCGGAGGCAGAGCTCGGAAGCGTCGGCCTTCCGAGTTGAAGTCGAGGAGCTTTGACCCTCCTCCCGCGGCGGCTACCTGCCGGCTGCGCCCTCCTCCCCTTTTTGCCTGCCTTCTCCGGTGGCGGCTCCCTGCTCCTCTTCTCTTCCTGCTGCCGGTGCGGACCAACAGCACTCCTGATACGATTTGGGTTCCTGGTCTTCCGAAAGGTTCAGATAACTATCGATTCGAGTGGATTCGAGACACACCGATTTGGCTTCAAATCCAAAGAAATGAACCCTGCAATCTTAGCACCACGAAACCTCTGGTTATCAACCAAGCTGCAGCTCGATTGACCTCGCCAAGGGCTTACTCTTGCCTACGAAATCGAAGAACACAAGCAGGTGCACGGAGAACAAACCAAATCACATAAAGAATTTGATTCAACTCACGAATGGGGTTCCACAACCAAAGAATGGGTGCCCTGTTCTTGACAGATTGACACTAAGCAAAACCCAACCGTAGAGGAGGAGGTGGCGGATAGATAAGGGTGTTTGGGTGTAGATAAGACCCCTGTCGAAACCCTAATGAGCCAAAACGAGATACATGGCCAAGGAGGCCAAAAGTCAGTGCGTAGCACTGAGATAGATTCTGGACACTGACGGTGGAGTTTGGACCCGAGTGGAGTTTGGACCTCAAACCAAAACCATAGGTTAGATAATGAAGTTAACTTTCCAACCTCAGTTGAATTATCAAAAACGGTGTCCAAATGCATCATGGGCGTCCATTTTAGTGCAGACTGGTTCTGGAGGTCGAAACAGTCTCAAGACCCACTTGGTTTGGGCCTCCCTCTTGACTTGGTCGCCCTTGCTGGTCCTCCATGCCTCCAAGTCCATCTCCAAGCATTTCTTGACCATCTTCATGGTTCCTAATCACAAATAATCATTAGGCAACAATCTATTCTCATAATCATACAAAGAGGTGTTTAGGAATGAGCTCACCTCTAGATTCAATTGTCGTGCACGAGCTCTAGTGATTGGACCTTGAATGTTGCTTGTATCCAAGGGAGTGATGTCCTCATCATCCTCCACCTCTTGAATTGGAGTCGTCCTTGACTCAAGCTCATCTTCTTCTCCCAAGTATGGTTTCAAATATGAAATGTTAAAGGTGGGACTAACCCCAAACTCGGGAGGCAACTCAAGCTTACATGCATTGTCATTTATTTTCTCCACTATTTTGAAAGGACCATCAGCCCTAAGCATCAACTTAGACTTTCGCAATTTTGGAAATCTATCCTTTCTTAGGTGCAACCAAACTAATTCTCCCGGTTGAAACTTAATTTCATGTCTTCCTTTGCTACTAGTGATTCTATACTTTTCATTCATCTTCTCAATGTTGTGCTTAGTTGTTTCATGCATTTGCAAAATAAAATCAGCACATTTTTTGGCATTACTATGAATCCTCTCACTTGTAGGCAAAGGGAATATATCAATTGGAGCAAAAGGGTTGAGACCATAGACTAACTGAGAAGGACTTACCTTGGTAATGGAATGTGTTGCCCAATTGTACGCAAACTCCACATGAGGCGAACATTCTTCCCACATCTTCAAAATTTTCATCTAAATAGCCCTCAACATGGTGCCCAAGGTGCGGTTCACTACCTCTATTTGTCCATTGGTTTGTGGGTGACATGTTGTAGAGAACAACAGCTTGGTGCCCAACTTGTTCCGTAGAGTGCGCCAAAAGTGACTCAAGAATTTAGCATCACAATCTGAAACAATCACTACTAGATAATTGGGCATTTGTCCCTGGCCCGATTTTTTATTTGTACCGGGTATTTTTTGCCCCCGGTACAAATAATGGCATTTGTACCGAGTGGAGCCACCGCCCGGTACAAATGCCCCCTCACAGGGGCGCGTCGGGGCCTCCTCCAACCCACCCGGTATAAATGTGAGATGTCTCACATTTGTACCAGTTGGTGGCTCCAACCGTGTCGGTGTTTGGATTAGTCCCGACACTAACTAGTGAGTTGCGCCGTGATTTGTCTCTTGATGGTTGGTGCAAATGCTAATGCAGGGACACAAATTTATCCTGGTTCCGGCTGCGGGGGCGTACGTCCAGCAGAGTATGCGTGCGCACTGTATTATATTGCACCGGGGTGCTCGTAGAGGGGGGCTACAAGCAAGGCGGGAGAGGAGGCGAATCCTCCAAGTCCCAGCTAGGATGATTGAGGCAAGTGCCAATATCGTGAGATGGAAGTGTGGGTGTGAGAGTGGCGTGACATCGCAGTGGGATGAGATGAACGTGCCCGCGGCTGGGCGTCTGCCTCCTCCTTTTATAGGCCAAGGGGAGGCAGTTACAAGCATGCCGCATAGTGAGATGTATAGTGGTCGCGTACTGGAGAGCAGTACGTCAGGTGTGACAGTCGTCCTCGTGAATCCTTGCGTCTGGCGTGGGTTGATGGCGAGCTCCGGCTTCTGCGGGCGTCGTGGCGCCTCCTGTGCTTGTCGGGAAGTAGCTTCGAGGGGTAGCTTTGACCGGCATCCGCGCCTGGTCGTCGTCCGTACACCGATCGAGGGTGCGCCCGTGCTTGTTCGAGTTCCTCATCGTAGGGGAGAGTTCTGGAGTTGGCGGCACAGGCGCCGGAGTGGTGCCGTCCCATCCACATAGGGCGTCGCCGGTGTGCACAGCGCTGGGGATGGCTGCACAATGTTGGAGCGGTCGGACAAGACACGGTCCACGTAATTCGTGTCGCGGTGTGCGCGCTTGGTCTCCGCCCGTACACCCTTCGAGGGTGCCTTCATGCCCCTTCGAGGGGCTCGCCTTGGGGGGAGGACGGGAGTTGGCAGTACAGTGCCGCAGAATGACACCGGCCTGTCCGCACAGCCGCCGGTGATGGCCGCACAGCGCCGGGGATGGCCGCACAGTGACGGGGCCAGACGTGTAGAGCCCTAGGCGGTGTCAGCCGTGCGGTGTGGGAGGCGATTTGCCTTTTGACTTTGGCGCCCGCAGTGGATTAGTGCATTAAATGCTCTTGTCGAGTGGAACGGGCGAGGCGTCGTCGGTCGAGGGGTGGCCTCGAGCGAGGCGGAGATTTGCTCGAGGGGCGCCGAGACCCTCGAGCGAGGCGGAGATTGGCTCGAGGGACGCTGAGACCCTCGAGCGAGGCAGAGGTGGGGCGTGCGGGTGAGCGCCCTCGATGAATGGGCCCGAGCGGCTGTCGGGCCGTTGTAGGCCTTGGGCCTCGCATGCGCTTTGTCCCCTGTTGGTCCGTGGGGGCTTATGAGTGATTTGCGTTTTGAGAGGGTGATTATCCCCTTGGTTAGGGGACCCCTTATGACCGTCCCCGACAGTAGTCCCCGAGCCTTTGCTGGAATGGGGACCAGTCCGGCAAAGGCTGGTGGTCCCGAGGTGATGTCCTCGGGTGCTCTGTGTGGGATTTTCCCTGTGAACACTTGTGGATTCTCCGTGGGGGCGCGCTAGCGCACCTGCGGCTGTAGCCCCCGAAGCCTTGGAGGAGTGCGTGCACTCGTGCAAGGTTTTGTAAGCGTTGAGTGACGGGCTCGTTTTGCGTTTGTTTCAAATGGCCTCGGCGATATTTCAGCCAGCATCGGCAGTCTACGCATGTGGAGTAATGTCGAACTCATCCGGAGCGTCCCCTGAGGGGTTTGCTTTCATTTTTTCGGGGGGTTAACCCTTCACGGGTCTTTACAACCATGTGATGTGTTCAAAGGGTGTGGCCATAATGCAAGGAGCCCCCGAGCCATGGCCCGGGTAGGGACGATCAGGGGGAGTCCTCGGCTTTGAGTTACAACCCTCATCGCCCTTCCGCAAGGAGGAGGGGTGAGACGATCCATGCTTCCCTCGAGCGGACCGCGAGTCATGGATGCTTCGGTGAGCTGTCAACGGGTGGTTCAAGTGGACATCCGTGCCTCGTTCGATAAGGGTCGGCTCGTGGTCCGAAGACACGTCTATGAGAGCACTCGCAAAGGTTTGCTAGGTAGGGCTCGGTCCCATTCGATAGGGTCCGAGGGCGCGGAAGCTCTCCCTCGATGGGATCCCTCGACTAGCTGCCTTCGTCTGGCCTTGAACACGAACTATGGGGCGCCCCCGAACTTCGCATCCGGGGATAGGCTCGATAGCGTGCGCCCTGGTCGTCCCTGACTCTATTGATCTTAGGCGCATGTTCGAACCTTCCGCAGGTCAAGGCTCGAACCTCTGATCAGTAGGGCCTTGCAGGGAGCGTCGTGCGTCCCCGTCATTGTGCATCTGTGGCGCCTGTCGAACCCTCGTTGGGCCTGGCCTCGAACCACTGATCAGTAATAGCCTCACTACGAGGTGCATCTATGGCACCTGCCATACCCTCAGCGGGCCAGGGCTCGAGCCACTGATCAGTAATAGCCTCGCTACGAGGTGCATCTGTGGCGCCTGCCGTACCCTCAGCGGGCCAGGCCTCGAGCCACTGATCAGTAGGAATTTGGAGGGGAAGCGCAGGATGCCCCCCGAACTTCGCTTTCGAGGGCAGGCTCGAGCGAGCGCGTCCTGGGGCGCTCCTGGCACCCTCGATCTGGGGTGCCTATCGAACCCTTTCGAGGGGCCAGGCCTTGAGCCCCTGATCAGTAGTATTCGAGGGGGTTGCCTTCCCTTGGAAGGAACTCCTAACTTTTGGTCTCCGGTCGTGGACCGAATCGTGGCCATGCGCGAGTGGTCGTGGCTGATGTGGCATTTAAGTGGGCGAAGTGGGCGTGCCTTTTCAGGCGAGGTGGTGCAGGCGGCAGGCAATTTCGAAGCGACGTGCCGCAGTACTCCCCGTTTTACCACGTCGTAATAATTGTCGTCGTGCACGCGCACGCTAATTTCAGGGTGGTGGGGCCCTGCTGTCAGCGACAGGTGGCACCCACCGCATTTACTGCGGTTGCACACCGCACCCTGGGCTGGTCTGTTCCCTCCCGACTCTATAAAAGATAGGAAGCAGGGGGTGATTTTTACCTTAGCCATTTGCCATTGCCGCACTCGCTTTCGTCTTCCTCCGCATTCTTGAATTTTGTTGCGAGAGATCCACACGCGCCCGCTCCGCTTCGATCCAGTCTCCCGCTCCCCATTCCTCCCCAACCATGGTTCAGATTGGCGAGGCTATGCCGTGGAGCCCGTCGACCGTGGATGAGCACTCCCTGCTGGGGCTCTTCGCCGGTGGGCAGTTGTCGAAGATCACCGACTCGAAGAGGCCGGAGTGGATGGTGCCGCCACCATCGCACCGGGTGTCGAGCCCCTCAACAGGCTACGTCATGAGCTTCGCGCGCCTGCACGAGCGGGGATTCAACGCTCCCCGCGAGCAGATTCATGCGGGCGTTGTGCTACTACTACGGGGCGGAGCTCCACAACTTCGCCCCGAATGCCATCTCGCAGGCGGCGACCTTTGTCGCCGTCTACAAAGGGTTCCTGGGGGTCCACGCGCACTGGGACCTATGGATTCACCTCTTCCGAGGTGAGCTCCACACGGTCACCAGTGGGGTGAAGGGTGCGCGCCGGCTCGTCCGCGCCGACGGCCTTACGTTTGTGGTGCGCAATGGGCGGAAGGACCTGTACCTGCCCTGCACCATGACAACAAACAACGCCGACTGGGAGAAGGGTTGGTTTTATCTGCGCAACAACGGCGCTGGCCTCCCAGCGTACTCCGGGAAGGTGCTGTCGGAGCGCCCAGAGAGCTGGTCGTACGGGGTGTCCGGCCCCGAGAAGCGGGAGAAGCTTGGGCCCTACACGGACGCCCTGCGCTCGTTGGCGGCGGCAAGGCTGACCGTGACAGCCGTCATTGCAAATTTCCACCGGCGGCGGGTGGTCCCGCTCATGGAGAGGGCACTCCCCATCTACAAAATGATGGAGAGCGTGGACCCCGCGGCCTTGGCGAGGTCACGGCTGGTGGAGGAGCCCCTCCCCTTGGTGTGTGCAGCCGCGAGGGCAAGGTGTGCGGTGGACACCAGGAAGGTGCAGTGCGACAAGGACGACGACTTATGGTCGTTTATGATGCGCCCTGAAGAGGGCTACTTTTCACTGGTAAGAGGTTGCCTTGCCTCATCAATTTCGGATTGATTTGCTCTTGGCCACACGTTTTGATTGTTGCTATGGTGACAGGGATTGACCCACCACGGCGCCTACTCGTCGGATCCCCCCACGCCCAATTCTCGCGTGGCCAACTGCGCCCGACAGCAGCAGGAGAAGGCGAGGGCGGACGCGAAGAAGGCGAGGAGGAAGAGGAGGCAGGAGCGGCTGGACGCGTACAACCTAGAGTACGTGCAGCAGGAGGAGGAGGGTCTCTCCCCCCTGATGACTCCGGAAAATACGCCGGAGCCGAGCGACAGCAGCGACCACGGGGAGCTGGCTGCCAGGGAGGAAGAGGAGGAGGTGCCCTTGGCCCCCGCGACGAAGGGCAAGGAGGTTGTTGTTGAGTCCGCGCCTTCAACGGCGCGGGTTCGTGCCGCGCCCGTGTCAGTGGCGGGCGCGGCGTCTCTTGGTGGGGGCGTGTCTTCGAGGGGTACGCCCGGCTCGGGGGGTACGCAGCCCCCGAGCTCCTCGAAGAAGCGTAAGCGTCAGGCGTCTACCAAGCGGTAAGTCGTGATTTAATTTACATTTCGCTTGATTTGTTGATCGGTCTTTTTGATTTCCCTCTTCCCTTTCTACCAGCCGCACGGGTTTGCCCGTCGTCCCCTCGCTCGCGCCCACCAAGTTGCTCAAGGCGGGGATGTGCGACGCGCCGCGTGTGACGGGGCCCCGCTCGGTGAGGGTGCCTCGATCAGCGGCGGCGGTCGCGGCGACCCTTCAGGCGGTAATGGAGTGAGGAGCTGTGCAGGGGAGGGAGAAACTCCGCACCACTGGCATGGGCCATTCGAGGGGTGCGGCCCCTCGAACCGGTGCGGTGGAGGTGACCACGCTGGCGGGGGGCGCCGTCGGTAGTGTTTTCCTAGACGGTAAACGGTAGACAGTCGGTCGACCATCATTTAGCGTTTAATCTGTTTAAACGGATGTTTAAATGGGACTAAATGACATTTAAACGGGCTAAGCAACATAAATGGTAGTCACCCGTTTAGCGTTTAAATACTGTTTAAATGGAGTTTACTTCCGTTTAGGAAAACATTGGCCGTTGGCCAGGCGGACCCGGCTCGTGTCAGGGACATGGCCCTGACGGCGGGCGGCGGCGGTGCTGAACGGAGGGTGGAGGTAACGCCGCGGCTTGGATCAGGTGCGGCCTGAGGGCCAGGTGGTGCTGCCAGCGCCGACGGCCAGCGCCGAGGTGGAGCAAGGGCCAGCGTGTCCATGTCGCACCAGCCCACAGCCCCTGATGGTCTCAAGGCATGGGGCCTGGGGCTCGATCAGCCCGGGGTCCCAGATAAGCTGGTGTGGGACGCGAAGAAGGAGAAGAACCTTAGCGGGAGTACCGCCAAATTGGTGTCTCCGTGCAGAACGCTCTCCACAGCGCCTACACGCTCCACGCCAACCGGGTGTCGGAGATTTTGCAGGTACGTGTGTTCGTGTTTGCCGGTATTTTCTTTCCTTAGTCCTCACTCATGCTTCATCCGGGCCCTTTTTTCCCTTTTGGCAGGAACTGTGGCCGCAGGTGGGGGAGAAGGTCTTCACATCGCCGACATGTACGCCCATCTCGAGCAGGTTGAGCAGGCGAACACCAATCTAGGCCCGGAGGTGCTTCGTCTTCGCTCCATGGTGGAGGAGCTGTAGGCGGGCACTCTCACGTGTGAGGACGCCCTGCTCTGCGCAGAGCAGGATCACGACACCCACCGGGCCACGGCAGAGTAGAAGGCCAAGGAGGCCGAGCAGCTGGGTGCTGCGCTGCAGAGGAAAGAGGAGGCGCTGACTGCGGTCGAGGGAGAGCTCCAGCGGGAGCGCGCGACGCTCGACGAGGTCAGGTCCTAGCTCGCGCTGAAGGACATGGCCCTCGCCGAGTCGCAGGCTCAGCTTGAGCGGGAGCACAAGGCGCTCGAGGAAGCGCAAGCCCTGCAGGCCCAGGCCGAGCAGAAGGCCCAGGAGGCCGAGCAACTGGGTGTCGCCCTCAAGGAGATGAGCGAGGCGCTGACCGTGGTCGAGGGCCAGCTCCAGCAAGAGCGCGCGGCGCGTGAGGTGGCGCAGACCGAACTCCAACTGGAGCGCACAACACTCGAGGGGGCGAGGTCCGCGCTCCAGCAGAAGGGCGCAGAGGTCACGGCGGCAAACGCTCAGCTCCAGATCTGGGAGGTGGCGGTCGAGCAGCTCACCGGGGCTCTGGTGCGGGAGAGCTGTGCCGTCGAGGTCCTGCAGACCCTTGACGAGGAGAGGAACGCCTCGATTCTGGAGCTGCGGCAGGAGGCTGGTGCTGCGCGGGCCGTGCTTGAAGAGGAGAAGGGGCAAACTGAGGGTAAGTCGTAGCCCCCGGCACCCTTGATTGTTTCAGGTTCTCCAAGGTTCGCCTTGACATTTGCTTTGTGATTCAGGGTTGCAGAAGGGTTCGGCGGACATGGCGGTGCAGATGGAGGCCCTTCAGACCGCCTATTCAAAGGCTCAGGAGGAGCTCCAGGATCTGGAGGTCGCTGCCCTTGCCGTGTGCAGGAAGGTCGAGGGGGCCGAGGGTTCGTCGGGCAGCTCGCTGGCGAGTCGCCTGACGTCCTTGGGCGACCGTGTCGTCGAGCGCCTGAATGGCGCCCTTCGACTTGGCTTCCAGAAGACCCTCAGTTTAGTGTCCACCCACTATCTCATCGACTTCGACGCGCTGAGGATGGGCTACATCATCACCGACAGGCTCGATGACAACGCCACGATCGACGCCATCAACCAAGCAGATGCCGCTGTCGGAGATCCTACTGCGGCTCTCATCGATCTGTTCGAGGATGACCTCTTCCCCGACGCAGATGAAGGCGGAGCTGCCGCTGCTCCGAGCCCTCGTGCTCCCTGAAAGGCTGGGCGTGGATGCCCTTAGTTTGTATTAGGATGTTGGCCAAGTGCCCCTTTGTAACAAACAATTTGGTACTTAATGTACACATTTACTTGCAAATTTGTTTTGTATGCCATCACGCTTTCCTCGTGTCTTAGAGAAATTTCGGCCGGGAAGTTTGCGTACGTGAATAACCTAAGCGTAGGGTGGTGAGGGGGATGTCGTATCCTCTCGGAGGCGTAGGCGGTCCCGTGACTCGACCGGCCCCAGCCTTAGTTGGTTCACGCCCTGCTTCTATCTCTCAAAGCGTTCAATGTGTAATGCGTTAACATTTTTAAAAGAAAGTTTCGCAAAAAAATTGGGACACTTTGGGGGGTTGCCCCCCGTTGTAGCCCCTGAGGGGGACTTGGTATTTATCGAGACCCTAGTCGAGGGTAAAACCAAGTCGCCCTGTTTTTTTATGATAGATATGTACAAGACGGCTTGGAAATTCATGGGTAGAAGCGACGTAGCTGCTGAATGTTGCAAGCATTGGTGAAGACTTCGCCCTTCTCAGTCGCGAGCTTGTACGTGCCGGGCTTGAGTACTTCGGCGATGATGTATGGCCCTTCCCACGGTGGCGAGAGCTTGTGTCGACCCCGGTTGTCCTGTCGAAGCCTCAGCACCAGGTCTCGCTTGCTGAAGTCTCGACGCCGGACCCTCTGCGCTTGATGTCGCTGGAGGGATTGCTGGTACCTTGCTGAGTGTAGGATCGCCACGTCTCGAGCCTCATCCACGCGGTCCAGCGAGTCTGCGCGAGCCCGCTGGTTCTGCTCCTCTTGGTAGACCTTGAGCCTCGGGGACCCGTACTCTAAGTCCGTGGGGGAGGACGGCCTCAGTGCCGTAGACGTGGAAGAACAGGGTGAATCCCGTGGCTCTGCTCGGGGTCGTTCTAAGGCTCCAGATAACCGAAGGCAGCTCTTGAACCCATTTTCGTCCAAACTTGTTTAGTTTGTTGAAGATTCTCGGTTTGAGGCCTTGTAGAATCATGCCATTAGCACGTTCTACTTGGTCGTTCGTCTATGGGTGTGCTAGAGCCGACCAATCCACGCGGATGTGGTAGCTGTCGCAGAACTCCAAGAACTTTCTGCCTGTGAACTGGTTGTCGTTGTCAGTTATAATGGAGTTTGGTCCCCCGAACCTGTGGACGATGTCCATGAAAAACAACATGGCCTGCTCGGACCTGAGGTTGCTGATGGGGCGGACCTCGATCCATTTTGAGAACTTGTCGATGGCTACCAATAAGTGGGTGATGCCCCCGAGCGCCTTCCGCAGGGGCCCGACGAGGTCTAATCCCCACACAGCGAACGGCCATGTGATGGGGATTGTTTGGAGGGCGTGAGCTGGGAGATGTGTCTTGCCGGCGTAGAACTGGCACCCTTTATAAGTGCGCACGATCTCGAAGCTACACGCATGCTTGCTGGTGGAGCTAATGGCCTCATTGGCCAGCTTCTCCAAGTCCGCCACAAGAGCTTCATCATGCGCGAGCGCCTCGGCGCACTCAACGCACTCGACGTCGCACTCGTAGGCGTGCTCGAATGACGGCCCCACCATGATGACGTCGTGTGGCCCCGACATCTTTATCTTGAGGTAGGTGTTGTTCGGGACCGCCATGAACTTGGCGTAGCACGATCGCCCAAGGATGCCATGGTATGCTCCCCGAAATCCCACCACCTCGAAGGTGAGGACCTCCTTGGGGAAGTTGTCCAATGTGCCGAAGTAGATATGCAGGTCGATCTGTCCGAGTGGCTGGACTCGCTTGCCCGGCGCGATGCCGTGGAACGGCGACTTGCTGGGGCGCAGCTTGTCCAGGCCGATCCCCATGAGCTCCAAGGTGGAGGAGTACATGATGTTGAGGCTGCTGCCTCCGTCCATCAACAGCTTGGAGAACCGCGTGTTGCTGATGATGGGGTCGACAACAAGCAGGTGCTACCCCGGGTTCGGGATGTGGTTCGGATGGTCTTCGCGACTGAAGGAGGTGGTCTCCTCTTACCAGTTGAGGAAGGACGACATGACCTTGTGAGCGGTAAGGACCTCATGCCGTTCGCGCTTGCGTTGCCAGGGCGTCATGTCCACCGTCGCCCCCCAAAGATGAAGAAAACGTTCTCCACCTCGGGGAAACTGTCATCGCCCCCATCATCTGCGCTCTTGTTAGCGTTGTCGTCCTTCGCGGTGACTCGGTTGTAGTACTTCTTGAGAATGTCGCATTGCTCGAGGGTGTGGGCGACTGGGGTCTTGTGGTACGGGCAGAGCTTCTTCAGCATGTCGTCGAACACACCAGGCCCTCAAGGGGGGCCTCGAGCCCCCTTGCGGGTGGGGTCGACCGTGTGGACCTCGTCAGAGTCCTCGCCTTGCTCCTGCGCGTGCGGGGCACGCTGGGGCTTCTTGCCTTTCTTGCTCCGCTTCTGCTTCTTAGCAGAATCTTTAGGCTTGCTGCCCTCCGTGGGCGCGTCCTCCGCTCGCTTGCCCTTCGTGCCATCGAAGATCACCCCAACTGCCTCTTCTCCAGAGGCGAAACTGGTGGCGATGTCAAACAACTCGTTCACGCTGTCGGGAGGGTGCCGCCCCAACTCGTGCACCAGGTCCCGGCAAGTCGTGCCTTCTAGGAAGGCATATACGACCTCGGAATCGCTCGGTGCAGCGCTTGGAGAAGCGGCGGATGAAGTTCCTCAGGGACTCACCGGTCTTTTGGCAACAACCTCGCAGGTCCCATGAGTTCCCAGGGCGCACGTATGTGCCCTGGAAGTTCCCCATGAAGGTCCTGACCCGGTCGTCCCAGTCGTGGATCTGATTCGCGGGCAGGTGCTCGAGCCATGTTCAATCAGAGTTCGTGAGGTGAAGTGGCAAGTTGTGGATGATCATGGCATCGTCGGTGGCACCACCCAGCTGGCAAGCCTGGCGGTAGTCGTTAACCCATACCCGGGGGTCTGTCTCCCCCGAATACTTAGTGACAGTTGCAGGCTGTCGGAAGCGCGGGGGGATCGCGGCCGCTCGGATCTCCCGGCTGAACACGCGGGTTCCTGAGGGTTCCGACGATGGGCTCCTATCCTCCCGGCTGTCGTAGCGGCCACCACGTCGTGGGTGGTAGCCATGAGCTGTCGCGACGTCCTATTTCTTCTTGTTCAGGACGTTGTGGGCATCACTGTTGTTGGCTTTGCCGCGCGTATCCAGGATCAGCTCCCTGACGGGCTTCTTGCCCTAGTTTGTCGGTTGGGCCGCCGCGCCCCCATGTGGGGCGTGGACCGACTCCTCCTGGTCCCGGGCACCCCCACCAGTTCTTGCACTGGACTGGTGGCGCATTCGGGACGCGGAGCTCTCAGCCTGTTGTACGGCGGCTTGCTCGATGAGGGCTTGTGCCTCACGGTGCAGATTGCGTCCCTCGGGCGTCGATGGTTTGGGCATGGCCCAAATCAAGGTCGCCGCAGCGATGAGCTTCTGACTGGCCCTTGGCAGGGCCTGCGGGTCGTCCATGTCGTCGTCGGCATCGATTAGAGCACGAGCGATATGTCTCGCTTCCCGAACGCGTTCATCGCGTGCCGAGGTTCCGCCCGCAAGCGTGGCTTGCAGCATTCGCACCTGCTGGCGCTCCTCCGTGAGCTTTGCTTCTAGCTCTCAGACTTGAGCCAGCTGTGCTGCGAGTGCAGCGTTGTCCGGCAGCATTCCTGGCCGCCGGTTTGCCGCAGGGTTGTTGTGGTCCTCTGCGTCACCCGCTCTGTTCGCCCCGTCTCCTTGCTCCGTCATAGCGACGACGAAGCATTCGCGCCTGGGGTCATAGTCCCCCTCGCTGGAGTCATCAGAGCAGGTGAGGCAGTAGTCCGCCGCGACTTGAAACCGCCTGAAGGCATCGGGGTCTCGGAGCCCGGAGTAGTCCCACCCCAGGTCCCCGTGCCCACGCGAGTACTCCTCGCTGTCGGTGTCAGGGTACAGCTCGTCGGGCGAAGTCGCGATGAGGTTCCGGATCGACAGGAGGTGATCACTCGGAAGATCCTCGTACGCACCCAGGTCCATGCTGGCCGACGAGGAGTAGACCGCATCTGAGTTGCACATCCCGTGGGGAAATCGCGACGGCGTGGCAGCGCTCACCCTGGTGGGACTGAAAGGACCTTGATGCCGCCTAGAGGGGGGGGGGTGAATAGGCGAGACGACCAAATAAAACTTTTCCCCCGAAACTTGAGCTTCACTGTCACAGGCGGTTAGACCGCCCCTGCCAGGCGGTTAGACCGCCCCGGGTGCACTTAGCACAAGGGGGCGGTTCAACCGGGTCTGAGGGCGGTTAGATCGCCTCCACGCAGTGAACCTGCAAAACACAACTCAAGGCTTCTCTTGACTTCTAGCAAGAACCAAAGTTCTTGAGTGGCTTGTGTAGATGATCACACGCAGGGTAATGATCCCTGCACTCAAAGACAAGGACACCCAAGTAGATCGAGCCGAAGCAAAGTAAATATGCTAGAATTCAAACAAGTGAGGCAAACCACAAAGGAGAGACGAGGATTTGTTTCCCGAAGTTCACCGCCCACCAAGGAACGGCTACGTCTCCGTTGAGGAGCTTGTAAGGGAAATCTCCCACAACAAGCCGGGTCTCTTTCAACCGCTTTCCTCCTTTCCACTAAGGCGATCTTTTTCATGAAGAGGCAAGATCACAGCCCTCACAAACTTGCCGCTGCTCACCACAACCTTGGGCGCTAGCCGGCGACGCCTAGCCGTCTAGGAGGCGAACCTCCAAGAGTAACAAATGCTTCAAAGGCTTTCCGATGAGAACCACAAGTGCTCAAGCTATGGGATGCTCTTGCTCCGCTCACACAAGCTCACAAAGGCTTAAACTCTCAACCCAACACTAGAATATGGCTTGAATAGCAAATCTCACAAAGAGAGGGTTGGGGAGTGTTTCTATGGCTTTGGATTATGAGAAACAATAGGGGAAGCACCTCAGGAACCCTAGAATCAGCAGCCCCAACAAGTAGAGCTCGTGGGGTACTTATACCCCTCACAAGGAAAACTAGCTGTTAGAATCCTGGCCAGGGCGGTTAGACCGCATTCCTTCGGCCAGTTTGAAAAACTAGCCGTTGGCCTGCCAGGGGCGGTTAGACCGCCCCCCTGGGGAGGTTAGACCACCCTGGGCAGAGAGAGCCCAAAAACCCTTCTCTCTTCTCGCAAGCACTCCAAGACGTGCTGAAGTGGATAAGGTTGGGTTAGATATTTGTTAGACTACTCAGGAACTCTCTCAAGGCTAATTCTCACTTTGGTCAACTAATGAGCACTTTTGATCTTTTGTCTTAGAGCTAATGTTGCATCCCTCTTGATATTATGACATTCCTAAACTCAAGAATAAATATAAAACGGAGTCGATCACTTGAGCTTGTAGATCTTCAATCTTGCCATACTTTTGCAATTCCAACTTGAGGGCTTCCAACATAGCCGATGTCTTGAGCAAATCCATACTTGAGCTAGTGACTTAGGATTTTTCCCTTTTTGCATAGGAGTGCTCACTTTAATCCTTAAGTCACTCCATATTGCCAATCATAGCTTATTGATGTGTTGCATTGCTTCCCTCAGTTAAGGCTTGGATATGATACCTGGAGACCCCACGGATGCTAGAACTTCACCTTAGCAAAACACTAATGGCGGCCGGGCCAAGACCCCAAAGATTGCTTAGTCCCTCACCCTAGTCACCTCGGTTGATCTCTTCATCACTTACCCAATCCACTTTTGAGTTCCACTTTGCTTCATCCATAATTAAATTTCATTTGAAAATCCCGCTTCAAATGCTTGTTCTTGATTGACAACGAATATGCAAGCTTCCATTTATGGACCATTAAGTCTATACTCATCCTTGTGTCCTCTTTCAATTACCACATGAAGCCTTGCACTTTAACATGAGAGAATTACCAATTTCTCTTTGTATGATCCTTTTTATTTTTAGTCAAGCTATCACATTCCTTGGAGGCAAGTATTTTATCTTCGCAAAATATCCCTAATATATAAATCCACTTATTGCTTGACATTTACCACTTTGCACAAGGATCACACACTTGCTTGCCTTTGATCATTGTGAGCCAAATAATATCCATTTAAATAAACAACAATTGTAGCTCATGAACAAAGAATAAAAACCTACTCACAATCTTTAGACAAAACAAGTTAGACCTTTAATCGTTTTGTCACTCAATTCGCCAAAATCCACTTAGGGGCCTAGATGCACTTTCAATCTCCCCCTTTTTGGTGATTGATGACAACTCGATTAAAGCTTACAAATAAATCGTTTTAAGTGCATTTTTAATTCTTAGATATAGCTAGAGCTCCCCCTCAATGTGTGCTTTGAATGGATTTTCAAAAAAATTGGCCTCAAATGCCAAAAGCACATATTAAAGAGCAAAACATGAGAGCCCCCCCTATATCTTAGAATTAGTGGAGTGCTAGAGATGAGTGTGACAAATAAAAATAAAACCGTGATGCATATGGCATGATAAGCATTCAACAAAGGGAAGTGCGTGTGCTGTTTGGGTAGGGGCAGTCAGACCGGGGTTGCAGGCCGGTTAGACCGCCTCCCCCATTCAGCCTACACAAAAACATTCACCAATTAATTAATGCATCACAAACTATCACAAATGTCACTTAGGATACATTAATAAGTTCTACACAACCAGTAGCACACATACAAATACTCAAGTCCACCAGATAAAGTAGAGATCCAATTATTACAGACCAACTCTCAACTCTCAGCTCACAGGGGCAGGGCGGTTAGACCGCCTACCCCGGGCGGTTAGACCCCCCTGCAGAACAGCTATACTATGAGATAAACACATTGCTTTAATCCAATTCTTCTCCCCCTTTGTCATCAAGCATCCATAAAGGGCCTGGAGAAGTTGTAGCTGCTGCCAAGTCACTGCTGCTGCCACCTATCCCAATTGTCCTCTCCGGTGTTCGGATCTTCAAATAGGCATACAAGAGAGAAATGAGAGGTAAAAGAGCTAGATATGGAAAAATTTCAGAAAAGAGAGAGGAGAGATTTTTCCATACCATGGGATGGTGCAGGTTGATCAAAGAATTCATGGGAGACACGAGCCGCCCATTCCTAAGTCGATGGAGGAGCAACCCAAGGCTCCGGTGCCACCGCATCACCCTCAAACATAGTATCAAAACCAGTGGGTGGTGGAGGAGGAGAGGGGCCGAGGAGGAAGAAGCACCAATATCCGATCCAAAGTTGCTTCCATACTGATAATAGAGATCCGAGTTAAGGAAGCTTTGCACCCTATCATCCACTGAGGGGATCTCAACCTCTGGAGGGGATGGTGAGATAGGAGACCTAGGAGGTTGAATACCGGCATGAGTGTGAAGAGCCTTCATGGTATCGCTCATCTTCTTATCCTTTTTCCTCTCCTCTTGCTTGGCAACTTCTATATCTCTCTGTGTTTTGCACATGCCAAGGAAGATGCTGATCAATTTGCGAAGCGGGGAGCTGTGTTTCTTCTCTCCCTACCAGGGGCGGTCTGACCGCCCCTGGGGGTGGTTGAACCGCCCCCAGGCTGATACGCCTCCCAGCTGCGTGGCGCCTCCTTTTCTTCAAATATTTCTTGCTCCTCTTGCTGATCATCCTATGTAGATGGGACTCTCACTGTCTTGCTGGGTTTTGGTTGCAAAGGGCGATGCTTTGTGTCATTAGGATAAGCCCTTTGTGTGACTTTCTTGATAATGTAGCTAATGTAGGGGCCAAAGCTACACAACCTTTGTGGATTTTCTGAAGAATTCTTTATTTCCTGCCACAAAAAGTCACCAACATTAAACACCGGCTCACCGGGCTTCATGGCAACCATCAAGTTCCTCTGAAAAGCAGTGATATCTGAAGTGTTGCCATCCCTAGGCGTGAGAGTCTTTCTGAACAGACGGTTGAGGATAGAATAATATGTGTATAAACCCTTCACATGTCCCCAACTGTCTCTTGCATTCCTGGGATACATAAAAGCCATCCTCTTAGCCTCAAGTGGGCCCTCATCATGGAGCTTCCGGAGGAACCCATCATGTGGTAATCTAAACAAAGTGAGAAAACTAGAGAAAGAGAGCTGGAAGTTTTCACCCTCAGTCATCCAATACATAGCCCTCTCACTTTGCCCATTCTCATTTAGCACATAGCCAAAATAAACTGTCGCATAAAACTGGGCGATGAGTTCCTTGTTCCAATGTTGGTTAAAGCCCATGAGGACCTTAAGCCCTTTCTCCTCACAAGCCTGAATCACCTCAATAAAGATAGGATTATTTTTCCTCTCCATAAACTCCCAATCAACATACTGAGCATCGTTGGTGATTTTTGCCTTTCTACCAGTAATGATGGCTGTGGTGTAGTAATCCTGCTGAAAGGTGGTCCAAAATCTATAATCTGTAGCAGTCATAGCCTCACCAGCCGGATTGACTCTTCTCAACTTTACCACAGTATCCGCCATCCCTGCCTGATAATAATCAATAGGTCCTCTATAAGAAGGATAGTTGGGCTCTCTGATATAAGGCCTACCAAGCTGATTACCACCCCTCTGTTCCTCTTCCTCATCCTCTTCCTCATCACTATCATCATCACTGTCATTACCTCCACCTGCATCTCCTTGCTGACGCCAGCTGACCTCATAATTAAGAGTGGGATCCTCCACATCACCATAGTAAACAGGTGGTGGCTACTATCCCCTTGGCCTCAAGTTGTGTGTACTTGGACCGGTGGACGTCCCGGCGTCACCACTACCTCTTTTCTTTCTTTTCTGAGAACCGGCACCCCTTGGCATTGCTGCTGTCCCTGGATCACAAGAAATGAAACAAAAGTGTATGAGACACCAGGAACAAAATTAGCTAGAATGAGCGTCGAGGCTCGGTATTCTAGAGCAATTGGCACAAAACTGACCAGGGCGGTTAGACCGCCCATGGGGGGCGGTTAGATCGTCCCTGTCAGGTTTGAGCCAATGGCTCTTTTCGGCCAAACACGGCAACACAGATGAAAGGATATGGAATTACTGTTCATGAGACATCCCTAGTTAAAAGGAGATTAAATACATGCAGAAAACAAAGTTTTGGGCCGGACATGCGCAGTAACCGCCCTGCCAGGGCGGTTAGACCGCCCCTGACAACCAACCCTAATTTTGTGTTCATAACAATGTACTTAACGAAATTGAACCAAACTCTAGGAATGTCTTCTAGGGGTTGCCAGGTGATGTTCTACCAAAGGATATTCAAAACTACTCATGGAGTTGATAGATCGGGCAAAAGGAAGATTTGAATACCTTTGGAGAGATGAAACCGAGATGAGATCCAATGAACCGGGTGGGGAACCGGTTCAGCCGCCTTGGGAGAGTACTTTCCACGGATTGGATTTGATTTTGGGAGGTTGAAACTTCAAATCTCCATGGGAGAAGGAGTTTGAGCTTGAGAGGGAGAGGAGGTCGGGTTGGAGACGAAAGGGGGTGTTCCTGGTCGTTGGAGAGAGAGAGGAGGCAAAGAGATAAGGTTGTGGGGCTGTGGAGTCACGGGGAAAGGTAAAAATAGTATGACCCGTGGGACCCGGTCTGACCGTGTGTGGGACCCGGTTAGATCGCCCCACCCCCCAAACTGAGGGAAGCAGAGATAGGGATAAGATTTCGTCCCTCTTTTCCACTTAGACCCCTGGATGTCCTGATTTTGCGCTGAGGGATGAATTTGAGGGCAGGGATAAAAACTGGGTAGGGTGGTTAGTGTGACGCCTCAGGTTTTTAATTAGCACTAATGACCAGTCAAACCCTTTGACTTTGGTCAAATCTTGGTCAACCTGGGTCATCACCTCGAAAATCTAGCTAACAATCACCCATGAACATCTTAAGCAAGTCAACACCCCTTGCCATGGTCAAAACCCTAGTCAAAGTGGTCAAACCCCTTAGTGCCCACACCTTGTCCTAGAACTTTGGCCATGTTCTCCAAAATTGGTTTAAATACTCAAAAATCGGCCAATATAAAAGTTGTGCAGAATTTCATGGGACACATTTCATCTTTAGGGTGGCTTTTCAAATTCGAAGAGGAAATAGTTCAAAAATCCAAGTCAAACTCCATTTCACTATTCATTAGCGCCATGAAAGTCAGCAACTTTGCCTACAGTTCATGCTCAAACCTTTGCTCAAAACATAGGTCGACCTACACAAAAGTTGTTCTCCTATAACCCCTCTACAACTTTGTTTTTTGGCGGTTTTGAAGTTTCATTTGAAAATTTCAAGTTTGGAGCGGTCAAACACAGGCAAATGGATTTGAATTTGGGCACCGGCGCCCTGGACCGCGCTCCGGCGCCGGCGCGTCGCGCCGCGCCGCCACGCGGCGTCTCGGCGTCCGGGTCCCCCCTGCCTCGCCGGTTCGCCGTATCCCGAGGCCCGGCACCATCATTTGGCGCCCGCGGCTCGAGCAACCTGGGGACGCGCTCCTCCACGCGCCCGCGCCCGCCAGCAACCTGGCCTGCCACGCCTGCTCTCTCTCTTCCCTCTCCCTTCCTTCCTTCGAGGCGAAGCCCACACGCCCCCACAGCCTCGCCCGCGCCTATAAAAACCACCCCCTTTTCCTCCCGCGCGCGTGCACGCGTCCGCCGCCCGCCATTGCCGCCGCCGCCGTGAGCTCTCACCTCCGCCAGCTCCCGCCGCCGGCCAAGCCTTCGAGCACCTTCCCTAGGTTCCAGTGGAGCTTCCGCAGTCACTTGTTGACCGGCATTGCTGCTCACCTCGCTGGAATTTGCACCGAGGCGGGTGCTCCGCCGCGGCCGCACCACCGCAGCTCGCCGGAGCCGCCTCCGGTCACACCACCACCGCCAGTCAACCCAGGGTGAGCTCAATTTCATCCCCAGCTCATTTGTTGCTCACCTCCGGCCCCACATCACCGGCGGCGACCTCACCCCTGCCGCCGAGGGCACGGATGTGAAGTTTCAGGGACTGATTTGTGAACCAGGGACTTGTTAGCAATGAAAGTAATCTTAGTTTCCTTACAACTAGGTCCAGCCCTTTAGAAAAATCATAGAAATTCGTAGAAAAATCAGAAAAATGCAAACCCAATTTTATTGGTTTCAGTGAGACTAGATCTACAACTTCTACAAGGCATGACTATACATTTGGCTTGTAGATTTTGAATGAAAATTCAAACTCAGTTTGACACACATCTGCTGTAGTTCAAAATCTAGAGAAGCTATGGAGCTGAATTTTGGATATGTTGCTATATATGTCATTTATAGGCTCTGGGCAAAAATTTGCACAAAGTTGATAAGCAAATCTTTTAATATGATTTACTTTGCATTTATGCTATTTCTGCCTTAATGATTTTTGTTGCAAAATATAAATAGATTTTTGTGCTCAACTTTTGGCTATGCTCATGAAATGACTAGATTCAACTTTCCTGCATTTGTCATGATTTTATCTCTGTCATAAGTATTTATTCTTGTTTTATGCTTAGATTTACATTTAAATGCCTAGTTCAAATTTTAAAATAGCTCTTGATGTGTTTGCTAGTTTCCTAGGCTTGTTTAGGGTCAGAGATGTTGTAGGAGTGAGTTGGGCTCCAGAAATGCTTTATTTATTTATTTATGCATTTCCCCTATTTTGGTAGCTAGGAAATGTCCCTTTTGATTTATTGATTTTTGTGGCTCTTTTTAGATATGAATTTTTGATCAGAGGCCTTGTTTAGGTAAATAAAGCTTAATAGATGTCACCCACTGATTTTTATGAAGTTATTTTTGAATAAAAGCAATGGAAGCGAATTAGGCTTAATAATTAAGTTAAATTAGAAAATCACCAACTACACCCCTAATGACCCTATGAATGTGATGTAAATCATGCTAAGAAGCTTAATACCACACCCTTGCTGTCTTGTGAAATTAAATTAATTTATTTGCTTAAATATGTACACAGTCACTATCAAAAAGATTAAATCCTAAAACACCACTTGTCATGCCTTTAATAGGAAGTTTATACTAGATGAGTGCTTATCTAGGTGAATATGGCCAACAAGAGTTGGATGTGATAATTAATCTCTCACTCCACACAATAATCCTGCATATGCATTCCGTGTAGAACTTCCCGACGGTAACTACTCGCTCGTGCCGAAAGCCGAGGAAGGAGGAGCTGACGCGGAGCTGCAGTACGTGGAGGTGAACCAGGACACCGAGGAGCCCCAGGCTAGCGTTGCTGACGAAGGCAAGCCCCGGTGCATTAACCTAAGTGTTTTCGGAAATTTATGCAACTATCTAGGGATGTTTGTGCATTTACGTTCAGGAGTTGAAATGAAACCCTAGATGCATGATCCCTAGTATCCTGGTCCTTTACTAGTATGCTAGGTCGATAGCTGCTATGCTATAGGACCGATACAAGTCGAGTGATGCTTGTCACTCGCGAGAATAGGCTCTTATGTTGGAATCATAAGATCTCTATAAATGGAATTGCTCATGTGGTAAGAGCATGGGATTTGGGCTCCGGTCCAATGGCTTCCGTGGGGTAAGTGTTTGAAAGTACTAAGCACTTGTCGGGAATGGGACCGGTAAGCCTAGTACCTTAATGAGGCGGTGAGGGATCTTACTATTACTCATCTTGAGATGCGTCTCACGGCTAGCTACCGGTGGTGCATGTGTGATTCTGGGCGCTACGTGCGGCGTGCCAGATAGCCTTGTACCAAAGACTGTAAGATTTGATCCATAGCTGAAGAGTTATGGGAACCGCCTGGTTGGTGCACTCTTGGTGAGTACACTCTTCAGTGTGTTTAGGTCCACCTTGCAAGGTTAAATCAATCGGTTGTCGGCCTCTCACCGTTATCTGAGACTACTTATCCAACTGGCCATGATATCCCTTAATGATGGAACTTTGTGAATATTTATGTTTGATTTGCACAATTATGCTTGCAATAGTTTGCTCATTTAGCAAAGAGTAATCAACTAGAATCTGAGCTAAAATACTGAAAGTAAGGACATACTCTTTGTTGCTTTTCAGCAAAAGAACCCACTGGCCAAAAAGCCTCTCATGTCTAGAGTTTGGTGACGTAGTTGTCACCCGACGGGTAAGACTTGCTAAGTATTAGTATACTCAGCCTTGCTACATTTGTGTTGATTTCAGGCAATGCTTTTAGTGATGTGTGGCCTGGAGAGATCCCGCCTGGCTGGGAGCTGGAGTGGGTGGAAGACGACGAGTGAAGGCATCATGGAAGGCCTTCTGTGATGCTTATCGTTCCGCTTAGTTAATTTCCGCTGTTTTCAAACTTTGAACCTCGTTTCTTGTCAAGTACTTCGGTTTGTAATAATTAAACCCTTCGGGGCAGATTTGGGACTTGAATTATGTGTTGTACTCTGGACTCGCCTTCGTGTGAGTTTTAATGCATATTGTCGATCCTTTGTTGCTATATAAGTGATTTTACCGGGCTCGACCCGGCAACTAACGACGGGATGATACTTTATTATTGCTTAATGACCAAAGTGGATTGGTTTAGGCGATAGTACGGTATTTTCCTGGGCAGGTTGTCACAGTTAGACCGCCCCTACTCCCGGTTAAACCGCCCCTACCAAAAATTCAACCAGAGACCCTTTTTCGGTAGTTCCGAGGTGGGGTCGGAAGTACCGATGGTTTCCATAATTTTGACAGTGAGTTCTTATCGGTAGTTCCGCCCTAGGGTCGGTAGTTCCGAGGAACACTTTTCCAGCCTTAGAGAATTTGATCCTTGATTTCCACAGAATATTTGGATAAAAGATATATAGATGAATTTGATCCAAATTTCACAAATCTTAGAAGAACATGAGATAATCCAAAATAATTCACATTCTTGATTATTCCAAGAGTGATAGAGAGAGAGATAAAGATATGGATGTAGAGATGAATTATGGACTTGAGTAAAATATCACCACTTGTGACTAGCCATCAAACAATCAAGTGGAACTATAGTCACAAATGGATCAATAGGGTCACAAAGACCAAGAACCAAATATTTTTCAAATTAAGCACACTTCCTACACATGCTAGATGGATTTTCGAAAAATCTATCCTATACCACAAAGTGCATGCATCCTCATCAGGTAAATCATCTCTTTAGTATATTTAGCTCATACCCTACTCAAGAGACATTCACACGACACCAAGTCGAGTTTATGTGAAGGTATCAACCAAATATCAAGAGAGGCACACAAAAATTAACTTGAAGCAATTACATGCTAAGACGGGCACACTAGCATGGCATAATGGCCTAGATGCATTTCGGTATTTAAAGAGGTTCATGAGGACATACCTTTGCCTTTTGACCATTTGAATTTGTGCATAAGTAAATTTAAGGAAAGACTAGCTCTTACTTGATTCTTCAAGATTTAGTAGTGAAGTCAAGAACTTGCTAATGATGCACAAATACATGAGACTGCAAGTTCACTAGAAGAAATTGTTAGTCCCACAAATGACACAACCTTTGAAGTAAGCTCCCCCTCAATTAGTGCTTAGAGAATTTTGAATTTCCCAAACTTAGCACACAATTCAATTACGAACAAGGGAGATTGCTTCAAAGGTGGGTCTTGGCATAAAATGATTTATCAAATTGAACTATGCTAAGAATCTCATTACCATTGCCTTGGAATCACCAAAATGTTGAAAATCAGCTCCATGTCGGGTCACCCAGGCCAAGGGGCCGGGTCACCCGGCAGCCTCCAGAGACGTCTCGGGTCACCCGGTCATTGGGGTCGGGTCACCCGCCAAACGACATTTCTAGGGGTAGGCGGTTAGACCGCCCTGCCCTTTTTGGTCATTTTGGTGATCTTTCAGCTCTTGTCCTTTGATAAGCCTCTATAATACCTAGATAAATCCCTGCAAAGCTTATCACAACAAATGCTCTTCTAGAGAGCCATTAGGAGCATCGAATGGCATGATAGAATAAACTAATGAATGTGTCATGGTCACTTCCTCATGCTTCACAAAACTAGGTCTAGTGACATGAGTGTTCACAAAGAACTAAGAGTGACCAAGGCACAACATTAAGTACTAGTTACCGAGATTGCATTGGTTGAGTGATTTTCACTTTCTAGCCCTTCTCATGACAATGTATCAAATAATGAATTCTTTCTTCATTGCCATGACTTCAATGCAACTCGATCAACCTACAAGCTCAGCAAGCACTTCTTGGTACCCAACACTTGTTGGGTCCTACAAGGTTAGTCACAAGATGCTTAGGAACCCAAATAGCCCTTGTTTTAGTTTGAGGTGAACTAATCATCCTCATAGTACAAGTGCCAATCTTGTCATTCCCAAGCTTATGAAAATCATAATGGACAAGGTTGGATTGCGGAGTGTTACCATTCGGACAATCCTTGCCCAAGTGACCCTTCTTACGACAAGTATAGCAAATGCGGCTTTTAGCACTTTTTGGCTTGGGAACCATTGGCTTGTCTTGTCTTGGCTTGCATGGAGACATCTTGCTTGAAGGGAGGACTCTCTTTTTCTCGCTGCGGTTCATCTTCAATGTGCTGGCCAGACCTGGTCTAACCACCCTGGGGGGCGGTTAGACCGCCCCTGGTCAGCACTGCTGGCTTGTGGGCAATCCGCAGCCGAGTGACCCTTCTCTTTCCATTGATAGCACAATCTCCTTCTGGTGGATCCTCTTCTCTTCTTGGAGATTGTTTCTTGAGCCTTGAGCTTGGTGGGGCAACGTGAAGTGGTATGCCCCTTCTCCTTTTCTTGAATCTTGCTCTTGTTGGTCTTGATGTGTTTTTGAGGATTTGAGTTCGTGACGATTGAACCCTTCTCAAGCTTCTTCACCATGTCATCACTGTTATCATGAGAAGGTTGCACTTTGCTCTCTTCCTTCAACACATACAAGTCTCTTTTAAGCTTTTCGACCTCTTTCTTAAGTTCATCATTTTCTTGGGCAATGAGGTCATCACAAGATTCTACAAATACATGCTCAATGCTAGATTGGCTTGCTTGAGAACAATAAGGTTTAGTACAAGCAAATTCATTATTGACAAGTGAGCATGTGCATGTGGGTGTGAGAGGTTGCAAGAATGTTACCGATGACACAACAACCTCATGAGCAATTTCTAGTGAAGCATATGAGTCCACAAGCTTCTCATGAGAACACTCGAGTTCCTTGTGAGTTGCTTGCAAAGTCATATGCTCACTAGTGAGCTTTGCTAGTTGAGCTTCTAGCACATCATTGGCTTCTTCTTCTGCCTTTGCTCTACATGAAAAGGATTTGATATCATGATCATATTTGTTAGCCAATGATTCATACTTACAAATCAAGGACGCGAGCTCGGATTTGAGAAGTTCAAGTTCTCTTGTCGAAGAGCTTGAGACTTCAATCTTCTGGCTCTTCGCTCCCTTGGCCTGCCTCTTCTTCTTGCTCTTCTTCTTGGCCACGAGGCAAGTGCCTTCACCGTAGTAGGTGGAAGCGTCTCTGTTGGGGGCGGTTAGACCTGAAGGACCGATTAGGCGAACCAGAGAGGGGGGGAGTGAATGGGAGCCGATAAAAATTCTTCTCGAAGGAGATGAGAACTCCAACAAGACGAACACGGCTTCCAACTCACGTCTCCGATCCAACTACCCAAGTTGGTCAAGACCACGCAGCCACTGGAGTGCTACTGGTCCTAGGAACCAACACTCAACCTTCCTAGCCAAAACTCACCAAAACACACAGCGGAAACTTGCACGGCTTGCTGCCTGTGCTACACCAGTCAGACCGATGGCCTGCGCCGGTCAGACCGGTGACACAGGTCAGACCGGTGGACAGAGCCGGTCAGGCCGGTGGCTACAGCAGCCGCACAGCAAACGTTCCAGGAAGCCTCAGTGAATCCTCTAGGCCCTGGAACAAAAACCACCACGAAACACAACCTGTGAGGAAGAAGAACCCCTCACAAATCCTAGCAAAACAACTCCAAACACTCCAAGAACTGATCAGCAGGACCACGGGACAAAACCACACGGACAAGGCTGTTCCCCGAGACAAAAACCCACCAAGGGCTAGCACCGGTCAGACCGGTCAAGAGCACCGGTCAGACCGGTCGTGCCTGGGCAGCTCGGGATGAACAGCGCCCGCGAGTCAACTCCTCCAAATCCAACTCCCGATCTCCCGATCCGCTCCACGGTTTTGCACAAGACTTTGGGGATAGTAGGAACACCTCATGGGTACTCCATAGCCAAGATTTGGTCCACCAAAACTTGTCAAATCAAGAGGAATCGAAGAAATCCCACCAAGAACGCCTCTAACCCTAGAGCCACGAAAACCCCAAAATCGAGCCCCTTTGCTCACGGATTTGGAAGGGGAATCAAAGGGTAAAGAACCACGAAGGGTTCATGCATACATCCCCCACCAAATCCCAAAGAGAAAGGCCTCGAAATCGCTCCAAGAAAATTGCCAAGAAAGGGCTCCGAAAATCACCAAAAAGGAGAAACGGGAAAGACACATCCAAGCCTTGAGGAACCACGCCGAATCATCTATACATACCAAAGAGGTTCATACAAGGTCTAGCTTGCCGCCCGATCATCCTTCCCTCTCACAAGATCTCACCATGAAGCTCTCAAGCTAGTCCTACGAAAATCCTAAGAAAATAGGAAGGAAAAATAGGAAAACCAAATGAGCTAGGGTTCCAAGAGATGGCTGCCATCCTCTCACCACTTGGGTTATATGGAGGCAACCGAAAGACTAAAATACCCTTACTAGCTAACTAGGGATACATGCCCCTCGAGGGCGAAATTGGAAGTCTTTGTCTTCGCACCATCGGACGGATGCCCAGCGACCGCAAACTTGCTTAGCCTCGACGCAAGCCTTGCGATCCCGACGCGTGTCCTCCGCTTCGAAGATTCCGGACTGCGTCGTCGCACACCGGTCAGACCGGTGCTCCTCACCGGTCAGACCGGTACCCACCGGTCAGACCGGTCAGACCCACCGGTCAGACCGGTCTGGAGCTGCTGCACCTCCGTCTTCGGTTCTTCGGTCTTGGCTTTGTGGATCAACCAAGGAACCCAGTGGTTTTCTGGTGAACCACCGGAAACCCCGCGAACTCGGTGTAGCCTCCGCCAATCACCACTCATGACTCGGCTCCCACGTAGTCCCGGCTCGACCTTGGTTTTGAGGCTCAACCAAGAAACCGTCCATGACTTCATCTTGCCGTTCTTGCCACCATGCGGCCCGCACTTGACCCCGCTGGCCACCGGGTCCCTCGAACCAAGCCTACTTGTCTTCTCCACACCTGGAGGCCTCACCGGCAATGACCTTTCACGCTTGTTCTTCACCTGCACCTGCACCAGTCAAGCCGCAACCTGCACCTGCAATACTTAGCCAAGAATCAGTCCACACCACGTTGTCAATCACTCATCACACCAGGAAGCGACCATCCACCGGTCCTCGAACCACACCTGGCTCTCAATCTCCCCCTTGATGAGTGCATTGACAACACACACGTTTTGGTAACCAAGAGAAAAGGAAAAGAAAAGAAACGACGAAAAGAAACTCCAACAAGCGATCGAAAGTCAAAGAAAAGGCAAAGAGCAAGATCACTTGAAGAAGACAAGTCTCGGACCCCTTAGGCAAGGGCAACGGCTCGACACATCCGAGACAAAACATGCTCAAGCAAAGAGCACAAACCATCAAACCAAAGCTCGAAAACCACAAAGAGCTCCCCCTGCACACATGCAAGCTCCCCCTGAACCGATGCAACTCCCCCTGGACAAATGCATGCGAACCACTTCACAAAACAGAGCAGCTGCAACAGCTCAGCTCTGACCGGTCAGACCGGTCGACACCACCGGTCAGACCGGTGGGCAACATGTGAACAGGACCAGCACTCTGACCGGTCAGACCTGTGACCTCAACCGGTCAGACCGGTGCACAACAGAGCCCAAAAATAGCTCGAAACCACCTGAAAACCTTCCAAATGCATTCAGTAGGCCAAAACATGCTCAAACTTCTCCCCCTTGTTGACAATGCATGAATCAAGCCAAAAATGCAAAAAATGCAACCTAGAGCTTCTCAAATAGACAAAATTCAACATAGGATGCTACACATGTCCAAACGAGCAAGTTAGATACTCTATAGCTTCGTAAAGACATAAACTTCATGATCACCAAGTTTCACAACCATTGGGCGAAGCTAAGATAGAATTTAGCAATTTTGCGAAAAATTACCCTCTCATGAGCAAAGTCCTAAACATGAGCAAAACATGTCAAAATGGCAAAGCCACACAAACTTCATGCTAGGACAACCATTCTAAGCATAAGACCATCATAAACACCCACAAGCACCTCATGTCATGTCAAAGCCACCGAGCCATGTGCCTACTTCTATATATGAGACTTCTCATTGGTAGGCATCATGCAACGATTTAGCACCCAAAGCAAATTAAAATTAGCACATATGACATGGGAGCACATTTTTCAAGCAATTTACATTTCATTTTCAGATTTATAATTGGTACATGAAATGTCTTTGCGACAAAAAGGAACTTATGCCCCTCCACAAGATGAAGCATGGGGGCTAAACATTCATGATGGCAAATGAGCCTTTGGCCCCATATGATCAAAATAAGCTATCCAACCACAAATTAAGCATAGCCAAGCCACTAAAACATGTCAACATCATGTAAAGGCATTTACTCACAAGAGAGCATATATATGAAAATTTTCAAAAACATAGCCATCAACCATGGATACAAACCAAGATTATCAAGAGCTAAGCCAAACTAACCATAGCTTACCAAATTAGCTCACAAAGACATATATGTCATTCCATGGTGAACAATGTGTATAGGAGAAGCCTTTCCTAAGCAATGCATATGATACAAAATGCATGCAACCTAAGATACAAAGATGCCTATACATCATGCTACATATGCCATGCCAAATGCAAGAAATGCACAAAGGAAAGCTATACATATGCTACAAAAGAGCTCCCACACGCCAACTCAAGAAATCAAACAAACACCAAGCTCCCCCCGCAAACGAGTGAAAGTTGCTTGATCTAGGGGTTTGGTGAAAATATCGGCTAGTTGTTCATGTGTGGGTACATGGATCAAAGCTATCTTCCCTTTCTCTACGTTGTCTCTCAGAAAATGATACCTCACTTCTATGTGCTTGGTTTTGGAATGGAGCACTGGGTTCTTTGCAACGCTTATGGCACTAGTGCTATCACATTGAAGTGGGACATGGGTATACTCCTCACCAAAGTCACTCATGGTGTATGTGATCCAAAGGAGCTGAGAGCAACAACTAGCTGCGGCCACATACTCTGCCTCGGTAGTGGATTGAGCAACACTCGACTGTTTGCGGGAAGACCAAGATACCAAAGAAGAACCCAAGAACTGGCAAGTCCCAGAAGTGGACTTCCTATCCAACCGACACCCGGCAAAATCCGCGTCTGAAAATCCATGAAGCGCCAAAGAAGAAGACGCAGAGTACCAAAGGCCGAAGTCGGGAGTGTGTCGCAAATACCTGAAAATGCGCTTGACTGCTTGCCGATGCGAAGTCCTCGGAGAAGCTTGAAAATGAGCGCACAGACACACCGAGAATTGAATGTCTGGCCTCGTCGCCGTCAAGTAGAGGAGTGACCCGATCATGCTCCGGTACTCCTTCTGGTCCACGTGTTCACCTTCCTCGTCCGCATCAAGAACTGTAGTCGTACTCATAGGCGTCGCCATGGCCTTGGAGTCCTCCATCTTGAACTTCCTCACAATGTCCTTGGTGTACTTAGCTTGGTGCACAAATGTTCCTTCCTTTGATTGCTTGATTTGTAGCCCGAGGAAGAACTGCAACTCGCCAATCATGCTCATCTCAAATTCCCTGCTCATGTCTTCTGCAAACCTTGCAACAAGAGAGTTAGACGAGCCACCAAAGACAATATCATCCACGTATACCTGCACAATCAGGATATCTCTGTCCTGCCTGAGGAGAAACAAGGTCTGGTCGACCTTCCCCATCTCAAACCCTCTCTCAAACAGGAACCCCCTCAACCTACCATACCAAGCTCTAGGCGCCTGCTTCAACCCATACAGCGCCTTCCTCAACTTGTATACCCGGTGAGGATACTTCTCACTCTCAAACCCCGGTGGTTGCCTCACAAACACCTCTTCCTCCAATACACCGTTCAGAAAAGCACTCTTCACATCCATCTGGTACAACTTGAACCCTTTAGCCACGGAAAAGGCTAGAAGGATCCTGATCGCCTCCAAACGAGCTACAGGAGCGAAAGTCTCCTCGTAGTCGATCCCCTCTTTCTGACTGTACCCCTGAGCAACAAGTCTCGACTTGTTCCTCACCACTTCTCCTTTCTCTCCCTCTTTATTTTTCCACACCCATTTTGTCCCAATCGGCTTACACCCTGGGGGAGGGTCAACCAACACCCAAACTTGGTTCCTCTCAAAATTCTCCAACTCCTCATGCATCGAGTTAACTCAATTATGATCAGATAACGCATGTCCAATGTCTTTGGGCTCAAAAGTGGCAACAAAAGCAGCATGAGCGAAATGAGAATTGTTCCGAACCCTCGACCGTGTAGTACGTTCATTCATGTCGCCGATGATTCTCGAAGCTGGGTGATCCACTTGCACTCGTCGGGGAGGTTCTCGCCTTGATGCTACCTCCCCCTCAACAGCAGCTTCGCCTTGATCTGGGTTTGTCGTTGTAGGTGTGGGAGAGGGTCCATTCTCGATCGTCGTCGAAGTAGTAGGTAAATGTTCAGCCGCGGGCATCACACCACCATCTTCATCATCTCCATGTTCATGCTCCTCCTCCTGAAAGATCTCCTCGCCAAGTTCGTCGTCACCTGCACACTCAAAAACAAGCTGACTACGTGGCTGTGTCTCGTCGAAGGTTACCTCGCAAGTCTCCACGATTTGGTTAGTTTCAAGATTGAGCACACGAAATGCTCTAGAATGAGATGCATAACCAAAGAAAATACCATCGACAGACCTAGCCTCGAACTTGTCCAACTTCTTCCCTTTCTTCAGAATGAAGCATTTACAACCAAAGACATGGAAGTGACTCACCTTGGGTGTGCGACCGTGCATCAACTCGTAACAGGTTTTCTTCTTGTGAACCCTGAGGTAGATCCTGTTCGACACATGGCACGCGGTATTGACCGCCTCAGCCCAGAACCTTCTCGGAGTCCTATGCTCGTCGAGCATCGTCCGAGCCATCTCGCACAGGGTCCTGTTTTTCCTTTCCACCACGCCATTCTGGGGAGGCGTATACGGACTTGAAAACTGATGTTCAAGACCCAAGTCATGGCAAAAGGTTTCGAAGCGAGAGTTTTTGAATTCCGAGCCATTGTCACTGCGGATCGCTCGTATGGCATCTCCGTGCCTCTCGTTTCTTAACCTCAAGACAAGATCTCGAACAAAACCAAACGTCTCCCCCTTCTCCTCAAGAAAGAACACCCACGCATACCGAGAGTAGTCGTCCACCACAACAAGGACATACCACTTCCCACCCGTAGATCGCACACGAGCTGGGCCAACAAGGTCCATATGGAGCAGCTCGCATGGACCCTCAGTCATCACATCGGTGAGAGGCGGGTGAGAAGAGGCTACCATCTTGGCATGCCTACACGGCGCACAAACCAACTCTTTCTCAAACCTCAATCGTGGCAATCCTCGGACCAAATTGAGTTTACTCAAGCGAGACAAGAGGTCAAAGCTCAAGTGACCCAACTTCCTATGCCACTTCCACAACTCACTCGAAGAACCAGCCAAGAAGCAACGCTCCACACCAGAAGACTGAGAAAAATCAGCTCGGAACACCTGACCCTCGGGAACGACCATGCAAACAAGATCCCCCCGAGAATCTAAAATCCGAGAACCACCAGGCCGAAACAACACCTCAAAACCCTCATCCAACAACTGGGACACAGAAAGCAAATTGTATCCAAGCGATTGAACAAGAGCAACACGCCTGAGAGTGATCTTGTCGCTTACCTTAATCTCACCTTCTGACAGCACACGCCCTCGCCCATTGTCCCCAAAGGTGATGTACTTCTTTGTCACCACCGGGACGAGACTTGAGAACCACCCCTTGTCTCCGGTCATATGCCTCGAGCAACCGGAGTCAATCAACCAAATGTTCTTCAAGTCTCCCACCTGAAATTCAAAAGCGAGCACGTGAGTGAACAAACGACTCAGCACTGGGGTTAGTACCAAAAGAGTAAAACCAGTGCCGAGCCATTTGCTCCAAAGTGGGGTTAGCACAAACCAAATCATCACGCCTATCAAAGCTACCACCACGGTAACCACCACGAGGGAACCAACCCACTCTAGCTGGAGGAGGACGAAAACCACGAAAGGGAAACCGTGGATCGTACCTCCGCTCCATCTCAAAGCTACGACTCTTCTCACCCTCGTATTGAGCACGAGGTGGAGAACGCCTAGCAAACTGACCACCTGCAAGCTTTCCAGACCAACCACCAGAACCACGACCTCCAGAACCAAACCGAGCGTCCTCACGAGCACGAAGTCCGACTCGCTGTCTGCCCAGACCTGCACCGGTCTGACCGGTGTGGCTCGGCCAGCAGCAACACCTGCAGCCTTCCGGTCTCCCCAAGCCGGAACCGTCCTCACAATCGCCTTGGCCCTGGGCATCTGCATACGAGGCTCAGGTACACCATTAGAGGGGTGGTACCTGTCCCTGTTAGCCCACTCTCTAGCCATTCTCTCCTCACGCTTCCTCTTGAAGTAAAACTCATCCTTGTGACCATCTCTCCCACAATACCCACAATGGAACTTTATGGGCTGTGGCTTAGGCTTAGGCTTGGGTTGGGGCTGCCCACTCGGCTTCTCACCCTTCTTCTCTCCTTCCTCACCTCCCTTTGGGCTCACAAACTTCACCGGTTTCTGAAAATCATTTGTTGGGTGAGGGAATATGGGTGGATCTGGAGTAGTGTCAAGTTTGTTTCTGAGATGGTTGGGCTTGGGCTCAAACTTGTTCTTGTGTCTGTTTGGTGGTGGGATAGGAATCTCTCCAACTCTCTCAGCTCCCTCACCACAGTTCTCTCCAATCTTGTCAGCCCCAAGTGCCTGACCATCATAGCGTTTGAAAGCCGCTATCATGATACCGAGCTGAGGCTCCTGACCCGACAACCAGCTCATACATTTTCTCAGCTCATCATTTTCATCCTGCAGGCGATCAACATAATGTGCAAGCTCCAAATTCTTAACCGCATGCAATTCACAAGTAGAGCAAGAAGTAGGAATAGGCTCTTTCAACTTAGCCTCAAGCGAAACAGTGTAAGCATGCATCTCATCAATCTTTCCATGCAAAACAGGGCAAGAAGTGCAAGCACCTAGCAAAGCAGGTCTAGACTTAAGCTCAGCCACTTCAACCCTAAGCATATCTAGTTCATCACAAGTAGAAGCATGCTTATCCTTAAGAGCAGTAAGATCAGCTAGGTATACAGAGCAATCACAGCAATCAATCTCATCAGAAACCACAGGAGAAGCCTTAAGCGAATCAATCTCAAGCTTAGCATCTAGGTTCTGGGTTTCTAGCTCAGCCACACGGTTCCTAGCATCTTCTAGTGAGGCCCTAAGCTCTTTCCTCATCTTCTTGGCCTCTCTAAGCATGTGATCGCGGTTATCAAGCAAGTCAACCAACTCATCATTCTCCTTGCGCAAAGAAGAGAGCTCATCACATACCTCATCCTCGGAGTCAGAGTCCGAGTCACTCTGGTGGCTCTTCTTGCTGCCGGAGCTACGGGCCATGCCGCAGAAGCCATCTCTCGCGAAGCAGCTCAATCCGCTCAAGTTCCTGGATGACTTCTTGTTCTTGCGCCGATCACCTTCATCTTCACTGCTACTCGAGCTTGAGGAAGAGTAGGCGGAGCTGGAGTCGACGTCGCTCGCTCCGACCATTGCTCGGGCCTTCCTGCCGCGGCCATCCTTCTTCCTCGACCGTCGCTCGTCCTTGTGCTTGTTCTTGTGCTTGTGATCGCGCCTCGATCGGTACTTGCCATCCTTGCTCGATCGGTGCCTGTAGCCGTCCTTGTAGCCGTCCTTGTTCTCCGTCTTCTCCGGGCAGTCGGCAACGAAGTGTCCTGGCTTGCCGCACTGAAAGCACATCCGTGCTGTCCTCCTCGTGTTCACCCGGTTCTCGTGCAGCCTCTCGAACCGCCTGGTCAGCAATGCCAGCTCGTCCTCTCCAAGCACATCGAACTCCTCATCTGGCAAAGACATCAAGGAAGATAGAGAGTACATCCTGGAGGATGCGTTAGCATTAGACTTAGCTCCTTTGCCACTAACGAGAGCGAGACTATGAGAATCAGTCGGGCTCTCGATCTTGGCTGTCATACCACGGTCCAACTCAGCCGACTTGAGCTTCGAGAACAGCTCGTTCACCGTCAAGGTGTCATACTTCTCGGACTCAACAATAGCCTCAAACTTCCCGTCCCATACGGTACGATCCAACGAGTGCAAGAGCTTCACGGCTCTATCATGATCATTGTATGGGAGGACGTCCACATTGGCTCTCATGTTGTTCACAACGACCGTAAATCGCTGGAAAAGGGCATCGACGGACTCGCCGGGGAGATGAGTGAAGTTCTCGTACTCTCTCCGGTAAGTCGCGTACATCCGAGCCTGAACCTGAGCATTCCCAGCATGAGCATCCTTCAACTGCTCCCAAATCCTACAAGCTAAGTCCTCTGTCTGAACCCGATCGAATTCAGGCTGACACAGAGCACGAAACAAGTAGTCGACAGCCTTGTTGTTGGCTTCGAACATATCCCTCGATCCTGGAGCAAGGAAGTTCATCGGATGAACATAAGCTGTGTTCACCGTGACATCCCAAAGGATCTGACCCTTTCCGCGGAGGAACGCCGCCATCCGCCTTTGCCACATCTGGTAGTTCTTCCCATCGAAGTGCGGAGGACCCGAACCCCGTTCCTGGTACGCCATCTTTGGATCTTAGACTGGTAAGAGTCAATAAAGACCCGAACCGGCTCTGATACCAATTGAAGGACCGATTAGGCGAACCAGAGAGGGGGGGGGGGAGTGAATGGGAGCCGATAAAAATTCTTCTCGAAGGAGATGAGAACTCCAACAAGACGAACACGGCTTCCAACTCACGTCTCCGATCCAACTACCCAAGTTGGTCAAGACCACGCAGCCACTGGAGTGCTACTGGTCCTAGGAACCAACACTCAACCTTCCTAGCCAAAACTCACCAAAACACATAGCGGAAACTTGCACGGCTTGCTGCCTGTGCTACACCGGTCAGACCGATGGCCTGCGCCGGTCAGACCGGTGACACAGGTCAGACCGGTGGACAGAGCCGGTCAGGCCGGTGGCTACAGCAGCCGCACAGCAAACGTTCCAGGAAGCCTCAGTGAATCCTCTAGGCCCTGGAACAAAAACCACCACGAAACACAACCTGTGAGGAAGAAGAACCCCTCACAAATCCTAGCAAAACAACTCCAAACACTCCAAGAACTGATCAGCAGGACCACGGGACAAAACCACACGGACAAGGCTGTTCCCCGAGACAAAAACCCACCAAGGGCTAGCACCGGTCAGACCGGTCAAGAGCACCGGTCAGACCGGTCGTGCCTGGGCAGCTCGGGATGAACAGCGCCCGCGAGTCAACTCCTCCAAATCCAACTCCCGATCTCCCGATCCGCTCCACGGTTTTGCACAAGACTTTGGGGATAGTAGGAACACCTCATGGGTACTCCATAGCCAAGATTTGGTCCACCAAAACTTGTCAAATCAAGAGGAATCGAAGAAATCCCACCAAGAACGCCTCTAACCCTAGAGCCATGAAAACCCCAAAATCGAGCCCCTTTGCTCACGGATTTGGAAGGGGAATCAAAGGGTAAAGAACCACGAAGGGTTCATGCATACATCCCCCACCAAATCCCAAAGAGAAAGGCCTCGAAATCGCTCCAAGAAAATTGCCAAGAAAGGGCTCCGAAAATCACCAAAAAGGAGAAACGGGAAAGACACATCCAAGCCTTGAGGAACCACGCCGAATCATCTATACATACCAAAGAGGTTCATACAAGGTCTAGCTTGCCGCCCGATCATCCTTCCCTCTCACAAGATCTCACCATGAAGCTCTCAAGCTAGTCCTACGAAAATCCTAAGAAAATAGGAAGGAAAAATAGGAAAACCAAATGAGCTAGGGTTCCAAGAGATGGCTGCCATCCTCTCACCACTTGGGTTATATGGAGGCAACCGAAAGACTAAAATACCCTTACTAGCTAACTAGGGATACATGCCCCTCGAGGGCGAAATTGGAAGTCTTTGTCTTCGCACCATCGGACGGATGCCCAGCGACCGCAAACTTGCTTAGCCTCGACGCAAGCCTTGCGATCCCGACGCGTGTCCTCCGCTTCGAAGATTCCGGACTGCGTCGTCGCACACCGGTCAGACCGGTGCTCCTCACCGGTCAGACCGGTACCCACCGGTCAGACCGGTCAGACCCACCGGTCAGACCGGTCTGGAGCTGCTGCACCTCCGTCTTCGGTTCTTCGGTCTTGGCTTTGTGGATCAACCAAGGAACCCAGTGGTTTTCTGGTGAACCACCGGAAACCCCGCGAACTCGGTGTAGCCTCCGCCAATCACCACTCATGACTCGGCTCCCACGTAGTCCCGGCTCGACCTTGGTTTTGAGGCTCAACCAAGAAACCGTCCATGACTTCATCTTGCCGTTCTTGCCACCATGCGGCCCGCACTTGACCCCGCTGGCCACCGGGTCCCTCGAACCAAGCCTACTTGTCTTCTCCACACCTGGAGGCCTCACCGGCAACGACCTTTCACGCTTGTTCTTCACCTGCACCTGCACCAGTCAAGCCGCAACCTGCACCTGCAATACTTAGCCAAGAATCAGTCCACACCACGTTGTCAATCACTCATCACACCAGGAAGCGACCATCCACCGGTCCTCGAACCACACCTGGCTCTCAAGACCGCCCCTAGGGGGCGGTTTGACCGCCTCCCCCAGAGAGGCTCCACCCTCGCTTCTCTTGCCTCCTTCCTTGAGGTTTGATGCTTGATGATTAGTGGATGTTGTAGAGGTTGTGGGGCACATCTCCACTGGTTCATCTTCATCATCACTCTCAACTTCATCCCATTTGGTATGGACTATCTCAAATAGCAATTCCCAAATGAGATGAGCATCTTCACTAATTTCCTTGCTCTTTAGGATTAGGTGCTTTAGTTCTCTACATACACATCTACACAAAAGGTTAGTAATAATGGCATTGAGTTGCTTATTCTCCAATTCCTTTGGCGAGACACATGTCTCGTCCTTCGGAAGGATACTCACAACCATAATGCCCTCAGCGGTGGGACCCAAAACCTTAAGTGTAATGAGAACATTGGAACGCCAAGAAAAGTAGTTTGAGCCATCTAGAGCTAGAGGCTCAAACGGTACCTCACAAGTAGTCGACATCGAAAAACTCCGAGCGATTAAGCTCGAACCGGAGCACCAAGCTCTGATACCAATTGAAAGGACCTTGATGTCGCCTAGAGGGGGGGTGAATAGGCGAGACGACCAAATAAAACTTTTCCCCCGAAACTTGAGCTTCACTGTCACGGGCGGTTAGACCGCCCCTGCCAAGCGATTAGACCGCCCCGGGTGCACTTAGCGCAAGGGGGCGGTTCAACCAGGTCTGAGGGCGGTTAGACCGCCTCCACGCAGTGAACCTGCAAAACACAACTCAAGGCTTCTCTTGACTTCTAGCAAGAACCAAAGTTCTTGAGTGGCTCCTGTAGATGATCACACACAGGGTAATGATCCCTGCACTCAAAGACAAGCACACCCAAGTAGATCGAGCGGAAGCAAAGTAAATATGCTAGAATTCAAACAAGTGAGGCAAACCACAAAGGAGAGGCGAGGATTTGTTTCCCGACGTTCACCGCCCACCAAGGAACGGCTACGTCTCCGTTGAGGAGCTTGTAAGGGAAATCTCCCACAACAAGCCGGGTCTCTTTCAGCCGCTTTCCTCCTTTCCACGAAGGCGATCTTTTTCACGAAGAGGCAAAATCACAGCCCTCACAAACTTGCCACTGCTCACCACAACCTTCAGAGCTAGCCGGTGATGCCTAGCCGTCTAGGAGGCGAACCTCCAAGAGTAATAAATGCTTCAAAGGCTTTCCGAAGCGAACCACAAGTGCTCAAGCTATGGGATGCTCTTACTCAGCTCACACAAGCTCACAAAGGCTTAAACTCTCAACCCAACACTAGGACATGGCTTGAATAGCAAATCTCACAAAGAGAGGGTTGGGGAGTGTTTCTATGGCTTTGGATTATGAGAAACAACAGGGGAAGCACCTCAGCAACCCTAGAATCAGCAGCCCCAACAAGTAGAGCTCGTGGGGTACTTATACCCCTCACAAGGAAAACTAGCTGTTAGAATCCTGACCAGGGCGGTTAGACCGCCTGGTCAGGGCGGTTAGACCACCTTCCTCCGGCCAGTTTGAAAAACTAGCCGTTGGCCTGCCAGGGGCGGTTAGACCGCCCTGGGCAGAGAGAGCCCAAAAAACCCTTCTCTCTTCTCAGAAGCACTCCAAGACGTGTTGAAGTGGCCTAGGTTGGGTTAGAGATTTGTTAGACTACTTAGGAACTCTCTCAAGGCTAATTCTCACTTAGGTCAACTAATGAGCACTTTTGATCTTTTGTCTTAGAGCTAATGTTGCATCCCTCTTGATAGTACGGCATTCCTAAACTCAAGAATAAATATAAAATGGAGTCGATCACTTGAGCTTGTAGATCTTCAATCTTGCCATACTTTTGCAATTCCAACTTGAGGGCTTCCAACATAGCCGATGTCTTGAGCAAATCCATACTTGAGCTAGTGACTTAGGATTTTTCCCTTTTTGCATAGGAGTGCTCACTTTAATCCTTAAGTCACTCCATATTGCCAATCATAACTTATTGATGTGTTGCATTGCTTCCCTCGGTTAAGGCTTGGATATGATACTTGGATACCCCACGGATGCTAGAACTTCACCTTAGCAAAACACTAATGGCGGCCGGGCCAAGACCCCAAAGATTGCTTAGTCCCTCACCCTAGTCACCTCGGTTGATCTCTTCATTACTTACCCAATCCACTTTTGAGTTCCACTTTGCTTCATCCATAATTAATTTCCATTTGAAAATCCCGCTTCAAATGCTTGTTCTTGATTGACAACGAATATGCAAGCTTCCATTTAAGGACCGTTAATTCTATACTCATCCTTGTGTCCTCTTTCAATTACCACATGAAGCCTTGCACTTTAACATGAGAGAATTACCAATTTCTCTTTGTATGATCCTTTTTATTTTTAGTCAAGCTATCACATTCCTTGGAGGCAAGTATTTTATCTTCAGAAAATATCCCCAATATATAAATCCACTTATTGCTTGACATTTACCACTTTGCACAAGGATCACATACTTGCTTGCCTTTGATCATTGTGAGCCAAATAATATCCATTTAAATAAACAACAATGGTAGCTCATGAACAAATAATAAAAACCTGCTCACAATCTTTAGACAAAACAAGTTAGACCTTTAATCGTTTTGTCACTCAATTCACCAAAATCCATTAAGGGGCCTAGATGCACTTTCAGGGACGCGCCGTTGGGTTGGTTGGTGGAGATGCGACTCCTTACATCTCAACGGCAGGCTGTGGCACGTCGGCTTCGACCCGCTGGGAGGAGCCGGCGCGCCCCGCCCGACATCGCTCCGTGCGCGCTTGTCGCGAGCACTAGCCCGAACGCCTACGGCGTCGGGGTGATGATGGGGCTGGTGTCGGAGCCTCCATGGCTGCGCCCCTATTGAGGAGACACATGAGGTAGCCATTGCCCGTCGCCTGGAACTCCAGGCTCCCGAACTGAATCTTGAATCCGACCGGGAGTGGGTCAGAGGATCCCCAGGCGTACCTCGACGACAAGGACTCAGTGCGGATCACCATCGAGAAAGCTGGTGGATGGGGAAATGATCACAGCGCGTGCCCCCTACCTGACGCGCCAACTGTCGATGTTCGGATTAGTCCCGACACTAACTAGTGAGTTGCGTTGTGATTTGTCTCTCGATAGTTGGTGCAAATGCAAATGCAGGGACACATATTTATCCTGGTTCAGGCCGCGGGGCCGTACGTCTAACAGAGTGTGCATGCGCACTGTATTATATTGCACCGGGGTGCTCGTAGAGGGGGGCTACAAGCAAGGCGGGAGAGGAGGCGAATCCTCCAAGTCCCAGCTAGGATGATTGAGGAAAGTGCCAATATCGTGAGATGGAAGTGTGGGTGTGAGAGTGGCGTGACGTCGCAGTGGGATGAGATGAACTTGCCCGCGGCTGGGCGTCTGCCTCCTCCTTTTATAGGCCAAGGGGAGGTAGTTACAAGCATGCCGCACAGTGAGATGTACAGTGGTCGCGTACTGGCGAGCAGTACCGTTGTCCTCGCGAATCCTTGCGTCTGGCGTGGGTTGATGGCGAGCTCCGGCTTCCGCAGGCGTCATGGTGGCTCCTGTTCTTGTCGAGGAGTAGCTTCGAGGGGTAGCTTTGACCGGCGTCCGCGCCCGGTCGTTGTCCATACACCGATCGAGGGTGCGCCTGTGCTTGTTCGAGGGCCTCGTCGCAGGGGAGACTTCTGGAGTTGGCGGCACAGGCGCCGGAGTGGTGCTGTCCCATCCGCACAGGGCGTCGCCGGCGTGCACAGTGTTGGAGATGGCTGCACAGTGTCGGAGCGGGCGGACAAGACGCGGCCCACATAATCCTTGTTGCGGTGTGTGCGCTTGGTCGCCGCCCGTACACCCTTCGAGGGTGCCCCCATGCCCCTTCGAGGGGCTCACCGTGGGGGGACGACGGGACTTGGTAGTACATTGCTGCGAAATGACGCCAGCCTGTCTGCACAGGGCTGCGCAGTGCTTGCACAACGCCGGTGATGGCCGCACAGCACTGGGGATGGCCGCACAGTAATGAGGCCAGACGTGCAGATCCCCAGGCGGTGTCAGCCGCGACGTGGGAGGCAATTTGCCTTTTGACTTTGAGAGCCTGTGTGGTTCGAGGACCGGTGGATGTTCGCTTCCTGGTGTGATGAGTGATTAACAACGTTGTGTGGACTGACTCTTGGCTTAGTATTGCAGGTGCAGGTTGCGGCTTGACTGGTGTTGGTGCAGGTGAAGAGCAAGCGTGAAAGGTCGTTGCCGGGTAGGCCTCCAGGTGTGGAGAAGACAAGTAGGCTTGGCTCGAGGGACCTGGTGGCCAGCGGGGTCAAGTGCGGGCCGCATGGTGGCAAAAACGGCAAGATGAAGTCGTGGACGGTTTCTTGGTTGAGGCTCAAAACCAAGGTTGAGCCGGGACTACGTGGGAGCCGAGTCATTAGTGGTGATTGGCAGAGGCTACACCGAGTTCGCGGGGTTTCCAGTGGTTCACCAGAAAACCGCTGGGTTCCTTGGTTGATCCACAAAGCCAAGACCGGAGACCGGAGGCAGCAGCACCAGGACCGATCTGACCAGTCTGACCGGTGGGGTACACCGGTCTAACCGGTGTGCAATGACACAGTCCGGAGACTTCGAAGCGGAGGACACGCGTCGGGATCGCAAGGCATGCGTCGAGGCTAAGCAAGTTTGCGGTCGCCAGGCATCCGTCCGATGGTGCTACGACGAAGTTTCCCAAAAGGCCCTTCGGGGGCGTGTATCTTAGTTTAATGTAATAGGGGTAGTTTTGTCTTTCGGCTAGCCTCCATATAACCCAAGTGGTGAGAGGATGGCAGCCATCTCTTGTAACCCTAGCTCATTTTGTTTTGCTATTTTCCCTTCCTATTTTCCTTAGGATTTAGAGGACTAGCTTGAGAGCTTCATGGTGAGATCTTGTGAGAGGGAAGGATGATTGGGAGGCAAGCTAGACCTTGTATGAACCTTCATGGTATGTATAGATGATTCGGCGTGGTTCCTCAAGGCTTGATTGTGTCTCTCCCGTTTTCCCTTTTTGGTGATTTTCGGAGCCTTTTCTTGGCGATTTTCTTGTGGCGGTTTTGAGACCTTTCTCTTTGGGATTTGGTGGGGGATGTATGCATGAACCCTTCATGGTTCTTTTCCCTTTGATTCCCCTCCCAAATCCGTGAGCAAAGGGGCTCGATTTTGGGGTTTTCTCCTCTCTAGGGTTAGAAGCGTTCTTGGCGGGATTTCTTCGATTCCTCTTGATTTAGCAAGTTTTGGTGGACCAAATCTTGGCTATGGAGTGCCCATGAGGTGTTCCTACTATCCCCAAAGTCTTGTGCAAATCCGTAGAGCGAATCAGGAGATTAAGGTTTGGATTTGGGGGAGTTGACCCGCGGGTTGCTGTTCATCCCGAGCTGCCCAGGCTTGACCGGCCTGACCAGTGCACAGCCCTTGTGGGATTTGCCTCGTGTGAACTGCCTGCTCTGTGTGGTTTTGGGCTGTGGTGTCGCTGGTCAGTTCTTGGCAGGTTTCAAGGTGATTTGCTAGGTGTTGTAAAGGTTTCTCTTCTCCTTCAGTTTGAGTTTTGGAGGTGATTTTTGTTCCAGAGCCTAGAGGAGTCACTGAGGCTTCTTGGAACGTTTCTGTGCAACTGCTGTAGCCGCCGGCCTGACCGGCGCTGTCCACCGGTCTGACCGGTGCCATCGGTCTGACCGGCGTAGGCCATTGGTCTGACCGGTGTAGCACAGGCAGTGTGTTGTGCAGTTTTCCGCTGCGTGTTTGGAGTGTTTGGTTGAGTTGTTGGTTCCTAGGACCAGTAGCACTCCAGTGGCTACGTGGTCTTGGCCAACTTGGGTAGTTGAGTCGGAGACGTGTTTTGGATAGCCGAGTTCATCTTGTTGGAGCAGCCATCTCCTTCGAGAAGAATTATATTCGGCTCCCATTCACTCCCCCCCTCTCTGGTCGCCAGTTCGGTCCTTCAAGTGGTATCAGAGCCGGTTACGGATCTTCGGATTCTAAGCAGTCTAAGATCCAAGGATGGCGTACTAGGAACGGGGTTCGGGTCCTCCGCACTTCGATGGCAAAAACTACTAGATGTGGCAGAGGCGGATGGCAGCTTTCCTCCGCGGTAAGGGTCAGATCCTTTGGGACATTACGGTGAACACAACTTATGTTCATTCGATTAACTTCCTTGCTCCGGGATCGAGGGACATGCACGACACCAACAACAAGGCGGTCGACTACTTGTTTCGTGCTCTGTGTCAGTCCGAATTCGATCAGGTTCAGACAGAGGAGCTAGCTTGTAGGATTTGGAGTCAGTTGAAGGATGCTCACGCTGGAAATGCTCAAGTTCAGGCTCAGATGTATGCGACTTACCGGAGAGAGTACAAAAACTTCACTCATCTCCTCGGTGAGTCAATTGATGCCTTGTTCCAGCGGTTCACGGTTGTGGTGAACAACATGAGGGCCAATGTGGACGTGCTCCCGTACGATGATCATGACAGAGCTGTTAAGCTCTTGCACTCTCTGGATCGTACAATTTGGGATGGCAAGTTCGAGGCTATTGTAGAGTCAGAGAAGTATGACACTCTGACGGTGAACGAGTTGTTCTCGAAGCTCAAGTCGGCTGAGGTGGATCGTGGTTTGACAGCCAAGCTTGAGGGCCCGACTAACTCTCATAGTCTCACCCTCATCGGTGGCTCAGGTGCAAAGTCTAACGCTAACCCATCCACCAGGATGTACTCTTTGTCCTCTTTGATGTCTTTGCTAGATGAGGAGTTCGACGTGCTTGGAGAGGACGAGCTGGTGCTGCTGACCAGGAGGTTCGAGAGGATCCACGAGAACCAGGTGAACAAAAGGAGGAACACGAGGACATGCTTTCAGTGCGGCAAGCCAGGACACTTCGTCGCCGACTGCCCCGAGAAGATGGAGAACAAGGACGGCTACAAGCACCGGCTGAAGACGGAGGGTAAGTACCAATCAAGGCGCGATCACAAGCACAAGAACAAGCACAAGGACGAGCGACAATCGAGGAAGAAGGACGGCCGCGGCAAGGCCCGAGCGATGGTCGGAGTGAGCGACGTCGACTCCAGTTCCGCGTACTCTACCTCGAGCTCGAGTAGTAGTGAAGATGAAGGTGATTGGCGTAAGAACAACAAGTCATCCAAGAACTTGAGCGGGCTGAGCTGCTATGCGAGAGATGGCTTCTGCACCATGGCACGAAGCTCTGGCAGCAAGAAGAGTCACCAGAGCGACTCGGACTCCGACTCCTAGGATGAGGTACGTGACGAGCTTCCCTTCTTGCGTCAGGAGAATGAACGGCTTGGCAAGTTGCTTGATAATCGTGATGACATGCTTAGAGAGGCTAAGAAGATGAGGAAGGAGCTTAGGGCCTCGCTTGAGGATGCTAGGACTAGAGTGGCTGAGCTAGAAACACAGAACTTAGATGCTAAGCTTGAAATTGATTCGCTTAAGGCTTCACCTGTTGTTTCTGATGAGGTTGATTGTGCTGATTGCTCTGTGTTCCTAGCTGATCTTACTATTTTCAAGGAAAAGCATGCCTCCAAGTGTGAGGAACTAGATGTGCTTAGGGCTGAAGTGGCTGAGCTTAAGTCTAGACCTGCTTTGCTAGGTGCTTGTACTTCTTGCCCTGTTTTGCATGGAAAGATTGATGAGATGCATGCTTATATTGTTTCTCTTGAGGCTAAGTTGAAAGAACCTGTTCCCACTTCTTGCTCTACTTGTGAATTGCATGCTTTGAAGAATCTGGAACTTGCACATTATGTTGATCGCTTGCAGGATGAGAATGATGAGGTGAGGAAAATGATGGGTTGGTTGTCGGGTGATGAACCACAACTTAGGATGATGATAGAGGCATACAAGCGCTATGATGGGCAAGCGCTTGGGTCGGATAAGATTGGAGAGTGTAGTGGTGAGGGAGGAGAGAAAATTGGTGATATCCAAGCTCCACAAAAAACCTTCCACAAAAATACCTATGCTCCTAAGCCAAACCCATTGAGAAACAAACTTGACACAACCCCAGATCCACCCATATTCCCTCAACCCACAAATGATTTCCAAAAACCCATAAAGTTCAAGAGCAACTTGGGAAATGTGTTCTTTGGGAAAGAGGGTGAGAAGCCTAGTGAGGAGAAACCGAAAGAGAAGCCGAATGAGGAGAAACCAAGTGAGCAGCCCCAACCCAAGCCTAAACCTAAGCTCATACGGTTTCATTGTGACTATTGTGGAAGAGATGGTCACAAGGGTGAGTTTTGCTTCAAGAGGAAGCGTGAGGAGAGAATGGCTAAGGAGTGGGCTAACAAGGACAGGTACCGCACTTCAAATGGTGTACCTGAGCCTCATACGCAAATGCTAGGGCCAAGGTGATTGTGAGGACGGTTCCGGCTTGGGGAGATCGAAAGGTGGCAGGTGGTGCTGCTGGCCGAGCACCACCGGTCAGACCGGTCAGGGTGACCGGTCAGACCGGTGCTGGTCTGGGCAGCCGGCAGTTTGGTTTCCGTGCTCGTGAGGATGCTCGGTTCAGTTCCTTTGGTCGTGGTACAGGTGGTTGGCATGGTGAGTCTGGTGGTGGTCAGTTTGCTAGACGTTCTCCACATCGTACTCAATACGATGGTGGGAGGAGTCGTAGCTTTGAGTTTGAGAGGAGGAACGGTCCACGGTCTTCCTTTCGTGGTTTTCGTTCTCCTCCAGCGAGACAGGGGTGGTTCCCGTGGTGGTTTTCGTGGTGGTAGCTTTGATAGGCGTGTTGATATGGTTTGTGCTAACCCCACTTTGGAGCAAATGGCTCGGCACTGGTTTTACTCTTTTGGTACTAACCCTAGTGCTGAGTCGTTTGTTCACTCACGTGCTCGTTTTTGAATTTCAGGTGGGAGACTTGAGAAACGTTTGGTTGATTGACTCCGGTTGCTCGAGGCATATGACCGGAGACAAGGGGTGGTTCTCAAGTTTCGTCCCGGTGGTGTCCAAGACATACATCACCTTTGGGGACAATGGGCGAGGGCATGTGCTTTCAGAAGGTGAGATTAAGGTAAGTGACAAGGTCACTCTCAGGCGTGTTGCTCTTGTTCAATCGCTCGGATTCAATTTGCTTTCTGTGTCCCAGCTTTTGGATGAGGGTTTTGAGGTGTTGTTTCGGCCTGGTGGTTCTCGGATTTTGGATTCTCGAGGGGACCTAGTTTGCATGGTCGTTCCCGAGGGTCAGGTTTTCCGAGCCGATTTCTCTCAGTCTTCTGGTGTGGCTCGTTGCTTTTTGGCTGGTTCTTTGAGTGAGTTGTGGAAGTGGCATAGGAAGTTGGGTCACTTAAGCTTTGACCTTTTGTCTCGCTTGAGTAAACTCAATTTGGTCCGAGGATTGCCATGGCTGAGGTTTGAGAAATAGTTGGTTTGTGCGCCGTGTCGGCATGCTAAGATGGTAGCCTCTTCCCATCCACCCCTCACTGATGTGATGACGGAGCGTCCATGCGAGCTGCTCCATATGGACCTTGTTGGCCCAGCTCGTGTGCGATCTGTGGGTGGGAAGTGGTAGGTCCTGGTTGTAGTGGACGACTACTCTCGGTATGTGTGGGTTTTCTTTTTGGAGGAGAAAGGGGAGACGTTTGGTTTTGTTCGAGATCTTGTCTTGAGGTTGAGGAACCAAAGGCACGGAGATGCCATACGAGCGATCCGCAGTGATAATGGCTCGGAATTTAGAAACTCTCATTTTAAAACCTTTTGCCATGACTTGGGTCTTGAACACCAGTTCTCTAGTCCGTGTACGCCTCCCCAGAACGGCGTGGTGGAAAGGAAAAACAGAACCTTGTGCGAGATGGCTCGGACGATGCTCGATGAGCATAGGACTCCGAGAAGGTTCTGGGCTGAGGCGGTGAATACCGCGTGCTACGTGTCGAATAGGATTTACCTCAGGGTCCATAAGAAGAAAACTTGCTATGAGTTGATGCACGGTAGAACCCCCAAGGTGAGTCACTTTCACGTCTTTGGCTGCAAATGTTTCATCCTTAAGAAAGGGAAGAAGTTGGACAAGTTCGAGGCTAGGTCTGCCGATGGCATTTTCTTTGGTTACGCGTCTCATTCTAGAGCATTTCGAGTGCTCAATCTTGAAACTAACCAAATCGTGGAGACTTGCGAGGTTACCTTCGACGAGACACAACCACATAGTCAGCTTGTTTTTGAGTGTGCATGTGACGAGGAACTTGGCAAGGAGATTTTCGAGGATGAGGTGCAGCAAGGTGACGATGAAGATGGTGGTGTGGCTCCTGCGGCTGAGCATGTACAGACTACTTTGACTACGATCGTGGACGGTCCTTCTCCCACACCTATGTCGACGTGCCGAGATCGTGATGAAGCTCCAGCTGAGGGGGAGGTGGCTTCAAGGCGAGAAGCTCCCCGGCGAGTACAAGTGGACCATCCAGCTTCAACGATCATCGGGAACATCAACGAACGCACTACACGGTCGAGGTCTCGTAATGATTCTTACTTTGCTCATGCTGCTTTTGTTGCTACTTTTGAGCCCAAAGACATTGGACATGCGCTATCTGATCACAATTGGGTCAATTCGATGCATAAGGAGTTGGAGAATTTTGAGAGGAACCAAGTTTGGGAGTTAGTGGAGCCTCCACCGGGGTGTAAGCCGATTGGGACAAAATGGGTGTGGAAAAATAATGAGGGAGAGAAAGGAGAAGTGGTGAGAAACAAGTCAAGGCTTGTTGCTCAAGGGTACACACGGAAAGAGGGGATAGACTACGAGGAGACCTTTGCTCCCGTAGCCCGTTTGGAGGCGATTATGATCCTTCTAGCCTTTTCCGTGGCTAAAGGGTTCAAATTGTACCAAATGGATGTGAAGAGTGCTTTCCTAAACGGTGTTTTGGAGGAAGAAGTGTTCGTGAGGCAACCACCGGGGTTTGAGAGTGAGAAGTACTCCCACAGGGTGTACAAGTTGAGGAAGGCGCTGCATGGGCTGAAGCAGGCGCCTAGAGCTTGGTATGGTAGGTTGAGAGGGTTCCTGTTTGAGAGAGGTTTTGAGATGGGGAAGGTCGATCAGACTTTGTTTCTCCTCAGGCAGGGCAAAGAGATCCTAATTGTGCAGGTGTACGTAGATGATATTGTCTTTGGTGGCTCATCTAACTCTTTGGTTGCAAGGTTTGCAGAAGACATGAGCAGGGAATTTGAGATGAGCATGATGGGCGAGTTGCAGTTCTTCCTCGGGCTCCAGATCAAGCAATCGAAGGAAGGAACTTTCGTACACCAAGCCAAGTACACCAAGGACATTGTGAGGAAGTTCAAGATGGAGGACTCCAAGGCCATGACGACGCCGATGAGTATGACTACAGCTCTTGATGCGGACGAGGACGGTGAACACGTGGACCAGAAGGAGTACCGGTGCATGATCGGGTCACTCCTGTATTTGACGGCGACGAGGCCAGACATCCAATTCTCGGTATGTCTGTGCGCTCATTTTCAAAATTCTCTGAGGACTTTGCATCAGCAAGCAGTCAAGCGTATCTTCAGGTATTTGCGTTACACTCCTGACTTCGGCATTTGGTACTCCGCGTCTTCTTCTTTGGAGCTTCACGGTTTTTCAGACGCGAACTTTGCCGGGTGTCGGTTGGATAGGAAGTCCACTTCTGGGACTTGCCAGTTCTTGGGTTCTTCTTTGGTGTCTTGGTCTTCCCGCAAACAGTCGAGTGTTGCTCAATCTACTACAGAAGCCGAATTTGTTGCCGCAGCCAGTTGTTGCTCTCAGCTCCTTTGGATCACATACACCATGAGTGACTTTGGTGAGGAGTATACCCAGGTTCCACTTCTTTGTGATAGCACGAGTGCGATAAGTGTTGCTAAGAACCCAATGCTTGATTCCAAAACCAAGCATATAGAAGTGAGATACCATTTCCTGAGGGATAATGTTGAGAAAGGAAAAATCTCGTTGATCCATGTGCCCACACAAAACCAACTAGCAGATATTTTCACCAAGCCCCTAGATCAAGCAACTTTCACTCGTTTGCGGGGAGAACTTGGTGTGTGTTTGGTCTCTTGAGTTGGGTGTGGGAGCTCCTTTGTAGCATATGTATAGCTTTCCGTTTATGCTTTCTTGCATTTTGCATTGCATGTGTAACATGATGTATAGGCATCGTTGTATTTTAGGTTGCATGCATTTTGTATCATATGCATTTTGTAGGAAAAGCTTCTCCTATATACATTATTCACCATGATGTGCTATATATGATCTTGTGAGCTAGTTTGGTATGATATTGCTTAGTGTGGCTTAGCTCTTGATGATCTTGATTTATATCCATGGTTGATAGCTACGCTTTTGGAAAATGTCACATGTATGCTCTCTTGTGAGTAAATGCCTTTATATGATCATGACATGTTTTAGTGGCTTTTCTATGCTTAATTTGTGCTTGGATACCTTATTTTGAGTATATGGGGCCAAAGGCTCATTTGCCATCATGAATGTTTAGCCCCCATGCTTTATCTTGTGGAGGGGCATAAGTTCCTTTTTTTGTCGCAAAGACATTTCATGTACCAAATATGAATCTGAAAATGAAATGTAAATTGCTTGTAAAATGTACTCCCATGTCATATGTGCTTAATTTACTTGTTTTTGGGTGCTAAACCGTTGCATGTTGCTTACCAATGAGAAGTCTCATATTTAGATGTAAGCACATGGCTCGGTAAGCTTTGACATGACATGAGATGCTTGTGGGTGTTTATGATGGTCTTATGCTTAGAATGGTTGTCCTAGCATAAAGTTTGTGTGGCTTTGCCATTTTGACATGTTTTGCTCATGTTTAGGACTTTGCTCATGAGAGGGAATTTTTCACAAAAATGCTCAATTCTATCTTAGCTTTGCCCAATGGTTGTGAAACTTGGTGATCTTGTAGTTTATGTCCATACGAAGCTATAGAGTATCTAACTTGCTCATTTGGATATGTGTAGCATCCTATGTTGAATTTTGTCTATTTGAGAAGCTCTAGGTTGAAATTTTCCTAATTTTGGCTTGATTCATGCATTGTCAACAAGGGGGAGAAGTTTGAGCATGTTTTGGCCTACTGAATGCATTTAGAGGGGTTTCAGGTGGTTTCGAGCCATTTCTGGCCTCTGTTTGTCACCGGTCTGACCGGTCAGAGTGCTGGCCCTGTTCAGATGTTGGGCATCGGTCTGACCGGCGCGGTGGACCGGTCTGACCGGTCAGAGCTGAGCTGTTGCAGCTGCTCTGTTTCATGAAGTGGTTTGCATGCATTCGTCCAGGGGGAGTTGCATTGGTTCAGGGGGAGTTGCATTGGTTCAGGGGGAGCTCTTTGTGGGTTTCGAGCTTTTCTTTGGTGGTCTTTGCTCTTTGCTTAAGCTTGTTTTTTGACCCAGTTGTGTCGAGCCGTTGCCCTTGCCTAAGGGGACCGAGTCTTTCCTTTTTCAAGTGATCTTGCTCTTTGCCTTTGTTTGGCTTTCGATCGCTTGTTTGAGTTTCTTTTTAGTCATTTCTTTTCTTTTCCTTTTCTCTTTGGTTTCCAAATGTGTGTGTTGTCAATGCACTCATCAAGGGGGAGATTGAGAGCCTGTGTGGTTCGAGGACCGGTGGATGGTCGCTTCCTGCTGTGATGAGTGATTGACAACGTTGTGTGGACTGACTCTTGGCTAAGTATTGCAGGTGTAGGTTGCGGCTTGACTGGTGTTGGTACATATGAAGAGCAAGCGCGAAAGGTCGTTGCCGGGTAGGCCTCCAGGTGTGAAGAAGACAAGTAGGCTTGACTCGAGGGACCCGGTGGCCAGCGGGGTCAAGTGCGGGCCATATGGTGGCAAGAACGGCAAGATGAAGTCGTGGACGGTTTCTTGGTTGAGCCTCAAAACCAAGGTCGAGCTAGGACTACGTGGGAGCCGAGTCATGAGTGGTGATTGGCGGAGGCTACACCGAGTTCGCAGGGTTTCCAGTGGTTCACCAGAAAACCGCTGGGTTCCTTGGTTGATCCACAAAGCCAAGACCGAAGACCGGAGGCAGCAGCACCAGGACTGGTCTAACCGGTGGGTCTGACCGGTGTGTGACGACGCAGTCCGGAGACTTCGAAGCGGAGGACATGCGTTGGGACCGCAAGGCATGCGTCGAGGCTAAGCAAGTTTGCAGTCGCCGGGCATCCGTCTGATGGTGCTACGACGAAGTTTCCCAAAAGGCCCTTCGGGGGCGTGTATATTAGTTTAATGTAATAGGGGTAGTTTCGTCTTTCGGTTAGCCTCCATATAACCCAAGTGGTGAGAGGATGGCAGCCATCTCTTGGAACCCTAGCTCATTTTGTTTTGCTATTTTCCCTTCCTATTTTTCTTAGGATTTAGAGGACAAGCTTGAGAGCTTCATGGTGAGATCTTGTGAGAGGGAAGGATGATTGGGAGGCAAGCTAGACCTTGTATGAACCTTCATGGTATGTATAGATGATTCGGCGTGGTTCCTCAAGGCTTGATTGTGTCTCTCCCGTTTTCCCTTTTTGGTGATTTTCAGAGCCTTTTCTTGGCGATTTTCTTGTGGCGGTTTTGAGACCTTTCTCTTTGGGATTTGGTGGGGGATGTATGCATGAACCCTTCGTGGTTCTTTTCCCTTTGATTCCCCTCCCAAATCCGTGAGCAAAGAGGCTCGATTTTGGGGTTTTCTCCTCTCTAGGGTAAGAGGCGTTCTTGGTGGATCTTGGCTATGGAGTGCCCATGAGGTGTTCCTACTATCCCCAAAGTCTTGTGCGAATCCGTGGAGCGAATCAGGAGATCAAGGTTTGGATTTGGGGGAGTTGACCCACGGGTTGTTGTTCATCCCGAGCTGCCCAGGCTTGACCGGTCTGACCGGTGCCCGTGACCGGTCTGACCGGTGTAAGGCCCTTGTGGGATTTGCCTCGGGTGAACTGCCTGCTCTGTGTGGTTTTGGGCTGTGGTGTCACTGGTTAGTTCTTGGCAGGTTTCAAGGTGATTTGCTAGGTGTTGTGAAGGTTTCTCTTCTCCTTCAGTTTGAGTTTTGGAGGTGATTTTTGTTCCAGGGCCTTGAGGAGTCACTGAGGCTTCCTGGAATGTTTCTGTGCAACTGCTGTAGCCACCGGCCTGACCGACACTGTCCACCGGTCTGACCGGTGCCATCAGTCTGACCGGCGTAGGCCATAAGTCTGACCAGTGTAGCACAGGCAGTGTGTTGTGCAGTTTTCCATTGCGTGTTTGGAGTGTTTGGTTGAGTTGTTGGTTCCTAGGACCAGTAGCACTCCAGTGGCTACGTGGTCTTGGCCAACTTGGGTAGTTGAGTCGGAGATGTGTTTTGGATAGCCGAGTTCATCTTGTTGGAGTAGCCATCTCCTTTGAGAAGAATTTTAATCGGCTCCCATTCACTCCCCCCTCTCTGGTCGCCAGTTCGGTCCTTCAGACTTTGGCGCCGACAACGGATCAGGGCATTAAATGCTCTTGTCGGGCGGAACGGGCGAGGCGTCATCGGTCGAGGGGCGGCCTCGTGCGAGGCGGAGATTTGCTCGAGGGGCGCCGAGACCCTCAAGCGAGGCGGAGATGGGCTCGAGGGGCACTGAGACCCTCGAGCGAGGCGGAGATTGGCTCGGGGGGCGCTGTGACCCTCGAGCAAGGCGGAGGTGGGGCGCGCAGGAGAGCGCCCTCGATGGATGGGCCCGAGCGGCTGTCGGGCCGTAGCAGGCATTGGGCCTCGCATGCGCTTTGTCTTATGTTGGTCCGTGGGGGTTTATGAGTGATTTGCGTTTTAAGAGGGTGATTATCCCCTTGGTTAGGGGACCCTTTATGACCGTCCCCGACAAACCGATACAAATGTGTCATCCTCACATTTGTACCGGGTGGGAATATGCCCCGGTACAAATATGCTGACATTTGTACCGGGGCACGATCTAACCCGGTACAAATGTAGATCTCCCATCCTTAGCTAGCTTTTCCACCAAACACTTAGAAATATCACAACCCACCACCTCGTTCTCATCCATTCCTTCTCTTCTATCTCTATCTTCCCATCTAATAATTCCCCTTCTCCTCCTCCTACAGGGCGCAGGACCGCCGGCGGTCGGGCGCGGGAGGCCGGGCATGGGGCGCAAGAGGCCGGGCGCGGGGCCGCCGCCGGCCGGGCGCGGGAGGCTGGGCGCGGGGCCGCCATAGGAGGCCAAGCGCGGGGCTGCCGCAGGAGGCCGGGCGCGGGATCGAGGCTGGGCGCAGGATCGAGGCCGGTCCAGATGAATTGGTGTTCTTGTAAGACTGTGATTGTGATTCTTGTTCTTGTATGATTTTGATCTTGATACATTCTTGTTGTATGATTCTGTGTGATTGTGAATCTGTGTGATTGTGGCCTGCTTGTATTTGTGAATCTATGATTGTGAATCTTGTTTTATGAATTCTTGATAAATTCTTGCTGTATGAATGATTATGAATCTGTATAAATCTGTGTGATTCAAGAGGAAAAAGAAAAAGGAAAAAAAGAAGGGAAAGAAAAGAAAAGGAGGATAGAAACGGGGCGGACTGACGTCAGAACGGGAAATCACATTTGTACCGAGGCAGGAGACCACCCGGTACAAATTTTCATATTTGTACCGGGTGAGATACCCGGTACAAATGTGTCTTCACATTTGTACGGATGGTTTGTACCGATTGGATACCCGGTACAAATGAACGTTTTTCCAGTAGTGAATAGAAGACATACCATGCAAATGAACAATCTCTTTGAAGAAGAGGTCCGCAATATGAACAACATCATCACTCTTATGACATGGTATGAAGTGTGCCATCTTAGAAAATCGATCCACTACAACAAAAATGATATCCCTCCCCCTCTTAGTCCGAGGCAATCCCAAAACAAAGTCCATCGATATGTCCGTCCAAGGAATAGAAGAAACATGAATGGGCATGTATAAACCATGTGGATTCAAGCGAGATTTAGCTTTTTGGCATGTGGTGTAGCGTGCCACGAAATGCTCAACATCTCTTCTCATCTTTGGCCAAAAGAAATATGAGGCCAAAATAGCCTTCGTCTTCTTAGCTCCAAAGTGTCCCATCAGCCCTCCTCCATGCACTTCCTGCAACAACAAGAGACGAGCAGAACCAACTGGAATGCATAAGCCGTTAGCTCTAAACAATAACCCATCATTCATCACAAACTTGTTCCATGTACGTCACTCTCTACAATTCAACAATACATCTTTAAAATCAGGATCAAGCGCATATTGTCCTTTAATAGATTCAAGTCTAAAAATGCGACAATCAAGTTGGGACAGCAAGGTATATTGCCTAGACAAAGCATCTGCAATCACATTATCTATACCTTTCTTGTGTTTTATAACATAAGGAAAAGACTCAATAAGCTCTACCCACTTAGTATGTCGACGGTTTAGATTATTTTGAGAGCGAAGATACTTGAGTGATTCATGATCGGAATGGATAACAAACTCCTTAGGCCACAAATAATGATGCCATGTATCTAAAGAACGTACAAGAGCCTACAATTCCTTATCATACGTGGAGTAATTTAAAATAGGACCATGCAGTTTTTCGCTAAAGTATGCAATGGGTTTGCCATCTTGCATTAAAACAGCCCCAATGCCAACTCCACTAGCATCACATTCAAGCTCAAAAGTCTTACCAAAGTTCGGAAGTTGCAGCAATGGTGCATGTGTAAGTTTGTCCTTCAAAGCATCAAAGGACTCATTATGTGCCTTTCCCCAATGGAACACCACCCCTTTCTTTGTCAACTCATGCAAGGGGGTTGCAATGGTCTTGAAATCTTTGACAAAGTGGCGGTAGAAACCTGCAAGACCAAGAAAACTCCTCACTTGTGTGACGGTTTGGGGAACCAGCCAGCTCTTTATAGCTTCAATCTTAGTCTCATCCACCTCAATTCCCTATGGAGTAACAACATAGCCAAGGAAAGAGACTCAATCCGTGCAAAAGATGGACTTCTCAAGATTACCAAACAAACATGTTTCATGTAAAGCATCAAAAACAACAACAAGTGATCCATGTGTTCATCCAAAGACTTGCTATAAATCAAGATATCATCAAAGTAAACTACCACAAATCGTCCAATGTAAGCCCTCAAAACCTCATTCATCAAGCGCATGAAAGTGCTAGGTGCATTAGTCAAACCAAAAGGCATTACTAGCCACTCATACAATCCAAATTTGGTTTTAAAAGTTATTTTCCATTCATCTCCAAGTTTAATTCTAATCTGGTGGTAGCCACTTCGCAAGTCAATCTTTGTGAAAACTATAGAACCACACAACTCATCAAGCATATCATCAAGCCTAGGAATAGGTTGACGGTGTCGAATGGTAATATTATTGATGGCTCTACAATCAACACACATACGCCACGTACCATCTTTCTTAGGAACCAAAAGCACAGGGACAACGCAAGGACTAAGGCTCTCACGTACATACCCACAGTCTAAAAGCTCTTAGACTTGCCACTGAATTTCCTTAGTCTCCTCGGGGTTGGTTCGGTAGGCTGCTCGGTTGGGCAAGGTTGCCCCCGGAATCAAGTCGATTTTATGCTCTATGCCTCTCACAGGTGGCAGCCCTGGTGGTATCTCAGCAGGAAAAACATCCGCGTACTCCTGGAAAATGTTAGTGACAGCAGGATGTATCGACCTAGCAATATCATCAAGGGGAAACAAAGCTTGCTTGCAAAGTAAGGCATAGCAGATTTCATCTTCATAAATTTCAGCAAGGTCGTTTTGTTGCAAGCATAACCCCACCCTTCAATTTAATGCCCTCGGTCTTAAAATTAGGTGAGGTTTATCCTTTTTAGGTGCAAAGACAAATTTTGCTACTTGCTAATTTTCAGATTGTGTGTCTTTCAAACTAGAAGCTCGCTCTTTCTCAGCTTGGACAATTTCCGTAGGGGTCAAAGGTAGCAATGCATATTTCTTTCCTTTATGCACAAAGGTATATTTATTACTTTTACCATGGTGTGTTGCATTAGTATCATATTCCCAAGGCCTACCCAACAAAAGAGAACAAGCTTGCATAGGAACTACATCGCAATCAACCGAATAGGAATAGCTACCAATTGAGAAAGAAACTCTGCAAGTTTGTGTTACCTTGGCCTTCCCTAAAATATTTAGCCAATGAATATGGTATGGATGTTGGTGTGGCCGTGTGGTCAAGCCAAGCTTCTTGACCAACTCTGAACTTACCAAATTGTTGCAGCTGCCTCCATCAATGATGACTCGCACACGTCGATTGTTGACAATAAAGAAAATCTGAAATAGATTGTGACGATGTAGTTGTTCGGGTTGTTGCACTTGTGTGTTGAGCACCCGCTAAACAATGGCACTCCTATTGGTTGTTGTATCCTCTCCTCCAAGGATCTCTCCTTCACTATCATTTTCTTTCTCTTCTTCATCTTCAATGTTAGTGGTGCTGATGTAGCCATCCTCTGTAGCAATGTATTCCCTCTTTCTTGGGCAGTCCTTCTACACATGGCCAATCCCATGGCAACGATGACACTAAATGCCAGAGGTGCTCCCCGTTGATGCAACTGATGAAGCACTCTTTGCGGGCACCTGCGGAGGATTTTTACCTATGTTTGAGGAGGGTGAAGGTGGTGCAGCAATTCCCGAAGCTGCTGGTCGCTTGCTCGCTAGTGGTGGCACCCGAAAAGTTGATGGCTTGTTCAGCCCCATCGATGGTGTGGCACATGGTGTGTATGTGGAGTTGGACTTGCCCTTGCCTTGTTGCTCTCGTCCCTGCAATTCCTTCTCTGCAAGCATAGCAAACTGAAACAACTGGTTGATGGTGTTAAATTCCTTATAATCAACAATGTCCTGAATCTCACGCCTTAGACCCGAATAAAAACGACAAATGGAATCCTTGGGTCCCTCTACAACACCACAATGCATCAAACCCTTTTGGATCTCCCCATAGTAATCTTGGACAAATTTGCCTCCTTGCTCTAAGCGCATCAATTTCTTACGCAAGTGTCTATGGTAGGAAGGAGGAACAAAACGATCACGCATAGCTACGTTAAGTTGTCCCCATGTGGTTGGTAAAACATTCTCTGCAGTTAACCCACTCCACTCACTAGAGGCTTGTCGAACTCTATGTCTTTTGGGAACAAGGTGGGCACTAAATTTTTGTTCTACTGACATCTCCCAATCAATATACCCCTCAGCATCATAATGGCCCGAAAATGGTGGAATTATAAACTTGACCTTATCATAAGGGTCATCCGAAGCATGGTGGGTATTACCTTGATGTTGAGGACCTCCCATACCTCTCCTGTTGTCATGTAAACGACGTCGTAGCCTCGCTACTCGAGTGGCTGCAACATCTATGTTTCCATTCTCATCAAGAATAGTATCTTCATCAATGTTGTGTCCTACCATGTCTTCCTCATTTGGTAGACGGTTTTGTAACTCTGTAATCTTATCGGTTAGAGTAGAAATCCGCCTATCTAATATCTCTATGCTGCTACCAAGCTTGAGATCAATGAGTGCATCAGTGACAGCCTTCCTGATGGCATCATTCATCCCTTTCTAGGCATCCTCCATAGGAGCTTGAATTTGAGCTCTGCTAACACACTCATTGAAATCTTTGGGAGAGTTAACCTGTTCATGCTCTGTCATTACAAACACCAAAAATAGCAGCAAGCAGTGAAGGTTATTGCTTATAAATGACTACAAGCTGTAGTGGTGCCTCTCAATCATGCAAAATGGAAGCTCCTCCACAAGCTCTTACAAATGTTCTTACCAATCACCAAACAAGAGTTGGTGCAACCAGCGGCTGGTTCGTGATACCTGTGAGGAGGTGGCACCAAGATTGCAAGGGTCCTCTTTTTGTACCAATCTGAAGAAATATGTGGAGCTTGGGAAGGCACAAAAATATGTATGTGGTACAAATGTTAGCAACATATGGCAATGTTGAATTATAGTCCAAAGTACTAGTTCTTGTTGCTGGCCTATATGTATTCCTGACACCAATTGTGATAAACAAGTGAGTGAAGCAGTTGTGGCAGGGAGCAACAAACTTGAATAAGGCAAAAGCACCACAAAACAGAGTAGCTGAAAGTTTCTTGTGTGCTCCTCTTTTCTTTTCTTCTTTTTTCTTTCTTTTTTTTGATTCACTATATTGTTTTTTCCTTCATTTTCTTTGCTTTTGCTTTTTATCAGCAAGGAACACACAAAAGCAAAACCACAAGATTTGGCTCAAAAGGATAAAAGATGTGGCCTATGCAAAAATTAGGATTTGTTTTTGCTTACACAAGATACAAAAGATGGAGATTTGAGATGGCAGCAGGCGGGGGAAATCAACAAAAGTGAGAACAGGAACACGATCTAAACCAGCATTAATACCTCGATCTGGACACAAACTCAACACTACAAAATCTGAAACGAACAACTGCAAAGGCTATGGCGCGGAAGGTTCTAGGAACGGAAAAAAGAACGAGTATGGTTGTGGACAGTAGGATGAAGATAACACTCGAATAAGGGAGAAATCGATTAGAACCTGACGATATACCTTTGCTATGATTACCACATGATACGACTTGGGTTCTTCATCTTCCGAAAGGTTAAGATAACTATCGATTTGGGCGGATTCGAGACACCGATCCGGCTTCAAATCCAAAGAAATGAACCGTGCAATCTTAGCACCATGAACCCTCTGGTTATCAACCAAGATGCACCTCGATTGACCTTGCCAAGAAGGCATACCCTTGCTTGTGAAATCAAAGAACACAAGCAAGTGCATGGAGAAGAAATCAAATCACAGAAAGAATTCGATTCAACTCAGGAATGGGGTTCCACAACCGAAGAATCGATGTCCTGTTCTTGACAGATTGAAACTAAGCAAAACCCAACCCTAGACGAGGGGGGTGGCAGCTAGATAAGGGTGTTTGGGGGCGGACAATACTCCCTGGTCGAAACCCTAATGGGTCAAAACGAGATACATGGCCCAGAAGGCCAAAAGTCAATGCGCAGCACTGAGACAGATTCTGGACACTGACTTGTTTTAGCAATTCCCATCGACTCGAGTGGAGTTTGGACCTCAAACCAAAACCATCGGTTAGATAATGAAGTTACCTTTCCAACCCAAGTTGAATCGTCAAAAACGGTGTCCGAATGCATCCTGGGCGTCCATTTTAGTGCAGATTGGTTCTGGAGATCGAAACAGCCTCAAGGCCCACTTGGTTTGGGCCTCCCTCTTGACTTGGCCGCCCTTGCTAGTCCTCCATGCCTCCAAGTCCATCTCCAAGCATCTCTTGACCATCTTCATGGTTCCGAATCACAAAATAATCATTAGGTAGCAATCTATTCTCATAATCATACAAAGAGGTGTTTAGGAACGAGCTCACCTCTAGATTCAATTGTTGTGCACGAGCTCTAGTGATTGGACCTTAAATGTTGCTTGTATCCAAGGAAGTGATGTCCTCATCACCTCCTGCAGGCCCCATGCCACATTGATGCCCCGGACACCTGCTACCTCTGCCAGGAGTTTTGAGGTTTGGAGTGTCCGAGGACCTATGGATGGTCGCTCCTTAGTGATGAGTGATTGACAACGTGGTGTGGATTGATTCTTGGCCGAGTATTGTAGGTTCAGGTTGCGGCTTGATTTGCGTTAGTGCAGGTGAAGAGCAGGCGTAAAAGGTCTTAGCCTTGCGGGGCCTCTGAGGAGTGGAGAGACAAGTAGGCTTGGCTCGATAGACCCGGTGGCCGAACGGGATCATGTGCGGGCTGCATGGTGGAAAGAAAAGCAAGACGAAGTCGTGAACATGAGCCGGTGCAGGGTACCGGCTCACAACCGGTGTCTGCACGCGGGGTTTGGTTGGTTTACTCCACAAAACCAAAACCGAGCCTGGACAACGTGGCTGCCAAGTCAAGAGGAGCTTGGCATGGAGGCTACATCGAGTTCGCGGGGTTTGCGGTGGTTCACTACAAAACCGTCGGGTTCCTTGGTTGCTCCACAAAGCCAAGACTGAAGGCTCGGCGAGCGGAGACGGTATCCAGGCGCACCGGGAAGCTTCGAAGCGGGGGACACGTGACGGGATTGCAAGGCTTGTGTCGGTGGGACACGAGACTACGACAAAGGCGTGGCCGCCCGATGAGAATATCCAAGTCCCAACCATATTGCTCCTGAGGGGTATGTATCATCCTTTAAGTTGTAGGGGTAGCGTGGTCATTTGCCTCCACTGGAGAGACTTTGACGAGGGCCTGGACTAGGGCTCACCACACGGCGATCATTAAATAGGGGGCGTACGAGTACTTGACAGTTCGTACGACCAGACACCTCCGCCTTCGAGTACTTGGCGGCCCGTATGACAAGAACACTCTATCTCTGAGTACTTGGCGGTTCACACGACTACCTCTCCGTCTCCGACCTCCGCTACGACAACCCATTCGCACGACAAGTTTCCGCCTCGACCACGACTACCCGTTCGCACGAGCAGTCTCCGCCTCCGACTATGACAAGTCTTCGTGCAGAAGTCAAGCCCCACGGCGGGGCCCACCGCAGGCGCGGCGGACCCTCTGCGCACGCCTGCTCCCATGACGCCACGTAAGGCACCTTTTCCCCATGCCGATTTGTACTGGCAGGGCACGCCCGGTGTTAGAAGTCATGGGCAGCCATTGCTAACTAACGCCATGAACGGCATAGTGCGTGCCACGACTGCCACCATGCGTGCCGTCCCATCCGGCACAACGCACGCCATCCAGTCGGAACAGGGACCCAACCACTCCCCGAAAGATGTATACCTACCACGCTGCCGGGGGCAGGAGCACGGGGTCAACACTCCACAGTGCCGAATTACTCGGAGAAGTACCCGGGAAGCCACCGACGGCAACCACTCAGAGCCAACTGCTCCGTGATGCCCATACGGTCAACAACAACTCTACAACTGTCCGCGGCTGCTCACCACTTCTGTGGACAGACGCCCAACGTGCGGGAAGGACGCTCAACACTGTAGCAATGTAGCATAACCTTGTATACCCATTTTACCCCTCTCCCTTCTGGCTATAACAGGGGGAGGAGGGGGTCAGTTTTGCACATGTTACAACACACATGAACTTACACGCGAACACCCAACACCGAAACACACGTACACCCCCAGGCAACGCGAATCACCCACACCAGGGACTTGGGCCACGAATCCCTCTCCCGACCAGTTTGTACCCCTTACTACAAACATCAAGGCATAAGAACACGAGCAGCTCGAACTTGACGTAGGGCGGTACTCTCCGGAGGCCCGAACCAGTATAATCCCTTGTGTCTCTCATGCCAACCATCTGGATCCGACACGCGATCGTACAAATTTACTTGCTGGCGGTAGAGAACCCCGACAAAGCGTGACGCCTGACCCTCAAGGGCCACATGCTTTCGGCTAGAAGGTGCCCGACGCTCAGTTCCCCTCGCGGTTCCGAGCCCCGATGACGGTCCCCAAGTACTACGGGGAAACCAACCCCAGCGTGTGGTTGGAGGACTACCGACTAGCCTGCCATGCGGGGGGAGCAAAGGACGACCTCTTCATCATCAAGAACCTCCCGCTCCACCTCGCTGACTCGGCACGAACCTGGCTCGGGCACTTGCCCCGTGGAAGGATCTATAGCTGGGCGTAGCTCCGCGAAGCCTTCGTCAACAACTTCCAGGGCACCTACATGCGGCCAGGCAAATAGTGGGAGCTGCGCAACTGCAAGCAGTAGCCGGGCGAAAGTCTGCGTGACTACATCCGGCGCTTCTCCAAGCGCTGCACCGAACTCCCCAGCGCGACGGACAATGACGTCATCTCGTTCCAGAACGGGACCACTTGCACCACCCTAAATGACCGAACTGGCGACCAGAGAGGGGGGGGAGTGAATGTGAGCTGATAAAAATTCTTCTCGAAGGAGATGACTTCTCCAACAAGATGAACTCGGTCGAGTACCCAAAATCACACGCTCCGCACGCATCCTTCCATTTGCCAAAACGATGTAGCCACTGAAGTGCTACTGGTCCTAGGAACAAACACTACCTGCAGCCACAACTTCCACACACAAACGACAGCGGAAACAACTTAGAAGCTATCTACCCGGGCAGGGGCAGTCAGACCGCATGGAAGGGGGCGGTTAGACCGCCTATGCCTGGCAACCAAGAATTCCTCTGAAAAGCCTCTTCCGAGCTCCAAAACTCTCCTCGGGTTTAGCCACAAGATCCTCTAGTCAAGGCCAAGCAAGCTACCAGAAAATCTTGGCAAAAACATGAACTTCACCGAAAAGGCCTAGGGCGGTTAAACCTCCTACTAGGGGCGGTTTAACCTCCTATACCCAGCTAGAATCACCTCCAAGGAAAACCTTGCAAACAGGCTCAAAACTAACCAAGATTTCACCAGAACGCTCCTCTGATCAAGGCGAACAAACTCACAGAGGATCTTGGTGAAAATCCAAACTTTCTTCGGAAAGACCAGGGGCGGTTAGATCACATGCCAGGGGCGGTTAGATCTCCCTCCCCTGGGCACAAAGATTCGAGTGAAAACCAAAGCAAACGGACTCGAAACGCTCTAAGATTTCAACCATAGAATCCTCTAGTCAAGGCCAACATGCTACTAGAAGATCTCGGCCAAAATCAAAACTTTCTCCAAACGAGCCCAAGGCGGTTAGACCGCCCCCACGCGGTTAGACCGCCCTCCCCAGACAGAACAGGAAAAACAAGAACCGCGGGTCAACCCTCAACTTTGCATGACCCGATCTCCCGATTCACCCAACGGATTGCAGCGAAACTTTGGGGATGCCTGGGTCACCTCATGGACAACCTCTCTGTCAAAGGAATCCCACCAAAACGCTCTCAATCATGAGGAATCACAAATCTCGTGGCTCAACCTCAAGAACTCGAGCTCGACCAAAAACCACAGAATCAGAGAGCTTTCCACGGGTTTGGAGGGGCAAGGTCACCAAGAAAAGAGGCACAATGTCCTCATGTGTGACTCCCACAACAAATCCCGCAAAGAAACACCTCCAAAACTCCGCCATGAAATTCCCAGAAAAGGCTCTGAAAATCACAACAAGGGGAAACGGGAGAGACAACAAAAGCCTTGAGGAACCACGCCGAATCTTCTATACATACCAAGAAAGGTTCATACAACGTCTAGCTTGCCTCCCAATCATCCATCCCTCTCTCAAGATCTCACGATGAAGCTCCCAAGCTAGTCCTAGAAAATTCTAAGGACAATAGGAAAGGAAAATAGCAAAAGCAAATGAACTAGGGTTCCAAGAGTTGGCTGCCATCCCACAACTCAAGTGTTTATATGGGGGCAACCAAAAGACTAAACTACCCTTACTAGCATACTAGGGATACAAGTCCCTCAAGGGCGAATTTGGAAGTCTTCAGTTCAGCACCATCGGACGGATGCGCATCCACCCTAAGCCTGCGTAGCACCAACACAACTCTTGCGATCATGCCGCGTGTCCTCCGCTTCGAAGCTTCTTGGCGGCTACGACCTGGGCGGTCGGACCGCCGCCCTGGGTGGTTAGACCGGCCCAGGCGGTCAGACCGCCTCTCCTGGGCGGTTAGACTGGCCTGGGTGGTCGCACCTCCTCGTCGAGTGTTTGGCCTCGATTTTGTGGCTCGACCGAGTAACCCAGTGGTTTTCTGGGGAACCACTGCAAACCCCGCGGTCTCGGTGTAGCCTCCCGCCAATCTCCACTCATTACTCGGCTCCCACGTCGTCTCCCGCCAATCTCCACTCATTACTCGGCTCACACTTGTTCTTCACCTGCACCAGCACCAATCAAGCCGCAGCCTGCACCTGCAATACTAGGCCAAGAGTCAGTCCACACAACGTTGTCAATCACTCATCACACCAGGAAGCGACCATCCACCGATCCTCGAACCACATAGGCTCTCAATCTCCCCCTTGATGAGTGCATTGACAACACCCACATTCGCTAATCAAAGATAAGAAGAAAAGTAAAAGAAACAAACAAAAGAAATCAAACAAGTGATCGAAAGCCGAAACAAAGGCAAAGAGCAAGATCACTTGAATGAAGAAAGTCTCAGTCCCCTTAGGCAAGGGCAACAGCTTGACACAACCGAGACAAAACAAGCTCACAACAAAGGAGCAAACCACCAAAACAAGAACTCACACAAGAGCTCCCCCTGCACATATGCAAGCTCCCCCTAAGCCAAAGCACACTCCCCCTGAACCAATGCATGCAAGAAGGTCATTTGGAAAAGCATGACAAAGAGCAAACCGAGGTCACAATGCCTAGGGCAGTCAAACCGCCTACACAGGCCAGTTAAACCGCCCCCCTGGAGGTAAGACCACCCCATGTGACCGCTCTGCAAAAAGTTTCTCCAAAAACTGCCGAACCACTTTGGACACCTTCCAAATGCTCCCAGGTGCCCAAATCATGTACAAACTTCTCCCCCTTGTTGACAATTGTTGACAGTCGATTTCCGTCAACCAAGAGCACTTGTTACACTTTGGTTTGAGCTTTGAATTATAACTAACCCTCCACTAGGCATACTAATGATGTAACAAGTTCACACTTGCATGTGGTTTTTGGAGTTTATTGTTTACTCAGGAAATCAACGTTAAAGAGGAGACTTTCGGGATAAGTTCATCAAGCACTTTAGAGAAAGATCATGAAACCCGACACAAGTCAAGACACGTGATGAACATGACTCCAAACGACCCGAGGACCGAAGCATGAAGCTGTGAAACTCCGAGGACCTAAACAGAAAATGCGAGAGTTCGCACGCCAAGTATCCTTATTCAAACTGCGGGAAAACGTCGTCAAGAGCCCACAAGAAGTTCGGCATAAATTCTAGGAAGCGCGAGAAGCAACGTGGAGGAAGGCCGGGCCGAACCGGGCCGAAAAGGGCCCAGGCCGGCCGGCCCAGGCCGGTCGGCCCAGCTCATTTCGGGCTCGGTTCGCGCTCCCCTTTGACCTAGGTGCTCCTCTATAAATTGCCTCTGCCTCAGTTGGCCGCCACATCAATCCATTCATCACAACTCGGCGAAACCTAGAAGCAAGAACCGGAGGGAGATGACGGCCGCAGCGAGTCCTCGAAGTTGTCTAGGAGAGGGCCTAGGCCTACCCTAGCCGCCATGGCCGCCATGCGTGGTTGTGCCATGGTGGAGTTCTGGAGCTAGTTGAGGTCATCAATGGCATGTACTCGGTGGTGGTGACTAAAATGCATCTACTATGTGAGTAAAGCAATTCATGTCATCCGATCTTTTAGCGACTCGATTCCTCCTTTTACGATCTTGTGCTCTCTTGGGTTTGCCTTATTTCAATCTATTGCTAGGATAGATTGCTTGGGGTGCTCTTGTAGCCATGGTGGCTAGAGGTGCATACCGGATTTACCAAGGAGTGCAATGCGTTTTTAACGAACGTGCTCCCGTGAGCCAACCGCACAAATATCGTCCCATAGTGACAGTACGGTAGGGGAGAAAGGCGGAGCCGGGCTAGGGTTTGACCGGAGGATAGTAGTTTAAAGAGAGCTTTAGATGAGATACATGTTGCTTTTGCTCTTTTGACTAGACCTACAACTAGATGACGATAGGCCCTAGTTACCCTTGCTTGCTCTTTCATGTTGCCTATGCTATGGAAGTGATCAACCTTGTGCTATCATATACGTATCTCTTAGGTTTATCTTTGTATGCAACCAACGCTTAATGTTAGGTTAGTTTGGCTAGACAAGGTAGAGAACCTCAGCGGTTTGCTTCCGATCCTTGGATTGACAAACCTTGGGGACCCTTCTTGGTGAAAAAGGCACCAAGTCACCCGTACGCTTGCGGTGAACTTGATCATGGTTTTGAACCGTCAACAAGCCCCTTTTTCTGGCACCGTTGCGGGGGATCGACAACTCGAACCCTAAGGTGATCTACCGTTCTATTTGACTAACCCTAATTTTTATCATTGCATATACACTTGCTTTCTTGTTTGTGTCCTTGAAAGTAGGTGAAAAGCTAGACACAAAACTTGTACTTCGAGAAGTCCACCATCTGCTCTGACAAGACGAACGTGATATCAAGATTCACTCTTTAGTGGTAGGTGCTAACTTTTGTTAGTGGCCCATCATCCGCTATCGAGCCCACACCCTACACAAGAGCACGTGAACAAGGTAAGTCAATGTGTCAATTAAAATTTTAAGACTAATGTTTTGTGGAGAATCGTTTGTTCGAGCAATAGGTATTGGAAGCAATTACGGTGCCCCCAAGATCACAAGATCAAGCTCGTCAACATCTTCAAAGTTTCTATTCACATCAAGTTTTGCACAGCTTCATGGAAAGAACAACAGAATATATTTGGATATTTAGAAGCCCCACGAAGTTACGCTTCCAACGAGTCAAGAATCAAGTCAATCGGAGGTTCCTACAAGCGGATATGGCCGAATCAAAGCTGAAGTGAAACAGCCATAACTCCCTCATATGGACTCCGATTAAGATGGATGAGTACCCTTTAGAAAGATAATTTTATAAATTTTTCAATAGAATTATATTTTGGTATATGTTCTGTTATGTATACTGGGGAAAATCCACGAGGAAGAGGCAGCAGCAACGCGATGAGAACAAGAGAGTGGAGATGAGGATGACAACAACAAAGAGAAGTTTGGGCAATGCTTCCACTAGACCACACATGAAGAAATTCAGAGGCTTGGAACAAAACAAAGATCCCTGGAGCATTGGCAAATGAAGATACAAGTTGGTGACATCCGACGCATGGAGATGTTTGGAGCAAACCACGAAGGATTACACACAAAGGACAACATCCAATGGTGCGAACACTTTGGGCTCTCACACGAAGGCTCATGGAGTTACATGAAGACACTTAAGAGATGTGTGAGCCCACAAATGAAGAGGAGTGATCCTACATAAAGTGACCTTGACGACATGTGGCACGAAGGGAGAGATTGAAGAAGTCTACGCAAGCCACCTCCGATCATCAAGGATTGTTTGTTTTTAACTCCGAGGGACCATGAAAAGCTCAAAGGCTAAGCTACACATCTCAAGGTACTTTTGGATATGATAATCTTCTTTTGATATATTCATGTTCATATCCAATAGTATCTTTTGATTCTATGCCTTGCACCTTTAATGATCATGATAGGCTAGAATTTCTTGAGTATGATAAAGAGGCTTTGTTATGCTTAAACTTTGTTAATTACTTACCTAATGAACCCATGCCTAATGAGAGCCTTAGCGCTGAGCAAGAAACTTATGCAACCTTTAATCACATTTTGTTCATCTAACTTTTAAATTGTGGTTAAGATTGCATATGTTTATATTATGTTTTGCAAATTCTAGACTTGCTTTGTGCTTGGTCAAGCTTGTGACCTTAAAAGAGCGTGTGTCGGGAGAAAACCCGAGTTTCACTAACCGTGCAAGTCATTAAACCTTAATCAAGAGGAGGGAAGCCATGCCCAAAGGAATTGCAAGCTCGTGCATCGCCATGACTGAACCTCGAAGACGACGTCGCTGTTTTCATCAGTTTTGAGCACCTGATCAGATATGTAGAAGAAGGAAAAGGTTGAAAATCAGAAGCTCCATCAAGTGCCGATTCCAACACATCCAAGATCGACAAATTTGAAGACCCATACAAGGAGATATGACAAAAACATTAGGCGTTGCGCAGTCTGAAACCTTTGGACAGATTGCAGTGTTGGAGTAAAACGGGCGTAACTCACTCGTTCGGAGTCCGTTGGGGGTTAACAAAGACTTGATGGAAAGATAATTTCATGCGCCACGCATGGGAGTTATTGTTTTCTACATGATTTGATCTGGACAGAGAGTAAAATTCATGAAAGGAGAAGCAACAACGGAGAGCAAAGGGGAAGGAGGGGATGATGATGCAAGAGATGATCGGGCAAGCCTCTCATCAAGCAAAATGATCATGCCAGGCATGGAGAGTGGATCAAAGCTGCATGGACATCTTCAAATCTTACATGAAGGACCATGGCTTCACAACCACTAGGAGGTACGTAAGAAAGTCGAGCTCTATGACTTTAAATGAAGCGCTTTGCGGGAGGCAACCCGTTTTCTTTTGTTTATGATTATATATAAATATTATGACCGTCTACATTGTGATCTTAAACTGAAACATCAAGTAACATTGTACCATTGCTCTAATAAATACCACAATACCATGTTGTTTGATTTAATTGCTATTGAGGGAGCACTTTGTTCTTGATCTTGGAAAATTTGTAGACCCTTTTGTGTGCCTATTAGTGTTTAGAATCTTTTTCTTTTGTGTCTTTTTAGAGAGAAATATGAAGTTGGCACCATCCTTTAATTCTAACCTTGTGGCTAGTTAGGTTAGGCTAACTCTTGCATTTGTTTTAGACAACCACCATATCATTTTGTTCATCCATGCCATATTGCATTGCATGGTTTGTTTCGATCTAACTTTTTGTCCAACCAACCTAAGCCTTCCCATAGCCCCCACCAAAAACCATAGCCAATAGAGGTAGGATTGCTTGTGTTGACCGTATGCTATCACCATCTAGATTGAACATGTCTATCCCTTTCCTCTTTTCTAACTAAAAATTTTGACTAGCCTCCCCATAAAATCCTTAGTAAAACCTCTCACACCTTTAGCCATCATAAAACCATAGGTTTGTTTTCATTAAAAGACTTGTAGCACCTTCTTAGTTAGAATTTCTATACTTGACTTCCTCTCTTCAAAATCCTTGTTTGAGCCAAAAATATAGGATACCCATAACCTACCCTTAAACCTTGTTAGTTTGGTTGATTGATTCTTTTCGATGGGTGACTTCCTTGTTGATAATGCTTACTTCGTATGAAGTGTGAGATCAAGCTTTGTCCTTTGCTTATTGTAGACCGCATCGAAAGTGTTTTTCAAACCTTGCTAATGTTTGTTTGTGCTAACTCTTTTTGCATTTGCATTTTGCATCCAACTCATTGTCATCATCCACTTTATGTTAGATTGGGACTTTTTGTGAAGCTTTATGATGAATGCTTTCATACCTATGTTAATGCTTCATATGACGATATGGGCATTCTTCTTTTTGCAATCTTGTGTAAACATTGTGTTTAGACATGATTGGAGACCACCATCTTTCAGTTTTATATACCTTGCTATCATATTGCATTGGATTGTTTATAAACTTTGCAATGCGCCCTACTTATCTTACGCCACGAAGAGTTGTTAATCTTGGGATAAGCATGGTGTTTTGACCTTGGTTAATAAATCTTTTTGGCAATGGAGAAGTTTGACAACCACTTTGTAAGCATGGAGCTTAGAATTTGGTGTAAAAATTGTTTTGTTTTTATACCATCCCATCATTTGCACGCACTCTTGCACACACGTACACCCATTAGGTTCTTAATTTTTCTTTCACTAGCTTAACTATGCCACAAGTTAAGATCTTAGGGGATGCCTTTGGTTTGTTAGCATAGAGTGAGTATTCCCGACCGTCACCTCGGGGGTACTTGGTGCTTTAGAGTTGTTTTGTAGGCATGACAAATCGCTCCCATGAGTTAGCAATAAAAGATGGAAATAAGATCGTCAACACCTCCAAATTCCCAGAAGAAACACCGCTGTCTTCATCAAGATTAGGCACATGTTCAAAGATGTACAAAAGAGGAAAATTTGGATATTCAGGAGCTCCACTAAGTCTTCTTTCCAACACATCGAGATTCAATATTTTAGGAGACCCGTGCAAGGAGTTACAACCAAATCATTGGGCGTCACACGTTCTGAAATCAGTCCGGGACAGTTTGCATTGATGGAGTAAAAAGGGCGTAACTCCCTTGTTCGGAGTCCGATTGGGGTGAATGACTACTCGTTGGAAAGATAATTTCAAGAAATTTACAATGGAGCAATGGTTCAGTACATGTTATGTTCTGGAAGTTGAAGAAAAAATTCGTGGAAGTAGAAGCAGCGATAAAGGACAATATGGAAGGAGGTGAAGACGAGCTGAGAAACGATTGGGACTAAGGCTTGTGACAAAGGGTGGACGTTGAAGGACAATCAAGGCAACAAAAGTGAATAGTACAATGATATGGTAGTGGGACTTCAATAAATGCATGATGATTCATCATCTTCCATGCCTAGCAATATGCTAAGCATGGGGGAGGACTTGGTGGACATAAGAAGACCGCATGGAGAACAAAGATCACGGTTGCCACGGGATGCTAATTTTCTTCTTCCATGCTAAGCACAATGCTTAAGCATGGGGGAGGCCGCGCTACACTTCAAGCATCAAAGGATGGTAACAATTCTTCAACCCTCTTTTGTTCTTGTCTTTCTATATGTCTGCATATATGTATGTGCTTTCCACAACCTTGGATACAACCTTCGAATATCTCTCTTTAGAATAACATGGCTACTAGGAGTACAACCTAGGTTTGTTTTTGTTTTCAATAATAATCACCATTACCTTGTGCTCACTAAGATGATATCTTGTATGCTCTTACTTATGGATATATGATGATCGTTGCCACCTTGCTCATTCTTGTGCTTGGTTTGTATATGATTAAGCTAGTGCTCTCTTTAAATATGATCTGAAAATTAAAATTAATGCTAGCCTAATCTTTTGTGGAGGTTATGATAACTTGAGACCCATAGTATTTTTCATTGCTCTCACTTTTGACTGAATCAAAGATCACTTATTTTTGTTCTTAAAAGATATGCTAACCTTGCCTTTGATACCACTTGCATTTTGCTCAACCTATCCAAAGCCTTATATTCATGGAGTGCAAAAACCTTAGTATACAAGATTTATTTTTGGGTGCATTGATTCAAGGCTTGTTTCCTCTGGCTCAAGACTAAGAAGCTGGTCATTCTGTTTTTGCGTATCTATCTTTATGCTAGCCTTTTCTATCTGTGCATTGTGAGTTTCCACATCGGGAATTTCGCAAACCTCGCCGGATATCCACCCATAAACCCAAAATATCTTTTTGTGTATACCTCCTTGACCACAACCCAAAACTTTGAGTATGGATGAATATTTTGAAGAAGATTACAAGGAAGGTGCCGTCAAGTGGAGCAAGATTTTGGATTTTAAGAGACCTCCATAAAAGGATCCCTAGAAGGTTTCAAGTATCTCTCTTCAAGAAAATACAAGAATTTCAGTACTTACCTTGGCACAATCATCACCCCTTTGCTCCGGGACGAGCAACGTCTAAGCATGGGGGGTTGCCAAGGAAGTATTAGTGTAGTCTAGAGTTCAAGGGGAGTAAAAAAAAAGAAAAAATATATATATATAAAGAAGGAAAAGTATGATGAGAAAAGGAAGAAAAGAAAAAAAAGGTGAAGAAAAAAATAAATATAATAAAGCTCCCCGGTTCTCTAGCTACATTTGGAAATTTCAAAAGGATTTCAAGATCAAGACCCATACTCATCTTTGCAACCATGTGCAATCCGATAGCGAGGACTTTGCTTGTGCCTCGGGATCACCCTTTGCCATTTGCACATGTCCACCTATCTAAAAAGTGTGTGTTTTTCTCTTCCCCCTCCGCGGAATATTATTTTCCAATGACCTTTTTGACAAGTCCTGGTAAGTTCATGAGAGGCTTGTCTTGTTTTGATAATATCTCAACTATAATATCTTGGTAGGACTAAACTTTCCCATAGCTCCATATAAAGCCTTCCACCAAATATTTGAGAGAGGAAAGGAGTAGAACAAGTAGGCTTGAGAGACAAGATGAGATGAGAGTTCATGAGCCATGCGTGGTTGTGCCATGGTGGAGTTCTGGAGCTAGTTGAGGTCATCAATGGCATGTACTCGGTGGTGGTGACTAAAATGCATCTACTATGTGAGTAAAGCAATTCATGTCGTCCGATCTTTTAGCGACTCGATTCCTCCTTTTACGATCTTGTGCTCTCTTGGGTTTGCCTTATTTCAATCTATTGCTAGGATAGATTGCTTGGGGTGCTCTTGTAGCCATGGTGGCTAGAAGTGCATACCGGATTTACCAAGGAGTGCAACGCGTTCTTAATGAACGTGCTCCCGTGAGCCAACCGCACGAATATCGTCCCGTAGTGACAGTACGGTTGGGGAGAAAGGCGGAGCCGGGATAGGGTTTGACCGGAGGATAGTAGTTTAAAGACAGCTTTAGATGAGGTACATGTTGCTTTTGCTCTTTTGACTAGAACTACAACTAGATGACGATAGGCCCTAGTTACCCTTGCTTGCTCTTTCATGTTGCCTATGCTATGGATGTGATCAACCTTGTGCTATCATATACGTATCTCTTAGGTTTATCTTTGTATGCAACCAACGCTTAATGTTAGGTTAGTTTGGCTAGACAAGGTAGAGAACCTTAGCGGTTTGCTTCCGATCCTTAGATTGACAAACCTTGGGGACCCTCCTTGGTGAAAAAGGCACCAAGTCACCCGTACGCTTGCGGTGAACTTGATCACGGTTTTGAACCGTCAACATCAATGCATGAATCAAGGCAAAAATCGGAAATATTCAACCTAGGGCTTCTCAAATAGACAAAATTCACCACAAGATGCTACACATGTCCAAATGAGCAAGTTAGATACTCTATAGCTTCGTATGAACATCGGCTACAAGATCACCAAGTTTCACAACCATTGGGCAAAGCTAAGATAGAATTGATCATTTTTGCGAAAAATCACCCTCTCAGGAGCAAAGTCCTAAACATGAGCAAAACATGCCAAAATGACAAGGCCACACAAACTTCATGCTAGGACAACCATTATAAGCATAAGATCATCATAAACACCCTCACGCACCTCATGTCATTTCAAAGCGACGGAGCCATGTGCCTACTTCTATACATGAGACTTCTCATTGGTAGGCATCATGCAACGATTTAGCACCCAAAAGCAATTTAATTAAGCACATATGACATGGGAACGTATTTTCCAATCAATAAACATTCCATTTTCAGATTTATATTTGGTACATGAAATGTCTTTGCGACAAAAAGGAACTTATGCCCCTCCACAAGATAAAGCGAGCGGGCTAAACATTCATGATGACAAATGAGCCTTTGGCCCCATATGATCAAAATAAGCCATCCAAGAACAAATTAAGCATAGCAATGCCACTAAAACATGTCATGATCATATAAAGGTATTTACTCACAAGAGGACATACATGTAGCACTTTTAAAAAGCATATCTATCCACCATGGATATAAATCAAGATCATCAAGAGCTAAGCCAAACTAAACCATATCATACCAAACTAGCTCACAAGATCATCCATAGCACATTATGGTGAACAATGTATACGAGAGAAGCTTTTCCTACAACAATGCATATGATACAAATGCATGCAAGCCTAAGATACAAAGATGCCTATACATCATGATACATATGCCATGCAAATGCAAGAGTGCACAAAAGGAAAGCTATACATATGCTACAAAGGAGCTTCACCACCAACTCAGGAAACCAACCACATACAAAGCTCACAAACAGTCGGCTCCTCAAGGGGAGGCAAAAAAAGGGCTCGACACCACCGGCACAAGCTCCCCCTAAACACATGCACTAGGGTCAAAGAGCATACAAAGCTCACCCTAAGCACACATGATAGAACAAAGAGCACACTAAGCATACAGGCTCCCCCTAAACTCATGCATTAGGGCCAAAGAGCATACAAAGCTCACCCTACACACACGAGATAGGGCAAAGAGCAAAACGAACCGAGTGGCTTGACCAATGCCACACACTTGTAGGTCACAAATTTACTTACCTTGATCATTCCTTCAGAAGTCACCCGTCCTTGTCCACCATCCCCGAAAGTGATGTTCTCTTTGACACCACCGGGGTATGAGGCCGGAGAACCACCCCCGATATCAACCAAATGTTCTCCGAGCCTCCCACCTGCAACTCAAAACCAAGAGCGAGAGCGAGCAAATGACTCAACATTGGGGTTAGTACCCAAAGTGTCAAACCAGTGCCAAGCCATCTCCTCAAAAGTGGGGTTAGCAACATCCATTCCATCACACCTACCAAAGCTACCACCACGGGAACCACCATGGGAAAACCACTCCCGTCTCGCTGGAGGAGTACGAGCACCACGAAGGGGAAAGCGTGGTTCGTAGCCCCTCTGAGACTCAAAGCTGTGACCTCTCCCAAACTTGTATTAGTCACAAGGTGGAGAACGTCCAGCAAACATAACACCACTAGACTCAAAGTGACTACCACCTGCATCATGACCACTAGAACGAAAACCACCAGCACCACGACCTCGAAAAGCGAACTGCCCAAAAATCAGGGGAGGGCCGGTCTGACTGCCTAGCCAGGCCGGTCTAACCGCCCCCCTTGGGCAGGGCCGGTCTGACCGCCTAGCCAGGCCGGTTTGACCGTCCTCTCCAGACCACCACCTCGGCTACGAGAGCTCTTATCTCCCCATGCCGGAATGCTTCTCACAACAGCCTTACCCCTGGGCAGTGGCATATGAGGCTCAGGCACACCATGAGATGGGTGGTACCTGTCCTTGTTCGCCCACTCCTTAGCCATTTTTGCCTCTCTCTTTCTCTTATAGCAAAACTCTTTCTTATGACCATCCTTCCCACAAAACTCACAATGGAAACAGATTGGTTTTGGTTTAGGCTTTGGATGAGGCTCTTCACAAGGCTTCTCACTAGGCTTCCCACTCGGTTTCTCATTAGGCTTCTCACTTGGTTTTTCTCTTGGTTTGAGCAGCTGGTTTGGCTTGGGTGCAAACTGGTTCTTGGGTGCATTTTGTGGTTCTCTCTCACCACTGCTCTCACCAACCTTATCGGACCCTAAAGCCTTACCATCAAAGCGCTTATACCCATCAATCATCATACCAAGCTGAGGCTCCTGGCTGGACAACCAACTCAACACCTCACGCAACTTATCATTCTCATCCTGCAAGCGATCAACACATTGTGCAAGTTCCAAATTCTTCACAATGTTGGCACTTCTTACGTCGTTACTAGATTTGCAACGGCGCCAGAAAGCCTATTGGTATACTACATGATCACAGATAGATCCGCAAGCGCACGGATATCGTTGTAGCTTTCACCTGGGAGTATTCCAAGGTATCGATTTCCACGGGGAACGAGAAGTGTTGTGAACCTGAACTAATTCGTCCGGGGGATATGGTGACGAAGGATAGAAAGGCAAGGGTAGATTTCGGGTAGAGAGGGGATAGCTGATGAAGTTTGGGACCCGTGAGAGTCACGGATAGAATCAAGGCAAAACTTGTCGCTCGTCGGGGCCAGAGGGAAAAGAGCCACGGAAAGGGATGAGAAGGGGGCTCTGATGTCGTAACTCCTACCTGCCGGAACTAACATGGTGGACTACAAAGCCCGTCCAGAGCTATCACCTCCCTAGGGTACCACAACTATTCTGTTGAACCGAGAAGCATTCCAAGGTACTGGAGAGCCTAGACACCACGTCTACACTAACCAAGCACTACTTTACTCGGATCCAAAGCAAAGCAATCACGATAAGTAGAAACTACTGAACCGCAATCGAAGAACCTAGGAGCGAACAATGAAATGACTTGAGACTTAGTTACTCACGAATCCGAACTTACAAAGTATCCCGGGTGTGGACGACCGAAGTTGAACCGCACCCGCCGAGGTACGAGAAGAAGACCGACACTCCGGCTTCTACTCCAACACTCAACTCTCTCTCCCTACTCTCTGAATACTAACTTATGTAGGGCTCCGCCACTTGCTTCTAATCACTTGTGTCCTTCTACGAGGTGCCAGGCTCTATATATAGCCCCAATGGGTCGGTGGCTGCAGGAGGGGGTACTTGTAGGCGAGAGGGAGCTGCAGTGCCGAGCAAGGAGGTGCGGCCGTATCTCCAGGTGCGGCCAGCCCTCCACTTTCCACCGCCTTCGATCGTGCGTCCGTGATTTGGTCCCTGAGGCGGTTTGAAGATGGTTGTGGGTCGGTTTGCTGAGTGAAGGAGGTGCGGCCGGACCTCTTGGTGCGGCCGGCCCTGGGCCCTATTGTCATCCACTTCGGATCGTGCTCTAGTGGGTAGATGAAGTCTTGAACGCTGTCCCATGTCGGTTGTTCACTGGCTTGTGGGTCCATGGATCCAAGTGAGGCTAATCTCAACCTCTGGATCAAACCGACCTTGTTTCCTCGATCAGGATCATTTCTAGTTGTGTTCCCTGAAGTGACCGAGGCTTGGTGACACGTTTGGGCGAGTCGGGCAGGTGCAGCTGGTCCTAGTGGTGCGGCCGGCCCTGGAGGTTTGGGCAGCCCTAGTGGTGCGGACGGCCCTGCCTCCTGGCCCCGATGCTGCTCGTCTGTGGTGTGTTTGCTTGATCCAACACGTCGTGATGATTTTGGTCTTTTGGGAGCTGGTGCATGGGACTACACTTGGTGTGAACCTGAATGGTGGCACAAGGTAGGGCCGAGCGTACCACTAGGTATGGCCGTGCCTACCTTATTTGGCCCAATGCCCCGGAATTGCTCCCTAATCTTGATTCTGCAGATAAAATCTCAACACAGCTCGTGGAACCTTGTTAGCACCTAAAACATGCATGAAATTCGTTATAAATCGCTACTGTAGCCGAGATGTTGACGATCAAAATTTTGTGGTAAGGACCATCAACACACCCCCACACTTGGCCCTTTGCTCGTCCTCGAGTAAAGGTTAAGGACCAAGGTGAAAACAAAAATTCCAATGGTATGAAGCGAGCATAAGAGATATTCCGAATCATACCTTGCACTTGTGAACTTTGAAGTGTCTATCATGCCATCTTGGGTAGTTGAGGAATGGAACTATCTTGAATCAAAGCACTTCTACTCCTCATGTCAAGTAGCTTGGGATTTTTTTTCAATAAGTTTTCAAAATAAACCTTGCTTGGCACCTCATTTGATTCTCTCAAATCGCTCAATGTGTATAGTCCTCACCAAGGCATTAGATTGCCTTTCCTTATCCTACTTCTAATAATGGCTATATATGGATCTTAGGGTAGGGTATAAAGATGAGGCATACTTGCATCACATGTATTGCAAAGTCAAAAACCGGATCCAAGGAGAAAATCAAATCATGCAATCAGATCAAGATGTGTATGTGTAGGGATATGATGGATATGGTAAGGTGGATACTAGGCCCAGAATGGGTGCTAGATATTACCATATGTATAATGAACATTGTGATGATGGTAAGGTGTATACTAGGCCCAGAATGGGTGCTAGTTATTACCATCTGATTTGTTGTAACTCCATTTTGCATGATCCTCTCTCTCTATTTTGACTCTTTTGTGGACATGGCTATCTTTTCTTTTTTTTCTTTTCTCTCTTTTTTCCTTTTTTTTCTTGGACCTTCATGTGTCCAACTCTTTTTTTTGGACCTTCATGTGTCCATTTTTTTCTATAGCCATGTTTCTTTTGTAATATTAACTTGGAGAGAGAGACAGATCAACACATAGTGTGGAGCTTTATTTTGTGGAATAGATAGATGGTACAATGCTAGCTCTCAATTGAGCATAGCAAGGAGGATGTTGGTGTGTACGTGTATCTTGATCATGAAAGCATGAAAAGAATTCTCACAAGGGTCACAACAATTTGACAAAGCTCAATGCAACGACAAGTAGCATATGTGTATGAGGTTTTCAAGAAGTCTCATCATATGGCTCTGGCAGGACTTGGCATATCAAAGAGGAGCTTCGCAAAGGGTTTTCAAAATTTTCAAATAAATTTCCCAAGCACTCAAACATTTGGAGCAAAGATCATTTCATCAGACCATATCTCAAACATCAGCTACTTAGATGGGCATGGTTTCCTAAAGATATGTTGTTCACAAGCATCAAGATAATAAGTATGGAATAAAACTTATGCAAGCCAACCATATGAAACATGTTGAGCATTGGGTGCATGAGGATTCAATTGAGTTTGATTTATATGATCGGATTTAAAGCTCATTTAAACTCTTGATTTCCAAAAGTAGAGAGGTAGGGGTGCACATACCATCACTCTTGGAGAAAGTGGGGAATGAGGTAGACAAAAGGTGATTCGGCCAAACCACAGGGGCGACCGACTTGCTCTGGTGCACTTACCTCATCCCTCGTCGATTAGCATAGTCGGTGTTGTGTGGCACCATGGCGGGAGATCTCAATTTTGTGTTTCGACAAGCTTGAGAAATCTCCCCCACACTTGCTCTTGTACCTGGTGTTATTATTCAAAGAAAAAGATGGAAACAAAAAGGGAGGCTCTACTAGCTGAAGAGCTAGGAAGCCTTTATTCAAATTCAAATATTTTTGTGTGTTTTTTAAGAGAGCAAGATGCAAGAACCAACACCATCTTCAAACCAAAATAAGATTTAGTATGAGAGAAACTTACTCGGGATACTCACATGTCTCCCCCACACTTGGAGTTTGCATAACTAGGCAACACAACTCAAGTGTGCGGAGTTCAAGCTTCCTTCGTAATACTTTCTCTCCCTGAATTACCTTGGTGTTGTAGTTGGTGTAGCTCTCATATTTTTAGGCATTGCCTATCCATCGGTCCTTTCAGTCTCCACTTGAAATGTTAGCGACCAAAAATACCCGAAGGACGACTAATCCTAAAGAGATGCTCTTGCTTTTATTTGAAAAGGAAATCTAAATGATTATTCGGGCTATCTCCCGATAGTGCTTTGTTTTGGGTCATAAGCTCGACCACTGGAGGTCTTCATCTTGCAATCAATCGAGAAGATGAAACCATCATAGCTCTAGCTGCAAGGTTAGTACCAAAAAAATGACCACAAAATTTGCAATGTTTATGGTAAACCAAAGCATCTACAACCTTCCTTTCAAAGTTAGCATGCACAAGGAAAATGAGGAGGTTGTAGGTTTCGTAAAGGTCATTGGTAATGGGGCTTGATAACTCTGGAAACCTTTGATGTGAGCATGGGATTTGTGATCCCTCTAGTGTAAAACCTTCATGTTCGAGTCTGTTTTCTGAATCCATAGTCAATGCCTCAAGAATGTCCATAGACCACAAATATTCTTTCTTAACCTCAGGTCTATGACATTGGAGATGTGTATCTCGAACCTCAAGATGATATGGCTGCTTTTCATGGTCGAGCACACTACTCAGTACCCCTTTAATGGGTCTTCCGATGAGAATGAAGGGTGGATCTCCTTTTGGGATGTCAAAGATGTGATAATCTAGGAAGATCCCATACTCTTCAATCTTTGTTTCGACGACTCTAAGGATTCCCTCCGTCTCTATGGTTTGACCCGAAATCCATTGGAGACGCTTCTGAGAGAAAGAGAGGGGTTCGTCGGGAAAGTCCTCTAATACTAAGGATTTAGGAATGATATTGATATCGACCCTAGGGTCATAGAACACATCCTGGTAAGAGAGGTTTCCTACTTGGCATGAGAGTGACTTTAGCTCGGGATATAGCTGGATTACTTGATCCATGCCTTCTGCTTCTCTCAACCATTCCCGGCTACTGATTGCGGAGATGTATTCCAACTTTTCTCTCTGTCTTTTTACCTCTTTTGGGTTGGGTAAGTTGACTTCTTCTCTCTCGTGTGTTGAGTCTCTTTCCCTTCTCGGGAAGGATTTCTCCGTCCAATGTTTATCAAATAACTAATCATAGTATTCATAGACGAGGTCACATGAGGGGTGATCGAACTCTTGATAAGGTTGGAATGGTTCCCCTGTGAACCAAGTTTTGGTAAGAGGAGGATGGGTGTCTGTGGATATGAATTTTTCTAGGATAGGTTCCTCCTCTATAAACTCTGTTTCAGAGAGTGAATCGGAGTATGTTGATTCCTCGTCGAAGTCATACGAGTAATCAGCTGGGTACACACGGGGATAGAGGAGTAGTTCTTCATGCAAAAAGGTGCTAGTGGGTTTCTCCTCTATGGGTTTCGGTTCCGAGAGAGTGTTTGGCATGTGCTCCTCCTGAGTGATCTCTTCCTCATCCGGGAATTCATCATAAACTCCCGTGTAAGGGGTATTTTGAAGGATTTTTGTTAGAATGTCCTTACACTCAGACAAGGTGAGATGAGTGAAAGATCCTCCGGAAGAAGAGTCTAAGAAAATTGCTGACTCTGGTCCAAGACCATCGCTAAAGTGTTGCAAAAGAGCGGGCTCTGCGATACCAAGGTCTGGACCAGAATCTACGATTTTTGTGAATCTTGCCCATGCAGCTCCTAGAGATTCGGTCTTCCGTTGCTCAAAACAGATGACCTCTCATCGGAGTTTCACTACTTGGGGAGTCGGGAAGAATGTTAGGCAAAAAGCCTTTCGTAAACTTTCCCAGTCCCCCTCCATACTTCTCACATTGAGCGAATACCATTGTTTTGCTCTCCCAGTTAATGAAAACGGAAAGAGTTTCCATTTCAAGGTATCTTGACTCATTCCTGCGATCACAAGACATGAACAAAGTTGTTCGAACTCGTGCAGGTGGGAATAAGGACATTCATCCTTATCTCCAGAGAAGCTTTGCTCTCGGACCATAGCTATGAAGCCGGGACGTAGCTCATAGCTAGATGTTTCAATGGAATGTGATGAAGGTGGAGGCTCCAAATGATCGCCCTTTGGAGTGGCAAAATCGAAAAGGGTTGGATTGGAATCCATGTGATAAATGGGGTGATACACGGACGAACTAGGTTCCGGATCAGAACAGCTACCGTTCCCCGGCAACGACGCCAGAAAGCTTGTTGGCACTTCTTATGTCGTTACTAGATTTGCAACGACGCCAGAAAGCCTGTTGGTATACTACACGATCACAGATAGATCCGCAAGCGCACGGATACCATTGTAGCTTTCACCCGGGAGTATTCCAAGGTATCGATTTCCACGGGGAACGAGAAGTGTTGTGAACCTAAACTAATTCGTCCGGGGGATATGGTGACGAAGGATAGAAAGGCAAGGGTAGATTTCGGGTAGAGAGGGGATAGTTGATGAAGTTTGGGACTCGTGAGAGTCACAGATAGAATCAAGGCAAAACTTGTCGCTCGTCGGGGCTAGAGGGAAAAGAGCCACGGAAAGGGATGAGAAGGGGGCTCTGATGTCGTAACTCCTACCTGCCGAAACTAATGTGGTGGACTACAAAGCCTGTCCGGAGCTGTCACCTCCCTTGGGTACCACAACTATTCCGTTGAACTGGGAAGCATTCCAAGGTACTAGAGAGCCTAGACACCACGTCTACACTAACCAAGCACTACTTTACTCGGATCCAAAGCAAAGCAATCACGATAAGTAGAAACTACTGAACCACAATCGAAGAACCTAGGAGCGAACAATGAAATGACTTGAGACTTAGTTACTCACGAATCCGAACTTACAAAGTATCCCGGGTGTGGACGACCGAAGTTGTACCGCACCCGCCGAGGTACGAGAAGAAGACCGACACTCCGACTTCTACTCCAACACTCAACTCTCTTTCCCTACTCTCTGAATACAAACTTATGTAGGGCTCCGCCACTTGCTTCTAATCACTTGTGTCCTTCTACGAGGTGCCAGGCTCTATATATAGCCCCAATGGGTCGGTGGCTGCAGGAGGGGGTACTTGTAGGCGAGAGGGAGCTGCAGTGCCGAGCAAGGAGGTGCGGCCGTATCTCCAGGTGCGGCCGGCCCTCCACTTTCTACCGCCTTCGATCGTGCGTCCGTGATTTGGTCCCTGAGGCGGTTTGAAGATGGTTGTGGGTCGGTTTGCTGAGTGAAGGAGGTGCGGCTAGACCTCTTGGTGCGGCCGGCCCTGGGCCCTCTTGTCATCCACTTCGGATCGTGCTCTAGTGGGTAGATGAAGTCTTGAACGCTGTCCCACGTCAGTTGTTCACTAGCTTGTGGGTCCATGGATCCAAGTGAGGCTAATCTCAACCTCTGGATCAAACCGACCTTGTTTCCTCGATCAGGATCATTTCTAGCTGTGTTCCCTGAAGTGACCGAGGCTTGGTGACACGTTTGGGCGAGTCGGGCAGGTGCGGCCGGTCCTAGTGGTGCGGCCGGCCCTGGAGGTTCGGCCGGCCCTAGTGGTGCGGCCGGCCCTGCCTCCTAGCCCTGATGCAGCTCGCCTGTGGTGTGTTTGCTTGATCCAACACGTCGTGATGATTTTGGTCTTTTGGGAGCTGGTGCATGGGACTACACTTGGTGTGAACCTGAATGGTGGCACAAGGTAGGGCCGGGCATACCACTAGGTACGGCCGTGCCTACCTTATTTGGCCCAATGCTCCGGAATTCCTCCCTAATCTTGATCCTGCAGATAAAATCTCAACACAGCTCATGGAACCTCGTTAGCACCTAAAACATGCATGAAATTCGTTATAAAGCGCTACCGTAGCCGAGATGTTGACGGTCAAAATTTTGTGGTAAGGACCGTCAACACACAACATGCAATTCACAAGTAGAGCAGGAAGTAGGAATCGGAACTTTCAAATCAGCCTCAAGCGAAACAATGCAAGAACGAAACTCAGCAAGCTTTTCATGCAAAGCAGGGCATGAAGTGCATGCACCAAGCAAAGTGGGTCTAGACTGCAGCTCAGCCAACTCAACCCTAAGCACATCTAGTTTCGCACATTTGGAGCCATGCTTCTCCTTAAGGGCAGTCAAATCAGCTAGGAAAACCGAGCAATCACCACAATCAACCTCATCAGAAACAACAGGACTAGCCTTAAGCAAATCTATCTCAAGTTTGGCATCAATGTTTTGTGTTTCTAGCTCAGCCACCCTATTCCTAGCATCTTAGAGAAAAGCCCTAAGCTCTTTCCTCATCTTCTTGGCCTCTCTAAGCATGTGATCGCGGTTATCAAGCAAGTCCACCAACTCCTCATTCTCCTTGCGCAAAGAAGAGAGCTTATCACATACCTCATCCTCGGAGTCTGAGTCCGAGGCATTCTTCTGGCTTCTCTTGTTGACGGAGCTGTGCGCCATGTCGCAAAGTCCATCCTTCTTATTGTAGCTTCTCGGAGTCTTGCTTGCGGTACAGCAAAGGCTGTTGAAGTACTTGCCGAAGTCCTTCTTCTTCTTGTTGTCCTTCCTCTTGTCGTCCTCTTCTTCTTCTTCACTCGAGCTTGATGACGCGTCCTCAGAGCCGGAGTCGACATCGCTCGATCTCTTGATCTTCTCTCGGGTTTGTCCCTTCTTCCTATGTTCATGCTCCTTCTTCTTGGACCTTCTTTCCTTGTCCTTGGACTTGTGCTTGTCGTGGTTGTTCACCTTTGGACACTCGGTGAAAAAAGTGTCCGGTCTTGCTGCACTTGAAACACGCCCTCGAGTTCCTTCTTGAGTTCACCTGGTTCTCGTGCATCCTCTCGAATCTCCGTGTCAACAACGCCAGCTCGTCCTCTCCAAGTATGTTAAACTCCTCGTCTGGCAAAGACTTCAAAGAGGACAAAGAGTACATCCTAGAGGATGGGTTAGTGTTAGTCCTAGCACCCGAACCGGAGACAAGAGCGAGACTATGCAGATCAGTTGGGCTGTCAATCCTGGCTATCACCCCATGGTCCACCTCAGCCGACTTGAGCTTAGAGAACAGCTCGTCTACCGTCACGGTCTCATATTTTTCGGACTCCAAGATGGCCTCAACCTTTCCGCCCCAAATGGTATGATCCAGCGAGTGCAGGAGCTTCACAGCTCTGTCATGATCATTGTACGGGAACACGGTCACATTGGCCCTCATGTTCTTCACAATCACCGTGAACTGCTGGAACATCGTGTCTATAGACTCACCGGCGAGATGAGTGAAATTCTTGTACTCTCTCCAGTAAGTCGCAAACAACCGAGCCTGAACCTGACTGTTCCCAGCGTGAGTATTCTTGAGTTGCTCCCAAATCCTACAAGCCAAATCCTTCATCTGAACCCGATCGAATTCGGATTGACAAAGAGCGCGGAACACGTAGTTGACCGCCTTGTTGTTGGCGTCGTGCATATCCCGGAGCAAGGAAGTTAATCGGATGAACATAAGCTGTGTTCACCGTAACGTCTCAAAGGATCTGACCCTTGCCGCGGAGGAAAGCAGCCATCCGCCTCTGCCACATCTGGTAGTTCTTTCCATCGAAGTGCGAAGGACCTGTTTCCTATTCCTGCTACGCCATCCTTGGATCTTAGACTGGTTAGAGTCCCGAAAGACCCGTAACCGGCTCTGATACCACTTGAAGGACCGAACTGGCGACTGTTGACGGCTGTTTAGTACCACTTTTACACCGTCAACTCCTGCATAAAATGAATGGAAAGTGATCATCAACACTAGAATAGGTCTTTATACTGACAAGTTCCACAAGTGTTGGTGTTTCTATCTTTTGTTGCAGGACACATGTAAATGCACATGGAATGATACAACTAAGAGCAAGTAAGCCAATGGCATAAATATGACATCATCATAAACAACCTCAATTGCCAAATTGTTCTGCACCATTGCAACAGGCTTGTCGAGACGATCGAAATGGATATATCATTTGCATACATCGGAGCCCGGATGAGAGAGATATGCACAAGACATCATGTGGACCCGGTGGGACCCACACCAGGCCACGTGGCGACGTGCTACCACACAGGCGTCCACGTGGCCATGACACCTCATCGATCCAAAGAAGCACACTCTCGACCAATCAGGAGCAAGCACGCAGATCCAAGGCCCACAACCACGAGATAACGGGCTAGAAACACCGCAAACACCCCCATGCCCACCTTGGGACCCACCTGGCAGTCACCTGGACGAAAACCGACGCGATCGGGGCCACCCGGGATCGGCTGATCCCCTGGGTCGGCCGAACCCACTCTGAGGCCTCTCGCGCCGCCCTTCCACGTGTCGTCTTGTCGTGACGAGCCAAAGGCGGTGCCAGGTGTATGCCTGAATATCCGCTCGAAAGCCTGTAGCTCCTTCTCATGGAAGATTCACCAACTTGGCCCCCACTCCTCTACGCCATGTGTCACGACCTCATTGGTGCCTTGGTGGCGCCCAAGGCAGCCTAGGGAGCTCCTCTTGGCCTATAAATATGAGGGGAGGGGGTAAGAAATGGGACACACTTCACCACTTCACCCAAGGATGAGAGCTTCCCTTCAAAGGAGAGGCCTCTCCTTGGTAGATTAGAGAGTAGGAGAGTGAGAGAGAGTTGTATCTCCGTGGATGCTTGTTCTTCAATTAGAGTAAAGTAAGTATTTCCGCATTTCCTATTTAGACTAAAGTAGCATTCATGCATAGGTCATATGTTCTTGTGTTCTTCGCTTGTTCTTGATTTAGAGGCTTGTGTTCTTCGTGAACACAACCTTTCTATCTTGTAGCATAGGGTCACATGTGCTCATATCCGTTTGTGTGCATGTTCATCATTTAGAATAAAGTGGAAATGCTTGCATGCTCTTATTAGAATAAAGTGTGTTCACGATTCCTTTCTAATAGTTTATGCTAGGTTGCATGAGTAGCCTTTTTCCCCTGCTAGTGCATAGATCTTGGGTTTATACCTTCGTCTGCTGCAAGTCATTCATATACGTTGGAAGCTTAGTACGGGACCGAGTGCTCTCTCGTATGCCGTTAGCATAAGCTAGTAGTGCCTATAGTTGAGTGAGATCAGTTCTCCTCCTTGTGGGTTCGTCGCTCTATATTTAATATAGAGTGCCGTAGGTTGCTACGCACCGCGGGATAGCGTAGTCAGGTGACAGTAGTAATCAGTAGCATAAACGTAGTGTCTAGGCTAAGGGTTATCCTTCGTTTGCCCTATATCCCACGGATTGGTAGAGGTAGATCGCAGGTGGTGACAGCCCTGTTGATCCTTTGAAATCCTCCACGTTCGGATATAGTGCAGGTTGAGGTTCGTCTTAGATCCGTAGGCCGGAGTCTCCTGATAGATCAGGGGTTAGTCAGTGCCCGAAGCAAGTTCTTGAGAGATCGACCTTTAACCTCATCTGTAGAGCTATCCATAGGAATCCTCTCTCCTAGTACCTCTTATCTGGGTGTGTCCTTGGACCGACCAGCACGAAGTTAGTACACACACGTTCCCTTGGATTCGATACCCTTAGAATACTCTGAGGTGAAAGCTACAACGGTATCCGTGCGCTTGCGGATTTATTCATGTGTCTCTAAAATACCCAACAAGCTTTCTGGCGCCGTTGTCGGGGAACGGTTGCTGTATCTATCTTCGTACCCAGTGGTCCTCGTATCTTTTATTTTTCCTTTATTCTACCTTTACCCCCGTTACCCATGGAGAGGCCATCCTTTTACGACCTCTCCACCTCAACTTATGAGTTCAATGATCCATCAACTTCCACATCCGACCATGAACTTCATTTCCACATTACGGGCATGGTTCAGGATCGACCCTTCTTTGGAGCGATCAATGAAGACCCCTACTTTCATTTGGAAGAATTCGAGGAACTGTGTTCGCGTCTGGTTCTCCCAGGCATGACACAGGAATCCATAAGGTGGAAGTTTTCCCCCTCTCTCTGTCAGAAAGGGCGGAGCAATGGTACACTAACACTGTAAAAAGTGTAAATGGTGATTGGGGCAAACTTCGAGATAACTTTTGCAACTCATTCTTTCTCGTGGAGAGGACGGTGCAATGGTATACTCATAGGGCCTCTCTCCCAGGGGATATTCTCGAGTTTGAACAACTAGATGAGGAGTCTATAGGAGCAGCGTGGGCTAGGTTCATACGCCTTTGTGCATCTGGACCCGGCTCATTCCTACCCAATGATGTCTTGCTTTACGCATTTTGCATGAGTTTAGACATGGACGTTGCCCAAGATCTTGACATCACTGCTGGAGGTTCGTTTGCACACAACTCTAGTGGAAGGAAGAGCACTCCTAGACAGCTTCTTAGAAAACTATTTCTTCCCTACCGACCATAATGAACCCCACCAGGAATCAGATTCGATCCATGAGAGTCTCTCAATAGCCGAACCTGAACCTACGGTTTCCACATCTCAATTTTCGACCGTTGAGCTCTCTCCCAAACCAGGAATAATGGAGGAAGAAGAAATTCAGCCTCCAGAGTTCCTCTATCAATTCGAGGATGACCCTTTTGAAAATCTCACAAACACCTCGAATTGCTTAGATGTCCAACTAGGGATGGAGCCCTCTTCTGTCCAAGTCCAATCAGACACAAATCTTTTGACAGAACCTTCCCCGAGACCTACGGTACCTCCCTTGCCTCCCGATCCTCCAAATGAAACATCTCTCAAGGAGGCCATGGAGAAGGAGTGTTCGACTGGAGCGGGAAACTTTTCTAAAGCACTTTGGATTAGTTCACCCTCTACGATCGTTCCTTGTTCCATAGAAGGAATTACCGTAGAAGCCAATCTTAACCCCACTATGAAGGTTAACGTTATGCCATGGCACATAGCGTATACTTTATTGGGTAACGTTACGCTAAGACCATCCAACGAATTCCTCAAGAGTCGTCCATCTGGACATATTCTTGAGTGTCGGGGGGTTGCATGTGCTGTGCCGCTCCTAGTAGACAAGATCAAGGTGAATCTAGACTTCCACATTTTCGATGTCCTCAATCTTGATCTCCTCCTAGGCTCCCCTGTAGAAAAACTTCTCGATGCATCCCGAGGGAGCCTGGATGAAAAGCTTAGGGAAGCCTCTTCTGCCATCATTCCCTTGTTTTCAGAGAATTCTATGGAGAAGCCTCTTCCCAAGCAAAACCCGCTTGAGGAGATGAGGCATGTATCTCCGTTCGCATCCCCCGAGCCTGTTGTCATTGAAGTTGTAGAATTTTCTACTCCTCAAGAGTACGACTTGGAAGATCATCTTCACCTTTGTGAAGGCGAACGATCCTCATCACCCTTGATCGAGTTTGAGCCTCTTCCCATTGGCCCATATCATGTTGCTCTCGACCTTGATCAAGAATCAACATCGATCTCACACGATGAACCTCCTGAGATGGAGAATTCACGGGCCATGGAGATCAAGGCGCCGACTCTGGAGTCCAAAGGAAAGGATCCCATTGATGAGCATGGTAGCTTCATTCTTGATACACCGCATGAACCATGCTTGCATCATGCCTCTACAGAGTCAGCCATGCTTAGTGCACTGAGCACGCACGAGGACTACAACCGCCTTATGGTCCTCTCCTGTAAAAAGTTTAGAAGGATGGTTGTAGATGTATATGTTTACCATAAGCATTGCAGATTTCGTGTATGCATTGTGGCACTAACCTTGCAGCTAAAGCTTCACTGATACATCAACAATTGGTGGTGAGACGGGAATGACATCACCAATGACAGCTGCAGGAAGGAAGTTCCCAGGGTTGAGCTTATGACCGTAAACAAACCACTACTAGGAGATAGCCTGGATTAGGTTAGATTTTATTTCCCTTTTCAAATAAAAAGCAAGAACATGTTTTTAGGATAAGGTTGTCCTTCGGGTGTTTTTGGTCCCTAACCTTTCAGATGGAGATTGAAAAGAATGATGGACAGGTGATGCCTAAGAACATGCGGGCTACATCACTACAACACCTTTATAAGCTTTTGGTGAGAGAACATTTACAAAAAGAAGCTTGATCTCCACACATGAGAGCCATGTGTGGTTCGAGGACCGGTGGATGGTCACTTCCTGGTGTGATGAGTGATTAACAACGTGGTGTGGACTGATTCTTGGCTAAGTATTGCAGGTGCAGGTTGCGGCTTGACTGGTGTTGGTGCAGGTGAAGAACAAGCGCGAAAAGTCATTGCTGGTGAGGCCTCTAGGTGTGGAGAAGACAAGTAGGCTTGGTTCGAGGGACCCGGTGGCCAGCGGAGTCAAGTGCGGGCCGCATGGTGGCAAGAACAACAAGATGAAGTCATGGACGGTTTCTTGGTTGAGCCTCAAAACCAAGGTCGAGCCGGGACTACGTGGGAGCCGAGTCATGAGTGGTGATTGGCGGAGGCTACACCGAGTTCGCGGGGTTTCAAGTGGTTCACCAGAAAACCACTGGGTTCCTTTGTTGATCCACAAAGCCAAGACCAAAGACCGAAGACGGAGGTGCAGCAGCATCGGACCGGTCTGACCGGTGGGTCTGACCGGTCTGACCGATGGGTACCGGTCTGACCGGTGAGGAGCACCGGTCTGACCGGTGTGCGGCGATGCAGTCCGGAGACTTCGAAGCGGAGGACACGCGTCGGGATCGCAAGGCTTGCGTCGAGGCTAAGCAAGTTTGCGGTCGCCGGGCATCCGTCCGATGGTGCGAAGACAAAGTTTGCCAAAGTGCCCCTCGGGGGTGTGTATCCTAGTATTAGGCCTTAGGGGTATTTTAGTCTTTTGGCTAGCCTCCATATAACCCAAGTGGTAAGAGGATGGCAGCCATCTCTTGGAACCCTAGCTCATTTTGTTTTGCTATTTTCCTCTTCCTTTTTCCTTTGGAATTTCTAGGACTAGCTTGAGAGCTTCATGGTGAGATCTTGTGAGAGAGAAGGATGATCGGGCGGTAAGCTAGACCTTGTATGAACCTCTTTGGTATGTATAGATGATTCGGCATGGTTCCTCAAGGCTTGGATGTGTCTTTCCCGTTTCTCCCTTTTGGTGATTTTCGAAGCCCTTTCTTGGCGATTTTCTTGTGGCGGATTCGAGGCCTTTCTCTTTGGGATTTGGTGGGGGATGTATGCTTGAACCCTTCGTGGTTCTTTTCCCTTTGATTCCCCTCTCAAATCCGTGAGTAAAGGGGCTCGATTTTGTGGTTTTTTCCTCTCTAGGGTTAGAGGCGTTCTTGGTGGGATTTCTTCGATTCCTCTCAATTTAGCAAGTTTTGGTGGACCAAATCTTGGCTATGGAGTACCCATGAGGTGTTCCTACTATCCCCAAAGTCTTGTGCAAATCCGTGGAGCGATTCGGGAGATCGGGAGTTGGATTTGGGGTGTTGAACCGCGGGCGCTGTTCATCCCGAGAGCTCAGGTCACACCGGCCTGACCGGTGCCTCTCACCGGTCTGACCGGTGCAGAACCTTGGTTTGGTTTTGCTCGGGTGAACGTCTTGGTGAGTTCCCTGTTGTCTTGTGGTGCTGCTGGTTCGAGTTTGGTTCGTTTTGGAGCTCGGAAGGTCAGGTTTGTGATTTTGGGGCTTCTTGGCTTGGACCGGTCTGACCGGCGTGCTACACCAGCCTGACCAGTGTAGGAGTCTTCTGTGGAAGTTCTCAGGATTTGTCAAGGTGCTCCAGCAGGGACCGGTCTGACCGGTGCGGTCCAGTAGCTGCTTGAGTTGGTCTTTCCGCTGCGTTCTCGGGTTAGCTTAGGTGGTTGTTGGTTCCTAGGACCAGTAGCACTCCAGTGGCTGCGTGGTCTTGACCAACTTGGGTAGTTGAGTTGGAGACGTGTTGTGGAAGCCTTGTTCATCTTGTTGGAGTCTCTATCTCCTTCGAGAAGAATTTTTATCGGCTCCCATTCACTCCCCCCCTCTCTGGTCGCCAGTTCCGATCCTTCAAGTGGTATCAGAGCCGGTTACGGATCTTCGGATTCTAACCAGTCTAAGATCCAAGGATGGTGTACCAGGAACGGGGTTCGAGTCCTCCGCACTTCGATGGCAAAAACTACCAGATGTGGCAGAGGCGGATGGCGGCTTTCCTCCGCTGTAAGGGTCAGATCCTTTGGGACGTTACGGTGAACACAGCTTATGTTCATCCGATTAACTTCCTTCCTCCGGGATCGAGGGACATGATCGACGCCAACAACAAGGCGGTCGACTACTTGTTTCGTGCTCTGTGTCAGTCCGAATTTGATTGGGTTCAGATAGAGGACTTAGCTTGTAGGATTTGGGAGCAGTTGAAGGATGCTCATGCTGGGAATGCTCAGGTTCAGGCTCAGATGTACGCGACTTACCAGAGAGAGTACGAGAACTTCACTCATCTCCTCGGCAAGTCCGTCGATGCCCTTTTCCAGCGGTTTACGGTAGTGGTGAACAACATGAGAGCCACTGTGGCCGTGCTCCCATACGATGATCATGATAGAGCCATGAAGCTCTTGCACTCGTTGGATCGCACCGTATGGGACGGAAAGGTCGAGGCTATTCTTGAGTCCGAGAAGTATGACACCCTGACCGTGAACGAGCTGTTCTCGAAGCTCAAGTCGGCTGAGTTGGACCGTGGTATAACAGCCAAGATTGAGAGCCCGACTAACTCTCATAGTGTTGCTCTCGTCGGTGGCAGAGGGGCTAAGTCTAACGCTAATGCATCCTCCAGGATGTACTCTCTGTCTTCTTTGATGTCTTTGCCAGACGAGGAGTTCGACGTCCTTGGAGAGGACGAGCTGGCGTTCCTGACCAGGCGGTTCGAGAGGTTGCACGAGAACCGAGTGAACACAAGGAGGAATCCACAGACATGCTTTCAGTGCGGCAAGGCAGGACACTTCGTTGCCGACTGTCCGGAGAAGATGGAGAACAAGGATGGCTACAAGGACGGCTACAAGCACCGGTCGAACAAGGACAGCAAGTACCGATCAAGGCGCGATCACAAGCACAAGAATAAGCACAAGGACGAGCGACGGTCGAGGAAGAAGGACGGCCGCGGCAGGAAGGCCCGAGCGATGGTCGGAGCGAGCGACGTCGACTCCAGCTCTGCCTACTCTTCCTCGAGCTCGAGTAGTAGTGAAGATGAAGGTGATTGGCGCAAGAGCAAGAAGTCATCCAAGAACATGAGCGGGCTGAGCTGCTACGTGAGAGATGGCTTCTGTGGCATGGCTCGTAGCTCCGGCAGCAAGAAGAGTCACCAGCGCGACTCGGACTCCGATTCCGAGGATGAGGTACGTGACAAGCTTCCCTTCTTGCGTGAGGAGAACGAGCGTCTTGGCAAGTTGCTTGATAATCGTGATGACATGCTTAGAGTGGCCAAGAAGATGAGGAAAGAGCTTAGGGCCTCACTAGAAGATGCTAGGAACCGAGTAGCTGAGCTAGAGACCCAGAACCTTGATGCTAAGCTTGAGATAGATTCGCTTAAGGCTTCTCCTGTGGTTTCTGATGAGATTGATTGTGGTGATTGCTCTGTGTACCTAGCTGATCTTACTGCTCTTAAGGATAAGCATGCTTCTACTTGTGATGAACTAGATGTGCTTAGGGTTGAAGTGGCTGAGCTTAAGTCTAGACCTACTTTGCTAGGTGCTTGCACTTCTTGCCCTGTTTTGCATGGAAAGATTGATGAGATGCATACTTACACTGTTTCACTTGAGGCTAAGTTGAAAGAGCCTATTCCCACTTCTTGCTCTACTTGTGAGTTGCATGCTTTGAAGAATATAGAACTTGCACATTATGTGGATCGCTTGCAGGATGAGAACGATGACTTGAGAAAAATGATGGGTTGGTTGTCGGGTCATGAACCACAGCTTAGGATGATGATAGAGGCATACAAGCGCTATGATGGGTGAGCGCTTGGTTCGGAGAAGGTTGGAGAGTGTAGTGGTGAGGGAGGAGAGAAGATTGGTGATATCCAAGCTCCACCAAAAACCTTCCACAAAAATGCCTATGCTCCTAAGCCCAACCCACTGAGAAACAAACTTGATACAACCCCAGAACCTCCCATATTTCCTTGCCCAACAAATGACTTCCAAAAACCGGTGAAGTTTGTGAGCTCCAAGGAGAGTGAGGTTGGAGAGAAGAAGGGTGAGAAACCAAGTGAGCAGCCCCAACCCAAGCCTAAACCTAAGCCCATACGGTTTCATTGTGACTATTGTGGGAGAGATGGTCACAAGGGCGAGTTTTGCTTCAAGAGGAAGCGTGAGGAGAGAATGGCTAAGGAGTGGGCTAACAAGAACAGGTACCGCCCTTCAAATGGTGTACCTGAGCCTCGTATGCAGATGCCTAGGGCCAAGGCGATTGTGAGGAAAGTTCTGGCTTGGGGAGATCGAAAGGTGGCAGGTGGTGCTGCTGGCCGAGCACCACCGGTCAGACCGGTGCACTTCACCGGTCAGACCGGTGCTGGTCTGGGTAGACAGCAGTTCGGTTTCCGTGCTCGTGCGGATGCTCGGTTCGGTTCTGGTGGTCGTAGTTCTGGTGGTTGGTCTGGAGAGTTTGTGGGTGGTCAGTTTGGTAGACGTTCTCCACATCGTGCTCAATACGATGGTGGGAGGAGTCATAGCTTTGAGATGGAGAGGAGGAACGGTCCACGGTCTTCCTTTCATGGTTTTCGTTCTCCTCCAGCGAGATAGGGGTGGTTCCCTCGTGGTGGTTCTCGTGGTGGTGTTCGTGGTGGTAGCTTTGATAGGCGTGATGATTTGGTTTGTGCTAACCCCACTTTGGAGCAAATGGCTCGGCACTGGTTTTACTCTTTTTGTACTGACCCCGGTGCTGAGTCGTTTGTTCACTCACGTGCTCGTTTTGGAATTTCAGGTGGGAGACTTGAGGAACATTTGGTTGATTGACTCCTGTTGCTCGAGGCATATGACCGGAGACAAGGGGCAGTTCTCAAGTCTCGTCCCGGTGGTGTCCAAGACATACATCACCTTTGGGGACAATGGGCGAGGGCGTGTGCTTTCAGAAGGTGAGATTAAGGTAAGTGACAAGGTCACTCTCCAGCGTGTTGCTCTTGTTCAATCGCTCGGATTCAATTTGCTTTCGGTTTCCCAGCTTTTGGATGAGGGCTTTGAGGTGTTGTTTCGGCCTGGTGGTTCTCGGATTTTGGATTCTGGAGGGGACCTAGTTTGCATGGTCGTTCCCGAGGGTCAAGTGTTTCGAGCGGATTTCTCTCAGTCTTCTGGTGTGGAGCATTGTTTCTTGGCTGGTTCTTCGAGTGAGTTGTGGAAGTGGCATAGGAAGTTGGGTCACTTAAGCTTTAACCTTTTGTCTCGCTTGAGTAAGCTCAATTTGGTCCGAGGATTGCCACGGCTGAGGTTTGAAAAAGAGTTGGTTTGTGCGCCGTGTAGGCATGCCAAGATGGTAGCCTCTTCTCACCCGCCCCTCACCGATGTGATGACAGAGCGTCCATGCGAGCTGCTCCATATGGACCTTGTTGGCCCAGCTCGTGTGCGATTTGCGGGTGGGAAGTGGTACGTCCTAGTTGTGGTGGACGACTACTCTCGGTATGCGTGGGTTTTCTTTCAGGAAGAGAAAGGGGAGACGTTTGGTTTTGTTCGAGATCTTGTCTTGAGGTTGAAGAATGAGAGGCATGGAGATGCCATACGAGCGATTCGCAGTGACAATGGCTCGGAATTCAAAAACTCTCCCTTCGAAACCTTTTGCCATGACTTGGGTCTTGAACACCAGTTTTCGAGTCCGTATACGCCTCCCCAGAACGGTGTGGTTGAAAGGAAAAACAGAACCTTGTGCGAGATGGCTCGGACGATGCTCGATGAGCATAGGACTCCGAGAAGGTTCTGGGCTGAGGCGGTCAATACCGCGTGCTACGTGTCCAACAGGATCTACCTCAGGGTCCACAAAAAGAAAACCTGCTATGAGTTGATGCACTGTCGCACACCCAAGGTGAGTCACTTCTATGTCTTTGGTTGTAAATGCTTCATTCTTAAGAAAGGGAAGAAGTTGGGCAAGTTCGAGGCTAGGTCTGTCGATGGCATTTTCTTTGGTTACGCATCTCATTCTAGAGCATATCGTGTGCTCAATCTTGAAACTAACCAAATCGTGGAGACTTGCGAGGTAACCTTCGACGAGACACAGCCACGTAGTCAGCTTGTTTTTGAGTGTGCAGGTGATGATGAGCTTGGCGAGGAGATTTTCCAGGAGGAGGAGCATGAACATGAAGATGATGAAGATGGTGGTGTGGTGCCCGCGGCTGAGCATGTACCTACTACTTCGACTACGGTGGTGAACGGGCCCTCTCCCACACCTACAACGACAAACCCAGATCAAGGCGAAGCTGCTGTTGAGGGGGAGGTAGCATCAAGGCGAGAACCTCCCCGGCGAGTTCAAGTGGATCATCCAGCTTCGAGGATCATCGGCGACATCAAAGAACGTACTACGCGGTCGAGGGTTCAAAACAATTCTCATTTCGCTCATGCTACTTTTGTCGCTACCTTTGAGCCCAAAGACATTGGACACGCGCTATCTGATCATAATTGGGTCAATTCGATGCATGAGGAGTTGGAGAATTTTGAGAGAAACCAAGTTTGGGAGTTGGTTGACCCTGCACCTGGGTGTAAGCCGATTGGGACAAAATGAGTGTGGAAAAATAAAGAGGGGGAGAAAGGAGAAGTGGTGAGAAACAAGTCAAGGCTTGTTGCTCAGGGGTACTCACAGAAAGAGGGGATCGACTACGAGGAGACCTTTGCTCCCGTAGCCCGTTTGGAGGCGATTAGGATTCTTCTAGCCTTTTCCATGGCTAAAGGGTTCAAATTGTACCAAAGGGATGTGAAGAGTGCTTTCCTGAACGGTGTTTTGGAGGAAGTAGTGTATGTGAGGCAACCACCGGGGTTTGAGAGTGAGAAGTACCCCCACCGGGTGTACAAGTTGAGGAAGGCGCTGTATGGGTTGAAGCAGGCGCCCAGAGCTTGGTACGGTAAGTTGAGGGGGTTCCTGTTTGAGAGAGGGTTTGAGATGGGGAAGGTCGATCAGACCTTGTTTCTCCTCAGGCAGGGCAAAGATATCGTGATTGTGCAGGTATATGTGGATGATATTGTCTTTGGTGGCTCGTCTAACTCTTTGGTTGCAAGGTTTGCAGAAGACATGAGCAGGGAATTTGAGATGAGCATGATGGGTGAGTTGCAGTTCTTCCTCGGCCTCCAGATCAAGCAGTCAAAGGAAGGAACATTTGTGCACCAAGCTAAGTACACCAAGGACATTGTGAGGAATTTCAAGATGGAGGACTCCAAGGCCATGGCGACGCCTATGAGTACGACTACAGCTCTTGATGCGGACGAGGAAGGTGAACACGTGTTCCAGAAGGAGTACCGGAGCATGATCGGGTCACTCCTGTACTTGACGGCGACGAGGCCGGACATCCAATTCTCGGTATGTCTGTGCGCTCGTTTTCAAGCGACTCCGAGGACTTCGCATCGGCAAGCAGTCAAGCGCATTTTCAGGTATTTGCGTCATACTCCCGACTTTGGCCTTTGGTACTCCGCGTCTTCTTCTTTGGCTCTTCATGGATTTTCAGACGCGGATTTTGCCGGGTGTCGGTTGGATAGGAAGTCCACTTCTGGGACTTGCTAGTTATTGGGTTCTTCTTTGGTGTCTTGGTCTTCCCGCAAACAATCGAGTGTTGCACAATCCACTACCGAGGCAGAATACGTTGCCGCAGCTAGTTGTTGCTCTCAGCTCTTTTGGATCACATACACCATGAGTGACTTTGGTGAGGAGTATACCCACGTCCCACTTCAATGTGATAGCACCAGTGCCATAAGCGTTGCAAAGAATCCAGTGCTCCACTCCAAAACCAAGCACATAGAAGTGAGGTATCATTTCCTGAGAGACAACGTAGAGAAAGGGAAAATCGTTTTGATCCATGTACCCACACATGACCAGCTAGCCGATATTTTCTCCAAACCCCTAGATCAAGCAACTTTCACTCGTTTGCGGGGGGAGCTTGGTGTTTGTTTGATTTCTTGAGTTGGTGTGTGGGAGCTCCTTTGTAGCATAGCTTTCCTTTGTGCATTTTTTTTGCATTTTGCATTGCATTTGTATCGTGGTGTATAGTCATCTTTGTATGATAGGTTGCATGTATTTTGTATCATATGCACTTTGTAGGAAAAGCTTCTCCTATATATATTGTTCACCATGGTATGATATATATGATCTTGTGAGCTAGTTTGGTATGATATGGCTTAGTGTGGCTTAGCTCTTGATGATCTTGATTTATATCCATGGTTGATGGCTATGTTTTTCAAAAATGTCATATACATGCTCTCTTGTGTGTAAATGCCTTTATATGATCTTGACATGTTTTTGTGGTTTGACTATGCTTAATTTGTGGTTGGATAGCTTATTTTGATCATATGGGGCCAAAGGCTCATTTGCCATCATGAATGTTTAGCCCCCATGCTTTATCTTGTGGAGGGGCATAAGTTCCTTTTTGTCGCAAAGACATATCATGTACCAATTATAAATCTGAAAATGAAATATAAATTGCTTGGAAAATGTGCTCCCATGTCATATGTGCTTAATTTACTTGCTTTTGGGTGCTAAACCGTTGCATGTTGCTTACCAATGAGAAGTCTCATACATAGAAGTAAGCACATGGCTCGGTATGCTTTGACATGACATGAGGTGCTTGTGGGTGTTTTTGATGGTCTTATGCTTAGAATGGTTGTCCTAGCATGAAGTTTGTGTGGCTTTGCCATTTTGACATGTTTTGCTCATGTTTAGGACTTTGCTCATGAGAGGGAAACTTTTCGCAAAAATGGTCATTTCTATCTTAGCTTCGCCCAATGGTTGTGAAACTTGGAGATCTTGTAGTTTCTGTCCATACGAAGCTATAGAGTATCTAACTTGCTCATTTGGAGATGTGTAGCATGCTATGTTGAATTTTGTCTATTTGAGAAGCTCTAGGTTGCATTTTGTGCATTTTTGGCTTGATTCATGCATTGCCAACAAGGGGGAGAAGTTTGAGCATGTTTTGGCTTGCTGCATGCATTTAGAAGGTTTCCAAGTGGTTTCGAGCTAGTTTTAAGCTCGGGCAGTTCCCAGTTTTTCCCAGGTGGTCATCGGCCTGACCGGTGCTGCTCACCGGTCTGACCGGTGTGAGTGTCAGGTGCTGGACGATCTTGTCCACCGGTCTGACCGGTCAAAGCAAAGCTAAGGTAGCTGGTCTGTTTCGTGAAGTGGTTTGCATGCATGTGTCCAGGGGGAGTTGCATTGGTTCAGGGGGAGCTTACATGTGTGCAGGGGGAGCTCTTTGTGGTTTTCGAGCTTTGGATCGGTGGTTTGTGCTCTTTGCTTGAGCATGTTTTTGTCTCGGATGTGTCGAGCCGTTGCCCTTGCCTAAGGGGTCCGAGACTTGTCTTCTTCAAGTGATCTTGCTCTTTGCCTTTTCTTTGGCTTTCGATCGCTTGTTGGAGTTTCTTTTAGTCGTTTCTTTTCTTTTCCTTTTCTCTTTGGTTACCAAAACGTGTGTGTTGTCAATGCACTCATCAAGGGGGAGATTGAGAGCCATGTGTGGTTCGAGGACCGGTGGATGGTCGCTTCCTGGTGTGATGAGTGATTGACAACGTGTTGTGGACTGATTCTTGGCTAAGTATTGCAGGTGCAGGTTGCGGCTTGATTGGTGTTGGTGCAGGTGAAGAATAAGCGCGAAAGGTCGTTGCTGGTGAGTCCTCCAGGTGTGGAGAAGACAAGTAGGCTTGGTTCGAGGGACCCGGTGGCCAGCGGAGTCAAGTGCGGGCCGCATGGTGGCAAGAACAGCAAGATGAAGTCATGGACGGTTTCTTTGTTGAGCCTCAAAACCAAGGTCGAGCCGGGACTACGTGGGAGCCGAGTCATGAGTGGTGATTGGCGGAGGCTACACCGAGTTCGCGGGGTTTCCAGTGGTTCACCAGAAAACCACTGGGTTCCTTGGTTGATCCACAAAGCCAAGACCGAAGACCGAAGACGGAGGTGCAGCAGCATCGGACCGGTCTGTCCAGTGGGTCACCGGTCAGACCGGTGTGCGACGACGCAGTCCGGAGACTTCGAAGCGGAGGACACGCGTCGGGATCGCAAGGCTTGCGTCGAGGCTAAGCAAGTTTGCGGTCGCCGGGCATCCGTCCAATGGTGCGGAGACAAAGTTTCCCAAAGTGCCCCTCGGGGGTGTGTATCCTAGTATTAGGCCTTAGGTGTATTTTAGTCTTTCGGCTAGCCTCCATATAACCCAAGTGGTGAGAGGATGGCAGCCATCTCTTGAAACCCTAGCTCATTTTGTTTTGCTATTTTCCTCTTCCTTTTTCCTTTGGAATTTCTAGGACTAGCTTGAGAGCTTCATGGTGAGATCTTGTGAGAGGGAAGGATGATCGAGCGGTAAGCTAGACCTTGTATGAACCTCTTTGGTATGTATAGATGATTCGGCGTGGTTCCTCAAGGCTTGCATGTGTCTTTCCCATTTCTCCCATTTGGTGATTTTCGGAGCCCTTTCTTGGCGATTTTCTTGTGGCGGATTCGAGGCCTTTCTCTTTGGGATTTGGTGGGGGATGTATGCTTGAACCCTTCGTGGTTCTTTTCCCTTTGATGCCCCTCTCAAATCCTTGAGCAAAGGGGCTCGATTTTGGAGTTTTCTCCTCTCTAGGGTTAGAGGCGTTCTTGGTGAGATTTCTTTGCTTCCTCTCAATTTAGCAAGTTTTGGTGGACCAAATCTTGGCTATGGAGTACCCATGAGGTGTTCCTACTATCCTCAAAGTCTTGTGCAAATCCGTGGAGCGATTCGGGAGATCGGGAGTTGGATTTGGGGGTGTTGACCCGCGGGCGCTGTTCATCCCGAGAGCTCAGGTCACACCGGCCTGACCGGTGCCTCTCACCGGTCTGACCGGTGCAGACCCTTGGTTGGGTTTTGCTCGGGTGAACGTCTTGGTGAGTTCCCTGTTGTCTTGTGGTGCTGCTGGTTCGAGTTTGGTTTGTTTTGGAGCTCGGAAGGTCAGGTTTGTGATTTTGGGGCTTCCTGGCTTGGACCGGTCTGACCGGCGTGCTACACCGGCCTGACCGGTGTAGGTGTCTGCTGTGGAAGTTCTCAGGATTTGTCAGGGTGCTCCAGCAGGGACCGGTCTGACCGGTGCGGTCCAGTAGCTACTCGAGTTGGTCTTTCCGCTGCGTTCTCGGGTTAGCTTAGGTGGTTGTTGGTTCCTAGGACCAGTAGCACTCCAGTGGCTGCGTGGTCTTGACCAACTTGGGTAGTTGAGTCGGAGACGTGTTGTGGAAGCCTTGTTCATCTTGTTGGAGTCTCTATCTCCTTCGAGAAGAATTTTTATCGGCTCCCATTCACTCCCCCCCTCTCTGGTCGCCAGTTTCGGTCCTTCAACACACTTGAATTTTGTTGCATAGCAATGCAAACTTCAAGTGTGGGAGAGATATGTGAGCATCCCGAGTAAAGTTCCTCTCATACCAATTCTTATCATGGTTTGGGGATGATGTTAGCTCTTACCTCTTGCCCAGTTAGGTACGTCCTGCTTTTGACTTTAAACAAAGCCCTTCCGGGAGGTTGCCCGATGTTCACCATCTTTTGCTCACGTTTACGTCCCTTTGAGATAGCTTGATTATGCTTTCATGCTTCCCTTATCTATATTTGTAATGCTATGGTTTGAGTGCATGTTTAGCTACGTGTTTTCATAGGTTGTTTTAAATTAAGCATGGTGCTTAGGTTTAAACTGTCTTCTTCAATCAAACAAGACATGGTGTCGAGTTTGATTGATGAACCTTATAGTTAATGCTTGCATGGATATTGGTTGTATGTGCGGACTAACCCTTGCAGGAATTTTCGAATCCAAATGGGGTAAGTCATCGAGCTTGATTCAAATGGAAAGGTAAGCCAAGGCACGCCAGCCTTGTTTGAGCTAGGTCTCATGGTGAATTTATATTTGAATTTGGATAAAGGCTCCCTGGTTCTTGAACTAGTAGAGTCCCTCTTTCATTTTTTCCCATTTTGTTTGAAGACAGCACCAGGTACATGAACAAGTGTGGGGGAGATCTCCCAAGTTTATCGTCGACATACACACTTGAGATCTCTCACACAGGCGTTGCACAACATCGACTACGCTTTCATGAAAAGGGACAAGGTAAAACTAGAGTGAGACGGCTGCCCCATGGGTCAGTCAAACCACTGCTGGTCCTCCTTGTTTCTCATATCCTTCAAGAGCGATGGTATGTGCACCCTTTATCTCACTCTCTTTGATTTATGAGTTTGAATGAGTTTAAATTCTTTTCTGCTAAAATCAGACTCATGGAATCATGCTCTACCTGCTTTACATGTTTCCTATGGTTAGCTTGCATATGTTTTATTCCATGCTTATCATCTTGATGCTTGTGAACAAATATCATTAGGGAACTCATGCTCATCTAAGTAGTTGATGTTTGTGATATGGTCTGATGATATGATTTTCTCTCTAAGTGTTTGAGTGCTTGAGAATTTTATTTGAAAATCCGAAAACCCTTTGCAAAGCTCCTCTTTGATATGCCAAAGTCCTACCAAAGCCATATGGTGAGTTATCCTGGAAACCTTATACTCATATGCTGCTTGTCATTGCATTGAGCTTTGTCAAATTTTTGTGACCCTTGTGAGAATTCTTTTCATGCTTTCACGATCAAGATTTTGTGCACTCCGTTTTCCCCTTGCTATGCTTCTACACTGGAAGTTAGCATTGTATCATTCATCCATTCCACAAAAATAAAACTTCATATGTGACCTCTCTCTCCAAAGTATCCATGAAAAAGGGCATGGGCTATGCAAAAAAAAGGAAAAAAAAGAAAACATGCTCAAGGGCATAGGTGAAAAAAAACCATGCTCAAAGCATGAAGAAAAAAAGAAAGATAGCTCATGTCCAAAAGAAGGAAGAAAAAGGAGAGAGATGGGATCATGCAAAAAGGAGTTCCAATAAATTTGATGGTAATAACTAGAACCCGCTTCGGGCCTAGTATCCACCTTACCATATCCATCACATCCATACATGTGCACATCTTGATCTGATTGTATGATTTGATTCTCTTTGGATCCGGTTTTTGACTTTGCAACATATGTGATGCAAGTATGCTTTATCTTTTATCCTACCCTGAGCTCCACATATAGCCATCATTAGAAGTAGGATGAAAGAAAGGCAAATCTAATGCCTTGGTGAGGACATATACACATTGAGAGATCTGAGAGAATCAGATGAGAAGCTAAGCAAATGTTTGTTTTGAAAATTTATTGCAAAACCCTAAGTTACTTGACATGGTGAGCAGAGGTGATTCGATTCATGACCATTCCACTCCTCAACTACCCAAGATGGCATGATAGACACTCCACAAAGTTCACAAGTCCAAGGTATGGTTTGGAATATCTCTTATGCTTGCTTCATACCTCTGGATATCATGTCCCACTTGATTTGTTCTCCCTTCACTCGGGATGAGCAAAGGTCAAGTGTGGGGTGTTGTTGACGGCTATTTAGTACCACTTTTACACCGTCAAATCCTGCATAAAATGAATGGAAAGTGATCATCAACACTAGAATAGGTCTTTATACTGACAAGTTCCACAAGTGTTGGTGTTTCTATCTTTTGTTGCAGGACACATGTAAATGCACATGGAATGATACAACTAAGAGCAAGTAAGCCAATGGCATAGATATGGCATCATCATAAACAACCTCAATTGCCAAATTGGTCTGCACCATTTCAACGGGCTCGTCGAGATGATCTAAATGGATATATCATTTGCATACATCAGAGCCCGGATGAGAGAGATACGCACAAGACATCATGTGGACCCGGTGGGACCCACACCAGGCCACGTGGCGATGTGCTGCCACACAGGCGCCCACGTGGCCATGACACCTCACTGATCCAAAGAAGCACACTCTCGACCAATCGGGAGCAGGCACGTGGATCCAAGGGCCCACAACCACGAGATAACGGGTTAGAAACACCGCAAACACCCCCATACCCACCTTAGGACCCACCTGGCAGTCACCTGGACGAAAACAGGAGCGATCGGGGCCACCCCAGGATCGGCCGATCCCCTAGGTCAGCCGAACCCACTCTGAGGCCTCTCGCGCCGCCCTTCCACGTGTCGTCTTGTCGTGACGAGCCAAAGGTGGTGCCAGGTGTATGCCCGAATATCCGCCCTTAAGCCTGCAGCTCCTTCTCATGGAAGATTCACCAACTTGGCCCCCACTCCTTTGCGCCACGTGTCACCACCTCATTGGTGCCTTGGTGGTGCCCAAGGCAGCCTAGGGAGCTCCTCTTGGCCTATAAGTATGAGGGGAGGGGGTAAGAAATGGGACACACTTCACCACTTCACCCAAGGATGAGAGCTTCCCTTCAGAGGAGAGGCCTCTCCTTGGTAGATTAGAGAGTAGGAGAGTGAGAGAGAGTTATATCTCCGTGGATGCTTGTTCTTCAATTAGAGTAAAGTAAGTATTTCCGCATTTCCTATTTAGACTAAAGTAGAATTCATGCATAGGTCATATGTTCTTGTGTTCTTCGCTTGTTCTTGATTTAGAGGCTTGTGTTCTTCGTGAACACAACCCTTCGATCTTGTAGCATAGGGTCACATGTGCTCATATCCGTTTATGTGCATGTTCATCATTTAGAATAAAGTGGAAATGCTTGCATGCTCTTATTAGAATAAAGTGTGTTCGTGATTCCTTTCTAATAGTTTACGCTAGGTTGCATGAGTAGCCTTTTTCCCCTGCTAGTGCGTAGATCCTGGGTTTATACGTTCGTCTGCTGCAAGTCGTTCGTATACGTTGGAAGCTTAGTACGGGACCGAGTGCTCTCTCGTATGCCATTAGCATAAGCTAGTAGTGCCTATAGTTGAGTGAGATTAGTTCTCCTCCTTGTGGGTTCGTCGCTCTATATTTAATATAGAGTGCCGTAGGTTTCTACGCACCGCGGGATAGCGTAGTCAGGCTACGGTAGTAATCAGTAGCATAGACGTAGTGTCTAGGCTAAGGGTTATCCTTCGTTTGCCCTATATCCCACGGATTGGTAGAGGTAGATCGCAGGTGGTTGATCCTTTGAAATCCTCCACGTTCGGATATAGTGCAGGTTGAGGTTCGTCTTAGATCCGTAGGCCGGAGTCTCCTGACAGATCAGGGGTTAGCCGGTGCCCGAAGCAAGTTCTTGAGAGATCGACCTTTAACCTCATCTGTAGAGCTATCCATAGGAATCCTCTCTCCTAGTACCTCTTATCTGGGTGTGTCCTTGGACCGACCAGCACGAAGTTAGTACACACACGTTCCCTTGGATTCGATACCCTTGGAATACTCTGAGGTGAAAGCTACAACGGTATCCGTGCGCTTGCGGATTTATTCGTGTGTCGCTAAAATACCCAACAGCGACCAGAGAGGGGGGGGAGTGAATGGGAGCCGATAAAAATTCTTCTCGAAGGAGATAATTTCTCCAACAAGATGAACTCGGTCGGGTACCCAAAATCACACGCTCCGCACGCAACCTTCCATTTGCCAAAACCACGTAGCCACTGAAGTGCTACTGGTCATAGGAACAAACACTACCTGCAGCCACAGCTTCCACACACAAACGACAGCGAAAACAACTCGGAAGCTATCTGCCTGGGCAGGGGCGGTCAGACCGCATGGAGGGGGCGGTTAGACTGCCTATGCCTGGCAACCAAAAATTCCTCCGAAAAGCATCTTTCGAGCTCCAAAACTCTCCACGGTTTCAGCCACAAGATCCTCTAGTCAAGGCCAAGCTAGCTACCAGAAAATCTTGGCAAAACACGAACTTCACCAAAAAGGCCTAGGGCTGTTAAACCTCCTACCAGGGGCGGTTTAACCTCCTGTACCCAGCTAGAATCACCTCCAAGGAAAACCTTGCAAACAGGCTCAAAACTAACCAAGATTTCACCAGAACGCTCCTCTGATTAAGGCGAACAAACTCACAGAGGATCTTGGTGAAAATCCAAACTTTTTTCAGAAAGACCTGGGGCGGTTAGACGGCATGCCAGGGGCGGTTAGATCTCCCTCCCCTTGGCACAAAGATCCGAGTGAAAACCAAAGCAAACGGACTCGAAACGCTCCAAGATTTCAACCATAGAATCGTCTGGTCAAGGCCAACATGCTACCAGAAGATCTCGGCCAAAATCAAAACTTTCTCCAGACGAGCCCGGGGCGGCGCACACGGTTAGACTGCCCCCCCAGACAGAACAGGAAAAACAAGAACCGCGGGTCAACCCTCAACTTTGCATCACCCGATCTCCCGATTCACCCAATGGATTGCAACGAAACTTTGGGGATGCCTGGGTCACCTCTTGGACGACCTCTCCCTCAAAGGAATCCCACCGAAATGCTCTCAATCATGGGGAATCGCAAATCTCGTGGCTCAACCTCAAGAACTCGGGCTCCACCACAAACCACCGAATCGGAGAGCTTTCCACGGGTTTGGAGGGGCAAGGTCACCAAGAAAAGAGGCACAAGGTCCTCATGTGTGACTCCCACAATAAATTCCGCAAAGAAACGTCTCCAAAACTCTGCCACAAAATTCCCAAGAAAAGGCTCCGAAAATGACAAAAAGGGAAAACGGGAGAGACAACAAAAGCCTTGAGGAACCACGCCGAATCTTCTATACATACCAAGAAAGATTCATACAAGGTCAAGCTTGCCTCCCAATCATCCATCCCTCTCTCAAGGTCTCACTATGAAGCTCTCAAGCTAATCCTAGAAAATCCTAAGGAAAATAGGAAAGGAAAATAGCAAAAGCTAATGAGCTAGGGTTCCAAGAGTTGGCTGCCATCCCGCAACTCAAGTGTTTATATGAGGGCACCAAAACACTAAACTACCCTTACTAGCATACTGGGGATACAAGCCCCTCAAGGGCGAATTTGGAAGTCTTCAGTTCAGCACCATCGGACGGATGCACATCCACCGCAAGCCTGCGTAGCACCAACACAACTCTTGCGATCATGCCGCGTGTCCTCCGCTTCGAAGCTTCTCGGCGGCTACGACCCGGGCGGTCAGACCGCCCCTCCTGGGTGGTTAGACCGACCTAGGTGGCCGCACCTCCTCATCGAATCATCAGCCTCGGTTTTGTGGCTCAACCGAGTAACCCAGTGGTTTTGTGGTGAACCACTGCAAACCCTGCAGACTCGGTGTAGCCTCCCGCAAATCTCCACTCATTACTCGGCTCCCACGTCGTCCCGACTTGACCTTGATTTTGAGGCTCAACCAAGAAACCGTCCACGACTTCATCTTGCTGTTCTTGCCACCATGCAACCTGCACTTGATCCTGCTGACCACCGGGTCCCTCGAACCAAGCCTACTTATCTACTCCACACCTGGAGGCCTCACCGGCATCGACCTTTCATGCTTGTTCTTCACCTGCACCTGCACCAATCAAGCCGCAGCCTGCACCTGCAATACTAGGCCAAGAGTCAGTCCACACAACATTGTCAATCACTCATCACACCAGGAAGCGACCATCCACCGGTCCTCGAACCACACAGGCTCTCACACCCTCATCCACAGGCTAGGGCGGAGAACTCCTCGAACTACTCGAGAACTCCTCGACATCGCCACCAACCACGCCGATGGGGAGGAGGCGGTGGCTGCAACCCTAAACACTCCCCAGGGCAAGGGCAAGCAGGTGATGGATGACGGTGAGGGACCCTCCCCGCGACCCAAGAAGAAAAAGAAGGACAAGCGTCGCTGCGACGACAACCTCGTGGTAGTGGTCGAGCGGAAAGCGGCGCGCCCCAAGAACAATCCATCCAAGGATCACTTCGAGAAGCTCCTTGAGGCGCCGTGCACCAACCATGAGGTCCTCGTGAAGCATGCACTGAAGGACTGCAGGCTCCTGAAGAGTTTCGTCGCTGGCATGCTGAAGACAAAGGTTACCGACGCCTCGAAGAAGGGCCCGCAGGATCTGAATGACGACAACAAAGGTGCGGGGGTACCCCGGTGAGGACGGTGCCGTCATGATGATCTTCGGCGGAACACCAGCCCGACCTACAAAGCGCCAAGAGAAGCTGATCCGGTGTGAGATCTACAACACCGAGCCGGTGAACCCGTCGTACCTAAAGTGGTCGGAGACTCCGATCACGTTCGACCGCACTAACCACCCCGACCACGTTCCGCAGCCGAGAAGCTACCCACTTGCCGTGGCCCTGCTGTTCGGCACTAAGTGGATCCATAAGTGGATCCATAAGGTGCTGATGCATAGGGGGAGCGGCCTCAACGTCCTGTACAAGTCGACGCTCGACAGCATCAGAATCCCGCGGTCCCGACTGCGCCCATCGCCTACGCCGTTCCACGGGGTCGTCCCTGGAATGGAGGCACTCCCAATTGGGCAGATCGATCTGCCCATCATGTTTGGGACCCAGTGGAACTTCTGCACTGAAACCCTCACCTTTGAAGTGGTGGGGTTCTCGGGGACGTACCACGCCATCCTCAGAAGGTCAGCCTATGCAAAGTTTATGGCTATGCCCAACTACATGTACCTGAAGCTGAAGATCCCTGGTCCGAAAGGGTCATCACAGTGGGTACGACATTCCAGCACGAGTACGAATGCGATGCTGAGTGTTTTCAATTCGTTGAAACACTCATCTAGTCCAAGAAGCTTGCCGCAAAGCCTTCACCTGGAGACCTCGAAATCCCTGAGTCATCCAAGCGAGCGGCCTGCTCTTTCGAGCCCGCCAAGGATGCCAAGGATGTGGCCGTCTCTGACGATGGCCGCACGCTCTGTATCGGGACGACGCTCGATCCTAAATAGGAAAGTGCGCTCGTCAACTTCCTCCGAGCGAACCTCGATGTGTTCGCATGGAAACCCTCCGACATGACAGGGATTCCAAGGGAGGTCGCCGAGCACAAACTGAACATAAAGTCGGGATCGAAACCGGTGAAGCAATGCCTCCGCCGCTTCAACGACAAGAAGTGCAAGGCTATCGGCGAGGATATCAAGAAGCTTCTTAGTGCAGGGTTCATCCGAGAATTATTCGCATTTTACAACATTTGCGAGAACATAAGCTTTATGCTAAGTTCTCCAAATGTGAATTTTGGTTGGATAGTGTGAAGTTTTTGGGTACACTATTTCCAACGAGGGCATATCTGTGGACCGTAGTAAAGTCCAAGAGGTCATGGATTGGAAGCCACCCAAGTTGGTGCACCAGATCCGCAGCTTTCTGGGTTTAGCAGGCTATTATCGTCGTTTTATCCCCGATTTCTCTAGGATCGCTAAACCTATGACTGAGTTGCTTAAAAAGGGAGTAAAGTTTGTGTGGAGCGAGAAATGTGAAGGAGCTTTCCACACTTTGAGACAACACTTGACATCAGCCCCAGTGTTGGCTCAACCGGATATGTCAAAACCATTCGATGTCTATTGTGATGCTTCAGGTATTGGCCTTGGTTGTGTACTCATGCAAGACAATCAGATCATTGCCTATGCCTCGCGCGCACTATGACCTCATGAGGTGAACTATCCCACTCATGATCTTGAGTTAGCAGCGGTTGTCCATGCCCTGAAAGATTTGGAGACACTATCTAATGGGGACTCGCTGCAATATTTTCACCGATCATAAAAGCCTCAAATATATCTTCACCTAATCAGATCTAAATATGAGATAATGAAGGTGGTTAGAGTTAATTAAAGACTATGATCTTGAAGTACACTACCACCCCAGAAAAGCCAATGTCATTGTAGATGCTTTAAGCCAAAAATTTCACTGCAACTGCTTGTCGATAGAGCCGTATGGTGACACCTTATGCAAAGAGTTGCGAAAGCTCAAATTGGAAATGGTGGAGCATGGGAATTTAAATGCCATCTCCACTAAATCCACTCTCTTCAGTAAAGTTGCCTTAGCTCAATCGAAAGATGAGGAAATTCAGCTAATTAAGCAGAAAATAGCTGAAGGAGACCCCAAATATAACTGTTTCCGTAAAGACTCAGAGGATGTTGTGTGGTTCGACCAATGCCTTGTGATTCCCGATGATCCAGAACTTAAGAAGGAAATTTTGGATGAGGCTCATCTCTCCAAGTTTTCTATACATCTGGGAAGTAGCAAGATGTACCAAGATGTAAAGGAGAATTTTTGGTGGTCAAATATGAAAGTGGACATTGCAAAATACGTATCGGAATGTGACACCTACCAGAGGATCAAGGCAAGTCACTTGAAAACAACCGGTACACTTTAACCTTTACCTATACCTTCGTGGAAGTGGGAGGATATAAGCATGCACTTCATTGTCGGATTGCCACTCACCTCCAAAAAACATGATTCCATTTGGGTAATTGTGGACCGACTCACGAAGACCGTGCACTTTGTTGCGGTTAACACCACCTTCACAGTTCAAGAGTATGCGGAAATTTACCTTGACCGCATAGTTCGTTTGCACAGAATCCCAAAAACCATTGTTTCGGACAGAGGCCCTCAGTTCATGGCCCGTTTTTGGGAACAATTGTACAAATCCTTGGGAACCAAACTGATCCGTAGCTCAAGCTACCACCCTCAAACCGATGGTCAGACGGAAAGGGTGAATCAAGTTATGGAAGATATGCTACGAGCTTGCATTATCCATTTCGACAAAAGTTGGGATAAATGCTTAGCTTTAGCAGAATTTTCTTACAACAACACCTATCAAGCTAGTTTGAAGATGGCACCGTTTGAAGCTCTCTATGGAAGAAAGTGTCGTACCCCCTTGAATTGGTCTCAAGTGGGTGAAAGAAAATTCTTTGATCCTGACCTGGTTAAAGAAGCCGAAGAAAAGGTGGAAGTGATAAGGGAGAACTTGAGAGCCGCTCAAATGAGACAAAAGAGATATCATGATGAGGGGAGAGCTTTCCGAAAATATGACGTGGGAAGCTATGTTTATTGGAACGTATCCCCCCACCAAAGGTGTACAAAGATTTGGCGTGAAAGGGAAGCTAGCACCACGCTACATTGGCCCCTATGAGATCACTCAGGTGTGTGGACCCATTGCTTACTGAGTCCGACTACCTAACCGGTTCTCTGCAGTTCATAATGTGTTTCACATTTCCAAATTGAGGAAGTGTGTACATATCCCAGAGACGGAAATAATCACGGAAGCAAATGCTTGGATCGAGCCTGGTCTTTCCCTAGTCGAGCATCCTATGCGGATACTCGATCAAAATGAAAGGAAGACTCGACACCACACCGTAAGAATGTACAAGATACAGTGGGGCCACCACACAGAGGAAGAAGCTACTTGGCAGACTGAACATTATCTCAACACCAAGTACTCGGTTTTTTGTAAGCCCGAAATCGTAAGTGCTTTTTCCCCGGCCTTGTCTTCTGAATTCGAATCTCGGGACGAGATTCTTTTTAAGGGGGGTAAGCTGTAACATCCCTGATGTTTTTGAACAGTAATTGAGTTGATTAGTAGACCCTAAGTAGAGTTGACTAGTCAAATGCCCTTTTGATTGGTCAAAACCCTAGACCTCTAACACCTATCTAGAGTACTTTGGCCATATCTCAAGATTTTCCCTAAACACTCAAAAATCGGCCAATACGAAAGTTGTTCGTCATCTTCGGGAACACATTTCTTCCAATTAGTGGCATTTCAAATTTTGAGTGGAAACTGCCCGAAATCTTGGTCAATGCTGTTTGGAACAGTTTCCCGGTACTCTACGACCTGCCAACTTCGACAGGCGTTATCGGCCAAACTCGTGCTCAAACACCATGCCACCCTTTATGAAAGTTGTAGCCTATACTTCAATCTACAACTTTGCTTTTTGGAGAAATTTGAGTTCCATTTGGAAATCTCGAGTTTGAATGTCGTGAAGTCATGTTGACTGGACGGGCTAACGCGCCCGGCTTGCAAGAGCGCGCGCTCCCGCGCGTCGCGGCGCCGACGTCACGTAGCGCCGCCATCCCGTGGCCGGTGAGCCTCGTCGCCACAGCGTGTTCCGACCGACGTATCAATGTGGGACCCACGTGTGGTCCCGTATCCCACACTCCCCGGGCGGAAATCCCCTGCCGCACGCGCGCGCACGCCACGTGTTCGCCGCCGAACCGTGCCACCGCCGCTGCCCAACCAGAGCCGCCACCTCGACCCTGCAACTTGGCTTCAAGCCTTGGCAGCCACTCCTCAACCCAGGGATGGCCAGTAGGAGCCTCGACAATCCTTGTGTCGTGCGCAAACCGTCTGCGCGGCAGCCACGTGGCGCTCGCCGGTGAGGGCCCACGGCCGAGCCCTGACCGCCTTTCGGCCATTGGCCAAAGCAGCGGGGAGCCTTAAGGGCTAAGCCTCACCCTGCGCTTGTCCCTCCCTTTCTATGAAAGGAGGCGCAGTGCCCCACTCGCGCGCACGCAGCTCCACCGGTCGCCATTGACGCCACCGCAGCCGAGCTCACCCACCCGCGCCTTACCGCCGTCGTCCAAGCACTCCTAGACCTCCGCCACATCTCACCGCAGCTCCCTGTGTTGGGGTGAAAACCTTCCCCGAAGAGGGGCCAACAGTCGAAATGAACTAACAAGAAAAGGAAGCTAAGAGAAAACACTCACGACGTCGAAGAACTGAAAACTCAAACTCGACTGGGCGTAATGAAACCCAGCCACCTTCCAATCGCCCCCATTTCATTACCGTCGGGTCCTTTTATAGGCCCGTAACAATTACACTTTACAGCATCTACCATCGCTTTTTCACATTGTGCGAAGCATCTTAGGGGTATTTTGGTAACCTCGCAGGGCTCTGTACTCATAGACTTTACACACAATCACTTTACACTTCGCCTATCCATGTGTCTGCCATCGTGGCAACTCATTCTTTGTCTATCTCCGTGCTCTTCGCGACCGCCGTACCGATGTTTTTCTCTTCGCTAGCCTTTTCTTGGTCGCTTTCCGTACCTTCGTCATCACCGCCTGTCATGACCAGCGAAGACTGCTTCTCCGAAGACCACATGCTTCTTCTCTCGACCACTCTTCTTCGAGTTGCATCTTCGCCTAACCTTGACTCGCCTTCGCGGTAGCTCTTCCCTCATGCCTCTGTGCGCTGACCGCCCCCTCTCAGAGTGAAGACCGCGAGCTTCGCTTGGTCTTTCGCTCGATGAGCCTGGTCTCCACAAAACGAAGATCCCAAGCTATGCTTGGTCTTCGCCAGTTGACCCGCTATCATTTCCTGAAATAGCAAAAGCAAAAGTAGAGACGACTCCTGATCTTCTCTGTTGAGTCGAAGATACAGGGAGGGGGTTAGTTGCGAAATATTTACCCCAACATTCAGCCCCTTGCTAGTGAGGGTTTCAACCGAAGACGAGTCGAACTAGCAATCCTTCTTTGTGACGGGCGGAAATGTTTCACTCCAAAGCGCCTCCCCTCTTCGGCTCGTCTTTGGAAACTGTTCCTTCTCTTTCCCTTCGTTTTCATATTTTTATTATTATTTTTATTTATTTTTCCTTGTTTAATCAAATTTACTGTTTTGCATGTTTATCCGCGAAGTCCCGTGATTTTCGCCACGTCCTAACGGGTCTCCTAGATTTTCGCCACGTCCTTCGCTACAGGATATCCGAGATTCCCACCTTTGGCAGCCTATATAAGGGTCTGCCCCCGCCTGGGTTTGTTTTCACCACGGTAGAATCCTTGCAGATTTACTTTTGCCTTCGCGAGAGCTACGGATCCTTCACTCCCTTATCTTCGTAAGAGTTTTCTGCTCTCTTTTTCTTTTATTTTTCCATTCCTTCGCCTTATATAGTTTCTTATTTTATTTTGTTTGTATGTAGTTTCCTTCTTCGTTTCCTCATTTCTTCGCGCCCATGGCACCCAAAGCTGATAGAGCGCCTCCCACCTTCGTTTTTGGGAGGAGCAAAGTTTCGGAAGGCCTTCTTGGGGAGTTTGTGACCTCTGGCTTCATCAAGGAGGGGAAAGGCCGAGCCCCTGGTCCGGAAACTACTCCTACTCCTCGCCCCAATGAAGTAGTTGTTTTTCGCAACTTATTCACTGCTGGACTTCGTTTTCCTCTAGATGGGGCTGTTGTTTCTATTCTTCAGAATTTTGGGATGTACCTTCACCATCTCACTCCTAACACTATTCTTCGGCTTAGCGTTCACATGTGGGCCAGCAAGACCATGTCTGTGAGTCCTACTGCAGCTAATTTTGTCAGGGTTCACACCGTTCATCACCAGCCTTTGAAGATTGAACGTCTTGTTGATGGTGCTTTGGTTCGCGAAGAGGCCCAATTTGCTTCTCTAAATTTCAAGTATCGTGGTGACACTGATGTTCCAGTTGTTGGCTACAAGAACAAGTGGGGTGAGAACTGGAATCACTACTGGTTTTATTATACCGTTGATGATGAAGAGCTTCCTCTTGTTTGCACACGATTTGAAAATCTGCCTAAAGGCGTTGGCACCGCTTACGAAGATGAGGATGCAGACCGTCTTTTTCTTGTTGCTTTCCAAGAGTTAGCGAAGACTTACGCTACTCGCGATCTGGTTGAGGAGTACATTGGTGCGAAGATATTCCCTGTTCGCGCAGGATGGTCTGTCGCTGCGTGGAGTGATTTTGCTTCGCCCATCAAAATCCCTGAGTTTTCTCGAAGCTTCGGCTTGAAGGATGGTTCATGTTTCTTCTATCTTCGTTACTCTTTATTTTTTTCCTGCCCATTTTTTCTTCCTTTTATTTATCTTTTATTTTGCTGATACTTGTTTATGTTTTTCTTTGCAGCTATCAATGTTGCAGAGATCGAAGCTCGGGCTAATGAAATTCTTGGGCCTATCTCCTCCAAAGAAGATGCCGAGATCCAAGACCGTCTTGGTGGAAGTCGAGACAACCGTCTCTTCTTTTTCTTTGGTATTCATGCTGGTGATCACTCAGTTACTGTTGCTCATCGCGAATCGCAAGCGAAGCGAGCTGCAAAGAAAGGTGGTCAAGGAAGCTCTGAGGCCGCAGCCCCTGCAGCGCGTGCGAAGGTTATTAGGAAATGTCGTGGCCGTGGCGGCGGACGAGGTGTTTCCAAGCGTCAGAAAACCACTCGAGTGACGACCTCCGAAGCTGTTTCATCCAGCCCCGAAGAGTCCAATCACTCAAAGAGTGATACAGAAGGCCGTCCTATCGAAGCTGGTGCCGGTTCTGGCACAAATGTTGAAGTTCCCTCTGCTGACCAACCTGAAGAGATAGTAGATGTTACTTCTCTTTCTCCTATTGCTACTGCTGCTGGTGCCACTCTAGCTGATCCCTTGGACATTGATTATAGTGATCCTGAGCCCGAGAGCGACGAGGACTTCTCCGCTCGGGCCAGATCTTCGAAGGACAAGACTCCTCTTCCTCCGCCTTCAACTGTTGAAACCATAGTTCCTTCGGCTATTGAGGTTCCAGTGGCAGCAAAGTTGTTTCTGCTATTCATCACAAATCCCTGACTCGTGTGGAACAGGATGGCTCTTCGTCTGAGACAGAGAGCGATACTTTGAGTGGTGGTGTCTTTGTTAGCAGCGAGTCACCTAGTGTTGTTGCCCGGCGTCTCGGAATGAAGCCAAACGCCCGCATCTTCGGCGATTCTATGCGCAAGGTGCTCCAATTTTGCAGTGATGATCGCGAGCGCACTTTGCTTCAGGAGGCCGGTGATAGTTTTGGCTTCCCTATCATGGAAGATGAACTCAGCAAGGAGAGCACTGAGGAAATTTTAACTCAAGCCCAGGATCTTAGCATGAAATCTTTCTTGGCTTGTCGCGCTGCTCAACGGCTGTTGGTATTTCTTAACCTCACCACTAGTTGCACGTCTAGCGTGAGTGTGTAAGGAACACCTGGGTACACTGACGGGTGCGAACGAATCCGCAAGCGCATGGATACACTGTCGTAGCATTTCTCCCTCGGGAGTATTCCAAAGGGTATCGAATCCAAGGAACGGTGTGTACTACCTTCTGTACTGGGAGAACGATCCAAGGACACCAAGCCCCTGCTTGGGTAGAGAGATGATGGGGTGCTCAGTTCTAGGGAGGTACAAGCTGCAAAGGATCTCGCTTCGGACACCGGACCCTCCTGGTTATAACAGTCGGTTCACGGCAAAGGGTCGCCTACACCTGTATCCGAATGTGGGGGATTCCATAAGGTTCTAACGGCTGTCACCACCGCGGCCTACCCCAAGACAAACCGTGGGATACAGGGCAATCGAAGGATAACCCGTAGTTCAGACACCACGTCTGCACCACCGATTACTACTATAGCACGGCTACGTCTGTCGACCCGTAGCAACACTATAGCACTCCGTATAAATACGGAGTGACGAAACCACGAGTACGGCTATACCTCGTCCATCATTGACCCGAGGTGGCGCGAGGTCGAACGACTAAGCGCCAATTAAAGTATTCCAATAAGATCTAATGAGATAACTCACACTAACGGAATGCAGAATTATTCATCTAATCAACAAGATCAAAGGATCGTGTCACGAAGAACACGAGCCTCTAAATGATGAACAGACGAAGAACTCATGAACATGTCACCCATGCAAGAATATCACTTTAGTCTAAAAGAGAAATATAGAAATACTCACTTTGCTCTAAATGAAGAACAAATGGGAGTCTCACCCACACCATCATCTACATAGCACCTACACCTATCTACTCATGGAGAGGTGAGAACTCACCTCTCCAAGTGAGGAAATGAGAGAGGGGAGAGCTTGGGATGTCTCTCATTCTAGCCCCCTTCCCTCATATTTATAGGCTTGAGAGGGTAGGAGGAGCCTCCAAGGCTGCTGGGCGCGCCCCATGCCGTGCTGCCACGTGTCCAGGTGAGAACCGACCTTCTGGCGCCCAAAACCAGCAAGAACCGGGGTATCCAAGGCCAGAACCGGTGCAAAATAGAGAAAACCAGGCGGTCTGGGTGGTGAACCGGGCGCAGACCGGCGCTGGACCGCGGGCGGACCCGGGCGAGCTGCGCAGACCGCGCCACCGCCTTGACCCGCGCCTACCGCGTCGGGCGTGTGTCCCGGCCGGGGCTTTCCCGCGCACGGGCGCGCGCGCGCATGGGCGGATCGGCGGGGTCGGCGGCTGCCAACCGGATGGCGACACGTGGCGGCCGGGGGAGGCCCGCGCGCGCTCGCGTCACCGATCCGCGGCAGCGCGCGGTGGCCAACCGCGTCCCGCCACGTGGCCGCTGCTGGTTCGTCCGCCCGTGGGGTGTTGCATGGTACTGTAGCGATGACGTCAGCTGTTGTCTTTTCCCTATCTTCCTCATCCGGACTTCGATGCATAAAAATAACATATCCATTTTGATCGTCTCGACGAGCCCGTCGCAATGGTGGAGTACAATTTGTCATTTAGCACTGTTTCCAATGTCGCCCTTTTTAGGTCTTTGGTTCTCTTGCTCTGCGAATATATCGTTTAACACGTATTTCCATGCATCCTGCAATAAAAGCTGGGAACACCAATACTTGTGGAAATTGTCAGTATAAACCCCTATTCTAGTGTTGATGATCATTTTTCATTTATTTTCTGTAGGAGTTGACGGTGTAAAAGCAGTACTTAACAGCCGTCAACAACTCCCCCACACTTGACCTTTGCTCGTCCCGAGTAAAGGGAGTCAGATCAAGGTGGTACATGATATCCAAAGTATGAAGCTAGCATAAGAGATATTCCAAACCATACCTTGCACTTGTGAACTATGTGGAGTGTCTATCATGCCATCTTGGGTAGTTGAAGAATGGAACGGTCATGAATCAAGTCACTCCTGCTTATCATGTCAAGTAACTTGGGGTTTTGCAATGATTTTCAAAATAAACCTTGCTTAGCTCCTCATTTGATTCTCTCAGATCACTCGATGTGTATGTGTCCTCACCAAGGCATTAGAATTGCCTTTCTTCATCCTACTTCTAATGATAGCTTATGTGGAGCTCGGGGTAGGATAAAAGATAAAGCATACTTGCATCACATATATTGCAAAGTCAAAGACCGGATCCAGGAGAAAAGCAATTCATACAATCAGATCAAGATGTGCACGTGTATGAATGTGGTGGATATGGTAAGGTGGCCACTAGCCCTGGAATGGGTGCTAGTTATTACCATATTCGATGAATGCGATGAATGACTCCATTGCATGATTCTCTCTCTTATATATGAAAAGTCTTATGAGAACATGACTATCCTCTTCTTTTCTTTTCTCTTTTTTTAGTGGACCTTCATGTGCCCACACATTTTTTTTCTTTCTTTCTTTTTCATAACTGAGGGACCTTCATGTGTCCCCCTTTTTTTTCTTTTTTTAGATAGCCATGCCTCTTTACAAAATACTTCAGGAGAGAGAAATCAATGCATACGATCGAGCATTTATGGAGGTGAATAGCTGAATGATATAATGCTAACTTCCAGAGTAGAAGCTTAGCAAGGGGGAAATGGTGGTGTGCGCATAAATCTTGATCATGAAAGCACGAAAAGAACTCTCAAAAGGGTCGCAGAGTTTGACAAAGCTCAATGCAATAACAAGCAGCATATGAGTATAAGGTTTTCAACTAATAACATCATATGGCTTCGGTAGGACTGCGACATATCAAAGAGGAGCTTTGCGCAAGGGTTTCAAATTTTTTTTCAAATAAAATTCCCAAGCACTCGAGCAATTAGAGAGATCTTATCATCAAACCATATCACAAACACCAACTACTTAGATGAGCATGAGATCCCAATGATATTTTTTCACAAGTATCAAGACAATGAGTAAGGAATAAAACATATGCAAGCCAACCACAGGAATCATGTAGAGCAAGCTGAGCACCATTATTTGAGTTTGATTTATTGGATAAGAATTGAACATCATTAAAACTCATGGGTAGAGAGAGTGAGATAAGGGTGCACATACCATCGCTCCTGAAGGATATAGGGAGCAAGGAAGACTAGTGGTGATTTGGCTGACCCGAGGGATAGCTAGCTCACTCCAGTTTACCTTGTTCTCATCATGAAGGTGCAGTCGATGTCGTGCAACCCTTGTGTGGGAGTTCTCAAAGTGAATACGTGGATGAAGAGCTTGAGAGAACTCCCCCACACTAGTGCTTGTACTAGTGCGTTCTTCGAGCAAAAAGTGGAAACAAAAGATGGACTCTACTAGTTTGAGAACCATAGAGTCTTTATTCAAAAGCAAATATTTTTGGGGGTTTTTTTATTATCGTCACCATGTCATTTGCTCAAACAAGGTTAGATCAATTTTGCACTCCATAAACAAGAGGGGAATATACTTACCTTGGACCTTTGAGAGGTCACATGTACCTCATTTGTATGTTGTGCAACATGAATCCGACACCTTGACTTACCTTCCCGTATGAATCTAGCTCGATGACTTACCCATTTGGATTTGATGATTTTCTGCAGGGGTTAGTCCACATACATGCATCCAAGATCTTATGAAAGCATAACTCTACGGTTCATTAATCAAACTTGACACCATGTCTAGTTTGGTTGAAGAAGGCATTTTAACCTAAGCACCACGCTTAATTTAAATGGCCTATAAATGTATGATGCCTCAAACACTCAAACCAGAGCATACGAGCAAAGATAAAGGAAGCATGCAAGCATGATCAAACTATTTTCACAGGGAACATAGGCTTGAGTGCATAACAGTGAACCTCAAGCAACCTCCCGGAAGGGCTTTGTTTAAAGTCAAAAGCAGGACTTACCTAGCTAATCAGCAAGATGAGAGAGCTTACATCTTCTCCACATCAGGATAAGGTTTGGCATGCAAGGAAATTTACTCGGGATGCTCACATACCTCCCCCACACTTAGAGTTTGCATTGCCAGGCAACAAAACTTAAGTGTGCGAAGATCAAGCTTCCTTCTGCAAATATTCCCTCGCCAAGACTTACCAAGATGCTACAGCTGATGTAGCTCACATGTTATTGGGCATCACTTGTTCGTCGTTCTTTTCAATCTCCACCTGAAATGTTAGTGACCAAAAATACCCGAAGGACAACTTATGCCAAAAACATGTTCTTGCTTTTATTCGAAAGGGAAATAAAACCTATGATAATCCAGGCTATCTCCTGGCAGTGCTTTGTTTATTATGGTCATAAGCTCGACCATGGGAGATTTCTCTTGCAGCCACATTGGTGGTGTCCTTCCCATCTCACCACCAATCATCGATGAATCAGTGAAGCTCTAGCTGCAAGGTTAGTGCCATATACGAACACGAGTCCAAAAGATAGCAAAGCTAGAAGCAGACATGACCATTCCAGGGAGGCTAAGACAGCTCCTGGGGCGATCACGGGATTCGAGAAGCTATAGCACTAGGGTGAACCTCGGAGGCGAAAGGTTGAGCACTGAGGCTAGCGCTCTCGCAACTGGTCTCTGACTAGACTCAGCTCAGGAAAATACTCGGCTTCCAAAAGAGGATAGAGTAGAAACTCGAATGGCCGGCGTACGTTCAGGAGCTAGAGTTCGGGTGAAGGGTGAGGTTAAGCTCATCCTTCCTTAGGTAGATGGACCGATGTTCTCATCAAAACGATGAGCCATCCCGGGTCTAGCCTAAGCTTCCAATAGGAGATTATGGATAAGCCGGAAAGTGCAACTCCCATTGGGCATCGATCGAGTCAAGCATAAAGTATGAAGTTTAAGCTTCTCCTGACTGATCGGCATCGATCGATGGGCTTAAGATATGAAGTGAATGTACTCCATTCAATCGGTAAATGATCATGCTCCTTCGGTCTGATAAATGAATCCACTGGATTATAAAGCAGAGACCGATGTCTTGGTTTATACGAAACTTCAGTGCAAGGCACTTCAACTCAAACCTCAACGTAGGAACATGATAGGCCAATTGTACTCTCCTTAGGAGATCATAACTAGGATCAAACAAGTCATCCTGGCCGAGAATAATTCATCATTTCCTAATTACTCTCTCCATCCTCCCACGAGACAAGGTCTCGGGGAGAAGGTCTAAGAAGAGGTACGAGAGGGGAACCCAAGGGTAGACTCTGCGCTAAGCAATCTTTCCCTTAGATTCTTGCTAATCAGGAATGGCATCTTCAATCGGAGCTTAAAGCCTCAGCTCGGCTGACGATGAGTCTAGGTGGCTCAACATTTCTTCTGACGACACCTCATCGACCCGGATGCAAGGGGGAGCTGAAATCCTGGAGGGTTTCCACGATCTCTTTTCCCTCAACAGCGTCCAAGTGCACAAAGAGCCTTCAGAGAGAGCATTAAGCCGCATGGCATCGTCCTTCCGTAACCCATACCAGAAGCACTGAAGCAGCTTCCGATCGGGAACGTGTAGGACTGGGCAATCTTCCGCCAAAAAGGCGAAGTGATCCCATACCATTCCTAGTGATTCCTCCTCACCTTGCTTGAGACTGAGAATCCTTATCCTCAACGAGATGACACATCGTAAATAATGGTGCCAATCCCGTGCTTCCCCAGAGAGGGATAGCGGGAAAGATTCCCTTTTCCGAGCATCTGATGATTCTTCGATTTCACTCGGAGTTTCAATCAGACACTCATAGTCTCTCACATGATCGAGGGGGTTCTCATGAATTGACCCCGAGAAGGAAAGATCCTGAATTAGCTTCATGAGAGAGGGGTGAATCCGACAGCCAGATGAAAGAATGAGTTCTGACAGGGGTGGCTCTGAGGGTTCACTCCTCGAAGGTGGAAGGTGTTTACAAGGATAACCTTCCAAGGGTAACGGGAGTAGAGGTAGAAGTAAAGAGAACAGAAAAGGATATCTTGAAGGGTAACGGGGGTAGAGGTAGAAGAAAACGAAAAGATACATATGAGGACCACTAGGTTCGAAGATAGATACAGCAACCGTTCCCCGGCAACGGCACCAGAAATGCTTGTTGGTATTTCTTAACCTCACCAATAGTTGCGCATCTAGCGTGAGTGTGTAAGGAACACCCGGGTACACTGACGGGTGCGAACAAATCCGCAAGCGCACGGATACACCGTCGTAGCACTTCTCCCTCGGGAGTATTCCAAAGGGTATCGAATCCAAGGAACGGTGTGTACTACCTTCTATACTGGGAGAACGGTCCAAGGACACCAAGCCCCTGCTTGGGTAGAGAGATGATGGGGTGCTCAGTTCTAGGGAGGTACAAGCGGCAAAGGATCTCGCTTCGGACACCAGACCCTCCTGGCTATAACAGTCGGTTCACGGCAAAGGGTTGCCTACACCTGTATCCGAACGTGGGGGTTCCATAAGGGTCCGACGGCTGTCACCACCGCAGCCTACCCCAAGACAAACCGTGGGATATAGGGCAATCGAAGGATAACCCATAGTTCAGACACCACGTCTGCACCACTGATTACTACTATAGCACGGCTACGTCTGTCGACCCGTAGCAACACTATAGCACTCTGTATAAATACGGAGCGACGAACCCGCGAGTACGGCTATACCTCGTCCATCATTGACCCGAGGTGGCACGAGGTCGAATGACTAAGCGCCAATTAATGTATTCCAATAAGATCTAACGAGATAACTCACACTAACGGAATGCAGAATTATTCATCTAATCAACAAGATCAAAGGATCGTGTCACGAAGAACACAAGCCTCTAAATGATGAACAGACGAAGAACTCATGAACATGTCACCCATGCATGAATATCACTTTAGTCTAAAAGAGAAATATAGAAATACTCACTTTGCTCTAAATGAAGAACAAATGGGAGTCTCATCCACACCATCATCTACATAGCACCTACACCTATCTACTCATGGAGAGGTGAGAACTCACCTCTCCAAGTGAGGAAATGAGAGAGGGGAGAGCTTGGGATGTCTCTCATTCTAGCCCCCTCCCGTGCTGCCACATGTCCAGGTGAGAACCGACCTTCTGGCACCCAAAACCGGCGAGAACCGGGGTATCCAAGGCCTGAACCGGTGCAAAATAGAGAAAACCAGGTGGTCTGGGTGGTGAACCGGGCGCAGACCGGCACTGGACCGCGGGCGGACCCGGGTGAGCCGCGCGGACCGCGCCACTGCCTCGACCCGTGCCTACCGCATCGCGACGCGTGTCCCGGCCGAGGCTTTCCCACGCATGGGCGCGCGCACGCATGGGCGGATCGGCGGGGCCGGCGGCTGCCAACCGGATGGCGACACGTGGCGGCCGGGGGAGGCCCGCACGCGCCCGCGTCACCGATGCGCGGCAGCATGCGGTGGCCAACCGCGTCCCGCCACGTGGCCGCTGCTGGTTCGTCCGCCCGTGGGGTGTTGCATGGTACTGTAGCGATGACGTCAGCTGTTCTGTCTTTTCCCTATCTTCCTCATCCGGACTCCGATGCATACAAATAACATATCCATTTTGATCGTCTCGACGAGCCCGTCGCAATGGTGGAGTCCAATTTGTCATTTAGCACTGTTTCCAATGTCGCCCTTTTTAGGTCTTTGGTTCTCTTGCTCTACGAATATATCGTTTAACACGTATTTCCATGCATCCTGCAATAAAAGCTGGGAACACCAACACTTGTGGAAATTGTCAGTGTAAACCCCTATTCTAGTGTTGATGATCATTTTTCATTTATTTTCTACAGGAGTTGACGGTGTAAAAGCAGTACTTAACAGCCGTCAACAACGGCGGTGCCGTTCTGACCTTCGGTTCCATCAACTCTCCAAGAGGACATCTGCTACTGCTCTTAGCAAGGAGATTGATGTTTTGAAGGCTCTGCAAGCTGAAAAGGTCTCCCTCTCATCCTCACTTGAGTCTGAGAAGAAGAAGTGTCTGGATATTGCTAAGGAGAAGGATGACCTGGCTAAGAAGAACGCTGAATTGGAAGTGCAACTAACTGAACTTCGTCGTTTGGCTTCTAGTGCGGAGGATGAGAAGAAAAAGGTTGAGGACCTGCAGAAGTTGTATGATGCTAAAGTTGCCGAGCTCGCGGATCTTCGTCGAGCACATGACAGCCTAACTTCAGAGCACGAGACTTATTGTGATGAAATTGAACATCATGTTTCCCCTCTTTGCAAGAAGCTCCACGATCTCCTAGTTGACTACGGACTTAGCCCCGCTCCTTATGATGTCAAAGAGATGTTCATAGGTCAAGTTTTTGACTGGCTGTCTAACGGGGTTAGTTCGCTTGCATCTGCTGGGCGCTCCTTCGGAGAACTTGGGGCTGCTGTTGCCTCCCGCAGCCTTTCCCACGCAATATATTCTCTATTTAAATCCTCCGGAGATGGGGAACCAAGTCTTACGAAGAGTGATCTTCGTCAACATCGTGATGCCGATTTTTCTTGGCCAACTGAGACATCTGTGGAGAAGATTCCTGTCTTACCCAAAAATATAGCTAAATACTTTATGCAAACTTTCTTCAAGAAGTTTGGTTTTGGGTTGACTGTTGCCGAAGGTCGGCGTGTGCTTCGCAAGGTTCATACTACTATACCTTGCCTATCTCCTTTTACTTTTGTAACCATTTTCTTTCTTATGCTTATGCTTTTCCTTATTTGTTTCAGCCTGGTTCTGTGCCCACACCTTCGCCTACTGCTGCATCTTCTGGTGGTGGAGGTGGTCCATCTTCGGCTGCGGTGTCTTCAGCTGCGCCATCTACCCAGGCTGCTTCTCCACATGAAGTCCGGACAATAGACGTCACTTCAGGAGCCCCTGAGGTGTGAGGGAGTGTGTAGCCTTAGTGATTCGGGCAGTTGGGGGTATTTTGTGAACAATCTGTCTGAAACATTTGCAACTCTGCGTAGGTGCCGGAGGTGTATCCTGCGCAGGTTACCGAAGATATTTGTCCTGTAACTATTAACTTCGGTGATTATTTCATGTCCGGCTCTATTTGGTGCAAGTTTAACTCTAAATTTCCCGATGTGCCCTTCGATGTGTTTATGTCGCGTAAGATAGAAAAATACGAGAAGAAAAATCTTGACGTGAAAAATGTCTTCGCACATGTACGCAATCGTCTCTGTCACGACGATACCCCTCGCCGTCAAATTGAAGGATCTGAACCATCTTCTGTTGTGCCTGCTCGCGAAGACACGCCTTCGTCCTCAAGCCCCCTTGTTTTACAGAAGGTTGAAGTTATTGATCTTACCGAAGAAGCGGAGTATGAGTATATGTACAAGCACCCTCGCTAATTTGTTTTGCAATGTAACCGTCTTCGTCGCTTGTGCTGCTATGCTTGTAATCGTTTGAGCTATGCTGTTGTGATGAACTGATGTGCCTGTTGTTGACATTTCTTAACGCAACTTCCAAAGAATAGATCTAGAATCCATTCTAAGCAATGGTGCAAGAAATGTTGGTTGGTATAAGATAAGCCTACAGAAATATTATGGTAGATAATCTGCAAGCGCACGGATACCAGTGAGCATTTCACCCGGGGTGATGGGTTTTAAAATATCGTATCCACAGGGAAGATGGATGGATGTAACAAAAGACATAGGGATGGCAGTAGACTACTTTATGGACTTTGATGGAATGGCACATACTTTAACAGGGTAAGCCAAATGATAAAGTAATGATAGATCAGACAGGTAGAGGCACATGTGGAGCATAGAACATACTATTCCTAGTCTAGATTAGAATTGGATTTACTTAAGAGGCACAATTCTATATAGCATACAAAGACTGAGTTATTCATCTATTCTAATGTAGCATATCATCACATATAGCATAGACATGGATAAATGTGAACACCCCGAAGATTACCCAAGAAGATCAAGGACGAAACTTGATCCTCCCAAGAATCATTGTTCAACTAGTCTTATACTCGGGAGGTGGACTGCAAAGGACTCAATAGGCCTGTCACGCCCACGATCTACCACACGACCCAGAGTATAAGGTGAATCCGCAAGTAAATTATATCTAAGCACCATGCTTACATACTTTCTACTACCTAGCATACGCGCGTAATATACTAGGAGCTCTACGAATAAGTGCGTAGACTTATCATTAATCATGACTATATCAAATATACTACTAAAATAAAGTAAGAACTTAGCAATTGCACACATATCATTGAAATAGCATAAAGTCATTGAGAAACAATATAAGAACTAAATCTTGATAACTTACAGATCTGGAACTGGAGCAAAGCTAAACTCTACTCGAATCTGACTCTCTATCTAGAACTAGGTTCTTGATCTAGAAATTAGATCTTGAACTATGAAGTAGCTATCCTATCTCTGATGTATCCTCTCCTTCTCCTGTCTTGGCCTGATGATGATGATCTTCTGAGAGATGCATCCCATCCCCTAAGGGGGGGGTCTGGGATTGCTTATATAGTCCGGAGGGATAATCCATCGCCGTAGGATCAAACCGACCTAAACAAGTGGTTTAGATTAACCCTAAGAGGCGGTGGAGGAACCTTCCCGAAGCAGGGCCTGATCGGGGCCAGGGGGAGCCCGATCGGCCTCCCTATAGGGCCGGTCGGCCTGGGCTGGGCCCCGGCTGGGCTCCGCCTTCGCGTGTGGGCCTCTTGTCCCTTCTAGATGCATATTTTCTTAGAGACCACTTCGGTTGAGTTCGGGAGTCTTCTGGAGCCTTCTAGAATTTATTCTTTTCGCATTTTCCTGAATAGTCCCTGAAAATATATAATTCACCAAAACTCGTAGAATTCATTAGTCCAAGGCCCTATACTACTGTTGATTTATCTTTTTGGTCCTTTTTCATGTATTGTTGATGCATAAAAATAAGAGTTAGTGAGCATCAACAAACTCCCCCAAGCTTACCTCTTGCTAGTCTCTTAGCAAGACTCAGTGTTACCACAATAAATTCTTTTCCAAGGTAGGATGAAAAAGTCAGACTTTTAAAAACCTGCTTATATCTGCTTGAGAACATGGGGCTTTTATCTGTACTTGGGTCTTGAGCAGTTGAAAGATATAACAATTAAGTCAAACACCATGTCTCAAGTTCTTGGTTTCACTAAAATTCTGGAGTTTTTGCAAAAGATGTTCAAGTTAAAGCTTAGAGTACTCCTGTATGACAACTTGATATGATAAAACATAAAAACTTTCAACTTTAGCATGCCTTTGCTTCTTTTGTTCCTGAAATATATCTCTCTTTCTAGCAATAATCTTAAGAGAACCTTGGGTTACATGACATTAGGAGAGGTGGGCCCTACTCGCCCCGGACTTTTGTCCAGTTTTCTCTCTCCTTAGAGATGTGGGCTCTTCTCGCCCTCGGACTTGTGTCCATTATTCATCTCTAATTTATTCTTTTTAGGGAGGTAGGCCCTTCTCGCCTAGTAGAACACTTGTTCATTTCTCTCCCTCTCTCATCTCACTTTTTCCTCTCTTTCTTTTTTTTCTCTCTTTTTTTATGTCATGCCCAAGTCTCTTTGAAGGCATAGAGAGATATAAAACTGGAACATTCTGAGCAAATTTTCAACAAGGCTCTTTTTTTTAACAGGACATAAAGTCTTGTGTCATATAGGAGACTCATTATATATGAATTTTATGATTAAAAAGTGAATCTCCAGAATTTAGTGTTACTTTGAACAAGATAAACAGTAGCTCAACTTAATCATGTCAATCAATCAATCACCTAGACTTAGCTCGAGAAATTGCTCCCGCAAGAATCTCAAGCTCAAAGCATGTTTCAAAATCTAAACAATTGTATCCATGTCTTGGGAGAACTTCAAAAGATGGTAAGCTAGGCATTTGCAGCACTGAAGAGCATTTGTTTATCATGTCCATTTAGCATACTTCTCTAGTTCTTTATTTATTTTAAACAAGGGAAATTTTTATTTTATTTTATTTTATTTATTATTTCAAACTTATCAAACTAAACAAAACTTAAAATAAAAATATATAAATAGATAGTTGATACTTACCTTGGGGGCTTCTCCCCCAAGCTGCTTGATTCTACATCCCCCACTGGCGAAATTTGCTTGCCAGTAGTTCAGCGTTTGCATCTGCGGTTTCTTGTATATCTTCTAATCGTTGTCCTGCCTGGTCCATCCACTGTTGTTGTTGGCGTAGCATGTTGGTGTGGGTATCCTGAGTGCTCATTTGCGTCCTCATGTTGTCATGGACACCTTGGCGGAACGTCGCAGAATACTGATGGTCGAATCCTGAAAAAGAGTTACGGGCAGGTACAAAATTCGAAGATGATGCGTAAAACCTGCCACTTCCAAACTCCTGTCTTCCGAGGTTGCTCGGTCCTTGCGATGGTAAATATCCTCCTTGGTACGCGCGACAAGGGTATGTTGGCACGAAGTTTTCATATGATCGATACGCGACGTCTTCGGACAGTGGGTCAGCTCCGGCGTAGTTTGACGATGAGGCTCGAGCTGACGTTCGTGGAGGTTGCTGCTGGACCGGTTGTGCCTGCTCATTGATCAGAAAAGATTGCACAGAATATATACCCAATCCCGGGTTAGGTAACGGGATTGTGCTCTTATTGTGGATATAGTGCAATTTTTCTTGAATTTTCTTAACCCATCTTCCTTGGCGGAAGTAATCGTAGCCGATGATCTCACGAGGAGTATCAATGCTGATGAAAGTGGCATCTCCAAGGTTGCTCAAGTCATCGGCTATCCGGGTGATCAGAGAGGTGCAGCTTACGTCTCCAACTAGGTTGGGGAACGAGAGCCAGTGCTCTACTAGCATCTTAACAGGGGACACAGCTTTTCTTTTCAGAGCAGCATAAATCAACTGCATGTCCCCTACTCTCACGGTGATATTATCATTGCGTGGAAAAAGGACAAGGCTTATCCACTTGTGAAAGAAACGGAGAGTGGGATGCTGAATATCATTGGTGCGTGGCTTGTGTGCGTTCTTTCCCTGTAACGTCCGTCCAGAGGTGTAGTCTATCAAAATCTTCAAGAGACGAGTCTAAATCTAAGGCACATCCTTCTGCGAACCCTAAGGCGTTACTCAGCCTTCTCCAAAATAGAGTGTGCTCTTGACGGAACAACCGAAAGGTTACCCCATCGTTAGAGGATTTCAAAGTGCAAAGAAACTCTAAAGTGAGGAGACGGCAACCCCTTTCAGAAGTGTGATAAAAAGAGGTCCACCCCAGTAGAGCAAAAATCTGGCTGAACTGAGAGTTCAAGCCTGCTTCTTGCATGAATTCTTCGCTAAACATGGGTGTAAGGACAAAAGAACGTTTCTTCAGTTTCTCATACCTTTCCTTCTCTTCTCCTCTCCTGATGTGCAAATGCACATCATTGGTTAGGATCTTTCCTTGTGATTGCGATGCCGAAGGAGAGGGGTTAGAGACCGGTGAGGGAGACTCCTGAGAGTCTACACTCATCGACCGCTGGGAGTTGGCTCTGGAACTAGAGCGTCTGAGGATTCTCCCAAACATGGTGTCTAAGGCTTTCAAGGGTGTAAGAGAAAAGTTTAGAGCTAGGCTACCCTTGGATTTCTTCTCCACTCTCTTCCTAAGCTTCCTTTCTCTTGAGGCATCACTGCAAAAGCTCGAAGGTGATGTTTTCTGGGCTGGTGTGTGTGCGAAGAACTGGGTAGGAGGTGGCTGCTTATATAGGCCCAAGGGGGGTGGCCGGCCGGCCTGGTGGTGGGGCCGGTCGGCCCCACCTGGCCTCCACTCGGGTGCCCTCTCCTCCATCCATTTCCTGCTGTCTTCCAATGCTAGAAAAAGTGCCTTGTGAGTGGGAAAAGAAGGTGCTGGTGGATGAAGGGATAAGATAAGGTAGGTAAAGACTTGATGTGTATCCCTATGGCATGTGGGTCCCATGCGTAAGGGTAAAGGCAAATATAACAGCAAAAGTATAGTAGTAAAACTATTTTTATGCCACCACGAAAAATCATTATACGGGTTTTTACACACCGTAAAATTATTTACCATGGGGCGTGAAAAAGTTTTTACTGTAGTAAATATGAAATTCAGAAATATATTTTTGTGTTTTTACCGGTTACCTTTGATGAGGGTTCGTAGTTTGAGTCCTCGAACGGGACTTCCAAGTCTTCTAATATTCAGGTGCATCCTCCGTCTTCAGAGATAATGGTCCTTCTGATGATGTCTTTTCTTGATCGATCATGTTCGCGTTGATGCTGTGCTCTGGTCTGTGTCTGAAGGCAAACTTCTCCTCCTTTCCATTGATCTCAAATGTGATCTTCCCTCTGCCTACATTGATGCGTGCATTGGCGGTGCTCAGGAATGGTCGCCTGAGAATTAGTGAAACCCTGGAGTCTGGGTGCATATCCAATACCACGAAATCAACTGGCACCAAGAACTCTCGGATTTTCACTGGAACATTCTCGGCGATTCCTGATGGGTAGCGAACTGATTGATCTGCCAATTGGAGACACATTGATGTTGGAACCAAGGTAGGGTGCTTGAGCTTGTCGAAGACAACCTTGGGCATCACACTAACACTTGCTCCAAGATCACAGAGTGCATTGTTGAAGTATTGATTTCCAATGGAGCACTCTATAGTGGGGCATCCTGGATCCTTTTTCTTGATGAGCGATGTGTTCAGGATTGCCGCACTACCTTCTTCGGTCAACTTGATGATCTCCGTAGTTGGCAAAGGTTTCTTCTTATTCAGGATGTCTCGGATGTACTTGGCATATGTCGGGACTTGCATGGCATCCAATAGAGGTATGTTGACATAAAGCTTCTGGATGACTTCGATGAACTTCCCGAATTGATCATCAACTTGAGGTTTTCTCACTCTTCTTGGATATGGTATGAAGTTGGTGTCGTGGAAATCTTGTCTTGCTGAGTCTTGTTCTTCTTGCACGACTTCTTCTACGTCATTATCCTTCTCTGGAGCTTCGGCTGGTGCTACAGGTACTGCAGATGTTGCAGGTGCTGTGGGTGTTCTAGCCGGTGGTCTTGCTGTGCCCTTGGGATATGGTGGATCTGTTATTTGCTTGCCACCTCTTGTTCGGACATTAAATACCTACTCAGGGTTAGTGGCAACAGGTGCAACAGCAGACAATTTTGATAACTTTGATTCTAGTTCAGCATTAAAGATAGCTTGATCTTTTAAGATTTTAGAAAAATTATCCATCTTAACATTTATGTCTTCTAGAATCTTATCATTAGCAACAAGCTTCTTAGAGAGATTATTGGTTATTTTATCCTGTTCTTCAATTAACTCTCATAGCGAAGGTCGTTTGGAATTATTACCTGTATACTTACCTGCGTAAGTCGGTCGTGGTTGTAGGTCTTTTTCTTGGGTTGGTGCTGACTTGTGGGCCACCAAGCTTGAATTTCTTGAAGTATTCATCGAATCTTGTAAAGCTTGTCGATCCTTCTTGAAATTGGCTCGTTCCTCAAGCCTGTTAAACAGCACGTCCATACTAGTTGATAGTTCTTTCAACTCTTCATCTTCTTGTACTTCTTCACTCTGACGACAGTGCTGAGTGTTCTTCTGGGTCCAGCCTTGATTTTTCAGATATCTTCTGCATAAGTGTATTGGCTTGTCTCGTAGTGAGTGACAAGAATGATCCTTTAGCAGCTGCATCTAGGTGCTCAGACGCTTTTTGATTTAATCCATGGTAAAAGCTTTGTAAGAGCATCCATTCTTTTATTCCATGGTGAGGGCAATCTGATATATATTCTTGCAAACGTTCCCATGCCTCTGGAATTGACTCGCCTTTCTGCTGCTGGAAATTGGTGATTTTTCCACGTAAAGCATTGGTTTTGCCTGTGGGGAAAAACTTTGATAGGAAGGTTGTAGAACATTCCTCCCATGTGTTGATTTCATTGGAGTAGAACCATTGTCTCGCCCTTCCCTTTAGTGAAAATGGGAATAAGCGGAGTAGGATCGTTTCCTTGGGAATGTCCTTGATGGAGATGGTGGTGCCTTTCTCCAAAAAGTTTTGGAGATGAGCGCTTGCATCTTCATGTACCTTTCCACTGAATAGATCAGCTTGCACCATGTTGATGAGGCTAGGCTTAAGCTCGAATTCATGATCGATTGTTGGTCCAATGCGAATGTTATTGATGTTTGGAGCAGAGAATTCCAACAACGTCTTCTCAGCCATGGCTTCAGAACTTGGTGTAAAGCTTCCTTGGTTGATTTGACTCAAATAATTGAAGTGTGGTGAATCACAATCAAACCTGTTAATACCCTTCAAATAAGATAGACAAAAACAAACAAGGGTAATTCTGTTTAAGCAGAGGTGCCAAATTACAAAGTCTCATTAAAGTATCTAGCCATCGATTTTCAAAAGGTAGCCATCCAATCTTCCCCGGCAACGGTGCCAGAAATGCTTGTTGACATTTCTTAACGCAACTTCCAAAGAATAGATCTAGAATCCATTCTAAGCAATGGCGCAAGAAATGTTGGTTGGTATAAGATAAGCCTACAGAAATATTATGGTAGATAATCCGCAAGCGCACGGATACCGGTGAGCATTTCACCCGGGGTGATGGGTTTTAAAATATCGTATCCACAGGGAAGATGGATGGATGTAACAAAAGACATAGGGATGGCAGTAGACTACTTTATGGACTTTGATGGAATGACACATACTTTAACAGGGGTAAGCCAAATGATAAAGTAATGATAAATCAGACAGGCAGAGGCACATGTGGAGCATAGAACATACTATTCCTAGTCTAGATTAGAATTGGATTTACTTAAGAGGCACAATTCTATATAGCATACAAAGACTGAGTTATTCATCTATTCTAATGTAGCATAGCATCACATATAGCATAGTCATGGATAAATGTAAACACCCCGAAGATTACCTAAGAAGATCAAGGACGAAACTTGATCCTCCCAAGAATCATTGTTCGACTAGTCTTATACTCGGGGGGTGGACTGCAAAGGACTCAATAGGCCTGTCACACCCATGATCTACCACACGACCCAGAGTATAAGGTGAATCCGCAAGTAAATTATATCTAAGCACCATGCTTACATACTTTCTACTACCTAGCATACGCGCGTAATATACTAGGAGCTCTACGAATAAGTGCGTAGACTTATCATTAATCATGACTATATCAAATATACTACTAGAATAAAGTAAGAACTTAGCAATTGCACACATATTATTGAAATAGCATAAAGTCATTGAGAAACAATATAAGAACTGAATCTTGATAACTTACAGATCTGGAACTGGAGCAAAGCTCAACTCTACTCGAATCTGACTCTCTATCTAGAACTAGGTTCTTGATCTAGAAATTAGATCTTGAACTATGAAGTAGTTATCCTATCTCTGATGTATCCTCTCCTTCTCTTGTCTTGGCCTGATGATGATGATCTTCTGAGAGATGCATCCCATCCCCTAGGGGGGGGGTCTGGGGTTGCTTATATAGCCCGGAGGGATAATCCATCGCCGTAGGATCAAACCGACCTAAACAAGTGGTTTAGATTAACCCTAAGAGGCGGTGGAGGAACCTTCCCGAAGCAGGGCCTGATCGGGGCCAGGGGGAGCCCGATCGGCCTCCCTATAGGGCCGGTCGGCCTGGGCTGGGCCCCGGCTGGGCTCCGCCTTCGCGTGTGGGCCTCTTGTCCCTTCTAGATGCATATTTTCTTGGAGACCACTTCGGTTGAGTTCGGGAGTCTTCTGGAGCCTTCTAGAATTCATTCTTTTCGCATTTTCCTGAATAGTCCCTGAAAATATATAATTAACCAAAACTCGTGGAATTCATTAGTCCAAGGCCCTATACTACTGTTGATTTATCTTTTTGGTCCTTTTTCATGTATTGTTGATGCATAAAAATAAGAGTTAGTGAGCATCAACACCTGTGATGTATTTTTTCAACAAATATGTATGCCATGACTCTGTTGTAATCACACTTGTGCGAAGATGATGGTTTTATTTACTTGTTTTTCATGTTCATTTGTTCTTTGTTGTTTTTCTTCCTCCGAAGATTGAAACATGGGAACTGCGCTCGAAAAGCGCCTCCCCCCAGTTTCCTGTTTTGATCTTCACTACTTTTTTTCTTTCGAACTCGCGCTGTATCATTTATAAGATAAAAAACAAGTCCTGCATATAGGATGGTTAGACTCTGTTGCATACTAATTTCCACTACACGCGGTGGCATGATAGCTCAAAGATGCGAGATGGCATGATAGCCCAAACATGCGAAGTGGCATGATAGCTCAACTTCATAGAATTTGACCTCGAGGTGGCTCGTCAGCCCTGCCTCGCAATTTGCTTCGCGCATTAACCACCAAAGGCTTCTTCGATTGTGATAAAGCGGATGATTTTGCGACCACGCCCCTTAACGGGTCGACTTATCCCTACAGTATTTTACTGAGGGGCTTCGCGCATTGACCGCTGAAGACTTTTTGTTCGCGGAAAGTAGGCCTTTAAGTGAGCCATGCCCTCCTCTTTGGAACAGATTGTAGCATGCTCCTTAACATCTTCGCGACCTTTGCAGAACAGTTCCCACATGCGCCACTCAATCAATTTTTTTCTTAAGTGAACTAAATGCGACTTGTCTTCGCGAGGCCAGGTGCATGTGTTCACTTAATTCTGCAATGTTTTCCCGAAAGTGACAATCTCTTCGGATGATTGTCACTTCGGGACCGATGATAGATAACGGCTTTCTTTTTTGGGGAGCCCTTGTTATATTTCTCAAGGGGATATTACACAAGTCCGCCTCGTTAAAAACCTCGCATCTACGGTGTTCCCGTTGTGAGATCACCGAAGACTCTCCCCGCGAGGAAAAGAGTACGGACTTCACTACGTATTTACAAAAGTTGAAAGTGCAAAAGAAGTTGAAATGAAGATTACAAAAGCTGAAAATGAAGAGAAACTAGAAAATGATAATATCTAACATACGATACACTTATTCTCAGAGCCAGTACTTCTGCAACTTGTGCTGATTCCATGAGTAAGGGACTTCTTCTCCTTCTAAGGTTTGCAATCTGTAAGCCCCCTGCCTTGTTTCTGATACTAAAAATGGGCCTTCCCACTTTTCTTCTAGTTTTCCCACTCCTCTTGTTTTTCTTCGGAGAACCATGTCTCCGGTGGATATCTTTTGTTCACGAACTTTCTTATTTCTCCACTTCCTAATTTCATCTTGGTATTTCTCTATGTTGGTTAGTGCTTGGAGTCTGTCTTCTTCTCTTGTATCAATTGCCAAATTTGCATCCTCTTCGTTTTATGGTTCTTGGTCTACCCTTAGTGATCCCAATTTGATCTCTTCGGGAATGATGGCCTCTTCCCCGTACAACAATCTGAAAGGTGTGAAGTTTGTGGCTCTGGATGTAGTAGTGTTGTGAGACCACACTACTCTAGGCAACTCTTCGGCCCATTTCCCCCTAGCCATTCCTGTCAAGTTCTTTTTGATTCCAGTGAAGATAATGCCATTTGCCCTTTATACTGCTCCGTTGGACTCTGGGTGATACACTGAAGTGAAGCATAGCTTAGTGCCCAAGTTGAAGCAAAATCTTCTGAAATCTGTGCTATCAAATTGCTTGCCGTTGTCTACTGTTACTTCGTAAGGAACTCCAAATCTGCACACGATGCTTTGCCAGAAAATTTTTTGTATCACCTGCGAAGTGATTCTTTGCACTGCTCTTGCCTCTATCCACTTCGAGAAGTACTCCACTGCCACTATGGCGTACTTATAATTGCCTGGTGCTGTTGGTAATTGCCCGACAATGTCAATTCCCCATCTTGCGAAGGGCCAAACTGGTGGTAGCAATTGTATTTCATATGGAGAAGTTTTTGTGTAGTTGCAATGCTTTTGACAGTTGTCACATCTTCGCACTATATCTTCAGCATCTCGGACTGCCATTGGCCAGTAGAATCCCTGACGGAATGCCTTCACGACTAATCTTCGTGTTCCAATATGAGAAGAACACATTCCAGAGTGGATTTGCTGCAACAAGTCTTTTCCTTCTTCTGTGGAGATGCACTTGAGTAGTGGTGCACACACTCCGCTTTTGTACAAGTTGTCTCCTCTTATTTCATATGTTCTTGCCCTCAAGGCCATTCTTTTATTCTCCTCTTTTGACTGTGGTTCATAGTGTCCTCTCAAGAATGCCATTATCGAAGACCTCCAATCTTCGCTTGATATTGCGTTTACATATCTCACTGGTGCTTCATCACAATCTACTGATTTGCACTTCAGAACTTCGTAGAAGACATCTGGTGGTAATGGTTCCTTCTGTGCTGCTGCCTTTGCTAGCATGTCTGCATCATTGTTTTGATCTCTTGGTATTTTCTTGACCGTGAAGCTGAAGAAGAATTTTTCCATGCCTCGCACTGTTTTCAAGTATTTTGCCATTTCATCATGTTTTGCTTTATATGACTTGCCAATCTGCCTTGTGATCAACTCAGAGTCTGTGTTTATGACCACTCTTCGTGCCCCTATGGCTCTTGCCTTGCGAAGTCCCGGCAACAATCCCTCATACTCTACCACATTATTTGTCTTGCCTTCAAAGTCGAGCCTCACAGCGTATCTCATCTTTATGCCTGATGGTGACATTAAGATTGCCGAAGATGCGGCTCCATCATCACAGTAAGCTCCATCACAATGCATGACCCATGGTGTTTCTGGCCTATCTTCGTTCATTTTGTCACCTTGACTTGGTGTCCAATCTGCAATGAAGTCTGTTAGAACTTGAGACTTGATGGATGTTCTGGCTGTGAACTCTATGGTGTATTGGGATAGCTCTGTTGCCCATTTTCCTATTCGTGCCAAAGATTCCTTGTTCTCTAGTATTTCGCGAAGAGGATATGAAGTTGGGACGGTGATTGAGTAACTCTGGAAGTAATGCTTCAGCTTTTTTGCCGCCATTACCACTGCGTATGTCATTTTCTCCAACTCCGAGTAGAACTTCTTCGCTCCTGACAAAGCCTCGGAGACGAAGTATACTGGAACTTGCTTGAGTTGCCCCTCTTCGTATTTTTCCTCTACCAGAGCTGCACTTACTGCACTTGCAGAAGCTACTATGTACAACAACAACTTCGCTTTGTCGCCTGGACTTGTTAGCACTGCCAAATTCTCCAAGTATGACTTGAACTGCTCAAACGCTTCCTGCTCTTCGGGACCCCAAGTTATTTTGTTCTTTGCAGACAACAACTTAAAGAATTGTAGGCTTCGTTCTGCTGATCGCGCGATGAAGCGACCCAATGCTGCTATTCTTCCCGTAAGCTTCTGAATATCTCTTTTTGTTTGTGGTGTTCTCATGTTTCGTATTGCCTCTATCTTCTCTGGATTTGCTTCTATGCCCGACTTGGACACCATACAGCCTAACAGCTTTCCCCTGGATACCCCGAAGATACACTTTTCTGGATTCAACATGAGGCCATACTTCCTCAAATTTGCGAAGGTTTCTCCGAGGTCTTCGATGTGTTGATCTTTCTTTTTGCTGTGTATTACCACATCATCTACATAAGCTGACACATTTCTTCTTAGTTGCGGGCCTAGTACAATCTTCACCATTCTGTTAAACGTTGGACCAGCATTGCGCAGGCCTTCAGGCATCCTGACGAAGCAATATACCCCAAAGGGTGTTATGAAACTTGTTTTATCTTCGTCCTCCTTCTTCATCCAGATTTGGTGATATCCCGAGAAACAATCTAACAAGGACATTCTCTCACATCCTGCTGCTGCATCCACCAACACATTGATTCTTGGTAGAGGGTAGTCATCTTTTGGGCAAGCCTTATTCAAAAGTGTGAAGTCAATGCACATTCTCTGTCCCCCATTCTTCTTTGGTACCATCACTATGTTGGAAAGCCAAGTTGTGAATTGTATTTCTCTGATGACCCCAGCATCTAACAGCTTCTCTACTTCGCTTTGTGCTGCCAACTCTTTCTGAGGTGAGATGACTCTGAGCTTTTGTCTCTTCTGTGGAATCTTTGGATCTAAACGCAGTGCGTGCTCTATCACTTCTCGTGGCACTCCCTTAAGATCCCTCTTGCTCCAGGCAAACACATCTTGATTATTGTGGAGGCACGTGATCAGTGCATTCTCCTCTTCTTCGGTCATCCCCCTTGCTATGGTTACCAGTTTGTCATGAACATCTTCGCAAAGATGCACCTTCTTTGTGTACTCGTGAGGTTGCATTCTCTTCTTTTCATCTTGGCAAAGTCTCTTTTTTATTTCGAGCTCTTCGGGCTCTTCTTCTTCTTCGCTCTCTACCGTGTCTTCGCTGTTTCCGACTACATGAATCGGTTTCTGATTGCTGCCCACATTGTATTCTCTGTCATGTGCGTCTTCTTGATCTCCGTATATTGTGAGAATGCCATTGGCAGTTGGAATCTTCATACACAAGAATGGCATGTGTGTCACTACTGCGAACTTGTTTATGATTCCCCTCCCGAAGATTGCTTTGTATGTGTATGGAATGTCCACTACATCAAAGGTCACCATTTCTGTTCTCATCAACGCTCCTATCCCAAGACTTACGTTCATTTCAATTGTTCCCAGAGCCTCAACCTTCTTGTTGCCGAAGCCGTATAACGGCTTTGAAGTTTTCTGAAGCTGATCGTCTTTGAACTCCATCCTCTTGAATAGTTCATAAGTTATGATGTCTGCGGAGCTGCCGTTATCTACGAGGATGCCTCCCACATCATTGCCCAACAAGTACTTCGTGTTCTTTCCCAGTACTGCTTTGATGACTAGAGGATCTTCGTGAGGGTATCTCTTCAGCTTGAGATCTGCCTCTGTGAAAGTGATTGGAATGTGTGACCATTCTGTTTTGAAAACTTTTCCTGCGCATACATGGCTCACTTCTCTTTGTTGTTCCTTCTTCTGCCTCTTCGTCAGATGTTCAGGTGAGTTGCATCCGCCTGTGATAGCATTGATTATGTTCATTCTTCGGTAGCGATCTTCGTCGTCTCTGTTTTGGTTGGCTTGCGAAGGTGCCTGATGAGCAGGCTCTGGTTTTGGCTGATACGATGCGGTGCTTTGCTGCTGTAGTTGCATCATGTTTGGGTTGAACATTGGAGGAGGTGGGAGTGGCATTTGCTGAAAGCGTGGTTGTGGGATATACTGTTGCCAATTTTGCATTGAACTGTGAGCCATCAATGGTGCCACTGATGATGTGTGATTAACTATCTTCGCCTGGCTCTGCATTGTTTTCTTCTTGTCTTCTTCGATCTGCTTCCTGCGAAGTAGCGTTCTGCATTCATATGACCAATGCCCCTTGTTGAGGCCATGCAAGGAACACACGGATTGAGGTGGCGGACCTCTGCCTGAGTTTTGGCCTCTGCTTCCTGTTGCAGCCGAAGATGCCATTTGCGAATTGTTTCCTGAAACATTGTTCACATTACTTTTGTTTTAAAAGTTCGACCTCGCCGAAGGTCCCTGATTGTTCTGGGCCCTATTTCCCCATTCTTGCTGAGGCTTCACTTGATTCTTTCTCTTGTTATATTCGTCAACTCTTCGCTGTTTTCCCCTGTCTGATTTACAATATTCTTGCATTATGTTAAACATCTGCTTCTCCGTTTTGGGTCTTCTTCGGTCTAGATACTCTCCACAAGGTCCTACTTTGAGTCCACCAATTGCTGCATCAATCACAGTTGTTGCTTCTACGTGTGGCGCTTTAGCTCTGGCCTTGGCAGATCTCTTGATGTACTCTTGTAATGGTTCTTTGTCTCCTTGTTTTATGAGGTGAAGATCTCCTGAAGTGAGATCTTGGGGTTGACACCCCTGGAAGTTGTTTTCTATTCTTCGCCGAAGCTGTTCCCATGACGTGATGCTTCCTTTTGGCAGCGAAGCGTACCATTGCTGTGTCAAGCCTTTCAGGGCCATTATCATAGCCCTTGCCATTGCTACATCATCTCCCCCACCCGAAGATATTGCAACAGTGTATTTCTGAAGAAACTGTCTTGGGTCTGACTCACCATCATACTCTGGCAAGGATGCAGGTAATTTGAACTTCGGTGGCCAATCTGCCTTCTCGAGTTCTGAAGAAAGAGGAGACACGGCCTTCGCCCTGCTTGAGAGCACCTCTCTGTATCTTTTTTGTGGCCTACGTTCCACATACGCCTCTTCTTCTGAATCATAGTACAAAGAGTCTTCTTCATACTCTTCCTCTTCTTCGTCAGTGTCTTCATCAACAACTACAGGTCTTCGTTTCTTGCTTTGTTTTTGCACTTTGCGAGGTTGTTGGGTCTGTTCTTGCTGGTGGATTGAGTTCAACTGAGCTTGCAAGATTGCCATTTGTTCTTGTAGCTGTAATGTTTTGTTTCTTATTGCTTGTTGCTCTTCATCTTCTCGCAACTGCTGCAGTAGCATTCTCTTCTTCTTGACTTGCTGCAACATTTCATTGTATCTTGCTTTTTCTTGCACTGGGTCCTCGTTCTGAATTTCTTTCGCCCTGAGTATGGCAGCCTCCGCCTGAGCTCTTGTACGAATGTTCGCTGGCATTGGTCTTTCTCTCATCTTCGCAGCAAGTCTTTCTTCGATTCTTCTTAAAGCAGCAATATCCTCATCTTTGACTCCGACATCTGTTAGCCCAACCTCGAAGTTTCCTTCAGCTACATCCTCCGCTTCTTTCTCTTGATCTTCGTCTGCTCTGTGGTTTCGTGGACTTAGAACTATGTCCCTCGTCCTGTTTGTGTTATCTGGTGCTTGCCTCTCTCTGGGGTTTTCACTCTCTACTTCCGACGGATCATCGGTTGCTCTATTTGGGTGTGGTTGTGGGTTCTTCGGTTGCTTCTTCGGTGGCATGGCTGGGACGGAACACGGTGGGCGCCTTAACTGTTGTGGTGAAAACCTTCCCCGAAGAGGGGCCAACAGTCGAAATGAACTAACAAGAAAAGGAAGCTAAGAGAAAACACTCACGACGTCGAAGAACTGAAAACTCAAACTCGACTGGGCGTAATGAAACCCAGCCGCCTTCCAATCGCCCCCATTTCATTAGCGTCGGGTCCTTTTTATAGGCCCGTAACAATTACACTTTACAACATCTACCATCACTTTTTCACATTGTGCGAAGCATCTTAGGGGTATTTTGGTAACCTCGCAGGGCTCCGTACTCATAGACTTTACACACAATCACTTTACACTTCGCCTATCCACGTGTCTGCCATCGTGGCAACTCATTCTTCGTCTGTCTTCGTGCTCTTCGCGACCGCCGTACCGATGTTTTTCTCTTTGCTAGCCTTTTCTTGGTCGCTTTCCCTACCTTCGTCATCACCGCCTGTCATGACCAGCGAAGACTGCTTCTCCGAAGACCACATGCTTCTTCTCTCGACCACTCTTCTTCGAGTTGCATCTTCGCCTAACCTTGACTCGCCTTCGCGGCAGCTCTTCCCTCGTGCCTCCGTGCGCTGACCTCCCCCTCTCAGAGTGAAGACCGCGAGCTTCGCTTGGTCTTTTGCTCGATGAGCCTGGTCTCCACAAAACAAAGATCCCAAGCTCTGCTTGGTCTTCGCCAGTTGACCCGCTATCATTTCCTGAAATAGCAAAAGCAAAAGTAGAGACGACTCCCGATCTTCTCCGTTGAGCCAAAGATACAGGGAGGGGGTTAGTTGCGAAATATTTACCCCAACACCCTGAGCCCCGCATTGCCACGCATTGTCGTCGCCCGCGCTGGAGTTGGAGCAGAGGCGGACCGTGCCGCCCCTGTCTCACCGCCGGCCATCTCCGGAGCTTCCTCCGAGCCTCCCGCTGCCGGCAATCGAACCGTGGTGAGCTTCTTGTCCGCCCCGTGTCACTCCCCGACCGAGTCCGGCGAACCTCCCCTGCGCCGCCAAGGGCACGGATGTGAGGATTGAACTCTTTCCAGGGACTTAGTTGTGAACCTGAGGGCATGGTTGTGAAGTCTAAATTCTTTCTAAGGACCCCGGTGTAAATAGATTCTTCCAGTTTTTGTTCAAAAAGCTAAAACTTGTAAAATGCCTAGAAAATTGTAGAAAAATTAGAAAAATGTAAATAAATATGTTTTGGAATCCTTGTGATGAGTATTACCTTTTCTAGAAGGGCTGTATAGTGTTTTTCTGTTTAGTTTTTGAATTAAATTTAAATATGTGTTTGAGCTAGATTTGTTATAGTTCAAAATCTACAACAGCTCTGGTGCTGATTTTTGGATATGTTGCTTGTCATGTCATAACTAGGCTCTGCATGAAAAATGGAACATGTTTCTAGTGTAGATCTTTAGTTATGATTTATTTCCTATTTATGATAGATCTGTCTTAATATGGAACATGTTTCTAGTGTAGATCTTTAGTTATGATTTATTTCCTATTTATGAAAAATGGAACATGTTTCTAGTGTAGATCTTTTTATAGCCCTTTATATATAAATGTTGTAGCTCATCTTTGGCACTTGGCTTTGTTATGCTTTGATGCACCTCAGAAAAATAGGATGTGATTTTATGACCTGTTTTAATATCTGTTTTTGATTTATGCATGTTTAGCTTGTTAAATGCATAGTTTAAATTTTGTTCAGGATCTGAGTTTGATTTTCTGTGTGCTCTCTGTTTATGCTATGCTAGCCTTGAGCTAGAAAGTTTAGCCCTGAAATCCTTATGGTTTGCTCTGAATAATTTTTGTTTGGTATATTAGGCTGAAATTTGTTATTTTTGTAATAATTAATCTAGATAGCTTCTGGAGCTGAATTTTGGTGTGAAGTTGTGTTGTTGTCATATCTGCATGTGTACCAATTTATAGGACCAGTGCATATGTAGATTCTCCAGAATAAATTTATCTTGATTTTGGTTGCTTCCTCTTGTTGTATTTTTCATGCCTAGTATATAGATTTGTATGTGGTGAGTTTCGCTCAGTAAATCTGTGGTTGAAACATGAGCTTGTATAAAATATACCTCTGTTTGTTTGATGCACAGTTTATAAGTTTTCCTAGTTGTGCACACAATCACCATCAAAGAAACCAACACCTTTTTCTTTAATAAAGAAATGTTGTTTAAGGTTTTGTCAAGGTGAATATGGCCAACCATACACCATGAGCTTTACCTCAGTTTTTAGAAATATAATTTTGTTGAGATTCACCAATTAATGTTGCATATGCATGCTTCGTGTAGAACTCCCCGACGGTAGCTACGCTATCGTTCCCGTTGGTGATGAGGAAGAATCTGGAGGAGAGTTGAACCAGTTGGAGGTGAATCAAGACCCGGACCAAAGTTCGGGAGAGCTTCAGGCTAACCTCGCCGAAGAAGGCAAGCCCCGGAGCATAACCTAATTTTTCCAACTTATGCAACTATCTATGTTTATGTTTGTGCATTTACGTTTCAAGAGTTGTTTTGAAACCATAGATGCATGATCCCTAGGTACCTATGCTTATACTAGTATGCTAGGTCGATAGTTGCCATGCTATAAGGACCCGGTACAAGTCGAGTGATGTTCGTCACTCGCGAGATATAGGTTCTTTATGTTGGAATCATAAAGATAGGATGAACTGGTTGCTCATGTGGTAAGAGCATGATATCTGGGCTCCGGTCCAGTGGCTTTCATTCGTTAAGCATTTGAACATACTGGACACATGTTGGGAATGGGACCGGTAGGCCTAGTACCTGATTGGCACGGCAACGGATGTTCTCGGGTACTAATTAATCCCGAGTATTCACCTGCCCGGCTTGCAACTGGGAGGAGGGGTCCATGTGCAAAAGGATGGGCGTGCTGTTACATGGGCGTCCACTAAGCCTTGTACCCAGGACTGTATCTAGGCATCCTAACCCGAAGATTGACGAGAACCGCCTGGTTGGTGTGTACCCCACCCCTTTTGTAGTTGTTTTTTTGGGGTATGCATCCTCCCGTGTGTTTAGGTCCACCTTGCAAGGTTATTAATCGATCGATCGTCGGCCTCTCACCGTTACCCGAGACTGCTTAACAAACTGGCTATTATGATCCCTAATGATGGAACAGATGGATAATACTGATGTTTGCTTAATTGCATGTACAACTGCTTGTTTAGCACATGTGCTTACCTAGAATGGTTAATAAACTAGAACTGGAGCTAAAATGTTGAAAGTAAGGACCTACTCTTTGTTGCTTTTCAGCAAAAGAACCCACTGGCCAAAAAGACTTTCATGTCTAGAGGTTGGTGATGTAGTTATCACCCGACGAGTAAGTCTTGCTAAGTATTAGCATACTCAGCCTTGCTATCTATGTTGTTTTCAGGTGAAGCATTGAATGATGTTTGGCCTGGGGAGATCCCGCCTGGATGGGAGCTCCAGTGGATCGAGGGTGATGACGAAGAATGATGATGTCATGGATGGCCTCCTGTGATGTCATATCGATGTTTAGATTTCCGCTATCTTTTAAACTCTAAACTTTATCATGCTATGATGAACAATGATTTGTAATAAATGGACCCCCAAGTGGGCCCGGTTTGGATTAATTTGCTTAATGACTCTGGACTCGCCTTTGTGTGAGTTTTGATGTATACTGCTCTTCGGTCCTGTTGTAAGTAAGTGATTTACCGGGCTTGACCCGGCAAACAACGACAAAGTACTTCTGTGTTATCGCTTAAGGGCCTAATGGATGGGTTTAGGCGATAATACGGAATTATTTTGGGCGGTTTGTCACAAGTGGTTAGCTAACCCTGTACTAGTTAAGAAGAAGAATAAGAAATGGAGAAATGTGTGTTGACTACACGGGCCTGAACAAGGCATGCCCTAAGGACCCGTTCCCTTTGCCACGCATAGATCAAGTGGTCGAATCAACAGCTAGGTGTGAAACCCTCTGTTTTCTTGATGCGTACTCCGGGTACCACCAGATTGCGATGTGCTTAGCCGGTCAACTCGCCACGTCGTTCATCACCCATTTCGGTGTCTACTGTAACAACTCCATGCCGTTCGGGCTGAAAAACGCTGCACCATGTTCCAAAGATGCATGCGACGCATCTTTGGGGATCTCATCGGCAGGCTGATAGAGGCCTACGTTGATGAAATCGTGGTCAAGTCGAAGAAATTCGGCGATCTGGTCCCCGACCTCACTGAAGTCTTCACGAGGCTAAGGCAGTACGGCGTGAAGCTTAATCCCAAGAAGTGCGTTTTCAGGGTTCCGAGGGGCATGCTCCTTGGCTTTGTCATGTCGGAACGTGGCATTGAAGCTAATCCCGAGAAGATCTAGGTGATCACGAACATGGGGCCGATTCAGAATCTGAAAGGGGTACAACGCGTCACGGGATGCCTCGCTGCGCTCAATCGTTTCATCGCTTGACTCGGCGAGCGCAGCTTGCCGCTGTACCATGAAGAAGTCGGATCATTTTGCCTGGACCCCCGAGGCACATGAAGCGCTCGACTCGCTTAAGAACCTGCTCAAGAGCCCACCGGTGCTCACGGCGCCGGCGCCAGAAGAGCCCATGCTACTGTACATCGCCGCAACGACTCAAGTCGTGAGCGCGACACTGGTTGTCGAGCGAGAAGAGCCTGGATAGACGTTGAAGGTGCAGCGCCCAGTATACTTTATAAGCAAGGTCCTCTCCGACACGAAAACACGCTACTTGCAGATCCAAAAGTTGGTGTACGCTGTCCTCATCACCAAGCGCAAGCTCAGGCATTACTTCGACGCACACCCCATCACGGTGGTGTCAAAATATCCGCTTGGTGAGGTGATCGAGAACCCCAAGGCCAAGGGTAGAATAGCCAAGTGGGCCCTCGAGCTGATGGGGTAGAACATAACGTACGCGCCACGCAACGCCATCAAGTCGCAAGTGTTGGCCGACTTCAATGCCGAGTGGACGGAAATGCAAAGCCCGCTGGCGCGGATCGAGCACGAGACGTGGGTCATGTACTTTGATGGCTCTGTCATGAAAACGAGAGCGGGTGTAGGGCTTGTCTTCATCTCGCCCCTGGGCGTGCGCATGGAGCACATGGTCCGATTACACTTCCCAGCCTCCAACAACATCGCAGAGTATGAAGGACTCATCAACGGGCTCCGCATCGCCATCGAACTCGGAATTCGTCGCCACGAGGTCCGAGGGGATTCCGAGTGAAGGATCGATTAGGCGACCAGAGACGGGGGAGTGAATGGAAGCCGATAAAAATTCTCCCCTATGAGATGAACTCGGCCTATGCCCCAAATTCAACTCCGGGTACTCGCACACGAGAGAGTGACCCAAAATAGGCAATCAACAAGCCTACAAGCCGTAGAAACAAGCCTCGGAACAAGGAGCGGAAGCACAAAGCAAGAGGCGAAGAACTTGGGCAAAACTGTCGGCCCTGCTCGGACGGTCCATCCACAGATAACGGACAGTCCGAACCCTGCTGGCGGACCGTCCGAAGTGTGCCTACGGACGGTCCGTATTTAAGACAAACGTCCAAAAGCACACCGGCCCTCACGGACGGTCCGAGCTCTCCTCACGGACAGTCCATCCCGCACGGAAAGTCCGACCTCCTATGGCGGACGTTCCGACAAACACAGTGCAAACAGAAACACAAACACCCGCGGATCAAACGACTAGCACGATGAACAAGCGAAGAACAGCAACGAACTGGTCACCTCACGGACAGTCCGTATGGACCTCACGGACGGTCTGTGGTGCATGCAGAACCGAAACTCGAACTGCCCGCGAAGTCAACCCCAACTTCCAATCGACGGATCTCCTAAATGGCTAGATGGATTGAGACAAGATTTTGGGGAGATGTGAAGCATCCCTAGGGGATGCTATACCCAAAAACATGAAGCCTCAAACCACCTAAATCGCCGGGAATCGAATCGCAACCGAGCTCAACCAAAAAGCTAGGGTTCCAATGAAATCCACGAATCGGAGGCCAAATCCAGCGTTTGAGGGATCAAGATCAAGCACAAAGATGCACAAGACATCTATCCATGATTCCCTCAAAGAAAACCGAACACAAACGCCTCAGAATCGACGAATCGAGCCGTGCACGAAAATCCTCCAAAAATACCTCCGAAAATCGCATAAAAGAAAAATGCTCAGAATAAAAAGATTTGGCACAAGATTAAGAGAAAGATTTCACTAAGAATCACTTTGCCATATCCGGTTACAAGACACTCACAAGAATCACAAATCTTGGATGGCAAAAAGCTCAAATAAAGAGCCACACTCACCTCTCTACCTCTCTCCTAAAGAGCACCCCAAAATGAAAGAGCACTCCCACCACTAGCCAAAGAGTTGGCTGAAATTCAGCCACTCCTCCTATATATAGGCCCTCCGGAAATGACCGAAGTACCCCTACACTAGGAGTTACATCACAAGCCCTCACAGGGGCATTTTGGTCAACGCATGAAGTTCTCCATCAGACGGCCGCGCATCCATCGGGCCTTCACATCCTCCCAACGCAAGCACCTCGATCATGCCGCGTGTCGCCCGCTTCGAAGCTTCTCGGCGCGCCCGGATCCCGTCTCCGCCTGCCAAGCCTCCGGTCTTGGTTTTGTGGCTCAACCAAGTAACCCTGACGGTTTTGTGGTGAACCGCCGCAAACCCCGCGGACTCGGTGCATCCTCCACGCCAATCCCACTTATGACTTGGCCGCCACGTCGTCCCGGCTCGACCTTGGTTTTAAGGCTCAACCAAGAAACCGTACACGACTTCGTCTTGCTTTTCTTGCCACCATGAGGCCCGCACTTGATCTCGTTCGGCCACCGGGTCCATCGAGCCGAGCCTACTTATCTCTCCACTCCTCGGAGGTCACACAGGCTAAGATCTTTCGCGCCCGCTCTTCACCTGCACCAACGCAAATCAAGCCGCAACCGGCACCTGAAATACTCAGCCAACAGTCAGTCCACACCACGTTGTCAATCACTCATCACACCAAGGAGTGACCATCCACCGGTCCTCGGACGCTCTGGTCCTCAATCCCCCCCTTTATGAGTGCATTGACAACACACATAGTTACCAATTCATAAAATAAAGAAAATGAAAAGAAATGAACAAAGAACTCAAACAAGTGATCAAAAGCCAAACAAAAGCCAAAATAAGACCACTTGAAAGAGCAAATCTCGGTCCCCTAAGGCAAGGGCAACGGCTCAACACAACCGAGACAAAATGCTCCCAAATGCCGACTCCTCAAGGTGAGGCAAAAGGGCTCGACACCATCGGCAAAAGAGCAAAGCACAAAGCAAATCCAGGTGACACAAAGAGCTCCCAAAGCATGAATGCAAGCTCCCCCTGAACAAATGCGTGCAAAACTCAAGTTCTCCCCCTAAACTGAGTATCTATCTTTTTCTCCCCCTTGATGCAAAAACTCTACACAAAGTGCATTTCTCTCCCAAACATGCACACTTCTCCCCACGTCATGAATTGGAGACACAATTTCTCCCCCTTGTTGGTAATGCATGAATCAAGGCTAACAATGAGCATGAGCTTCTCAAATAGACAAAGAGCACAATAACATGCAAGAAATGAAACATAGAGCATACAAGAAGGCTCAAACATCCGTACAAGCATCGCCAACATGAGAGCAAAGACATGTATACATAGGACATGGCTAGGAGCAAATTGAAGCATTTTTGAACAAAAATTCCCTCTCATGAGCATAGGACCTCAACATGGCCAAAATGAGCACAAACAACATATAACTCACAAACTTCATGCAAGGTCACAAGTTCTCATCACAAGGTCATCATAAACACCTACAAGCTATCTCATGTCATGTCAAAGCCACCGAGCCATGTGTCTACTTCTAAACATGAGACTTCTCAATGGTAGACAACATGCAATGGTTTAGCACCCAAGACAAGGAATTTAAAGCACATATAACATGGAAGCATATTTTCCAAGCATAGGCATTTCAATATACCAATTTCATGATTTAAAATTAAGCATGGTACATGAAGTGCCTTTGCGGCAAAAAGAAGCTTAGGCTCCTCCACAAGGTAACATGTAGGCTAAACATTCATGATGACAAATGAGTCTTTGACCCCAAATGAAAAGGGCATGATACCCAAGCACAAAATAAGCAAGATATAGCCATTTGAGCACAAAATGAGCAAGCAAGTTATTCAACTCACAAGAGAAGATCACATTTAGCATTTTCACAAAATATAGCCATTTCACATGCATACATATCCAAAGCTTATCAAGAGCATAGCTATACATCATAAGAGCTCTCAAGCATGATCATAAGCTCACATCCAACATATCACAGTGATCAATGTATATGAGAGAAGCACATTCTCCAAAGCATATGATACAAATGCAGTCTATGATACAAAGATGCTAAACATGATATGTTCCATGAATGCAAGATGTACATGAGATGCCCAACCCAAACTCAAAAAGGCAAAAGAGCACAAAACTCACAAGCTCCCCTTAAACACATGCACTAGGGCTAAAGAGCATACAAAGATCACCCTAAATACATGATATAGGGCAAAGAGCACAAAGCTTACAAGCTCCCCCTAAATACATGCACTAGGATCAAAGAGCATACAAAGCTCATCCTAAATACACGTGATAGGGCAAAGGGCAAAAGGGATCAAGTGGCTTAATGAGAGCCACACAACTCAAAGTCTCCAATCTACTTACCTTGATCACTCACTCTCGTCCATCGTCCCCGAAAGTGATGTTCTCCTTCGACATCACCGAGGTGAAGCTGGAGGGTCACCTTCAATCTCCGGTCATGTGCCGCTAGCCTCCGGAGTGGATCCACCAAAAGTCCTCCAAGCCTCCCGCCTACAAAATCAAAACCAAGAGCGAGAGTGAGCAACCGACTCAACACTAGGGTTAGCACAAAAAGAGTCAAACCAGTGCCGAGCCATTTGCTCAAAAGTGGGGTTAGCAAAATTCATCCTGTCAAAGCTATGACCACCACAGGGAATCATCTCACGTCTCGCTGGAGGAGTACGAGCACCACGAAAGGGAAAACGTGGTCCGCAGCCCCTCTGAGACTCAAAGCTGCGACTTCTCCCAAACTCTTATTGATCACGAGGTGGAGAACGTCCAGCAAACTCAACACCACCAGACTTAACACACCAACCAAATAAAAGCTCCAAAGATCTCAATTGAGTACAATAGAAAGGATACCAATTGAAGGATCACAAATGGCAACCAAAAGCCAAGGCAAACTCTTGAAACCAAATTCCCATCGATAAGCCAAACTCCCCCTCAACCAAAGCCAACTAGCAAGCAAAAGCTAGGAAAAGAAAGAGCAAAAGAAAAGCTCTAAACCCAAATGAAAAGAAGAAGCAAAACACAACCTGAAGACAAGACAAGCCCAAAGCCACAAGTAAAGCTCAAAATATGCTACACAAAGCATTGACAATACCAATTAAGATAAATAAAGCATTGTAACATGATTCCATGTAGATGAACATAAGCATGGGCTAGCAAGCATGTCAACAAGGTGCATAACTATACAACTGGCCTAACCAAAAAGATACCAAAAAACAACATGCCAAACAAGATATAAGAACTAAATAAAGGCATGATACAAGTTCATATGGAACACCCTCCAACATATATTACAAAGCTAGCATGACAAGATATACATGAGGGGGCAAACATGCTAACAAAAGAGGATACCATGGAGCTAGACAAAAATGATATGGATGGACAACATGACATAGCCACACAAGAACAATGATAAAGTATGACATGAAGTTCATAAATATCATCTACCACAATATCATACAAAGGATAGCAAGATAGGTATACAAAATCACAAAGCTATCATGAACAAAGTGGCTATATTACCATGGTTTATACACAAGCATGACACAAGAACAAAGCATGCAATAAGTATACAAGTGAGTACAAAGGGAAAAGGAAAACCCACTATACATGTGTACAAAGGCTTCCAAGAGCCATCCGAAGCGGTGTGGAGAACCATCTTGTCTTGATCACCTCACAGACAAAAGATCAAGTACCATCCAGCACATGTTCTCCAACCATGTCTCCATACCTACACACAAGGAGATGAAAAAGACCGAGCCTTGGATCCCAAAGGGTTAGCAAGCACATACTTGGGAATCCAATACTTGGTCACACAGGTAAACGATGCACTCAACTTATCATGTGGGTCAGCATGATGCGAATGTCGGTTTGATGGAAAAGGTTTTCGAACACCCTTAGAACCAGGCCTCAAAGGAGCAACTTGCGAAGAAAAATGAGTGCTACCACAAGCAAAAAGGCAAAGGTCCCTCGAGGTCGTAGGAGAAGAACCAACACAAGCACCACGGGATGCATGCCGCGGACCAACACAAGAAGCACTAGAAGCATGTCCACGAGCATGGCCTAACTCACTAGAAAGAGTGTCATAAAACCCGTCCACAAACTGTGCCTTCTTAGGCTCACAAATGTTCATGCCATGAGAAGGGCTATGAACAACCAAAGGCCTAGGAGCACCGGCTCGCCGCATTCTCTTTGCCCGATGGTAGCAAAAGCTCTCTTGATGCCCATCCTTCCCACAATGAGAGCAATGGTACAAAAGCCTAACGAGAGAAACGGTCCGGATAGACGAATCACCATTCTCTTGTAAGTGAGAAGTCCCTTGGGACGACTTGGAGCAAGAAGCATCAACCCCAACACTTGACTTGGTGCCCACATTAGAATCACACGTGCCATGAGAAAGGCCACATGGCTTCTTAAAAGCTTTGGCACGCACATGTCGCTCGTGCTTGACACGACGAAAGCAAAACTCCACGGTATGCCCATCTTTCTTGCAAAAGGTGCAATGGAACCTCGGTTTGGAAGTATGAGTTCCAAAGAAGTGAGAAGCACCCTTGCCATTGGAATCATCTTGGGCAATACCGGAAGAAGCAACAAGCTTAGGAGTAGCTATGGGAGTGCTATCCAAAGCACTAGCACACTTGCCACCATCCAAAGACTCACGCTTAAGAGAAGAAGTCGACTCCGGTTGAGAAGAAGCAAATTTAGAAGCATCAACATCAGAGTGACAAGAGAAGCGAGAATCCAAACCCTTAGCACAGAGACTCTTGCACCTTGTGCGCAAAACTTCATTTTGAGACTTGAGGCGCTCACAAGTACCACATGTCATATTTCTCAAATTATTGATTTCTTCTTCAATGCATTTAGCATATGTGGTACGCAAGAGTTCATTTTCTTTCTCAAGGTTGGCACTCATCTCATCATGCTCAACCAACTTGGCGCTCATATCCTCGCGCATCTTTTTCAAAGCCAAAACTTCACTTTCCAAATCAATGCAAGAGGTGCAAACGAAGTCACATGAACAAGCAACATCATTTTCATCTCGCAAAGCATTATCATCATCACAAGAAGTATGGCAAGCACCCTCAATAAGCAACAAAGAGCACTTGCTACAAGGCATGGATTTCATATCACAAATTTCAGCCCTAGCATGCTCAAGTTCATCTACACATGTGGTGTGAGTCAATTTTAGGTTATTTATTTCAGCAAGCAAAGACTCACAAGGAACACATGGCAAGGAAGCACTTGTCTCCAACAAAGCAACCTTACTTCTAGCCACATCAAGATCATTATTCAAAGCAACACAAGAGTTGCAAGGCATAAAAGCATTAGATTTCAACAAGTCAATTTCAGATTGCAAGTTAGCAAGAGACAAGTTTAAATCTTCATTCTCTCTAAGCAAGGTACTAACATCATTAGCATACTCAAGATTTTCTCCCCTAACAAGTTTATTTTCAGCAAGCAATGCATCACAAGATTTGCATGGCAAAGTGGAGTTCTTAAGCTCAACAATCATCTCGCCATAAGCACAAAGGCGAGTGAACAAACCAATGATACCTTGAGAGAGTTTGACTCTACTTCTCTTCATGAGCTTGTCTTGGAGATCATCATCTTGAGCCACCAAGAGAGGCAACAACGCCATCACCTCTGTGTCTTTCTCCAACTCCTTACACTTCCTCCTCCACTTGCGGTCATCTCCCGAAGCACACACCATCTCATCAAAATATGAGAACAAAGACACACAAGAAGAAGACCTTGGTGTCATGACTCAAAGCACCGGTTAGGATTAGCTGAAAGGAGGCTCAAGGAACAAGTGAAGAAGCAAGGAAAGCACCTGGTTTGCCTCTATTCACCAATAGAGACAACCAAAACGAAAAGCAAGCAACTCTATCTTTTTCTAAGGAATTTACCAATGAACAAGGAGCACAAAAGATAGAGGCACACAAAATTTCAGCTCAAACGAAGGTGCATTACGGTCTAGAGAAATTCCGGAAGATTCATGAAAAAGCTGAAAAGAGCTTAAATGAATTTTTTATTTATCTTCCCGATTTTTTCTGAATTTTTCGACAACGCCAAACCGACGATGTCAAGTTATGGTTTTCCAAAGGCACAACACCAAATCGCCGGGCTCAAAATGCGCAGGCCAACACCACAAGCAAAATCGCCACTTTCTCTTGTCGCCCTATGGATGCTAGACTTGTTAGAGTCACACGAATCTGCAACCGGCTCTGATGCCAATTGAAGGACCGATTAGGCGACCAGAGAGGGGGGAGTGAATGGGAGCCGATAAAAATTCTCACCTATGAGATGAACTCGGCCTATGCCCCAAATTCAACTCCGGGTACTCGCACACGAGAGAGTGACCCAAGACAGGCAATCAACAAGCCTACAAGCCGTAGAAACAAGCCTCGGAACAAGGAGCGGAAGCACAAAGCAAGAGGCGAAGAACTTGGGCAAAATCGTCGACCCTGCTCGGACGGTCCGTCCACAGCTCACGGACGGTCCGAACCCTACTGGCGGACAGTCCGAAGTGTGCCTACGGACGGTCCGTATTTAAGATAGAAATGTCCAGTAGCACACCGGCCCTCACGGACGGTCCGAGCTCCCCTCACGGACAGTTCGTCCCTCACGGACAGTCCGACCTCCTATGGCGGACGGTCCGACAAACACAGTGCAAACAGAAACACAAACACCCGCAGATCAAACGACGAGCACGAAGAAGAAGCGAAGAATAGCAACGAACTGGTCACCTCACGGACAGTCTGTATGGACCTCACGGACGGTCCGTGGTGCACGCAGAACCGAAACTCGAACTGCCCGCGAAGTCAACCCAACTTCCAATCGACGGATCTCCCAAATGGCTGGATGGATTGAGACAAGATTTGGGGGAGATGTGAAGCGTCCCTAGGGGATGCTATACCTAAAAACTTGAAGCCTCAAACCACCTAAATCGCCAGGAATCGAATCGCAACCGAGCTCAACCAAAAGCTAGGGTTCCAACGAAATCCACGAATCGGAGGCCAAATCCGGTGTTTGAGGTATCAAGATCAAGCACAAAGATGCACAAGACATCTATCCATGATTCCCTCAAAGAAAACCGAACACAAACGCCTCAGATTTGACAAATCGAGCCGCGCATGAAAATCCTCCAAAAATACCTCTGAAAATCGCATAAAAGAAAAACGCTCGGGATAAAAAGATTTGGCACAAGATTAAGAGAAAGATTTCACTAAGAATCACTTTGCCATATCCGGTTACAGGCCACTCACAAGAATGACAAATCTTGGATGGCAAAAAGCTCAAACAAAGAGCCACACTCACCTCTCTCCCTCTCTCCCAAAGAGCACCCCAAAATGAAAGAGCACTCCCACCACTAGCCAAAGAGTTGGCTGAAATTCAGCCACTCCTCCTATATATAGGCCCTCCGGAAATGACCGAAGTACCCCTACACTAGGAGTTACAACACAAGCCCTCACAAGGGCATTTTGGTAAACACATGAAGTTCTCCATCAGACGGCCGCGCATCCATTGGGCCATCGCGTCTTCCCAACGCAAGCACCTCGATCATGCCGCGTGTCGCCCGCTTCGAAGCTTCTCGGTGCGCCCGGATCCCATCTCCGCCCGCCAAGCCTCCGGTCTTGGTGCCACTGCTCGTCCAGGCTCTGAGTACCTACGCCCCCGTGGCTATAGTACAAAGTTCTGCGAGCACGACCTAGGCTCACAGGGTGTCTTCCGACCTCTCTCAAAAGCATCTGGGCAACCGTCCAGGCGGCTGCCTGAACCAGTTTTCGTCTACAAAAACGCGTGAGTCCCGCTCGATCTCCGAAGTTACCCGAGGGCTACGCGTTTGAGTAGTGCTGCTTTGTGGCTTGGCTTGGCCGAGCTCTCGAGTTCCTACACCCCAGCGGCTACGGAGCAGAACGCTGCCAGCTAAAGTCCTAAGTCGTACCACGCGGACTTGTAATTTCCTAAGTACTCGAGGGAGGGACAGTTAGCGACAAGTTAACGAACAAAACCGAGAAGCTCTAGTCGGAAGAGCACCCTCGTGGGATCTTTTAGTTCTTGACAATGCAAAAGTAAATTTAACTAGAAGGCCCATCAGGGCTATTCCCCTTTTGTTGCAGGCCGAGGTCTTTTAGCGCGGAGTTGGCCACGTTCCTGGCGAAGTCAACGACATCTGCTTCAAATGCGTCGTACACGTGATCTTCATAGCCGGGCGCCCACCCACCGCCCAACTTCGGGCGGTCCAGGTTCGAGTAGTGCGACAAGAACATGGCCATCGCCCAGTGCATCACCGTGTGGGCCATGGCCACCTCCCGCTCCTGAGTCGCCCTGGCGGCGAGGGTGAGCCGTCCCTCCAAGGTGAGGGCTGGGCCGACCTGAAGATCCATCAACACCTTGTCGACAGCTTTTGCCAGGGCAATGCGGGTTGCGAGCTCCGTCTGGTGAGCCTGCAGAGCCTCCTCCTCGGATTTCCTGGCCTGAGCGAGGTCGCTAGTGATTTCTAAGGAAAAGAAAAGACAAATCCAGTCAAAAACGTTTGTCAAGAAAAGGCATGGGGAGAATCAGGGTGCAGCCTGTACTCGTAAGTTTGTCGGACAACTCTTTGTTGACCTTCCCCATATCTTGGATCTTGACATGGGCCCCGGTGAGGAGACTCTCCTTGTTCGCGACTTGCTTCATCAGCTTGTCGCGGGATGTGCGGAGGCCTGTCCTCACAAAAAATCAAGGCAACATCGTTATGAGGCTGCACGAGAAGAAAAGAACTACAAAAGGCTTAAAATTCCCACTCAATTACTTTGAATCTCCTGCTCCTGGTGACCGATGGCTTCTCAGAGTCGGGTCCCCTCGTCGGTGGCACCCTGAAGCCTGGCGGCCAGGTCGACCACCTGGTCGTTGGCGGTCTTGAGGTCGGTCCCGGCAAGGACTAGGTCCTGCTGCAGGTCCACCACCTTCACCTCGAGCGCCGCCTTCTCTTCTGGGCGGCGGCTTGCGCGGCGGTCGCGGCAGCAGAGCACAGCTCTGCGGCTGTCCTCTCCACCTCGGCCAGCTTCGCCTCGAGGGTGGCCTTCTCCGACGCGGTGGCGTCAGCGGCTGACTGAGTCATGGAGGCGTGGTCCTCCACGGATTTTACCCTCACTTCAAGGGCGGCCCTCTGCAACACCTTGCTGGCCCCAGTACCCACCGCGACAAGGCGGGTCGCGGCCAACTATACCTCCAGCTGCAGCTTCTCGAGAGCGGGAGCAGCATCGGCCGTGGGCGACCAGGCCGGCATATCCACCGCTACGACAGGGGCGGCCCTCGGAGGAGAAGCAACGACAGACTCCACCGCAGCGGCCTCAACCGCGAACCTCTCGAGGGCAGCTCCGGCCTCCTCGACCACGACGACGAGCGTCGCGTACGGGAACTCCGTGTAGGTGTCGCTGGCCTCCCTCGCAGCGGCGACGAGGACGACGGGCGGCGCAACCACCTCAGCGACTGGCCCCTCGGGCCCCGACAGACACTACTCCAGCTCGGCTTGACGAGTGGAGACCTCCTCTTCCAAGAGGATGGCCCCTGCGCCTATCTGGCCCAGCGTGAGGCTGCTGTTCCCGGGCTGCTGACCTCCCGGCGGCTTCCTCGCTGACCGCTCCCCACAAGGGAGCCAACGTTGAAGTAATCCAGCGGGGCTCTCCGAGGTCCGCTTGCGCGGCCTGGCGCTGCAACTTCCGCGGTGCCGGAGTAAGCGTGCCGGGCGCGGCGCGGCTGGAACAAAAGGTCGTTGTAAGACAAACAGGAATACGAGAAAAATGAAGACAATCTAAACAACTAGTCGGGGACCAGCGAGGCAAGACTTACCCCGACGACATGATGCGGGCTCAGTTAGGGGTTGTGGGGGCTGAGCTCGATTCGGGAGGTGGCCTCTTGCTTCCCGCGGGTGCAATGGGGATGTGGGCGGCAGGCGCGCCACCATCCTGGATGATTATTGACTGAAGACGGTGCGGGGGAGTGTTCTGTACCCCTCCTTCCTCTCTCCCCGCGGTGGCTGCCTCCTCGGGCAGTGCGATCTCCGGTGCGACGGGTCGCCGGAGGAGCGACAGGATGAATAATCGCGCCCCGACGACCGGCCGGATGGATCGCTGCGCTGAGGGGAATCCCTCCTCTCCTCATAGGTGCGACGGTCACTAGGAGACAGGCGAGCATGAGCCTCGTCCCGGCTTCCCAGAGAAGAACGGGGCGCCGGGCGCACCTTGGAGCTCCTGCCTTGTTCGGACGGGCGGTGTCGCCCGCTGGCTCGAGTTGACCTCTGCGGCCTTTGATCGAGGCGGGGACGGCGCCGTGGGGGACGACCCCACATCGCTCCAGTCGACGTCCGTGTCCAGCTCATAGGACTACGTCGGGGACGACGAGGGATCCTCATCCGAGGAGACGACTATCTCTTGAATCTTCCGCGCTTCACGCGCTGGTCGTTCTGAGCGCGCTTGTCAATTTCCGCCTGCTTCCACCCTACCTGGCAGTCCGCCCGCCTCTTCTCCGTCGTGGCGATGATGTGTTTCCGTGCCGTATCTTCGGGGAGAGGAGCCTGCGCGGTGGTGACGCTCACGGTCGACATCTTAAAAAGAAACAACAACAACTCGAATCAGAAACTGACGAGAAGCCCGAGCAGATCAGAAAGAAAAGAAATACACTCACCAGCGTCTTGGTCCCCTGTGGGGGAGCATCGGCAACAGCGGGATGGCAGCCAGACGAATTTGGTGTTCCCAATCATCGGTCCCACTCAGTGCTGGATCTCATCCAGCGAGGTCAGGGGGTCCGTCGTCACCGTCCCCACGAAGGGGCCTTGTCGGACGTCATCTCGTAGATGCGAAGAGCCCATCACTGCAGCGCGACAATCCCTAGCATGTGGTAGCTGCCGATGACGACCGCCAGATCTACTCTAGTGTTGGGGAGCAGCTTCAAGGCATCCCAGCAGCCCATAAGCAGCTTCTGCCACTCCGCCTGCTCTGGCTCGTAGCTCCACTTCTTCTGCGTCTGGTCAATCCATGCGCCAGTGTACGCCGACAGTGGTTTCTGGGGGTCATTCTTGAGGTAGAACCACTCCTTGTGCCAACCGCTGCTGGAGCTGGTCAGCGAGGCGTGGATGTAGTCGTCCGACCTCCCCTGCTTCGCACGGAGCACGGCGCACCCGATTGTTGCTAGGTCCCCGCCGTCCTTCAAGCACACGAACTTGAAGAAATAGCGGAACAAGTGCCAATGGGCATCCACGCCCAGGAATCCCTCGCACAGCGTCTCGAATGCCACCATCTGCTAGATCCAATTGGGGTTGAGGTGCTGAAGCTGCAGCCCGTACTCATGGTGCACGACACGGATGAACCGCTCAGCAGGGACGGAGAAGCTGCACTCGTGGAAAGCCATGAACTAGACCACGTACCCCGTGGGCGGCCGGGGGATAATCCCGGGCCCGGGCACCTTCCACTCCTCGGCTCTGGTAAGCGCCGGTAGCATGCCCGCCACGACGAGCTGATGGAGCATCATGCGGGAGACACTAGAGCGCGTCTAGTTCGACATGGCGGCAAGGGGATGTGAGGCGCGAAGCTGAGCAAGAAAAAGGAAAGGGCACTAGTGCGGGAGATGCAGTTGCAAGAAAACAAGCGGCGATGGCTGCAGCGAAGAATGCGAGGAAGTAGAAGATTGAATTCCAACCGGCGCCTTGGCGAAAGTGCAGTTTGGGTGACGACATTTAATGCTAGGGCCCACGACCGAACAGCACGCCCCACGATGCTGAAATGACGCCCCCTCATAGGGTGTGCCCCAGGCGCAACTAGCGCAAGCACGCGCGACGGTTCGGCGCCCCGGCGGGCCCATGAAGTCGAACCACCACGAAACTGTCCACTCATCCTGCCACAACGCATATTCCAAGACCTCTACAGTTTTCGAATCTTTAACCCCACAAGCGAGTCTCCAACACCCTCGTGGGCTCGGGGGCTACACCCGGCGGGTGTGCTCACCCGCCCCGCCAGAAAATCAAAGCTCAGCTCTACAAAATTGCGGCTACTGAGCCTGGGAGTGACTCCTTGACTCCCTCACCAGGCTCAGGGGCTACTGATGAGGGCCTGGACTAGGGCCCACCATGCGGCGATCATCAAACAGGGGGCGTACGGCCGGTAGTCTGAGTACTTGACGGTTCGTACGACCAGATACCCCTGCCTCCGAGTACTTGGCGGCCCGTATGACAAGAACACTCCTAAAGGACCGATTCGGCGACCAGAGAGGGGGGGAGTGAATGGGAACTGATAAAAATTCTTCCCGAAGGATGAACTCGGCCTATGTCCCAAATTCACGACCAAGAGTTCCCACACGAACTTGCCAAGGTCACGTAGTCACAATGGACCTACCAACCCTAGGAGCAAGTCCAAACACAAGTCAAAGTGGAAGCACAACTCAAGAAGCAAAGGACTTAGGCAAATCTGCCTGACCAGGACGGACGGTCCGATCGACCCTCGCGGACGGTCCGTCTGGACCTGGCGGACAGTCCGAACCCCTCTAGTGGACGGTCCGTATTAATGGACAGAACCTCCTGTACCGCACCTCGCAAATACGGATAGTCCGACGCGACACCACGGACGGTCCGATGACTGCGGATGGTCCGTGACCCCTGCGTGGACGGTCCATCACCCTGGCGGACAGTTCTTTACCCCCGGACGGACGGTCCGTCAAACATGATCCAACAAAAGGACTGAACCCCGATGGATCGAAACAAGAGCTCGCAAGAACACAACAAGAACTTGACGAACCCTAGCTACGGCGGACGGTCCGCGCGTGAAGGATCGAAACTGGCGACCAGAGAGGGGGGAGTGAATGGGAGCTGATAAAAATTCTTCTCGAAGGAGATGGCTACTCCAACAAGATGAACGCGGCAACCAAGCACGTCTCCGACTCAACTACCCAAGTTGGCCAAGACCACGTAGCCACTGGAGTGCTACTGGTCCTAGGAACCAACAACTGAACCAAACGAACCAAACACTCCAAACACGCAGCGGAAAACTGCACAGCCTGCTGTCTGTGCCACACCGGTCAGACCGATGGCTCCTGCCGGTCAAACCGATGGCACCGGTCAGACCGGTGGACTTTGCCGGTCAGGCCGGTGACACACAGCAAGTGCACAGCAAAGTTCCAGGAAGCCTCAGTGACTTCTCTAGGCCCTGGAACACAAAGCACCTCCAAAACTCAAACTGCAGAGGAAGAAAACCCTTCACAAAGTCTAGCAAAACTCCTCGAAACCTGCCAAGAACTGACCAGCAACAACTCAGCCCAAAGACACACGAACTAGGCAGTTCACCCGAGGCAAATCCCACAAAGGCTTACACCAGTCAGACCGGTCCAGAGCATTGGTTAGACCGGTCACGCCTGGGTAGCTCGGGATGAACAGCACCCGCGGGTCAACTCCCCCAAATCCAACTCCCGATCTCCCGATTCGCTCCACGGATTCGCACAAGACTTTGGGGATAGTAGGAACACCTCATGGGCACTCCATAGCCAAGATTTGGTCCACCAAAACTTGCTAGAATGAGAGGAATCGAAGGATTTCCACCAAGAATGCCTCTAACCCTAGAGCCAAGAAATCCCCAAAATTGAGCCCCTTTACTCACGAATTTGGGAGGGGAATCAAAGGGAAAAGAACCACGAAGGGTTCATGCATACATTCCCCACTAAATCCCAAAGAGAAAGGTCTCAAAACCACCACAAGAACTTCGCTAAGAAAAGGCTCCGAAAATCACCAAAAAGGGAAAACAGAAAGAACACAATCAAGCCATGAGGAACCACGCCGAATCATCTATACATACCATGAAAGGTTCATACAAAGTCTAGCTTTCGCCCGATCACCCTTCCCTCTCACAAGATCTCACCATGAAGCTCTCAAGCTAGTCCTAGAAATTCCAAAGGAAAAATGGAAGAGGAAAATAGCAAAACAAATGAGCTAGGGTGCCAAGAGATGGCTGCCATCCTCTCACCACTTGGGTTATATGGAGGCTAGCCGAAAGACGAAACTACCCTTAATGCCTAATACTAGGATACACACCCCCGAGGGGCACTTTGGGAAACTTTGTCTTCGCACCATCGGACGGATGCCCAGCGACTGCAAACTTGCTTAGCCTCGACGCAAGCCTTGCGATCCCGACGCGTGTCCTCCGCTTCGAAGTCTCCGGACTGCGTCGTCACACACCGGTCAGACTGATGCTCCTCACCGGTCAGACCAGTACCCACCGGTCAGACTGGTCAGACCCACCGGTCAGACCTGTCCGATGCTGCTGCACCTCCATCTTCGGTCTTCGGTCTTGGTTTTGTGGATCAACCAAGGAACCCAGTGATTTTCTGGTGAACCACTGGAAACCCCGTGAACTCGGTGTAGCCTCCGCCAATCACCACTCATGAACCGGCTCCCACGTAGTCCCGACTCGACCTTTGTTTTGAGGCTCAACCAAGAAACCGTCTATGACTTCATCTTGCCGTTCTTGCCACCATGCGGCCCGCACTTGACCCCGCTGGCCACCGGGTCCCTCGAGCCAAGCCTACTTGTCTTCTCCACACCTGGAGGCCTACCCAGCAACGACCTTTCGCGCTTGCTCTTCACCTGCATCAACACCAGTCAAGCCGCAACCTGCACCTGCAATACTTAGCCAAGAATCAGTCCACACCACGTTGTCAATCACTCATCACACCAGGAAGCGACCTACCACTGGTCCTCAAACCACACAGGCTCTCAATCTCCCCCTTGATGAGTGCATTGACAACACACACATTTTGCTAACCAAAGAGAAAAGGAAAAGAAAAGAAACGACGAAAAGAAACTCCAACAAGCGATCGAAAGCCAAAGAAAAGGCAAAGAGCAAGATCACTTGAAGAAGACAAGTCTCAGTCTCCTTAGGCAAGGGCAACGGCTCGACACAACCGAGATAAAAGCATGCTCAAGCAAAGAGCACAAACCACCAAACCAAAGCTCGAAAACCATAAAGAGCTCCCCCTTCACACATGCAAGCTCCCCCTGAACCTGTGCAACTCCCCCTGGACGAATGCATGCAAACCACTTCACAAAACAGAGCAGCTGCCTCAGCCTTGCTCTGACCGGTTAGACCGGTCCACCTCACCGGTCAGACCGGTGGACTAGATCACCCAGCACCTGACGCTCACACCGGTCAGACCAGTGCATACCATCGGTCAGGCCGATGACCACCTGGGAAAAACTGGGAACTGCATGAGCTCCTAAATGCATGCATCAAGCCAAAACATGCTCAAACTTCTCCCCCTTGTTGACAATGCATGAATCAAGCCAAAAAAGCAAAAAATGCAACCTAGAGCTTCTCAAATAGACAAAATTCAACATAGGATGCTACACATGTACAAAGGAGCAAGTTAGATACTCTATAGCTTCGTAATGACATCAACTACAAGATCACCAAGTTTCACAACCATTTGGCGAAGTTAAGATAGAATTGAGCATTTTTGCGAAAAATTCCCTCTCATGAGCAAAGTCCTAAACATGAGCAAAACATGTCAAAATGGCAAAGCCACACAAACTTCATGCTAGGACAACCATTCTAAGCATAAGACCATCATAAACACCCACAAGCACCTCATGTCATGTCAAAGCCACCAAGCCATGTGCTTATTTCTAGATATGAGACTTCTCATTGGTAAGCAACATGCAACGGTTTAGCACCCAAAAACAATTAAATTAAGCACATATGATATGGGAGCACATTTTCCAAGCAATTTACATTTCATTTTCAGATTCATATTTGGTACATGAAATGTCTTTGCGACAAAAAGGAACTTATGCCCCTCCACAAGATAAAGCATGGGGGCTAAACATTCATGATGGCAAATGAGCCTTTGGCCCCATATGCTCAAAATAAATCATCCAAGCACAAATTAAGCATGAAAAAGCCACTAAAACATGTCATGATCATATAAAGGTATTTACTCACAAGAGAGCATATATGTGACATTTTTCAAAAACATAGCTATCAACCATGGATATAAATCAAGATCACCAAGAGCTAAGCCAAACTAAGCCATATCATACCAAACTAGCTCACAACATGGTGAACAATGTATATAGGAGAAGTTTTTCCTACAAAATGCATGCAACCTAAGATACAAAAGATGCCTATACATCATGATACATATTGTTGACGGTTCAAAACTGTGCTGAAGTTCACCGCAAGCCTACGGGTGACTTGGTGCCTTTTTGACCAAGGAGGGTCCTCCCTAGATTTGTCAATCCAAGGATCGGAAGCAAACCACTAAAGTTCTCTATCTAATCTACCGGTCTAACCCTATGTGAAGTGTTGATTGCATAAAGGTTAATCATACATGAAAGGATGTAAGGATCACATCCACCTAGCCATAAAGCTAAGCATCCAAAAGGTAACCCTAGCCTATCGTCTTCTTGTTGCCGTTCCGGCCAAGGTGACAAACCAATCTAAACCTATACTATGATAAGGAGTATACTCGATATGGAGTAACCCGATATGGAGTGGTCCGATACACGTTCATTCGCCGCTTTCTCCTCCACCGTACTGTCACTACGCAAGGATAATCATCACCGAATGACAACCTCGGTCCGTGCACTACAACGATGTATCCGCAAGACAAGACTAATCACCATGATTCGATCTAATCCTACAAAAATCATATGGTAGCTACACATATGAATAAGCACAACTCGTAGTAGATCAAAGTAAGGACAAGGATTGAATTATATCACCATCGAACGTCGAAAGTACAAATGCCTTGATGGATCCAAGGCATGGCTCCGGAACTCCACCATGGCTTCACCACGCAGGGCCAACCATGGTGACTAGGGCATGGCCTAAGCCATCTCCTAGGCAACTCGAGGACTTGCGGCGGCCGTCGGCTTCCTCCCGGTGCTTCTCCTTCGAGTCGGCGGCTCTCTGATGAATGGATGGATGTGGCGGCCGGCGGAGGCAGAGGCAATTTATAGAGGAGTACCTAGGTCAAAGGGGGTCGCGAACCAGGCTCAGAACAGGCCAGGCCGGCCGGCCTAGGCCAACCGGCCCAGGCCCGTTTCGCCCCGGTTCGCTCCCCGACGCTCCTCGGTCAATTGTTGACTTGTCCCCTTCTGCATGTGGGCCCTTGACATCGTCTTCTCCACGGTTTAGATAGAGCTCCTTGTCGCGCAAGCTTCAGCATCTTCTGTTCAGGTCCCTGGAGTTTTACGGCTTCATGCTTCAGTCCCTGGGCCATTTGGAGTCATGTTCATGATGTGTCTTGACTTGTGCCGGGCTTCATGATCTTCTCTTGAAGTGCTTGATGAACTTATCCCGAAAGTCTCCCTTTAAGCGCTAGTTTCCTACGTAAACAACTAACTCCAAAATCGACATGCAAGAGTGAACTTGATACCTCCGGGGGGTTAGTACCATTAGTTAGAATATCAAATACGTGCAAATGTTGATGGTAAACTCATAGCTAGGTGTACCAAAATCGACCGTCAACATACCCCCATGCTTAAACCTTGCTCGTCCTCTAGCAAGTCCAAGATTTTTGCTTAACTTGGAAATCAGCGTTGCCCTTCAATGTCTTTCCTGCACTTAGTTATACACAACAAGACATATTGCTCTCTCAAGTATTTAGCAATTAAAGTTCAAGTTTTGACCGGCTAATTCATCATGGAAGATAGACTATCATTAAAGAACATGCCACAATAAAACAAATATAGTGCTCTCGAACTTAAGCAAACTTCAAACCTTTACCTTGTTGCATCGTGAAGAGTTTTCAAAAAGTTGCACATCTAACATAAGTGAGGTTCTCTTGCAAAAGCTCATGGAAACACTCATCTCGTTAAGTCACTCAAGCCTATACTAGATTATTCTCAACCTATTCTACTCATATATAAAAGTGGAAAGCTTATGTGGAGCTTGGTAGGTAAAAACAATCCTAGCAAAACATTATACTTGAAATATTGTCAAACTAAGAGAGAGATCTATTGGAATTACCGAGACTAGTCAAAAAGGCCATGGAAAATAAATGTTGGAAAGGGAGAGAGATGGAACACACGCATTTAGAAAGGTGGACATGTGCAAGTGGCAAATGGGTGATCCCGAGACACGAATGAAGTTCTCGTTATCGGATTGCACATGGTTGGAAAAGAATTGAGTATGGACTTGTCTTCAAAGCTCTCTAAGATTTAAATGAAGCTAAAAAGAACCGAGGAGCATTTTTATTTTTTCTCTTTTTTTTGTTTTTTTTCTTTTCTTATTATTTTTTTTTCTTCTTCTTTTTTCCTTCATTCATTTTTTCTTATCTCTTTTTTTTATTCATCATATTTTTTTATGCTCCTCCGAAGTTTTAAGCAACATAGTACTTGCTATAGCAGTCCTCCCCCATGCTTAAATGATTGCTCGTCCTCGAGCATAGAAGTGAGGGGACTTATGGCTGCTAGAGAAGTACGAAATCCTTGTGTTCCTCTATAAATCTTTTGAAATCTTCAGGGCATCCTCCATCTTGATTGCATTGATGAGTCCCTCCATATGTTATATGTCTTGAAATCTTGCCAGAAAATCTTCAGAAAATTTGTCAAAAGATCATCCATACTCAATTTGGGTTGTGGTCAAGGAGGTAATCACAAAAAGATGTTTTGGGTTTAGGGTGGATGCCCAGCGAAGTGTGTGAAATTTCCAATGTAGAAACTCATAATGCATGGACAAAAATGGCTAGCATGAAAAAGATACGCAAAGGAATGACCAACTTCTTAGTCTCGTACCACAGAAATCAATCCTAATCCAACTCATCAAGATATAAGTTTGCAAACTAAAAGGTTACATCATGAAAGGACTTGTATGTGTATAGGCTTTGGTAGGGAGAGCCTTGCAAGAGATTCACAAATGTAGATACATAATGATTTTAAATAAAACAAGTACAAGGCATAGGTCATCGGTAAACTTAAATTAAAGAGCAACATAAAGTGTGTGGGTCTTAAAAATTAGTCATTTAACCTCCACAAATGAAAGAGCCGTATTTATCAATTTAAGTTCCTTTTAATAGAGAGCAAAAAGTCATGTCATATAAAACATCATGCAAGTAAAACAAGGCGGCAACTTTCATCACTTTTCCATAAGCAAGACATACGAATGATATCATCATGGTAAGCTCAAAAGAAATGGTGATTCATTTATTGAAAAATAAAAACTAACTAACCTAGGTTGTCCTCCTAGTAGCCATGTTATTGATCGAGAGATAAATACAAAGTTTGTTTATGGTTGAAAGCATATATGTGCAAGCATTTAAAAGGAGATGAACAAAGATAAAGTTAAGGGTGAGTTACCATCCTTTACGATGCTCGAAGTGAAGTGCAGCGTGACCTCCCCCATGCTTAAGCATTGTGCTTAGCATGGAAAAAGAATGATGAGCATCTTGTGGTGATGGTGATCCTTGTACCTCGTGGCCTTGTTCCCTTTCGTCCTTCAAATCCTCCCCCATGCTTAGCGTGTTGCTAAGTGTGGAAGAACTCGAATCGCTCGTAATTCCCTATTGCCATGTGTTTGAAAATCATCTTCACTTTTCTTTGCCTTTGTTGCTCAGTTGTCCTTCAACTTCTTCTTATTATCATCAAGCCATGGTTCCAATCCATCATCATATCATCTTCACCGACTTCCATCCCGTCCTTGTCGCTGCCTCATCTTCCACAGATTTTCTTTTACTTCCAGAACAGAACATGTACTGAAACACCCCTCCAAGTTGAAGTTCATGAAATTATCTTTCCAACGAGCCATCATTCGCATGAAACGGGTTCCGAACAAGAGAGTTGTGCCTATTTTACTCCGGCGATGCAATCTGTCCAAAGCTGATTTCAGACTGCGCAACGCTCAATGTTTCTGCCATATCTCCTTGTACGGGTCTTCAAAATTGATGATTCTTGATGCATTGGAATTTGGAAAGGAGGTTTGAGGGAGCTTCTGAATATTAACTTTTCTTCCATTGTACATCTCTGAACACGTGCTCAAATCTTGACGGAAACAGCGACTTCCTTCTCAAGCCTTGTAGATGACTAATGATCATGATTGCAATTGGTCAAGAACTCATGGGAACACTTTGTCATGCCTGCAAAAACAATTCAAATGCACATTCTACCCCCGGGGTGACGTTCGGGAGTAGAAACCATTGCCAATAAACCAAATACATCCCTAAGATCTTAACTTGTCGCATAGCCTACTTAGTAAAAAGAAAAGAGAACCTAATGAGTGTACGTGTGTGTAGGTGAAAAAATGCGAATGAGAGGAAAGCATACAAACAAAGACAATGTTTACACCTAGTTCTAAACACCATGTTTACAACTAGGTTGCCGAATTCCTCCATAGCCATAAAGGTTTATTTATCCAAGGTTAAAACACCATGTCTATCCCAAGATTAATAAATCTTATAGCACAAGAAAAATAAAGCTCAATGCAAAGTTTATATACCAACCAATGCTAAATAAATTAACAAGGCTTCAAAAACTCAAATGATGATTGTCCGCAATCAAGTCTAAACACCATGTTTACACAAGATTACAAAAGAAAATGCCCCGCGAAGCATTATCATGGAAATAAAGCATTCATCAAAACGTTTTGCGAAGAAGCCAAGCTAACTTATACATGACAGAACAAAGGGGTTGATGCAAATACAAAGGGGTTAGTAAAAAGGGCAGCAATGTTTGAAAGGCTTTCGATGTCGTTCCTCAATAATGACAAGCAAGTCACTTTATGAGAGGTAGAGTCTTGGTAACAAAATTTTTATCAAAAGACCTAATCAAACATGCTAACAAGGTTTTAGGGTAAGGCTTGTGGGTATCCTATATTTTTGGCTTAAGACAAGAATTTTGAAAAGACAAGTCGGGTAAAGAAATTCTATCTAAGGTGGTTTTGAAAAAGAAGAAAAGAAAACAAGGGTTAGATTTTCGGATGAAAAACGAACCTATGGTTTTAGGATTACTAAAGGTATGAGGGGTTTTTCCTAAGGGTTTAGGATGAGGCTAGTCAAAATTTTAATTAGAAAAGGGATAGAGATAGACTTTGTCGACTTGACATAAGTCGATTCCCCCTTTTGTTGGCTTGGGTTAGGTGTGGTTTGATAGGAAGGTTTAGGCAAAGATATTTTTTTAATGGGATGGGTTATAAAAGATGAGATGCAACATGCAACATAATGCAAAGGTGGAGAACAAAGTGGAAAGAAGTGCAACATGATATGAATGAACAAAAAGGTATGACATGATATGGTGGTGATCTAAACCAAAAGCAAAAGTTAGCCTAAGTTAACTAGCCACAAGTTTAGAATCAAAAGGGACCATGCTTCATATTTCTCTCTAAAAAACACAAATAAAAAGACTCTAAACACTAATAAGCACACAAAAAAGTAGTCTACAAGTTTTCCAAAATCAAGTAGCATAGTGCTCACTCAATATCTATTTAAAGCATACAACATGTGGTTGTGACATTTATTAGAGCATTGGTATGATGTTACTTGAAGTTTTCAAATAAAGAACACAATGTAGACTTGTCATAGTTTATATAGATATATAAAAAGATCGGGTTGCCTCCTGCAAAGCACTTCATTTAAAGTCATAGAGCTCGACTTTCTCACGTACCTTTTTATCGTCGTGAAGCCATGGTTCTTTGTGCGAGAATCCAAAGTAGTCATGCAGCTTGATGTTGCCTTATGAAATCTAGCGGTTCGCTTCCAACATCATCATGTGTTGAGTGGTGCCTCTTGTGTCTTCATTCATCCAAGATCCAGAGGGTTTGTTTTAGTCCTTAGCTTCTGAATTTCATCATGTACGTGTTGTGGAACCGTTGCCCCATCTTCTCTTTATTGACTCCATGTCCATCTCCTCTATCTTGTCGTCATCGCCTTGTTGCTGCCTCTTCTTCGTGGATTTACCCCTGCATCCAGAACAGAACATATACCAAAATATAGTTCTATTGAAAAATTTATAAAATTACCTTTCCAACGGGTACTCATTCATCTTAATCGGAGTCCGAATGAGGGAGCTATGGCTGTTTCACTTCAGCATTGCTTGCTGTCCAGAATTTCAGCACGTGCAACCTTCGGTGATTCAGCCATATCCGCTTGTAGGGACCTCCGATTGCCTTGCCGCTTGATTCGTTGGAACGTATACTTCATGGGGCTTCTGAAAATCCAAATTTATCTAATGCTTTCTGCTGAGGCTCATGCAAACATCGTGATGACATCGTTATCCTTTCGTCCATCGATCCGGAGATGTACGCGTGGTCTTTATCTTGAAGTCTTTTAGGGCACCATGTCACGCATCCCTTGGCTTCAAAAGTCATTACCATCGCTGCATGAGCATGATGGTAATGAAATCCTTCTCCATCGTGCTTGACATGGTCATTTCCGAAACCTATAGCTCGAACAAACAATCCTCCAAAAGACATTAGTCTAAAAACTTAATCAACACATAGGCATACCTTGTTCATCTTCATTTGCTTTGGGTGGGGGCTCAATAGCGGATGTTGGGCCACTAACCAAGGTTAGCACCTACCACTAAAGAGCAATTCTTTGCGTAGCCATCAACTTGGTTGAGCGAGGTTGGACTTGTTGAAGTCCGAATGTCGAAAACTTATCAATCGCTTTGTGTCTAGGGTTTTACCTGCATTCAAGGACACAAACAAGAAACACAGGATATATGCAATAATAAAATTAGGGTTAGTTAAAAGAAAGATAGATCGCCCTAGGGTTCGAGTTGCTGATCCCCGGCAACGGCACCAGAAAAAGGGGCTTGTTGACGGTTCAAAACCGTGCTCAAGTTCACCGCAAGCCTACAGGTGACTTGGTGCCTTTTTCACCAAGGAGGGTCCTCCCTAGATTTGTCAATCCAAGGATCGGAAGAAAACCACTAAAGTTCTCTATCTAATCTACCGGTCTAACCCTATGTGAAGTGTTGATTGCATAAAGGTTAATCATACATGAAAGGATGTATGGATCACATCAACCTAGCCATAAAGCTAAGCATCCAAAAGGTAACCCTAGCCTATCGTCTTCTTGTTGCCGTTCCGGCCAAGGTGACAAACCAATCTAAACTTATACTATGATAAGGAGTACACTCGATATGGAGTAACCCGATATGGAGTGGTCTGATACACGTTCATTCGCCGCTTTCTCCTCCACCGTACTGTCACTACGCAAGGATAATCATCACCGAACGACAACCTCGGTCCGTGCACTACAACGATGTATCCGCAAGACAAGACTAATCACCATGATTCGATCTAATCCTACTAAAAGCATATGGTAGCTGCACATATGAATAAGCACAACTCGTAGTAGATCAAAGTAAGGACAAGGATTGATTTATATCACCATCGAACGTCAAAAGTACAAATGCCTTGATGGATCCAAGGCATGGCTCCGGAACTCCACCATGGCTTCACCACGCAGGGCCAACCATGGTGACTAGGGCATGGCCTAAGCCATCTCCTAGGCAACTCGAGGACTTGCGGCGGCCGTCGGCTTCCTCCCGGTGCTTCTCCTTCGAGTCGGCGGCTCTCTGATGAATGGATGGATGTGGCGGCCGGCGGAGGCAGAGGCAATTTATAGAGGAGCACCTAGGTCAAAGGGGGTCGCGAACCGAGCTCAGAACAGGCCAGGCCGGCCGGCCTGGGCCGACCGGCCCAGGCCTGTTTCGGCCCGGTTTGGCCCCGGTTCGCTCCCCGACGCTCCTCGATCAATTGTTGACTTGTCCCCTTCTGCATGTGGGCCCTTGACATCGTCTTCTCCACGGTTTAGATAGAGCTCCTTGTCGCGCAAGCTTCAGCATCTTCTGTTCAGGTCCCTGGAGTTTTACAGCTTCATGCTTCAGTCCCTGGGCCATTTGGAGTCATGTTCATGATGTGTCTTGACTTGTGCCGGGCTTCATGATCTTCTCTTGAAGTGCTTGATGAACTTATCCCGAAAGTCTCCCTTTAAGCACTAGTTTCCTACGTAAACAACAAACTCCAAAATCGACATGCAAGAGTGAACTTGATACCTCCGGGGGGTTAGTACCATTAGTTAGAATATCAAATACGTGCAAATGTTGACGGTAAACTCATAGCTAGGTGTACCAAAATCGACCGTCAACACATATGCAATGCAAATCCAAGAATGCATAAAAGGAAAGCTATACATATGCTACAAAGGAGCTTCACCACCAACTCAGGAAACCAACCACACACACAAAGCTCACAAACGACCGGCTCCTCGAGGGGAGGCAAAAGGGCTCGACACCACCGGCAAAAGAGCAAAAGTGCACAAAACTTACAAGCTCCCCCTAAACACATGCACTAGGGCCAAAGAGCATACAAAGCTCACCCTAAGCACACATGATAGAGCAAAGAGCACACTAAGCACACTGGCTCCCCCTAAACTCATGCATTAGGTCCAAAGAGCATACGAAGCTCACCCCACACACATGAGATAGGGCAAAGAGCAAAAGACCGAGTGGATTGACTAATGCCACACCCTCGAAGGTCACAAAACTACTTACCTCGATCATTCCTTCAGGAGTCCCATGTCCTTTTTCACCATCCCCGAAAGTGATGTACCTCCTTGACACCACCGGGGTATGAGGCCGGAGGACCACCCCCGATATCAACCAAATGTTCTCCGAGCCTCCCACCTGCAACTCAAAACCAAGAGCGAGAGCGAGCAAACGACTCAACACTGGGGTTAGTACCAAAAGTGTCAAACCAGTGCCGAGCCATCTCCTCAAAAGTGGGGTTAGCAACATCCATCCTACCGCGCCTATCAAAACTGCAATCCATCCTGTCAAACCCATCAAACCTGGAACCACCATGGGAAAACCACTCCCGTCTCGCTGGAGGAGTACGAGCACCACGAAAGGGAAAGCGTGATCCATAGCTCCTCAGACTCAAAGCTGCGACCTCTCCCAAACTCGTATCGGTCACGAGGTGGAGAACATCCAGCAAACACAACACCACCAGACTCAAAGCGCCTACCATCTGTACCATGACCAAAGGAACTGAACCCACTAGCATCACAACCTCGAAAACCGAACTGCCCAGAAATCTGGGGAGGGCCGGTCTGACCGCCTAGCCAGGCCGATCTAACCACCCTCTCCAGACCACCACCTCGGCTACGGGATCTCTTATCTCCCCATGCCGGAACCTTATGCACAAAACCCTTTCCCTTAGGCAGTGGCATACGAGGCTCAGGCACACCATGAGAAGGGTGGTACCTATCTTTGTTCACCCACTCCTTAGCCATTCTCGCCTCTCTCTTTCTCTTGTAGCAAAACTCTTTCTTATGACCATCCTTTCCACAAAACTCACAATGGAAACGGATTGGTTTTGGCTTGGGCTTGGGATGAGGCTCTCCACAAGGCTTCTCACTAGGCTTCCCACTTGGTTTCTCACTAGGCTTTTCACTTGGCTTCTCACTTGGTTTCTCTCTTGGTTTAAGCAACTGGTTTGGCTTGGGTGCAAACTTGTCTTTGGGTGTAGGTTGTGGTGGAACTGGAATATTCCCAAATTTCCCTTCTCTCTCACCACTGCTCTCACCAAACTTATCAGATCCCAAAGCCCAATCATCAAAGTGCTTAGAACCAGCAATCATCATACCAAGCTGAGGTTCCTGACTGGACAACCAACTCAACACCTCACGCAACTTATCATTCTCATCCTGCAAGCGATCAACACATTGTGCAAGTTCCAAATTCTTCACAGCATGCAATTCACAAGTAGAGCAGGAAGTAGGAATAGGAACTTTCAAATCAGCCTCAAGAGAAACAGTGTAAGCATGCATCTCATCAATCTTTCCATGCAAAACAGGGCAAGAAGTGCAAGCACCTAGCAAAGCAGGTCTAGACTTAAGCTGAGCCACTTCAACCCTAAGCACATCTAGTTCATCACAAGTAGAAGTATGCTGATCATTAAGAGCAGTAAGATCAGCTAGGTACACAGAATAATCACAACAATCAATCTCATCTGAAACCACAGGTGAAGCCTTAAGCGAATCTATCTCAAGCTTAGCATCAAGGTTCTGGGTTTCTAGCTCAGCTACTCGGTTCCTAGCATCTTCTAGTGAGGCCCTAAGCTCTTTCCTCATCTTCTTTACCTCTCTAAGCATGTCATCACGATTATCAAGCAACTTGCCAAGACGCTCATTCTCCTCACGCAAGAAGGGAAGCTCGTCACGTACCTCATCCTCAGAGTCGGAGTCCGAGTCGCTCTGGTGACTCTTCTTGCTGCCGGAGCTACGAGCCATGGTGCAGAAGCCATCTCTCGCGTAGCAGCTCAGCCCGCTCAAGTTCTTGGATGACTTCTTGTTCTTGCGCCGATCTCCCTCATCTTCACTGCTACTCGAACTCGAGGAAGAGTAGGCGGAGTTGGAGTCGACATCGCTCGCTCCGACCATCGCTCGGCCCTTCCTGCCGCGGCCGTCCTTCTTCCTCGACCGTCGCTCGTCCTTGTGCTTGTTCTTGTGCTTGTGATCGCGCCTTGATCGGTACTTGCCGTCCTTGTTCGACCAGTGCTTGTAGCCGTCCTTGTTCTCCATCTTCTCCGGACAGTCGGCGACGAAGTGTCCTGGCTTGCCGCACTGAAAGCATGTCCGTGGATTCTTCCTTGTGTTCACCCGGTTCTCGTGCAACCTCTCGAACCGCCTGGTCAGTAATGCCAGCTTGTCCTCTCCAAGCACGTCGAACTCCTCGTCTGGCAAAGACATCAAAGAAGATAGAGAGTACATCCTGGAGGATGCGTTAGCGTTAGACTTAGCACCTTTGCCACCGACGAGAGCAAGACTATGAGTGTCAGTCGGGCTCTCGATCTTGGCTGTCATATTACGGTCCAACTCAGCTGACTTGAGCTTCGAGAACAGCTCATTCACGGTCAGGGTGTCATACTTCTCAGACTCAAGAATAGCCTCGACCTTCCCGTCCCATACGGTGCGATCCAACGAGTGCAAGAGCTTCACGGCTCTATCATGATCATCGTATGGGAGCACGGCCACATTGGCTCTCATGTTGTTCACCACAACCGTAAACCGCTAGAAAAGGGCATCGACGGACTCGCCAGGGAGATGAGTAAAGTTCTCGTACTCTCTCCGGTAAGTCGCGTACATCCGAGCCTGAACCTGAGCATTCCCAGCATGAGCATCCTTCAATTGCTCCCAAATCCTACAAGCTAAGTCCTCTGTCTGAACCCAATCGAATTCGGACTGACACAGAGCACGAAACAAGTAGTCGACCGCCTTGTTGTTGGCGTCGAACATGTCCCTCGATCCTGGAGCAAGGAAGTTAATCAGATGAACATAAGCTGTGTTCACCGTAACGTCCCAAAGGATCTGTCCCTTGCCACGAAGGAACGCAGCCATCCGTCTTTGCCACATCTGGTAGTTCTTCCCATCGAAGTGCGGAGGACCCGATCCCCGTTCCTGGTACGCCATCGTTGGATCTTAGATTGGTTAGAGCCTAGAAAGACCCGAACCGGCTCTGATACCAATTGAAGGACCGAAACTGGCGACCAGAGAGGGGGGAGTGAATGGGAGCCGATAAAAACTCTTCTCGAAGGAGATGGCTACTCCAACAAGATGAACGCGGCAACCAAGCACGTCTCTGACTCAACTACCCAAGTTGGCCAAGACCACGTAGCCACTGGAGTGCTACTGGTCCTAGGAACCAACAACTCAACCAAACGAACCAAACACTCGAAACACACAGCGGAAAACTGCACAACCTGCTGTCTGTGCCACACCGGTCAGACCGATGGCTCTTGCTGGTCAGACCGATGGCACCGGTCAGACCGGTGGACTCTACCGGTCAGGCCGGTGACACACAGCAAGTGCACAGCAAAGTTCCAGGAAGCCTCAGTGACTTCTCTAGGCCCTGGAACACAAAGCACCTCCAAAACTCAAACTGCAGAGGAAGAAAACCCTTCACAAAGTCTAGCAAAACTCCTCGAAACCTGCCAAGAACTGACCAGCAACAACTCAGCCCAAAGACACACGAACCAGGCAGTTCACCCGAGGCAAATCCCACAAAGGCTTACACCGGTCAGACCAGTCCAGAGCACCGGTCAGACCGATCATGCCTGGGCAGCTCGGGATGAACAGCACCCGCGAGTCAACTCCCCCAAATCCAACTCCCGATCTCCCGATTCGCTCCACGGATTCGCACAAGACTTTGGGGATAGTAGGAACACCTCATGGGCACTCTATAGCCAAGATTTGGTCCACCAAAACTTGCTAGAACGAGAGGAATCGAAGGATTTCCACCAAGAACGCCTCTAACCCTAGAGCCAAGAAATCCCCAAAATTGAGCCCCTTTACTCACGGATTTGGGAGGGGAATCAAAGGGAAAAGAACCACGAAGGGTTCATGTATACATTCCCCACCAAATCCCAAAGAGAAAGGTCTCAAAACCACCACAAGAACTTCGCCAAGAAAAGGCTCCGAAAATCACCAAAAAGGGAAAACAGGAAGAACACAATCAAGCCTTGAGGAACCACACCGAATCATCTATACATACCATGAAAGGTTCATACAAGGTCTAGCTTCTGCCCGATCATCCTTCCCTCTCACAAGATCTCACCATGAAGCTCTCAAGCTAGTCCTAGAAATTCCAAAGGAAAAATGGAAGAGGAAAATAGCAAAACCAAATGAGCTAGGGTTCCAAGAGATGGCTGCCATCCTCTCACCACTTGGGTCACATGGAGGCTAGCCGAAAGACGAAACTACCCCTAAGGCCTAATACTAGGATACACACCCCCGAGGGGCACTTTGGGAAACTTTGTCTTCGCACCATCGGACGGATGCCCAGCGACCGCAAACTTGCTTAGCCTCGACGCAAGCCTTGCGATCCTGACGCGTGTCCTCCGCTTCGAAGTCTCCGGACTGCGTCGTCGCACACCGGTCAGACCGGTGCTCCTCACCGGTCAGACCGGTACCCACCGGTCAGACCGGTTCGATGCTGCTGCACCTCCGTCTTCGGTCTTCGGTCTTGCTTTGTGGATCAACCAAGGAACCCAGTGATTTTCTGGTGAACCACTGGAAACCCCGCGAACTCGGTGTAGCCTCCGCCAATCACCACTCATGACTCGGTTCCCACGTAGTCCCGGCTCGACCTTGGTTTTGAGGCTCAACCAAGAAACCATCCATGACTTCATCTTGCCGTTCTTGCCACCCTGCGGCCCGCACTTGACCCCGCTGGCCACCGGGTCCCTCGAGCCAAGCCTCCTTGTCTTCTCCACACCTGGAGGCCTACCCAGCAATGACGTTTCGCGCTTGCTCTTCACCTGCACCAACACTAGTCAAGCCGCAACCTGCACCTGCAATACTTAGCCAAGAATCAGTCCACACCACGTTGTCAATCACTCATCACACCAGGAAGCGACCTACCACCGGTCCTCGAACCACACAGGCTCTCAGCGCGAACCATGCGGACGGTCCGTCCCTTGCGAACAGAACAGCCCGAGCTCAAACACGCGAAGTCAACTCCACCAATCCCTCCATGGATCTCCCAAACGGCTGAATGGATTGAGACACGATTTGGGGAAGATGTGAAGCGTCCCTAGGGGATGCTATGCCCAAAAACTTGAGGCCTCAAACCAACTAAATTGCCAGGAATCGAATCACAACCGAGCTCTACCAAAAAACTAGGGAACCACCCGAAATCCTCAAATCCAAGGCCGAATCCGGAGTTTGAGGGGTCAAGATCAAGCACAAAGATGCACAAGGCATCTATCCATGATTCCCATAAGAAAATCCGAACCCAAACACCTCAGAATCAGAGGAACAAGCCGCGCACGAAAATCCAACGAAAATAGCTCAAAAAAGACACGAAAATCACACGAGCTACAAGAAGGACATCGACGCAACCATGAAAGCTTCCATACACTCGGAGGACAGATTCTCTACAAAACGGTGAAGAAAATCTAAGCCTATGGTGTAGGGAAATGAGAAGCAGCGGATGGATAGTTTTCTCAGAAACCCTAGAGCTATATATATGAGTCCCTCTGGGTTGGGCAAATGACCAAGCTACCCCTAGCACTTAAACTAAGATACAATCCCCTCAGGGGCAATATGGTCAAGTAGCACTCCTCTTCATCATACGACCATGCCTTTGCCGCAGTCCGCGTCCTCCCGACACAAGCCCTGCGATCCCGCCGTGTGTCCTCTGGCATCTAAGCTTCTCGGCGCTCCTGAATCCCGTCTCCGCCCGCCGAGTCTCAGGTCTTGGTTTTGTGGCTCAACCAAGTAACAAGACGGTTTTGTGGTGAACTACCGCAAACCCCGCGTGCAGACTTCGTCTTGCATTTCTTGCCACCATGCGGCCCGCACTTGACCCCGTTCGGCCACCGGGTCCATCGAGCCGAGCCTACTTGTTTCACCTCTCCTCGGAGGCCCGGCAAGGCTAAGACCTTTCGCGCCCGCTCTTCACCTGCACCAACACGAGTCAAGCCGCAACCTAAACCTGCAATACTCGGCCAAGAGTCAGTCCACACCACGTTGTCAATCACTCAGCCAGGAGCGACCGTCCACCGGTCCTCGGACGCTCCGGTCCTCAATCTCCCCCCTTGATGAGTGCATTGACAACACACATAGTAACCAATTCAGAAAAAAAGAGAAAAAGAAAAGAAACGAACTAAAAACTCAAACAAGTGATCAAAAGCCGAACAAAAGCCAAAACAAGATCACTTGAGAGAGAAAAATCTCGGTCCCCTAAGACAAGGGCAACGGCTCGACACAACCGAGATAAAATGCTCAAAAATTGCCGACTCCTCAAGGTGAGGTAAAAGGGCTCGACACCATCGGCAAAAGAGCACAACTAAAATCAGGCGAAAAAGAGCTCCAGAGCACATGAATGTAAGCTGCCCCTGAACAAATGCATTTCTCCCACTTGATGCAAAACTCCCCCTGGATGCATGAAATGGGTACTTTCCTCCCCAAAGCAAGAATTGGGCAATCTCTCCCCCTTGTTGGTAATGCATGAATCAAGTCTACAAATGCAAGCATGTGCTTCTCAAATAGACAAAGAGCACTACAACATGCTAAAAATGAGACATAGACAAGGAAGATAGCCACAATTTTAGTACAAGCATCGCCAACAAGATAGATAGGGACATATAAGCATGTGACATAGCCATGAGTAAAATGAAGCATTTTTCACAAAAATTTCCCTCTCATGAGCATAGGACCTAAACATGGTCAAAATGAGCACAAACAACATATAGCTCACAAACTTCATGCAAGGTCACAAATTCTTATCACAAGATCATCACAAACACCAACAAGCTATCTCATGTCATGTCAAAGACACCGAGCCATGTGTCCAATTCTAGACGTGAGACTTCTCAATGGTGAACATCATGCAACGGTTTAGCACCTAAGATAAGGAATTTAAAGCATAAATGACATGGAAGCACATTTTTCAAGCACAAGCATTTCATATACCAATTTCATGATTTACAAATTAAGCATGGTACATGAAGTGCCTTTGCGGCAAAAAGAAGCTTAGGCTTCTCCATAAGGTAGCATGTAGGCTAAACATTCTTGATGATAGATGGGTCTTTGACCCCAAATGAAAAGAACATGGTTCCAAGAACAAATTAAGCAAGATATAGCCATAAGCGCACAATTTGAACACGAAAGGCATTCAACTCATAAGAGAGGATCATATATAGCATTTTCACAAAAATAAGCCATTCACAAGCATATACATCCCAAAGCTACCAAGAGCATAGCTATACATCACATGAGCATCACTAGCAAGGTCATAAGCTCATATCCAGCATATCATGGGGATCTAAGTATATAGGAGAAGCACATCTCTAAAGCATATGATACAAATGCAGTCTATGATACAAAGATGCAAACATGATATGATACATAAAAGAAGATGCAACATGTATATGTACATCAAACCCCCAACCGAAGCTCAAAAAGGAAAAACCACTGCAAGCTCCCCTCGCAAACGAGCAAATGTAGCTTGGTCCAAAGGCTTTGTTACGATATCGGCGAGTTGTTTTTCGGTTGGCACATGGATGAGGTCTATGTTTCCCTTCTCAACATTGTCTCTCAGGAAGTGGTACCTCACCTCTATATGTTTGGTTCTGGAGTGTAGCATGGGGTTTTTGGCAACACTAATGGCACTCGTGCTATCACACATGAGGGGAACATGGGTACACTCTCACCAAAGTCACTCAGTGTGTATGTAATCCAAAGCAGCTGGGAGCAACAACTAGCGGCAACAACATACTCGGCTTCTGTGGTAGACTGAGCTACACTAGATTGTTTGCGAGAAGACCAAGAAACAAGCGAAGAACCCAAAAATTGGCACGTCCCCGAAGTCGACTTCCTATCGACTCGACACCCCACAAAGTCGGCATCCGAAAACCCAAGAAGCGAAAGAGAAGAGGACGCCGAGTTCCAAAGACCGAGCTCAGGAGTGTATCGAAGATACCTGAAGATCCACTTGACAGCCTGCCGATGTGAAGTCCTCAGCGATGCCTGAAAACGAGCGCACAGACACACAGAAAACTAAATGTCCGGCCTCGTCGCCGTCAAGTACAAGAGGGAGCCGATCATGCTCCGGGATTCCGTCTGGTCCACGGGCTCTCCGTCCTCGTCCGCATCCAGCGCTGTAGTCGTACTCATCGGTGTCGACAGGGGCTTCAAGTCGTCCATCTTGAACTTCTTGAGGATGTCCTTCGTGTACTTTGCTTGATGTACAAAGGTTCCCTCCTTTGCCTGCTTGATCTGAAGCCCGAGAAAGAACTGCAATTCTCCCATCATAGACATCTCGAATTCTTTGCTCATGTCCTCTGCAAACCTCGCAACCAAAGAGTGAGACGAGCCGCCAAAGACAATATCATCCACGTACACCTGAACAATTAGGATATCATCGCCCTGCCTGAGGAGAAAAAGAGTCTTATCAACTTGGCCCATCTCGAACCCCTTGCTGAACAAGAACCCTCTCAAATGGCCATACCAAGCACGGCGAGCTTGTTTCAGCCCATACAACACCTTCCTCAGCCTATACACCCGGTGAGGAAACTCAGCACTCTCAAAGCCCGGTGGTTGCTTCACATAAGCCTCTTCTTCTAAAACCCCATTCAGAAAGGCACTCTTCACATCCATTTGATACAATTTGAACCCTTTAGCCACAGAAAAGGCTAGAAGGATCCTAATCGCCTCCAAACGGGCTACAGGAGCAAATGTCTCCTCATAGTCTATCCGCTCCTTCTGACTATAACCCTGAGCAACCAACCTCGATTTGTTTCTCACCACCTCACCATTCTCCCCCTCTTTGTTTTTCCACACCCATTTTGTCTCGATAGGTTTGCAATGTGGTGGTGGCTCTACCAACTCCCAAACTTGGTTTCTCTCAAAGTTCTCTGACTCCTCATGCATTGCGTTCACCCAATTTGGATCAGAGAGGGTGTGTCCAATGTCTTTCGGCTCAAAGGTAGCAACAAAAGCCGAATGAGCAAAGTGAGAAGCATTCCTGGACCTTGACCGTGTTGTACATTCGTTGATGTCGCTGATGATTCTTGAGGGAGGATGATCAACTTGAACGCGTCTCGGTGCCTCTCGCCTGGAGACGACCTCCCCCTCAGCAGCAGCTTCCGCTTGATCTTGCTGGATCGTAGTCGGTGTAGGGGATGGGCCATCCTGCACTGTAGTCGTCGTAGTGGAAGTAGATGGTACATGCTCGGTTGGAGCTTCATCATCACCATCATCCTCTCCAGCATCATCTTCCTCGTCCTCAAAAATCTTCTTGCCAATCTCGTCGTCACCTGCACACTCAAAGACAGACGAACTGCATGACTGGGTCTCGTCGAAGGTAACCTCGCAAGTTTCCATGACTTGGTTAGTGTCAAGGTTGAGCACGCGGAATGCTCGAGAATGACTCGCATAACCCAAAAAGATCCCATCGGAAGACCTCGACTCAAACTTATCAAGCCAAACCTTCTTGAGAATAAAGCACCGATAACCAAAAGCCCTGAAATGGCTCACTCTAGGTGCTCGCCCGTGCATGAGCTCATAGCACGTCTTGTTCAAGAAGGCCCGAAGAAAAATCCGGTTCCCAACATGGCATGCGGTATTCACCGCCTCAGCCCAATATCTCCTCGGAGTCCTATGCTCGTCGAGCATCGTCCGAGCCATCTCACAAAGGGAACGATTTTTCCTCTCAACCACACCATTCTGACAAGCCACATAGGGAGAAGAGAATTGATGTTCGAGACCCAAATCAAGACAAAAGGTTTCGAAACTAGAGTTTTTAAATTTAGTGCCATTGTCGCTACGAATAGCTCGAATAGAATCTCCATTCCTCTCATTCTTCAACCTCAAGATTAGATCCCACACAAAACCAAACGTCTCCCCCTTGTCAGCCAAAAAGAAGACCCAAGCATAGCGAGAATAGTCGTCCACTATCACCAGGACATACCATTTCCCACCCGCCGAGCACACACGAGCTGGACCAACCAAGTCCATATGGAACAGCTCGCATGGCCTCTCTGTCATAACGGATGTCAGAGGCGGGTGAGAGGCGGCGACCATCTTACCATGCCTACACGGAGCACATACCAAGTCCTTTTGGTATTTCAACTTAGGCAATCCTCGGACCAAACCTAGCCCACTCAAGCGTGACAACAAGTCAAAACTCAAGTGACCTAGTCTCCTATGCCATTTCCAAAGCTCCGCCGAAACACCAGCAACCAAACAACGAGAAGAGCCAACACACTGAGAAAAATTGGCTCTGAAAATCTGACCCTCAGGGATGATCGTGCACACAAGATCACCTCGAGAATCCAAAACACGCGAGCGCCCATTTTGAAACGGACCTCAAAACCCTCATCAAGAAGCTGGGAAACCGAAAGAAGATTGAACCCCAAAGACTTGACAAGAGCAACACGCCTAAGAGTCACAAACTCACTCACCTTCACCGTGCCCACTGAAAGCACTCTACCTTTCCCATTGTCCCCAAAAGTGATGTACTCTTTGGTCATCACCGGGGTGAGGCTGGAGAACTACCTTCGATCTCCGGTCATGTGTCGAGAGCAATCGGAGTCGATCAACCAAAATCCCTCCAAGCCTCCCACCCGAAAATCAAAAACGAGAGCGAGAGTGAGCAAACGACTCAGCACTGGGGTTAGTACAAAATGAATCAAACCAGTGCCGTGCCATTTGCTCAAAAGTGGGGTTAGCAAAATCCATCCTATCACTCCTAGGTGGAACACCTACATGTCTCCTTGGAGGACTACGCGTACCACGAGGTGGAGACCGTGGCCCGTAGCTCCTCTGAGACCTAAAGCTGCGATCATTCCCCCCATACTAGTATTGGCCACGAGTGAAGGAACGTCCAGCAAACTCACCACGCCCAAACCCAACACGCCTACCACCATCTCTATGTGGTGGCTCACCTCGATGCACAAACTCACACCTCTCCTGAGGGTAAATGGTACGCACCACACCCTCGCCCCTTGGCACCATCCTAGGCTCAGGCACACCACGAGAAGGGCTGTACCTGTCCTTGTTTGCCATCTCCCTAGCAAACCTCTCCTCACGCTTCTTCCTGAAGCAAAACTCCGCTAGGTGCCCATCCCTCCCACAATGCTCACAATGGAAGAGTTTTGGTTTTGGCTTTGGTTTTGGGCTCTGGTTTTTCCTCACTCGATTTCTCTCCCATCTTCCCAAAGAACTCGTTCCCCAAGTCACTCTTGAACTTGATGGGTTTCTAGAAGTGATCGGTGTGTGGAGGAAACACGGGTAGAGCTGGGGTTGTGTCTAGTCGGTTCCTAAGTGGGTTTGGCTTAGGAGCATAGGCATTTTTGTGGTAGGTTTTTGGTGGTTTTGGGATAGCACCGATCTTCCCCTCATTCTCACCACTTCCCTCACCAACCTTATCCGACCCAAGCGCTTGCCCATCATAGCTCTTGTATGCCTCAATCATCATCCTGAGCTGAGGCTCATGACCCGACAACAAACCCATCATCTTCCTCAACTCATCATTCTCATCCTGCAAACGATCAACATAGTGTGCAAGCTCCAAATTCTTCATAGCATTTATTTCACAAGTAGAGCATGATGTAGGAATAGGAGCTTTCAGCTTAGCCTCTAGAGATCTAGCATAAGCAAGCGAAACATCTAGCTTCTCATGCAAAACAGGACAAGAAGTGCAAGCACCAAGCAAAGAGGGCCTAGATTTCATCTCATCTAGCTCTATCCTAAGCACATCTAGTTCCTCAACCTTGGAGGCATATTTTTCCTTAAGCACAGTCAAATCACCAATAAAAGTGGAACAATCAGTGCATTCAGGTTCATCGGTCACAATAGGAGCAGACTTCAGAGAATCTATTTGAGCCCTAGCATCAACAAGCAAAGACTCTAGCTCAACCACCTTCTCCTTAGCCTCTCCAAGCAAAGACCTATACTCCCTCTTCTCCTTGTTGGTCTTTCTATGCACATCATCACGGTTGTCAAGCAATTCATTCAACCTAGCATTCTCCACTACCAAGAAGGATGGATCATTGTTTACCTCATCCTTGGAGTCGGAGTCCGAGTCATCCTTGTTGCTCTTCTTGCTTGCGGAGCTATGTGTCATGCCGCAAAAGCCTTGGGCGGCGAAGCACAGGCCGTTGATGTTCTTTCTTGACCGCTTGCCCTTGTGCCGGTTCTCTTCTTCATCACTTGAGCTCGATGAAGAGTAGCAGGAGCTTGAGTAAATGTCGCTCGCTCTGGCAACCATCGTGCACTCCTTCTTCTTGTGACCACCACTCCTCCTCGGCCTTCGCTCGGACTTGTTCTTGCCCTTGTGGTCATCCCTCGAGCGGTGCTTGTGGTCGGTCCTCGGACGGTGCTTGTGCTCGGGCTTGACCTACATGGCTTCCGGGCACTCAGCGATAAAGTACTCGTGCTTCCCACACTGGTAGCACATGCCCGAGCTCCTCCAAGCGTTCTTCCGGTTCGTGTACATGCGCTCGAACCGCCAGCTCAACAGTGCGAGATCCTCCTCGCTCAGCACCTCAAACTCCTCATCTGGCATGGACACAAGACAAGACAAAGAGAACTGTTTCGAAGACATGTTAGCGTTAGTCCTTGGTCCAGAAACGAGAGCCAGACTATGAGGGTCAGTCGGGTTCTCGATCCTTGCTCTCAACCCACGGTCCACCTCGGACGACATGAGCTTGGAAAACAGCTCGTCCACTGTGAGGGTCTCATACTTCTCCGACTCTAGAATGGCCTCGACCTTCTCACTCCACACGGTACGATCCAGAGAGTGCAGGAGCTTCACAACCCTGTCATGATCATCGTATGGGAGCGCGGCCACATTAGCCCTCATGTTGTTCACAATCACAGTGAACCGCTGGAACATCGTGTCAAAGGACTCACCGGGGAGATGAGTGAAGTTCTCGTACTCTCTCTGGTAGGTTGCGAACAACTGAGCCTGAACCTGAGCGTTCCCAGCATGAGCATTCTTCAACTGCTCCCAAATCCTAAAAGCCAAGTCCTCTGTCTGAACCCGATCGAATTCAGATTGACAAAGAGCACGAAACAAGTAGTCGACCGCCTTGTTGTTGGCGTTGTGCATATCCCTCGATCCTGGAGCAAGGGAGTTAATCGGATGAACATAAGCTGTGTTCACCGTAACATCCCAAAGGATCTGACCCTTGCCGCGGAGGAAAGCAGCCATCCACCTCTGCCACATCTGGTAGTTCTTACCATCAAAGTGTGGAGGACCCGAACCCCGTTCTTGATATGCCATCTTTGGATCTTAGACTAGTTAGAATCACAAAGATCCGTAACCGGCTCTGATACCAATTGAAGGACTGGATTGGCGACCAGAGGGGGGGCAGTGAATGGGAGCCGATAAAATTTTTTTCTCAAAAGAACTCGGCCTATTTCCCAATCGTAACTCCGAGGGTCACACACGACCAAGTGGGAGCACACACAAACCTCTCTCGAGACTTTAGGAACAAAGCTTGAAAGGCTAGGAAGCAAAGCAGAAGCAAGCACGAAAGAGCTCGAGCAACATAGAGGAAGGCTGAGACCTACCGGGTCAACCGGCCACAAACGTCCGGGTCACCCTGAGGCATCCAGAGCCGCACTGGGTCACATAGCCACAAGTGTCCGGATCTACCTACCCCCTTCGGGTCACCCGGCCACAAGTGTCCGGATCACCCAGGATAGCCCAGAAAACTGCCTGCGAATTCGCCCCAAACTTTTGATCAATGGATCTCCCAAACCACATGGGTTCTTGAGACAAAATTTTGGGGAGATGATGAACACCCCAAGGGGCGGATATGCCCCAAAACTTTCGGCCTCTAGCTCCCTACAACTCTCGGAATCGCGAATCCTTGCCAATAACACTATGACACAGAGCACGAAACAAGTAGTCGACCACCTTGTTGTTGGCGTCGTGCATGTCCCTCGATCCTGGAGCTAGGAAGTTAATCGGATGAACATAGGTTGTGTTCACCGTAACATCCCAAAGGATCTGACCCTTGCCGTGGAGGAAAGCAGCCATCCGCCTCTGCCACATCTGGTAGTTCTTACCATAAAAGTGTGGAGGACCCGAACCCCATTCCTGGTACGCCATCTTTGGATCTTAGACTGGTTAGAATCACAAAGATCCGTAACTGGCTCTGATACCAATTGAAGGACCGATTCGTCGACCAGAGAGGGGGAGTGAATGGGAGTCGATAAAAATTGTTCCCGAAGGATGAACTTGGCCTATGTCCCAAATTCACGACCAAGAGTTCCTGCACGAACTTGCCAAGGTCACGTAGTCACAACGGACGTACCAACCCTAGGAGCAAGTCCGAACACAAGTCAAAGCGGAAGCACAACTCAAGAGGCAAAAGACTTAGGCAAATCTGCCTGACCAGGATGGACGGTCCGATCGACCCTCGTAGACGGTCCGTCTGGACCTGGCAGACAGTCCGAACCCCTCTGGTGGACGGTCCGTATTAACAGACAGAACCTCCACTACCGCACCTCGAAAATACGGACAGTCCGACGTGACACCACGGACGGTCCGATAACTGTGGACGGTCCGTGACCCCTGCGCGGACAGTCCGTCACCTTGGTGGACAGTCCTTTACCCCTGGACGGACGGTCCGTCAAACACGATCCAACAAAAGGACTGAACCCCGACGGATCGAAACAAGAGCTCGCAAGAACACAACAAGAACTCGATGAACCCTAGCTACGGCAGACGGTCTGCGCGAACCCTACGGACGGTCCGTCCCTTGCGAACAGAACAGCCCGAGCTCAAACACGCGAAGTCAACTCCACCAATCCCTCCATGGATCTCCCAAACGGCTGAATGGATTGAGGCAAGATTTGGGGAAGATGTGAAGCGTCCCTAGGGGATGCTATGCCCAAAAACTTGAGGCCTCAAACCAACTAAATCGCCGGGAATCGAATCGCAACCGAGCTCTACCAAAAAGCTAGGGAACCACCCAAAATCCTCAAATCCAAGGCCGAATCCAGAGTTTGAGGGGTCAAGATCAAGCACAAAGATGCACAAGGCATCGATCCATGATTCCCACAAGAAAATCCGAACCCAAACACCTCAGAATCGAAGGATCAAGCCGCGCACGAAAATCCAACGAAAATAGCCTGAAAAAGACATGAAAATCACACAGCTACAAGAACGAAATTGACGCAACCATGAAAGCTTCCATAGACTCGGAGAACAGCTTCTCTACAAAATGGTGAAGAAAATCTAAGCCTATGGAGCAGGGAAATGAGAAGCAGTCCGGATGGATAGTTTTCTCAGAAACCCTAGAGCTATATATATGAGTCCCTCTGGGTTGGGCAAATGACCAAGCTACCACTAGCACTTAAACTAAGATACAATCCCCTCAGGGGCAATATGGTCAAGTAGCAGTCCTCTTCATCAGACAACCACGCCTTTGCCGCAGTCCGCGTCCTCCCAACACAAGCCCTGCGATCCCACCGCGTGTCCTCTAGCATCGAAGCTTCTCGGCGCGCCCGGATCCCGTCTCCGCCCGCCAAGCCTCCGGTCTTGGTTTTGTGGCTCAACCAAGTAACCCAACGATTTTGTGGTGAACCGCCGCAAACCCCGCTTGCAGACTCCGTTCGTGAGCCGCTACCCTGCACCAGCTCCGGTCGACGACTTAGTCTTGCTTTTCTTGCCACCGTGCGGCCCGCACTTGACCCCGTTCGGCCACCGGGTCCATCGAGCCGAGCCTACTTGTCTCTCCTCTCCTCGGAGGCCCCGCAAGGCTAAGACCTTTCGCGCCTGCTCTTCACCTGCACCAACACGATTCAAGCCGCAACCTGCACCTGCAATACTCGGCCAAGAGTCAGTCCACACCATGTTGTCAATCACTCATCACAGCCAGGAGCGACCATCCACCGGTCCTCGGATGCTCCGGTCCTCAATTCCATCTCTGAGTACTTGGCGGTTCGCATGACTACCTCTCCATCTCCGACCTCCGCTATGACAACCCATTCACACGACAAGTTTCCGCCTCCAACTAGGCCATGTCTTCGTGCAGAAGTCAAGCCCCATGGTGGGGCCCACCGCAGGCGCGGCAGTGCACATGCCCGCTCCCACGACGCCACGTAAGGCACCTTTTCCCCATGCCAGTTTGTACTGGCATGGCACGCCCGGTGTCAGAAGGCATGGGCGGCCATTGCTGACTGACGCTACGAACGGCACAGTGCGTGCCACGACTACCACAGTGCATGCCACGATTACCACAGTGTGTGCCGTCCCGTCCTGCACAGCGCACGCCATCCAATCGAAATAGGGACCCAACCACTCCCTGAAAGATGTATACCTAGCACGCTGCCGGGGGTAGGAGCACGGGGTCAACACTCCACAGTGGCGAACTACTCGGAGAAGTACCTGGGAAGCCAGCGGCGGCAACCACTCGGAGCCAACTGCTTTGGGACGCCCATACGATCAACAACTACTCTACAACAGTCCGCGGCTGCTCACCATGTCTGTGGACGGTCGTCCAACGTGCAGGAAGGACGCTCGACACCGTAGCACTGTAGCATAACCTTGTATGCCCGTTTTACCCCTCTCCCTTGTGGATATAAAAGGGGGAGGAGGGGGTCAGTTTTGCACATGTTACAACACACGCGAACTTACACGTGAACACCCAACACCGAAACACACGTACGCCCCCAGGCTACGCGAATCACCCACACCAGGGACTGGGGCCACGAATCCCTATCCCGACCAGTTTGTACCCCCTACTACAAACATCCAGGCATAAGAACACGAGTAGCTCTAACTGGACATAGGGTGTTACTCTCTGGAGGCCCGAACCAGTATAATCCCTTGTGTCTCTCGTGCCAACCATCTGGATCTGATACGTGACTTGTGTTGGGTATTTTAGCGACACACGAAATAAATCCGCAAGCGCACGGATACCGTTGTAGCTTACACATCAGAGTATTCCAAGGGTATCGAATCCAAGGGAACGTGTGTGTACTAACTTCATATAGTCGGTCCAAGGACACACCCAGATAAGAGGCAAGGATAGAGAGGATTCCTAAAGATAGCACTATAGATGAGATTAAAGGTCGATCTCTAGATAGAACTTGGCTCATGATACCGATAGCCCTGACTTAACAGGCGACTCCGGTATGCGGATCTATGTGGAATGGAGCTCTGACTATATCTAGCTGCGGAGGATCAACGAGGGCCAGAAGGGCTGTCACCACCTCCTGGACTGCCTCTACCTAACCTGGGATAAGCCGAACGGATGATAACCGGTAGCGTGTCACAACGTCCACGCTGTGGTTACTGCCGTAGCCAACGGACTACGACACCTTGTACTGATAGAACAACGACCACGGAAGAGAACTGATCTCACTCACTATAGGTACTACTAGCATATGCTAAAGGCATACGAGAGAGCACTCGGTCCCGTACTGTGCCTCCAACATATACGAACGACTTGCAACAGACAAACGTATAAACCCAGGATCTAGCACTAGTAGAGGAAAAAGGCTACTCATGCAACCTAGCATGAACTATTAGAAAGGAATCAAGAACACACTTTATTCTAATCAGAGCATGCAAGCATATCCACTTTAGTCTAAGTGACGAACATGCATACAAATAGATATGAGCACATGTGAACCTATGCTACAAGATCGAAAGGTTGTGTTCGCGAAGAACACAAGCCTCTAAATCAAGAACAAGCGAAGAACACAAGAACATATCACCTATGCATGAATGCTACTTTAGTCTAAATAGGAAATGTGGAAATACTTACTTTACTCTAATTGAAGAACAAGCATCCATAGAAATACAACTCTCTCTCTCACTCCCTACTCTCTAATCTACCAAGGAGAGGCCTCTCCTTTGAAGGGAAGCACTCATCCTTGGGTGAAGTGGTGTGTCTCCTTTCTTACCCTCTCCTCTCATATTTATAGGCCAAGGGAGGAAGGAGTTTGCCTTGGGAGAGTGGCTTTCCTCCTTGCTTCTTGTGGGCCCAAGCATGATCCGGGGGTTTAAGGCGGTAACTGAGTGGATAACGCCCCAAACCACCTCTAGGAGATCACCAGGAGTTGACACGTGGAAGCTGGGCTCGAACGGTGGCAAGCCCAGGTCGGCCGAACCAGGGGATCGGCCGAACCCTAGTTGCCGCCAAATGGCCCCAACTTTCTCGAGGTCGCTCCTAGATGGGTCCTTGGTCCTGTCCTAGGTGTACACGCAAAACCAAGGTGGTTTGCCTCCTCTGGTGGGCCCTTTGATCCGTGTGCTCTCTTCTGATTGGCTGGAGTTGTGCTTCTTTGCTTGGTGGGTCCATGGATCCATGTGAAGCCTATGTGGCAACCTCTCATTAGTTGGTGCTGGGTTGCTTGGATCCATAGGGTGTGCTTTCTCTCATTTAATGAGCTAAAACACCTGCATTCAAATATTCATTTGCACTCATGGAATTTGTTAGATATAATCCCTATCCTAGTGTGGATGCTTAAATTTCATTTATTTATGCAGGAGTTGACGGCATAAAAGTGATACTTAACAACCGTCAACAACACCCCCACACTTGACCTTTGCTCGTCCTCGAGTGAAGGGAGAACAAATCAAGTGGGACGTGATATCCAGAGGTATGGAGCAGACATAAGAGATATTCCAAACCATACCTTGTACTTATGAACTCTGTGGAGTGTCTATCATGCGATCTTGGGTAGTTGAGGAATGGAACGGTAATGAATCAAATCACCTCTGCTCATCATGTCAAGTAACTCGGGGTTTTGCAATAAATTTTCAAAACAAACCTTTGCTTAGCTCCTCATCTGATTCTCTCAGATCGCTCAATGTGTATATGTCCTCACCAAGGCATTAGATTTGCCTTTCTTTCATCCTACTTCTAATGATGGCTATATGTGGAGCTCAGGGTAGGATAAAAGATAAAGCATACTTGCATCACATCAATTGCAAAGTCAAAAACCGGATCCGGGGAGAAAAACAATTAATACAATCAGATCAAGATGTGCATATGTATGGGTATGATGGATATGGTAAGGTGGATACTAGGCCCGGAATGGGTGCTAGATATTACCATATATGATTTATCTGAACTCCTTTTGCATGATTTTCTCCTCTCTCCTTCTTGAAATATTTGAGACATGGGCTATCTCTTTCTTTTTCTTTCTTTCTTTCTTTCTTTTTTTTCTTTTTTTTATCATGCTTTTTGAGCATGTATTTCTTTCTTTTTTTCTTTTTGCATAGCCCAGTCTCTTTTGGAGATATTTGGAGAGGGATAAATCATGGAAATGCATGGATCTTTATTTGGTGGATGGATGGATGATACAATGCTAACTTCTAGTGTAGAAGGTTAGCAAGGGGAATGTGGAGTGCACATGAATCTTGGTCATGATAGCATGAAAAGAATTCTCACAAGGGTCAAAACAATTTGACAAAGCTCAATGCAATAACAAGTAGCATATGAGTATAAGGTTTTTAAGATAACTCATCATATGGCTTTGGTAGGACTTTGGCATATCAAAGAGGAGCTTTGCAAAGTGTTTTCATGTTTTCAAATAAAATTCCCAAGCACTCAGACACTTAGAGAGAAGATCATATCATCAAACCATATCACAAACACCAACTACTTAGATGAGCATGAGTTCCCTAATGATATTTGTTCACAAGCAACAAGATAATAAGTAAGGAATAAAACATATGCGAGCCAACCACAGGAAACATGTAGAGCAGGTAGAGCACGATTCCATGAGTTGACTTAGCAGATAAGATTTGAAACTTATTCAAACTCATGAATCAAAGAGAGTGAGATAAAGGGTGCACATACCATCGCTCTTGAAGAATATAGGAATCAAGGAGGACCAGTAGTGGTTTAGCTAACCCATGGGGTAGCCGGCTCACTCTAGTTTACCTTGTCCCTTGTCATGAAAGCGCAGTCGATGTTGTACAACGCCTGTGTGGGAGATCTCAAGTGTGTATGTCGATGATAAGCTTGTGAGATCTCCCCCACAGTTGTTCATGTACCTGGTGCTGTCTTCAAACATAATGGGAAAATAACAAAGAGGGACTCTACTAGCTCGAGAACCAGGGAGCCTTTATTCAAATTCAAATATAAATTCACCGTGAGACCTAGCTCAAACAAGGCTGACATGCCTTGGCTTACCTTTCCATTTGAATCAAGCTCGATGACTTACCCTATTTGGATTTGAAATTCCTGCAAGGGTTAGTCCGCATATACAAGCAATATCCATGACAGCATTAACTATAAGGTTCATCAATCAAACTCGACACCATATCTTGTTTGATTAAAGAAGACAGTTTTAACCTAAGCACCATGCTTAATTTAAAACAACCTATGAAAGGACGTAGCTAAACATGCACTCAAACCATAGCATTACCAACATAGATAAAGGAAGCATGAAAGCATGATCAAACTATACTCAAAGGGATGTAAACATGAGCATAGGATGGTGAACATCAGGCAACCTCTCGGAAGGGCTTTGTTTAAAGTCAAAAGCAGGACGTACCTGATTGGGCAAGAGGCAAGAGCTAACATCATCTCCAAACCAGGATAAGATTTGAATGAGAGGAAGCTTTACTCGGGATGCTCACATACCTCCCCCACACTTGAAGTTTGCATTGCCAGGCAACAAAACTCAAGTGTGTGGAGATCAAGCTTCCTTTTGTAATGTTCCCTCACCAAATCTTCCGAAGTGTTGAGGTGATGTAGCTCGCATGTTTTTAGGAATCACCTGTCCACCGTTCTTTTCAATCTCCACCTGAAAGGTTAGCGACCAAAAATACCCGAAGGACAAACTTATACTAAAAACATGCTCTTGCTTTTTATTTGAAAAGGGAAATAAAATCTAACCTAATCCAGGCTATCTCCTGGTAGTGCTTTGTTTACGGTCATAAGCTCGACCTTGGAAACTTCTTCCTGCAGCTATCATTGGTGATGTCATTCCCGTCTCGCCACCAATTGTTGATGTATCAGTGAAGCTTCAGCTGCTAGGTTAGTGCCACAGAGCATACACTAAATCTGCAATGCTTATGGTAAACATATGCATCTACAACCATCCTTCTAAACTTTTTACAGGAGAGGACCATAAGGTGGTTGTAGCCCTTGTGCGTGCTCAGTGCACTAAGCATGGTTGACTCTGGAGAGGCATGTGCAAGCATGGTTCATATAGTGTACCAAGAACGAAGCTACCATGCTCATCAATGGAATCCTTTCCTTTGGACTCCAAAGTCGGCACCTTGATCTCCATGGCCCATGAATTCTCCATCTCAGGAGGTTCAACGTGTAAGATCGATGTTGATTCTCGATCAAGGTCGAGAGCAACATGATATGGGCCAATGGGAAGAGGCTCAAACTCGATCGAGGGTGATAAGGATCGTTCGCCTTCACAAAGGTGAAGAGGATCTTCCGAGTCGTACTCTTGAGGAGTAGAAAATTCTACAACCTCAATGACAACAGGCTCGGAGGATGCGAACGGAGATACATGCCTCATCTCCTCGAGCGGGTTTTGATTGGGAAGAGGCTCCGCCATAGAACTTTCTGAGAACAAGGGAGTAGTAGTAGAAGCGGCTTCCCTAAGCTTTTCATCTAGGCTCCCTCGAGATGCATCGAGAAGTTTTTATGTAGGGGAGCCTAGGAGGAGATCAAGATCGAGGACATCAAAGATGTGGATGTCTAGATTAACCTTGATCTTGTCTACTACGAGCGGCACAGCACATGCAACCCCCCAACACTCAAGAATATGTTCGGATGGACAACTCTTGAGGAGTTTGTCGGATGGTCTTAGCGTAACGTTGCCCAACAAAGTATACGCTATGTGCCATGGCATAATGTTAACCTCCATAGTGGGGTTAAGATGGGCTTCTACGATAATTCCTTTTATGGAACAAGAAATGATCGTAGAGGGTGAACAAATCCAAAGTTCTTCGGAAAAGTTTCCCACTCCAGTCGACCACTTCTCCTCCATGGCCTCCATGATAGATGTTTCATTTGGAGGATCGGGAGGCAAAGGAGGTACCGTAGGCCTAGGGGAAGGTTCTGTCAAACGATTTCTAGCTGGCTGGATTTGGATAGAAGAGGGCTCCTTCCCTAATTGGACATCTAAGCAATTCGAGGTGTTTCTGAGATTTTCAAAAGGGTCATCCTCGAATTGATAAAGGAGCTCTGGAGGCTGAATTTCTTCTTCCTCCATTGTTCCTGGTATGGGAGAGGGCTCAACGGACGAATCTTGGGATGTGGAAGTCAAAGGCTCAGGTTCAGCTGTTGAGAGACTCTCATGGATCGACTCTGATTTTTGGCGGGGTTCGTTATGGCAGGTAAGAAGGGAAGAGTTTTCTAAGAGGCTATCTAGGATTGCTCTTCCTTCCACTAAAGTTTTGTGTGCAAACGAACCTCTAGCAGCGATGTCAAGATCTTGGGTAGCGTCCATGTCTAAACCCATGCAAAATGCGTAAAGCAAGACATCATCAGGTAGAAATGAGTCGGGTCCAGATGCACAAAGGCGTATGAACCTAGCCCACGCTGCTCCTATAGACTCCTCCTCTAATTGATCGAACTCGAGAATATCCCCTGGAAGAGAGGCCATAAGAGTGTACCATTGCACCGTCCTCTCCACGAGAGAGAATGAGTTGCAAAAGTTATCTCGAAGTTTGCCCCAATCACCATTTACACTTTTTACAGTGTCAGTGTACCATTGCTCCGCCCTTTCTGACAGAGAGAGGGGGAACAATTTCCACCTTATGGATTCCTGTGTCATGCCTGGGAGAACCAGACGCGAACACAGTTCCTCAAATTCTTCCAAATGAAAGTAGGGGTCCTCATTGATCGCTCCAAAGAAGGGTCGATCCTGAACCATGCCCATAATGTGGAAATGAAGTTCATGGTCGGATGTGGAAGTTGATGGATCATTGAACTCGTAAGTTGAGGTGGAGAGGTCATGAAAGGATGGCCTCTCCATGGGTAACAGGGGTAAAGGTAGAAATAAAGGAAAACAAAAGATATGAGGACCACTGGGTACGAAGATAGATACAGCAACCGTTCCCCGGCAACGGCGCCAGAAAGCTTGTTGGGTATTTTAGCGACACACGAAATAAATCCGCAAGCGCACGGATACCATTGTAGCTTTCACCTCAGAGTATTCCAAGGGTATCGAATCCAAGGGAACGTGTGTGTACTAACATCGTATAGTCGGTCCAAGGACACACCCAGATAAGAGGCAAGGATAGAGAGGATTACTAAACATAGCACTATAGATGAGATTAAAGGTCGATCTCTAGATAGAACTTGGCTCAGGATACCGATAGCCCTGACTTAACAGGCGACTCCGGTATGCGGATCTATGTGGAACGGAGCTCTGACTATATCTAGCTGCGGAGGATCAACGAGGGCCAGAAGGGCTGTCTCCACCTCCTGGACTGCCTCTACCTAACCTTGGGATAAGCCGAACGGATGATAACCGGTAGCGTGTCACAACGTCCACGCTGTGGTTACTGCCGTAGCCAACGGACTACGACACCCTGTACTAATAGAACTATGACCACGGAAGAGAACTGATTTCACTCACTATAGGTACTACTAGCATATGCTAAAGGCATACGAGAGAGCACTCGGTCCCGTACTGTGCCTCCAACGTATACGAACGACTTGCAATAGACAAACGTATAAACCCAGGATCTAGCACTAGCAGAGGAAAAAGGCTACTCATGCAACCTAGCATGAACTATTAGAAAGGAATCAAGAACACACTTTATTCTAATCAGAGCATGTAAGCATATCCACTTTAGTCTAAATGACGAACATGCATACAAACGGATATGAGCACATGTGAACCTATGCTACAAGATCGAAAGGTTGTGTTCGCGAAGAACACAAGCCTCTAAATCAAGAACAAGTGAAGAACAGAAGAACATATCACCTATACATGAATGCTACTTTAGTCTAAATAGGAAATGTGGAAATACTTACTTTACTCTAATTGAAGAACAAGCATCCATAGAAATACAACTCTCTCTCTCACTCCCTACTCTCTAATCTACCAAGGAGAGGCCTCTCCTTTGAAGGGAAGCACTCATCCTTGGGTGAAGTGGTGTGTCTCCTTTCTTACCCCCTCCCCTCATATTTATAGGCCAAGGGAGGTAGGAGTTTGCCTTGGGAGAGTGGCTTTCCTCCTTGCTTCTTGTGGGCCCAAGCATGATCCGGGGGTTTAAGGCGGTAACTGAGTGGATAACGCCCCAAACCGCCTCCAGGAGATCACCAGGAGTTGACACGTGGAAGCTGGGCTCGAACGGTGGCAAGCCCAGGTCGGCCGAACCAGGGGATCGGCCGAACCCCAGTTGCCGCCAAATGGCCCCAACTTTCTCTGGGTCGCTCCTTGATGGGTCCTTGGTCCTGTCCTAGGTGTACGTGCAAAACCAAGGCGGTTTGCCTCCTCTGGTGGGCCCTTTGATCCGTGTGCTCTCTTCTGATTGGCTGGAGTTGTGCTTCTTTGCTTGGTGGGTCCATGGATCCATGTGAAGCCTATGTGGCAACCTCTCATTGGTTGGTGCTGGGTTCCTTGGATCCATATGGTGTGCTTTCTCTCATTTAATGAGCTAAAACACCAGCATTCAAATATTCGTCTGCACTCATGGAATTTGTAAGATATAATCCCTATCCTAGTGTGGATGCTTAAATATCATTTATTTATGCAGGAGTTGACGGCATAAAAGTGGTACTTAACAGCCGTCAACAACTTGCTAGCGGTAGAAAACCCCGACATACTTCATATATATATCTCTAGGGTTGGATGGCAACTCATTCATCCAGACTGCTTCCTAATTCCTTTGCTCCATAGGCTACATTTTTCATGCATTAGTATAGAATCTTACCTCTGGATGTATGGAAGGATTCAACGTTGCGGTGATTTCCCGCTCTTAGGTCTTAGTGATTTTCGTGACATTTTCAGGGCTATTTTTGGGGGGTTTTCGTTCGTTGCTCGATTCGGTTATTTAACGGTGTTTCTCTCTGGATTTCTTTGTGGCGATCATGGGTGAGTGCCTTGTGCCTCTTTGTGGATGATCTTGACCATCCACTAGAGAGACTTCATATATATAGCTCTAGGGTTGGATGGCAACTCATCCGTCTGGACTGCTGCTCAATTCCTTTGCTCCATAGGCTAGATTTTTTATGCATTTGTATAGAATATGACCTCTGGCTATGGAAGAATTATGTGTTGTGATGATTTCCCTCACTTAGCTCTTTGTGATTTTCGTGTCATTTTCGGGGCTATTTTTGGGGTTTTTTCGTTCATCGCAAGTTCGTCGACTTGAGAGCATTTTTTTTCCGGATTTCTTTGAGGGGATCATGGGTGAGTGCTTTGTGCCTCTTTGCGGGAGGCTTGGAGAGCTTTTGGTTGATCTGAGGACCTGTGTGGTCCGAGGACCGGTGGATGGTCACTTCTTGGTGTGATGAGTGATTGACAACATTGTGTGGACTGACTCTTGGCCTAGTATTGCAGGTGCAGGTTGCGGCTTGATTTGCATTGGTGTAGGTGAAGAACAAGCGTGAAAGGTCTATGCCAGTGGGCCTCCAGGTGTGAAGAGACAAGTAGGCTTGGTTCGAGGGACCTGGTGGCCGATGGGATATAGTGCGGGCCACATGGTGGCAAGAAGAGCAAGACGAAGTAGTGTACGGTTTCTTGGTTGAGCCTCAAAACCAAGATCGAGCTGAGATGACCATGGCGGCCAAGTCATGAGTGGAGATTGGTGTGAGGCTGCACCAAGTCCCCGGGGTTTGCAGTGGTTCACCACAATACCACTGGGTTACTTGGCTGAGCCACAAAGCCAAGATCGAGGACCAAAGCAAGCCTACTTGTCTCTACGCTGGTATGACCGTTGGGTCGGACCGGTCTGACCGCATCACTAGGCTGGTTTGACCGGTGGGTCGGACCGGTCTGACCGGTGAGGAGCACCGTGACCGATGTGCCCCGTGGGTGGCTTCCAGAGACTTCGAAGTGGAGGACATGTGACATGATCGCAAGGGTTGCGTTGGTGCTACGCAGGCTTGCGGTGGATGTGCATCCGCCTGATGGTGCTACGATGAGATTTCCCAAAGTGCCCTTCAGGGGCATGTATTCTAGTATTATGTAATAGGGGTAGTTTCGTCTTTCAGTTGCCTCCATATAAACTAAGTGGAGAGAGGTTGGTAGCCATCTCTTGGAACCCTAGTTCATCGACCGGGTGACGCCAGAGCGTCTCTAGTTCGACATGGTGGCGCTGGGATTCGAGGTGCGATGCGGGCAAGGGGGAGGAAGGAGCACCGGTGCAGCAGATGCGGATGCAGAGGGGCGGGCGGCGATGGCTATGGCGAAGATTGGGGAGAGGATGAAGTGAAGGTTTGGAATCTCAACTGGTGCTCGGCTAATAATGGGGGAGGTGTGGGTGCCAGCCTTAAAGTCGGGACCCATAGTCCGGCCGCAGGCCCCACGATGCTGAAATGACGCCCCCTCAGAGGCCCTCCCCTGGAGTAACTGGCGCGTGCACGTGCGGCGGTTCGATGACCGGTGGGCCCGCAAATCTGAACCGGCACGCAATCGTCTACTCACCCCGCCACGTCCACCACGTCCGCCACTGTTGGCACTTCTTACGTCGTTACTAGATTTGCAACAGCCCAGAAAGCCTGTTGGTATACTACACGATCACATATAGATCCGCAAGCGCACGGATACCGTTGTAGCTTTCACCCGGGAGTATTCCTAGGTATCGATTTTCACGGGGAACTGGTAGTGTTGTTAACCTGAACTAATTCGTCCGGGGGATATGGTGATGAAGGATAGAAAGGCAAGGGTAGATTTCAGGTAGAGAGGGGATAGCTGATGAAGTTTGGGACTCGTGAGAGTCACGAATAGAATCAAGGCAAAACTTGTCGCTCGTCGGGGCCAGAGGGAAAAGAGCCAAGGAAAGGGATGAGAAGGGGGCTCTGATGTCGTAACTCCTACCTGCCGGAACTAACGTGGTGGACTACAAAGCCCGTCCGGAGCTGTCACCTCCCTAGGGTACCACAACTATTCTGCTGAACCGGGAAGCATTCCAAGGTACTAGAGAGCCTAGACACCACGTCTACACTAACCAAGCACTACTTTACTCGGATCCAAAGCAAAGCAATCACAACAAGTAGAAACTACTAATTGTAATCGAAGAACCTAAGAGCGAATGATGAAATGACTTGAGACTTAGTTACTCACGAATTCGAACTTACAAAACATCCCGGGTGTGGACGACCGTAGTTGTACCGCACCCGCCGAGGTACAAAGAGAAGACCTACATTCCGGCTTCTACTCCAACACTCAACTCTCTCTCCCTACTCTCTAAATACTAACTTGTATAGGGCTCTGCCACTTGCTTCTAATCACTTGTCATCCTTCCACGAGGTGCCAGGTTCTATATATAGGCCCTCTGGGTCGGTGGCTGCAGGAGGGGGTACTTGTAGGTGAGAGGGTGGTGCAGTGGCCGGCAAGGAGGTGTGGTCGTGCCTCTAGGTGCGGCCGGCCCTGTGATTTCCACCGCCTTCGATCGTGCGTCCATGATTTGGTCCCTGAGGCGGTTTGAAGACGGTTGTGGGTCGGTTGGCTCGGTGAAGGAGGTGCGGCCGGGCCTCTTGGTGCGGCCGGCCCTGGGCCCCCTTGTCATCCACTTCGGATCATGCTCTAATGGGTAGATGGAGTCCTGGATGCTGTCCCACGTCGGTTGTTCACTGGCTTGTGGGTCCATGGATCCAAGTGAAGCTAATCTCAACCTCTGGATCAAACCGACCTTGTTTCCTCGATCAGGATCATTTCTAGCTGTGCTCCCTGGAGTGACCGAGACTTGGTGGCACGTTTGGACGTGTCGGGCAGGTGTGGCCGGCCCTAGTGGTGCGGCCGGCCTTGGAGGTTCGGCCGGCCCTGCCTCCTGGCCCCTGTGCAGCTTGCCTGTGGTGTGTTTGCTTGATCCAACACGATCGTGATGATTTTGGTCTTTTGGGAGCTGGTGCACGGGACTACACTTGGTGTGAACCTGAATAGTGGTTCAAGGTAGGGCCGGGCGTACCACTAGGTACGGCCGTGCCTACCTTATTTGGCCCAATGCCCCGGAATTGCTCCCTAATTTTGATCCTGTAGATAAAATCTCAACACAGCTTGTGGAACCTCGTTAGCACCTAAAACATGCATGAAATTCGTTATAAAGCGCTACCGTAGCCGAGATGTTGACGGTCAAATATTTGTTGTAAGGACCGTCAACACACCCCCACACTTGGCCCTTTCCTCGTCCTCGAGTAAAGGTTAAGGACCAAGGTGAAAACAAGAATTCCTATGGTATGAAGCGAGCATAAGAGATATTCTGAATCATACCTTGCACTTGTGAACTTTGAAGTGTCTATCATGCCATCTTGGGTAGTTGAGAAGTGGAATGGTCATGAATCAAATCACTTCTGCTCATCATGTCGAGTAGCTTGGGATTTTTTAATAAGTTTTCAAAACAAACTTTGCTTGGCTCCTCATTTGATTCTCTCAAATCGCTCAATGTGTATAATCCTCACCAAGGCATTAGACTTGCCTTTCCTTATCCTACTTCTAATGATGGCTATATATGGAGCTCAAGGTAGGGTATAGAGATGAGGCATACTTGCATCACATTTATTGCAAAGTCAAAAACCGGATCCTAGGAGAAAATCAAATCATACAATCAGATCAAGATGTGCATGCGTAGGGATATGATGGATATGGTAAGGTGGATACTAGGCCCAGAATGGGTGCTAGATATTACCATATGTATAATGAACGTTGTGATGATGGTAAGGTATACACTAGGCCCAGAATGGGTGCTAGTTATTACCATCTGATTTGTTGTAACTCCATTTTGCATGATCCTCTCTCTCTATTTTGACTCTTTTGTGGACATGGCTATCTTTTCTTTTTTTTCTTTTCTCTCTCTTTTTTTCTTTTTTTTTTGTCTGGGACCTTCATGTGTCCAACTCTTTTTTTTTCTTGGACCTTCATGTGTCCATTTTTTTTTCTATAGCCATGTCTCATTTGTAATATTAACTTGGAGAGAGAGAGAGAGATCAACACATAGTGTGGAGCTTTATTTTGTGGAATAGATAGATGGTACAATGCTAGCTCTCAATTGAGCATAGCAAGGAGGATGTTGGCGTGTATGTGTATCTTGATCATGAAAGCATGAAAAGAATTCTCACAAGGGTCACAACAATTTGACAAAGCCGAATGCAACGACAAGTAGCATATGTGTATGAGGTTTTCAAGATGTCCCATCATATGGCTCTGGTAGGACTTGGCATATCAAAGAGGAGCTTCGCAAAGGGTTTTCAAAATTTTCAAATAAATTTCCCAAGCACTCAAACATTTGGAGCAAAGATCATTTCATCAGACCATATCTCAAACATCAGCTACTTAGATGGGCATGGTTTCCTAAAGATATGTTGTTCACAAGTATCAAGATAACAAGTATGGAATAAAACTTATGCAAGCCAACCATCTGAAACATGTCGAGCATTGGGTGCATGAGGATTCAATTGAGTTTGATTTATATGATCGAATTTAAAGCTCATTTAAACTCATGACTTCCAAAAGTAGAGAGGTAGGGGTACACATACCATCGCTCTTGGAGAATGTGGGAAATGAGGTAGACAAATGGAGATTCGGCCAAACCACAGGGGCGACCGACTTGCTCTAGTGCACTTACCTCATCCCTCATCGTTTAGCGTAGTCGGTGGTGTGCGAAACCATGGTGGGAGATCTCAATTTTTATGTTTCGACGAGCCTGAGAAATCTCCCCCACACTTGCTCTTGTACCTGGTGTTATTATTCAAAGAAAAAGATGGAAACAAAAAGGGAGGCTCTGCTAGCTGAAGAGCTAGGAAGCCTTTATTCAAATTCAAATATTTTTGTGTTTTTTTAAAAGAGCAAGATGCAAGAACCAACACCATCTTCAAACCAAAATAAGATTTAGCTTGAGAGAAACTTACTCGGGATACTCACATATCTCCCCCACACTTGGAGTTTGCATTGCTAGGCAACACAACTCAAGTGTGCGGAGTTCAAGCTTCCTTCATGATGTTCCCTCACCAAAAATTACCTAGGCATTGCAGTCGGTGTAGCTCTCATATTTTTAGGCATCGCCTATCCATCGGTCATTTCAATCTCCACCTGAGACGGTTAGTGACAAAAATACCCGAAGGACGACTAATCCTAAAGACATGGTCTTGCTTTTATTTGAAATGGAAATCTAAATGATTATTCGGGCTATCTCCCGATAGTGCTTTGTTTTGGGTCATAAGCTCGACCACTGGAGGTCTTCATCTTGCAACCAATCGAGATGATGAAACCATCATAGCTCTAGCTGCAAGGTTAGTACCAAAAAAATGACCACGAAATTTGCAATGTTTATGGTAAACAAAAGCATCTACAACCTTCCTTTCAAAGTTAGCATGCACAAGGAAAATGAGGAGGTTGTAGGTTTCGTAAAGGTCATTGGTAATGGGGCTTGATAACTCTGGAAACCTTTGATGTGAGCATGGGATTTTTGATCCCTCTAGTGTAAAACCTTCATGCTCGAGTCTGTTTTGAGAATCCAGTGTCGATGCCTCAAGAATGTCCATAGACCACACATGTTCTTTCTTAACCTCAGGTCTATGACATTGGAGATGTGTATCTCGTACCTCAAGATGATATGGCTGCTTTTCATGGTCGAGCACACTACTCAGTACCCCTTCATTGGGTCTTCCGATGAGAATGAAGGTTGGATCTCCTTTTGGGATGTCAAAGATGTGATAATCTAGGAAGATCCCATACTCTCCAATCTTTGTTTGGACGACTCTAAGGATTCCCTCCGTCTCTATGGTTTGACCCGAAATCCATTGGAGACACTTCTGAGAGAAAGAGAGGGGTTCATCGGGAAAGGCCTCTAATACTAAGGATTTAGGAATGATATTGATATTGACCCTAGGGTCATAGAACACATCCTAGTAAGAGAGGTTTCCTACTTGGCATGAGAGTGACTTTAGCTCGGGATATAGCTGGATTACTTGATCCATGCCTTCTGCTTCTCTCAACCATTCCCGGTTACTGATTGCAGAGATGTATTCCAACTTTTCTCTCCGTCTTTTTACCTCTTCTGGGTTGGGCAAGTTGACTAATTCTCTCTCATGTGTTGAGTCTCTTTCCCTTCTCGGGAAGGATTTCTCCGTCCAATGTTTATCAAATAACTCATCATAGTATTCATAGATGAAGTCACACGAGGGGTGATCGAACTCTCGATAAGGTTGGAATGGTTCCCCTTTGAACCAAGTTTTGGTAAGAGGAGGGTGGGTGTCTGTGGATATGAATTTTTCTAGGATAGGTTCCTCCTCTATAAACTCTGTTTCAGAGAGTGAATCGGAGTATGTTGATTCCTCGTTGAAGTCATACAAGTAATCAGCTGGGTACACACGGGGATAGAGGAGTGGTTCTTCATGCAAAAAGGTGCTAGTGGGTTTCTCCTCTATGGGTTTCGGTTCCGAGAGAGTGTTTGGCATGTGCTCCTCCTGAATGATCTCTTCCTCATCCGGGAATTCATCATAAACTCCCGTGTAAGGGGTATTTTGAAGGATTTTTGTTAGAATGTCCTTACACTAAGACAAGGTGAGATGAGTGAAAGATCCTCCGGAAGAAGAGTCTAAGAAAATTGCTGACTCTGGTCCAAGACCATCGCGAAAATGTTGCAAAAGAGCGGTCTCTGCGATACCAAGGTCTGGACCAGAATCTACGATTTTTGTAAATCTTGCCCATGCGGCTCCTAGAGATTCGGTCTTCCGTTGCTCAAAACAGATGACCTCTCGTCGGAGTTTCACTACTTGGGGAGTCGGGAAGAATATTAGGCAAAAAGCCTTTCGTAAACTTTCCCAGTCCCCCTCCATACTTCTCACACTGAGCGAATACCATTATTTTGCTCTCCCCGTTAATGAAAACGGAAAGAGTTTCCATTTCAAGGTATCTTGACCCATTCCTGCGATCTCAAGACATAGACAAAGTTGTTCGAACTCGCGCAGGTGGGAATAAAGACTTTCATCCTTATCTCCGGAGAAGCTTTGCTCTCGGACCATAGCTATGAAGCCGGGACGTAGCTCATAGCTAGATGTTTCAACGGAATGTGATGAAGGTGGAGGCTCCAAATGATCGCCCTTTGGAGCGGCAAAATCGAAAAGGGTTGGATTGGAATCCGTGTGATAAATGGGGTGATACACGGATGAACTGGGTTCAGAATCAAAACAGCTACCGTTCCCCGGCAACAGCACCAGAAATCTTGTTGGCACTTCTTACGTCGTTACTAGATTTGCAACGGCCCAGAAAGCCTGTTGGTATACTGCACGATCACAGATAGATCTGCAAGCGCACTGATACCGTTGTAGCTTTCACCCGGGAGTATTCCAAGGTATCGATTTCCACGGGGAACGAGAAGTGTTGTGAACCTGAACTAATTCGGCCGGGGGATATGGTGACGAAGGATAGAAAGGCAAGGGTAGATTTCGGGTAGAGAGGGGATAGCTGATGAAGTTTGGGACTCGTGAGAGTCACGGACAGAATCAAGGCAAAACTTGTCGCTCGTCGGGGCCAGAGGGAAAAGAGCCACGGAAAGGGATGAGAAGGGGGCTCTGATGTAGTAACTCCTACCTGCCGGAACTAACGTGGTGGACTACAAAGCCCGTCCGGAGCTGTCACCTCCCTAGGGTACCACAACTATTCTGTTGAACCGGGAAGCATTCCAAGGTACTGGAGAGCCTAGACACCACGTCTACACTAACCAAGCACTACTTTACTCGGATCCAAAGCAAAGCAATCACAACAAGTAGAAACTACTAATTGCAATCGAAGAACCTAAGAGCGAACGATGAAATGACTTGAGACTTAGTTACTCACGAATTCGAACTTACAAAACATCCTGGGTGTGGACGACTGTAGTTGTACCACACCCGCCGAGGTACGAAGAGAAGACCGACACTCCGGCTTCTACTCCAACACTCAACTCTCTCTCCCTACTCTCTAAATACTAACTTGTATAGGGCTCCGCCACTTGCTTCTAATCACTTGTCATCCTTCCACGAGGTGCCAGGCTCTATATATAGGCCCTATGGGTAAGTGGCTGCAGGAGCGGGTACTTGCAGGCGAGAGGGAGGTGCAGTGGCCGGCAAGGAGGTGCGGCCGGCCCTGTGATTTCCACCGCCTTCGATCGTGCGTCCGTGATTTGGTCCCTGAGGCGGTTTGAAGACGGTTGTGGGTCGGTTGGCTTGGTGAAGGAGGTGCGGCCGGGCCTCTTGGTGCGGCCGGCCCTGGGCCCCCTTGTCATCCACTTCGAATCATGCTCTAATGGGTAGATGGAGTCCTGGATGCTGTCCCACGTCGGTTGTTCACTGGCTTGTGGGTCCATGGATCCAAGTGAAGCTAATCTCAACCTCTGGATCAAACCGACCTTGTTTCCTCGATCAGGATCATTTCTAGTTGTGCTCCCTGGAGTGACTGAGGCTTGGTGGCACGTTTGGACGTGTCGGGCAGGTGCGGCCGGCCCTAGTGGTGCGGCCGGCCTTGGAGGTTCGACCGGCCCTGCCTCCTGGCCCCTGTGCAACTTGCCTGTGGTGTGTTTGCTTGATCCAACATGATCGTGATGATTTTGGTCTTTTGGGAGCTGGTGCACGGGACTACACTTGGTGTGAACCTGAATAGTGGTGCAAGTAGGGCCGAGCGTACCACTAGGTACGGCCGTGCCTACCTTATTTGGCCCAATGCCCCGGAATTGCTCTCTAATCTTGATCCTGCAGATAAAATCTCAACACAGCTTGTGGAACCTCGTTAGCACCTAAAACATGAATGAAATTCGTTATAAAGCGCTACCGTAGCCGAGATGTTGACGGTCAAATATTTGTTGTAAGGACCGTCAACAGCCACGACGAAAATTTCAAGACCTCTACAGTTTTTGAACCTTTAACCGACAAGCGAGTCTACAACTCCCTAGTGGGCTCGGGGCTACACCCGGCGGGTGCGCTCGCGCGCACCCACCGAAAAAACCAAAGATCCATCTCCACAAGGCTTCAGCTACTGAGCCTGGGAATGAGTCCTTGACTCCCTCACCAGGCTCGGGTGCTATTGACGAGGGCCTGGACTAGGGCCCACTAAGCAGCGAGTATCAACTGAGGGGCGTACGGATGACGGTCCGAGTACCTGACGCCCTGTATGACAAGATACCCCATCTCTGACTAGTTGGCGGTTCGCACGACTACTTCTCCGCCTCGCCTCCGACTTCCTGTTCGCACAAGTGGTTTCCGTCTCTGACCAGGGCCGAGCCCCCACGTGAGAGTCAAGCCTAGGATGGGGGGCCCACCACGGATGTGGCGCTACCTCTGTGCATGACCTCTCCCGCGATGCCACGTAAGGTGCCAGTTCCCCATGCCCAGCCGTACTGGCAGGGCACGCTTGGTGTAAGAACAGCGTGGGCGGCCAGCGCTGACCGATGCCACGAACGGCACAGTGCGGCCCACGCCTGCCATAGTGTGCACCGTCCTATCTGACACAGGACGCGCCATCCCATCAGCACAGTGACCCAGCTACACCCAGAAAGATGTGTACCTACTACACCACCGTACACGGGGACGCTAGGTTAACCATCAAAAGTGACCAACGACTCAGAGAAGCGCTCGAGAAGCCCCCGGTAGCGACTACTCAGAGCCAACCACTCCGGTACGCCCATGCGGTCTTCACCAACTCTACAACAGTTCGGGGCTGTTCACCACGTCGCTGATAGACGCCCGACGTGGGGAAGGACACCCTGGCACTGTAGCACTGTAGCATACCTTAATATTCCCCTTTTACCCCTCGCCCTTGGGCCTATAAAAGGGGGAAGGGGGCAACCATTTTAAGGATTAGACATCAGCATTCCACACTCCCACGACGCACGTACTATACGTGAACCACTCACCCCAGGGACTTGGGCCTCGTTTCCCTCTCCCGACTAGTTTGTAGCCCTACTACAAACAATCTCGGCATAAGAACACCATCCCTCGAGACTGGACATAGGGTGTTACTCTCCGGAGGCCCGAACCAGTATACATCCTTGTGTCTCTCGTGCCAACCATCCGGATCCGACACGCGATCGATAGAAATTTACTTGCCGGCGGTAGAGAACCCCAACACACCTAGTGTAAGTGGTTGCCATCCCACTCACAAGTAAGTGAACTCCAATTCGCTCTATAGTCCCTATATATTTATTGAGGCATCGACGACACAGGCATAGTATTTCTTCATCGTCCTCAGCGTATTGTCCAAAGAAATGCCAAGAAATCGTTGACCCCTTTCTCATGATCGGTGGTAAAACCAGTACAACCGGTTATCCAGCATCTATCCATCTGGAAAGTTTTTGGCGAATCCAACTCAAAATTACTGACCACAGAACGAATCGAAAAGAGAACATTCTGCGAAATGAATTTTTTCGGATTTCACACAAAATTACTTACTAGATTGACACGTCGTTGCAGCAAGTATCACCCAGGTTACGCCTGTAGGAGTCAGCAGCCGTTGGAGTTGCAAATCACTGCCCGAATGATCCGTTTTGGTTGCCTACTCGCCTCTCTGTTCTCCGTTTTCCCTTTTCGGGGCAACGGGCTGCGGGAAAACTATTGTTGGCTACAACACGGGCTTTTCTCCCGCCAATTTATTAGAATCACTCCGTGCTGTGGTTTGGGTGGACGTGTTTTGCGAAGGCAATGAAGCGTTTCGCCTGCGATTTACTGATTTATATTAAAGATTCACCTGACACAACCATAAAGAAAGTGTTTCCCATTAAATTGCACAACCAAGAGTTGGTGCAGTGGTAGATAGTGCTGTCTTGTTCCTATAGGTCTCTCGTTCGAACCCCTGCTGTGGAAAATTGTTTTTGCAACATTTCGTGACCGACAGTAGGAAACAAACAGTTTCAGGATCGTTACTCAGGAAGGTCCTTCCAGCAAAACATCAACAGACTGGACCTGCAAAACATCAGCAAAACTAATTCAGAATGGTGAGTATGCACGACTCAATTTGAAATAGATTAAACCAAATCGGCATAATAAGATGGAATCTCATAGCACTCATCACCACAAAGTTCACACCACCAGAAAGTAGCAAACAAAAACAATACAAGCAACTCATCACCACAAAGTACACACCACCTATGAACCGTCTAGCTAGCAATAACACTAGACATGTTTTATCGATTGTCTGTAGCTCAGTCAGAGTTCCATTGCTCTTTTTTCAACAGGGCATTCTCCGCTAACAATTGCTACTTAAACTAGTCTGTCCATTTGTGAATCTCTTTCACCTGGTCATTCTCCTACCATAACAATTGATAAACATGGTCCCTGCATTTGGTCAGCTCTTCCACCAGGGCAATGTTGTCCTGTCGTAACAATGCCATTTCATTCAATAGGGCATTCTCCTGTTGCAGCAATAGATTACACTATTGCCCGCATTTCTTAATCTCTATCAGCTGGTCATTCTACTGCTGTAACGATTGCTCATATAGGTGCTTGTAATTTAGAGCCTTTTGCAGTGACTTAAGCTTGCTGACTTGTTGTTCTTGCAGGTCTCACTTTACCTTCTGCAGCTCAGCTTTAGTGGATTCAAGCACCTCCAGAAGCTAGAAAAATTGAAGAACCTATCAATCCATCAAACGATGCAAACTGAAAACTAAATGAATGAACTTCTAACACTAATTGCAATTAAAATCTGAGTGTACGATGAAATCAGCTCAGCTTCAGTGGATTCAAGCACCTCCATAAGCTAGAAAAATATAAGAACCTATCAATCCATCAAACGATGCAAACTGAAAACTAACTGAATCAACTTCTAACACCAGCAGCAACCCACGATGAGAACATCATCAACATGACGACTGCAGAAGGCAAGTCATTTGATCTCATATTCAAATGTCCTAATTGCCAACCTAATATTTATCAAGTTGTCTGGCTGTAACAAACTTGTTAGGTGATGCACGCCCTTCCAGAGCACAACGGGGGCCGCAGGATTCAAGAAGATTGGGCAGAGATCTGGACCGGATTAGCTGAGGCTTAAATGGCAAGATCCCTATACACATTCAAGAAGGGCTCAAACGCCCAGAGGCGCCAATGCAAGCTGCAAAGTTTGCATCGAAAGGAGGGATCATAGTGTGTGGGCACATCCTGATCCTTCCTTGCTGGAAGGACTACAAGCCAAAGAAGAACCAACAAGATGGTGAAAAGACTGAAGACCATTGTTGGTATTTCTTAACCTCACCACTAACGGGCCCTTGTTAGCGTGAGCGCAAGATCCACCTGGGTATACCGACGGGTACGAAAGAATCCGCAAGCGCACGGAAATACCGCTGTAGCACTTCACCTCAGGAGTATTCCCAAGGGTATCGAATCCAAGGAATGGTGAGCGCTACCTCCTAGCCTAGCTATGGTCCAAGGACACAACCCTATAGAGTTGAGATGGAGATGGAAAGGATTCTGCTGATAGTGGGCAGAGTTAAGAACAATCTCTCGGTTAGGGACTCTCGTTTTGGACACCGGACCCTCCTGGCTATAACAGTCGGTTCACAGCAAATGGTTGCCTACACCTGTATCCGGACGTGGGGGATTCCGTATGGGTCCAACGTCTGTCACTACCGCGGCCTACCCGAAGACAAACCGTGGGATACAGGGCAATCGAAGGATAACCCGTTGTCTAGACACCACGTCTACACCACCGGTTACTACTATAGCACGACTACGTCTGCCAGCCCGTAACAACACTATAGCACTCCGTACGAAGACGGAGTGATGAACCCACGAGGGAGAGACCAGAACTCACTCAGGTAACCGCTATCTATACAAGGATCATGGAAAAACTTTGGTCTAAACTAGAATGCAGGAGCATCCACTTTACTCTAATTGGACTAGCAAGCATACAAATGGAATTAGCAACTTATGAACTACACCAGAAGATCAAAGGCTAAGCTCGTGAAGAACACAAGCCTCTAAATCATGAACAAGTGAAGAACACAAGAACTATTCACCTATGCATGAATACTACTTTAGTCTAAATAGAAAATGCAGAAATACTCACTTTATTCTAAATGAAGAACGAAGCATCCATAGAGATACAACTCTCTCTCTCTCACTCCTACTCTCTAATCTACCAAGGAGAGGCCTCTCCTTTGAAGAGAAGCTCTCATCCTTGGGTGAAGTGGTGTGTCTCATTTATAGGCCCGGGTCACCGCGCGAGAACACCCCAAGCACCACGGGAATGCCCTTAGGATCCAATGGGGAGACGACACGTGGAAGACGGGCGCGAACCGCCTTAAGGTGGGGTCAACCGACCTCTGGGGTCGGCCGATCCCGGGTTGGCTCCGTTTGCGCCGCCTTTTGTCTGGGTGACTGCCAGGTGGGTCCCCAAGGCGGTTCCCGGTGTATGGGTCGGTTGGAGGTGGTTTGCTCGGGTTGTGGGCCCTTGAATCCTTGTGCTGAACACGTGGCGGCGTCTGATTCGTCGGGAGGTGCTTCTCTTGGATTGATGAGGTGTCATGGACACAAGGCATCTGCGTGCCAGCACATCGCCACATGGCCTGGTGTGGGTCCTACCGGGCCCACATGATGTCCTGTGCATATCTCTCTCATCCGGGCTTCGATGTATGCAAATGATATATCCATTTTGATCGTCTCGACGAGCCCGTCACAATGGTGCAGTCCAAATGGGCATTTGGGACTGTTTATGATGATGCCATATTCATGCCATCAATTTACTTGCTCTCAACTGCATCATTCCATGTGCATTTCGATGTGTCCTGCAACAAAAGATAGAAACACCAACACTTGTGGAAATTGTCAGTATAAACCCCTATTCTAGTGTTGATGATCACTTTCCATTTATTCTATGCAGGTATTGACGGCCTAAAAGTGGTGCTTAACAACCATCAACAACTCCCCCACACTTGACCTTTGCTCGTCCCGAGTAAAGGGAGAACAAATCAAGTGGGACATGATTCCTAGGGATATGAAGCAAGCATAAGAGATATTCCAAACCATACCTTGTACTTGTGAACTATGTGGAGTGTCTATCATGCCATCTTGGGTAGTGGAGGAATGGAATGGTCATGAATCAAATCACTTCTGCTCATCATGTCAAGTAACTTGGGGTTTTGCAATTAGTTTTCAAAACAAACCTTGCTTAGCTCCTCATTTGATTCTCTCACATCACTCAATGTGTATATGTCCTCACTAAGGCATTAGAATTGCCTTTCTTCATGCTACTTCTAATGATGGCTATATGTGGAGCTCAGGGTAGCATAAAAGATAAAGCATACTTGCATCACATGTATTGAGAAGTCAAAGACCGGATCCCGGAGAAAAACAATTCATACAATCAGATCAAGATGTGCACGTGTATGGGTATGATGGGTATGGTAAGGTGTATACTAGGCCCGGAATGGGTTCTAGATATTACCATACATGATGAATGCTATGGTGATGGTAAGGTGGACACTAGCCCCGGAGTAGGTACTAGTTATTACCATCTAAATTATTGAACTCATTTTTGCATGATTTTCTCCTCTCTCCTTCGTGAAATATTTGAGACATGGGCTATCTTCTCTTTCTCTTTTTTTTCTTCTTTTTTTTGGTCATGCCTTTTGAGGATGTCTTTCTCTTTTTTTTTTCTTTTTGCATAGCCTAGTCTCTTTTGGAGATAGTTGGAGAGGGGTAAATCATAGAACAATGCATGGAGCTTTATTTGGTGGAATAGCTGGATGATACAATGCTAACTTCCAGTGTAGAAGCATAGCAAGGGGGAAATGGTGGTGTGCACATAAATCTTGATCATGAAAGCATGAAAAGAACTCTCACAAGGGTCACAACAATTTGACAAATCTCAATGCAATAACAAGTAGCATAAGAGTATAAGATTTTCAACTAGAACATCATATGGCTTTGGTAGGACTATGGCATATCAAAGAGGAGCTTTGCAAAGGGTTTTCAGATTTTCAAACAAATTCCCAAGCACTCAAGCATTAAGAGAGAAGATCATATCATCAAACCATATCACAAACGCCAACTACTTAGATGAGCATGAGTTCCCTAATGATATTTGTTCACGAGTATCAAGATATTGTGTAAGGAATAAAACATATGTAAGCCAACCACAGGAATCATGTAGAACAAGCAGAGCACCATTATTTGAGTTTGATTCACTAGATAAGAATTGAAGACATTCAAACTCGTAGGTAGAGAGAGTGAGATGAAGGGTGCACATACCATCGCTCCTGAAGGATATGGGAAACAAAGAAGTCTAGTGGTGATTTGGCTAACCCGTGGGGTAGCCATCTCACTCTAGTTTACCTTGTCCTTGTCATGAAGGTGTAGTCGATGTCGTGCAGCCCTCGTGTGGGAGTTCTCAAATGGGTATGTTGATGATGAGCTTGAGAGAACTCCCCAACACTGGTGCTTGTACTGGTGCTGTTCTTCAGACAAGTGAGAACAAAAGATGGACTCCATGGTTCGAGAACCATAGAGCCTTTATTCAAAAGCAAATATTTTTTTGTTTTTTATCGTCACCATGTCATCTGCTCAAGCAAGGTTAGATCAATATTGCATTCCATAAACAAAGGAGGATATACTTACCTTGGACCTTCGAGAGGTCATATGTACCTCATTTGTATGTCGTGCAACATGAATCCGACACCTTGACTTACCATCCCGTATGAATCTAGCACGATGACTTACCCATTTGGATTTGATGATTTTCTACAGGGGTTAGTCCACATACATGCAACCAAGATCTTGTGAGAGCATAACTCAACGGTTCATCAATCAAAACTCGACACCATGTCTTGTTTTGATCGAGGAAGACAACTTTAACCTAAGCAACATGCTTAATTTAAAACAATCTATGACTGTACGAGGTACCGTGTACTTTCAAACCAGAGCATATGAACACAGATAAAGGAGGCATGCAAGCATGATCAAACTATTTTCAAAAGGGAACATAAGCATGAGCACAAGACGGTGAACCTCGGGCAACCTCCCGGAAGGGCTTTGTTTAATGTCAAAAGCAGGACTTACCTAGCTAATCAGCAAGATGAAAGAGCTTACATCTTCTCCCAATTATGATAAGACTTGGCATGAGCAAAAACTTTACTTGGGATGCCCACATACCTCCCCCACACTTGAAGTTTGCATTGCTAAGCAACATAACTCAAGTGTGTGGAGATCAAGCTTCCCTTGTAAACATTCCGTTACCAAAATCTTACCACGGTGTTGTAGTTGATGTAGCTCATATGTTCTTAGGCATCACCTGTCCACCGTTCTTTTTAATCCCCACCTGAAAGCTTAGCGACCAAAAATACCCGAAGGACAACTTTATCTTAGAAACATGTTCTTGCTTTTATTCAAAAGGGAAATAAAACCTATGCTAATCCAGGCTATCTCCTGGTAGTGCTTTGTTTATGCAAGGTCATAAGCTCGACTAGGGGAACTTCATCTTGCAGCTATCATTGGCGGTGTCATCACTACAAGAAAATCGTTGACTAGTGACGCAACCACATTTTAGCGTCATTGATTTATGACGTTCCTGGCTGATCTCGTCATAATATTTCACTTCCAAGCAAATTTAGTGACAAAATTTTTTTTCGTCATTACAGTTGGTACTGTAGTAGGGCGTTCCCTGTTCCATGCTATTTTGTGACGCCATAAGCTCTGGAAAAACGTCATAAACCAACATTGGTTCCACATGTAAGCATTATTTTGAAAACAGAGTGTTCCAAGTCGTCGTAAAATTCAGTAGGGTCCCACATGTAAGCATTTTTTCGAAAATAGAGTGTTCCAAGTCGTCATAAAATTTTCCAGGGTCCCACATGTAAGCATTTTAGCCATGTCAGCGGCATCATAAACCAACTTTGGTCCCACATGTAAGCATTATTTTAAAATAGAGTGTTCCAAGTCGTCATAAAATTCAGTTGGGTCCCACATGTAAGCATTTTTTTGAAAATAGAGTGTTCCAAGTCGTCATAAATAGTTCTAGGGTCCCACGTGTAAGCATAGGTCATGAAATGTTGCAAAAATAATTTTCCATGGCATGGGTTCGAACCAGGGACCTGAAGGAACAAGGTTGTGCTGTTTACCACTGCACCATTTGTTGGTTGTGATAGGTATATGGGAAACTCTACTAATAGTTCACGTGAATTCTTTACTGTGACCAGGTCCCACTTGTAAGTTTTAGTTGAGTCTATAATTACGTATCGAATGGCTGGCGAGACACTTCACTCAGACTTCACTCAGAGTTCGTGGTAGGAATGGCGGATCCTAGCGGTGAGGGGAAGATGGTTGCGCCGCCACATCCCAGCAACAAGAGGATGAGACAGCAAGACGAGGTTGGTCCTCTGGTTTGAGCCGCTATATTTTCCACTATCTTACTAGGGTTGGGGATATCTAGATTTGGGGATCTGGAGGATTGATGAGCATATTTGGTAGATTTAGATTACATTATCGTACCTTTAGATTTGCACTTCGATAGGTGTTTGAAGTTGATAGGCTATAGACAATTCATGTTAGATTCAGTTAGTTTTCAATTTGCATCGTCTTACAGTAGGTTTTGTATTTTAGTAGCTTCTAGATGTTCTTCAAGCCACTCGTTTTATGGATTTTTGTCACGGTGCACAATGATAGGATTGATAGGTCCATCGTTTTATGAATTGGTAGATTGAAGATACTATTTCGGAGCTGCAGACCGTTGAATGGACATCTGGATTCTGCCATGATTGTTAGCGTTTGCACAATTCACAGGTGTTAGATTCAGTTAGTTTCCAATTTGCATCGTTCGATGGATCGATAGGTTCATTTAGGACAACCATGCCCTTGCTGAGTTTATGTAGGCAGCAAACAACCAGGTTTTGTGGCGTGTGGTGGTTGTTTTACTGTACTCATACAATTGGGTTCAAGGAATTCAGGATTTTTTATAGACTGAGATGAGTTTATTTTTTAGATCGAGATGAGTTTTCTCCAAGGATGAGTTTATTTCTACGAGAACATATTAATGTTATTTTAGAAGATCTGGATGCCTCGTCTCAGGGGAGAACTCTATTAGGATCTCCAAAGAGATCCAAAACATGATAGAACAACTAGCTGAAAGAGAGAAACAACATCAGTACACACCTAAGAACAAGAAAACTGAGGGCAGAGATTATTCTTCTTACCATAGACATTGGAATAAAAGCGTCAATAAATGGGTAGGCTATTGAGTTTGTTTGGACCATCTTTTCTTTTAAATGTTCAAGAAGTTCGTTGTTAGTTGGACTGAAATGGGTACCCTTGCCTATTAGTACCCGTTTCAGTCCAACTGACAACGAACTTCTTGAAAATTTAAAAGAAAAGACTGACCAAACAAACTCAATATCCTACCCATTCATTGACGCATTTATTCCAATGTATATGGTAAGAAGAATGATCTCCGCCCTCAGTTGTCTTGTCCTTAGGTGTGTACTGAAGCTCTTTCTCTTTTTCTGCTAATTGTTCTATGATGTTTTCAATCTCTTTCGAGATCCTATAGAGTCCTCGCCCTCAGACGAGACATCCAGATCTTCTGAAAGAACTTTAAGAAATGCAAGAGAGTCCCGCAATACCAAAAATTCACGGTAGGAGGTGCAGAAGGTGAAGGAACAGCTGCAGGAGGCCAAACATGAGATGGAGTTATGATTATGAATGAGTAGTGATGATTATTGTGAAACTTGTATCATGATTGTGTTTTGGTGTTGGCTACCGGATCATCGTATGATCTTTGCTACTTGTTGGTTGACTGGTGGTGTGAACTTTGTGGTGATGCATTGCTATGAGATGTCATCTTATTATGCCGATTTGGTTTAATCTATTCCAAATTGATTCGAGCATACTCACCATTCGGAATTCATACGCATTGCAATGGAGGTCATTGAGAATTGCAGTTAAGGACTGGCACTGGGCGTTAACCGACGAACTTGTGTGCACACCCCCTCTGAACGGACGTGTCGATCATTGTGAATCACAATGCCTAGCCTTATTTACTCTCGGTCGCCGACATGTACCAAGTCTTGAAGCTGCACTGTGCGTCAAAGATGTGGGACATGGCAAGCGAGGAAACTGTGACTTCATTTCTACGATGGGCAATTCAGGCTAACTGCACACAATTGCAGGACAAGTGCATGTCTCTCTTAGAGCGAATCTTTCCTCACGGAATACTCACATATGATTGGGCGGTTTTATGCACTGATCATCCCGAATTTATGCACAATCTCCGTAGAAGATCCAAACTCATTCATTTCGAGCATACTCACCATTCGGAATTCATACGCGTTGCAATGGAGGTAGAGGAAGAACAATGGAGGTATGGTGATAATAGATAGAGAAGGGGGAAGTTTTGATTGAGGAAACTCCGGCCTGTTCATGTTTCGCAAGGAGGACCTTCCTAGTGGTAAAAAGGGAGGAAAAACTAAGATGTTGTTTGTTTGGATTGATCCAGAATCGGATCGTCCGTCCTTTTGATGGTTTGCAGGAAGGACCTTCCTGAGAAACAATTGTGTAACTGCTTGTTTCCAAGTGCCGACTATTCCACGTGTCCGGCCGCCGCGCGCCTGGAAACTAGACATGTCTGCCCCAACAATAGCACGGAGCGGTTCTGGTAAGTTGGCGGGAGAAAAGCGCACGCGACAGCCAAAAAAAGTTTTCCCGCAGATAAGTGTATATATCTCATTTCTCTCGACGATGCGGCGTACACTGCTGCAACTCTGCAAGAGACTCGCTGGCACCACGCTCCTTTTCCTTGTGGCAAAGACTAGAGCTAGCGTCGGTGCTTAGATCTGCTGTTGCCCGTGGCGGGAATGGCGAATCGTAGCGGCCCTAGCGGCGAACGAAGAAGCAGGACTCGCTCCGGTCAGGTCAGTCCTCTATTTAGCCATGCTACTTTGATCTGTCATACTAGTTAAGGGGAATTCTAGATTTGGGGATCTGGGTTAACAGACTATATTCATGTATTTTAAAGGTGTTTGGAGTAGACTCCGAAAGCTCCAGATCGCCGACGCCTGGTCCTCGTGAAGTTATCGTTATAGATCCTAATGAAAATGAGTGCACGGACGGGTTGCCTATCCATCTGAGGTATGACTGGACAGGCGCCAACCCTAGGCGTCGATATGTATGCTGCTGTGAGGTAAACGATAACCTATATCACTTCTAATAAATGTTGCTTCTGCGTTTGATGTTAGTGTGGTCAATCGCTAATTATATGAACGAAATCGGTGACTGCAGATTGATGGCATGAAGTGTGTGTCGTTTAGGTGGATAGATCCTGAATGGGATATTAGGACTCTAAAAGTTCTAGAGAAACTGATGGAAATGAAGGGAAAAGCAGAAGAGGAAGCAAGGTCGTGGAAAGAAGCATGTACAGCTGCTAAGGAGGAGGCCAATGTCAAAGCAATTGAGCTGCAGACGATAATGCAATACTATGGGGAGGTAACCCATAACCTATTTGAGACGAGAAAGAAAATGAGAATCGATGCTCTGTTGTCTCCTACAGAAAAGGGTGAAGCCAACAGGTACCTAAAAGCTGAAAGGGAGGCAAGGATGTGGAAGGAAGAATGTGCAAAGGCTAACAGGGAGATTCAAGAGACTGCCGCTGAGCTGCAGACGGTCAAGCAGCTCCTGGATTCTGCAACACTTGTGGTGAAGAAGGTGAGGGAATTGCTGAGACAGGCCTCATATAAGAGGTCACTCAGCAAGGACAACAATGAGGCATAGTGTGATTCGTGGTGTTATTGCTAGGTAGACGGTTTAGAGGTGCTAATCATGCTTGTATTTTGGTGTGAACTTTGTGGTGATGAGTAGCTGTGAGATGCCATCTTATGATGTTTGATACTTATCCGCTCTGTTGATGCTTTGCGGGAAGGACCTTCCTGATTATCGAATGCGTAACTGCTTGTTCCCTACAGTGATTGTGGTAGAAACTCATACATATGCGCAGAATAATTGACGAAGAATGATAATATAGATATTTGTACATTGAATTGCGTTACATGTGGTACACAATCGAAGTTCCTCATTATGGATAGCTAGGCAACAGCCATGTTCCTCGCGACCAAATCCAGTCCCCACGAACCTGCTTAATGCGGATCGCCGGAGTAGTGTTGACGCCTGGAACAATACCTATTCCCTGCTGGTAGATCCAGTACTCATTCTTTTCATCGTGATGATAAGTTCATAGGAAGTAAATGTGATTTGCCCTCAGGTCAGCCAAACCAGAAATGGCATGCTCTTCTGTAACAATGCACTTGCTAGGACCAAACAAGATGATCTTATTCCGGAACTCAGGAGCTCTCTCCCAGGGAATAGGCTGCCAAATGTCCCCCACGAATGAATGCAAAGTTAATTCTACCACCTCAGCTTCTTTCTCCTCCAGAACAACAAAGAACAATCGGTCTTCACCTTCGAGTAGAGAAGAGTTGCCCATGCCAATAACCCATGACAACCGAAGTCCAACAGGATGGGGAGGTGCTGGAAGATCTTGCCCCAAGTGGATCCGCATGTGTTCAGAAGAACTAGACCAGAAATCTTCCGAAGGTAGTGTAGTCCAGTCGGATTGGCTACCCAAAAAGATTTCTCTGGCCAAAAGAAAGTAATCACGACAAATGACTCTGCACTAGTTGCTGTTTCAAGGCACAAGATACAAGCTTGGAGAGTAGCCATTTGGCTCCATTTTGGAAGTCGAGGAAGGCGAATGTGCTTCCAAGGAGACAAAGGATTCAGCATGAGCACGTTGCACCAATCTCTGCAATCTAAGGCGACTAGGCTTCCAGATCCGCCGCAACCAATCAATCTAGTCCTTTTCCCAGCCAATGCAGGAAAGGAGACCTCAAAAAACCGCATATCAGCGACGGATGCGAATGTCACTGCTCCAGATTCACTGATAAATTCAGATTTCAGAATCCAAGGGTCAAACGGGCGTGCCTCACCTGAACGAGCGCAGTTCCAACCCTTGCAGACAGCTTTGAACATGATGAAATCTCTTGCATCACAGATCTTATTGGCGACGCTCACAACAATGTCAGGAATAAGATTTGCCCAGGGACGATGCATCATTGATAGGATAGCCAAAGAACAAGGTTGTGGGAGAACAATGGAGGAGTTACAGCCCCAACAAAGACAAATGAGTGGAAAAGGTAGTCCAGAAGGTCCGGTATAGTGATGTATTGCTGAAAGGACCTTCTGGACTACAATTATTTCTTTCGGTCCGTTAACATTCTGCTGAACGGTCTTTCCCCCTTCCTTAGAACGTCCTCCCTCCATCCACAAAAGAATGCAATTCTCACTTCCCGATACGTTTATATGAAGATATAAGTGTAAATTTGGTCAAAATTGAATTAGTTTGAACTGAACGGATCCCACAACTACTCTAATCTTTTCGGGAGTAGTTTTTTCAATAATGGCTGAATGGAAGCAACAAAAAAACCCTTGCAACCAACAAATATCCCCCTTCCTCCCAGCGCCCTCTTCCTCTCCCCACTCTTGCAACCAACAAAAACCCCATTCTCGCACAGCGCCCTCCTCCTCTCCCAACTCTTGCAACTAACAAAAAAACCCCATCATCGCACAACACTCTCTTCCTCTCCCCATGGAGCCATTGTCTCCTAGAGGTGCGGCCCAAGCCACATCCTCCTCCTCTTCTGATGAAAGGGAGGATCTCCAGTGGTCTGATGAAGAGAAGGCAGAGCGGAGGCCCATTCGGGTGGTGGCTGACACATCCTCTGATGATTCGGAGTTTGTGGAACAAAATGAAATCCAAGATCTGCCTCTGAAACATCACACCCCTCGCAAGTCAGCAAGAGGTGCCAGGGGTTAGGGGCGCAGAAGCACCGCCACTCGCCGGGAAACTGTCGTCTCCAAGCACTGTCATCCTCTCATCCTCATCGGTCGGTGGCAGTCGATCTCTGCCATCCTCGCCGAGCAGAGGCCATCATCGACCGGCCGTCATCATCCGCCATGGAGCGGCGCTAAGGCCGTGCTCGACCGGCCGCCATGGAGCTGCGACATCATCCTCTGGCGGCAGCATTGGAGGGACGGCCTCATCCGCGGGCGGCGCCCTGGGAGGTCCGCCACCATCTTCCACGGGCGGCGGCAACAGAGCGACATCCTCGTCCATGAGCAGTAGCAACAAGGCGCCGGGTGCACCATCGACAAAGAAGCGGCGCCTTGATTAGTGGATTAGTGGTAACTCCTACTAGTAGAAGTAGGAGTAGAAGAAGTAGAAGTAGAAGTCTGGTCTGATTGAATACTACTACTACTGTTTTTTCCTTGTAAGATGTTGGTTTTCTCATTGCGTAGCAGTGACAGTTTAATCCTGTCCGACTGAAAACTACAAACCGGACTTTCGTCCTGTGTTCATCCGGTATTTAAGAAATTAATGGAATGGACTTTCCGTATATAATGAATTTATACCGAGGGAGTACACACACATTACCATTTTTATTAGAAACAACACAATCCAAATATAAACGACACAAATGCATGCATACGCATTGATTAAACATGAGGATGGATCGATCCACCATAGTTGGAACTACAGCGACATACTCTGAACGACATACTACTAGCATCTACCATCACGGCTCATACTACTACCATCACCACATACTACTAGCATCTACCATCACGGCTCATACTACTACCATCACCACATACTACTAGCATCTACCATCACGGCTCATACTACTACCATCACCACATACTACTACCATCACGGGCTCATGGAAATCCAGCCGCTGCACGGAGTGCAGCAAAACGTGGCTCCTGGATCAGATACTCCTCCAAAGCGCGATGCCTCGCCCTTGTATCCCAAACCCAGGCAGGCGAAACGGTGATGTTATGCGTGTGTAACAGCAGGTCACGAATGGTCCATTGCCTGTGACCCCTTTGGCAAAAAGGGCACACCCACATTGCTTCGTGATAAACATGGGCGGGCCCGCCCTGCTGAAGCCAAAGCAACACAGACCATTTCAGGTCATGCGTTTCATCTTGTTCAATGAGCACTGGCCGCGGGGGTGGCATTTCAATAGGCAATAGCAGATGTGGCGGCCTGGGCCGTGGGCGAAAAGGTGGTGCCATGAGGTTCAGCTGATCCTGAGCTGCCATTGCCAGCGGCTGAACTGGAGGTGGCATCACCCCCGGGTGTTGCTGAGGTGCCGATGCCAGCGGAAGTGGAGGTGCCATTAGGGCTGGGTGCTGCTGAGGTGCCGATAGCAGCGGAAGTGGAGGTGCCATTGGGGCCGGGTGCTGCTGCAGTGCCGATGGCAGCGGCTGAACCGGGTGGTGGTGAGGTGCTATTGCGCCCGACAGCTCCCCCTTCCTCGACTCCTCCAAGTTCCATGCTCCGTCCCTTCCTTGCCCGGCCATTCCCCACGTACTGCATACACAAACGAAGAACAAACCCTACATAAGCTAACAATGTGACCATCTCAATACCATGCATACATAAAGTAAACAAGATTAGCCAACAAAATGATCTCACCCTTGTATCCCACGGAAGTATAGAAATGCAAGACGGGGAACCGATGAGTGTTGGCCTTGCCTTTCAAGAACGCTGTGCTGCACTCGCCTATTTATCGAGGACTACAGCGGTCACGTGAGCTCAGTGTAGCATTGCTAAAGTTACTAAGGAAAACGTGAGATGCTCGGAATATAGTCAAGCCTACGCGTGATAGGAATCTATCTAGGTCAGAATCTTCAGTGGCGTGCATCGATTACATGTGTGGACGATGGGTATCACAGGATGAGCCCGACGTGTCTAGGTATGTGTTTACTTCCAGACTTTCCTCTCTGTAGAGCACAAGAAAGTCCTGCGGACAAATCACGCTGCATCAGCTACATCTAATGGCCATCTCACTGCATCAGCTCATGCCGCATCAACAACGAGACAACTCTCTACCGTTTATTTATGTAATGGTTTAGGTGTCAATTGCATCTGGAGAACAAGATTGGGTGCTGTAATCAGATGGACCGGATGGCCCTTGTGTTGCAACACGTAGGGTGAGGGATGACTTGACAAGTCCTCCTCGATCAGGTACGCTGCGTGAGTCGTGACTGTAAAGGTCTACGAATGGTCTAGATTCGCACTTGATGATTCCCGCAGGCCTTGGAGACTGAGAAACGTGATGAACTTGTTGACGCGACAAGACCAAAACGGAATAAGCTGGAATTGGAATAGCAATATATGTTTTTTATGTATGTGTGTGTGTGTATGTGTGTGTGTGTGTGTAATATTAACATGCATATAAGCACAGAAGGGCATCTCAAATGGGTGTTTGGGAACGACACACTCTCACAAGTTGATCCACGTGTTGATCATTGAGAATTGTAGTTAAGCACTGGCACCGGGCGTTAACCGACGAACTTGTGTGCACACGCAGCACACCCCCTCTGAACGGACGTGTCGATCATTGTGAATCGCACTTAAGGACTAGAACCAGGAAGTTCATGACCCGAACGTGGCCACACCCGCTCTGAAGGGACGCGTCTATTCCGGGTGGTTACTGATGTCCACGAACGGACGTTTCAGAACGACACATTCACTCCCACTATAATAAGAGACACTTTGGGCACGAGACGATCAATGCAGGCCATTTGCGTTAATGGCTTTAGACGCTAAAATGATTCCTTCCATGCAAGTCGACTTCTTAGTCTCAAGCCAGGAAGCGAAAGCCGAAGGAACCGCGGGCAACTTCAAGGAATCCGGTACGTTCATGGTGGGAGGCCGTCAATGGAAACTACGTTGCTATCCTACAGGTATGAATGATCATCAGTGGATGGATGTTCCAGACGGCATTGTCGTCGTCCTCGTTCCTCTGCACAAATCCCAAATGGTACATGTCTCGTTGCTTCTATGAAGACACACACTCACACATGGCGATACAGTCGCATTATGTTATTGTTTGTCAAGGCTGTGACTGCTTCCACATAGGTGCGAGTATTGTTGCGTGCGATGGCTGGAGACCCAAACGATGAAGATGATACGTTTCGAGTTCAAGCTATAAAAGAAGTTTGGTTCATGAATCGGGATCTACAAGCAAGAGGATTTGAATGTCTGGTGGAGCATCATGACATTGAGCGCGTGACATCCAGTGAAGATCGCATACACATATCATGTGTTGTTTCAGTATTGGAGGATGACTGCATTGAAGTTCCTCCTCCATCAGTGCAAAGAAGCATATGCCAAAGCGTTGCAGCCCAAGCCCCTGTGGAAGTTGTGTTCCACGTAGGTGCGGAATGTCGGGTGATACGAGCGATACGTGCCGATGTGGTGAAAGTATCTTGTGTGATGGAGGCAATGCTCTACGGCCCAGGAGTGGAGTCTAGCTCTGAAACTGTTACAATTATTGACACACACCCTGATGGCTTCTCGGTCCTGATCAAATATGCTAGTGAAGGATCACTCCCGGAGGAGGCTGATTTGTGGGACACTCCTGCCAATGCCTGGCCTTATTTACTCTCGGTCGCCGACATGTACCAAGTCGAAAGGTTGAAGCTGCACTGTGTGTCAAAGATGTGGGACATGGCAAGCGAGGAAACTGTGACTTCATTTCTACGATGGACAATTCAGGCTAACTGCACACAATTGCAGGACAAGTGCATGTCTCTCTTAGAGAGAATCTTTCCTCACGGAATACTCACATATGATTGGGCGGTTGTATGCACTGATCATCCCGAATTTATGCACAATCTCCATAGAAGATTACCTAAAGGGTTGTACCAGGGTCCCCTGTAGTTTTAATGTTTTATTTTAGTATTTGTAGTCATGTAATAAACAGTTGAAACGGTACGTTATTTTGTTGCAGTGAGTAAATTTGTAATGCGAAAATCGGATCATCCGTCTAACATGAATATGAAGTAGAGTATAATCCTGTGTGTGTTTGTCCATTCCATGATCCATGATGGCACGGACAACCCAGTCAACAACTTGCCTCTCTGCATAAGGTCACTGACGTTTGGGTCCGACACCCAAGCGGTCTTTCGTTTGGGTCACTGACGTTTGGGTCCATGATCTAAAGTCTTTCATTTCCCGCTCTGGACCACAAAGGCAGGACTTGAAATTTTGAATTCCCCGCTCCTCCTTCTGGTCCTCCTCGTTTATATATATAAAACAAAGAGGGAAACCATGTCTCCCAATTCCCTCCTGGTAATTTTCCAAAATCAGGGGATCTTCTCCTCGACCGCTGAAGAGACCTAGATCTGCGGCGGAAGCAGCAACAGCGGCCAAGCTACCGACGACGGCTTCCTCTGCTACGAGCGGCGGACTTCCTCTTCTATGAGCGGCGGCCTTCCTCGGCAACGTCCTTGAAGCTGCAAGATGGTTCAAACTCGTTGCTCCGTTGGCTGCCCCGAGGCTCACCCTGGCGGTCGCAGATCTGCAACAATTTCACAGAACATCGTGCTGAAGGCGCAAGGTCAGGCTGCTAAATCGAGACGGCATTCGGCACCTTCTTCCCGTCCTATTCGTCAGGTCTGCGGTCTCCTCCCTGTATTGATCGATTGAATTATATTACTTCCCCATGCTCTTTGGCTTTCTATAATATTCTTTCATATTTGGGTGATTGTGGATCTACTGTACCCTATCGCAAGAGTTTGTTAGAAATTATTTTATTTGAGGTTTGTAGAAATTTGTAGATGAAATTGTTGGACTGCTTCCCCATGCTCTTTGCCTTTGAATATTGTTGTTGCATGCTTGGGTGATTGTGGATCTACTGTACCCTATCGCAAGAAGTTGTTCGAAGTCATTTTATTTGAGGTTTGTAGAAATTTGTAGATGAAATTATTGGACTGCTTCCCCATGCTATTTGCCTTTGAATATTGTTGTTGCATGCTTGGGTGATTGTGGATCTTCTGTTCCCTATTGCAAGAGATTGTTCCAAGTCAACTTATTTGAGGTTTGTAGAAATTAAAGGATGAAATTATTATATTGCTTACCCGTGTTCTTTGGCTTTCCATATTTTTGTTGCATGCTTGGGTGATGATGGATTGGGTGTGATCGTTCATGTACCGCATTGAACTTAATAGATTAAATTGCTTCTGATTGCTAATGATCTCAACCCTTATCTCTTGTTCTTGTACTTGTTTCAGCGTGCCAAAGGGTCAACATCTGTAGTCACTCCTGTTCAGACCTGCTCCAAGGTAACAAACTCAACACCTTCTTTGTTTCCGATTGCGAATGATCTCAACCCTTACCTCTTGTTCATGTACTTGTTTCAGCGGGCAAAAGGGTCAACGTCTGAAGTCGCTCCTGTTCAAACCTGCTCCAAGGTAACAAACTTAACACCTTTGTTTCCTTAGTTCGAATCAATTACAAGGTCCTAATCTGACTTGGGATCCACTGTTGCTAGATGGAAGCTACCAAGTCAATGATGCTTCTTCCCGAACAAATTAAAACAGAGGCAGGCGAGTACTCAAGAATGGCTACCAAATCCTTATGTAGTAGTGTTGATGAAGAGCGAGTTGACACTCCCAATCAGGATGGGGTACAACTACGACAACGGTTTGTTGCTCACTAGAAAGAGTTATGTAGCTTGAAGAAGAAGACCGAAGAATCAGAATCAACTCTGAAAATGCAGTCGGCTGAGATTAAGAGGTTGCAGAAGCTAACCGAAGACAGTGAGGACTCCTTCGTCTACTGCTTAGCAGTAAAAGATGAAGAGGTTAAGGTCATTAGATCAAATCTCTACTTTCTCTTGTGATTATGAACTGGATTTAGCTTTGTTATTCAATGTTCCTTGTGATACTATTATCTTGTAATAGTTTGTGATATGTGATGAATAATATGGTCATGCTTGATAATAAACAACAGTTTGCTTTATTGTATAAAGTAATATGTGATGATTACTATTTTGCCAACCAGATCGGAATTATTCAAAGAAAGGATCAGAATTGAAATGGAATCCATTAATACTGATGCATGATTAGTTAATTTTATATTGTCCTTCAGTGGGCTTAGCCCACTTTTAATTGGGCCAAAAGTCAATTTTTTTCAAATTAACATGACACAGAAGGCCGCAATAATGTGCGCACCTGTTGGACTCGACCCAATCAAAACGGGCCCACCCTAATCAAATTTCATCTGAAAAAGCTATAATTGGGCCCAACAAAATCTTTTTTGGGCTATATGAACAACGCCAGCCTACAGGAACAATTTTGGGCTCAACCCAGCTACAAACGGGCCAAATTCGTTTTATGACCCATACGATTTGTCACAATTGGCATGCCACATCGGATGCCACATCAGATTCTGTCCAACGTGGCAAAGCTGTAGGAACGAAGTTATGATGCATTGTATAGATGAATTTCCACGCGTCATTAAACTCATGTCGCCGCAAAATAAGGTCTCGTCATTAATCGCGGTTTGTGACGCTCGATTAATGATGAAGCATTTTCATAACAACCGGAGTCATTAATCGCAGGTTATGACGAGAAACGACCTTTTTTTTGCGTCACTAGTCGGCGTTTTTCTTGTAGTGCATTCCCATCTCACCACCAATCTTGGATGTATCAGTGAAGCTTTAGCTACAAGGTTAGTGCCACAGTGCACACACGAAATCTGATATGCTTACGGTAAACATATGCATCCACAATCAACCTTCTAAACATTTTGCAAAAGAGGACCAGAAGGTAGTTGCAGCCCTCAAGTGTACTCGGTGCACTAAGCATGGCTCGCTCCGGATAGGCATGACGCAAGCATGGTTCAGGTGGTGTATCAAGAATGAAACTACCATGCTTGTCTGTGGAATCTTTACCTATGAATTCCTAAGTCGGCGCCTCACAAGATTCCATGGCCCATGAATTCTCTATCTCAAGAGATTTATCATGAAAGCTCGATATCATCTCTCGATCATGATCGAAAGCAACATCATACGGGCCAGCGGAAAGAGGCTCAAACTCGGTCAAGAGGGATGATGATCGTTCGCCTTCACAGAAGTGAAGAGAATCTTCCGAGTCATTCTCACGAGGAGTAGGAAAGCCTACAACCTCAATGAGAACGAGCTCGGATGATGCGAACGGAGAGACATGCATCATCTTCTCGAGCGGGTCTTGCTTGGGAAGAGGCTTCACTAGCAGAGGTCCTGGACCTGTGATGGAAGTGGTAGAAGCGAATTCCCTAGGCTTATGATCTAGGCTCCCTAAAGATATATCGAGGAATTTCTTCACCGGGGAGCCTAGGAGTAGATCAAGATCGAGGACATCGAAGATGTGAAAGTCTAAGATAGCCTCAATCCCATCTATGATGAGCCGCATGGCCCTTGCGATCCCCGACATTCAAGAATGTGTCCCGAGGGACAACTCTTGAGGAGTATGTCGGATGGTGCTAGCAGAACATTGCCCAAGAGAGTTTCTGCTAAGAGCCATGGCAAAATGTTAACCTCCATGATGGGGTTACAATGGGCCTCTATGGTGATTCCTCTAATTGAACAAGGAACGATCAAGGAAGGTGAACTAATCCAAATTGCTTCGGAAAAGCGCGTTACTCCATCTGACCATTCCTCCTTCGTGGCCTCCTCAAGATATGCTTCGTCAGGAGGATCAGGAGGTAGAGGTGGTACTGAAGGCCTAGGGGGGAGTTCTGTCGAGGGATTTTTGGAATGATTGATTTGGACAAAGTGAGGATCCTCCCCTGATTGGGCAACAAAGGAATTCGAGGTGTCTAAAAGATATCTAGAATGATCGTCCTCGAATTTGGAAGTGAACTCCGAAGGTTGAGTTTCTTCTCCCTTCAGTGTTCGTGGTTCAGGAGAGATTTCAACAGACAAGTCTTGTGGTGTGGAAATTGAGGGCTCAGACTGTGCTGTTGAAGGACTCTCATGGCTCGACTCGGATTCCTCTCGACAGGGCCTAAACATGAGGTAGGTATCACCATTCCTGACAAGTGCTTAGTACTTTCAAACACTTAACCCACGAAAGCCATTGGACCGGAGCCCAGATCCCATGCTCTTACCACATGAGCAATCCATTTATAAACATCTTATGATTCCAACATAAGAACCTATTCTCGCGAGTGACGAACATCACTCGACTTGTACCGGCCCTATAGCATAGCAGCTATCAACCTAGCATACATCTTCGTTCACCTCCACGTACTGCAGCTCCGCGTCAGCTCCTCCTTCCTCAGCTTCCGGCACGAGCGAGTAGTTACCGTCGGGAAGTTCTACACGGGATGCATATGCAAGATTATTGTGTGAAGTGAGAGATTAATTATCACATCCAACTCTTGTTGGCCACATTCACCTAGATAAGCACTTATCTAGTATAATCTTCCTATTAAAGGCATGACATGTGGGGTTTATGATTTAATCTTTTTGATAGCGACTGTGTACATATTTAAGCAAATAAAACAATTTAATCTCACAAAAACAGCAAGGGTGGTTCTCAGCCCTTAAACATGCTACTCAACATATTTATAAGGTCATTAAGTGAGAAGGGTGATTTTTCCCAATTAAACCTATTATGCAGCTTATTTGGATTCCAAAGCTTTTAACCACAAAATGATTTATAAAAACAGTGGGAGGTGCATTGCAGGTTCTATTTACCTAAACAAGGCCACTTGTCATGGATTCACATTTAATTGAGCCATAAAACAAATATACCAAAATAATGACATTTCCTAGCTACCAGAAATATGAGAAAAGCACAATTAAATAAATAAAGCACTTCAGGAGCCAAAATTCCTCACACATCATCTCTGACCTAAAACAAGCCTAGGAAACTAACAAACACACCAAGAGCCATTATAAAATTTGAACTAAGCATTTAAATGTAAATCTAAGCATAAAACAAGAATAAATACTTCTGACAGAGCTAAAATCATGGTAAATACAGGAAAAGTGAATCTAGTCATTTCATGAGCATAGCCAGGATTTGAGCACAAAAATCTATTTATATTTTGCTACAAAAATCATTAAGGCAGAAATAGCATAAATGCAAAAGTAACTCATATTAAAAGATCTGCTCAATAACTTTGTGCAAATTTTTGTCCAGAGTCTACAAAAGACATATCTAGAAACATATCCAAAATTCAGCTCCATAGCCTCTCTAGATTTTGAACTACAGCAAAAGTATGCCAAACTGAGTTTTACATTTGATTCAAAATCTAGTAGTCAAAAGTATGGTTATGCTTTGTAGAAGTTGTAGATCTAGTCACAGAGAAACCAACAAAATTGGGTTTGCATTTTTCTGATTTTTCTATGAGTTTCTATGATTTTTCTAAGGTGCTGGACCTAGTTGCAAGAAAACTAAGATTAAGATCATCGCAGACAGGTCCCTGGTTCACAACCATGCCCTCGGGGATTTACACCCGTGCCATCCGGCGGCGGGGCGGCTCACCGGCGGCGAACGGCGGCCGGAGCTGGCAAACAAATGGCGGGGGCGTGTGATTGGACTCACCACGAGCCGATTAGTGGTGGTGGCGTGGCCGGAGATGGCTCCGGCGAGCGGCGGCGGCGAGGTCGCGGCGGCGCGCCCGCCTTGGCACGGATTCCGGCGAGAGGAGCGGCGGTGTAGGGCAACACGCGGCTCGGGAGGTGCAGGGGGATCCTAGGGAAAAGCTTGGAGGGGTCAGCCGGCGACGGGAGCTAGTGGAAGCTTGAGCTCGCGGCGGCAGCGGCCTTGGCGGACGGGCGGTGTTTGCACGCGCACGGGAGGAGAAGGGCCGCTTTTATAAGCGGGCAAGCGCGTGGGGAAGCGCGGAGGCTTCACCCCGAAGGTAGAGGAGGAGAGGAAGGGGGCCTAGGCGCGGCAGGCGAGGTGTCGGCAGGCGGCGCGGTAGGGGTCCCGGCCAGGGTGCTGGCGGGCGTGCAACGAGCGGCGGGACGGGCCCCCAGGTCGATCTTGCTCGGGCGGCGCGCGCAAATGATGATGCCGGAGCCTCGGGATTCGACGGACTGGCGGCGAAGGGTGGGGGACCCGGACGCTGAGGCCTGGCAGCGGCGCACCAGCTGCCGCGTGGCGGCGCGGCGCGACGCGCCCGGCGCGAGAGCATGGTCCAGGGCGCCGGTGCCCAGTTTCAAATTCATTTGCCCAACTTCAAGTGATTGAAACTCCATTTTTTTAATACAAGTTTAAAACCACCAAAAAGCAAAGTTGTAGAGGGGCTATAGGAGAATAATTTTTGTGCAGGCCGACCTATGTTTTGAGCAATGGTTTGAGCATGAACTGCAGGCAAAGTTGTTGTCTTTCATGGCACTGGTGAATAGTAAAACTGAGTTTGCCTTGGATTTTTGAACCATTGCCTCTTCGAATTTGAAATGCCACTCTGAAGATGAAATGTGTCCCATGAAATTCTGCACAACTTTTATATTGGCTGATTTTTGAGTGTTTAAACAAAATTTGGAGAACGTGGCAAAAGTTCTAGGGCAGGGTGTGGACACAAAGGGGTTTGACCACTTTGACTAGGGTTTTGACCATGCCAAGGTGTGTTGACTTGCGTAAGATGGTCATGGGTGATTGTTGGCTAGGTTTTCATGGTGATGACCCAGGTTGACCAAGGTTTGACCAGAGTCAACGCGTTTGACTGAGTCATTAGCACTAATACTGCTAAATAAAAACCTGGGGCGTCACAGCCTACCCCCCCTTAAGAGGAATCTCGTCCCGAGATTCGAATTTTGAAAAGACAGAGGTAGGTACGGGTGCTTACGGTTTTGCGATTGTAGGAAGCCCGGGTACTTGGTGTTGAGATAATGTTCCGTCTCCCAAGTTGCTTCTTCTTCCGTATGGTGACTCCATTGTATCTTGTACATCTTTACGGTATGTCTTTGGGTCCTTCTCTCCTTTCGGTCTAGCACCCTCATGGGATGCTCAATGAGTGAAAGATCTGGCTCAATCCAAGCATTTGCTTCTGTGATTATCTCTGTCTCAGGCACAGGCACACCTTTCTTCAATTGGGTCACATGAAACACATTGTGAACTGCAGAGAATCGATCCGAAAGTCTGATGCGATAAGCAACTGTCCCGCATACTTCAATGATTTCATAAGGTCCAATATAGCGTGGAGCTAACTTTCCCTTAACACCAAACCTTTGCACACCTTTAGTTGGTGAAACCTTTAGGTATACATAATTACCAACTTCATATTGCCGGGGTGCTGTCCCTCTATCATGGTAGCTCTTTTGCCACATTTGAGCTAACTTCAAATTTTCTCTGATCACCTCACCTTCTCTTCAGTGTCCTTGACTAAGTCCGGACCAAAGAGTGCCCTTTGACCGGCTTCTGACCAGTTGAAAGGGGTGCGGCATCTCTGTCCATAAAGGGCGTCAAATGGTGCCATTTTCAAACTAGCTTGATAACTGTTATTATACGAGAATTTTGCCAGGGATAAACACTTGTCCCAACTTTTATCAAAATGCATTATGCTTGCCCGTAGCATGTCTTCCACAATTTGATTTACCCTTTCAGTCTGACCATCAGTCTGAGGATGATAACTGGAACTACGGATCAATTTGGTTCCTAAGCATTCATGCAACTGCTCCCAGAAACGAGCTACAAATTGAGTGCCTTGATCAGAGATGATGGTCTTGGGAATTCCATGCAAATATACTATTTGGTCCATATAAATCTCTGCATAGTCTTGTACTGAATAAGTGGTGTGAACTGCGATGAAGTGAGCAGTTTTGGTGAGTCTGTCCACTATAACCCAGGTAGAGTCCTTCTTTCTGGCAGTCAGGGGTAAACCCACAATGAAATCCATACTTATGCCATCCCACTTCCACATAGGTATCGACAAGGGTTGGAGTACACCCGCCGATTTCAAATGGCTTGCTTTCATTCTATGACAAGTATCACACTCGGACACATACTTTTCTATGTCTACTTTCATATTTGACCACCAAAAATTTTCCTTCAGATCTTGATACATTTTGGTGCTTCCAGGGTGAATAGAGAATTTAGAAAGATGAGCCTCATCAAAGATTTCCTTCTTAATTTTCTAGTCAGCAGGAATCACAAGACGTTTCCCAAACCATACCACATCCTTCGAATCCCTATGGAAACAATTATATTTGGGGTCTCCTTCAGCTAATTTCTATTTTATTAGCTGTGTGCCCTCATCATTGCGTTGAGCCGTGACAATTTTGTCATAAAGATTGGATCTGCAGATATGGCATATAGATTTCCTTGCTCTACAACTTCCAAATGAAGTTTCCTCAAGTCTTCACATAAGGTGTCACTATACGGCTCCACCTCTACACGGTTGCAGTGAACCTTGCGGCTAAGCGCATCCGCAACAACATTGGCTTTTCCAGGGTGATAGTGCACTTCTAGATCATAATCCTTAATTAACTCAAGCCATCTTCTTTGTCTCATATTTAGGTCTGACTGAGTGAAGATATATTTGAGACTCTTATGATCGGTGAAGATATTGCAACGATTGCCTATCAGATAGTGTCTCCATATCTTGAGAGCATGAACAACCGCTTCTAGCTCTAAATCATGAGTGGGATAATTTATTTCATGGGGCCGAAGTGCCCGTGAGGCATAGGCAATGACTCGGCTTTCTTGCATAAGGACACAGCCGAGACCAGTGCCTGAAGCATCATAGAAAACTTCAAAGGGTTTGGAATTATCCGGTTGTACTAGCACTGGGGCTGAAGTTAAGTGTTGCCTCAATGTGTGGAAAGCTTTCTCACATGCTTCACTCCACACAAATTTTACCCCTTTCTTTAGCAGCTCGGTCATAGGTTTGGCGATCCTGGAGAAGTCTGGGATGAATCGACGATAATAACCCGCCAGACCCAGAAAGCTGCGAATTTGGTGTACGGATTTGAGTGGTTTCCACTCCATCACCTCTTGTACCTTGCTAGGATCTATAGATATGCCATCTTTTGAAATAGTGTGTCCCAAGAATTTCACACTATCCAACCAGAATTCGCACTTGGAGAATTTAGCATAGAGTTTGTGATCTCTCAAACATTGCAGAACAATTCGAAGATGTTCAGCATGTTCTTTCTCGTTTTTGGAATAGATCAGGATATCATCGATAAAAACCACTACGAACTTGTCAAGCTTCATCATGAATACGGAGTTCATGAGATACATGAAATAGGCTGGGGCATTGGTGAGACCAAAAGACATCACCAGATACTCGTAGAGACCATATCGGGTGGAGAAAGCAGTTTTGGGAATGTCACAAGGTCGAATTTTTATTTGATGATAACCAGACCGAAGATCGATCTTGGAGAAAACCTTGGCTCCAGCCAATTGATCAAAAAGAACATCAATACGGGAAAGAGGATATTTGTTTTTAATGGTCACCACATTGAGAGGTCTGTAGTCCACACATAACCTCAAACTACCATCTTTCTTTTTGACAAAGAGTGCGGGGCAACCCCAGGGAGAAGAACTTGGGCGAATGTAACCCTTATCTAGCAATTCTTGGAGTTGATTTTTTAGTTTAGCTAGCTCTTTTGGTGGCATACGGTAAGGTCATTTGGAAATGGGTGCAGTACCAGGTTCGAGTTCAATCAAAAACTCGACATCCCGGTCTGGTGGCATGCCAGGCAATTCATCGGGAAAGACATCAGGATATTCATGAACCACTAGAATTTCTTCAAGGTGAGAGGTAATGGTCACATAGGCACAATGGTCTACACCGTCCTTAAAAGGTAAGTATAGGGTGGTGTGTTCGATGGTAGGTGAATTGATCGCTACAACTCTACCCGAGATATCTAGAACCACCTTATGTCGGGTCATCTAATCCATACCCAAGATAACATCTATGCCCTCTAACTCTAAGACAATGAGGTTTGTTTGAGCAGTCTTACTTCCCAATTTCAATGGTACTCCGAAGGTTAAGGTGTGGGAAGAGATTTTTCCACCCGGCGTGACAATTGTATAGGCTGATTTAGTATGAGAGCCAATCAACCCCAATTTTTCTACCAATCTCCCACTACTAAAGCTATGAGTAGCTCCAGAATCGAACAATATCTTAATGGGGGTGTCATTGATAGAGAAGGTACCCGTAAGCACTGAAGTTCCTTCTGGAATGTCGCTCATGGTGGTGAAGTTCAGCCTACCCTGCTTGACTTGCACCATGGGCTTCTTGGCTGAATTGACCGGCTTGGTCTCTGACCTTGATTCTGCTGGTTGGGCTTAATCTACTCGGGCTTTGGGCAGTCATTTGCATAGTGCCCAGGCTGTCCACAATTGTAACAACGGCGGTCACCGCTGTTGCGTGGGGGTGCATTGGGCTTGGAAGCTTGCTGCTGGGTGTTGCAGAACTGGAAGTTCCCTGAAGGCTTGTTCTATGACGGCTTCATCGTCCAGCGTCCAGTTGAAGATGGTTGGGACGAGTCGGGAACATTCTTCTTTACAAAGCGAAACTTTTTATTAGTCCCGCTGCCCGAAGCAAAACCAGCCTGCCTCTTTTTGTCTCTCTGGGCCTTTTTCATAGCATCCTCTTGGGATATAGCCTTATTCACCAACTCATGGAAATTTTTGGGCTCTATCAAGTTCAGCCGTTCATACAATTCACCATCAAGGCCATCACGGAACCGCTCCATCTTCTTCGCATCAGTGTCCACACGATGCCCACCATACTGGCAATGGCTATTGAACTTCTGTGCATAGTGATACACCGTGTCAGATCCCTGCCTAAGGGCCAGCAATTCCCTCATCTTCCTATCCATAAGTCCTTTAGGAATGTGATGGTTCTTAAAGGCTTGCTTGAATTCATTCCAAGTGACCGCATGCCCGGCCTGCTGCATGGTCTTGAAATGTTCCCACCACATCAAGGCCTCACCTCAAAGCTACAAAGGTGCAAAGTTTACCTTGCTTTCCTCTGAGCATGGTAGCACAAAGGCAGAGAACTTGGCCTCAATGGCCTTGATCCATGCCTCAGCTTCAAGGGGATCTTCCGCCTTAGTGAATGTCGGGGGCTTCATTCCGAGGAATTGAGTGTAGGTGGTGACATGATTTGGCCCCTCATGATTAGCCCCATGTGGTGGCCTTTGGTTCAGCTGCTGGGCTATCTGCTGCTGCGTCTGTAGGATCTGGCGCAGCACTTCGGTTTGAGTGGCCATAAATGCCTCTGACGGCGTCATGGGCGGTGGCGGCGGTAGTTCACCACTACCCGACGGTCCAAAACCGTTGGGAGAGCTGCGCATTGGTCCCACCATCTGAAAAGGTGAGCTCTTATTAGACACATAGTCATAGTCTTGCTTAGAAAGAATGACAAGTGTAGAATATGCATGACAGAAGCTCATTCATGACAAGTTTCTCAAAATTGGCAGCAACACGGTAATAAGCAAAAATTTCGTATCCATCTGCTCATATACCGAAAAATCTTCATTTTTGGTCAGTAGGTGTGGAACTTCATACGCTTCAATGTTGGTATTCAACTCCGAAATAAAATCCCAAGTTGCACATGCCCGAAGAATCCTATTTGAGAAACTCTGTCTAGCTGCCCTGACAGCAGGCTGAAACTCACCGAAATTTTTGTAACTCTAGGTTCCCTCATGCAAAAATGCTGAATTTTGGTGAGAATGGTCATCACAATATTTCGCACAACTTTGGTATTCAACGCATGAGAAGATTCGGACGTTCCATTGCTCGAAAAATTTCATTTCTGTCGTTCTGTCCGGCTGTTTGGACAGCAGGCAGAACTGGACTAAAAATTGCATAACTCTCGGTGGAAATGTGCACAAATGCTGAATTTTGGCGAGCGCGATCGTCATCAAATTCTGGACAAGTTTGGTATTCAACACCGGACTCGGATCTGACCACAACTAGCTTAAACAATTTCTTTACAACGATCACTGCAGGAATGGTGTTCAACCAAAGCATTACATGGATGCCAAGTTTTTGGGATCACCATCATACAACATGGGTTACATCGCAGTCGTGCTGCACAAAAGAATACTCCTAAGTTAGCCTACCACAAAAACCAACCAAAAGCGGCTACACACATGAGTATGTGTCATCCTACTACAACACTATGGCAACCTAGTTGCCAACCAAATCATCACTGGCTGCAGGCGAAGCGGGTGGTGTCGGCGGAGGTGGTCCCGCCTGACTCTCCTGGTCTAGGCCGGACTGTCCCTGCTGCTCCTCGGGAGGTGCCTCCACTGGGGGTGCCGGCTGCAGAGCCACGATGGTCTGCAACGCTGCTACTTGCACCTCTGCCTCCTCCACCTGCTGCTGCATCTCTGCTATGTTCTGAAGCAGTGTCAACCTCTCTATATCCCTGTGGTCTACGAGCTCCTGAAGGGCAGTGGCCTGCGCCTCCAGGTCAAGGAACCTCTGCAAGTGGTCGCCTCTCTCCAGCTCCAGCTGGAACCTCCTGGTACGAAGCCTGTCGTTGTCCTGCTGAGTCTGAAAGAGAGTGAAACCCTGCTGCTGGTAAGCCGCTGAGAGACTGTGCCAGGCTAGCCGAGCAGACTCCAGACGCTGGCTCATCATCAGCTCAGTGGTGTTGCGCAGCGCCTGAAGTGTGAACACGGCGTCCAAGCAACGTGTCAGCATTCGCGTGATGTCCAGCGGAACCGCGAGTAGAAGTACCTCCAGTAGGTGGTCCACACGGTCCACCCACACTGGGTCGTGCGGGTCCACTGCCGGAAACAGCCCAAACGGTGAGAGGGACACCACAGTCGGGTTATGGTCACAGAAGTCCGTCAGCACCCATAGGGCAGCCGACTCGACGGTCTCCTGCCCACGAAGACCCCAGTACACGGAGCTCAGGTCGAACCAGTCGGGGTGGTCTGGCTGAGGAGGTACGGTGACGGTCACCCTACAACGGGGCACGCCCAGGTGCTCAAACTCAAGCGCCTCGTAGATTGGCGGAGTGGTGTAGCCTGCGGTGCTAAGTGCCTCCCACGCAAGGCGTGGAAAGCCCTCCCAGTGCAGCTCATCGGTACGGACCGTACCATCAGCGCCAACCTCGAGAAAAACGGAGGCAGCTATCTGTACAAAATGTAACGCATGTTAGAACTCAACAAGAGAACAACATGTCAAATGGTGCAAAATTCTGGCAGCTGTGAATAAAAAATCTTAACTCAAAAACCAGAACCCCAAAAATTCCCAAATTTGACCAGCAACTCAGTAAGATTATGACACACATTTTTGGTATTCAACGGTGGAGCTAGATCAATTTGGAAAAGGTCAAAAGATACAATGTTCAGAGGACTGTCCCCAGGAAAACAGCATGACATAGGTTCACTAAAAAGGGTATAACTCTAGATGTACAAAAGCTATGACCATGAATTTTTTGCGAGCAAAAACTAGATTAGATATGGAGCAACTTTGGTATAGATCATCTAGTCCAATTATTTTTAGAACATGGTGCAAAAATTCAATATGACAGCCATACAGATTTTTGGACAGCAACCAACATCTAGACATGTGAGAGGCGATGCTAGAACACAAAAATCGCACACTAGCAAACTTTCACCTTAGAGAGCACACAAATTATGAATGGGTCCATTTTTAGGTTTTCACGATTTTTAACATGATGCATGACGTCCTATTCGTCCTCACAAGGCGATCAAGCCAAAAATCGAAGTTAGTGCCGGTGGCAAGGCTTTTATATGCCTCTCCCTATAATAACTAGTCGAGAACTCTTTGATGCTCACTTAGCGACTAACGAAATGTTGTTAGTGTACCTGCAGAAAAGTACCTTCCGTGCCAGCACTTCACGGAAGCGTCCACATACATTACCGTTCACTATAGAAACGGTATCCATGCATCAAGCTGCTGCATGGACAGCGTCCAACCTCGGACACCCTCCGTTTGAATGGAGTGTATCCTTGCCTCGCATATTCAATATGCAGAACGTCCACGTATGGCGAAACGTGGTGAGACACAGATGCGATGGTGGGTTCCCATTGGATTAGGTCCCATCCATCCCTCACATGACTTTCATGTGGTACCACCACGTATGGCAAAACGTGACGAGACGCAGACGCGACGTGGGTTCCCATTGGAATAGGTCCCATCCATCCCTCACAGGACTTTCCTGTGGCACCACCACGTATGGCAAAACGTGATGAACTAGTATGGTTGTGCAATAAGTAAGTTCTGACAAGAATAAAATGAGCTGGAAGTTAGCAAAATAAACCATAGATTTGTAAACCACCTGAAAGAACCCAAAAATTCCCTCTAGGGCCTCTCGGTCTATATCCATCCTTAACGGACCAACGTATTTTGCAAATCCAAACAATCTTGGCAAGTTTTATTCAAAAATAAGTGATTAAGGTTGTTAATTAAACTCTGGTGCATATAATCGCTCTGGTACCAGCTGTGATAACATGCCCAGGAAAATACCGTACTATCACCTAAACCAATCCACTTTGGTCATTAAGCGATAATAAAGTATCATCCCGTCGTTGGTTGCCGGGTCAAGCCCGGTGAAATCACATACATAGCAACAAATGATCGATAATATGCATTAAAACTCACGCGAAGGCGAGTCCAGAGTACAACACATAGTTTAAATCCAAATCTGCCCCGAAGGATTTAATTATTACAGACCGAAGTACTTGACATGATAAAAGAGGTTCAGAGTTCAAAAACAGCAGAAATATAACTAAGCGGTGCGATGAGCATCATAGGAGGCCTGCCATGATGCCTTCACTCGTCGTCCTCCACCCACTCCAGCTCCCAGCCGGATGGGATCTCTCCAGGCCACACATCACTAAAAGCATTACCTGAAATCAACAAAATTATAGCAAGGCTGAGTATACTAATACTCAGCAAGTCTTACCCGTCGGGTGACAACTACATCACCAAACTCTAGACATGAGAGGCTTTTTTGGCCAGTGGGGTTCTTTTGCTGAAAATCAACAAAGAGTATGTCCTTACTTTCAATATTTTAGCTCAGATTCTAGTTGATTACTCTTTTCTAAATGAGCAAGCTATTGCAAGCATAAGTTGTGCAATTCAATTAATCAAACATCAATATTGACAATATTCCATCATAAGGGATATCATGTCCAGTTGGATAAGTAGTCTCAGATAACGGTGAGAGGCCGACAACCGATTGATTTCTAACCTTGCAAGGTGGACCTAAACACACGGAAGAGTGTACTCACAAAGAGTTCACCAACCAGGTGGTTCCCAATACTCTTCAGCTCAGGATCGAATCTTACAGTCTTTGGTACAAGGCTATCTAGCACGCCTCACACTAGCGTCCAGAATCACACATGAACCACCGGTAGCTAGCCGTGAGACGCATCTCAAAATTAGTAATAGTAAGATCCCTCACCGCCTCATTAAGGTACTAGGCTTATCGGTCCCATTCCTGACAAGTGCTTAGTACTTTCAAACACTTAACCCACGAAAGCCATTGGACCGGAGCCCAGATCCCATGCTCTTACCACATGAGCAATCCATTTATAAAGATCTTATGATTCCAACATAAGAACCTATTCTCGCGAGTGACGAACATCACTCGACTTGTACCGGCCCTATAGCATAGCAGCTATCGACCAAGCATACTAGTAAGAACAAAGGTACCTAGGGATCATGCATCTAGGGTTTCATTCCAACTCCTGAACGTAAATGCACAAACATCCATAGATAGCTGCATAAATTTCGAAAAACACTTAGGTTAATGCACCGGGGCTTGCCTTCGTCAGCAACGCTAGCCTGGGGCTCCTCAGTGTCTTCGTTCACCTCCACGTACTGCAGCTCCGCGTCAGCTCCTCCTTCCTCAGCTTCCAGCACGAGCGAGTAGTTACCGTCGGGAAGTTCTACACGGGATGCATATGCAAGATTATTGTGTGAAGTGAGAGATTAATTATCACATCCAACTCTTGTTGGCCACATTCACCTAGATAAGCACTTATCTAGTATAATCTTCCTATTAAAGGCATGACATGTGGGGTTTATGATTTAATCTTTTTGATAGCGACTGTGTACATATTTAAGCAAATAAAACAATTTAATCTCACAAAAACAGCAAGGGTGGTTCTCAGCCCTTAAACATGCTACTCAACATATTTATAAGGTCATTAAGTGAGCAAGGGTGATTTTTCCCAATTAAACCTATTATGCAGCTTATTTGGATTCCAAAGCTTTTAACCACAAAATGATTTATAAAAACAGTGGGAGGTACATTGCAGGTTCTATTTACCTAAACAAGGCCACTGGTCATGGATTCACATTTAATTGAGCCATAAAACAAATATACCAAAAAAATGACATTTCCTAGCTACCAGAAATATGAGAAAAGCACAATTAAATAAATAAAGCACTTCTGGAGCCAAAATTCCTCACACATCATCTCTGACCTAAAACAAGCCTAGGAAACTAACAAACACATCAAGAGCCATTATAAAATTTGAACTAAGCATTTAAATGTAAATCTAAGCATAAAACAAGAATAAATACTTCTGACAGAGATAAAATCATGGTCAATACAGGAAAAGTGAATCTAGTCATTTCAAGAGCATAGCCAGGAGTTGAGCACAAAAATCTATTTATACTTTGCTACAAAAATCATTAAGGTAGAAATAGCATAAATGCAAAGTAAATCATATTAAAAGATCTGCTCAATCACTTTGTGCAAATTTTTGTCCAAAGGCTACAAAGGACATATCTAGCAACATATCCAAAATTCAGCTCCATAACCTCTATAGATTTTGAACTACAGCAAAAGTATGCCAAACTGAGTTTGACTTTTGATTCAAAATCTAGCAGTCAAAAGTATGGTCATGCTTTGTAGAAGTTGTAGATCTAGTCACAGAGAAACCAAAAAAATTGGGTTTCCATTTTTCTGATTTTTCTATGAGTTTCTATGATTTTTCTAAGGTGCTGGACCTAGTTGCAAGAAAACTAAGATTAAGATCATCGCAGACAGGTCCCTGGTTCACAACCATGCCCTCGGGGATTTACACCCGTGCCCTCCGGCGGCGGGGCGGCTCGCCGGCGGCGAACGGCGGCCGGAGCTGGCAAACAAATGGCGGGGGTGTGCGATTGGACTCACCACGAGCCGATTGGTGGTGGTGGCGTGGCCGGAGATGGCTCCGGTGAGCGGCGGCGCGCCTGCCTCGGCGCGGATTCCGGTGAGGGGAGCGGCGGTGGAGGGCAACACGCGGCTCAGGAGGTGCAAGAGGATCCTAGGGAAAAGCTTGGAGGGGTCGGCCGACGACGGGAGCTAGTGGAAGCTTGAGCTCGCGGCGGCGGCGGCCATGGCGGACGGATGGTGTTTGCACGCGCGTGGGGGGAGAAGGGCCTACTTTTATAAGCAGGCGAGCGCGTGGGGAAGCGCAGAGGCTTCGCCCCGAAGGTAGAGGAGGAGAGGAAGGGGGCCTGGGCACGGCAGGCGAGGTGCCGGCGGGCGGCGCTGCGAGGGTCCCGGCCAGGGTGCTGGCGGGTGTGCCACGAGCGGCAGGACGCACCCCCAGGTCGATCTTGCTCGGGCGGCGCGCGCAAATGATGATGCCGGAGCCTCGGGATTCGACGGACCGGCGGGGAAGGGTGGGGGACCCGGACGCTGAGGCCCGGCGGCGGCGCACCGGCTACCGCGTGGCGGCACGGCGCGACGCGCCCGGCGCGAGAGCGCGGTCCAGGGCGCCGATGGCCAGTTTCAAATTCATTTGCCCAACTTCAAGTGATTGAAACTCCACTTTTTTGAATACAAGTTTAAAACCGCCAAAAAGCAAAGTTGTAGAGGGGCTATAGGAGAATAATTTTTGTGAAGGCCGACCTATGTTTTGAGCAATGGTTTGAGCATGAACTGCAGGCAAAGTTGCTATCTTTCATGGCACCGGTGAATAGTAAAACTGAGTTTGACTTGGATTTTTGAACCATGTCCTCTTCGAATTTGAAATGCCACTCTGAAGATGAAATGTGTCCCATGAAATTCTGCACAACTTTTATATTGGTCGATTTTTGAGTGTTTAAACAAAATTTGGAGAACGTGGCAAAAGTTCTAGGGCAGGGTGTGGACACAAAGAGGTTTGACCACTTTGACTAGGGTTTTGACCATGCCAAGGTGTGTTGACTTGCGTAAGATGGTCATGGGCGATTGTTCGCTAGGTTTTCGTGGTGATGACCCAGGATGACCAAGGTTTGACCAGAGTCAACATGTTTGACTGAGTCATTAGCACTAATACTGCTAATTAAAAACCTGGGGCGTCACAATAAAAGTGGCGAAGCAACTGAGATTTAGGTATCGACAAGGGAGGTGCAAACTTCACTAATAATATAAATCTAGTCCATGCTCTGCCTACCGACTCCTTCTCTCTCTGTCGAAAACAACGCATATCCTCCCGTAGAGTAGCAAGATGAGACGGAGGGAAAAACTCACAACAAAACTTGTCTTTAAGCTTATCCCAACTATCGTTTACGCTACCTATGGTGTATGTGTACCAACGTTCGGCCTTACCTACGAGAGAGTAGGGGAACATCCTCCACATGAAGGTATCCAGTCCCTTGTCATTGGTAATAAGGGAACTGAAAAGCTTGAACTCGCGCAGATGCTCGTACGGGTTTTCGCTTGGTAACCCAGAGAAGGGATGTTTCCGAACATACTCGATATCCTCAGGAAGGAACTTATAGCCGGATGTTAAAATAAGGCGCACAGAAGGTGGTGGCTCTGGGGGTTCATCCCTGAGGGCGGAGATGCTTTTACAGGAAAGCTTCTCCATGGATAGCGGGGTAGAGGTAGAAGTAAAGAAAGCGAAAAAGGATAGATACGAGGACCACTAGGTTCGAAGATAGATACGACAACCGTTCCCCGGCAACGGTGCCAGAAATGCTTGTTGGTATTTCTTAACCTCACCACTAACGGGCCCTTGTTAGCGTGAGCGCAAGATCCACCTAGGTATACCGACGGGTATGAAAGAATCCGCAAGCGCACGGAAATACCGCTGTAGCACTTCACCTCAGGAGTATTCCCACGGGTATCGAAACCAAGGAACGGTGAGCGCTACCTCCTAGCCTAGCAATGGTCCAAGGACACAACCCTATAGAGTTGAGATGGAGATGGAAAGGATCCTGCTGATAGTGGGCAGAGTTAAGAACAATCTTTCGGTTAGGGACTCTCGTTTCGGACACCAGACCCTCCTCGCTATAACAGTCGGTTCACGACAAATGGTTGCCTACACCTGTATCCGGACGTGGGGGATTCCGTAAGGGTCCAACGGCTGTCACTACCGCGGCCTACCCCAAGACAAACCGTGGGATACAGGGCAATCGAAGGATAACCCGTTGTCTAGATACCACGTCTACACCACTGGTTACTACTATAGCACGGCTACGTCTGCCAGCCCGTAACAACACTATAGCACTCCGTACGAAGATAGAGCGACGAACCCACGAGGGAGAGACCAGAACTCACTCAGGTAACCGCTATCTATACAAGGATCATGGAAGGACTTTGGTCTAAACTAGAATGCAGGAGCATCCACTTTACTCTAATTGGACTAGCAAGCATACAAATGGAATTAGCAACTTATGAACTACAACAGAAGATCAAAGGCTAAGCTCGTGAAGAACACAAGCCTCTAAATCATGAACAAGTGAAGAACACAAGAACTATTCACCTATGCATGAATACTACTTTAATCTAAATAGAAAATGCAGAAATACTCACTTTATTCTAAATGAAGAACGAAGCATCCATAGAGATACAACTCTCTCTCTCACTCTCCTACTCTCTAATCTACCAAGGAGAGGCCTCTCCTTTGAAGGGAAGCTCTCATCCTTGTGTGAAGTGGTGTGTCTCATTTCTTACCCTCTCCCCTTCTATTTATAGGCCTGGGTCACCGCGCGAGAACACCCCAAGCACCACGGGAATGCCCTTAGGATCCAATGGGGAGATGACACGTGGAAGACGGGTGCAAACCGCCTTAAGGTGGGGTCGGCCGACCTGCTCCATTTGCGCCGCCTTTCGTCTGGGTGACTGCCTTGTGGGTCCCCAAGGCAGTTCCCGGTGTATGGGTCGGTTGGAGGCGGTTTGCTCGGGTTGTGGGCCCTTGAATCCTTGTGCTGAACACGTGGCGGCGTCTGATTCGTCGGGAGGTGCTTTTCTTGGACTGATGAGGAGTCATGGACACATGGCATCTGCGTGCCAGCACATCGCCACGTGGCCTGGTGTGGGTCCCACCGGGCCCACATGATGTCCTGTGCATATCTCTCTCATCCGGGCTCCGATGTATGCAAATGATATATCCATTTCGATCGTCTCGACGAGCCCGTCACAATGGTGCAGTCCAAATGGGCATTTGGGACTGTTTTTGATGATGCCATATTCATGCCATCAATTTACTTGCTCTCAACTGCATCATTCCATGTGCATTTCGATGTGTCCTGCAACAAAAGATAGAAACACCAACACTTGTGGAAATTGTCAATATAAACCCCTATTCTAGTGTTGATGACCACTTTCTGTTTATTCTATGCAGGTATTGATGGCCTAAAAGTGGTACTTAACAGCCGTCAACAACCATCTCAAGACCTACATGGGAAAACTAGCGGTGTGCATATGTCCACTCATCTACTACCATAGTTCTTTGCATCTATTATTGTCATCCATTTTTCTGATAATTGTGTTGTGCTAGGGGCAATTCGACATTGACACCACCAGTGAGCCTGTAAGGGTGGAATGCACTGACATGCTGAAGTCGATACAGAGACAGGCGAGGTATCGCCTGAAGCAAAAGTACTTCAATGATGTTCCAGCAAATGCAGTCCCAACTAAATCTCCTGTGAACAATCTGACTAACGCCCAATGGAAGGCACTAGTTAACATGTGGTCTTCCCCTGAGCACAAGGTATGATAGAATTGCCACTACCACATTTCCATGTACTTATATATTGTTCTTAATCTTATTTCTTACATGAGTTCTTATTATTGTAAAGGCGAGGTGTAGTACAAACACCGGTAATCAAGGAAAGGTCAAGTACCATCAGTGCATGAGATCTCGAAGCTACGTTGTACAAGCTAATCTTGTGGTAAGCAGATGAACAAGTCATGTTTTTGCTCTGTAGTTCATTTCATGAACCATTTAACAATGCTAGCACTTTAATAATTATGCCTGTTTTCAAAACATATTTAGAGGTAGAAGTATACTACTGAAGGAGAAGGGCTTAGTCCACTTGATTATTTCAAGTCCTTCCACTGCAGCAAGAATGGCTTCACCGCTCCAGTACAGGCAGCCATTGTAAGTACTTGTCTGCTTTTGCATTCTTCTTTGCAACAATACTAGAAACATGTGTGAGTATTTTATTTTAAACCTTTCATTTTATTTCCTTTTATAGGCTCGCATGGAACAAATTATCGCTGAACCTCAAGGAGACCAATAAAGAAAGACTGCTGCTGAAGCAGTGGCGGAAGTTGTCCAATCTAGGACTTTTTGGGAGGTTGCTGGCATTCGCTCGCCCTCCATGAAAAAGACTTGGGTTACTATTGCACTTCAGGTTCAGGAAACACGAGCTGGACTTAACAATGAGAAGCAAGGAGGGGGCACAACTGCGGTAGAAGATTGTTGAACAGGAGGCCGAGATGAGCGAACTGAGATTGAAGGCTCAAGAACAGGAGACAACATTGAAGTCTCAAACAGAAGCGCTTGAAGCTTTGAAGAAGAGCACAAATGACATTCATAATCTGATCCAAGGCTTGATAAATTTCAGCCAGGTTTATCCTTCTCTCAACTGAAGTGTGGTCCTGGTGAACGTGTGTTGCTGATGACTTGTTGTACGTTGATTCGATTCGATGCTAACTTGATGTATGTTGCACAACTGTACTGGTTGAACTATTCCCTGAATGTGGTGTGAATTATATGGAAGTGAGAAATGTTCTGTTGTTTTGTCTGATTAAGTGCTGGCAATCAGTAGCAGCCAGAATAGTATATAGTGCCCTGCGAAATGCAATATGGGATGATCTAAAAAAAACAATATGGGACGAGGCCTAGGAAAGGCCCTGGGGATAATTGCCAAAAATCAAATGTCCCTGCATAATGCAATATGGGCCAAGTTCGTTAGATTGACTAGGGCCCAAAATAAAATAGTCCAATATAGCGTGCAACAAAAATTTAGGGAATGGCCAAAAAATAACACAAAAATCTGAAATGAGCTAAAATTGGACCAACAATATTAGGCGCACAAAGGCTCTTACATGGACCGAGCCTCAATTTGTGACGAACCGAAATCGTTATAACCCCATGCCACGTTGGAGCAACTATGGATCTCGGTCCGATGTAATGCAACCACCAAAACAGGTTTATGACGACAAGTGCTACGAATTTATACGTGTCATTAAATTCATGACGCCGCGAAATAAGGTCTCGTCATTAATCGCGGTTTGTGATGCTCGATTAATGACGGAGCGTTTCCGTAACAACCGACATCATTAATCGCGGTTTATGACGAGAAACGGCCTTTCTTTGCGTCACTAGTCAGCATATTTCTTGTAGTGCACCCTCTCATCGCCGCCAGAATCCGCCATTCCTACCACGAGCCGTTACAGATCTGCGCGAAGGCAGTGAAGCGTTTTGCCTGCGAATTACTGATTTATATTAAAGATTCGCCTTACACAACCATAAGGAAAGTGTTTCCTATTAAATTGACACAACCAAGAAGTGGTGCAGTGGTAAACAACGCAGTCTTGTTCCTATAGGTCTCTAGTTCGAACCCTTGCTATGGCAAATTGTTTTTGCAATATTTCGTGACCTGGCGAAAATGCTTACATGTGGGGCCCTGGAAAATTTTATGATGACTTGGAACACTCTAATTTCGAAAGAATGCTTACATGTGGGACCCTACTGAATTTTATCACGACTTGGAACACTCTGTTTTTAAAATAATGCTTACATGTGGGACCGATGTTGGTTTATGATGTTTTTACAGAGCTTATGGCGTCACAAAACAGCATGGAACAGGGAATGCCTAGCTACAGTACCAACCGTAATGACGAAAGTTTTTTTTGTCAATAAATTTGCTCGGAAGTGAAATATTTTGACGAGATCAGCCAGGAACGTCATAAATCAATGACGCTAAAATGTGGTTGCGTCACTAGTCAATGATTTTCTTGTAGTGTTTCTTCCTTGTCTCTCAACTCAAATCAAGTTTCATATCTACGGTGTTTGTTATACAAATCGTTGGCTTTCTTTTTTTCTTCAACCGTATCCAATCCAACTCGCCCCTATTTCCAATGGAATGAACCTGGATGATGACAAAAAAAAATAGAAGGCACCAATCCCCTCTCCTTCTCATGCCCCCTCTGGTCCCACTTCCTCTCTCACCTTCACTTGATTCAGATCACGAGAAAACAGAACCCCCTCCATGGTCATCCTCCTTCCTGTCCATGAGTGTGCATGGCTACCCCGCTCCAACCCTCTCCTCCCTCTCATCTTCCTCTACCAAAACGGAGCCCTCGTCATCACAGTTTGTTTTTGCCGCTCCACTCGACCCCTCGTGCATCCAATCAATGGTTTGAAGAAAACCATCATGGTCTCCCCCTTCTATCCACCTAGAAGGCCCGTCTCCTCCCTGTTGGATGCCGCCCCCTCCTTGTCGTCGACATCACTTGTACGCCATGCCTCCCCTCATGTTCCTCTCTTGTGGCGCCCCCTTCCCTCTCATGTCCTACACCACCGATCTACAGGGATGCACAACAATCTGTGATGCCAAACTATAGACATCCTGCTGAACCGTGAGCAGGTCGCCCATCTCGTCATCGCCGTCGACTGGTGTCACTGCCCGTCGCCACCGTGCTCATCTTCAGCCCTCTCAACCACCCAATGTGAGACCCCTTCTCCTTCCTCTTTATGTTTTTGTCGTTCATACCATGAACTAGGTGATACCCCACACGTTGCTGTGGGAATTTCTATAAAATTTGAAGATGCAATTTGAAAGTAGAAACACTAATATAATTGCATCACAACATTTTTTTGCAAACAATAATATAGATGAAAACACAGAGAGCACTACTTAGAAATTTGTAGCATGATACTCACAAAGACTAACACAATACATGCATGATTACTATTAGCCGCAGAAAATCGGTAAAAGACATAAATTCATAATTCTAGTGGATGGTGATGTGGATAGCTTGCGTGTTGAGAGAAGATCTAGTGGATGGTGACGTGGACCTCTTGCATGTTGAGAGAAGTCTATCCATGATGTGTAGTGAGTCTCACCTATATAGTTGTTATAGATCTTGTACCGTAGCTCGAGTACCTTTGATTCTTGGTGGAGTTTACCCATGAACTTCGCTACTGCTCTCGCGGCCAGTCGGCATGCCTCTTGTTGGCATTGCATTTCCTCCTAATCCAATCACCCAATCGCCAAACCCTTTAACCAAAATGTGCATCATATATCTACACATGTATCTGCAATATGGATCCTCCATATGATCTGCAAAGCTAGAGAAAATAATTTCCGTGTGCTCTATGTCCTTGCTGTTCGAGTTAGCAACACCATCCTGTTTCCTTTTGCGTTCCCCACTGATCATGTTCTTGGATAATTAAACCCTTTTACCACGGTATGAACCTTGAACATGCACACCATCCTGCAAATCAGTTCAGTGTCGGGACCTAGGAAGGAAGAGAAATCACGCTTGTCATGCTCGATGTCTCTGTTGTCCAGGCAGCAATACCACCACGTTTTCATTCATGTTGAAGGACCGATTAGGCGACCAGAGAGGGGGGAGTGAATGGGAGCCGATAAAAATTCTTCCCGAAGGATGAACTCGGCCTATGCCCCAAATCCACAACCAAGGATTCCCACACGAGCTTGCCAAGGTCGAGTAGTCACAGCGGACCTACCAACCCTAGGAACAAGTCCAAACAAGTTGCAAAGCGGAAGCACAACTCAAGAAGCAAAGGACTTAACCAAATCTGGCATAGCCCTGGCGGACAGTCCGACCCTATACGGCGGACAGTCCATGAAAACGATCGAGCCTCTAGTACCGCACCTCGGAAAATCAGATAGTCCGTGGGGGGTCAGCGGACAGTCTGTGCTTGGCGGATAGTCCGAGATCAGCTGGCGGACAGTCCGCAAACCACGTGCAAAAAAAACCTAGCCCCTTCGCGGATCGAAACGACTCGTGCTCACAAACTCAAGAACACGCGACGAACAATCGACGAACAGGCCCCGCGCAGACAGTCCGCAGGCCACAGGCGGACAGTCCGCCGGCCTTGAACAGAGCAGCCCGAGCTCAAAACCGCGAGGTCAACTTCATCAATCCATCCATGGATCTCCCAAATGGCTAAATGGATTGAGACAAGGTTTGGGGAAGATGTGAAGCATCCCTAGGAGATGCTATGCCCCAAAACTTGAGACCTCAAACCAACTAAATCGCCGGGAATCGAAGTTCTGCCGAGCTCACACAAAAAAGTTAGGGTTCCAACCGAAATCCTTCAATCGGAGGCTAAATCCGGAGTTTGAGGGGTCAAGATTAAGCACAAAGATGCACAAGACATCTATCCATGATCCCCACAAGGAAATCCGAACCCAAACACCTCAGAATCGAAGGAATAAGGCGCGCACGAAAATCCAACGAAAATAGCCCGAAAAAGACACGAAAATCACTCGAGCCACAAGAAGGAAATCGACGCAACCATGAAAGCTTCCATACACTCGGAGGACAGATTCTCTACAAAACGGTGAAGAAAATCTAATCCTATGGAGTAGGGAAATGGGAAGCAGTCCGGGAGGATGGTTTGCCCAGTAACCCTAGAGCTATATATATGAGTCCCTCTGGGTTGGGCAAATGACCAAGCTACCCCTAGTACTTAAACTGAGATACAAACCCCTCAGGGGCAATATGGTCAAGTAGCACTACTCTTCATCAGGCGGTTCGTCGCAGTCCGCGTCCTCCAGACGCAAGACCTGCGATCCCGCCACGTGTCCCCCGGCATCGAAGCTTCTCGGCGCGCCCGGATCACGTCTTCGCCCGCCGAGCCTCCTGTCTTGGTTTTGTGACTCAACCAAGTAACCCGACAGTTTTGTGGTGAACCGCCGCAAACCCCGCGTGCAGACTCCAGTCGTGAGCCGCTACCCTACACCGGCTCGCGTCGACGACTTCGTCTTGCTTTTCTTGCCACCATGCAGCCCGCACTTGACCCCGTTCGGCCACCGGGTCCATCGAGCCGAGCCTACTTGTCTCTCCACTCCTCGGAGGCCCCGCAAGGCTAAGCCCTTTCACGCCCGCTCTTCACCTGCACCAACACGAATCAAGCCGCAACCTGCACCTGCAATACTCGGCCAAGAGTCAGTCCACAGCACGTTGTCAATCACTCATCACAGCCAGGAGCGACCATCCACCGGTCCTCAGACGCTTCGGTCCTCAATCTCCCCCTTGATGAGTGCATTGACAACACACATAGTAACCAATTCAGAGAAAAGAGAAAAAGAAAAGAAACGAATGAAAAACTCAGACAAGTGATCAAAAGCCAAACAAAAGCCACAATGAGATCACTTGAGAGAGAAAAATCTCAGCCCCCTAAGACAAAGGCAACGGCTCGACACAACCGAGATAAAATGCTCCAAAATTGCCGACTCCTCAAGGTGAGGCAAAAGGGCTCGACTCCATCGGCAAAAGAGCACAACTAAATTCAAGCGAAAAAGAGCTCCCAAATACATGAATGCAAGCTCCCCCTGAACAAATGCATGAAATGGATACTTTCCTCCCCAAAGCAAGAATTGGGTACTATCTCTCCCCCTTGTTAGTAATGCATGAATCAAGTCTACAAATGCAAGCATGTGCTTCTCAAATAGACTAAGAGCACTACAACATGCTAAAAATGAGACATAGACAAGTAAGATAGCCACACATTTACTACAAGCATCGGCAACAAGATAGATAGGGACATATAAGCATGTGACATAGCCATGATCAAAATGAAGTATTTTTCAACACAAATTTCCCTCTCATGAGCATAGGACCTAAACATAGTCAAAATGAGCACAAACAACATATAACTCACAAACTTCATGCGAGGTCACAAATTCTCATCACAAGGTCATCACAAACACCTACAAGCTATCTCATGTCATGTCAAAGCCACCGAGCCATGTGTCCACTTCTAAACATGAGACTTCTCAAAGGTGAACATCATGCAACAGTTTAGCACCCAAGATAAGGAATTTAAAGCATAAATGACATGGATGGACATTTTTCAAGCACAAGCATTTCATATACCAATTTCATGATTTTAAATTAAGCATGATACATGAAGTGCCTTTGCGGCAAAAAGAAACTTAGGCTTCTCCACAAGGTAGCATGTAGGCTAAACATTCATGATGACAAATGGGTCTTTGACCCCAAATGGAAAGAACATGGTTCCCAAGCACAAATTAAGCAAGATATAGCCATATGCACACAATTTGAACATGAAAGGCATTCAACTCATAAGAGAGGATCATATGTAGCATTTTCACAAAAATAAGCCGTTCACAAGTATATACATCCCAAAGCTACCAAGAGCATAGCTATACATCACATGAGCATTACTAGCAAAGTCATAAGCTCACATTTAGCATATCATGGTGATCAGAGTATATAGGAGAAGCACATCTCTAAAGCATATGATATAAATGTAGTCTATGATACAAAGATGCAAACATGTTATGATACAAAAATAAAAATGCAACATGTATGTACATCAGACCCCCAACCGAAACTCAAAAAGGAAAAACCACTCCAAACTCCCCCGCAAACGAGCAAATGTAGCTTGGTCCATAGGCTTTGTTAGGATATCGGCGAGCTATTTTTTGGTTGGTACATGGATCAGGTGTATGTTTACCTTCTGAACATCGTCTCTGAGGAAGTGGTACCTCACCTCTATATGTTTGGTTCTAGAGTAGAGCACAAGATTTTTGGCAACACTAATGGCACTCGTGCTATCACACATGAGAGGAACATGGGTACACTCCTCACCAAAGTCACTCAGCGTGCATGTGATCCAGAGCAGCTGGGAGCAACAACTAGCGGCAGCGACATACTCGGCTTCTGTGGTAGACTGGGCTACACTAGATTCTTTGCGACAAGACCAAGAAACAAGTGAAGAACCCAAAAACTAGCACGTTCTCGAAGTCGACTTCCTATCGACTCGACACCCCGCAAAGTCGGCATCCGAAATCCCAAGAAGCAAAAGAGAAGAGGACGCCGAGTACCAAAGATCGAGCTCAGGAGTGTATCGAAGATACTTGAAGATCCGCTTGACGGCCTGCCGATGTGAAGTCCTCGGCGATGCCAGAAAACGAGCGCACAGACCCATAGAAAACTGAATGTCCGGCCTCGTCGCCATCAAGTACAAGAGGGAGCCGATCATGCTCCGATACTCCTTCTGGTCCACGGGCTCTCCGTCCTCGTCCGCATCCAGTGCTGTAGTCATACTCATCGGTGTCGACAGGGGCTTCGCATCATCCATCTTGATCTTCTTGAGGATGTCCTTCGTGTACTTGGCTTGATGCACAAAGGTTCCCTCTATCGCCTGCTTGATCTGAAGCCCGAGAAAGAACTGCAATTCTCCCATCATAGATGTTGGTATATCTTAACCTCACCACTATGGCGTCGGGATAGCGTGAGCGTGTAAGAATCACTCGGGTATACTGACGGGTGCGAACGAGTTCGCAAGCGCACGGATACACCGTTGTAGCACTTCTCCCTTGGGAGTATTCCTAAGGGTATCGAATCCAAGGAACGGATGGGGTACTCTACGAGCGACTTATCCAAGGACACATGATCTCTGCTATGGTAGGTGAGAGGTATGGTATCTCTTGTAGGTACTCGGTTCTAGGGGGGTACAAGCTGCAAAGGATCTCGCTTCAGACACCGGACCCTCCTGGCTATAACAGTCGGTTCACGGCAAATGGTTGCCTCCACTTGTATCCAAACGTGGGGGATTCCGAAAGGGTCCAACGGCTGTCACAACCGCGGCCTACCCCAAGACAAACCGTGGGATACAGGGCAATCGAAGGATAACCCATAGTCCAGACACCACGTCTGCACTACCGACTACAGCTATAGCACGACTACGTCTAACGTCCCGTAGCAACACTACAGCACTCCGTAGAAATACGGAGCGACGAACCCGCGAGTACAACTAGACCTTGCCCATCAGGGAATCAAGACGATACAAAGAGATATGAATGACACTTTGGTCTAATTCAGATATGCAGGGTACTCACTATATTCTAATTGACAAGTAGTCACACAAACGGAATGCAGAATTATTCATCTAATCAACAAGATCAAAGGATCGTGTCACAAAGAACACTAGCCTCTAAATGATGAACAGATGAAGAACTCTAGAACACATCACCCATGTATGAATATGACTTTAGTCTAATTGGAATATAACGAAATACTCACTTTAGTCTAAATGAAGAACAACATCACTCACGAGGTACAAAAGGATGATGAACGAAGAACGGATCATCACATCTCCCTTCTACTCAACCACACACTCCCCTCTCTACCTAGCACCACCTAAGCTAGATCTTCCTCACACTCACACTCATGGTGGGATGAGGTTTCACCTCCACCAAGAGAGAATGAAAAGAAGGAGAAGAGGCTAAGGTGAGAAGTTGCCTTCAAGTGTGTTGTCCTATTCTTACCCCCTCCTATTCTATTTATAGGCTGAGCACCAGTGTCAAGTGGAGCGAAACACCCCTGGGATGGCCTCTAGGACCAATGGGTGAGCACCACGTGGAGGCCTGGGATCAGCCGACCAAAGGTCGGTTCGGCCGATCCCAGGGTCGGCCGACCCCATGTGGGCCCCGCTCGTGCTGTGCTTTCTCCGAGTGGCTATCCTGTGGGCCCTTAGGTCGGTCTCTGATGTACACGTGCCCTTGAGGCGGTTTAGGTGCTCTGGTGGGCCATAGGATCCATGTGATGCACGCGTTGCGGTCTTTGATTCACCGAGGCTCTCTCTCTTGGATTGATGACGTCATTGATCCTGGGGATGCTTTAATGGAAGCCCCTCATTGGCTGAGCCTGAAGTGCTAGGATCATAGAGGTGTGCTTTCTCTTCATTTCTTATGCTAAACACCTGCATTCATTTTCATACAGCCACTTGTGGAAATCGTCAGTTTAAACCCCTATTCTAGTGTGGATGCATGATTCTCATGATGAAATGCAAGGATTGACGGTCATAAAATAGGTACTTAACAGCCGTTAATAACTCCCCCACACTTGACCTTTGCTCGTCCCGAGCAATAGGGAAGAGATCAAGCAGGTTAAACCAAAGGTATAAAACAAACATAAGAATTATTCCAGGTCATACCTTGCTCTTGTGAACTTTGTGGAGTGGCTACCATGCCATCTTGGGTGGTTGGTAAGAAGAATGACCATGCATCGAATCCCATAGGGTTTTTTAAATAATTTTGAAGAAAATCGTGCTCTGCCTCCTCCTTGATTCTCTTGAATCGCTCAATGTGTGTATGTCCTCACCTAGGCACGACTGCCTTAAATTCACCCTACTTTTAATAGGCTTATGTGGAGCTCAGGGTAGGATATGAATGGTAAGGCATACTTGTATTTCATATATTGCAAAGTCAAAAAGTGGATTCAAGGAGAAAAACAATTCATACAATCAGATCAAGATGTGCACTTGTATGGTCATGATAGGTATGGTAAGGTGTATACTAGGCCCGGAATGGGTCCTAGATATTACCATACATGATGAAATACTGTGGTGATGGTAAGATGAACACTAGCCCTGGAGTAGGTATTAGTTATTACCATCACATGATGAATGAGATGAATGACTCCATTGCATGATCCTCTCTCTCATACCTACATATGGAAAATCTTATGGGAACATGGCTATCCTCTTCTCCTTTTTTTTATGGACCTTCATGTGCCCACATTTTCTTCTTCTTTTTTTTGAATAGCCATGCCCCTTTACAGAGTACTTGAGGAGAGAGAATTCAATGCATATGATGGAGCATTTATGTAGGTGAATAGATGAGTGATACAATGCTAACTTCCAGAGTAGAAGCATAGCAAGGGGAAATGGTGGTGTGCACACGAATCTTGATCATGAAAGCGTGAAAAGAATTCTCACAAGGGTCACAGAATTTGACAAAGCTCAATGCAATAACAAACAACATATGAGTATAAGGTTTTCAACTAACAAACATCATATGGCTTTGGTAGGACTGGAACATATCAGAGAGGAGCTTGCAAGAGCATTTTTTTAAAATAAACCCAAGAATTTAAACCTTCAGAGCTAAGATCATGTCATCAAGCCATATCTTACTTGTCAAGTACTTAGATGAACATGTCGTCCTTATAAAAATATGGTTCACAAGCCTCAAGAGTAAAAACGAGGAACAAAACTTATGCATGCCAACCACAGGTACGGAGTAAGCATCACCATAGATTTCTCAAGTTTGTTTATAAAGGATTTTATAAAAAGGCATAACGAACTCAAGAACCACGGTTAAATGAGGTAGAGATGCAAACCAGCACTGGTTGTTGATACGGACCGGACGGGATTTTTGTGATTTGCAAGATTGCATCTCCGTTCAGGTTCTCTAAGCATGAGTGGTCGTACGCGTTGTGCGAGTGTAGCGTGGGTGCAACTATCCTTCGTGTTCGCATTGGAGAGTGCGGCTCTCCCCCCACACTATCTTGTACCTGGGTGCGGTTCTTCAAGGCGAACAAAAACAACTAACACACATGTGACTCGACCGGGTTATATGACCGGTCGAGCCAGATTATTTTATTCAAGTTCATAATGAAATAGGCGCTTACACACATGATGGAAATAAAAATTGAAAGGGAAATAAATATGGAAGGAAATAAACTAAACTGAACTAAGCGCCTATGGAAAATGAAAAAGTGGGCGTAGCCCTCTACTCCGCGTCATAGAGGTCCTCATGCCCTATGGCCTCAAAGAGGCACCTCATCTTGGCACACAGGCCACGACGAAGGTCGCGGAGGTCATCCCTCAGCTCAGCGAGGTCCATCTTCTGCTCTGTACTGATGGACTCCAGCTTCTCGCACTTCTTGCCATGCTCTTCCACCAACGGGGCTATCCGGGCAGAGGGAAGAGGGAGTCTTGGGAGATCGCTCGGTTGCCCGGGTCTTCTCCCTTGACTTCCTGGGTGCCCATGGTGTGGAGCTGCTGCCCAGCTCAAAGTCCTTGTCGGTCGCCTCTAGAGTCACCGGTGCTCGGGTGTCCTTCCTGCCGGTGCTACCTGGGCTAGCGAACCTGAGCTTCCCGGGCTGAGAGGACGGCAGAGGAGACATCGATGCAGCGGGGACCGGATGGCCCTTTGCCCCTGAGGCTCCTGGAGCGTTAGTCCGAAACGGTGGAACCACCGGTGGCGGCGGGATCACCACGGGTTTTGGCCGAATCCCCACTCCCCTCTGGTAGGGGCTGCTGGCACGTCCCCGTGACTTCCTCGCCTTGCCAGGCGAAGCAGATCGGCCCAAGGAGCAGGGAGCCAAAGGCGTGAAGGGCTGGACCACTGCCCCCTTAGCAGCCAAGGGTCCTTCCATGGCTGCCCCTGATCCTTGGCCTTCCACCGGAGGATGGGAAGCGAGTGGCCGCACATCAAGAATGCACGCAACCTCCATAGGTGCTGTCTCTTTAGGAGACGCAACAATGGTAGGGATGTCTCCCTTGATGGGCTCCATAGAGGAGGACTCCACGGGGTAGGGAACAATGCTCTTATCGGCCATAGCGGTGGCTGTGGGAAGGAAGGAGCAGGGGAGATGGAGTTCTGCGTGGCTCGAAATCTGTCACGTGGCGAGGAGGAGGTCTCTGGAGGACGAAGGGAGGCGCACGCGAAAGGGGAGAGGCGGCGGCACCCTTATTGGGTCGGCCAACCTAGTGGGTCAGCCGAACCCATATGGGCCCCGCTGGGCCTCCCCTTTGGTCTGTGGGTTCTAGCAGGGCTCTCGGTCTCAGGGCCTAGTGTCCCGCAGATTTTAAGGTCGGAGGCTCCAGTAATAGCTAGGACAAGGTGTTGGGCATACATGCCTTCACTCATCCTTTAGCTTTACTTAAACCTCTTCCCACATAAACAGCGCAACTTAGGGGGTTCACCTGGACTCATGCCCGAGTAGAACATATGTTGCTGCCCCTTCTAGGTCATTCCAATCTTCCAAGGTACCTCCTTATGTAACTCATGGTTCCCCTGGTGGGTTTCCTATGATGGAGCTCGTTTCCTTCTGCATGGCTAGTGCATGTATACACTGCAAGCTGTGCTCAGAATGTCGCGGTGGTGGCCTTCACAACCATCCTAAGGGAACTATGATGGGTGACCTTAGGAGGGTCGTGCAGCTATCAAGGTTACAGCACTACGGTCGAGAGATGACAGAGGTGATGCGAATGAGCACGAGATTCAGCTTACAGCCAAAAGTGCTCTGAGAATGAAATTTTCACATCTGGAAGCATGGCTCAAAAGTGCTCAGACCCCAGGTCTAGTGAGTGAGACTCCATGGGTTGGAAGAACATTCGAGCCATAGATCAAGAGTAACAAACTTGCCAGTTCATTCTCTCCTTAGGTTGCCAAAGGTTCTCACCCTCACTAGTGTGAGGATGACATGTAAGCCAACCCAAGCTTCCAACGGAAGTGCAAAAGATAGAGATGCAACCACACTCCCGCGGGGCATCGATCAAGTCAAGGTGTAAGAATGGGATTTATGCCTGCTTAACTTGATCGGCATCAGTCCTAACTGAGCTCATGATGATGAGATAGGTTGCTCAACTGGATCGATATAAAATCATGCTTTCCAAGGCCAGAAGTATAGAGACTTGTGAGCCTGGGGCCAGTGTCTTAGCCTGACCTTTGGTATGGCGGCACCTCAGGTTGAGCCTTGACATGAAGCACGAAACATTCATCATAACCTCTCCCGGAAAGTTGTAGTTGAAGTCGAGATAATCGTTCTCGCCAGGAACAACTACCCCTTCTTTAACCACTCCTTTCCTTCCTCCTCTGAGACTAACTCTCGAAGGTCGGGTGTTTTAAGAGAAGAAACGATAGGGGAACCTAAGGGCAGAACTCACGCTAGCTGCTCTTTCCCATAGATTCCTGCTAGTCAAGAATGACACCTTCGACCAGAGCGTAGAGAAAGTTGGTATGTAAGCTCGGGCTCTCTCGAAGATGGATCTAGGCAACTCTTCATTACCACGGTTGGCTACCTCGTCGCTCAGGACGGGCGGGGAGCTGAAATCTCGGAGTTTTCCTAGAATTTCCATTCCTCACTTCGGCTCTAAGAACACAAAGGCACCTCCCGAAATGGCATCAAGCGTCATGCCACAATCCCTTAGCAAACCAAGCCGGAAATGCTGCAGGAGCACTAGGTCTGGCAGATCAAGGACTGGGCATGACTCGGCCATAAAGGCAAAATGATGCCATGCCATGCCTAGGGATTCCTTCTCTCTCTGTTGGAAACTGGGGATCGTCATTCTTAGGGAAATGATACGCCTCAAAGGAAAGAATCGAGTGCAGAAAGCTGCTCTCAATGCTCCCCAGTTGAGGTAATCATGCCCATAATAACGGTACCAAGTTCTCGCTCCTCCAGAAAGGGAGAACGGGAACAAGTTCCTCCTAAGAACATCCTGTGCTGCCCCGGTCTTACCCTGGGTGGAACACAGTTGTTCAAAGTCTCTCACATGGGAGTAGGGATTTTCATGACTTTTCCCCGAGAAGGAATCGTTCTCAACTAGCTTCATGAGGGATGGGTGAACCATACAGGGTGTCAAGGAGGCGGGTCGCCTCCGCAAGGATGATTCAATTGGTTCACTCGTAATGGGCGGAAAGTGTGTACAAGGATAACCTTCCTGGGATAACAGGGGTAGAGGTAGAAACAAAAAGGGAAAACAAAAGATACGAGGATAGTCGGGTTCGTAGATTCTCGACAACCGTTCCCCGTCAACGGAGCCAGAAATGCTTGTTGGTATTTCTTAACCTCACCACTATGGCGCCGGGATAGCGTGAGCGTGTAAGAATCACCCGGGTATACTGACGGGTGCGAACAAGTCCGCAAGCGCACGGATACACCGTTGTAGCACTTCTCCCTTGGGAGTATTCCTAAGGGTATCGAATCCAATGAACGGATGGGGTACTCTACGAGTGACTTATCCAAGGACATAGGATCTCTGCTAAGGTAGGTGAGAGGTATGGTATCTCTTGTAGGTACTCGGTTCTAGGGGGGTACAAGCTGCAAAGGATCTCGCTTCGGACACCGAACCCTCCTGGCTATAACAGTCGGTTCACGGCAAATGGTTGCCTACACCTGTATCCGAACGTGGGGCATTCCGAAAGGGTCCAACGGCTGTCACCACCGCGGCCTACCCCAAGACAAACCGTGGGATACAGGGCAATCGAAGGATAACCCGTAGTCCAAACACCACGTCTGCACTACCGACTACTACTATAGCACGACTACGTCTGACGTCCCGTAGCAACACTACAGCACTCCGTAGAAATACAGAGCTATGAACCCACGAGTACAACTAGACCTTGCCCATCGTGGAATCAGGACAATACGAAGAGATATGAATGACACTTTGGTCTAATTCAGATATGCAGGGTACTCACTATATTCTAACTGACAAGCAGTCACACAAACAGAATGCAGAATTATTTATCTAATCAACAAGATCAAAGGATCGTGTCACGAAGAACACGAGCCTCTAAATGATGAACAGACGAAGAACTCTAGAACACATCACCCATGTATGAATACAACTTTAGTCTAATTGGAACATAACGAAATACTCACTTTTGTCTAAATGAAGAACATCACTCACGAGGTACAATAGGATGATGAATGAAGAACGGATCATCACATCTCCCTTCTACTCACCCACACACTCCCCTCTCTACCTAGCACCACCTAAGCTAGATCTTCCTCACACTCACACTCATGGTGGGATGAGGTTTCACCTCCACCCAGAGAGAATGAGAAGAAGGAGAAGAGGCTAAGGTGAGAAGTTGCCTTCAAGTGTGTTGTCCTATTCTTACCCCCCTCCTCTTCTATTTATAGGCTGAGCACCAGCGTCAAGTGGAGCGAAACACCCCGGGGATGGCCTCTAGGACCAATGGGCGAGCACCACGTGGAGGCCTGGGATCAGCCGACCAAAGGTCGGTTCGACCGATCCCAGGGTCGTCCGACCCCATGTGGGCCCCTCTCGTGTTGTGCTTTCTCAGAGTGGCTGTCCTGTGGGCCCTTAGGTCGGTCTCCGGTGTACACGTGCCCACAAGGCGGTTTAGGTGCTCTAGTTGGCCATAGGATCCATGTCATGCACGCGTGGCGGTCTCTGATTCGCCGAGGCTCTCTCTCTTGGATTGATGACGTCACTGATCCAGGAGATGCTTGCATGGCAGCCCCTCATTTGCTGAGCCTGAAGTGCTAGGATCATAGAGGTGTGCTTTCTCTTCATTTCTTATGCTAAACACCTGCATTCATCTTCATACAGCCACTTGTGGAAATCGTCAGTTTAAACCCCTATTCTAGTGTGGATGCATGATTCTCATGATGAACTGCAAGGATTGATGGCCATAAAATAGGTACTTAACAGCCATCAACAATAGACATCTCAAATTCTTTGCTCATGTCCTCTGCAAACCTCGCAACCAAAGAGTGAGACGAGCCGCCAAAGACAATATCATCCACGTACACCTGAATAATTAGGATATCATCACCCTGCTTGAGGAGAAAAAGAGTCTGATCTACTTTGCCCATCTCAAACCCCTTGCTGAACAAGAACCCCCTCAAATGGCCATACCAAGCACGGGGAGCTTATTTCAGCCCATACAACGCCTTCCTCAGCCTATACACCCGGTGGGGAAACTCAGCACTCTCAAAGCCTAGTGGTTGCTTCACATAAACCTCTTCTAAAAACCCATTCAGAAAGGCATTGTTCACATCCATTTAGTACAATTTGAACCCTTTAGCCACAGAAAAGGCTAGAAGGATCCTAATCGCCTCGAAACGGGCTACAAGAGCAAATGTCTCCTCATAGTCTATCCTCTCCTTCTGACTATAGCCCTGAGCAACCAACCTCAATTTGTTTCTCACCACCTCACCATTCTCACCCTCTTTGTTCTTCCACACCCATTTTGTCCCGATAGGTTTGCAATGTGGTGGTGGCTCTACCAACTCCCAAACTTGGTTTCTCTCAAAGTTCTCTAACTGCTCATGCATTGCGTTCACCCAATTAGGATCAGAGAGGGTGTGTCCAATGTCTTTCGGCTGAAAGGTATCAACAAAAGCCGAATGAGCAAAGTGAGAAACATTCCTGGACCTTGACCATGTCGTACGCTCGTTGATGTCGCCGATGATTCTTAAGGGAGGATGATCAACTTGAACGCACCTCGGTGCCTCTCGCCTGGAGACAACCTCCCCCTCAGCTGCAGCTTCCACTTGATCTTGCTGGATCGTAGTCGGTGTAGGGGATAGGCCATCCTGCACCGTAGTTGTCGTAGTGGAAGTAGAGGGTACATGCTCGGCTGGAGCTTCACCATCATCACCATAATCCTCTCCAGCATCATCCTCCTCGTCCTCAAGAATCTTCTTGCCAATCTCATCGTCACCTGCACACTCAAAAACAGACGAACTGCATGGCAGGTTCTCATCCAATGTAACCTCGCAAGTTTCCATGACTAGGTTAGTATCAAGGTTGAGCACACAGAATGCTCGAGAATGACTCGCATAACCCAAAAAGATCCCATCGGAAGACCTCGACTCAAACTTATCTAGCCTACCCTTCTTGAGAATAAAGCACCGACACCCAATAGCCCTGAAATGGCTCACTCTAGGTGCTCGCCCGTGCATGAGCTCAAAGCACGTCTTGTTCAAGAAGGCCCAAAGAAAAATCCGGTTCCCAACATGGCACGCGGTATTCACCACCTCAGCCCAATATCTCCTCGAAGTCCTATGCTCGTCGAGCATCATCCGAGGCATCTCACAGAGGGAACGATTTTTCCTCTCAACCACACCATTCTGACAAGCCACATAGGGAGAAGAGAATTGATGTTCAAGACCCAAATCACGACAAAAGGTTTCGAAACGAGAGTTTTTAAATTCGGTGCCATTGTCGCTACGGATAGCTAGAATAGCATCTCCATTCCTCTCATTCTTCAACCTCAAGATTAGATCCTGAACAAAACCAAACGTCTACCCCTTGTCGGCCAAAAAGAAGACCCATGCATAATGAGAATAGTCGTCCACTATCACCAGGACATACCATTTCCCACCCGCCGAGCACACACGAGCTGGACCAACCAAGTCCATATGGAACAGCTCGCATGGCCTCTCTGTCATAACGGATGTCAGAGGCGGGTGAGAGGCGGCGACCATCTTACCATGCCTACACGGAGCACATACCAAATCCTTTTGGTACTTCAACTTAGGCAATCCTCGGACCAAACCTAGCCCACTCAAGCATGACAACAAGTCAAAACTCAAGTGACCTAGTCTCCTATGCCATTTCCAAAGCTCCGCCAAAACACCAGCAACCAAACAACGAGAAGAGCCGAAACACTAAGAAAAATCGGCTTTGAAAATCTGACCCTCGGGGATGATCGTGCACACAAGATCACCTCGAGAATCCAAAACACGAGAAGCGCCCGTTTTGAAACGGACCTCAAAACCCTCATCAAGAAGTTGGGACACCGAAAGAAGATTGAACCCCAAAGACTTGACAAGAGCAACACACGTAAGAGTCACAGACTCACTCACCTTCATCGTGCCCACTGAAAGCACTCTACCTTTCCCATTGTCCCCAAAAGTGATGTACTCTTTGGTCATCATCAGGGTGAGGCTGGACAACCACCTTCGATCTTCGGTCATGTGTCAAGAGCAACCGGAGTCGATCAACCAAAAGCCCTCCAAGCCTCCCACCTGAAAATAAAAAACGAGAGCGAGAGTGAGCAAATGACTCAGCACTAGGGTTAGTACAAAATGAATCAAACCAGTGCCCTGCCATTTGCTCAAAAGTAGGGTTAGCAAAATCCATCCTATCACTCCTAGGTGGAACACCCACACGTCTCCTTGGAGGACTACGCGTACCACGAGGTGGAGACCATGGCCCGTAGCTCCTCTAAGACCTAAAACTACGATCGTTCCCCCCATACTCGTATTGGCTACGAGCGAAGGGACGTCCAGCAAACTCACCACGCCCGAACCCAACACGCCTACCACCATGTCTCTGTGGTGGCTCACCTCGAGGCACAAACTCACGCCTCTCTCGAGGGTAAATGGTACACAACACACCCTCACTCCTAGGCACCATCCTAGGCTTAGGCACACCACGAGAAGGGCGGTATCTGTCCTTGTTTGCCATCTCTCTCGCAAACCTCTCCTCACGCTTCCTCCTGAAGCAAAACTCAGCTAGGTGCCCATCCCTCCCACAATGCTCGCAATGGAAGCATTTTGATTTTGGCTTTGGTTTTGGGCTCTCTTTGGGCTCTGGCTTCTCCTCGCTCGGTTTCTCTCCCTTATTCCCAAAGAACTCATTACCCAAGTCACTCTTGAACTTGATGGGTTTCTGGAAGTTGTCGGTGTGTGGAGGAAACACGGGTGGAGCTGGGGTTGTGTATAGTCGGTTCCTAAGTGGGTTTGGCTTAGGAGCATAGGCATTTTTGTGGTAGGTTTTTGGTGGTTCTGGGATGTCACCAATCTTCCCCTCATTCTCACCACTGCACTCCCCAACCTTATCCGACCCAAGCGCTTGCCCATCATAGCGCTTGTATGCCTCAATCATCATCCTGAGCTGAGGCTTATGACCCGACAACCAACCTATCATCTTCCTCAACTCATCATTCTCATCCTGCAAGCGATCAACATAGTGTGCAAGCTCCAAATTCTTCACAGTATTTATTTCACAAGTAGAGCATGATGTAGGAATAGGAGCTTTCAGCTTAGTCTCTAGTGATCTAGCATAAGCAAGCGAAACATCTAGCTTTGTCGTTGTTAGGGTTAGTCCTGACACTAACTAGTAAGATACGCTGTGATCAGCCTCTCGATGGTTGGTGCTAAGCAACACGGGGACACGGGTTTATCCTGGTTCCGGCCACGGGGCCGTACGTCCAGCAGATTGCACATGTGCGCTGTATTGAGTTGCATTGGTGATGCCTATAGAGGGGGGCCACAAGCAAGGCGGGAGAGGAGGAGAAGCCTCCAAGTCCCTGCTAGGTGATTGAGGCAAAGTGCCAATATCCAAGTGTGTGTGTATGCGGGTGAGTGTGGGTGAAAAGCGATGCCCGCAGCTGGGCGGCCGCCTCCTCCTTTTATAGGCCAAGGGGAGAGGGCTTACAGACGTGCTGCATGGTGTTTTGCACAATTCTATTGTACCGGTGTACAGGGCTTGAGATGTGATGAATGTCCTGGCGAATCCCGGCCCCTGCGGGCGTCGTGGTAGCCCCTGTACTCGCCTGAGGGCAGCTTCGAGGGTGATCTAGCCGGCGTCCGCGTCTGGTCGTCGTCCATATGCCGGTTCGAGGGTCTTGTTGATGGGAGAGCTCTGGTTGCACAAGGGACGGTGTGGCGATGTCCCGTCAGAATAGGGCTCCACAGCGCCGGGAATGGCTCCACAGCGTCGGGGATGGCTGCATAGGGCCGGGGATGGCTGCACAGGGCCAGAGGTGACGGAGGGGACGTGCTCCGCTCACCCTGCGTCACGGCGCCGCCCTGATCAGGCACCAGGTCAGCGGTCGTACGCTCTTCGAGGGGGTCCCTATGCCCTTTTGAGGGGCTCGTCGTGGAGGAGGGACGGGAGCAGGCGGCACAGTGTCTTGGAATAACTCTGGCCTCTCCGCACAGCGAGCGTTTAGTGCCCGCACAGTGCCCGGGATGGCCGCACAGCGGCGGCCTGGCCGCACAGTGCCGGGGCCAGATTCCCAGGCGGCGTCAAGGGATCAGCGTGGCGAGGATTCACCTTTTGACCATGGCGCCCGCGGCGTGATAGGGCAATTAATGCCCCTGTCGGAAGGAGCAGATGAGGGTCCGCAGGTCGAGGGTGAGTCTCGAGCGAGGCAGAGATCCGCTTGACGGGCCCCGGCCCCTCGAGCGAGGCGGAAATCCGCTCGAGGGGCGCTGAACCCTCGAGCGAGGCGGAAACCTGCTCTAGGGGCGCTGAACCCTCGGGCGAGGCGGAGATCTGCTCGCGAGACGTCCGACCCTCGAGCGAAGTGGAGGTTGGCTCGTGGGCGATCGGTGCCCTTATCTGATGGGCCGCGGGGGCCGCTGGGCCGTAGCAGGCCGTGGGCCTCACATGTGTTTTAAGCTGTGGTTGGTTTGTGAGGTGTGTTTGCAATTTGCGTTTTAAGAGGGTGGTTTTCCCCTTAGTTAGGGGACCCCTTATGGCTGCCCCCGACAGTAGCCCCCGAGCCTTTGCTGAAACGGTGAAGAAGTTTTGCAAAGGTTGGAAGCTTCTGGCAGGACTTTTCTTCCCCTTGAGTATGTGCAACATTCCGTGGGGGTGCGCTAGTGCACCCGCGGGTGTAACCCCCGAAGCCTTGGAGGAGTGCGTGCACTCGTGCAAGGTTTTATGAATGCTGAGTAACAGGTCTGTGAGGCGTTTGTTTCAGCCGGCCTCGGCGTTATCTAAGCCGGCCTCGGCGATCTACGCGTGTGGAACAGCGTCGACCTTATCTAGAGCGAGCTCTAGAGGGTTTTGCCCATTGCTTTTTATGGGGGGCGACCCTTCACGGATTCCTGCAGTCGTGCGACATGCTCACAGGGTGTAGCCGTGCGAGGAACCTCCGAGCTCGGGCCCGAATAGGGGCGATCAGGGTGAGCTCTTCGACTTAGCTTTGCGACCCTCGCCGCCCTTCTGCAGGGAGGAGGGGTGACGCGGTCCATGCTTCCCATCGAGCGGGCCGTGAGTCATGGACGCCTCGTTGAGCTGTTAGCGGGTAGTTCAAGTGGATGTCTGTGCCCCATTTGATAAGGGTCGGTCGTGGTCCGGAGACACGTCCATAAGAGCGCTCGCATAGGTTTGCTAGGCAGGGCTCGGTCTCGTTCGATAGGGACCGAGGGCGCGGAAGCTCTCCCTCGGTGGGATCCCTCGACTAGCTGCCTTCGTCTGGCCTTGAACACGAACTATGGGGCGCCCCCGAACTTTGCGTCCGGGGATTGGCTCGACCGCGCACGCCCTGGTCGTCCTTGACTCTGTTGATCTGAGATGCCTGTTCGAACCTTCCGCAGGCTAGGTCTCGAATCTCTGATCAGTAGGGCCTTGCGGGGAGCGTCACACATCCCCATCTTTGTTGACCTGTGGCGCCCGTCAAACCCTCGGCAGGCCAGGCTTCGAACCACTAGTCAGTGGAGGCCTCGTTAGGAGGTGCATCTGCGGTGCACATCGAACCCTTAGCGGGCTGGGCCTCGAACCGCTGATCAGTAAGAGTTCCGGGACGAGGTGCCGGGTGCCTCTTGAACTACACTTTTGAGGGTTATCTCGAGCAAGTGTGTTCGAGGGCGCCTCTGACCCCCTTTGAGGACCCGCCCGGGTTCCCTCGAGGGATCATGCCTCGAACCCCTATTTGATGGGACTTCAGGGGTTGCCTTCTCTTGGAAGGAGTCCCCCCTGTCCTTTCATTTCTGGTCGCGGACCTGGATTGACCGCCCGCGTACGGTTGTGGCTGATGTGGTGTTTGATGCGAGTGATGGGTGCGCCTTTTCAGGTGGAGCTGCGGGAGTAACAGGCCGTTCGAGGTGATGTGCGGCGGTTCGTGTTTTTACCGCGCCGTCATGATGGCGCCCACGCGTGCGTGCGGTGATTTTGGGGTAGTGGGGCTCGGGCAACGTCTATCGCATTAACTGGGGCCACCTGCCCCGGCCCCGGCCGTTCGATCCCCCCGCCCCTTTTATTCTATATATAAGGTGGGAAGTGAAGGGGAGGATTTTACCTTAGCCATTCGCCCGTGCTACTCTTGACTTCTTCCTCCTCCCGCCCCTTGAGCTCGCGCCCATTTGCTTTCTCCATCTCCGCACTTGTCTTCCACCTCGTGTCCGCCATGTCGAGGGTTGAGTACCTTGAGGTCCAGCCGTGGAGCCGGTCAAACATGGACGCGCACACCCTCCAGGGGCTTGTCGTCGGTGGGCAGCTGACGGCCAACACCGACCCGAGCAGGCCGGCGTGGATCATCCCGCTGGCGCGGCACCATGAGCTGCAGCCCACAAAGGGGTACGTGGTGAGCTTCGCTCGCCTGCATGAGCGGGGGTTCAACGCCCCTGCTAGCAAGTTCATGCGGGGGTTGTGCTACCACTACGACGTGGAGTTGCACAACTTCGCCCCCAACACCATTTCATAGGCAGCGACCTTCGTAGGCGTCTGCGAGGGGTTTCTAGGCGTCCCCGTTTCGTGGGACTTGTGGCTCCACCTCTTCCGGGGCAAGCTCTTCACGATGCCCACCGGAACGAAGGGCAAGCACCGGACCGTTCACGCCGGTGGGCTCACGTTCGCGCTGCGGACAAGGGGAACAGCGTGTACCCGGCCTGTAACATGATGACCAACAATGCAGATTTGGACAAAGGGTGGTTCTACCTCCGCAACAACGGTGCTGGTCTTCCACCCTACACCGACAAGGTGATGGCCGGCCACCCATTCAACTGGGTGCTCGGGGTGTCGGACTCCGTACAGTGGACAAAGCTCGAGCCCTACCTGAAGGCCCTGCGGACCTTGATGCTGGCGGGATTGACCGCCGCGGCCGTCATCGCGCAGTGCCACTGACGGCAGGTGATCCCTCTCATGGAGAGGGCGCTCCCCATCTATGAGATGGCGGAGGGCGCGGATCCTGATGCGCTGGCGCGCTCGTGGTTGGTGGTCGAACCCTTCGCCCCGGCGTACGCGGCCTAGAGGGCAAGGCGCGCAGTGGACACCAAGAAGATGGTGTGTGACCCTGACGTGGTGCTGTGGTCGCCCAAGATGTGCCCCAACGACGGGTACATCGAGCTCGTAAGGAATTTCTGCCAATCCTATTAGTTTTTGAGTTGATTTTGATCCCGACGGTTGATCCTTGACGGTTATGGTGGTGACAGCCGGAGATGGAGACGAGCGCCTATGGCTCGGATCCCCCTACACCCAACTCCCACACAGCCAACCACGAGCGGCAGCAGGAGGAAAAGGCGAGGTCAGACGGTAGGAAGGCGAAGAAGCAACGACGCCAGGAACATCACGAGGCGCATTGCCTGGAGTGGGTGCAGCGGGAGAAAGTAGGCCTTTCTCTCCCGCCGACCCCCAAGGACACGAGCGACAGCACCTATGGCGATGGGTGGTCACCCAACAAGGATAAGGAGGAAGAGGAAGAAGCGCCTTTGGCCCCGGGGGCCGAGGGCAAAGGGGTTATCGTTCAACCCGTGCCATCGACGGCGTGGGCTCGTGCCGCGCCTGTCTACGCGGTGGGCGCGGTGTCGGTTGGTGAGGGTGCCCCAACGGGGGGCGCACCTAACACGGGGGGTGCGCCACCCCCAAAGGCCTCGAAGAAGTGCAAGCGCCAGGTGGCGACCCGACGGTGAGCCTCGTGCCGACCATATTTTGCGTAATTGCGTTCAATTGAGTCTCTGATGTTTTTCTTTCCCTTTCTCTCAGCCGTACCGGCGACCTCATCGTACCTGCATTGGCACCAACCAAGGCGCTGAGGGTGGGGGCGTGCGACGCGACCCGCATGACGTGGCCCTACTCAGTGAGGGCACCGCGGTCGGCGGCGGCGGCGTCGCCTCAGGTGATGACGGCACAGTGCGCCGCGCAGGAGGAGGAGCGGCCCGTGCGGCCGGGTCTGAGATGAGGGACGGTTCGAGGGGTGAGGCCCCTCGAACATGCAGTGCGAGGGAGGTTCCGCCCACGGTGGACGCGGCTCGTGCCCAGGATGTGGTCCTGGTGGTGAACGACGACATGTGGGAGGATGCGACACTCAGGTCCGCACCTGGGGTGTCGCGGGCGTGGCGTGGTGGCCCGCAGGGAGCCGGTGCATCTTCCTCGGGCCAGCCCGACGACGACGACTTTCCCGGCAAGTGGTGTACCAGGCTGGAACGGCCGGAGGTTCCATGGGAGACAGTGGATCGTGCAGCGGCGGAGTTTAGCGACTGGCGGGAGTTCTTCAGGGTCGGGGCCCAAGTGCAGAACCTGCTTCGCCAGGCCTCGGAGCTTCACTCTAACAAGGCGGCGCCACTCTTCTGGGTATGTGTGTTCGTTCCGTCACCTGTTGCTCTTTTTTCCGCTCCTGCTTGTGTCCTGTCTGAGTCTCTCCACCCTTCTTTCCTTGGCAGCGGCTGCGGGACGATGCTGGGGAAAAGCTCACCTACATCGCTGACCTGCACACCAAGCTGGATGAGGTGTTCTGGGAAAACGAGCACCTGGGCCCGGTGGTGAATTGCCTCCGCGACGAGCTGTACGAGGTGCGGGCTAGTGCCAGCTTAAAGGAGGGTGCTCTGCGCCGTGCACAGCAGGAGCCCGACGCTCATCACGCCGCCGCGGAGCAAAAGGCTAAGGAGGCCGAGCAGCTTGGCGCCGCGCTGCAGAGCAAGGAGGAGGAGCTTCAGCAGGAGTGCGCGGCGCTGGGCGAGGCAAGGTCCCAGCTCGCACTAAGGGACACCGCCCTTGCCGAGGCGCAGGCTCGTGCTGAGCGTGAGCACATGGCGCTGGAGGAAGCACAAGCACGCCTTGCTCAGGCCGAGCAAAGGGCTCAAGAGGTCAAAGGGCTCGCCACCGCTCTTAAGGAAAAGAGCGACACACTGGTGGCGGTGGAGGGCCAGCTTCAGGAGGAGTGCACCGCTCACGAGGGGGCGCAGTCTCAGCTCACGTTGAATGACATGGCCCTCATGGAGGTGCAGACCCAGCTCGAGCGGGAGCACAAGGCGCTCGAGGAGGTGCAAGCCTAGCTCTCCCAAGCCATGCAGAAGATTCAGGAGGCTGAGCAGGCGGGCTCTACCCTCGAAGAGACTCGATCTCAGCTCTAGCTTGCATGTGAAGAGCTCGAAGGGACGAGGTCCACGCTTCAGCAGCGAGACGCCTCGATTCTCCAGCTGCAACAAGACGTAGATGCCGTGTGGGCCGCGCTCGAGACCAAGAAGATGCGGGCCAAGGGTAAGTCACGTTCCCCAGCCGCTTTGGTTTTTTATTAAGTCTTTTTGAGGCTTAATGTTTGTTTTAGCACTGCAGAGCTGCAGGGGGGTTCAGCGGGATCCTTAGAGGAGATACGGGCTCTCCAGGTCGCCTACGATGAAGCACAGGGCAATCTTAAGACCCTAGAGACAGCCGCTCTCGAGGTGTGCCAAGAGCTCGAGGGAGTCGAGGGTCAATCCTCGGGTAGCTCGATAGCGAGCCGCCTGCGGTCTCTGGGCGTCCGGGTCGTCAAGCGCCTGCGAGGCGCCCTTCGTCTCGGTGTCCAGAAGACCCTAGGGTTGACCTCGACCCTCTGCGGGATGGCTATGTCCTTCCTGAAGGGGTCGAGGGTGACGATGCCAAGCTTGAAGCCATCAGGGCGATTGACGCCTCACTAGCGGAGCCTGCCGCGATCCTCGCCGACATGTTAAGTTCGAGGTGGACCTGTTCCCTGAAGCGGCTGAAGGTGAAGCTGCCGTCGCTCCAACCCCCCGTGCTCCCTGAGGACTCGGGCCTTGAGGCCCGTTAGCATTTTGTTAGATCTTTTGGCCAAGTGCTAGTTTTTGTACAAACAATATGTCGTGTTATGCACAAGTTTTATTCGTAAGTTTCATTTCGTATGTTATCGTGCTTTCCTCGCACCTTTGGGAGAATTTTGACCAAGGAATTCGAGTTCACAAGCCAACTTAGTCGTAGAGTAGCGAGGGGGATGCTTGTCCTCTCAGAGGCGTAGGCGGTCCCGCGGCTCTGCCGGCCCTAGACTTAGTTAGTTCGCGCTCGGTCTCTATTCTCCTAAACGCTCGAGGCGTAACACTCTAACATTTTTGAAAGAAAAGAATCGTATTTTTGCGAAAAAAGTTGGGACACTCCGGGGGGAACCCCCCGTCGTAGCCCCCGAGGGGGACTTGGTTTATGTCGAGGTCCTAGCTGAGGGTAAAACCGAGTCGCCCTTTTATTTATAATTTCAAGTGCGAAATTTACAAGGGAAGCTTGGAAATTTATGGGTAGAAGCGACGTAGCTGTTGTATGTTCCAAGCGTTGGTGAGGACTTCGCCCTTCTCGTTCGCAAGCTTGTACGTGCTGGGCTTGAGCACTTCGACGAGGACGTAGGGTCCTTCCCATGGCGGCCATAATTTGTGTCCACCCTGGTTGTCTTGTTGTAACCTCAGCACTAGGTCGCCCTCGCTGCAGTCCCAACGTCGAATCTTTTGGGCTTGGTACCACCGGAGCGACTGCTGGTATCTCGCCGAGTGCAACATCACCACGTCACGGGCTTCGTCCACATGGTCTAGTGAGTCTTCGCGAGCCCGCTGGTTCTGGCTTTCCTGATAGGCCTTGAGCCTGGGGGATCCATACTCCAAGTCCGTGGGGAGGATGGCCTCCGCGCCGTAGACGAGGAAGAATAGCGTAAACCCCGTGGCTCTGCTCGAGGTAGTCTTGAGGCTTTAAATTACTGACGGCAGCTCTTGGACCCATTTCCAGCCAAACTTATTCAGTTTGTCGAAGATCCTAGGCTTGAGGCCTTGTAGAATCATGCCATTGGCATGCTCTACTTGGCCGTTGGTCTGTGGATACGCGACGGCTGCCCAGTCCACGCGGATGTGGTAGCTGTCGCAGACTTCTAGGAACTTCTTGCCGGTGAATTGGGTGCCGTTGTCAGTGATGATGGAGTTTGGTACCCCGAACCTGTGGACGATGTCTGTGAAGAATAGCACAGCCTACTCGGATCTGAGGTTGGTGATGGGGCGTGCCTCAATCCACTTTGAGAACTTGTCGATCGCGACCAATAAGTGCATGAAGCCCCAGGGCGCCTTCCACAGGGGCCCAACGAGGTCCAGCCCCCACACGGCGAATGGCCATGTGATGGGAATTGTTTGGATGGCGTGAGCTGGGAGATGCGTCTTGCGGGCGTAGAACTGGCACCCCTCGCAGGTGCGCACGACCTCGCTGGCGTCGGCGACCGCCGTGGGACAATAAAAACCTTGGCGGAATGCGTTGCCCACAAGGGTGTGTGGCGCCGCGTGGTGGCCACATATGCCCGCATGGATGTCTCGAATTAACTCGCGACCCTCGGGGATGGGGATGCACCGTTGCAAAACCCCCGAAGTGCTGCACTTTTAAAATTCTCCGCTGATCATGGTGAATGACTTTGCCGTTCTGGCGATGCGCCTTGCCTCGGTTCGGTCCGAGGGTGATGGACCGAACTGGCGACCAGAGAGGGGGGGGAGTGAATGGGAGCCGATAAAAATTCTTCTCGAAGGAGATGGCTACTCCAACAAGATGAACACGGCTAACCAAAACACGTCTCCGACTCAACTACCCAAGTTGGCTAAGACCACGTAGCCACTGGAGTGCTACTGATCCTAGGAACCAACAACCACCGAGACCTACTCGAGAACGCAGTGGAACAAGCAACTCAAGCAGTCACTGACCACGCCGGTCAGACTGGTCACCTACACTAGTCAGACCGGTCAAGGCCAGATCACCCAGACTAAGCCGCCGGATCACCCGACACCCTCCAGAGACACACCGGGTCACCCTGGACCCCGAGCCGGGTCACCCGAGCAGGACTTGGCAATTTCCACAGAAAAGCCCCTGCACCGGTCAGACCGGTCAGGCCTGGGCAGCTCGGGATGAACAGCAAGCCGCGGGTCAACCCCACCAAATCCAAATCCTGATCTCCCGATTCGCTCCACGGTTTCGCACAAGACTCTGGGGATAGTAGGAGTACCTCATGGGCATTCCATAGCCACGATTTGGTCCACCAAAACATGCTAAATCAAGAGGAATCGAAGGAATTCCACCAAGAACGCCTCTAACCCTAGACCGGAGAAAACCTCAAAATCGAGCCCCTTTACTCAAGGATTTGGGAGGGGAATCAATGGGAAAAGAACCACGAAGGGTTCATGCATACATCCCCCACCAAATTCCAAAGAGAAAAGTCTCAAAACCGCCACAAGAAAATCACCAAGAAAAGGCTCCGAAAATCACCAAAAAGGAAAACCGGGAGAGACACAATCAATCCTTGAGGAACCACGCCGAAGCATCTATACATACCATGAAGGTTCATACAAGGTCTAGCTTGCCACCCGGTCATCCTTCCCTCTCTCAAGATCTCACCATGAAGCTCTCAAGCTAGTCCTAGAAATTCCTAAGGAAAAAGGAAGAGGAAAATAGCAAAACAAAATGAGCTAGGGTTCCAAGAGATGGTTGCCATCCTCTCACCACTTGGGTTATATGGAGGCTAGCCAAAAGACGAAACTACCCCTATTACATTAAACTAAGATACACACCCCCGAAGGGCCTTTTGGGAAACTTCGTCGTAGCACCATCGGACGGATGCCCGGCGACCGCAAACTTGCTTAGCCTCGACGCAAGCTTTGCGATCTCGACGCGTGTCCTCCGCTTCGAAGTCTCCGGAACGCGTCGTCGCACACCGGTAGACCGGTGTACCCCACCGGTCAGACCGGTCCAGTGCTGCTGCCTCCGGTCTTCGGTCTTCAGTCTTGGCTTTGTGGATAAACCAAAGAACCCAGCGGTTTTCTGGTGAAGCACTGGAAACCCTGCGAACTCGGTGTAGCCTCCGCCAATCACCACTCATGACTCGGCTCCCGTGTAGTCCCGGCTCGACCCTGGTTTTGTGGCTCAACCAAGAAATCGTCCATGACTTCATCTTGCCGTTCTTGCCACCATGCGGCCCACACTTGACCCTGCTGGACACCGGGTCCCTCAAGCAAAGCCTACTTGTCTTCTCCACACCTGGAGGCCAACCCGGCAACGACCTTTCGTGCTTGCTCTTCACCTGTAGCAACACCAGTCAAGCCGCAACCTGCACCTGCAATACTTAGTCAAGAGTCAGTCCACACAACGTTGTCAATCACTCATCACACCAGGAAGCGACCACCCACCGGTCCTCGAACCACACAGGCTCTCAATCTCCCCCTTGATGAGTACATTGACAACACACACATTTGGTAACCAAAGAGAAAAGAAAAAGAAAAGAAATGACTAAAAAGAAACTCAAACAAGCGATCAAAAGCCAAACAAAGGCAAAGAGCAAGATCACTTGAAAGAGGAAAGACTCGGTCCCCTTAGGCAAGGGCAATGGCTCGACACAACCGAGTCAAAAAACAAGCTCAAGCAAAGAGCAAAGACCACCAAAGCAAAGCTCGAAAACCACAAAGAGCTCCCCCTGCACACATGCAAGCTCCCCCTGAACCAATGCAACTCCCCCTGGACAAATGCATGCAAACCACTTCACAAAACAGAGCAACTGCACTAGCCTTGATCCGACCGGTCAAACCGGTCCACCTCACCGGTCAGACCGATGCACTAGATCCACCCAGATCCTGACACTCACACCGGTCAGACCGGGAACTGCAAGAGCTCAAAAATAGCTCGAAACCACTTGGAAACCTTCTAAATGCATTCAGTAGGCCAAAACATGCTCAAACTTCTCCCCCTTGTTGACAATGCATAAATCAAGCCAGAATTAGGAAAAATTTAACCTAGAGCTTCTCAAATAGACAAAATTCAACATATGATGCTACACATATCCAAATGAGCAAGTTAGATACTCTATAGCTTCGTATGGACATAAACTACAAGATCACCAAGTTTCACAACCATTGGGCAAAGCTAAGATAGAATTGATCATTTTTGCGAAAAATTCCCTCTCATGAGCAAAGTCCTAAACATGAGCAAAACATGTCAAAATGGCAAAGCCACACAAACTTCATGCTAGGACAACCATTCTAAGTATAAGATCATCATAAACACCCACAAGCATCTCATGTCATGTCAAAACCACCGAGCCATGAGCTTACTTCTATGTATGAGACTTCTCATTGGTAAGCAACATGCAACAGTTTAGCACCCAAAAGCAAGTAAATTAAGCACATATGACATGGGAGCACATTTTCCAAGAAATTTACATTTCATTTTCAGATTTATATTTGGTACATGAAATGTCTTTGCGACAAAAAGGAACTTATGCCCCTCCACAAGATAAAGCATGGAGGCTAAACATTCATGATGACAAATGAGCCTTTGGCCCCATATGCTCAAAATAAGCTATCCAAGCACAAATTAAGCATAGAAATGTCACTAAAACATGTCATGATCATATAAAGGCATTTACCCACAAGAGACCATACATGTGACATTTTTCAAAAAACATAGCTATCATCCGTGGATATAAATCAAGATCATCAAGAGCTAAGCCACACTAAGCCATATCATACCAAACTAGCTCACAAGATCATATATAGCACATCATGGTGAACAATGTATATAGGAGAAGCTTTTCCTACAAAATGCATATGATACACAATGCATGCAACCTAAGATACAAAGATGCCTATACATCATGTTACAAATGCAATGCAAAATGCAAGAAATGCACAAAGGAAACTATACATATGCTACAAAGGAGCTCCCACACCCAACTCAAGAGACCAAACACACACCAAGTTCTCCCCGCAAACGAGTGAAAGTTGCTTGATCTAGGGGCTTGGTGAAAATATCCGCTAGTTGGTTTTGTGTGGGCACATGGATCAAAGCGATTTTCCCTTTCTCAACATTGTCTCTCAGAAAATGGTATCTCACTTCTATATGCTTAGTTTTGGAATGAAGCACTGGGTTCTTAGCAACACTTATCGCACTTGTGCTATCACAAAGAAGTGGAACCTGGGTATACTCCTCACCAAAGTCACTCATGGTGTATGCCAAAGGAGCTGAGAGCAACAACTAGCTGCGGCAACGTATTCGGCTTCAGTTGTAGATTGAGCAACACTCGATTGTTTGTGGGAAGACCAAGACACCAAAGAAGAACCCAAGAACTGGCAAGTCCCAGAAGTGGACTTCCTATCCAACCGACACCCGGCAAAATCCGCGTCTGAAAAACCGTGAAGCTCCAAAGAAGAAGACGCGGAGTACCAAAGGCCGAAGTCGGGAGTGTATCGCAAATACCTGAAGATGCGCTTGACTGCTTGCCGATGCGAAGTCCTTGGAGACGCTTGAAAACGAGCGCACAGACATACCGAGAATTGGATGTCCGGCCTCGTCACCGTCAGGTACAGGAGGGAACCGATCATGCTCCGGTACTTCTTCTGGTCCACATGTTCACCGTCCTCGTCCGCATCAAGAGCTGTAGTCATACTCATCAGTGTCGTCATGGCCTTGGAGTCCTCCATCTTGAACTTCCTCACAATGTCCTTGGTGTACTTGGCTTGGTGTACAAATGTTCCTTCCTTCGACTGCTTCATTTGGAGCCCGAGGAAGAACTGCAACTCGCCCATCATGCTCATCTTGAATTCCCTGCTCATGTCTTCAGCAAACCTTGCAACCAAAGAGTTAGACGAGCCACCAAAGACAATATCTTCCACGTACACCTGTACAATTAGGATCTCTTTGTCCTGCCTGAGGAGAAACAAGGTCTGATCTACCTTCCCCATCTCAAAACCTCTCTCAAACAGGAACCTTCTCAACCTACCATACCAAGCTCTAGGCGCCTGCTTCAGTGTTGACGTTCCTTAGCCTCACTACTAGGTTTGCACTCATGGCGACGGCACCAGAAATGCTTGTTGGCACTTGCTAGCATCGCTACCGGGTTTATACCCCTAGTAATGGAGCTAGGAACGTCTTTGGTAAAACACACATCACAGAAAGGTCCGTAAGCGCACGGATTACCGTTGTAGCACTTCACCCGGTGGTATTCGGGTTATCGTATTTATATTTTCCCAAGGGAGGCACTACGGCAAAGATGATCGGATAAACGGTGGAGAGTAACAAGACTCGGTAAAGAGCTATAGCGAGGGTAACGAATAAAGATATTCAGGGATAACTTGACACACGCAAGGAGATCTTCGTAAAGGGTTAGAGAGGACCTAGTGAGCTGGGAGGACAATGAGACAAGAAAGGATCCTAACACAATCTATCTATTCTTGTCAACTCTAGGTAAAGAACTAAGGCAAAGGATAACCAAAGCAAGCTAAACTTGACAAGCTCTTCTAGTGCTGCAGGGGCATACAAAGCCGCGCTCTCGGTCTGGGATGAGAAGGGAGAACGACGACGCGCTGAATCCTACCGGCCCGAACTAACGTGGTGGACTACTGAGCCCGTCCGGAGCTGTCACCTCCTTAGGGTACCACAACTATTCCGTTGAACGGGACACCAATCTAAGACTAAGGTAAGCTCTGAGCATCGCGCTCACAACAAACCAAAGAACTTTTCCCCGGATATCACGAAGGAAGGTCTCTCTCCACTACTAAGCACAAACGTACTCGGTAGAAGATCAAGCGAAGAACGGCCACAATACTATAGGGTTCAAGAGAGCTATGCTAACCAAGATTAAACTAACTTTAGTCTAAATGAAGAATAAAGCTTCTAGAGCAAAGTAAAAGCTAAATGTAATTGACTCGAAAGGTAAGATAGAAAGATAACTTGAATTGTACTTGAGTCTAAACAAAGAAAGGATACAAGAGTAGTACCGGAACCCTGAAGAAGACTCCTCCGGAACCCCAAGACTAGCTCGACTCGACTCTAACTCCCAAGCTACACCAATCCTACTCTAAGTGAACAAAAGAGAGAAATGGAGATGCTCCTGCGTTGTGTGTCCATTCCAGCGAGTGGGAGGTGCCTTTTATAGGCAAGGGAGGTCGGTGGAGCGCAGGGGGGCAAAACCCCAGGTGCGGCCGCACCTCTAGGCACGGCTGGCCTTGGGATGTGCCACCTCTCACCTTGGATGCTCCTGATCACTGCTCCTGAGGAGGTTGTAGGTCGGCTCCTTGGGTCGGTTTCACCCGGCACGCCAGTTGATAGGTGTGGCCGGCCCTATAGGTGCGGCTAGCCCTACCCCGTGCCGTGTGATGCACTGACCGTGTTAATGGACGCCTAGGATTGCCTCTGGATGACGGTTGTGGCGGTTGAGCGATCGGATAAGTGGACCCATTGATCCAAGTGATCCTAGCCTCCACCCTTTGATCAAACCGACGTTTCTTCAGTGAATCACGCTTGTCCAAGTTGTGCTCGAGGGAGTGGGGGTGCTCTGGTCCAGAATCATGCCACAGGGCAGGGCCGGCCGCACCTGCAGGGCCGGCCGCACCAGGTGGTTCGGCCGTGCCTAGCACATGTGGCGTGTTGATCCCAAATTCTCCCAAAATGTGTACCTACCTATGAAAATCACAACACAACTCGTGCAACTTTATTAGTACTAAAAATGTGCAAAAAACTTATCATATACTCCTCTCGAACCCGAGGTTTTGAGGGTCAAATTTTTGTTGTAAGGACCGTCAACAAACTCCCCCAAGCTAAACGTTTGCTCGTCCTCGAGCAAAGCCTAGACTTGGCCTCGGTGGATCAGGAGTTGCATGATGTTACCACTCGGCAAGTACCTATGCACAAATCCACGCTCTTCTTGCTATTTGAAAAGATTGGTACGAGAGAAACTTAGCCTTATTTTACCTGTGGGGCTTGTAACTTCCCACCTTGCCTTCGGAGGTTGAAAGGTAGAATGGTTTTGACTTTGCATCTCTCGCTCTTCTCTTTTCGGGATCCTATCTCAGAGTTTTGAAAATTTTGCAAAGAAAGACAAGGTTCCTCGGATGGTTCCCTCGATCACTCAAGTGGTATTTGTTACCTCACCAAAGGCTTTTGAGCGAGCCTCATCTTCCTACTCTATGGCTTGTATGTGGAGCTTTGGGTAGAATAAGTATGAGACTCACTTGTGCCACATGATGTTGTTGAGCCAAAGACCGGATCCAAGAAGAAACTAGTCATGCAACTTGATCGAGATGTGCAAGTGTGTGGAAAATTTTTGTTTGTTTTTCTATGGACTCCTTGCTTTGAGATTCTCCTCTTGCTTTTATTTTGGAGGGGGGTCGCGCTTCATCATTCTTTTTCTCTATGCTCTTTGATTGGAGCACTTTTTTTCTATGCTTCTTGAGCATATACTTTTTTTTTCTTCTTTCTTTTTTTTCTTTTGATGACCCCTCTCTCCTTTTGCAAGAATACAAGAAGAGAAATCTCTTAGGAACTTTGGAGTATTTATTTTTGGTGGGTGGATGACATGTTTTGCGTAACTCCCGGTGTGGAAGTTAGCTTGTATATGTGGGTGTACGTGATCTCGATCATGGAAGCATGAAAAGATTCTACCAAGGGTCACAACATTTTGGCAAAACTCAATGGGTCACAAGCAAGCATATGTAGAAGGTTTATACTTTGATATCGACATATGGCTTTGGTAGGTGATATGACCATTGAGGAACTTGTCTTGTTTTATTTTCTCAAAAGAGATCATCCGAGATTTTCACCATACTATGAGATAGAGCAAGATCAACATTGTCTCACCATATCATACTAGTCAACACCCTAGGTTTGGTCATAAGCATTTGCTTCCCACAAAGTTTTAATTCCGGCTCTTGTCTCAAAATATACCAACAAATTCAAATGCTCATAGAGCACAAGGTTGTACACTAGGTTCTTGCAAAGTTTTAACATAGCAACTATTCATCATTTCCAAAGTGAGGGTATATAGACAAGATTTCAAGTGCACATGGTTGAAGCAAATATTTTTCTTGTTTTTCTTTTATTCAAAGGTGATAAACAAGATGTTGAAAATTGGTTTGGATGGACATACCTTCCTTGATTGAAAATGGGGCCTCCCCCAAGCTAATTTTTGGCTACCTGGTTGGCGTGTCTTCATTTCAGTGATGAGTTGAGCACTTGGAAGCTTGTAGTGGTTGGCTTGATGGATTCGAAGATCATAGGTACGGCCGTACCACTAGGTTCGGCCGGCCCTACTCCATTTGCTCCAAGCACTCGTGTCCCCTCCTGTAAACATCCTACACAAAAATTTTGTCGAGGGGGGCGGGGGTACGGCCGTTCCTCTAGGTGCGGCCGTATCACCAAAAATCTCCAAAATTGTTTTTCTATGTCTTGTTTACTTACTAATGCAATGGTGAAATCAAATTTGAAATTTAAATATGCTTGATGCATGAAATAAAATGTTGGAAGGGAAATATGAGATAAATACCAGTTTACCTCACGGTGAGGGCTCGTAGTTTAGAGTCCGTGAGCGGGACTCCTCCGTCTACTCAATTGATCTTGGATTCATCCGGTCCCGGAGTGGAAGACTCAGACGATGCTCCCTTCACACGCCACACCCTCTTTGTTTTCTTCGGTGGCGCTGAAGTTGGTGAGGCTTTAGCGGGGGTGTTTTTGGTTTCTGTCTTCTTCTCCCCCTTAGCCTTGTTGATTGCCTTTGGCCTCTTTGGTTGGTGGCGCCCTTTGAATGCTTCCACCTTGGGCTTGGTCGGGGCCACCTCATCTTCCTGCACATAGTTTGAAATTTTTCTATCGACTATTCGTACCTGTGAGCATTGCTCCACCTTTGGTCTAAAGGTGAATCGTTCTTCCTCGCCGTTGATGTTAAGGCGGATTTCTCCGGCTCCTACATCGATGTTAGCATTGGCAGTACTCACGAAAGGTCTCCCGAGGATTAGAGGCATCCTTGTATTGACATCCATGTCGAGGACGACGAAATCCACGGGTACAAAGAAATCCCGAACTCTCACCGGAATGTCCTCCGCTATCCCCGCCGAGTAGCGGACCGATTGATACGCTAGCTGCAAGCACATGGTTGTAGGCGACAAGGAAGTATAGTTAAGTTTGTCGAAGACTACCTTAGGCATGACGCTAACGCTAGCTCCAAGGTCGCATAGTGCATTCTCAAAGTATTGGGACCCGATAGAGCAGCTGATTGTAGGACACCCGGGGTCTTTTTTCTTTAGAATGGCCGCACTACATTCCTCCGTAAGCTTGACCATATCCGTGGTAGGTAGAGGTCTTTTATTGTTGAGGATGTCCTTGAGGTACTTGGCGTAGGTCGGTACCTGCATAGCCTCAAGAAATGGTATGTTGACATTGAGTTTCTTGATTACCTCAACGGACTTCCCGAATTGCTCATCCACGGTTGGCTTCTTGATTCTTCGGGGAAATGGAAGTAGCGTGGTATCGTAGAAATCATGGGGTGCCGTCTTCCTTAACTTGTCTTCATCGGGAACTACCTTCTCAGTGTCCTCTTCTTCCTCTGACTCGGTGACCACTTCCTTCTGTTTCTTCTCTGCGGGGTTAGGATATGGTGGATCCCGAGTGGTCTTACCACCTCTCGTGGTCACCGAATTTAAATTCTCTCGGGTAGGTTCGGGTTGCCCCGGGATTCCACCTGACTCCGAAGAAGGTAAAGAAGCAGCAAGCTGAGCAAGTTGAGTTTCTATCATTTTATTAAAGCTTAGCTGATTCTTCATAGCAGTAGTGAAGGATTCTATGGTGGAATTCAAATTTTCAAGAACTTTATCATTGGCGGCTAGCTTCTTGTTTAAGTTTTCATTAATTCTAGCTTGGCCAAAGACAAGATCTCTAATAGAGGGCTGATTATTGAAATTGCTAGAGTAATTACCTCCATTTTGATTGTTGAACGGGAAGTTGGGCCTCGAGTTCCACCCTTGATTGTTGTAGTTGTTGTTGCGGAACCCATTGTTGTTGCCATTGTTGATGAAGCTGGCTTCTTCCCTTGTCTCGGGACAATCATTTCCTGAATGACCCACATTACCGCAAACCTCGCACGTCATGCGAGCGTCCATAATCTTGGCGGTCTCCATATTGCTCGGTGCCTCCAATTTCTTCATTAGGAGGTCCATCTTGGCGGTGAGCATGTCGATTCCATCGACTTGGTGTACACCGTGATTACGGGGTTGGAGACGATCTCCATCCCAACCTTGATTTGCCACCATCTTCTCGATCAATTCCTTGGCGGCGGGTACTTGTAGCGAGAAGAAGGCTCCTCCAGCGACTGCATCTAGGTGCTCACGGGCGGTACACTTGAGCCCGTGGTAGAAGGTTTGAATTAAGAACCACCCCTGCATGCCATGGTGCGGGCATGCGGTGATGTACTCCTGGAGACGTTCCCATGCTTCCGGGATACTCATCATTCTGCTGCTGGAAGCCCGAAATTCTAGCGCGGAGGGCATTGGTTTTGCCCACCGGGAAGAACTTTGCGAGAAATGCCTTAGAGCACTTATCCCATGTGTTGATGGCATCTCGCTCCGCATAAAACCATTGCTTCGCCTTCCCGAGCAATGAGAACGGGAATAGGCGAAGACGAATTGCGTCGTCCGTCACTCCACGGATAGTGAAAGTCCTACACACCTCCAGGAAATGCTGGAGATGTGCATTGGCATTTTCATTCGGCTTGCCGCAGAACGGACTGGCTTGCACCATGTTGATCAACACCGGTTTGAGTTCAAAGTTTCCTTCTCCCACCGTCACGTTCGGCCCGGTAGGGACATTGGTGTTGGAGGGAGCGGAAAACTCGCGGATCGACCTCTCGACCATTGGTGCTGACGAGGTGTTGTCTATGGGATCGACGGTGTTCGTCTCTTGACTCAAGAGAAACTTCTGAGGAATGAGGACACGAGGTCGCACTCTCCTCACAAGTGACTCCGGATTGTCGTGAAAGTTGGACGGTAGGTCGAAACCGGTCATGCACTACTCAGCGTACACGAGAGTAGAGCAAGGGTAAACCCGCTTAAATAGCGGTTCACCGAACTTGGATAACTCTACCACAAAGTTTAAATGATATCTTTTGCCTATTGCCTCCCCGGCAACGATGCCAGAAATGCTTGTTGATGTTCCTTAGCCTCAGTACTAGGTTTGCACTCACGGCGATGGCACCAGAAATGCTTGTTGCCACTTGCTAGCGTCGCTACCGGGTTTATACCCCTAGTAATGGAGCTAGGATCGTCTTTGGTAAAACACACATCACAGAAAGGTCCGTAAGCGCATGGATTACCGTTGTAGCACTTCACCCGGTGATATTCGGGTTATCGTATTTATATTTTACCAAGGGAGGCACTACGGCAAAGATGATCGGATAAACGGTGGAGAGTAACAAGACTCGGTAAAGAGCTATAGCGAGGGTAACGAATAAAGATATTCAGGGATAACTTGACACACGCAAGGAGATCTTGGGAAAGGGTTAGAGAGGTCCTAGTGAGCTGGGAGGACAACGAGATGAGAAAGGATCCTAACACAATCCATCTATTCTTGTCAACTCTAGATAAAGAACTAAGGCAAAGGATAACCAAAGCAAGCTAAACTCGACAAGCTCTTCTAGCGCTACAGGGGCATGAAAAGCCGCGCTCTCGGACTGGGATGAGAAGGGAGAACGACAACACGCTGAATCCTACCGGCTCGAACTAATGTGGTGGACTACTGAGCCCGTCCGGAGCTGTCACTTCCTTAGGGTACCACAACTATTCCGTTGAACGGAACACCAATCTAAGACTAAGGTAAGCTCTGAGCACCGCGCTCACAACAAACCAAAGAACCTTTCCCCGGATATCACGAAGGAAGGTCTCTCTCCACTACTAAGCACAAACGTACTCGGTAGAAGATCAAGCGAAGAACGACCACAACACTATAGGGTTCAAGAGAGCTATGCTAACCAAGATTAAACTAACTTTAGTCTAAACCAAGAATAAAGCTTCTAGAGCAAAGTAAAAGCTGAATGTAATTGACTCGAAAGGTAAGATAGAAAGATAACTTGAATTGTACTTGAGTCTAAACAAAGAAAGGATACAAGAGTAGTACCGGAACCCTGAAGAAGACTCCTCCGGAACCCCAAGACTAGCTCGACTCGACTCTAACTCCCAAGCTACACTAATCCTACTCTAAGTGAACAAAAGAGAGAAATGGAGATGCTCCTGCGTTGTGTGTCCATTCCAGTGAGTGGGAGGTGCCTTTTATAGGCAAGGGAGGTCGGTGGAGCGCAGGGGGCAAAACCCCAGGTGCAGCCGCACCTCTAGGCACGGCCGGCCCTGGGATGTGCCGCCTCTCGCCTTGGACGCTCCTGATCACTGCTCCTGAGGCGGTTGTAGGTCGGCTCCTTGGGTCGGTTTCGCCCGGCATGCCAGTTGATAGGTGCGGCCGGCCCTACCCCATGTCGTGTGATGCACCGACTGTGTTAGGGGACGCTTAGGATTGCCTCTGGATGACGGTTGTGGCGGTTGAGCGATCGGATAACTGGACCCATTGATCCAAGTGATCCTAGCATCCACCCTTTGATCAAACCGACGTTTCTTCAGTGAATCACGCTCATACAAGTTGTGCTCGAGGAAGTGGGGGTGCTCTGGACCAGAATCGTGCCACGGGGCAGGGCCGGCCGCACCTGCAAGGCCGGCCGGACCAGGTGGTTCGGCCGTGCCTAGCACATGTGGCGTGTTGATCCCAAATTCTCCCAAAATGTGTACCTGCCTATGAAAATCACAACACAACTCATGGAACTTTATTAGTACTAAAAATGTGCATAAAACTTGTCATATACTCCTCTCGAACCCGAGGTTTTGACGGTCAAATTTTTGTTGTAAGGACCGTCAACATTCAGCCCATACAGCGCCTTCCTCAACTTGTACACCCTGTGGGGGTACTTCTTACTCTCAAACCCTGGTGGTTGCCTCACGAACACTTCTTCCTCCAAAACACCGTTCAGGAAAGCACTCTTCACGTCCATTTGGTACAATTTGAACCCTTTAGCCACGACAAAGGCTAGAAGGATCCTAATCGCCTCCAAACGGGCTACGGGAGCAAAGGTCTCCTCGTAGTCTATCCCCTCTTTCTCTGTGTACCCCTGAGCAACAAGCCATGACTTGTTTCTCACCACTGCACCTTTCTCTCCCTCTTTATTTTTCCACACCCATTTGCTCTCAATCGGCTTACACCCCGGTGGAGGCTCCACTAACTCCCAAACTTGGTTCCTCTCAAAATTCTCCAACTCCTCATGCATAGAATTAACCCAATTGTGCTCAGATAGTGCATGTCCAATGTCTTTAGGCTCAAAAGTAGCAACAAAAGCAGTATGGGCAAAGTGAGAATCATTTCGAAACCTCGACCGTGTAGTGCGTTTGTTGATGTTCCCGATGATCGTTGAAGCTGGATGATCCACTTGTACTCGCCGGGGAGCTTCTCGCCTCGAAGCCACCTCCCCCTTAGCTGGAGCTTCCTCACGATCTCGGCACGTCATCGTAGGTGTGGGAGAGGGCCCATCCTCGATCGTAGTGGAAGTAGTATGTACATGCTCAGCCGCGGGCGCCACACCACCATCTTCTTCATCTCCTTGCTGCTCCACCTCATCCTCGAAAATCTCCTCGCCAAGTTCCTTGTCACTTGCACACTCAAAAACAAGCTAACTACGTGGCTGTGTCTCATCGAGGGTAACCTCGCAAGTCTCCACGATTTGGTTAGTTTCAAGATTGAGCACTCGAAAGACTCTAGAATGAGACGCGTAACCAAAGAAAATGCCATCGACAGACCTAGCCTCGAACTTGTCCAACTTTTTCCCTTTCTTAAGAATGAAGCATTTGCAGCCAAAGACGTGAAAGTGACTCACCTTGGGGGTTCTACCATGCATCAACTCGTAGCAAGTTTTCCTCTTATGGACCCTGAGGTAAATCCTGTTTGACACGTAGCACACGGTATTGACTGGCTCAACCCACAACCTTCTCGGAGTCCTATGCTCATCGAGCATCATCCGAGCCATCTCATAGAAGGTTATGTTTTTCCTTTCAACCACGCCGTTCTGGGGTGAGAGCCTGTGTGGTTCGAGGACCGGTGGATGGTCGCTTCCTGGTGTGATGAGTGATTGACAACGTGGTGTGGACTGATTCTTGGCTAAGTATTGAAGGTGCAGGTTGCGGCTTGACTGGTGTTGGCGCAGGTGAAGAGCAAGCGCGAAAGGTTGTTGCCGGGTAGGCCTCCAGGTGTGGAGAAGACAAGTAGGCTTGGCTCGAGGGACCCGGTGGCCAGCGGGGACAAGTGCGGGCCGCATGGTGGCAAGAACGGCAAGATGAAGTCATGGACGGTTTCTTGGTTGAGCCTCAAAACCAAGGTCGAGCCGGGACTACGTGGGAGCCGAGTCATGAGTGGTGATTGGCGGAGGCTACACCGAGTTCGCGGGGTTTCCAGTGGTTCACCAGAAAACCACTGGGTTCCTTGGTTGATCCACAAAGCCAAGACCGAAGATGAAGGTGCAGCAGCGTCGGACCAGTCTGACCGGTGGGTACTAGTCTGACCGGTGGAGGACACCGGTCTGACCGGTGTGCGACGACGCAGTCCGAAGACTTCGAAGCGGAGGACACGCGTCGGGATCGCATGGCGTGCGTCGAGGCTAGGCAGGGTGCGGTCGCCGGGCATCCGTCCGATGGTGCGACGACGAAAATTCCCAAAGTGCCCCTCGGGGGTGTGTATCCTAGTGTTAGGCCTTAGGGGTAGTTTCGTCTTTCGGTTGCCTCCATATAACCCAAGTGGTGAGAGGATGGCGGCCATCTCTTGGAACCCTAGCTCATTTTGTTTTGCTATTTTCCTCTTCCATTTTCCTTTGTAATTTCGAGGACTAGCTTGAGAGCTTCATGGTGAGATCTTGTGAGAGGGAAGGATAATCGGGCGGCAAGCTAGACCTTGTATGAACCTTCATGGTATGTATAGATGATTCGGCGTGGTTCCTCAAGGCTTAGTTGTGTCTCTCCCGTTTTTCCTTTTTGGTGATTTTCGGAGCCTTTTCTTGGCGATTTTCTTGTGGCGGATTTGAGACCTTTCTCTTTGGGATTTGGTGGGGGATGTATGCATGAACCCTTCGTGGTTCTTTTCCCTTTGATTCCCCTCCCAAATCCGTGAGTAAAGGGGCTCAATTTTGGAGTTTTTGTTGTCCTAGGGTTTGTGGTGTTCTTAGCGGAAATCCTTCGATTCCTCTTGATTCAACAAGTTTTGGTGGACCAAATCGTAGCTATGGGATGCCCATGAGGTACTCCTAGTATCCCCAAAGTCTTGTGCGAATCCGTGGAGCGAATCGGGAGATCGGGAAGCTGATTTGGGGGAGTTGATCCATGGCTCGCTGTTCATCCCGAGCGGCCCAGGCGCGACCGGTCTGACCGGTGCTCTTGACCGGTCTGACCGATGCAAGCCCTTTGTGGGATTTGCCTCGGGTGAACATCTTGGTGTGTTCCCTGTTGTCGTGTGTTGCTGCTGGTCAGTTCTTGGCAGGTTTTGAGGAGTTTGGCTAGGCTTTGTGTAGGGTTTTCTTCCCTTGCAGGTTGTGTTTTAGAGGTGGTTTTTGTTTCAGGGCCTAGAGAAGTCACTGAGGCTTCCTAGAACGTTTTCTGTGTGGCTGTTGTAGTCACCGGTTGTACCGGCCCTGTCCACCGATCTGACTGGCGCAGTCCATCGGTCTGACTGGCGCAGTCCATCGGTCTGACCGGTGTTGCACAGGCAGCAAGCCGTGCAGGTTTCCGCTGTGTGTTTGGTGTGTTTTGGTTCGGAAGGTTGTGTGTTGGTTCCTAGGACCAGTAGCACTCCAGTGGCTACATGGTCTTGGCCAACTTGGGTAGTTGAGTCGGAGACGTGTTTGGTTGCCGCATTCATCTTGTTGGAGTAGCCATCTCCTTTGAGAAGAATTTTTATCGGCTCCCATTCACTCCCCCCCCCCCTCTCTGGTCGCCAGATCGGTCCTTCAATTGGTATCAGAGTTGGTTCGGGTCTTTCGAGGCTCTAACCAGTCTAAGATCCAAAGATGGCGTACCAGGAACGGGGATCGGGTCCTCCGCACTTCGATGGGAAGAACTACCAGATGTGGCAGAGACGGATGGCTACGTTCCTTCGTGGCAAGGGACAGATCCTTTGGGACGTTACGGTGAACACAACTTATGTTCATCTGATTAATTTCCTTGCTCCAGGATCGAGGGACATGTTCGACGCCAACAACGAGGCGGTCGACTACTTGTTTCGTGCTCTGTGTCAATCCGAATTCGATCGGGTTCAGACAGAGGACCTAGCTTGTAGGATTTGGTAGGAGCTGAAGAATGCTCACGCTGGAAATGCTGAAGTTCAGGCACGGTTGTATGCGACTTACCGGAGAGAGTACGAGAACTTCACTCATCTCCCTGGTGAGTCAATTGATGCCTTGTTCCAGCGGTTCACGGTGGTTGTGAACAACATGAGGGCCAGTCCTCCCATACGATGATCATGATAGAGCCATGAAGCTCTTGCACGCACTGGATCATACAGTGTGGGATGGAAAGGTCGAGGCCATTCTTGAGTCAGAGAAGTATACCACTCTGACGGTGAACGAGCTATTTTCTAAGCTCAAGTCAGCTGAAGTTGATCGTGGTTTGACAGCCCGTCTTGAGAGCCTGACTGACTCCCATAGTCTTGCTCTCGTCGGTGGCTAAGGTGCTAAGTATAACGCTAACCCATCCTCCAGGATGTTCTCTTTGTCTTCCTTGATGTCTTTGCCAGATGAGGAGTTTAACGTGCTTGGAGAGGACGAGCTGGCGCTGTTGACCAGGCGGTTTGAGAGGATGCACGAGAACCGGGTGAACACAAGGAGGACCACACGGACATGCTTTCAATGCGGCAAGCCAGGACACTTCGTCGCTGATTGTCCGGAGAAGGTGGAAAATAAGGACGGCTACAAGTACCGTTCGAGGATGGATGGCAAGTACCAATCGAGGAGCAATCACAAGCACAAGCACAAGAACAAGCACAAGGATGAGTGACGATCGAGGAAGAAGGACGGCCAAGGCAAGGCCCGAGCGATGGTCGGAGTGAGCGACGTCGACTCCAACTCCGTCTACTCTTCTTCGAGCTCCAGCAGCAGCGAAGATAAAGGTGATTGGCGCAAGAACAAGAAGTCATCCAAGAACCTGAGCGGGCTGAGCTGCTTTGAGAGAGATGGCTTCTGCGGCATGGCATGCAGCTCCGGCAGCAAGAAGGGTCACCAGAGCGACTCAGACTCTGACTCAAAGGATGAGGTACGTGACGAGCTTCCCTTCTTGCGTAAGGAGAATGAATGGCTTGGCATGTTGCTTGATAATCGTGATGATATGCTTAGAGAGGCAAAGAAGATGAGGAAAGACCTTAGGGCCTCACTAGAAGATGCTAGGAACCGAGTAGCTGAGTTAGAAACCCAGAACCATGATGCTAAGCTTGAGATAGATTCGCTTAAAGCTTCACCTGTGGTTTCTGATGAGATTGATTGTGGTGATTGCTCTGTGTACCTAGCTGATCTTACTGCTCTTAAGGATAAGCATGCCTCTACTTGTGATGAACTAGATGTGCTTAGGGTTGAAGTGGCTGAGCTTAAGTCTAGACCTGCTTTGCTAGGTGCTTGCACTTCTTGCCCTGTTTTGCATGGAAAGATTGATGAGATGCATGCTTACACTGTTTTGCTTGAGGCTAAATTGAAAGAACCTATTCCCACCTCTTGCTCTACTTGTGAATTGCATGCTTTGAAGAATCTGGAACTTGCACATTATGTGGATCGCTTGCAGGATGAGAATGATGAGTTGAGGAAAATGATGGGTTGCTTGTCGGCTCATGAACCACAGCTTAGGATGATGATAGAGGCATACAAGCGCTATGATGGGCAAGCGCTTGGGTCTGATAAGATTGGAGAGTGCAGTGGTGAGGGAGGAGAGAAGATTAGTGATATCCAAGCTCCACCAAAAACCTTCCACAAAAATGCCTATGCTCCTAAGCCCAACACACTGAGAAACAAACTTGACACAACCCCAGATCCTCCCATATTTCCTCGCCCCACAAATGATTTCCAAAAACCCATCAAGTTCAAGAGTGACTTGGGGAATGAGTTCATTGGGAAAAAGGGTGAGAAGCCGAGTGAGGAGAAACCAAGTGAGCAGCCCCAACCCAAGCCTAAGCCTAAGCCCAGACGGTTTCATTGTGACTATTGTGGGAGAGATGGTCACAAGGGTGAGTTTTGCTTCAAGAGGAAGCGTGAGAAGAGAATGGCTAAGGAGTGGGCTAACAAGGACAGGTACCGCCCTTCAAATGGTGTACCTGAGCCTCGTATGCAAATGCCCAGGGCCAAGGCGATTGTGGGACGGTTCCGGCTTGGGGAGATCGAAAGGTGGCAGGTGGTGCTGCTGGCCGAGCACCACCGGTCAGACCGGTGCACTCCACCGGTCAGACCGGTGCTGGTCTGGGCAGATAGCGGTTTGGTTTCCATGCTCGTAAGGATGCTCGGTTTGGTTCAGGAGGTCGTGGTTCTGGTGGTTGGCATGGAGAGTTTGCAGGTGGTCAGTTTGCTAGACGTTCTCCACCTCGTGCTCCATACGATGGTGGGAGGAGTCGTAGCTTTGAGATGGAGAGGAGGAACGGTCCACGGTCTTCCTTTCGTGGTTTTCGTTCTCCTCCAGCTAGACAGGGGTGGTTCCCTAGTGGTGGTTCCCGCGGTGGTTTTCGTAGTGGTAGCTTTGATAGGCGTGATGATATGGTTTGTGCTAACCCCACTTTAGAGCAAATGGCTCGGCACTGGTTTTACTCTTTTGGTACTAACCCCAGTGCTGAGTCATTTGTTCACTCACGTGCTCGCTTTTGAATTTCAGGTGGGAGACTTGAGGAACATTTGGTTGATTGACTCCGGTTGCTCAAGGCATATGACCGGAGACAAGGGGTGGTTCTCAAGTCTCGTCCCGGTGGTGTCCAAGACATACATCACCTTTGGGGACAATGGGCGAGGGTGTGTGCTTTCAGAAGGTGAGATTAAGGTAAGTGAGAAGGTCACTCTCAGGCGTGTTGCTCTTGTTCAATCGCTCGGATTCAATTTGCTTTCTGTTTCCCAGCTTTTGGATGAGGGTTTTGAGGTGTTGTTTCGGCCTGGTGGTTCTCGGATTTTGGATTCTCGAGGGGACCTAGTTTGCATGGTCGTTCCCGAGGGTCAAGTGTTTCGAGCGGATTTCTCTCAGTCTTTGGGTGTGGCTCGTTGCTTTTTGGCTGGTTCTTCGAGTGAGTTGTGGAAGTGGCATAGGAAGTTGGGTCACTTAAGCTTTGACCTTCTGTCTCGCTTGAGTAAACTCAATTTGGTCCGATGATTGCCACGGTTTAGGTTTGAGAAAGAGTTGGTTTGTGCGCCGTGCAGGCATGCCAAGATGGTAGCCTCTTCCCATCCGCCCCTCACCGATGTGATGACGGAGCGTCCATGCGAGCTGCTCCATATGGACCTTGTTGGCCCAGCTCGTGTGCGATCTGTGGGTGGGAAGTGGTACGTCCTAGTTGTGGTGGACGACTACTCTCGGTATGCTTGGGTCTTCTTTTTGGAAGAAAAGGGGGAGATGTTTGGTTTTGTTCGAGATCTTGTCTTGAGGTTGAGGAACGAGAGGCACGAAGATGTCATACGAGCGATCCGCAATGACAATGGCTCGGAATTTAGAAACTCTCGTTTCGAAACCTTTTGCCATGACTTGGGTCTTGAACACCAGTTCTCTAGTCCGTATACGCTCCCCAGAATGGCGTGGTGGAAACGAAAAATAGAACCTTGTGCGAGATGGCTCGGACGATGCTCGATGAGCATAGGACTCCGAGAAGGTTCTGGGCTGAGGCGGTCAATACCGCGTGCTATGTGTCCAACAGGATCTACCTCAGGGTCCACAAGAAGAAAACCTGCTATGAGTTGATGCACCGTCGCACACCCAAGGTGAGTCACTTCCATGTCTTTGGTTGTAAATGCTTCATTCTTAAGAAAGGGAAGAAGTTGGACAAGTTCGAGGCTAGGTCTGTCGATGGCATTTTCTTTGGTTATGCATCTCATTCTAGAGCATTTCGTGTGCTCAATCTTGAAACTAACCAAATCATGGAGACTTGCGAGGTAACCTTTGACGAGACACAGCCACGTAGTCAGCTTGTTTTTAAGTGTGCAGGTGATGATGAACTTGGCGAGGAGATTTTTCAGGAGGAGGAGCATGAACATGGAGATGATGAAGATGGCGGTGTGGTGCCCGTGGCTGAGCATGTACCGACTACTTCGACTACGATCGAGAACGGGCCCTCTCCCACACCTGCGACGACAAACCCAGATCAAGGAGAAGCTGCTGTTGAGGGGGAGGTATCATCAAGGCGAGAACCTCCCCGGCAAGTTCAAGTGGATCACCCAGCTTCGAGGATCATCGGCGACATCAATGAACGTACTACACGGTCAAGGGTTCGAAACAATTCTCACTTTACTCATGCTTCTTTTGTTGCTACTTTTGAGCCCAAAGACATTGGACACGCGCTATCAGATCATAATTGGGTTAACTCGATGCATGAGGAGTTGGAGAATTTTGAGAGGAACCAAGTTTGGGAGTTGGTGGATCCTCCACCAGGGTGTAAGGCGATTGGGACAAAATGGGTGTGGAAAAACAAAGAGGGAGAGAAAGGAGAGGTGGTGAGAAACAAGTCGAGGTTGGTGGCGCAAGGGTATAGTCAGAAAGAGGGGATCGAATACGAGGAGACCTTTGCTCCCGTAGTCCGTTTGGAGGCGATTAGGATCCTTCTAGCCTTTTTCGTGGCTAAAGGGTTCAAATTGTACCAAATGGATGTGAAGAGTGCTTTCCTGAACGGTGTTTTGGAGGAAGTAGTGTATGTGAGGCAACCACCAGGGTTTGAGAATGAGAAGTACCCCCACCGGGTGTACAAGTTGAGGAAGGTGCTGTATGGGTTGAAGTAGGCGCCTAGAGCTTGGTACGGTAGGTTGAGGAGGTTCCTGTTTGAGAGAGGGTTTGAGATGGGGAAGGTCGATCAGACCTTGTTTCTCCTCAGGCAGGGCAAAGAGATCCTAATTGTGCAGGTATACGTGGATGATATTGTCTTTGGTGGCCCGTCTAACTCTTTGGTTGCAAGGTTTGCAGAGGACATGAGCAGGAAATTGAGATGAGCATGATGGGTGAGTTGTAGTTCTTCCTCGGACTCTAGATCAAGCAGTCGAAGGAAGGAACATTTGTGCACCAAGCAAAGTACACCAAGGACATTGTGAGGAAGTTCAAGATGGAGGACTCCAAGGCTATGGCGACGCCTATGAGTACGACTACAGCTCTTGATGCGGACGAGGAAGGTGAACACGTGGACCAGAAGGAGTATCGAAGCATGGCCGAGTCACTCCTGTACTTGAAGGCGACGAGGCCGGACATCCAATTCTCGGTGTGTCTGTGCGCTCGTTTTCAAGCATCTCTGAGGACTTCGCATCGGCAAGCAGTCAAGCGCATTTTCAGGTATTTGCGTCATAGTTCCGACTTCGGCCTTGGTACTCCGCGTCTTCTTCTTTGGCTCTTCATGGATTTTCAGACGTGGATTTTGCCGGGTGTCGGTTGGATAGGAAGTCCACTTCTGGGACTTGCCAGTTCTTGGGTTCTTCTTTGGTGTCTTGGTCTTCCCGCAAACAATTGAGTGTTGCTCAATCCACTACCGAGGCAGAGTATGTGGCCACAGCTAGTTGTTGCTCTCAGCTCCTTTGGATCACATACACCATGAGTGACTTTGGTGAGGAGCGTTGCAAAGAACCCAGTGCTCCACTCCAATTCCAAGCACATAGAAGTGAGGTATCATTTCCTGAGAGACAACGTTAAGAAAGGGAAAATCGCTTTGATCCATGTACCCACACATGACCAGCTAGCCGACATTTTCACCAAACCCCTAGATCAAGCAACTTTCACTCGTTTGCGGGAGGAGCTTGGTGTTTGTTTGATTTCTTGAGTTGGTGTGTGGGAGCTCCTTGGTAGCATATGTTAGCTTTCCTTTGTGCATTTCTTGCATTTGGCATGGCATATGTAACATGATGTATAGGCATCTTTGTATCTTAGGTTGTTTGCATTTTGTATCATATGCATTAAGTAGGAAAAGCTTCTCCTATATACATTGTTCACCATGGTATGATATATATGTCCTTGTGAGCTACTTTGGTAAGCTATGGTTAGTTTGGCTTAGCTCTTGGTGGTCTTGATTTATATCAATGGTTGATGGCTATGTTTTTCAAAAATGTCACATGTATGCTCTCTTGTGAGTAAATGCCTTTATATGATCTTGACATGTTTTTGTGTCTTGGCTATGCTTAATTTGTGGTTGGATAGCCTATTTTGATCATATGGGGCCAAAGGCTCATTTGCCATCATGAATGTTTAGCCCCCATGCTTTATCTTGTGGAGGGGCATAAGTTCCTTTTTGTCGCAAAGACATTTCATGTACCAATTTTAAATCTGAAAATGAAATGTAAATTGCTTGGAAAATGTGCTCCCATGTCATATGTGCTTAATTTAATTTGCTTTGGGTGCTAAACCGTTGCATGTTGCTTACCAATGAGAAGTCTCATATTTAGAAGTAAGCACTTGGCTCGGTGGCTTTGACATGACATGAGGTGCTTGTGGGTGTTTATGATGGTCTTATGCTTAGAATGGGTGTCCTAGCATGAAGTTTGTGTGGCTTTGCCATTTTGACATGTTTTGCTCATGTTTAGGACTTTGCTCGTGAGAGGGTGATTTTTCGCAAAATTGCTCAATTCTATCTTAGCTTTGCCCAATGGTTGTGAAACTTGGTGATCATGTAGTTGATGTCATTACGAAGATATAGAGTATCTAACTTGCTCATTTGGACATGTGTAGCATCCTATGTTGAATTTTGTCTATTTGAGAAGCTCTAGGTTGCATTTTTCGCATTTTCGCATGATTCATGCATTGTCAACAAGGGGGAGAAGTTTGAGCATGTTTTGGCCTACTGAATGCATCTAGAAGGTTTCCAGGTGGTTTCGAACCATTTTTGAGCTCTGTTGTGCACCGGTCTGACCGGTTGAGGTCACCGGTCTGACCGGTCAGAGTGCTGGCTCCTGTTCAGATGTTGGGCACCGGTCTGACCGGTGAGGTGGACTGATCAGAGCAAAGCTGAAGTAGCTACTCTGTTTTGTGAAGAGGTTTGCATGCATTCGTCCAGGGGGAGTTGCATGTGTGCAGGGGGAGCTCTTTGTGGTTTTCGAGCTTTGGTTTGGTGGCTTGTGCTCTTTGCCTGAGCTTGTTTTTATCTCAGTTGTGTCGAGCCGTTGACCTTGCCTAAGGGGACCGAGACTTGTCTTCTTCAAGTGATCTTGCTCTTTGCCTTTCTTTTGGCTTTCGATCGCTTGTTGGAGTTTCTTTTAGTCATTTCTTTTCTTTTCCTTTTCTCTTTGGTTACCAAAACGTGTGTGTTGTCAATGCACTCATCAAGGGGGAGATTGAGAGCCTGTGTTGTTCGAGGACCGGTGGATGGTCGCTTCCTGGTGTGATGAGTGATTGATAACGTGGTGTGGACTGATTCTTGGCTAAGTATTGCAGGTGCAGGTTGCGGCTTGACTGGTGTTGGCGCAGGAGAAGAGCAAGCGCGAAAGGTCGTTGCCGGGCAGGCCTCCAGGTGTGGAGAAGACAAGTAGGCTTGGCTCGAGGGACCCAGTGGCCAGCGGGGTCAAGTGCGGGCCGCATGGTGGCAAGAACGGCAAGATGAAGTCCTGGATGGTTTCTTGGTTGAGCCTCAAAACCAAGGTCGAGCCGGGACTACGTGGGAGCCGAGTCATGAGTGGTGATTGGCGGAGGCTACACCGAGTTCGCGGGGTTTCCAGTGGTTCACCAGAAAACCACTGGGTTCCTTGGTTGATCCACAAAGCCAAGACCCAAGACGGAGGTGCAGCAGCATCGGACTAGTCTGACCGGTGGAGGACACCGGTCTGACCGGTGTGCGACGACGCAGTTCGGAGACTTCGAAGCGGAGGACACGCGTCGGGATCGTATGGCGTGCGTCGAGGCTACGCAGGGTGCGGTCGCCAGGCATCCGTCCGATGGTGCGACGACGAAGATTCCCAATGTGCCCCTAGGGTGCGTGTATCCTAGTGTTAGGCCTTAGGGGTAGTTTCATCTTTCGGTTGCCTCCATATAACCCAAGTGGTGAGAGGATGGCAACCATCTCTTGGAACCCTAGCTCATTTTGTTTTGCTATTTTCCTCTTCCATTTTCCTTTGGAATTTCTAGGACTAGCTTGAGAGCTTCATGGTGAGATCTTGTGAGAGGGAAGGATGATCGGGTGGCAAGCTAGACCTTGTATGAACCTTCATGGTATGTATAGATGATTCGGCGTGGTTCCTCAGGGCTTAGTTGTGTCTCTCCCGTTTTTCCTTTTTGGTGATTTTCGGAGCCTTTTCTTGTTGATTTTCTTGTGGCGGTTTTGAGACCTTTTTCTTTGGGATTTGGTGGGGGATGTATGCATGAACCCTTCGCGGTTCTTTTCTCTTTGATTCCCCTCCCAAATCCGTGAGTAAAGGGGCTCAATTTTGGGGTTTTCGTTGTCCTAGGGTTTGTGGTGTTCTTGGCAGAAATCCTTCGATTCTTATTGATTCAACGAGTTTTGGTGGACCAAATCGTAGCTATGGGATGCCCATGAGGTACTCCTAGTATCCCTAAATTCTTGTGCGAATCCGTGGAGCGAATCGGGAGATCGGGAAGTGGATTTGGGGGAGTTGACCCACGGCTCGCTGTTCATCCCGAGCTGCCCAGGCGCGACCGGTCTGACCGGTGCTCCTGACCGGTTTGACCGGTGCAAGCCCTTTGTGGGATTTGCCTCAGGTGAACGTCTTGGTGTGTTCCCTGTTGTCGTGTGTTGCTGCTGGTCAGTTCTTGGCAGGTTTCGAGGAGTTTGGCTAGGCTTTGTGTAGGGTTTTCTTCCCTTGCAGGTTGTGTTTTGGAGGTGGTTTTTGTTCCAGGGCCTAGAGAAGTCACTGAGGCTTCCTAGAACGTTTTCTATGTGGCTGCTGTAGTCACCGGCCAGACCGGCCCTGTCCACCGGTCTGACCGGTGTCACCGGTCTGACCGGCGCAGTCCATCGGTCTGACCGGTGTAGCACAGGCAGCAAGCCGTGCAGGTTTCCGCTGTGCGTTTGGTGTGTTTTGGTTCGGAAGGTTGTGTGTTGGTTCCTAGGACCAGTAGCACTCCAGTGGCTATGTGGTCTTGGCCAACTTGGGTAGTTGAGTCGGAGACGTGTTTGGTTGCCGCGTTCATCTTGTTGGAGTAGCCATCTCCTTCGAGAAAAATTTTTATCGGCTCCCATTCACTCCCCCCCCCCTCTCTGGTCGCCAGATCGGTCCTTCATGGGGAGGCGTATACGGACTAGAGAACTGGTGTTCAAGACCCAAGTCATGGCAAAAGGTTTCGATGTGAGAGTTTTTAAATTCCGAGCCATTGTCACTGCGGATCGCTCGTATGGCATCTCCGTGCATCTCGATCTTCAACCTCAAGACAAGATCTCAAACAAAACCAAACGTCTCCCCTTTCTCCTCCAAAAAGAAGACCCAAGCATACCGAGAGTAGCCGTCCACCACAACTAGGACGTACCACATCCGACCCACAGACCTCACATGAGCTGGGCCAACAAGGTCCATATGGAGCAGCTCGCATGGACCCTCCGTCATCACATCGGTGAGGGGTGGATGGGAAGAGGCTACCATCTTGGCTTGCCTACACGGCGCACAAACCAACTGTTTCTCAAACCTCAACCGTGGCAATCCTCAGACCAATTTGAGTTTACTCAAGCGAGACAAAAGGTCAAAGCTTAAGTGACCCAACTTCCTATGTCACTTCCACAACTCACTCGAAGAACCAGCCAAAAAGCAACGAGCCACACCAGAAGACTGAGAAAAATCTGCTCAGAAAACTTGACCCTCGGGAACGACCATGCAAACTAGGTCCCCTCGAGAATCTAAAATCCGAGAACCACCAGGCCGAAACAACACTTCAAAACCCTCATCCAACAGCTGGGACACGGAAAGCAAATTGAACCCGAGCGATTGAACAAGAGCAACACGCTTGAGAGTGACTTTGTCACTTATCTTAATCTCACCTTTTGACATCACACGCCCTCGCCCATTGTCCCCAAAGGTGATGTATGTCTTGGACACCACCGGGACGAGACTTGAGAACCACCCCTTGTCTCCGGTCATATGCCTCGAGCAACCGGAGTCGATCAGCCAAACGTTCCTCAAGTCTTCCACCTGAAATTCAAAAGCGAGCACGTGAGTGAACAAACGACTCAGCACTGGGGTTAGTACCAAAAGAGTAAAACCAGTGTCGAGCCATTTGCTCCAAAGTGGGGTTAGCACAAACCATATCATCACGCCTAACAAAGCTACCACCACGAAAACCACAATGGGAACCACCACGAGGGAACCAACCCTGTCTCACTGGAGGAGAACGAGAACCACGAAAGGAAGACCGTGGACCGTTCCTCCTCTCGAACTCAAAGCTATGGCTCCTCCCACCATCGTATTGAGCACAAGGTGGAGAACATCTAGCAAACTGACCACCACCAGACTCACCATACCAACCACTTGTACCACGACCAAAGGAACCGAATTGAGCATCCTCACGAACACGGAAACCAAACTGTCTGGCACCCAGACCAGGACCGGTCTAAGAGATCCCCCGACCGGTCTGACCAGTGGTGCTCGGCCAGCAACACCACCTGCCTCCTTTCGATCTCCCCAAGCTGGAACCGTCCTCACAATAGCCTTGGCCCTGGGCATTTGCATAGGAGGCTCAGGTACACCATTTGAGGGGCGGTACCTATCCTTGTTAGCCCACTCCTTAGCCATTCTCTCCTCACGCTTCCTCTTGAAGCAAAACTCACCCTTGTGACCATCTCTCCCACAATAGTCATAATGAAACCGTATGAGCTTAGGTTTAGGCTTGGGTTGGGGTTGCTCACTTGGTTTCTCAATTGGTTTCTCCTCACTCGGCTTCTCTTTCGGTTTTTCCTCACTAGGCTTCTCACCCTTTTTCCCAAAGAACTCATTCCCTAAGTTGCTCTTGAACTTGATGGGTTTTTGGAAATCATTTGTTGGGTGAGGGAATATGGGTGGATCTGGAGTTGTGTCAAGTTTGTTTCTCAATAGGTTTGGCTTAGGAGCATAGGCATTTTTGTGGAAGGTTTATTGTGGAGCTTGGATATCATCAATTTTCTCTCCTCCCTCACCACTACACTCTCCAATCTTATCCGACCCAAGCGCTTGCCCCTCATAGCGCTTGTATGCCTCCATCATCATCCTAAGCTATGGTTCATGACCCGACAACCAACCCATCATTTTTCTCAACTCACTGTTTTCATCCTGCAAGCGATCAACATAATGTGCAAATTCCAGATTCTTTACAGCATGCAATTCACAAGTAGAGCAAGAAGTGGGAACATGTGCTTTCAACTCAGCCTCAAGAGAAACAATGTAAGCATGCATCTCATCAATCTTTCCATGCACAACAGGGCAAGAAGTGCAAGCACCTAGCAAAGCAAGTCTAGACTTAAACTCAGCCACTTCAACCCTAAGCACATCTAGTTCCTCACACTTGGAGGTATGCTTTTCCTTAAGAGCAGTAAGATCAGCTAGGAAAACAGAGCAATCAGCACAATCAATCTCATGAGAAACAACAGGTGAAGCCTTAAGTGAATCTATCTCAAGCTTAGCATCAAGGTTCTGTGTTTCTAGCTCAGCTACTCGGTTCCTAGCATCTTCTAGTGAGGCCCTAAGCTCTTTCCTCATCTTCTTAGCCTCTCTAAGCATGTCATCACGATTATCAAGCAACTTGCCAAGCTCCTCATTCTCCTCACGCAAGAAGGAAAGCTCGTCACGTACCTCATCCTCAGAGTCGGAGTCTGAATCGCTCTTGTGACTCTTCTTGCTGCTGGAGCTACGTGCCATGCTGCAGAAGGCATCTCTCGCGTAGCAGCTCAGCTCGCTCAAGTTCTTGGATGACTTCTTGTTCTTGCGCCGATCACCTTCGTCTTCACTGCTACTCGAGCTCGAGGTAGAGTAGGCGGAGCTGGAATCGACGTCGCTTGCTCCGACCATCGCTCGGGCTGTGCCGTGGCCGTCCTTCTTCCTTAATCGTCGCTCGTCCTTGTGCTTGTGCTTGTGCTTGTGATCGCGCCTCGACCGGTACTTGCTCTCCGTCTTTGACCGGTGCTTGTAGTTGTCCTTGTTCTCCATCTTCTCAGGGCAGTCGATGACGAAGTGTCCTGGCTTGCCGCACTGAAAGCACGTCCTCGTGTTCCTCCTTGTGTTCACCCAGTTCTCATGCAGCCTCTCGAACCTCCTGGTCAGCAGCGCCAGCTCATCCTCTCCAAGCACATCGAACTCCTCATTTGGCAAAGACATCAAAGAGGACAAAGAGTACATCCTGGTGGATGGGTTAGCATTAGACTTTGCACCTGAGCCACTGATGAGGGCGAGACTATGAGAGTCAGTCGGGCCCTCAAGCATGGCTATCACACCCCGGTCCGCCTCAGCCGACTTGAGCTTCGAGAACAGCTCATCCACTGACAAAGCCTCATACTTATCCGATTCAAGTATGGCCTCGACCTTTCCGCCCCAGATTGTACGATCCAACGAGTGCAAGAGCTTCATGGCTCTCTCATGATCATCGTACGGGAGCACGGCCACATTGGCCCTCATGTTGTTCACAATCACCGTGAACCGCTGGAACATCGTATCGATGGACTCACCGGGGAGATGAGTGAAGTTCTCGTACTCTCTCCGGTAAGTCGCAAACAACCAAGCTTGAACCTGACTGTTTCCAGCGTGAGCATTCTTCAGCGTTTCCCAAATCCTACAATCTAAGTCCTCTGTCTGAACCCGACTGAATTCGGACTGACACAGAGCACGAAACAAGTAGTCGACTGCCTTGTTGTTGGCGTCATGCATGTCCCTCGATCCTAGAGCAAGGAAGTTAATCAGATGAACATAAGTTGTGTTCACCGTAACGTCCCAAAGGATCTGACCCTTACCACGGAGGAAAGCTGCCATCCGCCTCTGCCACATCTGGTAGTTTTTGCCATCGAAGTGCGGAGGACCCGATCCCCGTTCCTGGTACTCCATCCTTGGATCTTAGACTGGTTAGAGTCCCGAAAGACTCGTAACCGGCTTTGATACCACTTAAAGGACCGAACTGGCGACCAGAGAGGGGGGGGGGAGTGAATGGGAGCCGATAAAAATTCTTCTCGAAGGAGATGGCTACTCCAACAAGATGAACACGGCTAACCAAAACACGTCTCTGACTCAACTACCCAAGTTGGCCAAGACCATATAGCCACTGGAGTGCTACTGATCCTAGCAACCAACAACCACCGAGACCTACTTGAGAACGCAGTGGAACAAGCAACTCGAGCAGTCACTGACCACACCGGTCAGACCGGTCACCTACACCGGTCAGACCGGTCAAGGCCGGATCACCCGAACTAAGCCGCCGGATCACCCGACACCCTCCAGAGACACACCGGGTCACCCTGGACCCCGAGCCGGGTCACCCGAGTAGGACTTGGCAATTTCCACAGAAAAGCCCCTGCACCGTCAGGCCGGTGCAGCTCACCGGTCAGACCGGTCTGAGCCTGGAAATCCCAAATCCAAGGAACCAACCTCCCGAGCTCCAAAACACTCCAAACTCGAAACAGCAGCAAACCCAGAGACTAGGGAACTCACCAAGACGTTCACTCGAGCAAAACCCAACAGGGGGTCGGCACCGGTCAGACCGGTCTCATGCACCGGTCAAACCGGTCAGGCCTGGGCAGCTCGGGATGAACAGCAAGCCGCGGGTCAATCCCTCCAAATCCAAATCCCGATCTCTTGATTCGCTCCATGGATTCGCACAAGAATCTGGGGATAGTAGGAGTACCTCATGGGAATTCCATAGCCACGATTTGGTCCACCAAAACTTGCTAAATCAAGAGGACTCAAAGGATTTCCACCAAGAACGCCTTTAACCCTAGACCGGAGAAAACCTCAAAATCGAGCCCCTTTACTCACGGATTTGGGAGGGGAATCAAAGGGAAAAGAACCACGAAGGGTTCATGCATACATCCCCTACCAAATTCCAAAGAGAAAAGTCACAAAACCGCCACAAGAAAATCGCCAAGAAAAGGCTCCGAAAATCACCAAAAAGGAAAACCGGGAGAGACACAATCGAGCCTTGAGGAACCACGACGAGCCATCTATACATACCATGAAGGTTCATACAAGGTCTAGCTTGCCACCCGATCATCCTTCCCTCTCTCAAGATCTCACCATGAAGCTCTCAAGCTAGTCCTAGAAATTCCTAAGGAAAAAGGAAGAGGAAAATAGCAAAACAAAATGAGCTAGGGTTCCAAAAGATGGCTGCCATCCTCTCACCACTTAGGTTATATCGAGGCTAGCCGAAAGACGAAACTACCCCTATTACATTAAACTAAGATACACACCCCCGAAGGGCCTTTTGGGAAACTTCATCGTAGCACCATCGGACGGATGCCCGGTGACCGCAAACTTGCTTAGCCTCGACGCAAGCCTTGCGATCTCGACGTGTGTCCTCCGCTTCGAAGTCTCTGTAACGCGTCGTCGCACACCGGTCAGATCGGTGTACACCACCGGTCAGACCGGTACCCACCGGTCAGATCGGTCCAGTGCTGCTGCCTCTGGTCTTCGGTCTTCGGTCTTGGTTATGGATCAACCAAGGAACCTTGTTGTTTTCTGGTGAACCACTGGAAACCCCGTGAACTCGGTGTAGCCTCCGCCAATCACCACTCATGACTCGGCTCCCACGTAGTCCCGGCTCAACCTTGGTTTTGTGGCTCAACCAAGAAACCGTCCATGACTTCATCTTGCCGTTCTTGCCACCATACGGCCCACACTTGACCCCGCTGGCCACCGGGTCCCTCAAGCCAAGCCTACTTGTCTTCTCCACACCTGGAGGCCTACCCGGCAACGACCTTTCGCGCTTGCTCTTCACCTGCTCCAACACCAGTCAAGCCGCAACCTGCACCTGCAATACTTAGTCAAGAGTCAGTCCACACAACGTTGTCAATCACTCATCACACCAGGAAGCGACCACCCACCGGTCCTCGAACCACACAGGCTCTCAGAGGGTAGCTCCCCTCGGTCGATCCAGGCGAGGTACTTACTTCACCAGTCCTCAGCGGAAGGAGCCCCGTCGATCTCCATTGTCTCGTCTTCATCCACCCCGTATCCCTCGAGAAGGGAGACCTCGAATTCCTCGTTCGAGGGGTCCTCGTCCATAGGCTCAGCGCCCGTGGCCTCCGAGGGAGCCCCCGAAGATTTTTCGGGGTCCGGGGTTGCCTTGCTGAAGTCGATGGATGGTTTGGCGAGGTCGCGGGCGAAGATGTTCGGGGGAACGGTGATCCGCCCCGACACGATCTTTGTCAGTTCGTCCGCCTCCTCATTGTACTTGCGCATGATGTGGTTGAGCTCGATGTCTTAGAACTTGTCTTCGAGCGCGCGCACGGCGTTGCAGTATGCCTCCATCTTCTCGTTGTGGCAGCTCACGTTCTTCATCACCTGGTCTATCACCAGCTGCAAATCCCCCCTAATGTCGAGGCACTTGATGCAGAGCTCGATGGCGAAGTGGAGGCTGCTGAGGAGGGCCTCATACTCTGCCATATTGTTTGACGCAGGGAAGTGCAGGCGTACCACGTACCATATGTGTTCTCCGAGGGGCGAGATGAAGAGCAGGCCCGCGCCCGTTTTCATCACTGACCCGTCGAAGTACATGGTCCAGGACTCATCCTGGATCTGCAGTGGGGGCAGCTGAGTGTCGGTCCATTCAGCGACGAAGTCCGCCAGGATCTGTGATTTGATTGCCTTGCGCGGCTCTAGGACCGATTAGGCGACCAGAGAGGGGGGAGTGAATGGGAGCCGATAAAAATTCTTCCCGAAGGATGAACTCGGCCTATGCCCCAAATTCACAACCAAGGATTCCCACACGAATTTGCCAAGGTCGTGTAGTACAATGGACCTATCAACCCTAGGAACAAGTCTCAAACAAACCCCAAGCGAAAGCGCAACTCAAGAAGCAAAGGACTTAGGCAATCTGCGAAGCCCTGGACGGACGGTCCGCGGTGACCGGGCGGACAGTCCGCGTGGGCCTGGCGGACGGTCCGCGGGTCAGGGACAGACGGTCCGCAAAATGATCCCGAGCCTCCAGTATGCACCCTCCGAAATTCGGACGGTCCGGGCGAGCACCGCGGACGATCCGAGCCTCGCGGACTGTCCGGCCTCCCCAGGCGGACGGTCCGGCCAACTTCTTCCAACCAAAACCTACCGACTCAACGGATCGAAACAAAGCGATGCAAGAACTCGTGAAGAACACGACGAATAGCCAGCGGGCAGGCTCCTCGCGGACGGTCCGCCGACCAGGCAAGGACGGTCCGCCAGGTGCGGACAAAATAGTCCGAGCACGAAAACGCGAGGTCAACCCCTCCTATCCATCCATGGATCTCCCAAACGGCTTAAGCTCTTGAGACAAGATTTGGGGGAGATGTGAAGCGTCCCTAGGAGATGCGAAGCGTCCCTAGGAGATGCTATACCCCAAAACTTGAGACCTCAAACGAACTAAATCGTCGGGAATCGAATTGCAACTGAGCTCTACCAAAAAGCTAGGGTTCCAACCGAAATCCTCAAATCCAAGGCCAAATTCGGAGTTTGAGGGGTAAGATCAAGCACAAAGATGTACAAGCCATCTATCCATGATCCCCACAAGAAAATCCGAACTCAAACACCCCAGAATCAGAGGAATAAGCCACGCACGAAAATCCAATGAAAATAGCTCGAAAAAGACACGAAAATCATACGAGCTACAAGAAGGAAATCGACGCAACCATGAAAGCTTCCATACACTCGGTGATCAGATTCTCTACAAAACGACGAAGAAAATCTAAACCTATGGAGCAGGGAAATGAGAAGCAGTCCGGAAGGATGGTTTTCCCAGAAACCCTAGAGCTATATATATGAGTCCCTCTAGGTTGGGCAAATGACCAAGCTACCCCTAGCACTTAAACGAAGATACAATCCCCTCAGGGCAATGTGGTCAAGTAGCACTCCTCTTCAACAGACGGCCACACCTTTGCCGCAGTCTGTGTCCTCCCGACGCAAGCCCTGCGATCCCTCCGTGTGTCCTCTGGCATCGAAGCTTCTCGGCGTGCCCAGATCCTGTCTCCGCCCGCCGAGCCTCCGGTCTTGGTTTTGTGGCTCAACCAAGTAACCCGACGGTTTTGTGGTGAACCGCCGCTAACCCCACATGCAGACTCCGACCGTGAGCCGCTACCCTAGACCGGCTCCGGTCGACGACTTCGTCTTGCTTTTCTTGCCACCATGCGACCCGCACTTGACCCCGTTCGGCCACCGGGTCCATTGAGCCGAGCCTACTTGTCTCTCCACTCCTCGGAGGCCCCGCAAGGCTAAGACCTTTCGCGCCCGCTCTTCACCTGCACCAACACGAGTCAAGCCGCAACCTGCACCTGCACTACTCGGCCAAGAGTCAGTCCACACCACATTGTCAATCACTCATCACACCAGGGAGCGACCATCCACCGGTCCTCGGACGATCCGGTCCTCAATCTCCCCCTTGTTGAGTGCATTGACAACACACACATAGTAACCAATTCAGAGAAAGGAGAAAAAGAAAAGAAACGAATGAAAAAACTCAAACAAGTGATCAAAAGCCAAACAAAAGCCAAAATGAGATCACTTGAGAGTGAAAAATCTCGGTCCCCTAAGACAAGGGCAACGGCTCGACACAACCGAGATAAAATGCTCCAAAATTGCCGACTCCTCAAGGTGAGGCAAAAGGGCTCGACACCATCAGCAAAAGAGCACAACTAAAATCAGGCGACAAAGAGCTCCAAAGCACATGAATGCAAGCTCCCCCTGAACAAATGCATTTCGCCCAATTTTTCTCCCCTTTGATGCAAAACTCCCCCTGGATGCAAGAACTTTCTCCCCAAAGCAAGAATTGGGTACTATCTCTCCCCCTTGTTGGTAATGCATGAATCAAGTTTACAAATGCAAGCATGTGCTTCTCAAATATACAAAGAGCACTACACCATGCTAAAATTGAGACATAGACAAGCGAGATAGCCACAAATTTAGTATAAGCATCGCCAACAGGATAGATAGGGACATATAAGCATGTGACATAGCCATGATCAAAATGAAGCATTTTTCATAAAATTTCCCTCTCATGAGCATAGGACATAAGCATGGTCAATATTAGCACAAACAACATATAAATTACAAACTTCATGCAAGGTCACAAATTCTCATCACAAGATCATCACAAACACCTACAAGCTATCTCATGTCAAGTCAAAGCCACCGAGCCATGTGTCCACTTCTAAATGTGAGACTTCTCAACGGTGAACATCATGCAATGGTTTAGCACCCAAGATAAGGAATTTAAAGAATATTTGACATGGAAGCACATTTTTCACGCACAAGCATTTCATATACCAATTTCAAGATTTGCAAATTGAGCATGGTACATGAAGTGCCTTTGCAGCAAAAAGAAGCTTAAGCTTCTCCACAAGGTACCATGTAGGCTAAACATTCATGATGATAAATGGATCTTTGACCCCAAATGAAAAGAACATGGTTCCAAGCACAAATTAAGCAAGATATAGCCATAAGCGCACAATTTGAACATGAGAGGCATTCAACTCACCAGAGAGGATCATATATAGCATTTTCAAAAAATTAAGCCATCCACAAGCATATAGATCCCAAATCTACCAAGAGCATCGCTATACATCACATGAGCATCACTATCAAAGTCATAGTCTCATATCCAGCATATCATGGTGATCAAAGTATATAGGAGAAGCACATATCTAAAGCATATGATACAAACGCAGTCTATGATACAAAGATGTGTTGACGGTGTATATGCGTATCCAATTTCATTTGGACTTGCAAGCGGACAAGTCCTCCGTCGTAGCCAAGGGACCCTTCTATCCTCAAGTGTGAACCCAAGGTATCGAATCCGTGGAACAAATGTGTGATGCAAAAACCTATCTATTAAAGCTGAGAACACTTAGATCTTCAAAGGGGAATCTTATGCATCTAATCTAGAGAACATCATAAGAAACGAATCTAATCTATGAAAGCCGGAGGTAGCAAGAGATAGAGAGGGATAGGTAAAACCAATCTAGAGAGATTGAATCAAGCTCTTGTTGAAGTTCCAAACAAAGAAGAAATAGCCAAGTTGAATCTCATAAAAAGCATCTTTAAATCACGGTTTCCCGTCCAACTCCGAAGACGCCCACCTTTTGGAGCCACCGTTCTGTCACAACACACTCCTATTCGTGCGGGTTAGCCTAGGGCGAGTCCATTGGACAAGTTGAAATATCTTGGAAGGTCAGGCATGCACCTCTAGCCACCACGGCTACAAGAACACCCTCTATGATCTATCTCGAGAATAGATCTTAAAGTAAGAAAAGCCAATCGAAATCAAAGTCGTAGAAGAAACACTCGATCGCTAGAAATCGGATTGCAACTTGATAATTCAACATAGTACATGATACATGAACAAGATCACCACCGGGATCCTACCTTGATCTTGCTTCTAGCTCCTAGAACTCCGACGTGGTCTTCCTTGCAAGGTTCCCACGTCGGCTAGGGAATCCCTAGACAACTAGCTCGACCCTCTCCTCTCTGGGATGGTGTCCCTCTCTTCTCTGCTCCTCGGCGGCGAATGATGAATGAGTTGATGCGTGGCTCTTGGCCAGGGGGCTATAAATAGTCCGAGAGGCGGCTAGGTCAAAGGGGGCACGAATGGGGCCCGAAATGGGCTGGGCCGGCCGGCCTGGGCCGGCCGGCCTGGGCTCATTTCGGCCCATTCCGCAGCCTGCTTCGTGGACGATGCTTCCCGAGTCTTCTAGAGTGTTCTCCCTTCTGCATGTGGGCCCTTGACGTCAGTTTCTCCGCGGTTTAGATGAAGCTCCTTGTCCCGCAAGATTCAGCATTTTCTGTTCAGGTCCTCGGAGTTTTCCGTCTTCACAGGTTGGTCCTTGGGCTTCTTGGAGTCATGTTCACTTCATTGCTTGACTTGTACCGGGCTTCAAGGTCTTATCACGAGGTGCTTGATGAACTTTACCCGGAAGTCTTGCTTTCAACGCTAAAATCCTGCATAAACATCAAACTCCAAAACCGACATGCACGAACGAACTTGTTATACCAAGGGGGTTAGTACCAATGGATAAGATATAAAATTCATGCCAACACCGAAGGTAAACTCATGGCTAGGTTGACGGAAATTCACCGTCAACATCTCCCCCATGCTTAAACCTTGCTCGTCCTCGAGTAAGCCTTCGATGGATATCAGCGTTGCCCTTCATTGCTCAAACCCTGCACTTGATCATACAAGAGAAAACATAATGCTCTCAAAAGTTTAGTTCTTTAAAGTTCCATAATGTACTAGCCTTCATCCCTACGGAGGGTGGATATTAATTAAGCTCATCCCACAAGTATTAGACATGCTCCCAAAATTTAAATGGATCTCAGAAATTTTGAAATAAAGAATGAGATGAAAAAGAGCTAAACCAAGTTCAAAAATTTAAACCACCTTGCATTTTGCTCATGAACTCTCATCTCATCTTGTCTCTCAAGCCTATTTATTCTACTCCTTTCCCTCTCATAACATACATATATGTGGTAGGCTTTATATGGAGCTTTTTGGGAAAGTTTAGTCCTACCAAGATATTATAAATGAGATGTTGTCAAAACAAGACAAGCTTCTCATGGTCTTACCGGGACTCGTCAAAAAGGTCATTGGAAAATAATGTTATATCAAGGAGGGGGAGAGAAAAATACACACACTTTGAGATAGGTGGACATGTGCAAATGGCAAAGAGTGATCCCAAGGCACAAAGGAAGTCCTCGTTATCGGATTGCACATGGTTGGAAAGATGAGTTTGGATCTTAAATCTTTGAAACTTTTGAAATTCCTAATGCACTTTAGAGAACCGGGGCGTTCACTTTATTTTATACTCATATTTTTTTCTTTTCTCATACATATATTAATTTTTTTTCTTTATACTCATTTTTTTTTCTTTTTTCTTTCTTTCTTTTTCTCTTTTTTTTATTTGCTCCCCTTGAACTCTAAATTGCATTGTACCGACCTCCTCCCCCATGCTTAGACGTTTGCTAGTCCTCGGGCAAAGAGGTGATAGAGATAAGGTAGGTACTAGAAATATTTTTCCTTTGGAGAGATACTTGAAATCTTCAATCTTGGCCCCATCTTGCGATCTTCCTCGAATTGACAATCCATACTCAATGATAGGTTGCGGTCAAGGAGGTAAACACAAAAGATGATATTTTTGGTTTTAAGGGTGGATATCCGGCGAGGTTTGTGAAATCTCCGATGTGGGGATACACAATGCACGGATAGAAAGGCTAGCAAAAAGATAGATACGCAAAAACAGAATGACCAGCTTCTTAGTCTCGGGCCAGAGAAATCAAGGCCTGAAATAACTCACCCAAAAATAAACCTTGTATACTAAGTTTTTGCACTCAAGTATATATATGGCTCTGGATAGGTAGAGCAACATGCAAGAGGTTTTCATGACAAGGTTAGCATTACTTTTAAGAACAAAAATAAATCATCTTTAACCCATCTAAAACTTGAGAGCACATAAAACACTATGGGTCTTTATTTTTATCATAACCTCTGCTAAAGATTAAGCTAGCATTTAGATAATTTCAGATTTATATTTTAAGAGAGCATTAGCTTAATCATGCATAAAACAAGTACAAAGATAAACAAAGCGGCGACTATCATCATGTATCACCATGGCACAAACTTTGTATCTTTGCCAAAGGTAAAAACAAGGTGGTGATTTTATTCATGATGAAAATAAAAACTAACACACATGCTGAAAATTAAAAAAAATTGAAAAACTGAAAACACTACGCATACATAGGCGCATACAAGCTGAAAATTAAAGAAAAGGGAAAAGGAAAGATTAAACTAAAGCTCCTCCTCTCTATAATCTTCCGCCGGTGGTTGATATTGATAATCTTGATTGTTGTACCCTTGCTCATAATAGGATTGCACCGCTCCTCCTATGAATTGTCCCGGCGGTGCTAGGTGAAGGCGTCCGAGCTCATAAGCGATGTTTGCATTTCCTTCACCCATTTGATTCGCATTGGTTTGGATAGCTGCGATATTTTGCATGTTTCTCGCAGCGTACCCTCCAATGATGGCCACACTTTGTTGTGGTTGAGGGAGTTGTGCATACGGCTCCGCAAAGGCTACGTTGGGTACCGCAAAATTTGGTGGGGGCATGGCTGCACCACTCCCCCATGGTTGCATCGGTACACCACCGTACTAACTTGGCGACGCCGGGATTCCTCCAAATGGTGGCACATCATTTTTTTGCGCACCTTCTTCTTGGGCTGCGGAAGAACTTTCTTCTACAATCCTTCCTCTCTTGTTCTTCTTCACCGGCACAAGAAGTCTGCCCTCTAACCAATCTTCTTTCCCCTCAAGAAAAAGTCTTAATCTTCCATCTGGAAGGGGCAAATTCACCTTGGCCAATTTGAAGCCTCCTCTCTCATCTCCACTTATATATTTGCCTTGCTTCATATAATCAAACCCAAGGGAAGTCCCAACTAGGAGATGCTCCGGGTTTCTTGGAATTCCGGGTCTCAAAGAGATAGCCAACATAGAGAGATAACACCCCGAGCCAATATCTCCCAAACCCGATGTTGCCTCACAACACCACCGGTTGATCATAAGGTGAGTGGGGTCGATTGGCTGTCTGGCAATCAAAGCCGAGTAAAGCCAATTCACCTCCATATCGGTTATCTTGGTCTCTTTCATTCTCCCCAAAATCCTCTTGCTCATCCATGAGTGGAACACTTGGATGATGGAGTTCCGGATGCTATTTCTTTGCCGGTTAACTTCTCCCGCGATCATTCTCCAAAAACCGTCCAATGTGCCTCCATGCACATCCACTTACTCCGGGGCTCCCTTTTGAAAACCAAGTAACTCCCTAATATACTCATAGGGAACCACTTGTTCAACTCCCTCCAAACGGAATGAGAGACTCGGCACTCCTTCATCAAGGATAGGTGCCAGGGTCATGAGAATTTCCAAGGCGAATTCCTTGTGGGTGTTTGCCGACACCCCGTTGGAGAATTGCACCCAACCTAGGTGTCCCAACATGTAATAAATATCCGTATGAAAACCCAACACTTGGAGAGCTTGGTCGTCGAAGTCGACGTTTGCCACAAGCCTCTTCTCAAGGCGAGTGAGCTTCTTCTCCTCCTCCTCCGTCTTGATGATAAACCCATACTCGGAGTACCGCGGAGCATATGGAGGTGGAGCAGATGATCGTGTCGAGCGATGAGGTCGGACGGGCGGCTCCTCCATACGTCCTTGAGGTTCGGTGAACCTCATAGACGAGCTTCGTGTGGCCCTCATGCCACCGAGGAGAAGAGTGTCGTTCCTCCTCAGCGGTGCCGTGTCCTCCTCCATACTCCTAGGAGACTCGGAGACCGAGTGCCTCCTCGAAGAGGTTGTTGATGATGGCTTGGACGACAATGATCCCTTCTTCTTGGTGAAAAGACTTGTAGTTTTCTTCCACATGGTTGCTGCACTCTCACTCACAAATATATATCCGGGGTTTTCAACCGGTAACAAGGCACACAAATATTATTTGGAGTATGGATTTTGAGTGGATTTAGGATGGATTTTGTTGGACGAAACAAAGCTCGAAGTGGAAGGCTAAGTCTAAGGTGGTTCTGGACTATGAGCCCAAGCACACGGACAAGGAACTGGATGAATGACTTACCTAACGAAGGAGAGCACCAGGGGGCTTAAGAAGGGGCGAGGCCGCCTGGGCTGACCGGCCTGGGGGCCTTGCTGCTCCACTTGGCTCAGTTTTTCTCCAGTGCACTCATGCTTGCTTTCTTGCTTTGTGACCGCGTGCTCCACGGGGTTGCACCGCCAAAATGCTCTCGTCCACTCCTTTGCTTGCAAGATTGATCCCTTGAGAGCCAGGTGTGGTTCGAGGACCGGTGGATGGTCGCTTCCTGGTGTGATGAGTGATTGACAACGTGGTGTGGACTGATTCTTGGCTAAGTATTGCAGGTGCAGGTTGCGGCTTGACTGGTGCAGGTGCAGGTGAAGAACAAGCGTGAAAGGTCGTTGCCGGTGAGGCCTCCAGGTGTAGAGAAGACAAGTAGGCTTGGTTCGAGGGACCCGGTGGCCAGCGGGGTCAAGTGCGGGCCGCATGGTGGCAAGAACGGCAAGATGAAGTCATGGACGGTTTCTTGGTTGAGCCTCAAAACCAAGGTCGAGCCGGGACTACGTGGGAGCCGAGTCATGAGTGGTGATTGGCGGAGGCTACACCGAGTTCGCGGGGTTTTCGGTGGTTCACCAGAAAATCACTGGGTTCCTTGGTTGATCCACAAAGCCAAGACCGAAGAACCGAAGACGGAGGTGCAGCAGCTCCAGACCGGTCTGACCGGTGGGTCTGACCGGTCTGACCGGTGGGTACCGGTCTGACCGGTGGGTACCGGTCTGACCGGTGAGGAGCACCGGTCTGACCGGTGTGCGACGACGCAGTCCGGAATCTTCGAAGCGGAGGACACGCGTCGGGATCGCAAGGCTTGCGTCGAGGCTAAGCAAGTTTGCGGTCGCTGGGCATCCGTCCGATGGTGCGAAGACAAAGACTTCCAATTTCGCCCTCGAGGGGCATGTATCCCTAGTTAGCTAGTAAGGGTATTTTAGTCTTTCGGTTGCCTCCATATAACCCAAGTGGTGAGAGGATGGCAGCCATCTCTTGGAACCCTAGCTCATTTGGTTTTCCTATTTTCCTTCCTATTTTCTTAGGATTTTCGTAGGACTAGCTTGAGAGCTTCATGGTGAGATCTTGTGAGAGGGAAGGATGATCGGGCGGCAAGCTAGACCTTGTATGAACCTCTTTGGTATGTATAGATGATTCGGCGTGGTTCCTCAAGGCTTGGATGTGTCTTTCCCGTTTCTCCTTTTTGGTGATTTTCGGAGCCCTTTCTTGGCGATTTTCTTGGAGCGATTTCGAGGCTTTTCTCTTTGGGATTTGGTGGGGGATGTATGCATGAACCCTTCGTGGTTCTTTTTCCTTTGATTCCCCTTCCAAATCCGTGAGCAAAGGGGCTCGATTTTGGGGTTTTCGTGGCTCTAGGGTTAGAGGCGTTCTTGGTGGGATTTCTTCGATTCCTCTTGATTTGACAAGTTTTGGTGGACCAAATCTTGGCTATGGAGTACCCATGAGGTGTTCCTACTATCCCCAAAGTCTTGTGCAAAACCGTGGAGCGAATCGGGAGATCGGGAGTTGGATTTGGAGGAGTTGACTCGCGGGCGCTGTTCTTCCCGAGCTGCCCAGGCACGACCGGTCTGACCGGTGCTCTTGACCGGTCTGACCGGTGCTAGCCCTTGGTGGGTTTTTGTCTCGGGGAACAGCCTTGTCCGTGTGGTTTTGTCCCGTGGTCCTGCTGTTCAGTTCTTGGAGTGTTTGGAGTTGTTTTGCTAGGATTTGTGAGGGGTTCTTCTTCCTCACAGGTTGTGTTTCGTGGTGGTTTTTGTTCCAGGGCCTAGAGGATTCACTGAGGCTTCCTGGAACGTTTGCTGTGCGGCTGCTGTAGCACCGGCCTGACCGGCTCTGTCCACCGGTCTGACCTGTGTCACCGGTCTGACCGGCGCAGGCCATCGGTCTGACCGGTGTAGCACAGGCAGCAAGCCGTGCAAGTTTCCGCTGTGTGTTTTGGTGAGTTTTGGCTAGGAAGGTTGAGTGTTGGTTCCTAGGACCAGTAGCACTCCAGTGGCTGCGTGGTCTTGACCAACTTGGGTAGTTGGGTCGGAGACGTGAGTTGGAAGCCGTGTTCGTCTTGTTGGAGTTCCCATCTCCTTCGAGAAGAATTTTTATCGGCTCCCATTCACTCCCCCCCTCTCTGGTTCGCCTAATCGGTCCTTCAATTGGTATCAGAGCCGGTTCGGGTCTTTATTGACTCTTACCAGTCTAAGATCCAAAGATGGCGTACCAGGAACGGGGTTCGGGTCCTCCGCACTTCGATGGGAAGAACTACCAGATGTGGCAAAGGCGGATGGCGGCGTTCCTCCGCGGAAAGGGTCAGATCCTTTGGGATGTCACGGTGAACACAGCTTATGTTCATCCGATGAACTTCCTTGCTCCAGGATCGAGGGATATGTTCGAAGCCAACAACAAGGCTGTCGACTACTTGTTTCGTGCTCTGTGTCAGCCTGAATTCGATCGGGTTCAGACAGAGGACTTAGCTTGTAGGATTTGGGAGCAGTTGAAGGATGCTCATGCTGGGAATGCTTAGGTTCAGGCTCGGATGTACGCGACTTACCGGAGAGAGTACGAGAACTTCACTCATCTCCCCGGCGAGTCCGTCGATGCCCTTTTCCAGCGATTTACGGTCGTTGTGAACAACATGAGAGCCAATGTGGACGTCCTCCCATACAATGATCATGATAGAGCCGTGAAGCTCTTGCACTCGTTGGATCGTACCGTATGGGACGGGAAGTTTGAGGCTATTGTTGAGTCCGAGAAGTATGACACCTTGACGGTGAACGAGCTGTTCTCGAAGCTCAAGTCGGCTGAGTTGGACCGTGGTATGACAGCCAAGATCGAGAGCCCGACTGATTCTCATAGTCTCGCTCTCGTTAGTGGCAAAGGAGCTAAGTCTAACGCTAACGCATCCTCCAGGATGTACTCTCTGTCTTCTTTGATGTCTTTGCCAGATGAGGAGTTCGACGTGCTTGGAGAGGACGAGCTGGCGTTGCTGACCAGGCGGTTCGAGAGGCTGCACGAGAACCGGGTGAACACGAGGAGGACAGCACGGACGTGCTTTCAGTGCGGCAAGCCAGGACACTTCGTTGCCGACTGCCCGGAGAAGACGGAGAACAAGGACGGCTACAAGGACGGCTACAGGCACCGATCGAGCAAGGATGGCAAGTACCGATCGAGGCGCGATCACAAGCACAAGAACAAGCACAAGGACGAGCGACGGTCGAGGAAGAAGGATGGCCGCGGCAGGAAGGCTCGAGCAATGGTCGGAGCGAGCGACGTCGACTCCAGCTCCGCCTACTCTTCCTCAAGCTCGAGTAGCAGTGAAGATGAAGGTGATCGGCGCAAGAACAAGAAGTCATCCAGGAACTTGAGCGGGTTGAGCTGCTTCGCGAGAGATGGCTTCTGCGGCATGGCCCGTAGCTCCGGCAGCAAGAAGAGCCACCAGAGTGACTCGGACTCTGACTCCGAGGATGAGGTATGTGATGAGCTCTCTTCTTTGCGCAAGGAGAATGATGAGTTGGTTGACTTGCTTGATAACCGTGATCACATGCTTAGAGAGGCCAAGAAGATGAGGAAAGAGCTTAGGGCCTCACTAGAAGATGCTAGGAACCGTGTGGCTGAGCTAGAAACCCAGAACCTAGATGCTAAGCTTGAGATTGATTCGCTTAAGGCTTCTCCTGTGGTTTCTGATGAGATTGATTGCTGTGATTGCTCTGTGTACCTAGCTGATCTTACTGCTCTTAAGGATAAGCATGCTTCTACTTGTGATGAACTAGATATGCTTAGGGTTGAAGTGGCTGAGCTTAAGTCTAGACCTGCTTTGCTAGGTGCTTGCACTTCTTGCCCTGTTTTGCATGGAAAGATTGATGAGATGCATGCTTACACTGTTTCGCTTGAGGCCAAGTTGAAAGAGCCTATTCCCACTTCTTGCTCTACTTGTGAATTGCATGCGGTTAAGAATTTGGAGCTTGCACATTATGTTGATCGCCTGCAGGATGAAAATGATGAGCTGAGAAAATGTATGAGCTGGTTGTCGGGTCAGGAGCCTCAGCTCGGTATCATGATAGCGGCTTTCAAACGCTATGATGGTCAGGCACTTGGGGCTGACAAGCTTGGAGAGAACCGTGGTGAGGGAGCTGAGAGAGTTGGAGAGATTCCTATCCCACCACCAAACAGACACAAGAACAAGTTTGAGCCCAAGCCCAACCATCTTAGAAACAAACTTGACACTACTCCAGATCCACCCATATTCCCTCACCCAACAAATGATTTTCAGAAACCGGTGAAGTTTGTGAGCCCAAAGGGAGGTGAGGAAGGAGAGAAGAAGGGTGAGAAGCCGAGTGGGCAGCCCCAACCCAAGCCTAAGCCTAAGCCACAGCCCATAAAGTTCCATTGTGGGTATTGTGGGAGAGATGGTCACAAGGATGAGTTTTGCTTCAAGAGGAAGCGTGAGGAGAGAATGGCTAGAGAGTGGGCTAACAGGGACAGGTACCACCCCTCTAATGGTGTACCTGAGCCTCGTATGCAGATGCCCAGGGCCAAGGCGATTGTGAGGACGGTTCCGGCTTGGGGAGACCGGAAGGCTGCAGGTGTTGCTGCTGGCCGAGCCACACCGGTCAGACCGGTGTACTACACCGGTCAGACCGGTGCAGGTCTGGGCAGACAGCGAGTCAGGTTTCGTGCTCGTGAGGATGCTCGGTTTGGTTCTGGAGGTCGTGGTTCTGGTGGTTGGTCTGGAAAGTTTGCAGGTGGTCAGTTTGCTAGGCGTTCTCCACCTCGTGCTCAATACGAGGGTGAGAAGAGTCGTAGCTTTGAGATGGAGCGGAGGTACGATCCACGGTTTCCCTTTCGTGGTTTTCGTCCTCCTCCAGCTAGAAAGGGTTGGTTCCCTCGTGGTGGTTACCGTGGTGGTAGCTTTGATAGGCGTGATGATTTGGTTTGTGCTAACCCCACTTTGGAGCAAATGGCTCGGCACTGGTTTTACTCTTTTGGTACTAACCCCAGTGCTGAGTCGTTTGTTCACTCACGCGCTCGCTTTTGAATTTCAGGTGGGAGACTTGAAGAACATTTGGTTGATTGACTCCGGTTGCTCGAGGCATATGACCGGAGACAAGGGGTGGTTCTCAAGTCTCGTCCCGGTGGTGACAAAGAAGTACATCACCTTTGGGGACAATGGGCGAGGGCGTGTGCTGTCAGAAGGTGAGATTAAGGTAAGTGACAAGATCACTCTCAGGCGTGTTGCTCTTGTTCAATCGCTTGGATACAATTTGCTTTCTGTGTCCCAGTTGTTGGATGAGGGTTTTGAGGTGTTGTTTCAGCCTGGTGGTTCTCGGATTTTAGATTCTCGGGGGGATCTTGTTTGCATGGTCGTTCCCGAGGGTCAGGTGTTCCGAGCTGATTTTTCTCAGTCTTCTGGTGTGGAGCGTTGCTTCTTGGCTGGTTCTTCGAGTGAGTTGTGGAAGTGGCATAGGAAGTTGGGTCACTTGAGCTTTGACCTCTTGTCTCGCTTGAGTAAACTAAATTTGGTCCGAGGATTGCCACGATTGAGGTTTGAGAAAGAGTTGGTTTGTGCGCCGTGTAGGCATGCCAAGATGGTGGCCTCTTCTCACCCGCCTCTCACCGATGTGATGACTGAGCGTCCATGCGAGCTGCTCCATATGGACCTTGTTGGCCCAGCTCGTGTGCGATCTGCGGGTGGGAAGTGGTATGTCCTTGTTGTGGTGGACGACTACTCTCGGTATGCGTGGGTGTTCTTTCTTGAGGAGAAGGGGGAGACGTTTGGTTTTGTTCGAGATCTTGTCTTGAGGTTAAGAAACGAGAGGCACGGAGATGCCATACGAGCGATCCGCAGTGACAATGGCTCGGAATTCAAAAACTCTCGCTTCGAAACCTTTTGCCATGACTTGGGTCTTGAACATCAGTTTTCGAGTCCGTATACGCCTCCCCAGAATGGCGTGGTGGAAAGGAAAAACAGGACCTTGTGCGAGATGGCTCGGACGATGCTCGACGAGCATAGGACTCCGAGAAGGTTCTGGGCTGAGGCGGTTAATACCGCGTGCCATGTGTCGAACAGGATCTACCTCAGGGTTCACAAGAAGAAAACCTGTTACGAGTTGATGCACGGTCGCACACCCAAGGTGAGTCACTTCCATGTCTTTGGTTGTAAATGCTTCATTCTGAAGAAAGGGAAGAAGTTGGACAAGTTCGAGGCTAGGTCTGTCGATGGTATTTTCTTTGGTTATGCATCTCATTCTAGAGCATTTCGTGTGCTCAATCTTGAAACTAACCAAATTGTGGAGACTTGCGAGGTAACCTTCGACGAGACACAGCCACGTAGTCAGCTTGTTTTTGAGTGTGCAGGTGACGACGAACTTGGCGAGGAGATCTTTCAGGAGGAGGAGCATGAACATGGAGATGATGAAGATAGTGGTGTGATGCCCGCGGCTGAACATGTACCTACTACTTCGACGACGATCGAGAATGGACCCTCTCCCACACCTACAACGACAAACCCAGATCAAGGCGAAGCTGCTGTTGAGGGGGAGGTAGCATCAAGGCGAGAACCTCCCCGACGAGTGCAAGTGGATCACCCAGCTTCGAGAATCATCGGCGACATGAATGAACGTACTACACGGTCGAGGGTTCGGAACAATTCTCATTTCGCTTATGCTGCTTTTGTTGCCACTTTTGAGCCCAAAGACATTGGACATGCGTTATCTGATCATAATTGGGTTAACTCGATGCATGAGGAGTTGGAGAATTTTGAGAGGAACCAAGTTTGGGTGTTGGTTGACCCTCCCCCAGGGTGTAAGCCGATTGGGACAAAATGGGTGTGGAAAAATAAAGAGGGAGAGAAAGGAGAAGTGGTGAGGAACAAGTCGAGACTTGTTGCTCAGGGGTACAGTCAGAAAGAGGGGATCGACTACGAGGAGACTTTCGCTCCTGTAGCTCGTTTGGAGGCGATCAGGATCCTTCTAGCTTTTTCCGTGGCTAAAGGGTTCAAGTTGTACCAGATGGATGTGAAGAGTGCTTTTCTAAACGGTGTATTGGAGGAAGAGGTGTTTGTGAGGCAACCACCGGGGTTTGAGAGTGAGAAGTACCCTCACCGGGTCTACAAGTTGAGGAAGGCGCTGTATGGGTTGAAGCAGGCGCCTAGAGCTTGGTATGGTAGGTTGAGGGGGTTCCTGTTTGAGAGAGGGTTTGAGATGGGGAAGGTCGACCAGACCTTGTTTCTCCTCAGGCAGGACAGAGATATCCTGATTGTGCAGGTATACGTGGATGATATTGTCTTTGGTGGCTCGTCTAACTCTCTTGTTGCAAGGTTTGCAGAAGACATGAGCAGGGAATTTGAGATGAGCATGATGGGCGAGTTGCAGTTCTTCCTCGGGCTACAAATCAAGCAATCAAAGGAAGGAACATTTGTGCACCAAGCTAAGTACACCAAGGACATTGTGAGGAAGTTCAAGATGGAGGATTCCAAGGCCATGGCGACGCCTATGAGTACGACTACAGTTCTTGATGCGGACGAGGAAGGTGAACACGTGGACCAGAAGGAGTACCGGAGCATGATCGGGTCACTCCTCTACTTGACGGCGACGAGGCCGGACATTCAATTCTCAGTGTGTCTGTGCGCTCGTTTTCAAGCTTCTCCGAGGACTTCGCATCAGCAAGCAGTCAAGCGCATTTTCAGGTATTTGCGACACACTCCCGACTTTGGCCTTTGGTACTCTGCGTCTTCTTCTTTGGCGCTTCATGGATTTTCAGACGCGGATTTTGCCGGGTATCGGTTAGATAGGAAGTCCACTTCTGGGACTTGCCAGTTCTTGGGTTCTTCTTTGGTATCTTGGTCTTCCCGCAAACAGTCGAGTGTTGCTCAATCCACTACCGAGGCAGAGTATGTGGCCGCAGCTAGTTGTTGCTCTCAGCTCCTTTGGATCACATACACCATGAGTGACTTTGGTGAGGAGTATACCCATGTCCCACTTCAATGTGATAGCACCAGTGCCATAAGCGTTGCAAAGAACCCAGTGCTCCATTCCAAAACCAAGCACATAGAAGTGAGGTATCATTTTCTGAGAGACAACGTAGAGAAAGGGAAGATAGCTTTGATCCATGTACCCACACATGAACAACTAGCCGATATTTTCACCAAACCCCTAGATCAAGCAACTTTCACTCGTTTGCGGGGGGAGCTTGGTGTTTGTTTGATTTCTTGAGTTGGCGTGTGGGAGCTCCTTTGTAGCATATGTATAGCTTTCCTTTGTGCATTTCTTGCATTTGGCATGGCATATGTAGCATGATGTATAGGCATCTTTGTATCTTAGGTTGCATGCATTTTTTGTATCATATGCATTGTTTAGGAAAGGCTTCTCCTATACACATTGTTCACCATGGAATGACATATATGTCTTTGTGAGCTAGTTTGATAAGCTATGGTTAGTTTTGGCTTAGCTCTTGATAATCTTGGTTTGTATCCATGGTTGATGGCTATGTTTTTGAAAAATTTCATATATATGCTCTCTTGTGAGTAAATGCCTTTACATGATCTTGACATGTTTTAGTGGCTTGGCTATGCTTAATTTGTGGTTGGATAGCTTATTTTGATCATATGGGGCCAAAGGCTCATTTGCCATCATGAATGTTTAGCCCCCATGCTTCATCTTGTGGAGGGGCATAAGTTCCTTTTTGTCGCAAAGACATTTCATGTACCAATTATAAATCTGAAAATGAAATGTAAATTGCTTGAAAAATGTGCTCACATGTCATATGTGCTAATTTTAATTTGCTTTGGGTGCTAAATCGTTGCATGATGCCTACCAATGAGAAGTCTCATATATAGAAGTAGGCACATGGCTCGGTGGCTTTGACATGACATGAGGTGCTTGTGGGTGTTTATGATGGTCTTATGCTTAGAATGGTTGTCCTAGCATGAAGTTTGTGTGGCTTTGCCATTTTGACATGTTTTGCTCATGTTTAGGACTTTGCTCATGAGAGGGTGATTTTTCGCAAAATTGCTAAATTCTATCTTAGCTTCGCCCAATGGTTGTGAAACTTGGTGATCATGAAGTTTATGTCTTTACGAAGCTATAGAGTATCTAACTTGCTCGTTTGGACATGTGTAGCATCCTATGTTGAATTTTGTCTATTTGAGAAGCTCTTGGTTGCATTTTTTGCATTTTTGGCTTGATTCATGCATTGTCAACAAGGGGGAGAAGTTTGAGCATGTTTTGGCCTACTGAATGCATTTGGAAGGTTTTCAGGTGGTTTCGAGCTATTTTTTGGGCTCCGTTGTGCACCGGTCTGACCGGTTGAGGTCACCGGTCTGACCGGTCAGAGTGCTGGTCCTGTTCACATGTTGCCCACCGGTCTGACCGATGGTGTCGACCGGTCTGACCGGTCAGAGCTGAGCTGTTGCAGCTGCTCTGTTTTGTGAAGTGGTTCGCATGCATTTGTCCAGGGGGAGTTGCATCGGTTCAGGGGGAGCTTGCATGTGTGCAGGGGGAGCTCTTTGTGGTTTTCGAGCTTTGGTTTGATGGTTTGTGCTCTTTGCTTGAGCATGTTTTGTCTCGGATGTGTCGAGTCGTTGCCCTTGCCTAAGGGGTCCGAGACTTGTCTTCTTCAAGTGATCTTGCTCTTTGCCTTTTCTTTGGCTTTCGATCGCTTGTTGGAGTTTCCTTTAGTCGTTTCTTTTCTTTTCCTTTTCTCTTGGTTACCAAAACGTGTGTGTTGTCAATGCACTCATCAAGGGGGAGATTGAGAGCCAGGTGTGGTTCGAGGACCGGTGGATGGTCGCTTCCTGGTGTGATGAGTGATTGACAACGTGGTGTGGACTGATTCTTGGCTAAGTATTGCAGGTGCAGGTTGCGGCTTGACTGGTGCAGGTGCAGGTGAAGAACAAGCGTGAAAGGTCGTTGCCGGTGAGGCCTCCAGGTGTGGAGAAGACAAGTAGGCTTGGTTCGAGAGACCCGGTGGCCAGCGGGGTCAAGTGCGGGCCGCATGGTGGCAAGAACGGCAAGATGAAGTCATGGACGGTTTCTTGGTTGAGCCTCAAAACCAAGGTCGAGCCGGGACTACGTGGGAGCCGAGTCATGAGTGGTGATTGGCGGAGGCTACACCGAGTTCGCGGGGTTTTCGGTGGTTCACCAGAAAATCACTGGGTTCCTTGGTTGATCCACAAAGCCAAGACCGAAGAACCGAAGACGGAGGTGCAGCAGCTCCAGACCGGTCTGACCGGTGGGTCTGACCGGTCTGACCGGTGGGTACCGGTCTGACCGGTGAGGAGCACCGGTCTGACCGGTGTGCGACGACGCAGTCCGGAATCTTCGAAGCGGAGGACACGTGTCGGGATCGCAAGGCTTGCGTCGAGGCTAAGCAAGTTTGCGGTCGCTGGGCATCCGTCCGATGGTGCGAAGACAAAGACTTCCAATTTCGCCCTCGAGGGGCATGTATCCCTAGTTAGCTAGTAAGGGTATTTTAGTCTTTCGGTTGCCTCCATATAACCCAAGTGGTGAGAGGATGGCAGCCATCTCTTGGAACCCTAGCTCATTTGGTTTTCCTATTTTCCTTCCTATTTTCTTAGGATTTTCGTAGGACTAGCTTGAGAGCTTCATGGTGAGATCTTGTGAGAGGGAAGGATGATCGGGCGGCAAGCTAGACCTTGTATGAACCTCTTTGGTATGTATAGATGATTCGGCGTGGTTCCTCAAGGCTTGGATGTGTCTTTCCCGTTTCTCCTTTTTGGTGATTTTCGGAGCCCTTTCTTGGCGATTTTCTTGGAGCGATTTCGAGGCTTTTCTCTTTGGGATTTGGTGGGGGATGTATGCATGAACCCTTCGTGGTTCTTTTTCCTTTGATTCCCCTTCCAAATCCGTGAGCAAAGGGGCTCGATTTTGGGGTTTTCGTGGCTCTAGGGTTAGAGGCGTTCTTGGTGGGATTTCTTCGATTCCTCTTGATTTGACAAGTTTTGGTGGACCAAATCTTGGCTATGGAGTACCCATGAGGTGTTCCTACTATCCCCAAAGTCTTGTGCAAAACCGTGGAGCGAATCGGGAGATCGGGAGTTGGATTTGGAGGAGTTGACTCGCGGGCGCTGTTCTTCCCGAGCTGCCCAGGCACGACCGGTCTGACCGGTGCTCTTGACCGGTCTGACCGGTGCTAGCCCTTGGTGGGTTTTTGTCTCGGGGAACAGCCTTGTCCGTGTGGTTTTGTCCCGTGGTCCTGCTGTTCAGTTCTTGGAGTGTTTGGAGTTGTTTTGCTAGGATTTGTGAGGGGTTCTTCTTCCTCACAGGTTGTGTTTCGTGGTGGTTTTTGTTCCAGGGCCTAGAGGATTCACTGAGGCTTCCTGGAACGTTTGCTGTGCGGCTGCTGTAGCACCGGCCTGACCGGCTCTGTCCACCGGTCTGACCTGTGTCACCGGTCTGACCGGCGCAGGCCATCGGTCTGACCGGTGTAGCACAGGCAGCAAGCCGTGCAAGTTTCCGCTGTGTGTTTTGGTGAGTTTTGGCTAGGAAGGTTGAGTGTTGGTTCCTAGGACCAGTAGCACTCCAGTGGCTGCGTGGTCTTGACCAACTTGGGTAGTTGGGTCGGAGACGTGAGTTGGAAGCCGTGTTCGTCTTGTTGGAGTTCCCATCTCCTTCGAGAAGAATTTTTATCGGCTCCCATTCACTCCCCCCCTCTCTGGTTCGCCTAATCGGTCCTTCATCCCTCCACTTGATTGTTTTGCGTTGAGTCACTTCCATGCTCCCTTGCCTCACATGCCTCCATGAGATTCCTGCAAAACAAAGCTTTGGCTGCCCCCCATGCTTGTCCTTTGCATGTGGTTTGATGAAAAATGCTGGAGGGGCATCCCGTGATACATCATGGTGCATGCATAGTTAAGTTAACTCAATTGCCTCCCTCTAAGCATGTTTTAATGCTAAGCACTCCTCTAATTTCGAAAAATAAAAATAAACTCAGAGCTTGCAATGAGTTCAAATATAATTAGAGGAGTTTTTAAGCATCAAAAACAAATGTAAGTCGAAAATGTTTTCTGACTACTTTTATTTTGGTCTCACCGGTATTGTTTGCTTCCATTAGTTGAGAGCAAGCTTTTCCCGGCTTGATCATGGGGGCATAGGTTTAGGTTCTAATTTTGGTTAAGTGAGAGAGATTTTGAATGAAATAAAATTAAATGAGGCTTACAAAAATTCTAATCCTAGAGAAACCAAGGATATGAAGTTTTAAACCAACCAAAAGTCAAGTTTCTAGGTTCACGCGAGTTCTACCATACGCTGAAATTTAAATAACATCTAGGTACATGGCGTGGCTCTACTTGTGTGTTTTTAGCATGTAAAACAAGTCAACCATAACATCATGAAGAGGATGAAAGGTCGAGATAGGTTCTGAATTTTTTTGGTTTTGGTTTCTCGAAAAGAAGCAAATAACACATAGGATGGCTCATTTAAAGGGTTTATGATCCAAATAATATATCCAAACAATATTTATATCTCTAAACATTATTCAACCACTTTAAGTCTAATGTCTTGCATAGCAAATTTCAAAACTAACTTACTTGAAAGACTCGAAAAATCTTGAATCGGGTTGTCCTCCCGGTAGCTTATTCTTGACTCGACGAAACGGGTTGCCTCCCGCCTAGCGCTTCGTTTATAGTCCATGGCTAGACTTCTTCACTTGATTACTTCGGATCAACGCTCTTTGCGGGCGTTGCAATCTTGGGTACCCACTTCCGCACCATCTTGGGCGCAGGCTTATTCTCCGGCTTAGTCATCTTTTTGGTCTTCACAGGCGGCTTTTGTTCCTTTATCTTGACGGATGCAACAACTTCTTTGATTTCCTTCGCTTCCATCTTCTCCGGCTCTTCCTTCTTCCTTGGCTCTTCCTTACTAACGCGATGACGAGGCAGAATATATTTAACTTTGATCATATTGCATACCTCGAAGTGTGGTCGAAACTTGAAGGAACTTCTCTCGCCGTTGATGTCGAACTTGATCTCCCCCTTGCCGACGTCGATGGTAGCTCCCACGGTCTTGAGGAAAGGCCTCCCAAGGATGAGTGGTGCCTTCTCCCTTTCTCCCATCTCGAGCACCACGAAGTCAATGGGGATGAAGTGGTGTCCAACCTTCACGGGCACATCCACAGCGATGCCCAAAGGGTAGCGAATGGAGTTGTCACCTAACTCCAAGCACATGGCCGTAGGCTCTAACTCTGGTAGGCGTAGCTTCTCGAACACATCTCTTGGCATGACGCTCACACTTGCTCCAAGGTCGCATAATGCCTTCTCAAACTTGAACGAACCAATGGAACATGGAATCGTCGTGCATCCGGGGTCTCCTTGCTTCTCTAGTCCATTCGCAATAGTGGTGCTACATTGCTCGGACATCTTGACATGATCTACCTTGAGTGTTGCTATCTCATACTTGTTTGCAAGAATATCTTTGAAGTAGCGAGAATATGTAGGAACTTGAAGGGCATCCAATAGCGGCATGTTGATGCTTAACCTACGCACAACCTCCACAAACTTCTTAAAATGATTATCAAGTTTACCTCGGAAGTAGCGTGGCTTGAGTTGCGGTATCTTCGTGTCTTCTCCCGGCATCTCAAACTCGGGCTCTTCGGTGATGATCTCGGTAACCTCCTCCTTAGCAAATTCCTCCCCCTCGGTGGATGGTTTAGGCTTCCTTGCTCCCGCGGAACACTCCGGATCTTCGGTCTCTTTCCCCGAACGAGTTTGAATGGCCTTCGCCGCCTCGGGACCTCGAGGTTGTCCCGGAAGCTTCCCTTCATTAGCGGATAGGCGCCCGACAAGTTGTCCCACTTGCGTCTCGAGCATCTTCATCATGTTGAGCACTTGATGGTTGGAGCTTCCGACCTCCGTCACCTTGCTATCTATGTTCTCCAACACATTGTCTATGGCCTTGAACTTAGTGACGGTATCCTTGTTGATCTTAGCTTGCTCGTCCATGAAGTCCTTCAATTGTATACGAAGCGGAACCGAATTCGGAATGGATGAGCTTGCATTAAATTGAGGTCTACCTTGCCCATAGCGGAAGTTCGGCAAGTCTCCCTTCCTCATGTAATCGAGCATCTTGGCTTCCTCTGGACAATCCTTTTGGACATGGTCATATTCTCCGCACTCTTCACATGTGGATCTTGCTTCGGCAGCCTTTAGATCTTGAGCTTCTTTTTTCTCTATCTCCATCTTCTCCAACCTCCGCATAAGCGAATCGATCTTGCTTTCGAGTATATCTTCTTTCTCCACTTGCAAGACTCCTTGACGTTCCCCGTGGGTTGAACCAGAAGTAAGCATTCGGATGACGCCCATGTGTCATTATCCGTGACCTTCTTGAATAGAGTGAAAGCTTGAGTCGGTGTAAGCTCGATGATGGATCCTCCCGCTGATGCATCGATGATCATCCTTGACGCCATGGTAAGTCCTTGATAGAACTTTTGAATGAGATACTCCTTCGGGAACTTGTGATGTGGAACCGCCCGAGTGTACTCATTGAAGCGCTCGAATGCCTCCGATATAGTCTCCGTTGGATATTGAGCAAAGGTAGCAATCTTATTGCGCAAGCTTTGAGTCTTACCCGGTGAGTAGTATTCCTTCATGAAGGCTCTCATCAAGATGTCCCAATTTTTCACCGTCTCTGCCGGTTGAGAGTAGAACCATTGCAAAGCCTTCCCGAGTAACGAAAACGGAAAGAGCCTTGCCCTCATTTGATCTTGAGTCACCCCATCCATGTTGAAGGTTTGACAAAGTTGAACGAACACTTGGAGGTGAAGGTTCGGATCCTCTTTACCGGTGAAGGGTGAATGTTCCACCATGCGAATTGTTGAGGTCTTGATCTCGGACGGCCTTCCGATCTCCGCGAGGTTCAAGATTGGTAGGTCAACGATGTCCGGGGTGCATAGCTCCCCGATCTTGCGCTCCGGCTGCGGTTGTTCTCCCATCGGTAGCGGTGGAAGTTGATTCTCCCTAGGGCTTGGAGGTGGTGATTCCTTTGGAGACTCCGACGATCCTTCGGCCTCCGCTTTTGGATCTGCAAATTCCAGCTTTTTAGCTTGTGCTTCACATCTCCTTAGCCTGTAAAGTTTTTCTGGATCATCCACAAAATTTTTAGGTTTGTTGGAGAGGTAGCCGTCCATCTCCTGTTAGGGTTAGCAATAAACAAAATATATACAAAACGAAAATAGAAAACAAATCTAAGAAAACTAGGGTTAGTCAAACTAGATTAGATTGATTTTGAGGATGATCAAAAGTTAGTAGATGCAAAAAGAAAAACCAGAAGAAAACTGAAAATATTCACAAAAAGCAATAATAGATCGAATCTTGATCACTTGTTCTCCGGCAACGGTGCCAGAAAAAGGAGCTTGTTGACGGCGTATATGCGTATCCAATTTCGTTTGGACTTGCAAGCGGACAAGTCCTCCGTCGTAGCCAAGGGACCCTTCTTCCCTCAAGTGTGAACCCAAGGTATCGAATCCGTGGAACAAATGTGTGATGCAAGAACCTATCTATTAAAGCTGAGAACACTTAGATCTTCAAAGGGGAATCTTATGCATCTAATCTAAAGAACATCATAAGAAACGAATCTAATCTATGAAAGCCGAAGGTAGCAAGAGATAGAGAGGGATAGGTAAAACCAATCTAGAGAGATTGGATCAAGCTCTTGTTGAAGTTCCAAACAAAGAAGAAATAGCCAAGTTGAATCTCATAAAAAGCATCTTTAAATCACGGTTTCCCGTCCAACTCCGAAGACGCCCACCTTTTGGAGCCACCGTTCTGTCACAACGCACTCCTATTCGTGCCGGTTAGCCTAGGGCGAGTCCAATGGACAAGTTGAAATCTCTTGGAAGGTCAGGCATGCACCTCTAGCCACCACGGCTACAAGAACACCCTCTATGATCTATCTCGAGAATAGATCTTAAAGTAAGAAAAGCCAATCGAAATCAAAGTCGTAGAAGAAACACTCGATCGCTAGAAATCGGATTGCAACTTGATAATTCAACATAGTACATGATACATGAACAAGATCACCACCGGGATCCTACCTTGATCTTGCTTCTAGCTCCTGGAACTCCGACGTGGTCTTCCTTGCAAGGTTCCCACGTGGGCTAGGGAAACCCTAGACAACTAGCTCGACCCTCTCCTCTCCGGGATGGTGTCCCTCTCTTCTTTGCTCCTCCGCGGCGAATGACGAATGAGTTGATGCGTGGCTCTTGGCCAGGGGGCTATAAATAGTCCGAGAGGCGGCTAGGTCAAAGGGGGGCACGAATGGGGTCCGAAATGGGCTGGGCCGGCCGGCCTGGGCCCATTTCGGCCCATTCCGCGGCCTGCTTCGTGGACGATGCTTCCCGAGTCTTCTAGAGTGTTCGCCGTTCTGCATGTGGGCCCTTGACGTCAGTTTCTCCGCGGTTTAGATGAAGGTCCTTGTCCCGCAAGATTCAGCATTTTCTGTTCAGGTCCTCGGAGTTTTCCGTCTTCACGGGTTGGTCCTTAGGCTTCTTGGAGTCATGTTCACTTCATTGCTTGACTTGTACCGGGCTTCAAGGTCTTGTCACGAGGTGCTTGATGAACTTTACCCGGAAGTCTTGCTTTCAATGCTAAAATCCTGCATAAACATCAAACTCCAAAACCAACATGCACGAACGAACTTGTTATACCAAGGGGGTTAGTACCAATGGATAAGATATAAAATTTATGCCAACACCGAAGGTAAACTCATGGCTAGGTTGACGGTAATTCACCGTCAACAAGATGCAAGCATGATATGATATATAAATGAAGATGCAACATGCATATGTACATCAAACCCCCAACCGAAGCTCAAAAAGGAAAAACCACTCCAAGCTCCCCTCGCAAACGGGCAAATGTAGCTTAGTCCAAAGGCTTTGTTCGGATATCGGTGAGCTGTTTTTCGGTTGGTACATGAATGAGGTCTATGTTTCCCTTCTCAACATTGTCTCTCAGGAAGTGATACCTCACCTCTATATGTTTGGTTCTGGAGTGTAGCACGGGGGTTTTGGCAACACTAATGGCACTCGTGCTATCACACATGAGAGGAACATGGGTACACTCCTCACCAAAGCCACTCAGCGTGTATGTGATCCAGAGCAGCTGGGAGCAACAACTAGCGGCAGCGACATACTCGGCTTCTGTGGTAGACTGAGATACACTAGATTGTTTGCGAGAAGACCAAGAAACAAGCGAAGAACCCAAAAACTGGCACGTCCCCGAAGTCGACTTCCTATCGACTCGACACCCCGCAAAGTCGGCATCCGAAAAACCAAGAAGCGAAAGGGAGGAAGACGCCGAGTACCAAAGACCGAGCTCAGGAGTGTATCGAAGATACCTGAAGATCCGCTTCACGGCCTACCGATGTGAAGTCCTCGGCGACGCCTGAAAATGAGCGCACAGACACACAGAGAACTGAATGTCCGGCCTCGTCGCCGTCAGGTACAAGAGGGAGCCGATCATGCTCTGGTACTCCTTCTGGTCCACGGGCTCTCCGTCCTCATCCGCATCCAGCGCTGTAGTCATACTCATCGGTGTCGACAAGGGCTTCGAGTCGTCCATCTTGAACTTCTTGAGGATGTCCTTCGCGTACTTGCCTTGATGCACAAAGGTTCCCTCCTTCGCTTGCTTTATCTGAAGCCTGAGAAAGAACTGCAATTCTCCCATCATAGACATCTCGAATTCTTTGCTCATGTCCTTTGCAAACCATGCAACCAAAGAGTGAGACGAGCCACAAAAGACAATATCATCCACATACACCTGAACAATTAGGATATCATCGCCCTGCCTGAGGAGAAAAAGAGTCTTATCAACCTTGCCCATCTCAAACCCCTTGCTGAACAAGAACCCCCTCAACCGGCCATACCAAGCACGGGGAGCTTGTTTCAGCCCATACAACGCCTTCCTCAGCCTATACACCCGGTGAGGAAACTCAGCACTCTCAAAGCTCGGTGGTTGCTTCACATAAACCTCTTCTTCTAAAAACCCATTTAAGAAGGCACTCTTCACATCCATTTGGTACAATTTGAACCCTTTAGCCACAGAAAAGGCCAGAAGGATCCTAATCGCCTCCAAACGGGCTACAGGAGCAAATGTCTCCTCATAGTCTATCCCCTCCTTCTGACTATAGCCCTAAGCAACCAACCTCGATTTGTTTCTCACCACCTCACCATTCTCACCCTCTTTGTTCTTCCACACCCATTTTGTCCTGATAGGTTTGCAATGTGGTGGTGGCTCTACCAACTCCCAAACTTGGTTTCTCTCAAAATTCTAACTCCTCATGCATTGCGTTCACCCAATTAGGATCAGAGAGGGCGTGTCCAATGTCTTTCGGCTCAAAGGTAGCAACAAAAGCCGAATGAGCAAAGTGAGAAACATTCCTGGACCTTGACCGTGTCGTACGTTCATTGATGTCGCCGATGATTCTTGAGGGAGGATGATCAACTTGAACGCACCTTGGTGCCTCTCGTCTGGAGACAACCTCCCCCTCAGCTGCAGCTTCCACTTGATCTTGCTGGATCGTAGTCGGTGTAGGGGCTAGGCCATCCTGCACCGTAGTCGTCGTAGTGGAAGTAGAGGGTACATGCTTGGCTGGAGCTTCATCATCACCATCATCCTCTCCAGCATCATCCTCCTCGTCCTCAAAGATCTTCTTGCCAATCTCGTTGTCACCTGCACACTCAAAGACAGACGAACTGCATGGCTGGGTCTCGTCGAAGGTAACCTCGCAAGTTTCCATGACTAGGTTAGTATCAAGGTTGAGCACATGGAATGCTCGAGAATGACTCGCATAACCCAAAAAGATTCCATCGGAAGACCTCGACTCAAACTTATCAAGCCTACACTTCTTGAGAATAAAGCACCGACAACCAAAAGCCCTGAAATGGCTCACTCTAGGTGCTCACCCGTGCATGACCTCATAGCACGTCTTGTTCAAGAAGGCTCGAAGAAAAATTCGGTTCCCAACATGGCACGCGGTATTCACCACCTCAGCCCAATATCTCCTCGGAGTCCTATGCTCGTCGAGCATCGTCCGAGCCATCTCACAAAGGTAACGATTTTTCCTCTCAACCACACCATTCTAACAAGCCACATAGGGAGAAGAGAATTGATGTTCGAGACCCAAATCACGACAAAAGGTTTCGAAATGAGAGTTTTTAAATTCAGTGCCATTGTCACTACGGATAGCTTGAATAGTATCTCCATTCCTCTCATTCTTCAACCTCGAGATTAGATCCCGGACAAAACCAAACGTCTCCACCTTGTCAACCAAAAAGAAGACCCAAGCATAGCGAGAATAGTCATCCACTATCACCAGGACATACCATTTCCCACCCGCCGAGCACACACAAGCTAGACCAACCAAGTCCATATGGAACAACTCGCATGGCCTCTCTGTCATAACGGATGTCAGAGGCGGGTGAGAGGCGACGACCATCTTACCATGCCTACACGGAGCACATACCAAGTCCTTTTGGTATTTCAACTTAGGCAATCCTCGGACCAAACCTAGCCCACTCAAGCGTGACAACAAGTCAAAACTCAAGTGACCTAGTCTCCTATGCCATTTCCAAAGCTCCGCCGAAACACCAGCAACCAAACAACGAGAAGAGCCGACACACTGAGAAAAATCGACTCTGAAAATCTGACCCTCAGGGATGATCGTGCACACAAGATCACCTCGAGAATCCAAAACACGCGAAGGACCCGTTTTGAAATGGACCTCAAAACCCTCATCAAGAAGCTGGGAAACCGAAAGAAGATTGAACCCCAAAGACTTGACAAGAGCAACACGCCTAAGAGTCATAGACTCGCTCACCTTCACCGTGCCTACTGAAAGCACTCTACCTTTCCCATTGTCCCCAAAAGTGATGTACTCTTTGATCATCACCGGGGTGAGGCTGGAGAACCACCTTCGATCTCTGGTCATGTGTCGAGAGCAACCAGAGTCGATCAACCAAAAGCCCTCCAAGCCTCCCACCTGAAAATCAAAAACGAGAGCGAGAGTGAGCAAACGACTCAGCACTGGGGTTAGTACAAAATGAATCAAACCAGTGCCGTGCCATTTGCTCAAAAGTGGGGTTAGCAAAATCCATCCTATCTCTCCTAGGTGGAACACCCACACGTCCCCTTGGAAGACTATGCGTACCACGAGGTGGAGACCATGGCCCGTAGCTCCTCTGGGACCTAAAGCTGCGATCGTTCCCTCCATACTCGTATTGGCCACGAGCGAAGGAACGTCCAGCAAACTCACCACGCCCAAACCCAACACGCCTACCACCATCTCTCTGTGGTGGCTCACCTCGAGGCACAAACACACGCCTCTCTCGAGGGTAAATGGTATGCACCACACCCTCACCCCTTGGCACCATCCTAGGCTCAGGCACACCACGAGAAGGGCGGTACCTATCCTTTTTTGCCATCTCTCTAGCAAACCTCTCCTCATGCTTCCTCCTGAAGCAAAACTCAGCTAGGTGCCCATCCCCCCCACAATGCTCACAATGGAAGGGTTTTGGTTTTGGCTTTGGTCTTGGGGTCTCTTTGGGCTCTGGCTTCTCCTCACTTGGTTTCTCTCCCTTCTTCCCAAAGAACTCATTCCCCAAGTCACTCTTGAACTTGATTGGTTTCTGGAAGTTGTCTGTGTGTGGAGGAAACACGGGATGATCTGGGGTTGTGTCTAGTCGGTTCCTAAGTGGGTTGGGTTTAGGAGCATTGGCATTTTTGTGGAAGGTTTTTGGTGGAGCTATGATATCACCAATCTTCTCCTCCTTCTCACCACTTCCCTCACCAACCTTATCCGACCCAAGCGCTTGCCCATCATAGCGCTTGTATGCCTTAATCATCATCCTGAGCTGAGGCTCATGACCAGACAACCAACCCATCATCTTCCTCAACTCATCATTCTCATCCTGCAAGCGATGAACATAGTGTGCAAGCTCCAAATTCTTCATAGCATTTATTTCACAAGTAGAGCATGATGTGGGAATAGGAGCTTTCAAAGTAGCTTCAAGAGATCTAGCATAAGCAACTGATTCATCTAGTTTCTCATGCAAAACAGGACAAGAAGTGCAAGCACCAAGCAAGGAGGACCTAGATTTCATCTCATCTAGCTCAACTCTAAGCACATCTAGTTCCTCAACCTTGGAGGCATACTTTTCCTTAAGCACAGTCAAGTCACCAAGAAAAGTGGAACAATCAGTGCATTCAGGTTCATCGGTCACAATAGGAGCAGACTTAAGAGAATCTATTTGAGCTCTAGCATCAACAAGCAAAGACTCTAGCTCAATCACCTTCTCCTTAGCCTCTCCAAGCAAAGACCTATACTCCCTCTTCTCCTTGTTGGTCTTTCTAAGCACATCATCACGGTTGTCAAGCAATTCATTCAACCTAGCATTCTCCGCTACCAAGAAGGATGGATCATTGTTTACCTCATCGTCGGAGTCCGAGTCCGAGTCATCCTTGTTGCTCTTCTTGCTTGCGGAGCTGTGTGCCATGCCGCAAAAGCCTTGGGCGGCGAAGCACAGGCCGTTGATGTTCTTGCTTGACCGCTTGCCCTTGTGCCGTTCTTCTTCATCACTTGAACTTGATGAAGAGTAGCAAGAGCTTGAGTCGATGTCGCTCGCTCCAGCAACCATCACGCGTTCCTTCTTCTTGTGACCACCACTCCTCCTCGGCCTCCGCTCGGACTTGTTCTTGCCCTTGTGGTCGTCCCTCGAGTGGTGCTTGTGGTTGGTCCTCGGACGGTGCTTGTGCTCGGGCTTGACCTCCATGGCTTCTGGGCACTCAGCGATAAAGTGCTCGTGCTTCCCGCACCGGTAGCACATGCCCGAGCTCCTCCGAGCGTTCTTCCGGTTCGTGTACATGCGCTCGAACTGCCTGCTCAGCAACGCGAGATCTTTCTCACCCAGCACATCAAACTCCTCATCTGGCATGGACAAAAGACAAGACAAAGAGAACTGTCTCGAAGACATGTTAGCATTAGTCCTTGGTCCAGAAACGAGAGCCAGACTATGAGGGTCAGTCGGGTTCCCGATCCTTGCTCGCACCCCACGGTCCACCTCTGACGACTTGAGCTTGGAGAACAGCTCGTCCACCGTGAAAGTCTCATACTTCTCCCAGTCGAGAATGGCCTCAACCTTCTCACTCCACACGGTACGATCCAGAGAGTGCAGGAGCTTCATAGCCCTGTCATGATCATCGTACGGGAGCACAGCCACATTATCCCTCATGTTGTTCACAATCACCGTGAACTGCTGGAACATGCTGTCAATGGACTCACCAGGGAGATGAGTGAAGTTCTCGTACTCTCTGCAGTAGGTCGCAAACAACGGAGCCTGAACCTGAGCATTTCCAGCATGAGCATTCTTCAACTGCTCCCAAATCCTACAAGCCAAGTCCTCCGTGTGAACCCGATCGAATTCGGATTGACACAGAGCACGAAATAAGTAGTCGACCACCTTGTTGTTGGCGTCAAACTTATCCCTCGATCCTAGAGCTAGGAAGTTAATCGGATGAACATAAGTTGTGTTCACCGTAACGTCCCAAAGGATCTGACCCTTGCCGCGGAGGAAAGCAGTCATCCGCCTCTGCCACATCTGGTAGTTCTTACCATCAAAGTATGGAGGACCCGAACCCCGTTCCTTGTACGCCATCTTTGGATGTTAGACTGGTTAGAATCACGAAGATCCGTAACCGGCTCTGATACCAATTGAAGGACCGATTAGGCGACCAGAGAGGGGGGGAGTGAATGGGAGCTGATAAAAATTCTTCCCGGAGGATGAACCCGGCCTATGCCCCAAATTCACAACCAAGGATTCCCACGCGAACTTGCCAAGGTCGCGTAGTCACAAGGTACCTACCAACCCTAGGAACAAGTCTCAAACAAACCCCAAGCGAAAGCGCAACTCAAGAAGCAATGGACTTAGGCAATCTGCGAAGCCCTGGACGGATGGTCCGCAGTGACCGGGCGGACAGTCCGCGTGGGCCTGGTGGACGGTCCGCGGGTTAGGGGCGGACGGTCCGCAAAATGACCCCGAGGCTCCAGTATGCACCCTCCGAAATTCGAACGGTCCGGGCGAGCACCGCGGACGGTCCGAGCCTCGCGGACTGTCCAGCCTCCCCAGGCGGACGGTCCGGCCAACTTCTTCCAACCAAAACCTACCGACTCGACGGATCGAAACAAAGCGACGCAAGAACTCGCGAAGAACACAACGAATAGCCGGTGGGCGGGCTCCTCGTGGACGGTTCACCGACCAGGCGCGGACAGTCCGCCAGGTGCGGACAGAACAGCCCGAGCATGAAAACACGAGGTCAACCCCTCCTATCCATCCATGGATCTCCCAAACGGCTTAAGCTCTTGAGACAAGATTTGGGGGAGATGTGAAGCGTCCCTAGGAGATGCTATACCCCAAAACTTCAGACCTCAAACGAACTAAATCTCCGGGAATCGAATCGCAATCGAGCTCTACCAAAAAGCTAGGGTTCCAACCGAAATCCTTCAATCGGAGGCCAAATCCGGAGATGGAGGGGTCAAGATCAAGCACAAAGATGTACAAGGCATCTATCCATGATCCCCATAAGAAAATCCAAACTCAAACACCCCAGAATTAGAGGAACAAGCCGCACACGAAAATCCAACGAAAATAGCTCGAAAAAGACACGAAAATCACACGACCTACAAGAAGGAAATTGACGCAACTATGAAAGCTTCCATACACTCGGAGATCAGATTCTCTACAAAACGACGAAGAAAATCTAAACCTATGGAGCAGGGAAATGAGAAGCAGTCCGGAAGGATGGTTTGCCCAAAAACCCTAGAGCTATATATATGAGTCCCTCTGGGTTGGGCAAATGACCAAGCTACCCCTAGCACTTAAACTAAGATACAATCCCCTCAGGGGCAATGTGGTCAAGTAGCACTCCTCTTCATCAGACGGCCACGCCTTTGCCGCAGTCCACGTCCTCCCGATGCAAGCCCTGCGATCCCGCCGCGTGTCCTCTGGCATCGAAGCTTCTCGGCGCACCCGGATCCCGTCTCCACCCATCGAGCCTCCGGTCTTGGTTTTGTGGCTCAACCAAGTAACCCGACGGTTTTGTGGTGAACCGCCGCAAACCCCGTGTGTAGACTCCGGTCGTGAGCCGCTACCCTACACCAGCTCCGGTCGATGACTTCGTCTTGCTTTTCTTGCCACCATGCGGCCCGCACTTGACCCCGTTCGGCCACCGGGTCCATCGAGCCGAACCTACTTATCTCTCCGCTCCTCGGAGGCCCCGCAAGGCTAAGACCTTTCACGCCCGCTCTTCACCTGCACCAACATGAGTCAAGCCGCAACCTGCACCTGCACTTCTCGGCCAAGAGTCAGTCCACACCACGTTGTCAATCACTCATCACACCAGGGAGCGACCATCCACCGGTCCTCGGACGCTCCGGTCCTCAGCGGCGCATAGGTGAGGGTTTCACCCATGAGCTCCACTGACCACTTTGCGATCCTACCTGAGGCATCCGGGTTGCGGACTATCTCTCCCAGGGGGAAAGACGAGACCACAATGACTGGGATGGGCCTCGAAGTAGTGCCGCAGCTTGCGCCGCGCGAGCACCACCGTGTAGAGCAGCTTTTGGATTATGGGTATCGCGCCTTGGTCTCGGATAGCACCTCGCTGATGTAGCATACTGGCCTTTGGACTGGTAGGGCATTGCCCTCATCTGTTCTCTCCACAATGATGACCGCGCTGACCACCTGGGTGGTCGCTGTGATGTAGAGGTACAGAGGCTCGCCGTCCTGGGCCGGTGTGAGAATCGGCGCGCGTGCAAGCGTCGCCTTCTGCTTGTCGAGGGCTTCCTGGGCCTCGACGGTCCAGGAGAAGCCCTTGTGCTTCTTCAGGAGTTGGTAGAGGGGTAAGCCCTTCTCGCCGAGGCACGAGATGAAGCTGCTCAAAGCCGCCAGGCAACCCAACACCTTTTGCACCCCCTTCAGGTCCCGGATTGGCCCCATCCAATCGAGGGTCGAGACCTTCTCGGGGTTGGGTTTGATGCCTTGCTGGGAGACAATGAAACCCAAAAGCATGTCGCGCGGCACCCCGAAGAGGCACTTCTCGGGGTTTAACTTCACCCCATTTGCCCGCAAGCAATCGAATGCTGCGCGCAAATCATTAACCAGGTCGTCCGCCTTCCTGGTCTTAACGACTATGTCATCTACGTAAGCCTCAACGGTACGCCTGATGTGATCTCTGAAAACATGTTGCATACATCGCTGGTATGTAGCCCCAGCATTTCGAAGACCAAATGGCATTGTTACGTAGCAGAACATGCCGAACGGCGTGATAAAAGAAGTCGCGAGCTGGTCGGTGTTGACGGTCCTTACAACAAAATTTTGACCGTCAATATCTCGACTACAGTAGCGCTTTATAACGAATTTCATGCATGTTTTAGGTGCTAACGAAGTTCCACGAGCTGTGTTGAGATTTTATCTGCAGGATCAAGATTAGGGAGCAATTCCGGGGCATTGGGCCAAATGAGGTAGGAACGGCCGTACCTAGTGGTACGCCCGGCCCTACCTTGCACCACCATTCAGGTTCACACCAAGTGTAGTCCCATGCATCAGCTCCCAAAAGACCAAACCCATCACGATCGTGTTGGATCAAGCAAACACACCACAGGCGAGCTGCACAGGGGCCAGGAGGCAGGGCCGGCTGTACCACTAGGGCCGGCCGAACCTCCAGGGCCGGCCGCACCACTAGGACCGGCCGCACCTGCCCGACTCGCCCAAACGTGCCACCAAGCCTCGGTCACTCAAGGGAACACAGCTAGGAATGATCCTGATCGAAGGAACAAGGTCGGTTCGATCCAGAGGTTGAGATTAGCCTCACTCGGATCAATGGACCCACAATGATGAGTCCGGCCCAGCACACCTCTCGTGGAAAGGCCCAATCGCCCCAAAAGACTAGTCCAATAGGGGACGGGTGGCTCTCCCTTTTTAGGTGGCTTGGTCCTCCCAAGCTAAGCAAGGTGGGATAATTTAGACGTGCACGGCTTCGCCGCCTACACCGTCGTGCGCCTACACTGTTCTGCGCCTAGCCCATGGGCCGCCTACACCGTCGTGCGCCTGCACTGTTCTGCGCCTGGCTAATCCGTACTCCCGGTGGACACGACTGCCGCCTACACTGTCGTACGCCTGGCCAAACCGTGCTCCATGGCTGTCGCCTACACTGTTGTGCACCTAGCCAAATCATGCCCTGGGATGTCCTCATCACACAAGATAGTGAACAACCAACGTGGGACGACATCCAAGACTTCATCTACCCACTAGAGCACAATCCAAAGTGGATGACAAGAGGGCCTAGGGCCGGCCGCACCAAGAGGACCGGCTGCACCTCCTTCACTCAGCAAACCGACCCACAACCGCCTTCTAACCACCTCAGGGACCAAATCACGGACACACGATTGAAGGTGGTGGAAATCACAGGGCCGGCCACACCTGGAGATACGGCCGCACCTCCTTGCTCGGCACTGCAGCTCCCTCTCGCCTACAAGTACCCCCTCCTCAGCCACCGACCCATTGGGGCTATATATAGAGCCTGGCACCTCGTAGAAGAGTGTACAAGTGATTAGAAGCAAGTGGCGGAGCCCTACATAAGTTAGTATTCAAAGAGTAGGGAGAGAGAGTTGAGTGTTGGAGTAGAAGCCGGAGTGTCGGTCTTCTTCCCCTTCCTCGGCGCGTGCGGTACAACTACGGTCGTCCACACTCGGGATGTTTTGTAAGTTCGGATTCGTGAGTAACTAAGTCTCAAGTCATTTCATCATTCGCTCTTAGGTTCTTCGATTGCAATTAGTAGTTTCTACTTGTTGTGATTGCTTTGCTTTGGATTCGAGTAAAGTAGTGCTTGGTTAGTGTAGACGTGGTGTCTAGGCTTTCCAGTACCTTGGAATGCTTCCCGATTCAACGGAATAGTTGTGGTACCCTAGGGAGGTGGCAGCTCCGGACGGGCTTTGTAGTCCACCACGTTAGTTCTGGCAGGTAGGAGTTACGACATCAGAGCCCCCTTCTCATCCCTTTCTGTGGCTCTTTTCCCTCTGGCCCCGACGAGCGACAAGTTTTGCCTTGATTCTATCCGTGACTCTCACGAGTCCCAAACTTCAGCAGCTATCCCCTCTCTACCTGAAATCTACTCTTGCCTTTCTATCCTTTGTCACCATATCCCCCGGACGAATTAGTTCAGGTTCACAACACTTCTCGTTCCCCGTGGAAATCGATACCTTGGAATACTCCCGGGTGAAAGCTACAACGGTATTCGTGCGCTTGCGGATTTATCTGTGATCGTGTAGTATACCAACAGGCTTTTTGGCGCCGTTGCAAATCTAGTAACGACGTATGAAGTGCCAACAAGCTTTCTGGCGCCGTTGCCGGGGAACGGTAGCTGTTTTGATTCTGAACCCAGTTCGTCCGTGTATCACCCCATTTATCACATGGATTCCAATCCAACCCTTTTCGATTTTGCCGCTCCAAAGGGCGATCATTTGGAGCCTCCACCTTCATCACATTCCATTGAAACATCTAGCTATGAGCTACGTCCCGGCTTCATAGCTATGGTCCGAGAGCAAAGCTTCTTTGGAGATAAGGATGAAAGTCCTTATTCCCACCTGCGCGAGTTCGAACAATTTTGTTCGTGTCTTGTGATCACAGGAATGAGTCAAGATACCTTGAAATGGAAACTCTTTCTGTTTTCATTAACGGGGAGAGCAAAACAATGGTATTCGCTTAGTGTGAGAAGCATGGAGGGGGACTGGGAAAGTTTACGAAAGGCTTTTTGCCTAACATTCTTCCCGACTCCCCAAGTAGTGAAACTCCGACGAGAGGTCATCTGTTTTGAGCAACGGAAGACCGAATCTCTAGGAGCCGCATGGGCAAGATTTACAAAAATCGTAGATTCTGGTCCAGACCTTGGTATCGTAGAGCCCGCTCTTTTGCAACATTTTCGCGATGGTCTTGGACCAGAGTCAGCAATTTTCTTAGACTCTTCTTCCGGAGGATCTTTCACTCATCTCACCTTGTCTGAGTGTAAGGACATTCTAACAAAAATCCTTCAAAATACCCCTTACATGGGAGTTTATGATGAATTCCCGGATGAGGAAGAGATCACTCAGGAGGAGCACATGCCAAACACTCTCTCGGAACCGAAACCCATAGAGGAGAAACCCACTAGCACCTTTTTGCATGAAGAACTACTCCTCTATCCCCGTGTGTACCCAGCTGATTACTCGTATGACTTCGACGACGAATCAACATACTCCGATTCACTCTCTGAAACAGAGTTTATAGAGGAGGAACCTATCCTAGAAAATTTCATATCCACAGACACCCATCCTCCTCTTACCAAAACTTGGTTCATAGGGGAACCATTCCAACCTTATCGAGAGTTTGATCACCCCTCGTGTGACTTCATATATGAATACTATGATGAGTTATTTGATAAACATTAGACGGAAAAATCCTTCTCGAGAAGGGAAAGAGACTCAACACACAAGGGAAAAGAAGTCCACTTACCCAACCTAGAGGAAGAGAAAAGACGGAGAGAAAGGTTGGAATATGTCTCCGCAATCAGTAGCCGGGAATGGTTGAGAGAAATAGAAGTCATGGATCAAGTAATCCAGTTATATCCCGAGCTAAAGTCACTCTCATGCCAAGTAGGAAACCTCTCTTACCAGGATGTGTTCTATGACCCTAGGGTCGATATCAATATCATTCCTAAATCCTTAGTATTAGAGGCCTTTCCCGACGAACCCCTCTCTTTCTCTCAGAAGCGTCTCCAATGGATTTCGGGTCAAACCATAGAGACGGAGGGAATCCTTAGAGTCGTCCAAACAAAGATTGGAGAGTATGGAATCTTCCTAGATTATCATATCTTTGACATCCCAAAAGGAGATCCACCCTTCATTCTCATCGGAAGACCCATTGAAGGGGTACTGAGTAGTGTGCTCGACCATGAAAAGCAGCCATATCATCTTGAGGTTCGAGATACACATCTCCAATGTCATAGACTTGAGGTTAAGAAAGAACATGTGTGGTCTATGGACATTCTTGAGGCGTCGACTTTGGATTCAGAAAACAGACTCGAGCATGAAGGTTTTACACTAGAGGGATCACAAATCCCATGCTCACATCAAAGGTTTCCAGAGTTATCAAGCCCCATTACCAATGACCTTTACTAAACCTACAACCTCCTCATTTTCCTTGTGCATGCTAACTTTGAAAGGAAGGTTGTAGATGCTTTTGTTTACCATAAACATTGCAAATTTCGTGGTCATTTTTTTGGTACTAACCTTGCAGCTAGAGCTATGATGGTTTCATCATCTCGATTGGTTGCAAGATGAAGACCTCAAGTGGTCGAGCTTATGACCCAAAACAAAGCACTATCGGGAGATAGCCCGAATAATCATTTAGATTTCCTTTTCAAATAAAAGCAAGAGCATCTCTTTAGGATTAGTCGTCCTTCGGGTATTTTTGGTCGCTAACGTTTTAGGTGGAGATTGAAAGGACCGATGGATAGGCAATGCCTAAAAACATGAGAGCTACACCAACTACAACACCAAGGTAATTCAGGGAGAGAAAGTATTACGAAGGAAGCTTGAACTCCGCACACTTGAGTTGTGTTGCCTAGTTATGCAAACTCCAAGTGTGGGGGAGACATGTGAGTATCCTGAGTAAGTTTCTCTCATACTAAATCTTATTTTGATTTGAAGATGGTGTTGGTTCTTGCATCTTGCTCTCTTAAAAAACACACAAAAATATTTGAATTTGAATAAAGGCTTCCTAGCTCTTCAGCTAGTAGAGCCTCCCTTTTTGTTTCCATCTTTTTCTTTGAATAATAACACCAGGTACAAGAGCAAGTGTGGGGGAGATTTCTCAAGCTCGTCGAAACACAAAATTGAGATCTCCCGCCATGGTGCTGCACAACACTGACTACGCTAATCGACGAGGGATGAGGTAAGTGCACCAGAGCAAGTCGGTCGCCCCTGTGGTTTGGCCGAATCACCATTTGTCTACCTCGTTCCCCACTTTCTCCAAGAGCGATGGTATGTGCACCCCTACCTCTCTACTTTTGGAAATCATGAGTTTAAATGAGCTTTAAATCCGATCATATAAATCAAACTCAATTGAATCCTCATGCACCCAATGCTCAACATGTTTCATATGGTTGGCTTGCATAAGTTTTATTCCATACTTATTATCTTGATGCTTGTGAACAACATATCTTTAGGAAACCATGCCCATCTAAGTAGCTGATGTTTGAGATATGGTCTGATGAAATGATCTTTGCTCCAAATGTTTGAGTGCTTGGGAAATTTATTTGAAAATTTTGAAAACCCTTTGCGAAGCTCCTCTTTGATATGCCAAGTCCTGCCAAAGCCATATGATGAGACATCTTGAAAACCTCATACACATATGCTACTTGTCGTTGCATTAAGCTTTGTCAAATTGTTGTGACCATTGTGAGAATTCTTTTCATGCTTTCATGATCAAGACACACGTACACGCCAACATCCCCCTTGCTATGCTCCGTTGAGAGCTAGCAGTGTACCATCTATCTATTCCACAAAATAAAGCTCCACACTATGTGTTGATCTCTCTCTCTCTCTCTCCAAGTTAATATTACAAAAGAGACATGGCTATAGAAAAAAAATGGACACATGAAGGTCCAAGAAAAAAAAAGTTGGACACATGAAGGTCCAAGAAAAAAAAGAGAGAAAAGAAAAAAAAGAAAAGATAGCCATGTCCACAAAAGAGTCAAAATAGAGAGGGAGGATCATGCAAAATGGAGTTACAACAAATCAGATGGTAATAACTAGCACCCATTCCGGGCCTAGTGTACACCTTACCATCATCACAATGTTCATTATACATATGGTAATATCTAGCACCCATTCTGGGCCTAGTATCCACCTTACCATATCCATCATATCCCTACACATGCACATCTTGATCTGATTGTATGATTTGATTTTCTCTTTGGATCCAGTTTTTGACTTTGCAATACATGTGATGCAAGTATGCCTCATCTTTATACCCTACCTTGAGCTCCATATATAGCCATCATTAGAAGTAGGTTGAAGAAAGGCAATCTAATGCCTTGGTGAGGACTATACACATTGAGCGATTTGAGAGAATCAAATGAGGTGCCAAGCAAGGTTTATTTTGAAAACTTATTGAAAAAAAATCCCAAGCTACTTGACATAAGGAGTAGAAGTGATTTGATTCAAGATCGTTCCATTCCTCAACTACCCAAGATGGCATGATAGACACTTCAAAGTTCACAAGTGCAAGGTATGATTCGGAATATCTCTTATGCTCGCTTCGTACCATAGGAATTTTTGTTTTCACCTTGGTCCTTAACCTTTACTCGAGGACGAGCAAAGGGCCAAGTGTGGGGGTGTGTTGACGGTCCGTACAACAAATTTTTGACCGTGAATATCTCGGCTACAGTAGCACTTTATAATGAATTTCATGCTTGTTTTAGGTGCTAACGAAGTTCCACGAGCTATGTTGAGATTTTATCTGCAGGATCAAGATTAGGGAGCAATTCCGGGGCATTGGACCAAATGAGGTAGGCACGGCCGTACCTAGTGGTACGCCCGGCCCTACCTTGCACCACCATTCAGGTTCACACCAAGTGTAGTCCCATGCATCAGCTCCCAAAAGACCAAAACCATCACGATCGTGTTGGATCAAGCAAACACACCACAGGCGAGCTGCACAGGGGCCAGGAGGCAGGGCCGGCCGCACCACTAGGGCCGGCCGAACCTCCAGGGCCGGCCGCACCACTAGGACTGGCCGCACCTGCCCGACTCGCCCAAACGTGCCACCAAGCCTCGGTCACTCAAGGGAACACAGCTAGGAATGATCCTGATCGAAGGAACAAGGTCGGTTCTATCCAGAGGTTGAGATTAGCCTCACTCGGATCAATGGACCCACAAGCTAGTGAACAACCGACGTGGGACAACGTCCAAGACTTAATCTACCCACTAGAGCACGATCCGAAGTGGATGACAAGAGGGCCCAGGGCCGGCCGCACCAAGAGGACCGGCCGCACCTCCTTCACTCAGCAAACTGACCCACAACCGCCTTCTAACCGCCTCAGGGACCAAATCATGGATGCACAATCAAAGGCGGTGGAAATCACAGGGCCGGCCGCACCTGAAGATACGGCCGCACCTCCTTGCTCGGCACTGCAGCTCCCTCTCGCCTACAACTACCCCCTCCTACAGCCACCGACCCATTAGGGCTATATATAGAGCCTGGCACCTCGTAGAAGAGTGTACAAGTGATTAGAAGCAAGTGGCGGAGCCCTACATAAGTTAGTATTCAGAGAGTAGGGAGAGAGAGTTGAGTGTTGGAGTAGAAGTCGGAGTGTTGGTCTTCTTCCCCTTCCTCGGCGGGTGCGGTACAACTATGGTCGTCCACACTCGGGATGTTTTGTAAGTTCGGATTTGTGAGTAACTAAGTCTCATGTCATTTCATCGTTCGCTCTTAGGTTCTTCGATTGCAATTAGTAGTTTCTACTTGTTGTGATTGCTTTGCTTTGGATCCGAGTAAAGTAGTGCTTGGTTAGTGTAGACGTGGTGTCTAGGCTTTCTAGTACCTTGGAATGCTTGCCGGTTCAACGGAATAGTTGTGGTACCCTAGGGAGGTGACAGCTCCGGACGGGCTTTGTAGTCCACCACGTTAGTTCCGGCAGGTAGGAGTTACGACATCAGAGCCCCCTTCTCATCCCTTTCTGTGGCTCTTTTCTCTCTGGCCCCGACGAGCGACAAGTTTTGCCTTGATTCTATCCGTGACTCTCACGAGTCCCAAACTTCAGCAGCTATCCCCTCTCTACCCGAAATCTACCCTTGCCTTTCTATCCTTCATCACCATATCCCCTGGACGAATTAGTTCAGGTTCACAACACTTCTCGCTCCCCGTGGAAATCGATACCTTGGAATACTCCCGGGTGAAAGCTACAACGGTATCCGTGCAATTGCGGATTTATCTGTGATCGTGTAGTATACCAACAGGCTTTCTGGCGCCATTGCAAATCTAGTAATGACGTAAGAAGTGCCAATAGTCGGACTCTTTCATCTTTATTTGGTGGTAACCGGAATAGGCATCAAGGAAACACAAGAGCTCTCACCCCGCGGTAGAGTCTATGATTTGATCGATTCATGGCAAAGGAAAAGGAACTTTGGGACATGCTTTATTTAAACCAGTGTAATCCACGCACATCCGCCACTTCCTTTCTTTTTCTTAACTAGTACAGAATTAGCTAGCCACTCGGGGTGGAACACCTCCTTGATGAACCCGGCCTCTAAGAGCTTCCGCAGCTCCTCTCCAATCGCCCGGCGCCTCTCTTCGTCAAAGCGTCGCAGGCGCTGTTGTACAGCTCTGGAGTGACGTAGGATGTCAAGGGAGTGCTCGGCGACCTCCCTCGGAATGCCTGGCGTATCCGAGGGGCTCCAGGCAAGGATATCTAGGTTGGCGCGGAGAAAGTCGACGAGCACCACTTCCTATTTAGGGTCGAGGGTGGAACTGATCCTCAACACCTTGCCCTCGGGGGTAGCAGGGTCGAGGGGCACCTCCTTGGTCTGTTTGGCAGCCTTGAAGCTGTCGGCGTGCTTGGCGGGGGAGTCGAGGCCCTCGTTGGCCAACCTCTCCATGTCCGCCACAAGCATCTCGTGAAGCGCAAGTGCCTCGGCGTGCTTGACGCACTCGACGTCGCAGTCGAATGCGTGCTCGATCGACGAGCCCACCGTGATGACGCCTTTTGGCCCCGGCATCTTCATCTTGAGGTAAGTGTAGTTTGGGACCGCCATGAACTTGGCGTAGCACGGACGCCCGAGAATGGCGTGGTACGCGCCCCGGAACCCCACCACCTCGAAGGTGAGGGTCTCCTTGCGGAAGTTGTCCGGCGTGCCGAACCAGACGGGCAGGTCGATCTGCCCGAGAGGCTGGACGCGCTTGCCTGGCGCAACACCAGGGAACAACGTCTTGCTGGACCGCAGCTTGTCCAGGCCGATCCCCATCAACCGCAAGATGTGGGCGTACAGGATGTTGAGGCTGCTACCCCCGTCCATCCACACCTTGGAGAACCGCGAGTTGCCGATGATGGGATCAACGACTAGCGGGTACTGGCCCAAATTGGGGATGCGGTTCGGGTGATCCTCGCGGCTGAAGGTAATGGTCTCCTCCGACCAGTCGAGGAAGGATGGCGAGGCCCTATCCGCAGCAAGGACCTTGTGCCGCTCTCGCTTGTGCTGGCTGGTGGACATATCCATCGTCAGTCCCCCAAAGATGAGGAAGACGTTCTCCACCGCGGGGAAACCGTCAGCACCCCCGTCGCCCACGTCCTTTTTGGCCTCATCTTCTTTCGCAGCGATGCGGCTGTAGTACTTCTTGAGCATGTCGCATTGCTCGAGGGTGTGGGCGACCCGGGTCTTGTGGTACGGGCAGGGCTTCTTCAGCATGTCATCGAACACGCCGGGCCCTCGAGGGGGCCTCGACGACCCTTGCGCGCAGGATCGACCGCGAGGGCCTCGTCGTCGTCCTTGCCGCACTCCTGCGCGCGCGTGCCACGCTGGGGCTTCTTGCCTTTCTTGCCCCACTTCTACTTGTTCGTGGAGTCCTTGGACTTGCTGCCCTCCAAGAAGGAAGGATAGTTGTTTACCTCATCCTCGGAGTCGGAGTCTGAGTCATCCTTGTTGCTCTTCTTGCTTGCGGAGCTATGTGCCATGACGCAAAAGCCTTGGGCGGGGAAGCACAGGCCGTTGATGTTCTTGCTTGACCGCTTGCCCTTGTGCCGTTCTTCTTCATCACTTGATCTTGATGAAGAGTAGCAGCAGCTTGAGTCGATGTCACTCGCTCCGGCAACCATCGCGTGCTCCTTCTTCTTGTAACCACCACTCCGTCTCGGCCTACGCTCGGACTTGTTCTTGCCCTTGTGGTCGTCCCTTGAGCAGTGCTTGTAGTCGGTCCTCGGACGGTGCTTGTGCTCGGGCTTGACCTCCATGGCTTTCGGGCACTCAGTGATAAAGTGCCCGTGCTTCCCGCATCGGTAGCACATGCCCGAGCTTCTCCGAGCGTTCTTCTGGTTCTGGTACATGCACTCGAACCGCCTGCTCAGCAATGAGAGATCCTCCTCGCCCAGCACGTCGAACTCCTCATCTGGCATGGACACAAGAAAAGACAAAGAGAATTGTCTCGAGGACATGTTAGTGTTAGTCCTTGGTCTAGAAACGAGAGCCAGACTATGAGGGTCAGTCGAGTTCTTGATCCTTGCTCGCACCCCATGGTCCACCTCGGACGACTTGAGCTTGGAAAACAACTCGTCCACCATGAGGGTCTCATACTTCTCCGACTCGAGAATGGCCTCGACCTTCTCACTCCACACGGTATGATCCAGAGAGTGCAGGAGCTTCACAGCCCTGTCATGATCATCGTACGGGAGCGCGGCCACATTAGCCCTCATGTTGTTCACAATCACAGTGAAACGCTGGAACATGGTGTATATGGACTCACCGGGGAGATGAGTGATGTTCTCGTACTCTATTCGGTAGGTCGCGAACAACCGAGCCTGAACCTGAGCGTTCCCAGTGTGAGCATTCTTTAGCTGCTCCCAAATCCTACAAGCCAAGTCCTCTGTCTGAACCCAATCGAATTCGGATTGACACAGAGCACGAAACAAGTAGTCGACCGCCTTGTTGTTGGCGTCGTGCATATCCCTCCATCTTGGAGCTAGGAAGTTAATCAGATGAACATAAGCTGTGTTCACCGTAACATCCCAAAGGATCTGTCTCTTGCCGCGGAGGAAAGCAGCCATCCGCCTCTGCCACATCTGGTAGTTCTTACCATCAAAGTGTGGAGGACCCGAATCCCATTCCTGGTACGCCATCTTTGGATCTTAGACTAGTTAGAATCACGAAGATTCGTAACCGGCTCTGATACCAATTGAAGGACCGATTAGGCGACCAGAGAGGGGGGGGAGTGAATGGGAGACGATAAAAATTCTTCCCGAAGGATGAACTCGGCCTATGCCCCAAATCCACAACCAAGGATTCCCACATGAGCTTTCCAAGGTCGCGTAGTCACAGCAGACCTACCAACCCTAGGAACAAGTCCAAACAAGTTGCAAAGTGGAAGCACAACTCAAGAAGCAAAGGACTTAACCAAATCTGGTAGAGCCCTGGCGGACAGTCCGCAAGAAGGCGGCGGACAGTCTGCGAGCCTGGCGGACAGTCCGACACTGTACGGCGGACATTCCGCGAGCCTGGCGGACAGTCCGCGAGCCTGGCGGACAGTTCGACCCTGTACGACAGACAGTCCGTGAAAAGCAAACATGCCTCCAGTACCGCACCCCAGAAAATCGGACAGTCTATGGGGGGTCCGCGGACAGTCCGTGCTCGGCGGACAGTCCGAGATCAGCTGGCGGACAGTCCGCAAACCACGTGCAACAAAAACCTAGCCCCTTCGCGGATCGAAATGACTCGTGCTCACAAACTCAAGAACACGCGACGAACAATTAACGAACAGGCCCCACGCGGACAGTCCGCAGGCCACGGGCGGACAGTCCGCCAACCTCGAACAAAGCAGCCCGAGCTCAAAATCGCGAGGTCAACTTCATCAATCCATCCATGGATCTCCCAAATGGCTAAAAGGATTGAGACAAGGTTTGGGGAAGATGTGAAGCGTCCCTAGGAGATACTATGCCCCAAAACTTCAGACCTCAAACCAACTAAATCACCGGGAATCGAAGTTCTACCGAGCTCACACAAAAAAGCTAGGGTTCCAACCGAAATCCTTTAATCGGAGGCTAAATCCGGAGTTTGAGGGGTCAAGATCAAGCACAAAGATGCACAAGACATCTATCCAAGATCCCCACAAGGAAATCCGAACCCAAACACCTCAGAATCGAAGGAAGGCACACACAAAAATCCAACGAAAATAGCCCGAAAAAGACACGAAAATCACTTGAGCCACAAGAAGGAAATCGACGCAACCATGAAAGCTTCGATACACTCAGAGGACAGATTCTCTACAAAACAGTGAAGAAAATCTAAGCCTATGGAGAAGGGAAATGGGAAGCAGTCCGGGAGGATTGTTTGCCCAGAAACCCAATAGCTATATATATGAGTCCCTCTGGGTTGGGAATATGACCAAGCTACCCCTAGCACTTAAACTGAGATACAAACCCCTCAGGGGCAATATGGTCAAGTACCACTACTCTTCATCGGGCGGACACGCCTTCGCCGCAGTCCGCGTCCTCCAGACACAAGCCCTGCGATCCCACCGCGTGTCCCCCGGCATCGAAGCTTCTCGGGCGCCCGGATCACGTCTCCGCCCGCCGAGCCTCCGGTCTTGGTTTTGTGGCTCAACCAAGTAACCCGACGGTTTTGTGGTGAACCGCCGCAAACCCCGTGTGCAGACTCCGGTCGTGAGCCGCTACCCTGCACCGGCTCATGTCGACGACTTCGTCTTGCTTTTCTTGCCACCATGCGGCCCGCACTTGACCCCGTTCGGCCACCGGGTCCATCGAGCCGAGCCTACTTGTCTCTCCACTCCTCGGAGGCCCCGCAAGGCTAAGACCTTTCACGCCCGCTCTTCACCTGCACCAACAAAAATCAATCTGCAACCTGCACCTGCAATACTCGACCAAGAGTCAGTCCACACCATGTTGTCAATCACTCATCACAGCCAGGAGCGACCATCCACCGGTCCTCGGACGCTCCGGTCCTCACATGTTTCCTGGCAAATGGTTAGCCCAATATCTAAATCCTTTCTTATCATGTGCCCCTGGTAGTTGCACACCATCACACGAGTTTTACCTACCATAGGAACAACATAGATCAAGGTTATGTTTGATGTTGTCCGCACTACTCCTGTCGTCATTTCGTCAAACTTGTTCAACATGCTGCATAACATAATCCTTTCTCGTTGCTTTTAATTCATCTACTTTTGATACAATTCATTTACATGCAGTACTTTTGCTCCCCCTTGCTCAATGAAGTTTAGTATGTAAACTTATATAACTCTAGTATAATATTTCAACACTGGATTCATGTTGCTGCAGAAGCATAGATGTTAGATGTTAAAATGGTATACTAGATTATATGTGCAAATACTAACATTCATCCTTCTTTCCCTAGTTGGAATCACTGCAAGTCTAATATATTACTTTCAATACTAAATTCATGTTTGCTGATCACAAACATGGGTATTAGTTATTGAAGTAATATGTGGAATTGCATGTACATGTACTAAAGTTTACCTAGCCATTGTTTGCTCATGCATCCACCTTTCAGAAATACCTCCAAATTTTGTGTATAAATCTCACATCCTTATGTCAATGATGTCATAACCCTTTGTCCCCTGATTAAATGAATCTCATGATATATATATTCCTACCATCGTTCCTCTGAACTTTTACTTCTCATGTTTTCTCCATCATAGCTTTGTTTTAATTGTTTCTTGTGCTCTCTTGTTCATACTAGTTATGGTTAGCCACTAGTACGCTTTTATAAAATCATTTTATTGCCTGGTGCATTGCTCTTAGTTGTACTATTGTGATTGTTTCAGATGATTACCTTACGCTGAGGAACATCTCTAAGCAGTGGAACGTCGGGAAATAGGCAAGTGTCTTTGACATCTTCCTATTTTGTATCTTTATCTTTTATACATCATATCACCTTTTTATTTATGCTTTTTGCATTAGATGTCTAATTTGATTGGGGAATCGTATTAAGGATAATTCACTCGAATTGTTTAATCATTCCTTGAAGCCCTTAGAGGTTACCATGTTGATGGGTAGTTTTGCTGCTTAGCTTGCTCAACATGGGATGGGTTCTTAATTAACATTGACTAATGGAACTATGCAACATGTGGTTTGGGTTAATCTTTTAGCAACATGAAATTCTAGGCAACTCATGATGGCAAGCTTTGTTTTTTTTTGATAATATGTGAATGTGGAAGTATGGATATAAGTTGTTGTAGCCCTTTGGTCTTGCCTGAGTTGAACCAAACAAGGACCGGTCTGTGGAGCGACCACCCAAGACTTGCAGTACAACCATGAGACCTAACGGCCTCTGGGCTTGGCCAAATAATTAGGAGAAGCTGGTGACGGGTGTGGCTAGATGGCGTTGATGAGGGCAGGGCCCAATACTCGTCAAGGAGTGTGCCAACACCTACCAGTGGATCCTTTGTAAAGGCCTCTTAGAGTCCCTATGCTATCACACCTAAGGAAGTGTGAATGTGCCTTCCAAGGATAGCACAGTTGGGTTTAACGTTCCTCTGAATGTTTACGCGACTCGTGGGTAAAGATGTACAACCTCTGCAAAGTGTTAAAAACTGTTATAACAGTCGTGCTCACGGTCATGAGCGGCCTAGACCCTCACATAGTTAGATGGATGGTTTGGTGGTTTGGGCTTGGTTCGTTGGTTGAGATCATGCTGGTTACGAGATGGCTTGGCCTTATGTTGTTTTGGGTTGGGAAAGTCCTTGAAAAATAATACCTCTAAGTGCTTTAATTAAAACCTGACCAACTAAAACTTGAGCTTTGCATTCCACCAAATAAAGCCTTCCATGCTCTAAGCCTACATGTTATGCATATAATTTTCCCTCCACTTACAAAGTACATGCCTCGAGGTGTACTCATCATTTTTCCTTTCAACCCCTGTTGTTCTCTCCCCACTGCTGCTCTGATAGTCAGAAGCTAGAAGAAGGACCTACATCGTGAAGACCCGGAGTTCTAGGTTGGCATGCCCCTAGTCGATGTTCCTGTGGAAGATGGCGCCTACTCCGTTGCGATAGAATAACGAAGTGTAATTTTCTGTTTAAACCCTCTGGTCACTTTGTCATTTAAACATTGTAATGATATATGTTGTGATATTACACTGATGATGTCACTTTGTGCATGAATTTTGATCCTGGGCATGCATAAAGGGGTGCATCCAGTTTGTCCTTTAAAAACTGGGTGATACAGAAGTGGTATCAGAGCCATATCATCTGTAGGACGCAAACCTAGATATAAATGGTTGATGCTAAGGTTATATTTTCACCCTATTTTGAAAATTTCACCTCCTTGACTTCCTACCTCCCAATTTGCACTCTGATCCCTCCTATTATCTTCTATTGCGAAAACAAGTGGTATCTTCCTCATCCTTGTATAAACTCTAGTCATTAACGTGCCTTATGATCAAGGAAGAAGTCTACGAAGGTGCTCAAGAAAACCATGCTTCAACAAGCCGTCGTTTGAAGAATTTCAAGATCCAACATGACGAATCTCAATCAAGCTAGAAACATCATATTGCTTGAAGACTTCAAGATAGTGCCATAAGCCCTCGGTAGTTTTTACTTCTTCGAGTCATAAGAAGCCTACCTAAGTTTTCTTTTATCGATAGACAACGATGCTAAGGTACTACTCTCTTTCTAGTGTGCTCTATTAAGGACGTGTGTCATGATAGTGTGCCTTTGCCTGCTATTGTATGTTTGACTGATTTGATTTGGATCTTTGTGATGAGTGTCGATGTGTTGTGTGACTCTCGTCCGCAATGACATCAGTTAAATATATATGTATAGATCGTAGGCTGGGTTTCCTCTCCTCCCTCCAACCTTGGATCCTTCTCTCTCATCAACTATTGTTTCTTGCCTATCCTAATTGACATGGAATCAAGACGAATCTTGTTAAGAGGGGTAGTATAATGCCATGTGTCTCTCTAGGACAATCAAGCAATGAACGAGGTTCTCAGATGGACCGTTAATAGAAGTTGAAGGATCCCCAAAGCGAATTGAAGGTGGGAACAACAAGACAAGATTATATGAATACCAAGCAACCTTGCCTCCCTCTATTCCTAACCTTTTCTCTCTTGCTAACATTTTGCAGAATCTCGGGACGAGATTCCTGTTAAGTGGGGTAGTATTTGTAACACCCTAGTTTGCATTTTTGCTAGGATTTTTAAATATTAATTAATAAAAGTTGTTAGAATTAAATTAGAAATTGTGTGAACAACCTTTTTAAAACAAATTACTTTCTAAATACAAATCAAATGAACATAGGTTATAAAACATGTTTTTTGCATGCATGCCGATTGCATAGTGTTTTGGTTGTAAAATAGTTTTAAAAGTGTTTTCAAACATGCCTAGGTTTTGATTCGACCTCTAGACTATTTTAAACCCTAAATTGAACCCTCTTCAAACACTCTCAACAACAGTGGCTGACACACTCCATCTTTTCTCTTTCTTTTCTCTCTAGAGTTAACCTTTCTATCCTCGTCTCTCAACTCAAATCAAGTTCATATCTACGGTGTTTGTTATCCAAATCATTGGCTTTATTTTTTTTCTTCGACCGTATCCAACCCAGCTGAACCATCCCCCTCCCTCTCCCTCACGTCATCCCCCTCCTCATGACGCCCCTCTCCCCTTTCCACACAGCAACCACGTCACCCCTCCCCTCATGCCGCCCCTATCTCCGATGGAATGAACCTGGACTCTAACAAAAAATAGAAGGCACCAATCCCCTCCCCTTCTCACACCCCCTCTGGTCCCACTTCCTCTCTCGCCTGCACTTGATTCAAGTCACGAGAAAATAGAACCCCCTCCATGGTCGTCCTCCTTCTGAAGGACCGATTAGGCGAACCAGAGAGGGGGGGAGTGAATGGGAGCCGATAAAAATTCTTCTCGAAGGAGATGAGAACTCCAACAAGACGAACACGGCTTCCAACTCACGTCTCCGACCCAACTACCCAAGTTGGCCAAGACCACGCAGCCACTGGAGTGCTACTGGTCCTAGGAACCAACACTCAACCCTCCGAGCCAGAACTCACCAAAACACACAGCGGAAACTTGCACGGCTTGCTGCCTGTGCTACACCGGTCAGACCGATGACCTGCGCCGGTTAGACCGGTGACACCGGTCAGACCGGTGGACAGAGCCGGTCAGGCCGGTGGCTACAGCAGCCGCACAGCAAACGTTCCAGGAAGCCTCAGTGACTCCTCTAGGCCCTGGAACAAAAACCACCTTCGAGACACAACCTGGAGGGAAGAAGAACCCCTCACAAAACAAAGCAAAACAACTCCAAACACGCCAAGAACTGATCAGCAGGACCATAGGACAAAACCACACGGACAAGGCTATTCCCCGAGACAAAAACCCACCAAGGGCTAGCACCGGTCAGACCGGTCAAGAGCACCGGTCAGACCGGTCGCGCCTGGGCAGCTCGGGATGAACAGCGCCCGCGAGTCAACTCCCCCAAATCCAACTCCCGATCTCCCGATTCGCTTCACGGTTTTGCACAAGACTTTGGGGATAGTAGGAACACCTCATGGGTACTCCATAGCCAAGATTTGGTCCACCAAAACTTGTCAAATCAAGAGGAATCGAAGAAATCCCACCAAGAACGCCTCTAACCCTAGAGCCACGAAAACCCCAAATCGAGCCCCTTTGCTCACGGATTTGGAAGGGGAATCAAAGGAAAAAGAACCACGAAGGGTTCATGCATACATCCCCCACCAAATCCCAAAGAGAAAGGTCTCGAAATCGCTCCAAGAAAATCGCCAAGAAAGGGCTCCGAAAATCACCAAAAAGGAGAAACGGGAAAGACACAACCAAGCCTTGAGGAACCACGCCGAATCATCTATACATACCAAAGAGGTTCATACAAGGTCTAGCTTACCGCCCGATCATCCTTCCCTCTCACAAGATCTCACCATGAAGCTCTCAAGCTAGTCCTACGAAAATCCTAAGAAAATAGGAAGGAAAATAGGAAAACCAAATGAGCTAGGGTTCCAAGAGATGGCTGCCATCCTCTCACCACTTGGGTTATATGGAGGCAACCGAAAGACGAAAATACCCTTACTAGCTAACTAGGGATACATGCCCCTCGAGGGCGAAATTGGAAGTCTTTGTCTTCGCACCATCGGACGGATGCCCAGCGACCGCAAACTTGCTTAGCCTCGACGCAAGCCTTGCGATCCCGACGCGTGTCCTCCGCTTCGAAGATTCCGGACTGCGTCGTCGCACACCGGTCAGACCGGTGCTCCTCACCGGTCAGACCGGTACCCACCGGTCAGACCGGTCAGACCCACCGGTCAGACCGGTCTGGAGCTGCTGCACCTCCGTCTTCGGTTCTTCGGTCTTGGCTTTGTGGATCAACCAAGGAACCCAGTGGTTTTCTGGTGAACCACCGGAAACCCCGCGAACTCGGTGTAGCCTCCGCCAATCACCACTCATGACTCGGCTCCCACGTAGTCCCGGCTCGACCTTGGTTTTGAGGCTCAACCAAGAAACCGTCCATGACTTCATCTTGCCGTTCTTGCCACCATGCGGCCCGCACTTGACCCCGCTGGCCACCGGGTCCCTTGAACCAAGCCTACTTGTCTTCTCCACACCTGGAGGCCTCACCGGCAACGACCTTTCGCGCTTGTTCTTCACCTGCACATGCACCAGTCAAGCCGCAACCTGCACCTGCAATACTTAGCCAAGAATCAGTCCACACCACGTTGTCAATCACTCATCACACCAGGAAGCGACCATCCACCGGTCCTCGAACCACACCTGGCACTCAATCTCCCCCTTGATGAGTGCATTGACAACACACACGTTTTGGTAACCAAGAGAAAAGGAAAAGAAAAGAAACGACTAAAAGAAACTCCAACAAGCGATCGAAAGCCAAAGAAAAGGCAAAGAGCAAGATCACTTGAAGAAGACAAGTCTCGGACCCCTTAGGCAAGGGCAACGGCTCGACACATCCGAGACAAAACATGCTCAAGCAAAGAGCACAAACCATCAAACCAAAGCTCGAAAACCACAAAGAGCTCCCCCTGCACACATGCAAGCTCCCCCTGAACCAATGCAACTCCCCCTGGACAAATGCATGCGAACCACTTCACAAAACAGAGCAGCTGCAACAGCTCAGCTCTGACCGGTCAGACCGGCCAACACCACCGGTCAGACCGGTGCTCAACATATGAACAGGACCAGCACTCTGACCGGTCAGACCGGTGACCTCAACCGGTCAGACCGGTGCACAACAGAGCCCAAAAATGGCTCGAAACCACCTGAAAACCTTCCAAATGCATTCAGTAGGCCAAAACATGCTCAACCTTCTCCCCTTGTTGACAATGCATGAATCAAGCCAAAAATGCAAAAAATGCAACCTAGAGCTTCTCAAATAGACAAAATTCAACATAGGATGCTACACATGTCCAAATGAGCAAGTTAGATACTCTATAGCTTCGTAACGACATAAACTTCATGATCACCAAGTTTCACAACCATTGGGCGAAGCTAAGATAGAATTTAGCAATTTTACGAAAAATCACCCTCTCATGAGCAAAGTCCTAAACATGAGCAAAACATGTCAAAATGGCAAAGCCACACAAACTTCATGCTAGGACAACCATTCTAAGCATAAGACCATCATAAACACCCACAAGCACCTCATGTCATGTCAAAGCCACCGAGCCATGTGCCTACTTCTATATATGAGACTTCTCATTGGTAGGCATCCTGCAACGATTTAGCACCCAAAGCAACTTAAAATTAGCACATATGACATGGGAGCACATTTTTCAAGCAGTTTACATTTCATTTTCAGATTTATAATGGTACATGAAATGTCTTAGCGACAAAAACGAACTTATGCCCCTCCACAAGATGAAGCATGGGGGCTAAACATTCATGATGGCAAATGAGCCTTTGGCCCCATATGATCAAAATAAGCTATCCAACCACAAATTAAGCATAGCCAAGCCACAAAAACATGTCAAGATCATGTAAAGGCATTTACTGACAAGAGAGCATACAAGTGACATTTTTCAAAAGCATAGCCATCAACCATGGATATAAATCAAGATTATCAAGAGCTCAGCCAAACTAACCATAGCTTACCAAATTAGCTCACAAAGACATATATATCATTCCATGGTGCACAATGTATATAGGAGAAGCCTTTCCTAAACAATGCAAATGATACAAAATGCATGCAACCTAAGATACAAAGATGCCTATACATCATGTTACATATGCCATGCCAAATGCAAGAAATGCACAAAGGAAAGCTATACATATGCTACAAAGGAGCTCCCACACGCCAACTCAAGAAATCAAATAAACACCAAGCTCCCCCCGCAAACGAGTGAAAGTTGCTTGATCTAGGGGTTTGGTGAAAATATCGGCTAGTTGTTAATGTGTGGGTACATGGATCAAAGCTATCTTCCCTTTCTCTACGTTGTCTCTCAGAAAATGATACCTCACTTCTATGTGCTTGGTTTTGGAATGGAGCACTGGGTTCTTTGCAACGCTTATGGCACTAGTGCTATCACATTGAAGTGGGACATGGGTATACTCCTCACCAAAGTCACTCATGGTGTATGTGATCCAAAGGAGCTGAGAGCAACAACTAGCTGCAGCCACATACTCTGCCTCGGTAGTGGATTGAGCAACACTCGACTGTTTGCGGGAAGACCAAGACACCAAAGAAGAACCCAAGAACTGGCAAGTCCCAGAGGTGGACTTCCTATCCAACCGACACCCGGCAAAATCCGCGTCTGAAAAACCAAGAAGCGCCAAAGAAGAAGACGCAGAGTACCAAAGGCCAAACTCGGGAGTGTGTCGCAAATACCTGAAAATGCACTTGACTGCTTGCCGATGTGAAGTCCTCAGAGAAGCTTGAAAACGAGCGCACAGACACACCGAGAATTGAATGTCCGGCCTCGTCGCCGTCAAGTAGAGGAGTGACCCGATCATGCTCCGGTACTCCTTCTGGTCCACGTGTTCGCCTTCCTCGTCCGCATCAAGAGCTGTAGTCGTACTCATAGGCGTTGCCATAGCCTTGGAGTCCTCCATCTTGAACTTCCTCACAATGTCCTTGGTGTACTTAGCTTGGTGCACAAATGTTCCTTCCTTTGATTGCTTGATTTGTAGCCCGAGGAAGAACTGCAACTCGCCCATCATGCTCATCTCAAATTCCCTGCTCATGTCTTCTGCAAACCTTGCAACAAGAGAGTTAGACGAGCCACCAAAGACAATATCATCCACGTATACCTGCACAATCAGGATATCTCTGCCCTGCCTGAGGAGAAACAAGGTCTGGTCGACCTTTCCCATCTCAAACCCTCTCTCAAACAGGAACCCCCTCAACCTACCATACCAAGCTCTAGGCGCCTACTTCAACCATACAGCGCCTTCCTCAACTTGTACACCCGGTGGGGGTACTTCTCACTCTCAAACCCCGGTGGTTGCCTCACAAACACCTCTTCCTCCAACACACCGTTCAGGAAAGCACTCTTCACATCCATCTGGTACAACTTGAACCCTTTAGCCACGGAAAAGGCTAGAAGGATCCTGATCGCCTCCAAACGAGCTATAGGAGCGAAAGTCTCCTCGTAGTCGATCCCCTCTTTCTGACTGTACCCCTGAGCAACAAGTCTTGACTTGTTCCTCACCACTTCTCCTTTCTCTCCCTCTTTATTTTTCCACACCCATTTTGTCCCAATCGGCTTACACCCTGGAGGAGGGTCAACCAACACCCAAACTTGGTTCCTCTCAAAATTCTCCAACTCCTCATGCATCGAGTTAACCCAATTATGATCAGATAACGTGTGTCCAATGTCTTTGGGCTCAAAGGTGGCAACAAAAGCAGCATGAGCGAAATGAGAATTGTTCCGGACCCTCGACCGTGTAGTACGTTCATTCATGTCGCCGATGATTCTCGAAGCAGGGTGATCCACTTGCACTCACCGGGGAGGTTCTCGCCTTGATGCTACCTCCCCCTCAACAGCAGCTTCGCCTTGATCTGGGTTTGTCGTTGTAGGTGTGGGAGAGGGTCCATTCTCGATCGTCGTCGAAGTAGTAGGTACATGTTCAGCCGCGGGCATCACACCGCCATCTTCATCATCTCCATGTTCATGCTCCTCCTCTTGAAAGATCTCCTCGCCAAGTTCGTCGTCACCTGCACACTCAAAAACAAGCTGACTACGTGGCTGTGTCTCGTCGAAGGTTACCTCGCAAGTCTCCACGATTTGGTTAGTTTCAAGATTGAGCACACGAAATGCTCTAGAATGAGATGCATAACCAAAGAAAATGCCATCGACAGACCTAGCCTCGAACTTGTCCAACTTCTTCCCTTTCTTCAGAATGAAGCATTTACAACCAAAGACATGGAAGTGACTCACCTTGGGTGTGCGACCGTGCATCAACTCGTAACAGGTTTTCTTCTTATGGACCCTGAGGTAGATCCTGTTCGACACATAGCACGCGGTATTGACCGCCTCAGCCCAGAACCTTCTCGGAGTCCTATGCTCGTCGAGCATCGTCCGAGCCATCTCGCACAAGGTCCTGTTTTTCCTTTCCACCACGCCATTCTGGGGAGGCGTATACGGACTCGAAAACTGATGTTCAAGACCCAAGTCATGGCAAAAGGTTTCGAAGCGAGAGTTTTTGAATTCCGAGCCATTGTCACTGCGGATCACTCGTATGGCATCTCCGTGCCTCTCGTTTCTTACCCTCAAGACAAGATCTCAAACAAAACCAAACGTCTCCCCTTTCTCCTCAAGAAAGAACACCCACGCATACCGAGAGTAGTCGTCCACCACAACAAGGACATACCACTTCCCACCCGCAGATCGCACACGAGCTGGGCCAACAAGGTCCATATGGAGCAGCTCGCATGGACGCTCAGTCATCACATCAGTGAGAGCGGGTGAGAAGAGGCTACCATCTTGGCATGCCTACACGGCGCACAAACCAACTCTTTCTCAAACCTCAACCGTGGCAATCCTCGGACCAAATTGAGTTTACTCAAGCGAGACAAAAGGTCAAAGCTCAAGTGACCCAACTTCCTATGCCACTTCCACAACTCACTCGAAGAACCAGCCAAAAAGCAACGCTCCACACCAGAAGACTGAGAAAAATCAGCTCGGAACACTTGACCCTCGGGAACGACCATGCAAACAAGATCCCCCCGAGAATCTAAAATCCGAGAACCACCAGGCCGAAACAACACCTCAAAACCCTCATCCAACAACTGGGACACAGAAAGCAAATTGTATCCAAGCGATTGAACAAGAGCAACACACCTGAGAGTGATCTTGTCACTTACCTTAATCTCACCTTCTGACAGCACACGCCCTCGCCCATTGTCCCCAAAGGTGATGTACTTCTTTGTCACCACCGGGACGAGACTTGAGAACCACCCCTTGTCTCCGGTCATATGCCTCGAGCAACCGGAGTCAATCAACCAAATGTTCTTCAAGTCTCCCATCTGAAATTCAAAAGCGAGCACGTGAGTGAACAAACGACTCAGCACTGGGGTTAGTACCAAAAGAGTAAAACCAGTGCCGAGCCATTTGCTCCAAAGTGGGGTTAGCACAAACCAAATCATCACGCCTATCAAAGCTACCACCACGAACACCACCACGGTAACCACCACGAGGGAACCAACCCTCTCTAGCTGGAGGAGGGCGAAAGCCACGAAAGGGAAACCGTGGATCGTTCCTCCTCTCCATCTCAAAGCTACGACTCCTCCCACCCTCGTATTGAGCACGAGGTGGAGAACGCCTAGCAAACTGACCACCTGCAAACTTTCCAGACCAACCACCAGAACCACTACCTCCAGAACCAAACCGAGCATCCTCATGAGCACGAAACCCGACTCGCTGTCTGCCCAGACCTGCACCGGTCTGACCGGTGTAGTACACCGGTCTGACCGGTGTAGCTCGGCCAGCAGCAGCACCTGCAGCCTTCCGGTCTTCCCAAGCCGGAATCGTCCTCACAATCGCCTTGGCTCTGGGCATCTGCATACGAGGCTCAGGTACACCATTAGAGGGGTGGTACCTGTCCTTGTTAGCCCACTCTCTAGCCATTCTCTCCTCACGCTTCCTCTTGAAGCAAAACTCATCCTTGTGTCCATCTCTCCCACAATACCCATAATGGAACTTTATGGGCTGTGGCTTAGGCTTAGGCTTGGGTTGGGGCTACCCACTCGGCTTCTCACCCTTCTTCTCTCCTTCCTCACCTCCCTTTGGGCTCACAAACTTCACCAGTTTCTGAAAATCATTTGTTGGGTGAGGGAATATGGGTGGATCTGGAGTAGTGTCAAGTTTGTTTCTGAGATGGTTAGGCTTGGTCTCAAACTTGTTCTTGTGTCTGTTTGGTGGTGGGATAGGAATCTCTCCAACTCTCTCAACTCCCTCACCACTGTTCTCTCCAAGCTTGTCAGCCCCAAGTGCCTGACCATCATAGCGTTTGAAAGCCGCTATCATGATACCAAGCTGAGGCTCCTGACCCGACAACCAGCTCATACATTTTCTCAGCTCATCATTCTCATCCTACAAGCGATCAACATAATGTGCAAGCTCCAAATTCTTAACCGCATGCAATTCACAAGTAGAGCAAGAAGTGGGAATAGGCTCTTTCAACTTAGCCTCAAGCGAAACAGTGTAAGCATGCATCTCATCAATCTTTCCATGCAAAACAGGGCAAGAAGTGCAAGCACCTAGCAAAGCAGGTCTAGACTTAAGCTCAGCCACTTCAACCCTAAGCATATCTAGTTCATCACAAGTAGAAGCATGCTTATCCTTAAGAGCAGTAAGATCAGCTAGGTACACAGAGCAATCACAGCAATCAATCTCATCAGAAACCACAGGAGAAGCCTTAAGCGAATCAATCTCAAGCTTAGCATCTAGGTTCTGGGTTTCTAGCTCAGCCACACGGTTCCTAGCATCTTCTAGTGAGGCCCTAAGCTCTTTCCTCATCTTCTTGGCCTCTCTAAGCATGTGATCGCGGTTATCAAGCAAGTCAACCAACTCATCATTTTCCTTGCGCAAAGAAGAGAGCTCATCACATACCTCATCCTCGGAGTCAGAGTTCGAGTCACTCTGGTGGCTCTTCTTGCTGCCGGAGCTACGGGCCATGCCGCAGAAGCCATCTCCCGCGAAGCAGCTCAACCCGCTCAAATTCCTGGATGACTTCTTGTTCTTGCGCCGATCACCTTCATCTTCACTGCTACTCGAGCTCGAGGAAGAGTAGGCGGAGCTGGAGTCGACGTCGCTCGCTCTGACCATTGCTCGGGCCTTCCTACCGCGGCCATCCTTCTTCCTCGACCGTCGCTCATCCTTGTGCTTGTTCTTGTGCTTGTGATCGCGCCTCGATCGGTACTTGCCATCCTTGCTCGATCGGTGCCTGTAGCCGTCCTTGTAGCCGTCCTTGTTCTCCGTCTTCTCCGGGCAGTCAGCGACGAAGTGTCCTGGCTTGCCGCACTGAAAGCACGTTCGTGCTGTCCTCCTCGTGTTCACCCGGTTCTCGTGCAGCCTCTCGAACCGCCTGGTCAGCAACGCCAGCTCGTCCTCTCCAAGCACGTCGAACTCCTCGTCTGGCAAAGACATCAAAGAAGACAGAGAGTACATCCTGGAGGATGCGTTAGCGTTAGACTTAGCTCCTTTGCCACTAACGAGAGCGAGACTATGAGAATCAGTCGGGCTCTCGATCTTGGCTGTCATACCACGGTCCAACTCAACCGACTTGAGCTTCGAGAACAGCTCGTTCACTGTCAAGGTGTCATACTTCTCGGACTCAACAATAGCCTCAAACTTCCCGTCCCATACGATACGATCCAACGAGTGCAAGAGCTTCACGGCTCTATCATGATCATTGTATGGGAGGACGTCCACATTGGCTCTCATGTTGTTCACAACGACCGTAAATCGCTGGAAAAGGGCATCGACGGACTCGCCGGGGAGATGAGTGAAGTTCTCGTACTCTCTCCGGTAAGTCGCGTACATCCGAGCCTGAACCTGAGCATTCCCAGCATGAGCATCCTTCAACTGCTCCCAAATCCTACAAGCTAAGTCCTCTGTCTGAACCCGATCGAATTCAGGCTGACACAGAGCATGAAACAAGTAGTCGACAGCCTTGTTGTTGGCTTCGAACATATCCCTCGATCCTGCAGCAAGGAAGTTCATCGGATGAACATAAGCTGTGTTCACCGTGACGTCCCAAAGGATCTGACCCTTTCCGCGGAGGAACGCCGCCATCCGCCTTTGCCACATCTGGTAGTTCTTCCCATCGAAGTGCGGAGGACCCGAACCCCGTTCCTGGTACGCCATCTTTGGATCTTAGACTGGTAAGAGTCAATAAAGACCCGAACCGGCTCTGATACCAATTGAAGGACCGATTAGGCGAACCAGAGAGGGGGGGAGTGAATGGGAGCCGATAAAAATTCTTCTCGAAGGAGATGAGAACTCCAACAAGACGAACACGGCTTCCAACTCACGTCTCCGACCCAACTACCCAAGTTGGCCAAGACCACGCAGCCACTGGAGTGCTACTGGTCCTAGGAACCAACACTCAACCCTCCGAGCCAGAACTCACCAAAACACACAGCGGAAACTTGCACGGTTTGCTGCCTGTGCTACACCGGTCAGACCGATGACCTGCGCCGGTCAGACCGGTGACACCGGTCAGACCGGTGGACAGAGCCGGTCAGGCCGGTGGCTACAGCAGCCGCACAGCAAACGTTCCAGGAAGCCTCAGTGACTCCTCTAGGCCCTGGAACAAAAACCACCTTCGAGACACAACCTGGAGGGAAGAAGAACCCCTCACAAAACCTAGCAAAACAAATCCAAACACGCCAAGAACTGATCAGCAGGACCACGGGACAAAACCACACGGACAAGGCTATTCCCCGAGACAAAAACCCACCAAGGGCTAGCACCGGTCAGACTGGTCAAGAGCACCGGTCAGACCGGTCGCGCCTGGGCAGCTCAGGATGAACAGCGCCCGCGAGTCAACTCCCCCAAATCCAACTCCCGATCTCCCGATTCGCTTCACGGTTTTGCACAAGACTTTGGGGATAGTAGGAACACCTCATGGGTACTCCATAGCCAAGATTTGGTCCACCAAAACTTGTCAAATCAAGAGGAATCGAAGAAATCCCACCAAGAACGCCTCTAACCCTAGAGCCACGAAAACCCCAAAATCGAGCCCCTTTGCTCACGGATTTGGAAGGGGAATCAAAGGAAAAAGAACCACGAAGGGTTCATGCATACATCCCCCACCAAATCCCAAAGAGAAAGGCCTCGAAATCGCTCCAAGAAAATCGCCAAGAAAGGGCTCCGAAAATCACCAAAAAGGAGAAACGAGAAAGACACAACCAAGCCTTGAGGAACCACACCGAATCATCTATACATACCAAAGAGGTTCATACAAGGTCTAGCTTGCCGCCCGATCATCCTTCCCTCTCACAAGATCTCACCATGAAGCTCTCAAGCTAGTCCTACGAAAATCCTAAGAAAATAGGAAGGAAAATAGGAAAACCAAATGAGCTAGGGTTCCAAGAGATGGCTGCCATCCTCTCACCACTTGGGTTATATGGAGGCAACCGAAAGACGAAAATACCCTTACTAGCTAACTAGGGATACATGCCCCTCGAGGGCAAAATTGGAAGTCTTTGTCTTCGCACCATCGGACGGATGCCCAGCGACCGCAAACTTGCTTAGCCTCGACGTAAGCCTTGCGATCCCGACGCGTGTCCTCCGCTTCGAAGATTCCGGACTGCGTCGTCGCACACCGGTCAGACCGGTGCTCCTCACCGGTCAGACCGGTACCCACCGGTCAGACCGGTCTGGAGCTGCTGCACCTCCGTCTTCGGTTCTTCGGTCTTGGCTTTGTGGATCAACCAAGGAACCCAGTGGTTTTCTGGTGAACCACCGGAAACCCCGCGAACTCGGTGTAGCCTCCGCCAATCACCACTCATGACTCGGCTCCCACGTAGTCCCGGCTCGACCTTGGTTATGAAGCTCAACAAAGAAACCGTCCATGACTTCATCTTGCCGTTCTTGCCACCATGCGGCCCGCACTTGACCCCGCTGGCCACCGGGTCCCTCGAACCAAGCCTACTTGTCTTCTCCACACCTGGAGGCCTCACCGGCAACGACCTTTCGCGCTTGTTCTTCACCTGCACCTGCACCAGTCAAGCCGCAACCTGCACCTGCAATACTTAGCCAAGAATCAGTCCACACCACGTTGTCAATCACTCATCACACCAGGAAGCGACCATCCACCGGTCCTCGAACCACACCTGGCTCTCACCTTCCTGTCCATGAGTGTCCATGGCTATCCCGCTCCAACCCTCTCCTCCCTCTCAGCTTCCTCAACCAAAACGGGGTGCCCTCATCATCACAGTTTAATTTTGCAGCTCCACTCGACCGCTCGTGCATCCAATCAATGGTTTGAAGAAGACCATCACTGGTAAGGCCTAGAAGGCCTGTCTCCTCCCTGTTGGATGCCGCTCTCTCCTTGCCGTCGACATCACTGGTAAGCCAAGCCTCCCCTCATCTTCTTCTCTTGTGGCGCCCTCTTCCCTCTCATGTCCTGCACCACTGATCTACAGGGATGCACTACAATCTATGATGCCAAACTATAGACATGGCCCTAATGAACTGTGAGCAGGTCGCCCCATCTCGTAGTCATCGTCAATTGGTGTCGCTGCCCGTCGCCACCATTCTCATCTTCAACCCTCTCAACCACCCAATGTGAGACCCCCTCTCCATCCTCTTTATGTTTTTGTTGTTCATACCATGAATCTTGTACCATAGCTCGAGTACCTTTGATTCCTGGTGGAGTTTCCCCATGAACTTCGCCACTGCTCTCGCGGCCAGCCAGCATGCCTCTTGTTGGCATTGTGTTTCCTCCTAATTGAGAGCTAGTGTGGTTTGAGGATCGATGGATGGTTGCTTCCTGGTGTGATAAGTGATTGACAATGTTATGTGGACTGACTCTTGGCTAAGTATTGCAGGTGCGGTTGCGGCTTGATTGGTGTTGGTGCAGGTGAAGAACAAGCGCGAAAGGTCTATGCCGGTGGGCCTCCAAGTGTGGAAGAGACAAGTAGGCTTGCTTCGAGAGACCCGGTGGCCAGCGGGATCAAGTGCAGGCCGCATGGTGGCAAGAACAACAAGACGAAGTCGTGGACGGTTTGTTGGTCAAGTCATGTGGAGATTGGCAGGAGGCCACACCAAGTCCGCAGGGTTTCCAGTGGTTCACCACAAATCCACTGGGTTACTTGGCTGTGCCACAAAGCCAAGGTTGAAGACCGAAGTGTTGCAACACCAGACCGGTCTGACTGGTGGGTACCGGTCTGAGTGGTGGGTACCGGTCTTATCGGTGTGCACCACGGGCTTTCGAAGACTTCGAAGCAGAGGACACGCGTCAGGGTCGCAAGGCTTGCGTCGAGGCTAAGCAAGGTGCGGTCGTCGGGCATCCGTCTGATGGTGCTACGACGAGATTTCCCATATTGCCCTTCAGGGGTGTGTATCCTAGTATTATGTAATAGGGGTAGTTTCGTCTTTCGATTGCCTCCATTTAAACTAAGTGGAGAGAGGATGACAGCCATCTCTTGGAACCCTAGCTCATTTTTCTTCCTAGTCTTTTTTCCTATTTTCCCTTAGGTTTTCCATAGGACTAGCTTGAGAGCTTCATGGTGAGATCTTTACAGAGGGATGGATGTTGAGGAGGCAAGCTAGACCTTGTATGAATCTTTCATGGTATGTATAGAAGGTTCGACGTGATTCCCCAACTGTTCTTTGTGCCTCTCCCATTTTCCCTTTTTGGTGATTTTCGGAGCCTTTTCTTGGCTATTTTCATTTGGTGGATTTGAGGAATGTCCCTTGCAGTTTTGGTTGGGGATGTATACATGAGCTCTTCATAGTTCTTTTCTTGGTGATCCCCATCTCAAATCTGTCGGAAAAGGTGCTCGAGTTGGGGTTTTTTCCTTTGGTTTCGGGAAGAGGTGTTCTTGGTGGAAATCCTTCGATTCCTCTTGATTTGATTAGTTTTGGGGGCTCAAATATTGGCTATGGGATGCCCATGAGGTACTCCTAGTATCCCCAAAGTCTCACACAAATCCGTGGAGTGAATCGGGAGATCGAGAAGGAGTTTTGGGAGAGTTGACCCGCGGCTCGCTGTTGGGTTTTGGCTTTGCTCGGTGTGACCCTTGTTGGGTTTTGGCTCGGGTGAACATTCTAGGGTGTTGGCTTGTAGCTAGGCTTGCAGCTATTTCAAGTTTGGTGTTGTTTGGGGCTTGGAGTCATGAGTTCTTGGACTTGGGATTTTCTAGCTAGGACCGGCCTGACTGGTGTACTATACCGGTCTGATCGATGCGAAGCTTTTCTGTGGAAAGTCACAAGTTCTGCTCGGGTGATCCGGCTGGAGGTTTCGGGTGACCCGGTGTGTCCCTGCTGAGTGTCGAGTGATCCGGCTGTTCTATTCGGGTGACCCGGCTTGGAGCGGTCTGACCGGTGTGGTGTGTGAGCTGCTCGAGTCTTCGATCCGCTGCGTTCTCGAGTAGGTTGGTAGTGTTGTTTGTTCCTAGGATCAGTAGCACTCTAGTGGCTACGTGATTTTGGCAAACTTGGGTAGTTTGAGTCGAAGAAGTTTTTGGGTTAGCCGTGTTCGTCTTGTTGGAAAAGACATCTCCCTCGAGAAGAATTTTATGGGCTCCCATTCACTCCCCCCCCCTCTCTGGTTCACCATTCCAGTCCTTCAAGTGGTATCAGAGCCGGTTACAGGTCTTTCGGGACTCTAACCAGTCTAAGATCCAAAGATGGCATACCAGGAAAGGGGTTCAGGTCCTCTGCACTTTGATGGAAAGAAGTACCAGATGAGGCAGAGGCGGATGTCCGCTTTCCTTCGTGATAAGGGTCAGATCCTTTGGGATGTTATGGTGAACACAACTTATATTTATCCAATTAACTTCCTTGCTTCAGGATCGAGGGATATGCACGACGCCAACAACAAGGCAGACGACTACTTGTTTCGCGCTCTCTATCAATCCGAATTCGATCGGGTTTAGGCTGAGGATTTGGCTTGCAAGATTTGGGAAAAGCTTAAAGTGGCTCACGCTGGGAACAGTCAGGTTCAGGCTAGGTTGTTTGCGACTTACCGGAGAGAGTACAAGAACTTCACTCATCTCCCTGGTGAGTCCATATACATGATGTTCTAGCGGTTCATGGTGATTGTGAACAACATGAGGGCCAATATGACCGTGCTCCCGTACGATGATCATGACAGAGCTATGAAGCTATTGCACTCACTGGATCATAACATTTGGGGCGAAAAGGTTGAGGCCATCTTGGAGTCGGGCACATATGAGATCCTGATGGTAGACGAGCTGTTCTCTAAGCTCAAGTCGGCTGAGGTGGACTGGGTGACAGCCAAGATTGAGGGCCCGACTGACTCGCATAGTCTCGCTCTCATCGGAGGCTCAGGTGCTAGGACTAACGCTAACCCATCCTCTAGGATGTACTCTTTGTCTTCCTTGATGTCTTTGCCAGATGAGGAGTTCGACGTGCTTGGAGATGACGAGCTAGCCTTGCTGACCAGGAGGTTTGAGAGGATGCACGAGAATCGGGTGAACACAAGGAGGAACTCGCGGACATGCTTTCAGTGCGGCAAGTAAGGACACTTTGTACCGACTGTCCGGAGGAGATGGAGGCCAGGAACAACTACAAGTACCGGCCGAAGACGGAGGGCAAGCACCGCTCGAGGCGTGAACACAAGCACAAGAACAAGGACGAGCGGAGGTCGAGGAGAAAGGACGGCCATGGCAAGAAGGCTCGAGCAATGGTGGGTGCGAGTGATGTCAACTCCAGCTCCGCCTACTCCACCTCGAGCTCCAGTAGCAGTGAAGATGAAGGTGATCGGTGCAAGAGCAAGAAGGCATCCAAGAACCTCAGCGGGCATGGCACATAGCTTCGGCAGCAAGAAGAGCCAGAAGGACGACTCGAACTCTGACTCCGGGGATAAGGTATGTGATGAACTCTCCTTCTTGCGCCAGGAAAATGAGGAGTTGGTCAAGTTGCTTGATAATCATGATGACATTCTTAGAGAGGCTAAGAAAACAAGGAAAGAGCTTAGGGCCTCGCTTGATGATGCTAGGAATAGGGTGGCTGAGCTAGAAACACAAAACCTTGATGCTAAGCTTGAGATAGATTCGCTTAAGGCTACTCCTGTTGTTTCTGATGAGGTTGATTGTGGTGATTGCTCTATTTTCCAAGCTGATTTGACTGCTCTTAAGGAAAAGCATGCCTCCAAGTGTGGGGAACTAGATGTGCTTAGGGTTGAGATGGCTGAGCTGAAGTCTAGACCTGCTTTGCTAGGAGTGTGCACTTCTTTTCCTATTTTGCATGGAAATCATGTCGAGTCTCGTTCTCGCATTGTTTCACTTGAGGCTGAATTGAAATCTCCAATTGCTACATCTTGCTCTACTTGTGAATTGCATGCTGTGAAGAATTTGGAACTTGCACATTATGTTGATCATCTGCGGGATGAGAATGATGAGTTGAGAAAAATGATGGGTTGGTTGTCGGGTCATGAGCCTCAGCTCAAAATGATGATTGAGGCATACAAGCGCTATGATGGTCAGGCGCTTGGCTCTGACAAGGTTGGGGAGTATAGTGGTGAGAGAGATGAGAAAATTGGGGATATTCCTATTCCACCACAAACAACTCCAAAGAACACATTTCCACCCAAGCCCAACCATCTCAGAAACAAACTCGACACAACTCCAGATCCTTCAGTGTTTCCTCCCCAGACAAACAATTTCCAAAAACCGGTAAAGTTTGTGAGTGCCAAGGGAGATGTGGCTGGAGAGAAGAAGGGAGAGAAACCAAGAGAGAAGCCTTGTGAGGAACCACAACCCAAGCCAAGACCAGTCCGCTTCCATTGTGAGTATTGTGGAAGGGAGGGTCATAAGGAAGAGTTTTGCTTCAAGAGGAAGCGAGAGGAGAGAATGGCTAAGGAGTGGACAAATAAGGACAGGTACCACCCTTCTCATGGTGTTCCTAAGCCTCGCATGCCACTTCCCAGGGCTAAGGCCATTGTGCGTACGGTTCCAGCTTGGGGAGATAGGAGAGCTTCGAGTGGAGTCGAGGTTGCTAGTCGAGGACCACTGGTCAGACCAGTCAGGGTGACTGGTCAGACTGGTGCTAGGCAGAGGACTGGGTAGTTTCGTTTTCGTGCCCGTGGTGATGCTCGGTTCAGTTCCTTTGGTCGTGATGCGGGTGGTAGGAATGTTAAGTCTGGTGGTGTTGTGTTTGTTGGACGTTCTCCTCCTCGTGGTCGATACGAGTTTGGGAGAGGTCGCAGCTTTGAGTCTCAGAGGAGCTACAGACCACGGTCTTCCTTTCGTGATGCTCGTACTCCTCCAGCGAGACGAGAGTGGTTTCCCTGTGGTGGTTCCAGTTTTCATAGGCGTGATAGGATGGATCCCAGTTTTGGTAGGATGGAGTCGAGGTTTTGATGGGCGTGGTAGATTGGATTGTGCTAACCCCACTTTGGAGCAGATGGCTCAGCACTGGTTTTACTCTTTTGGTACTAACCCTAGTGCTAAGTCGTTTGCTCACTCACATGCTCATTTTTGAATTTCAGGCAGAAGGCTTGCACTACAAGAAAAACACCGACTAGTGACGCAAAAAGGCCGTTTCTCGTCATAAACTGTGATTAATGACACCGGTTGTTACGAAAACGCTCTGTCATTAATCGAGTGTCACAAACCGCGATTAATGACGAGACCTTATTTCGTGGCGCCATGAGTTTAATGACGCATATAAATTCGTAATACTAAGGCGTCATAAGCTACATGCCACGTCGGACCGAGATCCATCGTGGCTCCGACGTGGCAGGGGGTTATGACAATTTTGGTTCGTCACAAATTGAGGCTAGGTCCATGTAAGAGCCTTTGTGCGCCTAATATTGTCGGGCCAATTTTAGCCCATTTCAGGTTTTTGTGTTATTTTTTTGGTCATTCCTTAAATGTTTGTTGCACGCTACATTCGACTATTTTATTTTGGGCCCTAGTCAATCTAACGAACTTGGCCCATATTACATTAAGCAGGGACATTTGATTTTGGGTAATTATCCACAGGGCCTTTGCTGGGCCTCGGCCCATATTGCATTTTTTTAGATCAGCCCATATTGCATTTCGCAGGGCACTGTATACTGTTCTGGCTGCTGCTGATCGCCAGCACATAATCAGACAACAAAACAAAATATTTCCCACTTCCATATAATTCACACCACATTCAGGGAATAGTTCAACCAGTACAATTGTGCAACATACATCAAGTTAGCATCAAATCGGATCAACATACAACAAGTCATCAGCAACACAAGTGCACCAGGACCACACTTCAGTTGAGAGGAGGATAAACCAGGCTGAAATTTATCAAGCCTTAGATCAGATTATGCATGTCAGTTGTGCTCTTCTTCAAAGCTTCAAGCACTTATGTTTGAGACTTCAATGTTGTCTCCTGTTCTTGAGCCTTCAATCTCAGTTCGCTCATCTCGGCCTCTTGTTAAACAATCTTCTGCCGCAGTTGTGCCCCCCCTTGCTTCTCATTGTTAAGTCCAGCTCGTATTTCCTGAACCTGAAGTGCAGTAGTAACCCTAGTCTTTTTCATGGAGGGCAGACGAATGCCAGCAACCTCCCGAAAAGTCCTAGATTGGACAACTTCCGCCACTACTTCAGCAGCAGTCTTTCTTGGTTGGTCACCTTGAGGTTCAGCGACAATTTGTTCCATGCGAGCCTAAAAAAGGAAATAAAATGAAAGGTTTAAAATAAAATACTCACACATGTTTCTAGTATTATTGCAAAGAAGTATGCGAAAGCAGACAAGTACTTACAATGGCTGCCTGTACTGGAGCGGTGAAGCCATTCTTGCTGCAGTGGAAGGACTTGAAATAATCAAGTGGACTAAGCCCTTCTCCTTCAGTAGTATACTTCTGCCTCTAAATATGTTTTGAAAACAGGCATAATTATTAAAGTGCTAGCATTGTTAAATGGTTCATGAAATGAACTACAGAGCAAAAACATGACTTGTTCATCTGCTTACCACAAGATTAGCTTGTACAACGTAGCTTCGAGATCCCGTGCAGTGATGGTACTTGACCTTTCCTCGATTACCGGTGTTTGTACTACACCTCGCCTTTACAATAATAAGAACTCGTGTAAGAAATAAGATTAAGAACAATATATAAGTACATGAAAATGGGGGTAGTGGCAAGTTGAAGTTTTATCATAACCTGTGCTCAGGGGAAGACCACATGTTAACCAGTGTCTTCCATTGGGCGTCGGTCAGATTGGGCACAGGAGATTTAGTTGGGACTGCATTTGCTGGATCATCATTGAAGTACTTTTGCTTCAGGCGATACCTCGCCTTTCTCTGTATCGACTTTAGCATGTCAGTGCATGCCACCCTTACAGGCTCACTGGTGGTCTCAATGTCGAATTGGCCCTAGCACAACACAATTATCAGAAAAATGGATGACAAGAATGGATGCAAAGAACTATGGTAGTAGATGAGTAGACATATGCACACCGCTAGTTTGCCCATGTAGTTCTTGAGATGGTCTTCATTCTTTTCACCATCTTGCTGGTTCTTCTTTGGCTTGTAGTCCTTCCAACAAGGAAGGATCGGTTTGTGACCACGCACTATGATCTCACCTTCTGATGCAAACTTTGCAGCTTGCATTGGTGCCTCTGGGCATTTGAGCCCTTCTTGAATGTGTATAGGGATCTTGCCATTTAAGCCTCGGCTAATTCGGTCCAGATCTCTGCCTAATCTTCTTGAATCACGTGGCCCCCGTTGTGCTCTGGAAGGGTGTGCATCACCTAACAAGTTTGTTACAGCCATACAAGTTAATATTATTCGGTTGGTAATTAGGACATTCGAATATGGATCAAATGACTTGCCTTCTACAGTCGTCATGTCGATGATGTTCTCATCGTGGCTTGCTGTTGCATGGCCTTCAATGGGCAATTCTTGTGTATCAAGAGTTGTCCCACTCCCATCAGCAAAAGCCAATTCCCTTGCCTTGGTCCTAGTGAGTCTAGGAGGCATTCTGGTAGGGTCATCCAGTGCCCGAATTCTCTTGGTCCCTCTTCCTCCACTGACAGGTATGCCATGAGTGATTTGATTACACAAAATCCAACAAAAAAAGAGAAGATCAGAAGCAATCCTGCATAACTAGTACATGAAACGAGTTCATGATAAGATTACCTCTTGTTGACATGTCTCTGGGTCAGATTCATGTTCATCAGACGGGTTGTACTCCGGATCCGAATCTTGTATTCTTGTATCGTTGGTACCCTTTCTGCTTGGTCTGTCAAGTGGTAAAAGTGATTTCATTTTCTCGATGCCAAGACTAGAGAAGAATGTGTGATTCCTCAAGACATTAATGTCCCTCAGCCGCTCGTAATCGCAGCGCTCGTCTACTTCTGTTAGGAAAGCAGAGAAACTTCTGTAAGGTTGGCCTACCACTGTAAATAAAACTAGATCTAAGCACTTCTTTAAGAACCAGTAGGATGTTCCTAGCCGAAACAAGATCCTGAAAAAGATGTTCCTAGTCAAAACAAGATCCCGAGAAGAACTAGTGTAGACATGGGATCTGTCAGATCTAAAAACTTCTATAAGAACCAGTAGGATATTCCTAGCCGAACAAGATCCTGAAAAGATGTTCCTAGTCAAAACAAGATCAAAAAAAGAACTAGTGTAGACATGGGATCTACCTAATAAGAAAAACTAGTGCACACATGGGATCTGCCGCAACCACCTGGCTTTGAGAGTGTTGAGTTTCCCCACTGAGTGTATAGGCTGAGGAAGGCTTTGTATGGACTGGAACAAGCTCTCCGGGCATGGTATGGCAGGTTGAGGGGGTTCTTGTTCAGCAAGGGTTTTGAGATGGGCAAATTAGATAAGACTCTTTTTCTCCTCAGGCAGGGCAATGATATCCTAATTGTTCAGGTGTATGTGGATGATATTGTCTTTGGCATCTCGTCTCACTCTTTGGTTGCAAAGTTTGCAGAGGACATGAGCAAAGAATTTGAGATGTCAATGATGGGAGAATTGCAGTTCTTTCTCGGGCTTTAGATCAAGCAGGCTAAGGAGGGAACATTTGTACATCAAGCCAAGTACACGAAGGACATCCTCAAGAAGTTCAAGATGGACGACTCGAAGCCCCTGTTGACACCGATGAGTACGACTACAGTGCTGGACGCGGACGAGGACAGAGAGCCTGTGGATCAGAAGGAGTATCGAAGCATGATCGGCTCCATCTTGTACTTGATGGTGACGAAGCCGGACATTCAGTTCGCTGTGTGTCTGTGCGCTCGCTTTCAGGCATCGTCGAGGACTTCACATCGACAGGCCGTCAAGCGGATTTTCAGGTATCTTCGATATACTTCTGAACTTGGTCTTTGGTACTCGGTGTCCTCTTCTCTTTCGCTTCTTGATTTTTTGGATGCCGACTTTGCGGGGTGTCGAGTCGATAGAAAGTCGACTTCGGGGACGTGTTAGTTTTTGGGTTCCTCGCTTGTTTCTTGGTCTTCTCGCAAACAGTCAAGTGTAGCTCATTCTACCACAGAAGTCGAGTATGTAGCTACTGCTAGTTGCTGTTCCTAGTTGCTTTGGATCACCTACACATTGAGTGACTTTGGTGAGAAGTGTTCCCATGTTCCTCTCATGTGTGATAGCACTAGTGCCATAAGCGTAGCCAAAAATCATGTGCTCCACTCAAGAACCAAACACATTAAGGTGCGCTACCACTTTCTGAGAGATAATGTTGAGAAGGGAAACATAGACTTAATCCATGTGCCAACCGAGAAACAGCTCGCTGATATCCTGACAAAGCCTTTGGACCAAGCTACATTTGCACGTTTACGGGGTGAGCTTGGTGTGGTTTTTCCTTTTTGAGCATGGGTTGTGGACCTCATGTACATATGCATTTTGCATATTGCATTCATGTAACATATTATATTTAGCATCTTTGTATCATAGACTGCATTTGTATCATATGCTTTGGAGAATGCGCTTCTCTCATATACATTGATCACTCTGATATGTTGGATGTGAGCTTATGATCATGCTTGTGAGCTCTTATGATGTATAGCTATGCTCTTGATAAGCTTTGGATGTGTATGCATGCGAAATGGTTTATTTTTTTGTGAAAATGCTATATATGATCCTTTCTTGTGAGTTGAATGCCTTACATGTTCAAATTGTGCTCATATGGCTATATCTTGCTTAATTTGTGCTTGGGCATCATGTTCTTTTCATTTGGGGTCAAAGACCTATTTGTCATCATGAATGTTTAGCCTACATGTCACCTTGTGGAGAAGTCTAAGCTTCTTTTTGCGCAAAGGGACTTCATATACCATGATTAACTTTAAATCATGAAATTGGATATGAGATGCCTACGCTTGAAACATATGCTTCTATGTCAAATGTGCTTTAAATTCCTTATCTTGAGTGCTAAACCGTTACATAATGTTCACCATTGAGAAGTCTCATGTTTAGAAGTGGACACATGGCTCGGTGGCTTTGACATGACATGAGATAGCTTGTAGTGTTTATGATGATCTTGTGTTGAGAACTTGTGACCTTGCATGAAGTTTGTGAGCTATATGTTGTTTGTACTCATTTTGGCCATGTTGAGGTTCTATGCTCATGAGAGGGAAACTTTTGTTGAAAAATGCTTCATTTTGATCATGGTTATGTCACATGCTTATATGTTTCTTTCTATCTTGTTGGCGATGCTTGTACTGAATATGTGGCTATCTTGTCTATGTCTCATTTTTAGCATGTTGTAGTGCTCTTTTTCTATTTGAGAAGCACATGCTTGCATTTGTAGACTTGATTCATGCATTACCAATAAGGGGGAGAAAATATCTTTTTCAATCAGGGGGAGTTTTTGCATCAAAGGGGAGAAATGCATTTGTTCAGGGGGAGCTTGCATTCATGCAGGGGGCTCTTTGTCGCTTGAATTTTAGTTGTGCTCTTTTGCCGATGGTGTCGAGCCCTTTTGCCTCACCTTGATGAGTCAGCAATTTTGGAGCATTTTATCTCGGTTGTGTTAAGTCGTTGCCCTTGCCTTAGGGGACCGAGATTTTTCTCTCGCAAGTGATCTTATTTTGGCTTTTGTTTGGCTTTTGATCACTTGTTTGAGTTTTTGGTTCGTTTATTTTCCTTTTCTCTTTTATCTGAATTGGTTACTATATGTGTTGTCAATGCACTCATTGAGAAACCAAGCTGAGATGTGCCTTGGTCTATATATGATGAGTGATTAACCGGATGATTTGATGCTTTGTGTGTGTTGTGTCGTGTGTGCATTATGTTATGTGTGTTTACCATTTTGCTTTAGTGGTGTGTTGTCAATGCACTCGAGATGAGTGGTTGACAACGTTGTGTGGACTGACTCTTGGCCGAGTATTGTAGGTGCAAGTTGCAGCTTGATTTGCGTGGTGCAGGTGAAGAACAAGCGCGAAAGGTCTATGCCTATGTGGCCTACGAGGAATGGAGAGACAAGTAGGCTTGGTTCGAGGGACTCGGTGGCCGACGGGATCAAGTGCGGACCGCACGGTGGTAAGAAAAGCAAGACAAAGTCGTGAACACGGAGCCGGTGCAGGGGTCTTTGTTTCCCTGCGTGTTGTTGCCTCTGTTTCTGTTGGCAGGGAGTTGTTTCTGTTGGCAGGGAGTTGAGCGCGAGGCCTGGCGAGCAGCAGCGCGACACGCGCGGGCCCGGGCGCAGGCAGGCGTGTGCGGCACGCGCGGTGCCACGAGCACCCGACAAGGAGGTCAACGGGGAGTCGTGGGGACGCAGCAGGCCAGCTAGCAGCTGTTTGCGTGCGTACAGTCCACCAGGCCAGACCAGGCCCGCATCCAGCGCGTGGACGAGCGACAGCAGCACCTGGGCGTGCAGAGTTTCAGGCCGATCGCAGAACAGGTGAGCAGCTCGTCAATTTTCCAGTGACAGGTGAGCAACGACAGCATCAAGCAAATCCCTTGCAAACCATTTTAGTTAATGATAGGCTAATCATTGCTTAGGTTTTATTTACTCTTTGTTGTTCGTTGGTGCTCCATGGTAGACATAGCTAGTAGCAGACAGCTTGTCTCTTTGTAAATGTGATTTGTCGCTTTCAATGAATAGTGAGCTAATCATTGGATCCTCTGTTAATTAATTGCTGCAAGTTAATTAGATTAATTCTTTGCTATTTATCTTGTGATATCTGGTTAACTACAAGTTGTTTCCAATAGCGTGTGATTCTCGGTTCTTTTAGAAGCCACTTTAATCCTTGCGAGCTTAATCAAGTTGGCTGCGCTTAATCTCTTGTGCAAGTTTTTCATGCCTCGCTTTGTGTTGATTTCCACTACGCTTTGAGTGTGTCGAATTGTTCTTAGGGTGAGCCTGTCACCAATTGACTCGTGTCATCTTGGCAATTGGACGCGAGGTGCGTTTTGGGGTGGCAATCGGGATATAGACCGAGTTCTTTAAAGAGAGAATTTTTATCGGCTCCCATCCACTCCCCCTCTCTCTCTGGTCGCCTAATCGGTCCTTCAATTGTAATCAGAGCTGGTTGCGGGTGTTTGTGACTCTAACCAGTCTAAGATCCAAAGGGCGATAAAAGAGAAGGGGTGCTTTGCTTTGCAGTGTTGGTTTGGTCGCTTTGAGCTCGTTTTTGCTTATGGTCTTGGTTTGTGAGTTTTGAACTTGTTTTTCGCTAATACTAACCGGTGCTTTGAGAATGGCACCAAGCTCTTCTCCTTGTGGTTCTTTGAGCAGGAGGAGTATGGAGGTTGAGGCGGAAGCCGGAGTGGAGGAGATGATGTCCCTCATCGAGGACTATCGACACTACAAGAAAAACGCCAACTAGTGACGCAAAAAAGGTCGTTTCTCGTCATAAACCGCGATTAATGACACCGGTTGTTACGAAAACGCTCCGTCATTAATCGAGCGTCACAAACCGTGATTAATGACGAGACCTTATTTCGCGGCCTCATGAGTTTAATGACGCGTGGAAAATCGTCTATACAATGCGTCATAACTTCGTTCTTGCAGTTTGCCACACTGGACAGAATCTGATGTGGCATCCGATGTGGCATGCCAATTGTGACAAATCGTATGCGTCATAAAACGAATTTGGCCCGTTTGTAGCTGGGTTGAGCCCAAAACTGTTCCTGTAGGCTGGCGTTGTCCATATAGCCCAAAAAAGATTTTGTTGGGCCCAATTGTAACTTTTTTAGATGAAATTTGATTAGGGTGGGTCCGTTTTGGTTGGGTCGAGTCCAACAGATGCGCACATTGTTGCGGTCTTCTGTGTCACGTTAATTTGAAAAAAATTGACATTTGGCCCAATTAAAAGTGGGCTAAGCCCACTGAAGGACAATATAAAATTAACTAATCATGCATCAGTATTAATGGATTTCATTTCAATTCTGATCTTTTTTGAATAATTCCGATCTGGTTGGCAAAATAGTAATCAGCACATATTTCTTTATATAATAAAGCAAACTGTTGTTTACTATCAAGTACGACCATATTGTTCATCACATATCACAAACTATTACAAGATAACAGTATCACAAGGAACATTGATTAACAAAGCTGAATCCAATTCATAATCACAAGAGAAAGTGGAGATTTGATCTAATGATCTTAACCTCTTCATCTTTTACTGCTAAGCAGTAGACGAAGGAGGTCCTCACTATCTTCGGTTAGCTTCTGCAACCTCTTAATCTCAGCAGACTGCATTTTCAGAGTTGATCCTGATTCTTTGGTCTTCTTCTTCAAGGTACATAACTCTTTCTGGTGAGCAACAAACCGTTGTCGAAGTTGTACCCCATCCTGATTGGGAGCGTCAACTCGCTCTTCATCAACACTACTACATAAGGATTTGGTACCCATTCTTGAGTACTCGGCTGCCTCTATTTTAATTTGTTCGGGAAGAAGCATCATTGACTTGGTAGCTTCCATCTAGCAACAGTGGATCCCAAGTCAGATTAGGACCTTGTAATTGATTCGAACTAAGGAAATAAAGATGTTAAGTTTGTTACCTTGGAGCAGGTCTAAATAGGAGCGACTTCAGATGTTGACCCTTTGGCCCGCTGAAACAAGTACAAGAACAAGAGGTAAGGGTTGAGATCATTCACAATCGGAAATAAAGAAGGTGTTAAGTTTGTTACCTTGGAGCAGGTCTGAACAGGAGCGACTTCAGATGTTGACCCTTTTGCCCGCTGAAACAAGTACATAAACAAGAGGTAAGGGTTGAGATCATTCGCAATCAGAAACAAAGAAGGTGTTGAGTTTGTTACCTTGGAGCAGGTCTGAACAGGAGCGACTATAGATGTTGACCCTTTGGCCCGCTGAAACAAGTTCAAGAACAAGAGATAAGGGTTGAGATCATTAGCAATCGGAAGCAATTTCATCTATTAAGTTCAATGCGGTACATGAACGATCACACCCAATCCATCATCACCCAAGCATGCAACAACAATATTCAAAGGCAAAGAGCATGGGGAAGCAGTCCAACAATTTCATCTACAAACTTCTACAAACCTCAAATAAGTTGACTTGGAACAATCTCTTACAATAGGGAACATAAGATCCACAATCACCCAAGCATGCAACAACAATATTCAAAGGCAAAGAGCATGGGGAAGCAGTCCAACAATTTCATCTAAAAATTTCTACAAACCTCAAATAAGTTGACTTGGAACAATCTCTTACAATAGGGAACAAAAGATCCACAATCACCCAAGCATGCAACAACAATATTCAAAGGCAAAGAGCATGGGGAAGCAGTCCAACAATTTTATCTACAAATTTTTACAAACCTCAAATAAAATGACTTCTAACAAACTCTTGCGATAGGGTACAGTAGATCCATAATCACCCAAACATGAAAGAATATTATAGAAAGCCAAAGAGCATGGGGAAGCAATCTAATTCAATCGATCAATATAGGGAGGAGACCGCAGACCTGACGAATAGGATGGGAAGAAGGTGCTGAATGCCGTCTCGATTTAGCATCCCGACCTTGCGCCTTCAGCACGATGTTCTGCGCAACTGTCGCAGATCTGTGGCCGCTAGGGTGAGCCTCGGGGGAGCCGACGGAGCAACGAGTTTGAACCATCTTGCAGCTTCAAGGACGTTGCTGAGGAAGGTCGTCGCTCGTAGAAGAGGAAGGCCACCGCTCATAGAAGAGGAAGGCCGCCGCTCGTAGCAGAGGAAGCTGTCGTTGGTAGCTAGGCCGCCGTTGCTGCTTCTGCCGCAGATCTAGGTCTCTTCGGCGGTCGAGGAGAAGATCCCCTGATTTTGGAAAATTACCAGGAGGGAATTGGGAGACCTAGTTTCCCTCTTTGTTTTATATATAAACGAGGAGGACCAGAAGGAGGAGCGGGGAATTCAAAATTCCAAGTCCCACCTTTGTGGTCCAGAGCGGGAAACGAAAGACTTTGGATCATGGACCCAAACGTCAGTGACCCAAATGAAAGACCACTTGGGTGTCGGACCCAAACGTTAGTGACCTTACGCAGAGAGGCAAGTTGTTGTCTGGGTTGTCCATGCCACCATGGATCATGGAATGGACAAACACACAGGACTATACTCTACTTCATATTCACGTTAGACGAACGATCCGATTTTTGCATTACAAATGTACTCACTGCAACAAAATAACGTACCATTTCAACTATTTATTACATGACTAAAAACACTTAAATAAAACATTAAAACTATAGGGGACCCTGGTACAACCCTTCAGGTGATTGTGCATAAATTCGAGATGATCAGTGCATACAACCGCCCAATCATATGTGAGTATTCGGTGAGGAAAGATTCGCACTAAGAGAGACATGCAATTGTCCTGCAATTGTGTGCAGTTAGCCTGAATTGCCCATCGTAGAAATGAAGTCACAGTTTCCTCTCTTGCCATGTCCCACATCTTTGACACACAGTGCAACTTCAACCTTTCGACTTGGTACATGTCGGCGACCGAGAGTAAATAAGGCCAGGCATTGGCAGGAGTGTCCCATAAATCAGCCTCCTCCGGGAGTGATCCTTCACTAGCATATTTGATCAGGATCGAGAAGCCATCAGGGTGTGTGTCAATAATTAGTTTCAGAGCTAGACTCCACTCCTGGGCCGTAGAGCATTGCCTCCATCATACAAGATACATTCGCCACATCGGCACGTATCGCTCGTATCACCCGGCATTCTGCACCTATGTGGAACACAACTTCCACAGGGGCTTGGGCTGCAATGCTTTCGCATATGCTTCTTTGCACTGATGGAGGAGGAACTTCAATGCAGTCGTCCTCCAGTACTGAAACAACACATGATATGTGTATGCGATCTTCACTGAATGTCACGCGCTCAATGTCATGATGCTCCACCAGACATTCAAATCCTCTTTCTTGTAGATCCCGATTCATGAACCAAACGTCTTTTGTAGCTTGAACTCGAAACATATCATCTTCATCGTTTGGGTCTCCAGCCATCGCACGCAACGATACTTGCACCTACGTGGAAGCAGTCATAGGCTTGACAAAAAATAACATAATGCGGCCGTATCGCCATGTGTGAGTGTGTGTATTCATAGCAGCAACGAGACATGTACCATTTGGGATTTGTGCACAGGAACGAGGACGACGGCAATGTCGTCTGGAACATCCATCCACTGATGATCATTCATACCTGTAGGATAGCAACGTAGCTTCCATTGACGTCCTCCCACCATGAACGTACCGGATTCCTTGAAGTTGCCCGCAGTTCCTTCTGCTTTCGCTTCCTGGCTTGAGACTGAGAAGTCGACTTGCATGGAAGGAATCGTTTAGCGTCTAAATCCATTAACACAAATGGCCTGCAATGATCATCTCGTGCCTAAACTGTCTCTTATTATAGTGGGAGTGAATGTGTCGTTCCGAAACATCCGTTCATGGACATCAGTTACCACCCGGAATGGACGCATCCCTTCAGTGCGGGTGTGGCCACGTTCGGGTCATGAACTTCTCGGTTCTAATCCTTAAGTGCGATTCACAATGATCGACACGTCCGTTCAGAGGGGATGTGCACACAAGTTCATCGGTTAACGCCCGGTGCCAGTGCTTAACTGCAAATCTCAATGATCGACATGTGGATCAACTTGTGAGAGTGTATCGTTCCCAAATGCCCATTCGAGATGCCCTTCTGTGCTTATATGCATTTTAATATTACACACAAAAAAACATATATTGCTATTCCAATTACAGCTTATTCCGTTTTGATCTTGTCGCATCAACAAGTTCATCACGTTTCTCAGTCTCCAAGGCCTACGGGAATCATCAAGTGCGAATCCAGACCATTCGTAGACCTTTACAGTCATGACTCACGCAACTTACCTAATTGAGGAGGACTTTTCAAGTCATCCTGCACCCTGCGTGTTGCAACGCAAGGACCATCTGGTCCATCTGATTACAGCGCCCAATCTTGTTCTCCAGATGCAATTGACACCTAAACCATTACATAAATAAACGGTAGAGAGTTGTCTCGTTGTTGATGCGGCATGAGCTGATGCAGTGAGACGATCATTAGATGCAGCTGATGCGGCGTGATTTGTCCACAGGACTTTGTTGTGCTCTACAGAGAGGAAAGTCCGGAAGTAAACACATACCTAGACACGTCGGGCTCATCCCGTGATACCCATCGTCCACACATGTAATCGATGCATGCCACTGAAGATTCTGACCTAGATAGATTCCTATCACGCGTAGGCCTGACTATATTCCGAGCATCTCACGTTTTCCATAGTAACTTTAGCAATGCTACACCGAGCTCACGTGACCGCTGTAGTCCTTGATAAATAGGCGACTTGAAGGACCGATTAGGCGAACCAGAGAGGGGGGGGAGTGAATGGGAGCCGATAAAAATTCTTCTCGAAGGAGATGAGAACTCCAACAAGACGAACACGGCTTCCAACTCACGTCTCCGACCCAACTACCCAAGTTGGTCAAGACCACGCAGCCACTGGAGTGCTACTGGTCCTAGGAACCAACACTCAACCTTCCTAGCCAAAACTCACCAAAACACACAGCGGAAACTTGCACGGCTTGCTGCCTGTGCTACACCGGTCAGACCGATGGCCTGCGCCGGTCAGACCGGTGACACCGGTCAGACCGGTGGACAGAGCCGGTCAGGCCGGTGGCTACAGCAGCCGCACAGCAAACGTTCCAGGAAGCCTCAGTGAATCCTCTAGGCCCTGGAGCAAAAACCACTACGAAACACAACCTGTGAGGAAGAAGAACCCCTCACAAATCCTAGCAAAACAACTCCAAACACTCCAAGAACTGAACAGCAGGACCACGGGACAAAACCACACGGACAAGGCTGTTCCCCGAGACAAAAACCCACCAAGGGCTAGTACCGGTCAGACCGGTCAAGAGCACCGGTCAGACCGGTCGTGCCTGGGCAGCTCGGGATGAACAGCGCCCGCGAGTCAACTCCTCCAAATCCAACTCCCGATCTCCCGATTCGCTCCACGGTTTTGCACAAGACTTTGGGGATAGTAGGAACACCTCATGGGTACTCCATAGCCAAGATTTGGTCCACCAAAACTTGTCAAATCAAGAGGAATCGAAGAAATCCCACCAAGAACGCCTCTAACCCTAGAGCCACGAAAACCCCAAAATCGAGCCCCTTTGCTCACGGATTTGGAAGGGGAATCAAAGGGAAAAGAACCACGAAGGGTTCATGCATACATCCCCCACCAAATCCCAAAGAGAAAGGCCTCGAAATCGCTCCAAGAAAATCGCCAAGAAAAGGCTCCGAAAATCACCAAAAAGGAGAAACGGGAAAGACACATCCAAGCCTTGAGGAACCACGCCGAATCATCTATACATACCAAAGAGGTTCATACAAGGTCTAGCTTGCCGCCCGATCATCCTTCCCTCTCACAAGATCTCACCATGAAGCTCTCAAGCTAGTCCTACGAAAATCCTAAGAAAATAGGAAGGAAAATAGGAAAACCAAATGAGCTAGGGTTCCAAGAGATGGCTGCCATCCTCTCACCACTTGGGTTATATGGAGGCAACCGAAAGACTAAAATACCCTTACTAGCTAACTAGGGATACATGCCCCTCGAGGGCGAAATTGGAAGTCTTTGTCTTCGCACCATCGGACGGATGCCCAGCGACCGCAAACTTGCTTAGCCTCGACGCAAGCCTTGCGATCCCGACGCGTGTCCTCCGCTTCGAAGATTCCGGACTGCGTCGTCGCACACCGGTCAGACCGGTGCTCCTCACCGGTCAGACCGGTCAGACCCACCGGTCAGACCGGTCTGGAGCTGCTGCACCTCCGTCTTCGGTTCTTCGGTCTTGGCTTTGTGGATCAACCAAGGAACCCAGTGGTTTTCTGGTGAACCACCAGAAACCCCGCGAACTAGGTGTAGCCTCCGCCAATCACCACTCATGACTCGGCTCCCACGTAGTCCCGGCTCGACCTTGGTTTTGAGGCTCAACCAAGAAACCGTCCATGACTTCATCTTGCCGTTCTTGCCACCATGCGGCCCGCACTTGACCCCGCTGGCCACCGGGTCCCTCGAACCAAGCCTACTTGTCTTCTCCACACCTGGAGGCCTCACCGGCAACGACCTTTCACGCTTGTTCTTCACCTGCACCTGCACCAGTCAAGCCGCAACCTGCACCTGCAATACTTAGCCAAGAATCAGTCCACACCACGTTGTCAATCACTCATCACACCAGGAAGCGACCATCCACCGGTCCTCGAACCACACCTGGCTCTCAATCTCCCCCTTGATGAGTGCATTGACAACACACACGTTTTGGTAACCAAGAGAAAAGGAAAAGAAAAGAAACGACTAAAGGAAACTCCAACAAGCGATCGAAAGCCAAAGAAAAGGCAAAGAGCAAGATCACTTGAAGAAGACAAGTCTCGGACCCCTTAGGCAAGGGCAACGACTCGACACATCCGAGACAAAACATGCTCAAGCAAAGAGCACAAACCATCAAACCAAAGCTCGAAAACCACAAAGAGCTCCCACTGCACACATGCAACTCCCCCTGGACAAATGCATGCGAACCACTTCACAAAACAGAGCAGCTGCAACTGCTCAGCTCTGACCGGTCAGACCGGTCGACACCACCGGTCAGACCGGTGGGCAACATGTGAACAGGACCAGCACTCTGACCGGTCAGACCGGTGACCTCAACCGGTCAGACCGGTGCACAACAGAGCCCAAAAATAGCTCGAAACCACCTGAAAACCTTCCAAATGCATTCAGTAGGCCAAAACATGCTCAAACTTCTCCCCCTTGTTGACAATGCATGAATCAAGCCAAAAATACAAAAAATGCAACCTAGAGCTTCTCAAATAGACAAAATTCAACATAGGATGCTACACATGTCCAAACGAGCAAGTTAGATACTCTATAGCTTCGTAAAGACATAAACTTCATGATCACCAAGTTTCACAACCATTGGGCGAAGCTAAGATAGAATTTAGCAATTTTGCGAAAAATCACCCTCTCATGAGCAAAGTCCTAAACATGAGCAAAACATGTCAAAATGGCAAAGCCACACAAACTTCATGCTAGGACAACCATTCTAAGCATAAGACCATCATAAACACCCACAAGCACCTCATGTCATGTCAAAGCCACCGAGCCATGTGCCTACTTCTATATATGAGACTTCTCATTAGTAGGCATCATGCAACGATTTAGCACCCAAAGCAAATTAAAATTAGCACATATGACATGGGAGCACATTTTTCAAGCAATTTACATTTCATTTTCAGATTTATAATTGGTACATGAAATGTCTTTGCGACAAAAAGGAACTTATGCCCCTCCACAAGATGAAGCATGGGGGCTAAACATTCATGATGGCAAATGAGCCTTTGGCCCCATATGATCAAAATAAGCTATCCAACCACAAATTAAGCATAGCCAAGCCACTAAAACATGTCAAGATCATGTAAAGGCATTTACTCACAAGAGAGCATATATATGAAATTTTTCAAAAACATAGCCATCAACCATGGATACAAACCAAGATTATCAAGAGCTAAGCCAAACTAACCATAGCTTACCAAATTAGCTCACAAAGACATATATGTCATTCCATGGTGAACAATGTGTATAAGAGAAGCCTTTCCTAAACAATGCATATGATACAAAATGCATGCAACCTAAGATACAAAGATGCCTATACATCATGCTACATATGCCATGCCAAATGCAAGAAATGCACAAAGGAAAGCTATACATATGCTACAAAGGAGCTCGCACACACAAAGCTCACAAACGACCGGCTCCTCGAGGGGAGGCAAAAAGGGCTCGACACCACCGGCAAAAGAGCAAAGGAGAACAAAACTCACAAGCTCCGTCTAAACACATGCACTAGGGCCAAAGAGCATACAAAGCTCACCCTTAGCACACATGATAGAGCAAAGAGCACACTAAGCACACAGGCTCCCCCTAAACTCATGCATTAAGGTCAAAGAGCATACAAAGCTCACCTTACATACATGAGATAGGGCAAGGAGCAAAACGAACCAAGTGGCTTGACCAAGGCCACACATTTGAAGATCACAAAAATACTTACCTTGATCATTTCTTCAGAAGTCACCCATCCTTGTCCACCGTCCCCGAAAGTGATGTACCTCCATATCATCACCGGGGTATGAGGCCGGAGAACCACCCCCGATATCAACCAAATGTTCTCCGGGTCTCCCACCTGCAACTCAAAACCAAGAGCGAGAGCGAGCAAACGACTCAACACTGGGGTTAGTACCAAAGGTGTCAAACCAGTGCCGGGCCATTTCCTCAAAAGTAGGGTTAGCAACATCCATCCTACCGCGCCTATCAAAACTGCGATCCATCCCGTCTAACCTATCAAACCTGGAACCACCATGGGAAAACCACTCCCGTCTCACTGGAGGAGTACGAGTACCACGAAAGGGAAACCGTGGTCCGTAGCCCCTCTGAGACTCAAAGCTGCGACCTCTCCCAAACTCGTATTGATCACGAGGTGGAGAACGTCCAGCAAACTCAACACCACCAGACTCAAAGCGCCTACCACCTGTTCCACGACCAAACAGGCTGAACCCTCTAGCTTCACAATCCCGGAAACCAAACTGTCCAGCACTTTGCCTAGCACCGGTCTGACCGGTCACTCTGACCGGTCTGGCCGGTGGTCCTCGGCCAGCAAACGTGCCTCCACCTGAAGCTCTCCTATCTCTCCATGCTGGAACTGTATGCACAACACCCTTTCCCTTAGGTAGTGGCATACGAGGCTCAGGCACACCATGAGAAAGGTGGTACCTGTCCTTGTTTGCCCACTCCTTAGCCATTCTCGCCTCTCTCCTTCTCTTATAGCAAAACTCTCTCTTGTGACCATCCTTTCCACAAAACTCACAATGGAAACGGATTGGTCTTAGCTTAGGCTTGGGGTGAGGCTCTTCACATGGCTTCTCACTAGATTTCCCACTTGGTTTCTCACTAGGCTTTTCACTTGCCTTCTCACTTGGTTTTTCTCTCGGTTTAAGCAACTGGTTTGGATTGGGTGCAAACCTGTCTTTGAGCGTGGGTTGTGGTGGGACTGGAATATTCCCAAATTTCCCTTCTCTCTCATCACTGCTCTCACCAAACTTAACAGATCCCAAAGCCCAACCATCAAAGCGCTTATAACCAGAAATCATCATGCCAAGCTGAGGTTCCTGACTAGACAACCAACTCAGCACTTCACGCAACTTACTGTTCTCATCCTGCAAATGATCAACACATTTTGCAAGTTCCAAATTCTTCACAGCATGTAATTCACAGGTAGAGCAAGCAGTAGGAATAGGCACTTTCAAATCAGCCTCAAGCGAAACAATGCGAGAACGAAGCTCAGCAATTTTTTCATGCAAACCAGGGCAAGAAGTACATGCACCAAGCAAAGTGGGTCTAGATTGCAGCTCAGCCAACTCAACCCTAAGCACATCTAGTTCCTCACACTTGGAGGCATGCTTTTCCCTAAGAGCAGTCAAATCAGCTAGGAAAACAGAGCAATCAGCACAATCAATCTCATCAGCAACCACAGGGCTAGCCTTAAGCGAATCGATTTCAAGCTTGCCATCAAGAACCTGTGTTTCTAGCTCAGCCACTCTAGTCCTAGCATCTTCAAGCAAAGCTCTAAGCTCCTTCCTAAGCTTCTTAGCCTCTCTAAGCATGTGATCGCGATTATCAAGCAAGTCAACCAACTCCTCATTCTCCTTGCGTAAAGAAGAGAGCTCATCACATACCTCATCCTCGGAGTCGGAGTCTGATTCCGAGGCGTTCTTCTGGCTTCTCTTGCTGCCGGAGCTGCGTGCCATGCCGCATAGCCCATCCTTCTTGTTGCAGCCTCTCGAAGTCTTGCTTGCGGTACAGCAAAGGCCGTTCAAGTACTTGCCGAAGTCCTTCTTCTTCTTTCTGTGCTTCCTCTTGCTGTCCTCTTCTTCTTCTTCTTCACTCGAGCTTGATGACACATCCTCAGAGTCGGAGTCGATGTCGCTCGATCTCTTGATCTTTTCTCGGGTCCGTGTCTTCCTCCCATGTTCATGTTCCTTCTTCTTGGATCTTCTTCCTTTGTCCTTGGACTTGTGCTTGTCGTGGTTGTTCACCTTCGAACACTCGGCGAAAAAGTGTCCGGTCTTGCCGCACTTGAAACACGCTCTCGAGTTCCTCCTTGAGTTCACCCGGTTCTCGTGCAGCCTCTCGAACCGCCTGGTCAGCAACGCCAGCTCGTCCTCTCCAAGCACGTCGAACTCCTCGTCTGGCAAAGACATCAAAGAAGACAAAGAGTACATCCTGGAGGATGCGTTAGCATTAGACTTGGCTCCTTTGCCACTAACGAGAGCGAGACTATGAGAATCAGTCGGGCTCTCGATCTTGGCTGTCATACCACGGTCCAACTCAGCCGACTTGAGCTTCGAGAACAGCTCGTTCACCGTCAAGGTGTCATACTTCTCGGACTCAACAATAGCCTCAAACTTCCCGTCCCATACGGTACGATCCAACGAGTGCAAGAGCTTCACGGCTCTATCATGATCATTGTATGGGAGGACGTCCACATTGGCTCTCATGTTGTTCACAACGACCGTAAATCGCTGGAAAAGGGCATCGACGGACTCGCCGGGGAGATGAGTGAAGTTCTCGTACTCTCTCCGGTAAGTCGCGTACATCCGAGCCTGAACCTGAGCATTCCCAGCATGAGCATCCTTCAACTGCTCCCAAATCCTACAAGCTAAGTCCTCTGTCTGAACCCGATCGAATTCAGGCTGACACAGAGCACGAAACAAGTAGTCGACAGCCTTGTTGTTGGCTTCGAACATATCCCTCGATCCTGGAGCAAGGAAGTTCATCGGATGAACATAAGCTGTGTTCACCGTGACATCCCAAAGGATCTGACCCTTTCCGCGGAGGAACGCCGCCATCCGCCTTTGCCACATCTGGTAGTTCTTCCCATCGAAGTGCGGAGGACCCGAACCCCGTTCCTGGTACGCCATCTTTGGATCTTAGACTGGTAAGAGTCAATAAAGACCCGAACCGGCTCTGATACCAATTGAAGGACCGATTAGGCGAACCAGAGAGGGGGGGGGGGAGTGAATGGGAGCCGATAAAAATTCTTCTCGAAGGAGATGAGAACTCCAACAAGACGAACACGGCTTCCAACTCACGTCTCCGACCCAACTACCCAAGTTGGTCAAGACCACGCAGCCACTGGAGTGCTACTGGTCCTAGGAACCAACACTCAACCTTCCTAGCCAAAACTCACCAAAACACACAGCGGAAACTTGCACGGCTTGCTGCCTGTGCTACACCGGTCAGACCGATGGCCTGCGCCGGTCAGACCGGTGACACCGGTCAGACCGGTGGACAGAGCCGGTCAGGCCGGTGGCTACAGCAGCCGCACAGCAAACGTTCCAGGAAGCCTCAGTGAATCCTCTAGGCCCTGGAGCAAAAACCACTACGAAACACAACCTGTGAGGAAGAAGAACCCCTCACAAATCCTAGCAAAACAACTCCAAACACTCCAAGAACTGAACAGCAGGACCACGGGACAAAACCACACGGACAAGGCTGTTCCCCGAGACAAAAACCCACCAAGGGCTAGCACCGGTCAGACCGGTCAAGAGCACCGGTCAGATCGGTCGTGCCTGGGCAGCTCGGGATGAACAGCGCCCGCGAGTCAACTCCTCCAAATCCAACTCCCGATCTCCCGATTCGCTCCACGGTTTTGCACAAGACTTTGGGGATAGTAGGAACACCTCATGGGTACTCCATAGCCAAGATTTGGTCCACCAAAACTTGTCAAATCAAGAGGAATCGAAGAAATCCCACCAAGAACGCCTCTAACCCTAGAGCCACGAAAACCCCAAAATCGAGCCCCTTTGCTCACGGATTTGGAAGGGGAATGAAAGGGAAAAGAACCACGAAGGGTTCATGCATACATCCCCCACCAAATCCCAAAGAGAAAGGCCTCGAAATCGCTCCAAGAAAATCGCCAAGAAAAGGCTCCGAAAATCACCAAAAAGTAGAAACGGGAAAGGCACATCCAAGCCTTGAGGAACCACGCCGAATCATCTATACATACCAAAGAGGTTCATACAAGGTCTAGCTTGCCGCCCGATCATCCTTCCCTCTCACAAGATCTCACCATGAAGCTCTCAAGCTAGTCCTACGAAAATCCTAAGAAAATAGGAAGGAAAATAGGAAAACCAAATGAGCTAGGGTTCCAAGAGATGGCTGCCATCCTCTCACCACTTGGGTTATATGGAGGCAACCGAAAGACTAAAATACCCTTACTAGCTAACTAGGGATACATGCCCCTCGAGGGCGAAATTGGAAGTCTTTGTCTTCGCACCATCGGACGGATGCCCAGCGACCGCAAACTTGCTTAGCCTCGACGCAAGCCTTGCGATCCCGACGCGTGTCCTCCGCTTTGAAGATTCCGGACTGCGTCGTCGCACACCGGTCAGACCGGTGCTCCTCACCGGTCAGACCGGTACCCACCGGTCAGACCGGTCAGACCCACCGGTCAGACCGGTCTGGAGCTGCTGCACCTCCGTCTTCGGTTCTTCGGTCTTGGCTTTGTGGATCAACCAAGGAACCCAGTGGTTTTCTGGTGAACCACCAGAAACCCCGCGAACTAGGTGTAGCCTCCGCCAATCACCACTCATGACTCGGCTCCCACGTAGTCCCGGCTCGACCTTGGTTTTGAGGCTCAACCAAGAAACCGTCCATGACTTCATCTTGCCGTTCTTGCCACCATGCGGCCCGCACTTGACCCCGCTGGCCACCGGGTCCCTCGAACCAAGCCTACTTGTCTTCTCCACACCTGGAGGCCTCACCGGCAACGACCTTTCACGCTTGTTCTTCACCTGCACCTGCACCAGTCAAGCCGCAACCTGCACCTGCAATACTTAGCCAAGAATCAGTCCACACCACGTTGTCAATCACTCATCACACCAGGAAGCGACCATCCACCGGTCCTCGAACCACACCTGGCTCTCACGACTGCAGCTGTTGACGGTGAATTTCCGTCAACCTAGCTATGAGTTTACCTTCGGTGTTGACATGAATTTTATATCTTATCCATTGTTACTAACCCCCTTGGTATAACAAGTTCGTTCGTGCATGTCGGTTTTGGAGTTTGATGTTTATGCAGGAATTTAGCATTGAAAGCAAGACTTTCGGGTAAAGTTCATCAAGCACCTCGTGACAAGACCTTGAAGCCCGGTACAAGTCAAGCAATGAAGTGAACATGACTCCAAGAAGCCCAAGGACCAACTCGTGAAGACGGAAAACTCCGAGGACCTGAACAGATAATGCTGAATCTTGCGGGACAAGGAGCTCTATCCAAACTGAGGAGAAACTGACGTCAAGGGGCCACATGCAGAAGGGAGAACACTCTAAAAGACTCGAGAAGCATCGTCCACGAAGGAGGCCACGAAGTGGGCCGAAATGGGCCCAGGCCGGCCGGCCCAGCCCATTTCGGGGCCCATTCGTGCCCCCCTTTGACCTAGACACCTATCGGACAATTTATAGCCCCCTGGCCAAGAGCCACGCATCAACTCATTCGTCATTCGCCTCCGAGGAGCAGAGAAGAGAGGGACACCATTCCGGAGAGGAGAGGGTCGAGCTAGTTGTCTAGGGTATCCCTAGCCGGCGTGGGAACCTTGCAAGGAAGACCACGTCGGAGTTCCAGGAGCTAGGAGCAAGATCAAGGTAGGATCCCGGTGGTGATCTTGTCCATGTACCTTTGAGTATGTTGAATTATCAAGTTGCAAACCGATTTCTAGCGATCAAGTGCTTCTTCTACGACTTTGATTTCGATTGGCTTTTCTCACTTTAAGATCTATTCTCGAGATAGATCATAGAGGGTGTTCTTGTAGCCGTGGTGGCTAGAGGTGCATGTCTGACCTTCCAAGAGATTTCAACTTGTCCATTGGACTTGCCCTAGGCTAACCCGCACGAATAGGAGTATGTTGTGACAGAACGGTGGTTCCAAAAGGTGGGCGTCTTCGGAGTTGGACGGGAAGCCGCGATTTAAAGAAGCTTTTTATGAGATTCGACTTGGCTATTTCTTCTTTGCTTGGAACTTCAACAAGAGCTTGATCCAATCTCTCTAGATTGGTTTTACCTATCCCTCTCTATCTCTTGCTACCTCTGGTTTTCATAGATTAGATTCGTTTCTTTTGATGTTCTCTAGATTAGACGCTAAAGCAACAACCTTTCGAAGATTAAAGTGTTTGTGGGTTTATTAGATTGATTCTTGCATCGCACATTTGTTCTACGGATTCGATACCTTGGGTTCACACTTGAGGGAAGAAGGGTCCCTTGGCTACGACAGAGGACTTGTCCGCTTGCAAGTCCAAACGAAGTTTGATACGCATATACACCGTCAACAAGCCCTTTTTCTGGCGCTGTTGCCGGGAACAAGTGATCAAGATTCGATCTTCTATTGCTTTTTGTGAATATTTTCAGTTTTCTTTTGGTTTTTCTTTTTGCATCTACTAACTTTTGATCATCCTCAAAATCAATCTAATCTAGTTTGACTAACCCTAGTTTTCTTAGATTTGTTTTTATTTTCGTTTTGTATATATTTTGTTTATTGCTAACCCTAACTGGAGTTGGACGGCTACCTCTCCAACAAACCCGAAAATTTTGTGGATGATCCAGAAAAACTTTACAGGCTAAGGAGACGTGAAGCACAAGCTAAAAAGCTGGAATTTGCAGATCCAAAAGCGGAGGCCAGAGGATCGTCGTAGTCTCCAAAGGAATCACCACTTCCAAGCCCTAGGGAGAATCAACTTCAAGCGCAACCGATGGGAGAACAACCGCAGTCGGAGCGCAAGATCGGGGAGCTATGCACCCCGGACATCGTTGACCTACCAATCTTGAACCTCACGGAGATCGGAAGGCCGTTCGAGATCAAGACCTCAAAAATCCGCATGGTGGAACATTCACCCTTCACCGGTAAAGAAGATCCAAACCTTCACCTCCAAGCGTTCATTCAACTTTGTCAGGCATTCAACATGGAGGGGGTGACTCAAAACCAAATGAGGGCAAGGCTCTTTCCATTCTCGCTACTTGGAAAGGCTTTGCAATGGTTCTACACTCAACCGGCGGAGACGGTGCAAAATTGGGATGCCTTGATGAGAGCCTTCATGAAGGAATACTACTCACCGGGTAAGACTCAAAGCTTGTGCAATAAGATTGCTACCTTTGCTCAATATCCTACGGAGACCATATCAGAAGCATTCGAGCGTTTCAATGAGTACACTCGGGCGGTTCCACATCACAAGTTCCTGAAGGAAGATCTCATTCAAAAGTTCTATCAAGGACTCACCATGGCATCAAGGACGATCATCGATGCATCGGCGGGAGGATCCATCATCGAGCTTACACCGACCCAAGCTTTCACTCTATTCAAGAAAGTCGCGGACAATGACACATGGGCATCATCGGGACGCTTACTTCCAGTTCAACCCACGGGGAACGTCAAAGGAGTCTTGCAAGTGGAGAAGGAAGATCTACTCGAAGGCAAGATCGATTCGCTTATGCAGAGGTTGGAGAAGATGGAGATAGAGAAGAAAGAAGCTCAAGACTTAAAGGATGCCGAAGCAAGATCCACATGTGAAGAGTGCAGAGAATATGGCCATGTCCAGAAAGATTGCCCGGAGGAAGCCAAGATGCTCGACTACATGAGGAAGGGAGATTTGCCGAACTTCCGCTACGGGCAAGGTAGACGTCAATTTAATGCAAGCTCATCCATTCTGAATTCGGTTCCTCTTCTTATGCAATTGAAGGACTTCATGGACGAGCAAGCTAAGATCAACAAGGACATCATCACCAAGTTCGAAGCCATAGACAAGGTGTTGGAGAACATCGATAGCAAGGTGACGGAGGTTGGAAGCTCCAATCATCAAGTGCTTAATATGATGAAGATGCTCGAGACACAAGTGGGACAACTTGCCGGGCGCCTATCCGCTAATGAAGGGAAGCTTCCGGGGCAACCTCAAGGTCCCGAGATGGCGAAGGCCATTCAAACTCGTTTGGGGAAGGAGACCGAAGATCCGAAACATTCCGCAGGAGCTAGAAAGCCTAATCCATCTACCGAGGCGGAGGAATTTGCTAAGGAGAAGGTTACCGAAATCATCACCGAAGAGCCCGAGTTTGAGATGTCGGGTGAAGACACGAAGATACCGCAACTCTAGCCACGCTACTTCCGAGGTAAACTTGATAATCATTTTGAGAAGTTGGTGGAGGTTGTGCGTAGGTTGAGCATCAACATGCCGCTATTGGACGCCCTTCAAGTTCCTACATATTCTCGCTACTGCAAAGATATACTTGCAAATAAGTATGAGATAGCAACACTCGGGGTGGATCATGTCAAGATGTCCGAGCAATGTAGCGTCGCTATTGCGAATGGACTAGAGAAGCAAGGAGACCCCGGATGCCCGACGATTCTGTGTTCCGTTGGTTCATTCAAGTTCGAGAAGGCATTATGCAACCTTGGAGCAAGTGTGAGCGTCATGCCAAGAGATGTGTTCGAGAAGCTACGCCTACCGGAGCTAGAGCCTACGACCATGTGCTTGAAGTTGGGTGACAACTCCATTCACTACCCTTTGCGCATCGCCATGGATGTGCCTGTGAAGGTCGAACACCACTTCATCCCCGTCGACTTCGTGGTGCTCGAGATGGGAGAGAGGGAGAAGCCGCCACTCATCCTTGGGAGGCCTTTCCTCAAGACCGTGGGGGCTACCATCGACGTCGGGAAGGGGAAGATCAAGTTCGACATCAACGGCGAGAGAAGTTCCTTCAAGTTTCGACCACGCTTCGAGGTATGCAATATGATCAAAGTTAAATATATTCCGCCTCATCGTCGCGTTAGTAAAGAAGAGCTGAGGAAGAAGGAAGAGCCGGAGAAGAAGGAAGCGAAGGAAATCAAAGAAGTTGTTGCATCCGTCAAGATAAAGGAACAAAAGCCGCATGTGAAGACCAAAAAGATGACTAAGCCAGAGAATAAGCCTGCGCCCAAGATGGTGCGGAAGTGGGTACCCAGGATTGCAACGCCCGCAAAGAGCATTGATCCGAAGTAATCAAGTGAAGAAGTCTAGCCATGGACTATAAACGAAGCGCTAGGCGGGAGGCAACCCGTTTCGTCGAGTCAAGAATAAGCTACTGGGAGGACAACCCGATCAAGATTTTTCGAGTCTTTCAAGTAAGTTAGTTTTAAATTCTGCTACGCAAGACATTCATAGACTTAAAGTGGTTGGATAATGTTTAGAGTTATAAATCTTGTTTGGATATTTTATTTGGATCATAAACCCTTTACATGAGCCATCCTATGAGTTATTTGCTTCTTCTCGAGAAACCAAAACCAAAAGTTCAGAACCTACCTCAACCTCTCATCCTCTTCATGATGTTATGGTTGACTTGTTTTACATGCTAAAAACACACGAGTAGAGCGACGCCATGTACCTAGATGTTATTTAAATTTCAGCGCATGGTAGGACTCGCGTGAACCTAGAAACTTAATTTTTGGTTTGTTCAAAATTCATATCCTTGGTTTCTCTAGAGTTAGAATTTTTCTAAGCCTCATTTAATTTTATTTCATTCAAAATCTCTCTCATTTAACCAAAATTAGAACCTAAACCTATGCCCCCATGATCAAGCCGGGAAAAGCTTGCTCTCAACTAATGGAAGCAAACAATACTGGTGCGACCAAAATAAAAGTAGTCGGAAAACATTTTCGACTCACATTTTTTTAAATGCTTAAAAACTCCTCTAAATATATTTGAACTCATTACAAGCTCTGAGTTTAATTTTATTTTTCAAAATTAGAGGAGTGCTTAGCATTAAAACATGCTTAGAGGGAGGCAAATGAGTTAACTTAACTATGCATGCACCATGATGCATCACGGGATGCCCCTCCAACATTTTTCATCAAACCACATGCAAAGGACAAGCATGGGGGGGCAGCCAAAGCTTTGTTTTGCAAGAATCTCATGGAGGCATGTGAGGCAATGGAGCATGGAAGTGACTCAAAGCAAAACAATCAAGTGGAAGGATCAATCATGCAAGCAAAGAAGTGGACGAGAGCATTTGGGCGGTGCAACCCCGTGGAGCACGCAGTCACAAAGCAACAAAGCAAGCATGAGTGCGCTGGAGAAAGCCGAAGCTGGGAGGAGCAGCAGACCACCCAGGCCGGTCGGCCTAGGCCGGCCGGCCTCACCTCCTTTTAAGGCCCCCGGTGCCCGTCTTCCTCAGGTAAGTCATTCGTCCAGTTCCTTGTTCGTGTTCAAGAGCTCTTAGTCCAGAACCTCCAGAGACATAGCTTCCCACTTTGAGTTTTGTTTCGTCCAACAAAATCCATCCTAAATCCACTCAAAGTCCATACTCCAAATAATTTTTGTGTGCCTTGTTACTGGTTGAAAACCCCGGGTATATAATTGTGAGGAAGAGTGCAGCAACCATGTGGAAGAAAACTACAAGTCTTTTCACCAAGAAGAAGGGATCATCGTCGTCTAAGCCATCATCGACAAGCTCTTCGAGGAGGCACTCAGTCTCCGAGTCTCCTCGGAGTATGAAGGAGGACACGGCACCACCGAGGAGGGATGACACTCTTCTCCTCGGTGGCATGAGGGCCACAAGAAGCTCGTCTATGCGGTTCACCGAACCGTAAGGACGCAGGGATGAGCCGCCCGTCCGACCTCGCCGCTCGACACGATCATCCGCTCCGCCTCCATACACTCCGTGATATTCCAAGTATGGGTTTATTATCAAGACGGAGGAGGAGGAGAAGAAGCTCACTCGCCTTGAGAAGAGGCTTGTGGCGAACGTCGACCTCGACGACCCAGCTCTCCAAATATTGGGTTTTAATACAAATATTTATTACATGTTGGGACACCTAGGTTGGGTGCAATTCTCCAACGGAGTGTCGACAAACACCCACAAGGAATTCACCTTGGAAATTCTCATGACCATGGCGCCTATACTTGATGAAGGAGTGCCGAGTCTCTCATTCTGTTTGGAAGGAGACGAGCAAGTAGTTCCCTATGAATATATTAGGGAGCTACTCGGTTTTCAAAAGGGAGCCCCAGAGCAAGTGGATGTGCATGGAGGCACACTGGAAGGTTTTTGGAGGATGATCGCGGGAGAAGCTAACCGGCAAAGAAATAGTATCCGGAACCCCATCATCCGAGTATTTCACTCATGGATGTGCAAGAGGATTTTGGAGAGAATGAAAGAGACCAAGATAACCGACATGGAGGTGAATTGGCTTTACTCGGCTTTAATTGCTGGGCAGCCAATCGACCCCACTCACCTTATGATCAACCGGTGGTGTTGTGAAGCAACATCGGGATCGGGAGATATTGGTTCGGGGTGCTACCTCTCTACGTTGGCTATCTCATTGAGACCGGAAATTCCAAGAAACCCGGAGCATCTCCTAGTTGAGACTTCCCTAGGATTTGATTATTTGAAGCAAGGCAAATATATAAGTGGAGATGAGAGAGGAGGCTTCAAATTGGTCAAGGTGAATTTGCCCCTATCGAATGCAAGACTAAGACTTTTTCTTGAGGGGAAAGAAGATTGGTTAGAGGAAGGACTTCTTGTGCCGGCGAAGAAAAACAAGAGAGGAAGAATTATAGAAGAAGGTCCTTCCGCAGCCCAAGAAGAAGGTGCGCCACAAGATTATGAGCCACCATATGGAGGAATTCCGGCGCCGCCGTGATACTACGCTGGTGTACCAATGCAAGCATGGGGGAGGGGTGCAGCCATATGCCCCCGCCAAATTTTGCGGTACCCAACGTGGCCTTTGCGGAGCAATATGCACACCTCCCTCAACCACAACAAAGTGTGGCCATCATTGGAGGATACGCTGCAAGAAATATGCAAAAATATTGCAGCCATCCAAACCAATGCAAACCAAATGGGTGAAGGAAATGCAAACATCGCCTTTGAGCTTGGACGCCTTCACCTAGCACCGCCGGAGCAATTCATAGGAGGAGCGGTGCAATCCTATTATGAGCAAGGGTATAACAATCAAGATTATCAATATCAACCACCGACGGAAGATTAGAGAGAGGAGGAGCTTTAGTTTAATTTTTCCTTTTCCCTTTTCTTTAATTTTCAGCTTGTATGCGCCTATGTATGCGTAGTGTTTTCAGTTTTTATTTAATTTTCAGCATGTGTGTTAGTTTTTATTTTCATCATGAATAAAATCACCACCTTGTTTTTACCCATGGCAAAGATACAAAGGTTGTGCCATGTTGATATATGATGATAGTTGCCGCTTTGTTTATCTTTGTACTTGTTTTATGCATGATTAAGCTAATGCTCTCTTAAAATACAAATCTGAAATTAATCTAAATGCTAGCTTAATCTTTTGCGGAGGTTATGATAAAAATAAAGACCCATAGTATTTTATATACTCTCAAGTTTTGGATGAATTAAAGATGATTTATTTTTGTTCTTAAAAGTAATGCTAACCTTGTCATAAATACCACTTGCATGTTGCTCTACCTATCCAGAGCCATATATATATTTGAGTGCAAAAACTTAGTATACAAGGTTTATTTTTGGGTGAGTTATTTCAGGGCTTGACTTCTCTGGCCCGAGACTAAGAAGCTGGTCATTCCGTTTTTGCGTATCTATCTTTTTGCTAGCCTTTCTATCCGTGCATTGTGGATCCCCACATCAGAGATTTCACAAACCTCGCCGGGTATCCACCCTTAAAACCAAAAATATCATCTTTTGTGTTTACCTCCTTGACCACAACCTATCATATGAGTATGGATAGTCAATTCAAGGAAGATCGCAAGATGATGCAAAGATTGAAGATTTCAAAGTATCTCTCCACAGGAAAAATATTTCTAGTACCTACCTTATCTCTATCACCTCTGTGCCTGAGGACGAGCAAACGTCTAAGCATGGGGGGGAGGTAGGTACAATGCAATTTAGAGTTCAAGGGGAGCAAATAAAAAATTGTGAAAGTGTATAAAGAAAAAAAAGAAAGAGATAAAGAAAAAAATATGTATGAGAAAAAATATGAGTATGTATAAAAATAAAATAAAGTGAACTCCCCGGTTTTCTAAATGCATTAGGAATTTCAAAAGTTTCAAGATTAAGATCCAAACTCATCTTTCCAACCATGTGCAATCCGATAACGAGGACTTCCTTTGTGCCTCGGGATCACTCTTTGCCATTTGCACATGTCCACCTATCTCAAAGTGTGTGTATTTTTCTCTCCCCCTCCTTGATGTAACATTATTTTCCAATGACCTTTTTGACGAGTCTCGGTAAGACCATGAGAAGCTTGTCTTGATTTGACGACATCTCATTTATAAAATCTTAGTAGGACTAAACTTTCCCAAAAAGCTCCATATAAAGCCTACCATATATATATATGTTATGAGAGGGAAAGGAGTAGAATAAATAGGCTTGAGAGACAAGATGAGATGAGAGTTCATGAGCAAGATGCAAGGTGGTTTAAATTTTTGAACTTGGTTTAGCTCATTTTCATCTTGTTCTTTATTTCAAAATTTTTGAGATCCATTTGAATTTTGGGAGCATGTTTAATACTTGTGGGATGAGCTTAATTAATATCCACCCTCCGTAGGGATGAAGGCTAGTACATTATGGAACTCTAACGAATTAAATTTTTGAGAGCATTATGTTTTCTCGTGTATGATCAAGTGCAGGGTTTGAGCAATGAAGGGCAACACTGATATCCATCGAAGGCTTACTCGAGGACGAGCAAGGTTTAAGCATGGGGGAGATGTTGACAGTGAATTTCCGTCAACCTAGCCATGAGTTTACCTTCGGTGTTGACATGAATTTTATATCTTATCCATTGGTACTAACCCCCTTGGTATAACAAGTTCGTTCATGCATGTCGGTTTTGGAGTTTGATGTTTATGCAGGAATTTAGTGTTGAAAGCAAGACTTCCGGGTAAAGTTCATCAAGCACCTCGTGACAAGACATTGAAGCCCAGTACAAGTCAAGCAATGAAGTGAACATGACTCCAAGAAGCCCAAGGACCAACTCGTGAAGACGGAAAACTCCGAGGACCTGAACAGAAAATGCTGAATCTTGCGGGACAAGGAGCTCTATCCAAACCGAGGAGAAACTGACGTCAAGGGTCCACATGCAGAAGGGAAAACACTCTAGATGACTCGGGAAGCATCGTCCACGAAGGAGGCCACGAAGTGGGCCGAAATGGGCCCAGGCCGGCCGGCCTAGCCCATTTCGGGGCCCATTCGTGCCCCCCTTTGACCTAGACGCCTCTCGGACTATTTATAGCCCCCTGGCCAAGAGCCACGCATCAACTCATTCGTCATTCGCCGCCGAGGAGCAGAGAAGAGAGGGACACCATTCCGCAGAGGAGAGGGTCGAGCTAGTTGTCTAGGGTTTCCCTAGCCGGTGTGGGAACCTTGCAAGGAAGACCACGTCGGAGTTCCAGGAGCTAGGAGCAAGATCAAGGTAGGATCCCGATGGTGATCTTGTCCATGTACCTTTGAGTATGTTGAATTATCAAGTTGCAATCCGATTTCTAGCGATCAAGTGCTTCTTCTACGACTTTGATTTCGATTGGCTTTTCTTACTTTAAGATCTATTCTCGAGATAGATCATAGAGGGTGTTCTTGTAGCCGTGGTGGCTAGAGGTGCATGCCTGACCTTCCAAGAGATTTCAACTTGTCCATTGGACTCACCCTAGGCTAACCCGCACGAATAGGAGTGCGTTGTGACAGGACGGTGGCTCCAAAAGGTGGGCGTCTTCGGAGTTGGACGGGAAGCCGCGATTTAAAGAAGCTTTTTATGAGATTCGACTTGGCTATTTCTTCTTTGCTTGGAACTTCAACAAGAGCTTGATCCAATCTCTCTAGATTGGTTTTACCTATCCCTCTCTATCTCTTGCTACCTCCGGTTTTCATAGATTAGATTTGTTTCTTTTGATGTTGTCTAGATTAGATGCTAAAGCAACAACCTTTCGAAGATTAAAGTGTTTGTGGCTTTATTAGATTGATTCTTGCATCGCACATTTGTTCCACGGATTCGATACCTTGGGTTCACACTTGAGGGAAGAAGGGTCCCTTGGCTACGATGAAGGACTTGTCCGCTTGCAAGTCCAAACGAAGTTTGATACGCATATACACCGTCAACAGCAGCACAACGTTCTTGAAAGGCAAGGCCAACACTTATCAGTTCCCCATCTTGCATTTCTCTACTTCAGTGGGATACAAGGGTGAGATCATTTTGTTGGCTAATCTTGTTTACTTTGTGTATGCATGGTATCGAGACGGTCACATTGTTAGCTTATGTAGGGTTTGTTCTTCGTTTGTGTATGCAGTACGTGGGGAATGGCCGGGCAAGGAAGGGACGGAGCATGGAACTTGGAGAAGTCAGGGAAGGGGGAGCTGTCAGGCACAATAGCACCTCACCACCACCCAGTTTAGCCGCTGCCATCGGCACCGCAGCAGCACCCGGCCCCAATGGCACCTCCACTTCTGCTGGTATTGGCACCTCAGCAGCACTCGACCCCAATGGCACCTCCACTTCCGCTGGCATCGGCACCTCAGCAACACCCAGGGGTGATGCCACCTCCAGTTCAGCCACTGGCAACGGCAGCTCAGGATCAGCTAAACCTCATGGCACCACCTTTTTGCCCACGGCCCAGGCCGCCATGTCTGTCGTTGCCCGTTGAAATGCCACCCCCGCAGCCAGTGCTCATTGAACAAGATGAAACGCATGACTTGAAATGGTCTGTGTTGCTTTGGCTTCAGTAGGGTGGGCCCGCCCGTGTTTATCACGAAGCAATGTGGGTGTGCCCTTTTTGCCACAGGAGTCACAGGCAACGGACCATTCGTGACCGGCTGTTACACGCGCATAACATCGCCATTTCGCCTGCCTGGGTTTGGGATACAAGGGCGAGGCATCGCGCTTTGGAGGAGTATCTGATCCAGGAGCCACGTTTTGCTGCACTCCATGCAGCGGCTGGATTTCCATGAGCCCGTGATGGTAGTAGTATGTCGTGATGGTAGTAGTATGAGCCGTGATGATAGATGCTAGTAGTATGTGGTGATGGTAGTAGTATGAGCTATGAAGGTAGATGCTAGCAGTATGTCGTTTAGAGTATGTCGCTGTAGTTCCAACTATGGTGGATCGATCCATCCTCATGTGTAATCAACTCATATGCATGCATTTGTGTCGTTTGTATTTGGATTGTGTTGTTTCTAATAAAAATGGTAATGTGCGTGTACTCCCTCGGTATAAATTCGTTGTATACGGAAAGTCCATTCCATTGATTTCTTAAATACCGGATGAACATAGGACGAAAGTCCGGTTTGCAGTTTTCAATCGGACCGGATTAAACTATCACTGCTACGCAATGAGAAAACCAACATCTTCCAAGGAAAAAACAGTAGTAGTAGTATTCAATCAGACCAGACTTCTACTTCTACTTCTTCTACTCCTACTTCTACTAGTAGCAGTTACCATTAATCCACTAATCAAGGCGCCGCTTCTTTGTCAATGGTGCACCCGGTGCCTTGTTGCAACTGCTCACGGACGAGGATGTCGCTCTGTTGCCGCCGCCCGTGGAAGATGGTGGCGGACCTCCTAGGGCGCCGCCCGCGGATGAGGCCGTCCCTCCAATGCCACCGCCAGAGGATGATGTCGCTGCTCCATGGCGGCCGGTCGAGCACGGCCTTGGCGCCGCTCCATGGCGGATGATGATGGCCGGTCGATGATGGCCTTTGCGCGGCGAGGATAGCAGAGATCATCTGCCGCCGACCGCTGAGGATGAGAGAGGATGACGGTGCTTGGAGACGACAGTTCCCAGGCGAGTGGCAGTGCTTCCGCACCCCTGACCTCTGGCGCCTCTTGCTGACTTGCGAGGGGTGCGATGTTTCAGAGGCACATGATCTTGGATTTCATTTTATTCCACAAACTCTGAATCATCAGAGGATGTGTCAACCACCACCTGAATGGGTCTCCGCTCTGCCTCCTCTTCATCATACCACTAGAGATCCTCCCTTTCATCAGAAGAGGAGGGAGGATGTGGCTTGTGCCGCACCTCTAGGAGACAATGGCTCCATGGGGAGAGGAAGAGAGCACTGTGCGAGGATGGGGTTTTTTTTGTTGGTTGCAAGAGTTGGGAGAGGAAGAGGGCGCTGTGCAAGAATGGGGTTTTTTGTTGGTTGCAAGAGTGGGGAGAGGAAGAGGGCGCTGGGATGAAGGGGGATATTTATGGCCAGAGGAACCCATTCAGCCATTATTGAAAAAACTGCTCCCGAAAAGATTAGAGTAGTTGTAGGATCCGTTCTGGTCAAACTAATTCAATTTTGACCAAATTTACACTTATATCTTCATATAAACTTATCAGGAAGTGAGAATTGCATTCTTTTGTGGACGGAGGGAGTACGTTCTGAGGAAGGGGGAAAGACCGTTCAACGGATTGTTAACGGACCGAAAGAAATAATTGTAGTCCAGAAGGTCCTTTTAGCAATACATCAGTATACCGGACCTTCTGGACTACCTTTTCCACTCATTTGTCTTTGTTGGAGCTGTAACTCCTCCATTGTTCTCCTACAACCTTGTTCTTTGGCTATCCTGTCAATGATGCCTCGTCCCTGGGCAAATCTTATTCCTGACATTGTTGTGAGTGTCGCCAATAAGATCAGTGATGCAAGAGATTTCATCATGTTCAAAGCTGTCTGCAAGGGTTGGAACTGCGCTCGTTCAGGTGAGGCACGCCCGTTTGACCCTTGGATTCTAAAATCTAAATTTATCGGTGAATCTGGAGCAGTGACATTCGCATCTGTCGCTGATATGCGGCTTTTTTAGGTCTCCTTTCGTGCATTGGCTGGGAAAAGGACTAGATTGATTGGTTGCGGCGGATCTGGAAGCCTAGTCACCTTAGATTGCAGAGATTGGTGCAACGTGCTCATGCTGAATCCTTTGTCTCCTTGGAACCACATTCCCCTTCCTCGACTTCCAAAATGGAGCCAAATGGCTACTCTCCAAGCTTGTATCTTGTGCCTTGAAACAGCAGCTGGTGCAGAGTCATTTGTCGTGATTACTTTCTTTTGGCCAGAGAAATCTTTTGCAGCGCTTGGGTCATTGCTCGTTTCCATGTGCATTTGGGTAGCCAATCCGACTGGACTACACTGCCTTCAGAAGATTTCTGGTGCAGTTCTTCTGAACACATGCGAATCTACTTGGGGCAAGATCTTCCAGCACCTTCCCATCCTGTTGGACTTCGGTTGTCATGGGTTATTGGCATGGGCAACTCTTCTCTACTCAAAGGTGAGGACCGATTGTTCTTTGTTGTTCTGGAGGAGAAAGAAGCTGAGGTGGTAGAATTAACTTTGCATTCATTCGTCAGGGACATTTGGCAGTCTATTCCCTGGGAGAGAGCTCCTGAGTTCCGGAATAAGATCATCTTGTTTGGTCCTGGCAAGTGCATTGTTACAGAAGAGCATGCCATTTCTGGTTTGGCTGACCTGAGGGCAAATCACATTTACTTCCTACGAACTTATCATCACAATGAAAAGAATGAGTACTGGATCTACCAGTAGGGAATAGGTATTGTTCCAGTAGTGTACGCCGCGTCGTCAAGAGAAATGAGATATATACACTTGTCTGCGGGAAAACTTTTTTTTGGCTGTCACGCGCGCCAACTTACCAAAACCGCTCCGTGCTGTTGTTGGGCCAGACATGTCCAGTTTCCGAGCGCGTGGCGGCCGGCCACGTGGAATAGTCGGCACTTGGAAACAAGCAGTTACACAATTGTTTCTCAGGAAGGTCCTTCCTGCAAACCGTCAAAAGGATGGACCATCCGATTCTGGATCAATCCAAACAAACAGCATCTTAGCTTTTCCTCCCTTTTTACCACTAGGAAGGTCCTCCTTGCGAAACATCAACAGGCTGGAGTTTCCTCCATCATAACTTCCCCCTTCTCTATCTATTATCACCATACCTCCATTGTTCTTCCTCTACCTCCATTGCAACGCGTATGAATTTCGAATGGTGAGTTTGCTCGAAACGAATGAGTTTGGATCTTCTATGGAGATTGTGCATAAATTCGGGATGATCAGTGCATACAACCGCCCAATTATATGTGAGTATTCCATGAGGAAAGATTCGCTCTAAGAGAGAGATGCACCTATCCTGCAATTGTGTGCAGTTAGCCTAAATTGCCCATCGTAGAAATGAAGTCACAGTTTCCTCGCTTGCCATGTCCCACATCTTTGACACACAGTGCAGCTTCAACCTTTCGACTTGGTACATGTCGGTGACCGAGAGTAAATAAGGCTAGGCATTGCGATTCACAATGATCGACATGTTCGTTTAGAGGGGGTGTGCACACAAGTTTGTCGGTTAACGCCCGGTGCCAGTCCTTAAGTGCAATTCTCAATGACCTCCATTGCAATGCATATGAATTCCGAATGGTGAGTATGCTCGAATCAATTTGGAATAGATTAAACCAAATCAGCATAATAAGATGACATCTCATAGCAACTCATCACCACAAAGTTCACACCACCAGTCCACCAACAAGTAGCAAACATAATACGATGATCCGGTAGCCAACACCAAAACACAATCATGATACAAGTTTCACAATAATCATCACTACTCATTCATAATCATAACTCCATCTCATGTTTGGCCTCCTGCAGCTATTCCTTCACCTTCTGCATCTCCTATCGTGAATTTTTGGTCTTGCGGGACTCTCTTTCATTTCTTAAAGTTCTTTCAGAAGATCTGGATGTCTCGTCTCAGGACGAGGACTCTATAGGATCTCGAAAGAGATCGAAAACATCATACAACAACTAGCAGACAAAGAGAAAGAGCTTCAGTACACACCTAAGGACAAGACAACTGAGGGCAGAGATCATTCTTCTTACCATATACATTGGAATAAATGCGTCAATGAAAGGGTAGGATATTGAGTTTGTTTGGTCAGCCTTTTCTTTTAAATTTTCAAGAAGTTCGTTGTCAGTTGGACTGAAACGGGTACTAATAGGCAAGGGTACCCGTTTCAGTCCAACTGACAACGGACTTCTTGAACATTTAAAAGAAAAGACAGACCAAACAAACTCAATGTCCTGCCCATTTATTGATGCTTTTATTCTAATGTCTATGGTAAGAAGAATAAGCTCAGCCCTCAGTTTTCTTGTTCTTAGGTGTGTACTGAAGCTATTTCTCTCTGTCAGCTAGTTGTTCTATCATGTTTTCAATCTCTTTGGAGATGCTAAGAGAGTTGTCCCCCGAGACGAGGCATCCATATCTTCTAAAATAACAATAAGATGTTCTTGTAGAAATAAACTCATCCTTGGAGAAAACTCATCTCGATCTGAAAAATAAATTCAACTCAGTCTATAAAAAAACCTGAATCCCTTGAACCCAATTGTATGAGTACAGTAAAACAACCACCACACGCCACAAAACCTGGTTGTTTGCTACCTACATAAACTCAGCAAGGGCATGGTTGTCCTAAATGAACCTATCGATCCATCAAACGATGCAAATTGGAAACTAACTGAATCTAACACCTGTGAATTGTGCAAACGCTAACAATCGTGGCAGAATCCAGATGTCCCTTCAACGGTCTGCAGCTGTTGACGTGAAAATAAGACGTCACCTCCGCGCGTAGCACACATGACTCCCCGGTCTGTAGCAAGGTATGCCAGCCAATCTGACCTGTTGATTGAGAATGGAAAATATTAGGGATTGGCTAGAGAACCGATGGACCTTTTAGCGAGACGTGTACCAGCCAATCGGCCGATACGAATAAAGCGGGATCGGCCGGCTCGAGAGCGACCGAGGTGCGAGGGTGTGGATAAGAGATCGGCTGGAATCGGCCGATCGTGACGTCAACACTCGAGTAGGTCGGAATCGGCTGTAATGTTAGAAGCCAATAGGATCTAGATCAAATAGGATAAATTAGTGATAAGAGCTAAAACCACAAGAATTTGTACGAAAACTTGCAGATCTAGCTAATATCAGTAAGGGGTGAATAAAGAACTAGACGAAACCTCAGCGATGTGCCCGGAGGTTAAAGCCTAGGGTTATTCGGTAAAACGGTACTCACAAGCTTGCCGGAGATTGATCGATGCAGCCTGACGAACTTGAGGGACGGCGTTGTAGTAAAGAGAAAAAACGCAATGGCGAAATCGCCGAAAAGTAGATACTGTAAAGTAGATGCTGTAAATTGTAAAGGGTTTGCCCGGAGGCGGTTTGTTTGATATTGGTGTGTACACTTTTTTCCGACCACGCAGGGTCACTATTTATGTACTAGGGACAACCCGACTCCTAGTCGATTATGGCACTATTTACTTGTATATAAAGAAAACGAACACTACTGAAAATAGAAAAGGACTCTCATAGGAGTCAAAACTTCCTAAAACTGACTCTTGACCCTTTGTCAATCGTGGATTGACCCGCCTCCGCCGTGCTTTCCTTTTGGCGTATCCTCTTGATTTCCGCCTTCTTCTCTTTCTATTGGCCGATCTTCCGGTTGACCATCGGCCGATCGGTTTGACCCGCCAGCCCATTGATAGAGTTGAACTCCTCTGACCATCGGCGAGTTCTGTTGGCCACCCTTCTTTCTCTCTTCAATCGGCCGATTGCCATGCTTTCTCATCGGCTGCTCTTTCTTATCCTTTTGACCTGTTCTTCCAAAAAACGGTGTCAACACATGCCCCCCAGTTTCGGAGTAAATGATCTTTTGCTCCAAAATTTACTCGAATCTGACATCTTTTTCTTAATTCGAATAATAGCCAAATCTCTTCATGTGACTGATGCGATCAATCTTCATTGATAGTGTCCTGTTCTCCCAATGTGACAGATCATCTAACACTTTTCCAGGACTGTTCACCATGTGACATTTTTGGCTCTTTCGTTCCCCTTCTCTATAAGACTCACCCTCTTACCCAGAGGTTCTTCCATGACTTCTCCAGACTTTTGGATCTTCCTGATGTAGGCATTGGCTCCTTTAGCTTTTAGGCATGAGAGGCATCTTTTCCTAGAAAACTCTCTAAGTGTTAATGATCGCCACTGGTCATTGACAGACTCTTGCTTGAAATGGCGTTTCTCCTGGGTGCTGTCAGTGAGCTTGCCAACTCTGTCTGCGACGCTGGGTAGACGATTTCTGTGAACCAAGCTCTGTAGTTTGTGGATGTGTCAGAGAAATTTCTCCACTGTTCACTATGTACGCGTGTTAACTCTATTTTTGGGAGTGATCTTTCTGAATCGGTCATTCTTTGGAAATTGAACCCTTCACGGGTCGTGGGTTTACCCTTTTGCCGAATCTAGCATTTTTGGCTTGCGCCTTCCCTGGTTCCCTCGTCTCTATCTCTTCTGGTGCCTTGGCTATAAATATCCACCCTCATCTTCCATGGAGAACACATTTCTCCTTCGTCCATGGCCCGAGACATAGATCCAGCGAGCTTTAGGCTCTTACTCTTCGGCTTCTTTCTTCCCCTCTGACTCATGATGGCTAGAAGAATTCTTGTGATATAGTCTAGGGCATACTTCCCTCTCTAGTCTCCTTTTGTGAAGCCAGGAGGTCCAACAGCTAGAAGAACCCTTGTGATGCGTCTTGGGTGCATCAGCTGGTGGAGGAGGGCGGAATCATCCCTGGGCATTTTGGAAAGAAGAACAACCCTATGTCTTCTTTTCCATCAATCCTGACGGGGAGAGTCATCGAATCTAGTGATTCATCTTCGTCAAATTTACGCTTCCTTTTTTGTTTTTCTCTTTCTTCGCTCCGTCACCCGTCCATTGATGATGAATGTAATTGATCTATTGTGATTCGTCTCAACTTGTCTTCCCAATGTATTCTTCAGATCTATACTGTAACATCACCATTGTAATCGAAGATGAGAGAAATATATATATATATATATATTTTTTGTTCTAAGGGCGACTTGTACATAGGCCATGATCTAGAACTGAACATGTTTTGATGATCGGCTACTTTATACTGAAGACGATTACACTTGCAATCGGCCGTAACTTGAGTCTTTAATCGGCCGTTTAGGCTCTGATTTGACTAAGCGTCTACCCATATGCTTGGATAGTATTTCTTCAAATATTTTCCATTTAGTGCTCTGGCAAACCTTTCTCCTTCCAATGTTTCTAAGATATATGCATTGCCTGGCGCACATTGGCTGATACGATATGGTCCTTCCCAAATTGGTGACCATTTCCCGTACTTTGGGTCTCTAGAGCCGATTGGCAACACAAGTTTCCAAACCAGATCTCCTTCGGCAAATTCTTTAACTTTGACTTTCTTATCATACCATCTGGCTATTCTCCTTTTATTCTTTTCAATATTCTCCATAGCTCTCAGCTGATTACCAGTAAGGTCTTCTAGTTCTTCTTTCATCATGGTTGAATAATCATCGGCCGATAACTGATCTTGTAAAGAAGTCCTTCTGGATCCGGTTTTCAATTCCCAGGGTAATACGGCATCGTGACCATACACCAATTGATATGGTGACACTTTGGTTGCCCCATGGCATGCCATCCTGTACGCCCACAGTGCCTCATTAAGGATTGTATGCCACCGTCTGGGATTTTCATCGATCTTACGATTGATTAACTTGATGATGCCTTTGTTTGCTGCTTCTGCCTGTCCATTTGCTTGAGCATAGTAAGGAGATGAATTCAATAGCTTGATCCCTAGAGAATTTGCGTATTCCTCGAATTCCCCTGAGGTCAATGGACTCCCTTGATCGGTCGTGATGGTCTGAGGTATACCAAACCGATAGACAATATGTTCTTTAACAAAATCAATCATATTGCCTGATGTCACAGTCTTGATTGGGATGGCCTCAACCCACTTTGTGAAGTAATCTGTAGCCACTAGTACAAATTTATGACCTTTGCTCGATGGTGGATATATTTGTCCGATCAGATCAATTGCCCAACCCCTGAACGGCCATGGCTTGATTATTGGGTTCATTGCCGATGCTGGAACTCTTTGAATGCTTCCAAACTTCTGACACTCCTGGCACCCTTTGTAGTATTTGAAGCAATCTTCCAGTATCGTTGGCCAATAATAGTTGTTATTTCTGATCATCCACTTCATCTTGAATGCTGATTGATGGGCTCCACAGACTCCCTCATGAATTTCTCCCATCAAGGTTTTAGCCTCCTCTTCTCCAAGACATTTGAGCAGAACCCCGTCGATGGTACGATAGTATAACTCATCTTCTAATAGAACGTATTTAATGGCCCTGTACCTTAATTGTTTGGCAACCTTCTTGGATGGATCTTTCAGATAATCCACTATCTCCTTCCGACAATCCTCGGCTGGTAACTCCACAGCTAGAATCGGCCGATATCCTGACGCCCCTTGAGCCAGCCGATTAGCTTCGCTGTTGTGACACTTAGGGATATGTTCGAGTTTTACTATCTTGAACTCTCTGAGTAGCTGAAGACATTCTACATGATAGATCCTTAATATGTCATCTTTGCATTCATATTCCCCTGCCAATTGATTTATCACGAGTTGAGAATCTCCAAATATCTCAACAACTTCAGCATTAACTTCGCGCAATAGCTTTATCCCCTTTAACACTGCCTGGTACTCAGCCTGATTATTTGTTGAAGTCTTCTCAATTGGGATGGAAAACTCATAATTTGCTCCTTGGGGTGAGGTGAGGATGATTCCAATCCCAGCTCCTACTCCACATGATGATCCATCAAAGAACATGGTCCACGGAATAGGTTCTATAACTACAATTTCAGGCCCACAATGCAGAGTTACTAGATCGGCCATCACTTGCCCCTTGTTTGCTTTGGCTGATTGATAGGTCAAGTCAAATTTTGACAAAGCTAAGATCCACTTCCCGATCCTACCCTTCAAGATTGGTAACTACAGCATGTACTTGACCACATCATCTTTGCAAACCACGATGCATTTAGAAGTTAATAAATAAGGCCTCAATTTTGTGCATGAGAAATATAAGCACAAGCACAATCTTTCCACCACTGAATATCTTGTTTCTGCATCCAAGAGCCTTCGTCTTACGAAGTATATGAGTCGCACTTTTCCTTCGAACTCTTGTACAAGGGCCGATCCAATAGCTCGCTCATTAGCCGATAAATACAATTTGAACGACCTTTTATCTTGAGGGGGCATTAGGATAGGAGGAGACTTCAAGTACTGCTTGATGTTGTCTAAAGGCTTCTGTTGTTCTTCCCCCCATACAAATTTTTGATCGGCCTTGAGCTTCAATAGAGGTGTGAACAGTTGAATCCTTTCAGACAGGTTAGATATGAATCTTCTAATAAAATTGATCTTGCCGATCAACGACTGAAGCTCCTTCTTGTTTGATGGTGCCTCTATCTTGTCAATTGCGCTGATTGACTTCTGACCTACTTCAATTCCTCTTTCATGTATTAAGAAACCCAGGAATTGACCGGCTGAAACACCGAAAGCACATTTGTTGGGATTCATCTTCAAACCATGCTTTCTTGTGCACTCCAATGTTTTTCGTAGATCAGCCAGATGCTCCTTGTAACTCTTTGACTTGACAACCATATCATCAATGTAGATCTCTACTATCTTGCCGATGAGTTCGTGGAATATGTAATTCATGACTCTTTGATATGTGGCACCAGTGTTCTTCAATCCAAAGGTCATGACAATCCATTCGTATAAACCAACATGACCGGGGCATCTGAAAGCAGTTTTCGCAATATCTTCTATAGCCATGAATATTTGGTTGTATCTAGCATTACCATCCATGAAGCTGATGACTTTGTGTCCTGTGACAGCGTTAACCAATGTGTCAGCTACTGGCATTGGATATCCGTCCATTGGCGTTGCTTTGTTCAAGTCCCTGAAGTCAATGCACACACGTAATTTGAATTTTTCTTGTAAACAGGGACTATGTTAGAAATCCATTCGGCATACCGACATTGCTGAATAAAACCAGCTTCAAGTAACTTTGTTATCTCGGCTTTTATATCAGGGTAAATCTTGGGGTTGCATTGCCTAGGATGTTGTTGGAAAGGCCGATATCCTGGCTTGATGGGTAACCGATGTTCAACGATAGATCGGTCTAAACCGGGCATCTCGTAATACTCCCAAGCGAAGCAATCCTTGAATTCTTTTAATAATGAAATCAGCTCTTTCTTGTATTCTGTATCTAGGTTGGAACTTATGTAAGTCGGCCTTGGTTTGCTTCCATCTCCAAGATCTATCTTCTCCAATTTGTCAACCGATGTAAACCCGTGCCCAAGCTTTCCTTCATCTTCAATGAACTGATCCATTAAATCTTGTCATCAGATCCAACTGCTTGAACCGGCTTTAGTCCGAAATCGGACACCTTGAGATACTTGGTATCCTATACTTTTCCTGATATGCAGCTCACTCGATCATAAGTCCATCCTTGTGCCTCCGTAGCTGCCACTGTCAAGGAGGTTTCTCCCTTGACCATCTCCACCGAATCTCCGATCCATTGGATGATGCATTGATGCATTGTAGATGGTATGCAACAATTGGCATGTATCCAATCCCGACCCAGCAGCATATTATAAGATCCTCTCCCTTTAATGACAAAGAAAGCGGTTGGAAGGGTCTTACTGCCGATGGTGAGCTCCACGCAGATTGCACCTTGAGCCGGAGAGACATTGCCTTCAAAGTCCACCAGCATCATGTCGGTTTGGGTCAAGTCTTCATCAGATTTCCCAATCTTGCGCAGCATGGTGTACGGCATTAGATTGACTGCTGCTCCTCCATCTACTAGCATTCTGGTGACTGGTTTCCCATTGACAAAACCTTTGAGAAACAGTGCATTCAAGTGTTGTCTCTTTTCATCATCTGGTTTCTTAAAGATGGCTTGTATAGGTTCCAGTGTCAACTGAGCCATCCCAAGTTCTTCATTGGAAACATCTGAATCAACTGGGGCCATAAACTCTTTTGGTATGAGGACAACCATGTTTATATCAGCTTGTGGTTTATCATCTTTCCCATCATCAGCCTTAGGCTTTGGACGCCATACTTTAGACCGAATCTTCTTCTTGTCAGCACACGTCTTTCTTCTTCTTCTTGCTGTTCTAGCTGTCGTAGACGCTGGACTCTCCTTTTCTGAGACTTGGTTAAGCCATCTGGACACCATTGTGGATTAGGCTTCTTGTATGATCGGCTTGACTCCTCATCCAGTTGTAGGGTGCGTCGACGTTCAGGAGCTCGGCACATGATATCTTCGTCAGGGAGCAGAGAATCGGCCATCTCTTCCAGCCGATTGTTTGATTTTCATTGACTCGGCTTCCCAGCCGATCATGAACACTGGCTTTGCCCCCCAGCCGATCGTGGACGCTGGCCTTGCTCCCTAGCCGTTGATGAACTGGGATCCGTTGATTGCTGAATTCACGGTGATCCCCAGCTGCAGGCCTTCGGTCGTCGAAGCAAACCCTCCTAGATGAGCTGCTATTATTATAAGCCCCATTACATTCTGGACAATTTTTTGCCGTCGGCAGCTTGATTCCTTCCTCCCAGCAGTACTTGAAGAACGGACATCTCCAATGTCCTTCGTTGCGCCATGCCCATTCCTCTCTTCCTCTTGCCTTCTCTTGTCATCGCTGAAACTTCTTGATTAGCATTTGGGACGTGACAGGCCGGCATAGGTTTATGTCTTCTTCTCCAAGCAGCAACCCTTTTCCTTTAACATCGGCAGCGTTTGCTTGTACCTTGGGATCAACAACTCCTTTATTTTGAGCCGATTCAGACGTCAGCAACTTAACATGTGACGTATCCTTGCTAGACACCTCAACTGTATTAGTTGGGAAGGGGTGCTGATCAATCTTCATCAGCTTTTCAGCTTTGGTGGGGGTTTCAAACTTGAGTTTCCCTTCCTCAATAGCTAATTGAATCTGTTGTCTGAAGATCTTGCAGTCATTGGTGTCGTGAGACATTGCATTGTGCCACTTGCAATACTTCATCCTTTTGAGCTCCTCTGCAGATGGTATGGTGTGGAACTGGGAGAGTTTGATCTGCCCTTGCTGGAGTAACAGATCAAATATCTTATCGGTCTTAGTAATGTCGAAGCCGAAATTTTCTGGTTCCATCTTACCAAAAGGGCAGGATACTGTCTTCTTGCCTTTGACCCACTCTGCGAGCCCTATCATGTTATCTTCATCTTCTGAGTCAGAGTAATTGAAGGACCGAAACTGGCGACCAGAGAGGGGGGGAGTGAATGGGAGCCGATAAAAATTCTTCTCGAAGGAGATGGCTACTCCAACAAGATGAACGCGGCAACCAAGCACGTCTCCGACTCAACTACCCAAGTTGGCCAAGACCACGTAGCCACTGGAGTGCTACTGGTCCTACGAACCAACACACACCTTCCAAACCAAAACACACCAAAATGCACAACGGAAACTTGCACGGCTTGCTGCCTGTGCTACACCGGTCAGACCGATGGCCTGCGCCGGCCAGACCGGTGGACAGCGCCGGTCAGGCCAGTGGCTACAGCAGCCGCACAGCAAACATTCCAGGAAGTCTCAGCGACTCCTCTAGGCCCTAGAACAAAACCACCTCCAAAACTCGAACTGCAAGGGAAGAAAACCCTACACAAAACCTAGCCAAACTCCTCAAAACCTTCAAGAACTGACCAGCAGCAACACAGCCCAAAGACACACGAACCAGGCAGTTCACCCGAGGCAAATCCCACAAAGGCTTACACCGGTCAGACCGGTCAAGAGCACCGGTCAGACCGGTCACGCCTGGGCAGCTCGGGATGAACAGCGTCCGCAGGTCAACTCCCCCAAATCCAACTCCCGATCTCCCGATTCGCTCCACGGATTCGCACAAGACTTTGGGGATAGTAGGAACACCTCATGGGTACTCCATAGCCAAGATTTGGTCCACCAAAACTTGCTAGAATGAGAGGAATCAAAGGGTTTCCACCAAGAACGCCTCTAACCCTAGAGCCAAGAAAACCCAAAATTGAGCCCCTTTACTCACGGATTTGGGAGGGAATCAAAGGGAAAAGAACCACAAAGGGTTCATGCATACATCCCCCACCGAATCCCAAAGAGAAAGGTCTCAAAACCGCCACAAGAAATTCGCCAAGAAAAGGCTCCGAAAATCACCAAAAAGGGAAAGCGGGAAGAACACAATCAAGCCTTGAGGAACCACGCCGAATCATCTATACATACCATGAAGGTTCATACAAGGTCTAGCTTCCGCCCGATCATCCTTCCCTCTCACAAGATCTCACCATGAAGCTCTCAAGCTAGTCTTAGAAATTCCAAAGGAAAATGGAAGAGGAAAATAGCAAAACAAAATGAGCTAGCATTCCAAGAGATGGCTGCCATCCTCTCACCACTTGGGTTATATGGAGGCTAGCCGAAAGACTAAATTACCCCTAAGGCCTAATACTAGGATACACACCCCCGAGGGGCACTTTGGGAATCTTTGTCTTCGCACCATCGGACGGATGCCCGGCGACCGCAAACTTGCTTAGCCTCGACGCAAGCCTTGCGATCCCGACGTGTGTCCTCCGCTTCGAAGTCTCCGGACTGCATCGTCGCACACCGGTCAGACCGGTGCTCATCACCGGTCAGACCCACTGGTCTGACCGGTCCGATGCTGCTGCACCTCCGTCTTCGGTCTTCGGTCTTGGCTTTGTGGATCAACCAAGGAACCCAGTGGTTTTCTGGTGAACCACTGGAAACCCCACGAACTCGGTGTAGCCTCCGCCAATCACCACTCATGACTCGGCTCTCACGTAGTCCCGACTCGACCTTGGTTTTGAGGCTCAACCAAGAAACCGTCCATGACTTCATCTCGCTGTTCTTGCCACCATGTGGCCCGCACTTGACTCTGCTGGCCACGGGGTCCCTCGAACCAAGCCTACTTGTCTTCTCCACACCTGGAGGTCTCCCCAGCAACGACCTTTCACGCTTGTTCTTCACCTGCACCAACACCAATCAAGCCGCAACCTGCACCTGCAATACTTAGCCAAGAATCAGCCCACACCACGTTGTCAATCACTCATCACACCAGGAAGCGACCATCCACCGGTCCTCGAACCACACATGGCTCTCAATCTCCCCCTTGATGACTGCATTGACAACACACACATTTTGGTAACCAAAGAGAAAAGGAAAAGAAAAGAAACGACTAAAAGCAACTCCAACAAGCGATCGAAAGCCAAAGAAAAGGCAAAGAGCAAGATCACTTGAAGAAGACAAGTCTCGGACCCCTTAGGCAAGGGCAACGGCTCGACACATCCGAGACAAAACCATGCTCAAGCAAAGAGCACAAGCCACCAAACCAAAGCTCAAAAACCACAAAGAGCTCCCCCTGAACATATGCAAGCTCCCTCTGAACCAATGCAACTCCCCCTGGACGAATGCATGCAAACCACATAGCAAAATAGAGCAGCTGCCTCAGCTTTGCTCTGACCGATCAGACCGGTCAAACCGGTGCCCAACATCTGAACAGGAGCCAGCACTTTGACCGGTCTGACCGGTGACCACAACCGGTCAGACCGGTGCACAACAGAGCCCAGAAATGGCTCAAAACCACCTGGAAACTTTCTAGATGCATTCAGTAAGCCAAAACATGCTCAAACTTCTCCCCCTTGTTGACAATGCATGAATCAAGCCAAAAATGCAAAAATTGCAACCTAGAGCTTCTCAAATAGACAAAATTCAACATAGGATGCTACACATGTCCAAATGAGCAAGTTAGATACTCTACAGCTTCGTAATGACATCAACTACATGATCACCAAGTTTCACAACCATTGGGCAAAGCTAAGATAGAATTGAGCAATTTTGCGAAAAAACACCCTCTCATGAGCAAAGACCTAAACATGAGCAAAACATGTCAAAATGGCAAAGCCACACAAACTTCATGCTAGGACAACCTTTCTAAGCATAAGACCATCATAAACACCCACAAGCACCTCATGTCATGTCAAAGCTTACCGAACCATGTGATTACTTCTATGTATGAGAATTCTCATTGGTAAGCAACATGCAATGGTTTAGCACCCAAAAGCAAGTAAATTAAGCACATACGACATGGGAACACATTTTCCAAACAATTTACAATTCATTTCCAGATTTATATTTGGTACATGAAATGTCTTTGCAACAAAAAGGAACTTATGCCCCTCCACAAGATAAAGCATGGGGGCTAACATTCATGATGACAAATGAGCCTTTGGCCCCATATGATCAAAATAAGCTATCCAACCACAAATTAAGCATAGCCAAGCCACTAAAACATGTCAAGATCATATAAAGGCATTTACTCACAAGAGAGCATATATATGACATTTTTGAAAAACATAGCCATCAACCATGAATATAAATCAAGATCATCAAGAGCTAAGCCAAACTAACCATAGCTTACCAAACTAGCTCACAAGGACATATATATCATACCATGGTAAACAATGTATATAGGAGAAACTTTTCCTACACAATGCATATGATACAAAATGCATGCAACCTAAGATACAAAGATGCCTATACATCATGTTACATATGCCATGCCAAATGCAAAAAAAATGCACAAAGGAAAGCTATACATATGCTACAAAGGAGCTCCCACACACCCAACTCAAGAAATCTAACAAACACCAAGCTCCCCCTGCAAACGAGTGAAAGTTGCTTGATCTAGGGGTTTGGTGAAAATATCGGCTAGCTGGGCATGTGTGGGCACATGGATCAAAGCGATTTTTCCTTTCTCTACGTTGTCTCTCAGGAAATGATACCTCACTTCTATGTGCTTGGTTTTGGAATGGAGCACTGGGTTCTTTGCAACGCTTATGGCACTGGTGCTATCACATTGAAGTGGAACGTGGGTATACTCCTCACCAAAGTTGCTCATGGTATATGTGATCCAAAGGAGCTGAGAGCAACAACTAGCTGCGGCCACATACTCTGCCTCGGTAGTGGATTGAGCAACACTCGATTGTTTGCGGGAAGACCAAGACACCAAAGAGGAACCCAAAAACTAGCAAGTCCCAAAAGTGGACTTCCTATCCAACCGACACCCGGTAAAATCCGCGTCTGAAAAACCATGAAGAGCCAAAGAAGAAGACGCGGAGTACCAAAGGCCGAAGTCGGGAGTATGTCGCAAATACCTGAATATGCGCTTGACTGCTTGCCGATGCGAAGTCCTCAGAGATGCTTGAAAACGAGCGCACAGACATACCGAGAATTGGATGTCCGGCCTCGTCGCCGTCAAGTACAGGAGTGACCCGATCATGCTCCGGTACTCCTTCTGGTCCACATGTTCACCTTCCTCGTCCGCATCAAGGGCTGTAGTCGTACTCATAGGCGTCACTATAGCCTTGGAGTCCTCCATCTTGAACTTCCTCACAATGTCCTTGGTGTACTTAGCTTGGTGCACAAATGTTCCTTCCTTCGACTGCTTGATCTGGAGGCCGAGGAAGAACTGCAACTCACCCATCATGCTCATCTCAAATTCCCTGCTCATGTCTTCTGCAAACCTTGCAACCAAAGAGTTAGACGAGCCACCAAAGACAATATCATCCACGTACACCTGCACAATTAGGATCTCTTTGCCCTGCCTGAGGAGAAACAAGGTCTGATCGACCTTCCCCATCTCAAACCCTCTCTCAAACAGGAACCCCCTCAACCTACCATACCAAGCTCTAGGCGCCTGCTTCAACCCATACAGCGCCTTCCTCAACTTGTACACCCGGTGGGGGTACTTCTCACTCTCAAACCCCGGTGGTTGCCTCACATACACTACTTCCTCCAAGACACCGTTTAGGAAAGCACTCTTCACATCCATTTGGTACAATTTGAACCCTTTAGCCACGGAAAAGGCTAGAAGGATCCTAATCGCTTCCAAACGGGCTACGGGAGCAAAAGTCTCCTCGTAGTCGATCCCCTCTTTCTAACTATACCCTTGCGCCACCAACCTCGACTTGTTTCTCACCACCTCTCCTTTCTCTCCCTCTTTATTTTTCCACACCCATTTTGTCCCAATCGGCTTACACCCAGGTGGAGGATCCACCAACTCCCAAACTTGGTTTCTCTCAAAGTTCTCCAACTCCTCATGCATCGAATTGACCCAATTATGATCAGATAGCACGTGTCCAATGTCTTTGGGCTCAAAGGTAGTGACAAAAGCAGCATGAGTGACGTGAGAATTGTTTCGAACCCTCGACCGTGTAGTACGTTCATTGATGTCACCGATGATCCTCGAAGCTGGGTGATCCACTTGAACTCGCCGGGGAGGTTCTCGCCTTGATGCTACCTCCCCCTCAATAGCAGCTTCGCCTTGATCTAGGTTTGTCGTTGTAGGTGTGGGAGAGGGCCCGTTCTCGATCGTAGTCAAAGTAGTAGGTACATGCTCAGCCGCGGGCACCACTCCGCCATCTTCATCATCTCCATGTTCATGCTCCTCCTCCTGGAAAATCTCCTCACCAAGTTCATCGTCACCTGAACACTCAAAAACAAGCTGACTACGTGGCTGTGTCTCGTCGAAGGTTACCTCGCAAGTCTCCACGATTTGGTTAGTTTCAAGATTGAGCACACGATATGCTCTAGAATGAGATGCGTAACCAAAGAAAATGCCATCGACAGATCGAGCCTCGAACTTGTCCAACTTCTTCCCTTTCTTAAGAATGAAGCATTTACAACCAAAGACATGGAAGTGACTCACCTTGGGTGTGCGACGGTGCATCAACTCATAGCAGGTTTTCTTCTTGTGGACCCTGAGGTAGATCCTGTTGGACACGTAGCACGCGGTATTGACCGCCTCAGCCTAGAACCTTCTCGGAGTCCTATGCTCATCGAGCATCGTCCGAGCCATCTCGCACAAGGTTCTATTTTTCCTTTCAACCACGCCGTTATGGGGAGGCGTATACGGACTAGAGAACTAGTGTTCGAGACCCAAGTCATGGCAAAAGGTTTCAAAGCGAGAGTTTTTAAATTTCGAGCCATTGTCACTGCGGATCGCTCGTATGGCATCTTCGTGCCTCTCGTTCCTCAACCTCAAGACAAGATCTCGAACAAAACCAAACGTCTCCCCTTTCTCTTCCAGAAAGAAAACCCACGCATACCGAGAGTAGTCGTCCACCACAACTAGGACGTACCACTTCCCACCCGCAGATCGCACACGAGCTGGACCAACAAGGTCCACATGGAGCAGCTCGCATGGACGCTCCGTCATCACATAGGTGAGGGGCGGGTGAGAAGAGGCTACCATCTTGGCATGCCTACACGGCGCACAAACCAACTCTTTCTCAAACCTCAACCGTGGCAATCCTCGGACCAAATTGAGTTTACTCAAGCGAGACAGAAGGTCAAAGCTTAAGTGACCCAACTTCCTATGCCACTTCCACAACTCACTCGAAGAGCCAGCCAAAAAGCAACGAGCCACACCAGAAGACTAAGAGAAATCCGCTCGGAAAACTTGACCCTCGAGAATGACCATGCAAACTAGGTCCCCTCGAGAATCCAAAAGCCGAGAACCACCACGTCGAAACAACACCTCAAAACCCTCATCCAAAAGCTGGGAAACGGAAAGCAAATTGAATCCGAGCGATTCAACAAGAGCAACACGCCTGAGAGTGACCTTCTCACTTACCTTAATCTCACCTTCTGAAAGCACACGCCCTCATCCATTGCCCCCAAAGGTGATGTATGTCTTGGACACCACCAGGACGAGACTTGAGAACCACCCCTTGTCTCCGGTCATATGCCTCGATCAACTGGAGTCAGTCAACCAAACGTTCCTCAAGTCTCCCACCTGAAATTCAAAAACGAGCACGTGAGTGAACAAACGACTCAGCACCGGAGTTAGTACCAAAAGAGTAAAACCAGTGCCGAGCCATTTGCTCCAAAGTGGGGTTAGCACAAACCATATCATCATGCCTATCAAAGCTACCACCACGAAAACCACCACTGGAACCACCACGAGGGAACCATCCCTGTCTAGGTGGAGGAGAACGAAAACGACGAAAGGAAGACCGTGGACCATTCCTCCTCTCCATCTCAAAGCTATGACTCCTGCCACCCTCGTATTGAGCACAAGGTGGAGAACGTCTAGCAAACTGACCACCTGCAAACTCTCCATGCCAACCACCAGAACCACGACCACCAGAACCAAACCGAGCATCCGCACGAGCACAGAAACCAAACCGCTGTCTGCCCAGACCAGTGCCGGTCTGACCAGTGGAGTGCACCGGTCTGACCGGTGGTGCTCGGCCAGCAGCACCACCTGCCACCTTTCGATCTCCCCAAGCTGGAACCGTCCTCACAATCACCTTGGCCCTGGGCATTTGCATACGAGGCTCAGGTACACCATTTGAAGGGCGGTACCTGTCCTTGTTAGCCCACTCCTTAGCCATTCTCTCCTCACGCTTCCTCTTGAAGCAACACTCACCCTTGTGACCATCTCTCCCACAATAGTCATAATGAAACCGTATGGGCTTAGGCTTAGGCTTGGGTTGGGGCTGCTCACTTGGTTTCTCCTCACTCGGCTTCTCACCCTTTTTCCCAACGAACTCATTCCCCAAGTCACTCTTGAACTTGATGGGTTTTTGGAAATCATTTGTGGGGCGAGGAAATATGGGAGGATCTGGGGTTGTGTCAAGTTTGTTTCTCAGTGGGTTGGGCTTAGGAGCATAGGCATTTTTGTGGAAGGTTTTTGGTGGAGCTTGGATATCACCAATCTTCTCTCCTCCCTCACCACTGCACTCTCCAATCTTATCCGACCCAAGCGCTTGCCCATCATAGCGCTTGTATGCCTCTATCATCATCCTAAGCTGTGGTTCATGACCCGACAACCAACCCATCATTTTCCTCAACTCATCATTCTCATCCTACAAGCGATCCACATAATGTGCAAGTTCCAGATTCTTCAAAGCATGCAATTCACAAGTAGAGCAAGAAGTGGGAATAGGTTCTTTCATCTTAGCCTCAAGCGAAACAGTGTAAGCTTGCATCTCATCAATCTTTCCATGCAAAACAGGGCAAGAAGTGCAAGCACCTAGCAAAGCAGGTCTAGACTTAAGTTCAGCCACTTCAACCCTAAGCACATCTAGTTCATCATAAGTAGAAGCATGCTTATCCTTAAGAGCAGTAAGATCAGCTAGGTACACAGAGCAATCACCACAATCAATCTCATCAGAAACCATAGGTGAAGCCTTCAGCGAATCTATCTCAAGCTTAGCATCAAGGTTCTGGGTTTCTAACTCAGCTACTCGGTTCCTAGCATCTTCTAGTGAGGCCCTAAGCTCTTTCCTCATCTTCTTTGCCTATCTAAGCATGTCATCACGATTATCAAGCAACTTGCCAAGACGCTCATTCTCCTCATGCAAGAAGGGAAGCTCGTCACATACCTCATCCTCGGAGTCGGAGTCCTAGTCGCTCTGGTGACTCTTCTTGCTGCCGGAGCTACGAGCCATGCCGCAGAAGCCATCTCTCGCGTAGCAGCTCAGCCCGCTCAAGTTCTTGGATGACTTCTTGTTCTTGCGCCGATCACCTTCATCTTCACTACTACTCGAGCTCGAGGAAGAGTAGGCGGAGCTGGAGTCGACGTCGCTCGGGCCTTCCTGCCGCGGCCGTCCATCTTCCTCGACCGTCGCTTGTCCTTGTGCTTGTTCTTGTGCTTGTGATCGCGCCTTGATCAGTACATGCTGTCCTTGTTCGACCGGTGCTTGTAGCCGTCCTTGTTCTCCATCTTCTTCGGACAGTCGGCGACGAAGTGTCCTGGCTTGCCGCACTGAAAGCATGTCCGTGGATTCTTCCTTGTGTTCACTCGGTTCTCGTGCAACCTCTTGAAATGCCTGGTCAGCAGTGCCAGCTCGTCCTCTCCAAGCACATCGAACTCCTCGTCTGGCAAAGACATGAAAGAAGACAGAGAGTACATCCTGGAGGATGCATTAGCGTTAGACTTAGCACCTTTGCCACCGACAAGAGCAAGACTATGAGAGTCAGTCGGGCTCTCGATCTTGGCTGTCATACCACAGTCCAACTCAGCTGACTTGAGCTTCGAGAACAGCTCGTTCACGGTCAGGGTGTCATACTTCTCGGACTCAAGAATAGCCTCGACCTTTCTGTCCCATACGGTGCGATCCAACGAGTGCAAGAGCTTCACGGCTCTATCATGATCATCGTATGGGAGCACGACCACATTGGCTCTCATGTTGTTCACCACAACCGTAAACCGCTGGAAAAGGGCATCGACGGACTCGCCGGGGAGATGAGTGAAGTTCTCGTACTCTCTCCGGTAAGTTGCGTACATCCGAGCCTGAACCTGAGCATTCCCAGCATGAGCATCCTTCAACTGCTCCCAAATCCTACAAGCTAAGTCCTCAGTCTGAACCCGATCGAATTCGGACTGACACAGCACGAATCAAGTAGTCGACCGCCTTGTTGTTGGCGTCGAACATATCCCTCGATCCTGGAGCAAGGAAGTTAATCGGATGAACATAAGCTGTGTTCACCGTAACGTACCAAAGGATCTGTCCCTTTCCACGGAGGAACGCAGCCATTCGTCTCTGTCACATCTGGTAGTTCTTCCCATCGAAGTGCGGAGGACCCGATCCCCGTTCCTAGTACGCCATCTTTGGATCTTAGACTGGTTAGAGCCTCGAAAGACCCGAACCGGCTCTGATACCAATTGAAGGACTGAAACTGACGACCAGAGAGGGGGGAGTGAATGGGAGCCGATAAAAATTCTTCTCGAAGGAGATGGCTACTCCAACAAGATGAACGCGGGAACCAAGCACGTCTCCGACTCAACTACCCAAGTTGGCCAAGACCTCGTAGCCACTGGAGTGCTACTGGTCCTAGGAACCAATACACACCTTCCGAACCAAAACGCACAGCGGAAACTTGCACGGCTTGCTACCTGTGCTACACCGGTCAGACCGATGGCCTGCACCGGTCAGACCGGTGACACCGGTCAGACCGGTGACACCGGTCAGACCGGTCGACAGCACCGGTCAGGCCGGTGGCTACAGCAGCCGCACAGCAAACGTTCCAGGAAGCCTCAGTGACTCCTCTAGGCCCTGGAACAAAACCACCTCCAAAACTCGAACTGCAAGGGAAGAAAACCCTACACAAAACCTAGCCAAACTCCTCAAAACCTTCCAAGAACTGACCAGCAGCAACACAGCCCAAAGACACATGAACCAGGCAGTTCACCCGAGGCAAATCCAAAAAAGGCTTACACCGGTCAGACCGGTCAAGAGCACCGGTCAGACCGGTCACGCCTGGGCAGCTCGGGATGAATAGCACCCGCGGGTCAACTCCCTCAAATCCAACTCCCGATCTCCCGATTCGCTCCACGGATTCGCACAAGACTTTGGGGATAGTAGGAACACCTCATGGGTACTCCATAGCCAAGATTTGGTCCACCAAAACTTGCTAGAATGAGAGGAATCGAAGGGTTTGCACCAAGAACACCTCTAACCCTAGAGCCAAGAAAACCCCAAAATTGAGCCCCTTTACTCACGGATTTGAGAGGGGAATCAACGGGAAAAGAACCACGAAGGGTTCATGCATACATCCCCCACCAAATCCCAAAGAGAAAGGTCTCAAAACCGCCACAAGAAATTCGCCAAGAAAAGGCTCCGAAAATCACCAAAAAGTGAAAGCGGGAAGAACACAATCAAGCCTTGAGGAACCACGTCGAATCATCTATACATACCATGAAGGTTCATACAAGGTCTAGCTTCCGCCCGATCAGCCTTCCCTCTCACAAGATCTCACCATGAAGCTCTCAAGCTAGTCCTAGAAATTCCAAAGGAAAATGGAAGAGGAAAATAGCAAAACAAAATGAGCTAGGGTTCCAAGAGATGGCTGCCATCCTCTCACCACTTAGGTTATATGGAGGCTAGCCGAAAGACTAAATTATCCCTAAGGCCTAATACTAGGATACACACCCCCGAGGGTTACTTTGGGAATCTTTGTCTTCGCACCATCGGACGGATGCCTGGCGACCGCAAACTTGTTTAGCCTCGACGCAAGCCTTGCGATCCCGACGCGTGTCCTCTGCTTCGATGTCTCCGGACTACGTCGTCGCACACCGGTCAGACCGGTACCCACCGATCAGACCGGTAAGACCCACCTGTCAGACCGGTCCGATGCTGCTGCACCTCTGTCTTCGGTGTTCGGTCTTGGCTTTGTGGATCAACCAAGGAACCCAGTGGTTTTCTGGTGAACCACTGGAAACCCCGCGAACTCGGTGTAGCCTCCGCTAATCACCACTCTTGACTTGGCTCTCACGTAGTCCCGGCTCGACCTTGGTTTTGAGGCTCAACCAAGAAACCGTCCATGACTTCATCTCGCTGTTCTTGCAACCATGCAGCCCGCACTTGAGTCTGCTGGCCACCGGGTCCCTCGAACCAAGCCTACTTGTCTTCTCCACACCTGGAGGCCTCACCAGCAACGATCTTTCGCGCTTGTTCTTCACCTGCACCAACACCAGTCAAGCCGCAACCTGCACCTACAATACTTAGCCAAGAATCAGTCCACACCACGTTGTCAATCACTCATCACACCAGGAAGCGACCATCCACCGGTGCTCGAACCACACATGGCTCTCAGTAATCCACATAAGACACATTCTTTTGGAAGTTCTTCCTAGGCTCATAAGATCTTGCAGTTTCTTGACTCATTCGACTGACCAGCTGGCTGAGAATCTCAAAGTCATGTGATGCGTATTTCTCCCTCAAGGTTGGCAAGAGCCCTTGGAATGCTAATTCAGCCAGTTGTTTGTCTCCCAGATTCAGACTATAGCATTTATGTCGGACCTCTCTGAACCTTTGAACGAATCCAGCAACAGTTTCATCGTTCCTTTGTTTGAGTCTGGTCAGATCGGTAATTTTCATTTCATGAATACCAGAGAAGAAATAATTGTGGAACTGTTGCTCCAGATCAGACCACTTGATAATGGAGTTGGCTGGAAGCGAAGTGAACCACGAAAAGGCTGGCCCTGAGAGAGATGAAGAGAACAACCGTATCCTGAGTGCATCAACATTCCCTACTTCTCCACATTGTATGATGAATCGAGTGATATGCTCCATTGTGGATGTATCATCTTGACTAGAGAATTTTGTGAAGTCCGGCACTTTGAATCTTGGAGGGAAAGGTATCTGATCATAACCAGATGGATACGGTGTTCTATACATGTAGGATTGCTGCTTTGGTTTCATCCCATATTGTTTCTGCAGCATCTCTGAAAAATGGTCAATCAATTCTTGCTTCATATGAGACTTCACTTCAGCAGATATCTGTTCAATTGCTTGTATCTTAGTTGATGGAATCTCTAGAGGTTGATCTTCTAAGGTTCTTCGCTGTGGATTTGGTGCCATTGATGTCCCTGCTCCAGAAGAACCTTGTGCATTTGATTGACTTGTTACAGGTGGAATCTGTCCGATTGGCTGACCAGCCGATGGAACTGGCTGATGCAAGTTCAACTGGCCCGAGACAGCCAATTGATTTAGGAGCATCTGCACTGCTTGTGTAGGATCCACCTGTTACTGCTGTGCCGTTGGCTGTCTTGTCGTTCCCTGGTTGATCGGCTGCTGAGGCAATGATCTCATGTGAGCAACTGTATCAGCCGAGGTCAAGACAGGCTGCGTTGATAGTGGCTGTAGCAGTGGAGTAGTTTGTATAGGCATCCCCAAAGTTGGTTGAGGAACCGATCTCTAAGGTGGAATAGGAGCTTTTCTTTCCATTGGTATGACCATATGAGCATGGGCTGGACTGATCCTAACTCTTTCAAAATTCTTGTTCCCATGATTGAAGTAAACAAACTCCACCCCTTCTTTGGTCATATGCACAGTCCCTAGAGTACCCCCAAACATAGCTTGATAATACTCTGGGTACTTTACTTCTGGAATTTCTTCATGATGGGATTCGAAGAAGCTTGATATATTAGCTTCAAAGTGATCATGAGGGAGGCTCCATTCTACAAATCTTCCATCCTGATCTCTTTTCCCAGGATACTGCTGGTGCTGATTGGGCTGTGCTGAATATGTTGGAATAATTGGCACCATAACAGCAGGGCTTTTAGACATATTCCCGATATTCTGATTCTGAATCGGCTGGGCAGCCGATGAAGGACCAGGATCAGCTGCATTGATTTGTGGAGATGATGTAACTCCTACTGTTGAATCATCAATCAGCAGGGAAGCTGATTGGTCTTTTGGGAACACTGGAGGAGTTCAATTTGGCTGAAAGTATGCAGGTCCCACGTATCCCTCTTCTGCTCCCTTCTTGAGTGTCTCAGTCAGACAATTCTGGATAGTATTAGCAAGGACTTTAGATTGATCAATCATCGTTTGATGCATAGCTCTATTCATCATTTCTTGAAGTCCTTGAGGATCAGATGAGGAGGTGATCTGCTGAGGCATTGGAAGAGGATTCTTCTTGTAGACCCCACTTTTAGTCTGACCATACGAAGCCAAGCATAGTTCTTCAAATCACTTCATGTGAGCTTCGAACTCGGCTTTGTCAGCATCCTTCAATTGATCCTTGGAGACTATCTGAATGTTGCTCTGGTCAACTTCATTATTATTCTTCAAATTCTTCGACATTGTTGACTTTTTCGGGTCCCATCGAGCATGCCAAAAGTGTGTTGACGCGAAAATAGGACATCACCTCTGCGCGCAGCACACGTGACTCCCCGGTCTGTAGCGAGGCGTGCCAGCCAATCTGACCTGTTGATTGACAATGGAAAATATTAGGGATCGGCTAGAGAACCGATGGACCTTTTAGCGACACGTGTACCAGCCAATCTGCCGATACGAATAAAGCGGGATCGGCCGGCTCGAGAGCGACTGAGGCGCGAGGGTGTGGATAAGAGATCAGCTGGAATCGGCCGATCGTGACGTCAGCACTCGAGTAGGCCGGAATCGGCTGTAATGTTAGAAGCTGATAGGATCCAGATCAAATGGGATAAATTGGTGATAAGAGATAAAACCACAAGAATTGGTACGAAAACTTGCAGATCTAGCTAATATCGGTAAGGGGTGAATAAAGAACTAGACGAAACCTCAGTAATGCGCCCGGAGGTTAAAACCTAGGGTTATTCGGTAAAACGGTACTCACAAGCTTGCCGGAGATCGATCGATGCAGCCCGACGAACTTGAAGGACAGCATTGTAGAAAAGAGAAAAAACGCAATGGTGAAGTCGCCAAAAAGTAGATGCTGTAAAGTAGATACTGTAAATTGTAAAGGGTTTGCCCGGAGGCGGTTTGTTTGATATTGGTGTGTACACTTTTTTTCGACCACGCAGGGTCGCTATTTATGCCTGGGGACAACCCGACTCCTAGCCGATTACGGCACTATTTACCTGTATCTAAAGAAAATGAACACTACTGAAAATAGAAAAGGACTCTCATAGGAGTCAAAACTTCCTAAAACTGACTCTTGACCCTTTGTCAATTGTGGATTGACCCGCCTCCGCCGTGCTTTCCTTTTGGCATATCCTCTTGATTTCCGCCTTCTTCTCTTTCTATCGGCCGATCTTCCGGTTGACCATCGGCCGATCTGTTTGACCCGCCAGCCCATTGATAGAGTTGAACTCCTCTGACCATCAGCAAGTTCTGTTGACCACCCTTCTTTCTCTCTTCAATCGGCCGATTGCTTTGCTTTCTCATCGGCTGCTCTTTCTTATCCTTTTGACCTGTTCTTCCAAAAAATAGTGTCAACAGTAGCTCCAAAATAGTATCTTCAATCTACCAATTCATAAAATGATGGACCTATCAATCCTATCAATTGTGCACCTCGACAAAAATCCATGAAACGAGTGGCTTGAAGCACATCTAGAAGCTACTAAAATACAAAACCTACTGTAAGACGATGCAAATTTAAAACTAACTGAATCTAACATGAATTGTCTATAGCCTATCAACTTCTAACACCTATCGAAGTGCAAATCTAAAGGTACGATAATGAAATCTAAATCTACCATATATGCTCATCAATCCTCCAGATCCCCAAATCTAGATATCCCCAACCCTAGTAAGATAGGGGAAAATATAACGGCTCAAACCAGAGGACCAACCTCATCTTGCTGTCTCATCCTCTTGTTGTTGGGTTGTGGCGGCGCAACCATCTTCCCCTCACCGCTTGGATCCGCCACTCCTACCGCGAACTATTGCAGATCTGCGTAGCGGAAGTAAAAAGTCTTTGCGAAGTCTGAGTGAAGTGTCTCGCCAGCCATTCAATGCGTAATTATAGACTCAACTGAAACTTACATGTGGGACCTGGTCACAATAAATAATTCGCATGAACTATTAGTAGAGTTTCCCATAAACGTATCACAACCAACAAGTGGTGCAGTGGTAAACAGCACAACCTTGTTCCTTCAGGTCCCTGGTTCGAACCCATGCCATGGCAAATTATTTTTGCAACATTTTGTGACCTATGCTTACACGTGGGACCCTAGAACTATTTATGACGACTTGGAACACTCTTTGGAAAAAATGCTTACATGTGGGACCCAACTGAATTTTATGATGACTTGGAACACTCTATTTTAAAATAATGCTTACATGTGGGACCAAAGTTGGTTTATGACGCCGCTGACATGGCGAAAATGCTTACATGTGGGACCCTGGAAAATTTTATGACGACTTGGAACACTCTATTTTCGAAAAATGCTTACATGTGGGACCCAACTAAATTTTATGACGACTTGGAACACTCTATTTTTAAAATAATGCTTACATGTGGGACCAAAGTTGGTTTATGACGCTATTGCGGAGCATATGGCGTCACAAAACAAGCATGGAACAGTGAACACTCGGCTACAGTAGCAACCGTTATGACGAAAGTTTTTTTTGTCACTAAATTTGCTCGGAAGTGAGATATTATGACGAGATCAGCCAGGAACATCATAAATCAATGATGCTAAAATGTGGTTGCGTCACTAGTCAACGATTTTCTTGTAGTGCAAGATGGTGATCTCAAGAAGGGCGAGCTCTACTGCAAGCTAAGAGACATGAACCAAGGTACGCTTGCTAAAGGCATCTTGATCCTATGCGATAGGTTGAATGATTGTGGGGATTTGCGTAGGAGAAACATGGATTTGTGTGATGCCTTGCGTAGGAAAAATGAGAAGATGAAATGTTCTCTTGCTAGGCTGAAATGTGGTACGGCTCATTGGAAGTCTTGTGCTTTGAATTCATGCAATTCTTGTAATACCATGCATGCTAAGAATGTTGAGTTGAACTTCTCTCTTGTTCACCTAAAATCTGAAATTAAAATGTTGCATTTCAATGCATCTTTGCCTTGCAAATCATGTGATGCTTTACTTGTTGAAATCTTGAGTTTGCAAATGATGTGAGTAGCATGCTTAGAAAGAATGAGGAATTGAACTCTTCTCTTGCTTGCATGAAATCTGAAATTGACTTGTTGAAATCCAATGCTTCTATGCCTTTGAAATCTTGTGTTGCTTTGAATGATGATCTTGTTAATGCTAGAAGTAAGATTTCTTTGTTGGAGTCAAATGCTTCCTCACCATGTGGTTCTTGTGAGTCTTTGCTTGCTGAAATTAAAGAATTAAAATTGACTCACACCACATGTGTAGATGAACTTGAGCATGCTAGGGCTGAAATTTGTGAGTTGAAGTCTATGCCTTGTAGCAAGTGCTCTTTGCTAGTTGTTGACAATGCTTCCCATACTTCTTGTGATGATGATAATGCTTTTCGAGATGTAAATGATGTTGCTTGTTCATGTGATTTTTTTTGCACCTCTTGCATTGATTTGGAAAGTGAAGTTTTGGCTTTGAAAAAGATGCGCGATGATATGAGTGCCAAGTTGGTTGTGCATGATGAGATGAGTGCCAACCTTGAGAAAGAAAATGAACTCTTGCATACCACATATGCTAAGTGCATTGAGAAGGAAATCGATAATTTGAGAAATATGACATGTGGTACTTGTGAGCGCCTCAAATTTCAAAATGAGGTTTTGCGCACAAGATGCAAGAGTCTTTGTGCTAAGGGTTTGGATTCTCGCATTTCTTGTCACTCCGATGTTGATGCTTCTAAATTTGCTTCTTCTCAAACGGAGTCGACTTCTTCTCTTGAGCGTGAGTCTTTGGATGGTAGCAAGTGTGCTAGTGCTTCAGATAGCTCTTTCATAACTACTCATAAGCTTGTTGCTTCCTCCGGTGTTGCCCAAGGTGTGTTGGATGGCAAAGGTGCTTGTCACATTTTTGGAACTCATGCTCCTAAACCGAAGTTCCAATGCACCTTTTGCAAGAAGGATGGGCATACCGTAGAGTTTTGCTTTCGCCGTGTCAAGCACGAGCGACGTGTGCGTGCCAAAGCTTTTAAGAAGCCACACAACATTTCTCATGGCACGTGTGATTATAATGTTAGCACCAAGTCGAGTGTTGAGGTTGATGCGTCTTGCTCTATGTCCCAAGGGACTTCTCACTTACAAGAGAATGGTGATTCGTCCACTCGGACCGTGCCTCCCGATAGGCCTTCGTACCATTGCTCTCATTGTGGGAAGGATGGGCATCAAGAGAGCTTTTGCTACCACCGGGCAAGAAGAATGCGGCGAGCCAGTGCTTCTAGGTCTTTGGTTGTTCATAGCCCTTTTCATGGCATGAACACTTGTGTGCCTAAGAAGGCCCAATTTGTGGACGGGTTTTATGACACTCTTTCTAGTGAGTTAGGCCATGCTCGTGGACATGTTTCTAGTGCTTGTTGTGTTGGTCCGCGACATGCTTCCTGTGGTGCTTGTGTTGGTTCTTCTCCTACGACCACGAGGGACCTTTTCCTTTTTGCTTGTGGTAGCACTCATCTTTCTTCGCGGGTTGCTTCTTTGAGGCATGGTTCTAAGGATGTTCGAAAACTTTTTCATTCTAACCGGCATTGGCATCATGCTAACTCACATGATAAGTTGAGTGCATCGCATACCCGTGTGACCAAGTATTGGATTCCAAGTATGTGCTTGCTAACCCTTTGGGATCCAAGACTCGGTCTTTTTCGTCTCCTTGTGTGTAGGTTTGGAGACGCGGTTGGAGAACATGAGCTTGATGGTACTTGATCTTTTGTCCGTGAGGTGATCAAGAAATGATGGTTCTCCACACCACTTTGAATGGCTCTTGAAAGCCTTTGTACACATGTATAGTGAGTTTTCCTTTTCTCTTTGTACTCACTTGTATACTTGTTGCATGCTTTGCTCTTGTGTCATGCTTGTGTATAAACCATGGTAGGCTAGCCACTTTGTTCATGATAGCTTTGTGATCTTGTATACCTATCTTGCTATTTTTTGTATGATATTGTGGTGGATGATATATATGAACATCATGTCATGCTTTATGGTTGCTCTTTGGTGGTTATGTCATATTGTTCATCCATATCCTTTTTGTCTAGCTCTATGGTATCCTCTCTTGTTAGCATGTTTGTTGCCTCATGTATATCTTGTCATGCTAGCTTTGTAATATATGTTGGTGGTTGTTCTTTGGTATCATTTTGGTTAGGCTAGTTGTATAGTTATGCACCTTGTTCACATGCTTGCTAGCCCATGCTTTTATCTATGTATGTCATCATGTTACAATACTTTATTTATCTTAATTGGTATTGTCATTGCATTGTGTAGCATATTTTGAGCTCTACTTTGGCTTTTGAGCTTGTCTTGTCTGCGGGTTGCATTTTGCTTCTTCTTTGGCTTTTCTCCCTTTTTCATTTGGTTTTAAAGCTTTTCTCTTGCTCTTTGCTTTCCTAGCCTTCGTTTTGCTAGGTGTCTTTGGTTGAGGGGGAGCTCGGGTTCTTTCGAAGGGAATTTGGTTTCGAGGGCGTGCTTTGGCTCTTGGTAGTCATTTGTGATCCTTCAATTGGTATCTTTTATATGGTACTCAATTGGGATCTTTGGAGGTTCTTCGTTTCCTCGGAGCTTTTCTTGCTTCTTTGTTCCCTTTTGAGCCTTCTTGTTGTTGAGTCGAGTTCCTTGTCTCCCCATGCATTTTGCATTGCATTTGTGTCATATATCATGTTGCATTAGTATCATATCACACCTTGTTCTCTACACTAGTTGAGGTTCTCATGTAGCATAAGCATCATATTTATTTGTGTACCATGATAGGTTAGTCACCTTTGTTCATACATGTCATGGTTACATTTTTTGTACATGAGCTTCTCCTATATGCCATGTGTACTACCTTATGCTACTTGTGAGATATTGTGTATGCTAGTGGTGAAATTGTGATGTGCATCTATGCTCTTGGTTATATTGTGATATATTCATGATGAGATAGCGCTTTTGAATCAAATGCTTAAATTGACATGTAATCTATGAAATGCTTTTCACCCATGAGTAGATGCTTATCCATGCCTTGTTTGAGCCTAGATGTCTATATCATGCATAGATTGTGCTTGGATTGCATGCTCTTTTCAATTGGGTCAAAGACCACTTGTCATTGTGGATGTTTAGCCCATGTTGCACATCTTGGAGGAGCATAAGCTCTTTTATGCCGCAAAGGCATTTCATGTACCATGAACTAAAACAAATCTAAATGAAATGTCTATGTATGAAATGTGCTCTCTCTCCATCATGTCTTTATGCTTTATATGCTTTATCTACACACATGGGTGCTAAGATGTTGCATGATGTCTACCTGTGAAGAAGTCTTCCCGAAGTAGACACATGGCTCATTGGCTTTGACATGACTTGATATGCTTGATGGGTGTCTGTAATGATCTTTTGATGAGAATATGTTCTCCTTGTATGATCTTTGTGTGATCTAGCATGTTTAGGCTTAGATGGTTCATGGATAGGTGTTTACACATGTGGTGAGCCATTTTTGGAAATAATGCTTAAACTTGATAAATGCTTTGTCACATGCCTATATTATGATATTCCCTTATTGGCAATGCTTTTACTGAGCTATGATCTACGTGCTTACTCTTTGTCTCACTTATAGCCTTTGATAGTGCTTGTGACCTAATTGAGAAGCTTTTGTAGATTATGTATACCTTGACATGCTTCTTGCACTCTCATGTTAGACTCGATTCATGCATTGTCAAAAGGGGGAGTTTTTGGGCATTCCAATTCAGTTTGTGCACTTGATTTTTTTTTCAGATTCATGCATTTTGTCTTGCATCAAGAGGGATACTCAGTTCAGGGGGAGAACTTGAGTTTGCATGCATTTGTGCAGGGGGAGCTCCTTTATTACCTGAGTTGTGTTTCAGTGATTTTCCCTATCGCATGTGTATAGGGTGAGTTTTGTATGCTCTTTGGCCCTAGTGCATGTGTTTAGGGGGAGCTTGTGAGTTTTGTGCTCTTTAGCTTTTTTGTCGGTGGTGTCGAACCCTTTTGCCTCCCCTCGAGGAGCCGGCCGTTTGTGAGCTTTTGCTACATGATTGGTGTTGAGCCCTTTGTGCCTCTTCTTGAGGGGTCATGTGTTCTTATCTCGGTTGTGTCGAGCCGTTGCCCATGTCTTTGGGGATCGAGATTTTTCCAATTTGATTTGGCCTTGGTGTTTCTTCTCATGCCAAGTGACTTTGATTCTTTGCCCTTTTGTGGTTTTCGTTCACTTGGATGAGTCTTTCAGCGTTTGCCTTTCAAACCATTTCTTTGTGCTTTTGTGTTGTCAACACACTCATCAAGGTGGAGAATTTTGTGAATATCAAGTTGATACGTACTTTGATTTGATAGTGATGAGTGGTTGACAAGTGCTGAGATGAGTTTGTTGGCTTTTCGGGACTGCATGTAGCTCTTGTGGTTCTTGGTGGACTCTTCGGTGGTGTTTAGTCTTCGTGCTTCCTTTGGTACTGAGAGTTTTTGGTTGGAGCATGTTTTTATCCCTACTCATTTCAAGTTGCCTTGTGTTTGCTTTTACTTGGCTTTTGGGCACTTGAATGGGTTTTCCGTTTGCTTTCAAACCATCTTTTGTCAATGCACTCATCAAGGGGGAGATTGAAAAACCAAGCTGAGATGTGCCTTGGTTTATATATGATGAGTGATTGACCGGATGATTTGATGCTTTGTGTGTGTTGTGTTGTGTGTGCATTATGTTATGTGTGTTTACCATGTTGCTTTAGTGGTGTGTTGTCAATGCACTCGTGATGAGTGGTTGACAACATTGTGTGGACTGACTCTTGGCTGAGTATTGCAGGTGCAAGTTGCGGCTTGATTTTCGTGGTGCAGGTGAAGAACAAGCGCGAAAGGTCTATGCCTGTGTGGCCTCCGAGGAGTGGAGAGACAAGTAGGCTTGGTTCGAGGGACCCGGTGGTCGACGGGATCAAGTGCGGGCCGCACGGTGGCAAGAAAAGCAAGACGAAGTCGTGAACACGGAGCCGGTGCAAGGTAGCGGCCAAGTCATTGAACGGGGCAAGACCGAGTAGACCGTCCGGGAGCCGGAGGTTAAAGGCTTGGTGGGCCCGATGCTTGGCGTGGTGAGGTTGTGCCTTGCATGCGGGGTTTTCGGTGGTTCACCAGAAAACTGTCGGGTTCCTCAGTTGCTCCACAAAGCCGAGCACGATGGTTTGTTGGTTTGGCAACAAAACCAACACCGAGCCGAGACGACGTGGCTGTCGAGTCAAGAGGAGCTTGGCGTGGAGGCTACACCGAGTCCGCGGGGTTTGCGGCGGTTCACCACAAAATCGTCGGGTTCCTTGGTTGCTCCACAAAGCCAAGACCGAAGGCTCGGTGGGCGGAGACGGGATCCGGGCGCGGAGAACCTTCGAAGCGGGCGACACACGACATGATTGAGGTGCTTGCATCAGGAGGACGCGAAGGCCCGATGGATGCGCGGCCGTCCGATGGAGAACTTCATGTGTTGACCAAAATACCCCTGTGAGGGCTTGTGTTGTAACTCTTAGTATAGGGGCACTTCGGTTATTTTCCGGAGGACCTATATATAAGAGGAGTGGCTGAATTTCAGCCATCTTTTTTGGCTAGGTTAGGTGGGTGTGCTCCTTCTTCTTGGAGTGCTCTTGGTGAGAGGAAGAGAGGAGAGAGTGGCTCTTTGTTTTGAGCTTTTTGCCATCCAAGATTTGTGATTCTTGTGAGTGGCTTGTAACTGGATATGGCTAAGTGAATCGTAGTGATTACTTTTCTTAATCTTGTGTCAAATGCTAAAATCCCGTGCGTTTTTCTTTTTCTGCATTTTCGGAGGTATTTTTGGAGGAATTTTCGTTCGTCGGATTTGAGGCCGTTTCGAGTGGGATTTCTTTGAGAGAATTGTTGCTAGGATCTTTGTGAGTATCTCTTTTATAATACCTCTTCAAATCCCACACAGATTTGGCTTGGATTTGAAGTTTTCCCCAATCCTGTGTTCTTGGTAGGGTTTCGGTAGACTCCGAAATTCGTGACAAAATACATGAGCTTTGATTGAGATTTTCTCAGATCTGCTAGCCCTTATGCTTGTGCATCTTGTGCTCAAGTTTTGTTTCGATTCGTGGAGTATTTAGGTTGGAATTTCAAATCGAAGTTGGTCTGGTCTTGTTTCCCCTGCGTGTTGTTGCTGTCAGCCAGAACTTGCCGGCCTAGAGTAGACAGCTAGAGAGCGCAAAGGTAGAAGAAGATGAAAGCTGGAAGTATTTTTGTGCCGCAACACTTGCGACGGTTTTCTATAGTCTTTATTTATACTAGGAATTACAACTGAAAGAAAGAAGGAGAGGCAGAGCTTGGTCTTGCCCTCCTGCATGCGCGCGCCACAATCCCCTGCTGCGTGTGCCATCCCACACGCGAGAGCGTGCCGCGCGACCCGGACTCCACTCACCACGACGCGAACGTCGGAGTGTTTACAGGACGCGCTCACCATCCAGATAGGCTAGACAGTTGAGCTCTTTGAGGAAACAAACTAACTGAGACTAACAAACTACTGAACACAAGTTTATTTGGCTAACATTTCACCCCCTAAACTTGATGTTCACCAACGATCCTTCCGACCCCTAGCAGAACACGCAACTCGCAGAACTTGTCACGCCCAAGTGGTTTGGTCAGGATGTCGGCCAGCTGCTCCTCAGTATGAACATGTTCAATGTCCAGCAATCCACTCTCAAGACAGTCACAAATGAAATGGAATCTGACATCTATATGTTTACTCCTCTCATGAAAGACAGGGTTCTTACTGAGGGCAATTGCAGATTTGCTGTCCATTTTCAGCCTGAAGGACTTGCGCTGCTCACTCTTCAATTCAGATAGCAGTTGTGAGAGCCAGAGTCCCTGACAGGTTGCAGTTGAACCTGCAATGTATTCTGCTTCACAAGATGAGAGTGCTACCACCTTTTGCTTCTGCGATTGCGAACTGATTGCACATGAACCAAAGAAATACAGAACTCCGGTGGTGCTCTTCCTGGTATCAACATCTCCTCCCATGTCAGCATCACTATATCCCAGCAACCTTGCTTCAGCTTCAGCCCTCTTGTAGCAGCAACCATAGTCGATCGTCCCGGCAACATAACGGAGGATCCTCTTGACAGCTCCTAGATGCTCAGTTGTAGGGGATTCCATGAATCTGCTCACATAGCCCACAGCAAAAGCAAGGTCTGGGCATGTGTGAACCAAGTACCTGAGAGAGCCGACGATGTTGCGGTACTCTGTTGCGTCTACTGGAGGGGCGCTGCTGATCTTGCTGAGCTTCAGCTTGGGCTCCATGGGCGTGTGGCACAGGTTGTAGCCGCCCATGCCCGCCTTGTCAAGCACCTTGCGTGCATACGCCGCCTGGGAGAGGCAGATCCCGTCACCTCTCTGAAGCACCTCGATGCCCAGGTAGAAGCTGAGCAACCCAAGGTCACTCATCTCAAACTGGGCCTGCATGTTGAGCTTGAAGTTGGCGATCTCCGTGGTGTCATTGCTGGTGATGATGAGATCGTCGACGTAGACGCCCACCAGCAGATGCGAGGAGCCATGCCCCCGCGTGTACACAGCGTGCTCGGAGTCGCTGTTGACGAAGCTGAGAGCACGTAGAGTCTCGTCCAGCTTGGCGTTCCAGGCGCGCGGTGCTTGCTTGAGCCCATACAGGGCCTTGACAAGCCGCAGGAACTTGTGTTCTTGCCCGTCGATGATGAAGCCTTGTGGTTGCCGCACGTACACCTCCTCCTGCAGCTCGCCGTTCAGGAACGCGGACTTGAAATCCATATGGTGAACCTCCCATCCCTCCTGAGCTGCAAGCGCCAGCAGCAGCCGCACTGATTCAATCCGAGCCACTAGCGCAAACACTTCCTCGTAGTCCACTCCTTGCTGCTGCACATAGCCCTTGGCGACGAGCCTCGCCTTGTACTTGATGATCTCCCCGGCGGTGTTCTTCTTCAGCTTGAACACCCATTTGAGACCAATCGGGCGATGGCCAGCGGGAAGGTCCTCCAGGCACCATGTACCATTGCTGAGGATGGAATCCATCTCCTCCTTCATCGCCTTGCGCCAGGGCTCGTGCTGTACAGCCTCTGCGAAAGAGACTGGCTCCTCTGCTATCTGTAGGTGCAGCTCGGTGTCGAACTCCCTGGTGATCGGACCCGGCGGCGTAGCCGGCCCGAGCACATTGTCGATGGCGCGGAAGCGGGGCGTGATGTCGTTGTCGGAGTCGAGGTACTCGAAAGCGTTCGGTGGAGGAGACACGAACACTGGAGAAGACGGTGTCGCCAGTGCTGGTGGAACCGAGGTGCTGCCGCCACCGCTAGGCAGTGGGCTAGGTGATCCCACTACCACGGCAGGAGCTTCTTCCGTGGCGTAATCGATGATGAGTTCCGCCGTGCGCTCCACGTTGTCGTTGTTCAACTTGCTCCAATCCCAGGTCGCATCCTCCTGGAACACGATGTCGCGTGACACGTGCACGCGCCGCTCCACCGGATCGTAGAAGCGCCACGCCTTGGCGCCTCGCTCGTACCCGATGAACACCATGGGTGTGCTCCTGTCTTCAAGCTTTTTCAGATGAGGGCGTGTCGTCTTCACGTGTGCTACGCACCCCGAATGTGCGCAGGAACTTGACGTCGGGCTTGCGGTTGTGCCACACCTCGAACGGGGTCTTGCCCGCCACGCTCTTTGTGGGCGCCCGATTCAGCAGAAAGACCGCCGTAGCGACGACCTCTCCCCAGAACACCGCGGGAACGCCTCTGGCCTTGAGCAAACTTCTTGCCATGGTCACCACCGATTGGTTCCGCCTCTCCACAACACTGTTCTGCTGCGGTGTATATGGAGCAGAATGTTGGCGCTTGATGCCGAGCTTGGAGCAGTGTTCCTCGAACGCGATGGAGGTGAACTCTCGGCCGTGGTCCGTGCGCAGGGCGCGCAGCCGTCACCCGGTCTCCACCTAGACTCGAACTTGGAACCACTTCACTGCCTCCAGGGTGTCGCTCTTGGCAGAGAGCAACTCCAGCCACATGTAGCAGCTGTGGTCGTCGACGAGGAGGAGGAAGTAGGATTTCCCTCTTGGTGTCACCGGTGAGATGGGCCCGCAGAGATCGCCGTGGACCAGGTTGAGGATGTCGTCGGCCCGGCGCTTCGCCTGCGCCGAGAAAGGTTTCCGCTTGAGCTTGGTGGCGACGCAGTCGGTGCAGAGCTGGTGTACGTGCTCCACGAGTGGCAGCCCATCCACCATCTTCTCCTTGCCGAGCTTCCGGAGAGCATCGAAGTGAAGATGGCCGTAGCGCTCATGCCAGAGCCACGGCCCGGCGTCGCGGTGCGCCGTCAGGCAGAGCGACCGGGCGATGTTGACGCGGAGGGTGTACAGGCGGTTGGTGGAGCACTGCACCTTGACGATGAGCATGTCCCTCTCGTCTCGGATGCGGAGGAGGCCGTGCTTGATGCGGACGTCGCATCCACCTTCGTCGAGCTGGCCGAGGCTCACGATGTTGGTGGTGAGCCTCGGGATGAAGTACACCCCCGTGATGGGGATGTGCTCGCCGGTCTTGGCCTGCAAAATCACCGTCCCGACGCCCTCAATCGGCACCACAGAGCTGTCCCCGAACTTGACGACGCCGCGGATGTGGGTGTCAAGGTTGTGGAACGCCGAGCGGCATCCAGACATATGGTTGGTGGCGCCGGTGTCCAGGTGCCATAGGGACTCGTCGCGGTAATCTTCGCCAGCATCAAGCTGTGCGAACACCTTCGCCTCGACGATCTGCAGCGGGCAGCGGGCGGCGGCGATCTGAGTAACTGTGGCTGCAGGTTGAGGAAGGGAATCGCAAGTCAACGCAGCCGACGCCAGCAGCAAGGTGGGCTCGTTTTCATCTTCTTCCGCCTGGGCCACTTGGGCTAGGTGGGCATCGTCACGTAGCCTGGACCTACATTCTTTGGGCCAATGGCCTTTTTTTCCACAATACAAGCACTTATCTCCTTTCTTGGCTGGGCCCGTACCTTCTCCCGTTCCTGGAGGGTGACGAGCACCACTGTGGCCACGCGCACGCCCACGAGATCCGCCGCCGCGCTTGTTCCTCGCGCCGGCGCCGGAACCGCTGGATCCGCAGGAGCTGCTTGAGCTTCCCTTCTCGCCAGTGCCTCCCCTGAGCTTGAGCTTCGCCATCCACTCCTCCTGCGTGAGGAGGAGTCGCCCTTGGCTGTCGACGACGGGCGACTTGTACTGATTTCTAGTCTAATATCAGCTATTTTGCCTGTCAGAGAAAGAACAATTTATCTAATAAAAATTTTGTTTAGATTTTCAGTCTTGCTTATGTTGCTCTACTGACAACCTGACATATCATCTATGCAATCTCCCACAACAACAAACTCCTCTACCTCTAGTGCACTATCACAGCCCATCGGTGGTGAACCTTCTTTACAGGGTCACTCAACACAGACTGCTGCGAGTAGTACTCGATCCTGCGGGTCAAGGACACAAACCAAATGGCCAGAAGACAAGTTGACTGCAACTGGACTTGATGTCAATTTTTGGCCTATCCCAGATGCTGCGAGGGATAGATTTGTATTGGCCTGTGGCCTCATTGCTCAGGAGAGGGTGTCAATCAACAAGGCGCTTGATGATCTCTCACCAATTGAGAAGGAACATCTATTCACAGCTTTAGAGGAAAAGCTAGATTACCCAGCCAATCTAGAAGAATCTGTTCGCAAGAAGGCAATTAAGGCAGCTATATTAGAGATTGGAACCTTGCAACGGCGGTTCAAGGACCATTTAAGATTTGAGATGGCGAGGAGAGGAGTAGAAGAGAGGGAAGGGACGAGGGAGGGGGTAATTTATCCATTTCGGTGGAGGGTCTTGTCAGATTACCAATATACCCTTTCATTATGGTGATGACTGAAACGGGGTGCATTGGGAAGGGGGAAGCAATAAGGACATTTAACATCTGCTTTGCCTGTGTGTCCGAAATTCCTAATATTTGAATCACGCGCCAGTTTGTTCTGGGGGCTGGTCAGTGCTATATACTGGCGGCAAAGGATGTTCCTCTTATCAAGATACTACTACATAGGATATTCCATTATTAGGAATTACTCATTTCGTTTATGTACTGGTCCCCTTATATTGATCAACACATCCCTTCCTTCGTCGATTCGATTCGGCTAGTACTACATGATCATGAGCACGTCACGTTGCATACTCCTCGATCATACCCACATTGGAGATCAACACATCGCTTCCTTTGTCGATTCGATTCGCTTAGTACTACAAGATTATGAGCACGTCACATTGCATACTCCTCGATCATGCCCACATTGGAGATCAACACATCCCTTCCTGCGTCGATTCGATTCGCCTAGTACTACATGATCATGAGCACGTCACGTTGCATACTCCTCGATCATGCCCACATTGGAGATCAACACATCCCTTCCTTCGTCGATTCGATTCACTTAGTACTACATGATCATCAGCACGTCATGTTGCATACTCCTCGATCATGCCCACATTGGAGATCAACACATCCCTTCCTTCGTCGATTCAATTCGCTTAGTACTACAAGATTATGAGCACGTCACGTTGCATACTCCTCGATCATACCCACATTAGAGATCAACACATCCCTTCCTTTGTCGATTCGATTCGCTTAGTACTACAAGATTATGAGCATGTCACGTTGCATACTCCTCGATCATGCCCACATTGGAGATCAACACATCCCTTCCTTTGTCGATTCGATTCTCTTAGTACTACAAGATTATGAGCACGTAACGTTGCATACTCCTCGATCATGCCCACATTGGAGATCAACACATCCTTTCTTTCGTCGATTCGATTCTTAGTACTACAAGATTATGAGCACGTCACGTTGCATACTCCTCGACCATACCCACATTGGAGATCAACACATCCCTTCCTTAGTCTATTCAATTCGCTTAGTACTACAAGATTATGAGCACGTCACGTTGCATACTCCTCGATCATGCCCACATTGGGGATCCACACATCCCTTCCTCTCATCAAACATCGGTATTGTGACATGATTCAACGATTACATCAAAACTTACAAACAAAAGCATGCGTAGGGAGTGTTGGGTTCGTTTATGTATAGCACGACTCATGCAATGCGTGATGTCGAGGCCGTAGAACTCTCTATTTTGATTGTAGGAATCCCGCATTGATCCAAGCCATTAATCCAATCGGAGGATTCAATCGTATGGAAGTTGGAGTCTTCAACGTCATGACACAAGTACGATGTTCTATTCTGGAAACAAAGTGCTGGTACCTGTATCTCATTCTCCAACCCGGTACAAGAGTTTTGGGAGTCTTCTGACTCCGGTACAATTTCATCTTGGTCAGCAATTGTGAAGACCTGAGCACAAAGCCCAGGCAAAACGATTGTTTATCGCTGATTTGCACACGTGAAGAAAAATGTATTGTTCAACTCGAATATAACAATCAAATGGAATCAATGACAATAAAATGAATGTTTAACATTCTACCTCTCTTTCGTCGGTGTTCAAAGGAGCCGATATAACAGGATTGTGAAGAGGGTCATCAGGAGCTGGAGCTGGAGTAGGAGCAGGAGCAGGAGAGCCTTCTTCGGTAGCAGGAGCAGGAGCTGGAGCAGGAGAGCCTTCTGAGGTAGCAGGAGCAGGAGAGCCTTCTGAGGTAGTAGGAGCAGGAGCTGGAGCAGGAGAGCCTTCTGAGGTAGCAGGAGCAGGAGCAGGAGAGCATTCTGAGGTAGCAGGAGCAAGAGAGCCTTCCGACGTAGTAGGAGCTGGAGCAGGATCAGCTGCATGAGAGGCTTCTGAGGTAGATGGAGCAGGATCTTCCGGACCATTTGTTATTGCCGCCAAAGGATCTTCCTTATTCGTTTCCTCTGCTGCAATATCAGATAGAACCTTGAGTACTGTTGCATCTGCTTCCTTTTCTTCTTTGGAATCCTTTTCTGTCATCCATTGTGAACCAATTGCTGAAATGTGAGGCAGCTCATAGACTTCAGATGATTTACCCAAGTTAGTAGGAGGCAAGAGTTGCAAGGGGGTGCGACCAATAGGTGCGAGTAGAGCGGGCGGTGGCGGTAAGCCGTTAACTTGGTGAAGGCGACTGAGTGAAGCATTCACAAAATTCTCCATAGTGCGCTGCTGCTGTGTTACCATTTGTACTATTTGCTCCGAGTGTGCACGGTTTAACTCCTCCTGCTGTGCCATCCTCTTCTCCATCATTAACTAGAACTTGGTCTGCTGGCGTTGATTTTCAAGGATCAGTTTCAGAAAGAAGGAAGAGTCCATTGGCTCACTGGTTGTTGCTGGAGTGACTGGAACAGTTTCTGTTTTTGTAGTGGGTTGCGATGCACCATCATGTACTCGGAGATGTCTCACTGGAGACGCCTCATTGTCTTCACTGTCTGAGGAACAAATGTCATCAAGAGATGGCTCAATTGTAGCCCTTAGGCCAGAACGTCTATCTCTGGGTCTCGCAGGCCTGTATTCCTTGAAATGTGTCTCGGACATCATGTACTCGGGACACCAATCTTTGGGTCCGGTTCGCACCCTTTCCCCATCTTCATCTACTCTGGTAACACGACTCAGGATGAAGGAGATCCAGTGAGCATATGGCACATGTCGGGCCACAGTCAACCCATCAAAGATAACATCTTCAATCTCGGCTAAAATGAAGTCCACGATGTCAAAGGGCCGGTCAGTCATGACGTGAAGGAGAAGCCACTGTTGAAGACTAGTGATCGACTCTGCATTGCCAATCCATGGTAACAATGTCTTCCGTAGTGCCCGGTGAACCAAATTTGCCTCAGGGGTAAGCATGTCAGGTGTGCGATATGCTCGCCTACCTGTGAACGACTCAACAAAAAGTCCGGCCATCTCCTCGTCGGACGGGAACGACCCACCGAGCAAACTACGCCGAGGTGGTTCACGATCCTCGTGGACAATATTATGTAGGGACGACTTATGGTCGTACTTTCCTATTTCACAATCCCTCAATCCAAGAGTGTCAGCAATATGGTGTCAGAAAAGAGTATACTGGCATCCCTGAAACATGAACATGATGTACTCCCTAGTATCGGCAATGTACACAGTAGCATAAAAAACTCTCACCCAATCCTCAACATACTGATGATACAATGAGACCAAATCAGCCAATCCGGGATGATCATCGAAGTATACCTTAACATCCCCTCCCACGGCCAACTTCATATGATCCCAATTTATAATCCTGTGCTGGTACAGTTTCGTGGGCAGGTATTTGTAGTTGTAATAGAAAGTTTGCTGAACGACATTCCTAAATCTTGGTTCGACCCGTTTGTCCTTGGTTTCGTCCCACCACTGATTCTCAGGCACCCATCTAAGACCTTTAATCATTTGGTAGGTGTGGTTGCGCAGGTCCATCATCTTAAGCGGCTCTTCCGGTGGAGGGTGAAGTTGTACCTATTTCTCCTTCCTAGGATCTGGCGCAGGAAACTCTGAACGGCGGGGCAGGCGACGGCCCGCGGTTGACCCACCCCGTGTGCGGTAGGAAGGTGCCGAGCTTGACCCACCCCGTGTGCGGTAGGAAGGCGCCGAGCTTGACCCACCCCGTGTGCGGCAGGAAGGCACCGAGGTTGACCCACCCTGTGTGCGGCGTGAAGGGGCAGAGGAAGAATCCCGTGCCGTAGGCCTGCACCTTAGCCTCGTCTGAGGACCAGACGTGCCTGCAGAAGTCGGCTGCGACTTTCGTTGTCGCTTCACTGGAGGAGGATCAAGCGCCTTTCCATCTCTCTTGCCACCATCTCAGCCCATCTGCAATAAATTTCTCGAATTAGTGCCATTCCAAGAATTCGATGGCGGATTGCAGTATCCGCTGGAGCCTAGAGGCGCATGCATACCTCTGATTTCGGCGACGGATTGAGGTATCCACTAGAGGCGTCGGCGGCGGCAGCAGCGGTGGAACCCTACGAAGGGGTTGCGCCGCAAGTGAGGAGGCAGTAAATGGGGGGATGGCGGGTCAGCACGAGTGACACGCCATTGGATAAAGCCATAAAGGTGTGTGTAGTGCGCTGTTGGCACCCTGTGACTAGGAAATGGGAAGCGCCTTTCATACCTGTAGTTTACAAGGAAGTTCCTCTGTTCCGATGTATACCAGACCCAATCATCCTCCGAACGTATGTCGATGAGTATGAAAGTCATCACAGGATGGTCCTGTCGTACATAATACAAAGAACTGGACAATCCATTCGCATACTTAGTCGATCATGCCCACATTGGATATCAACACATCCCTTCCTTCGTCGATTCGATTCGCCTAGTACTACATGATCATGAGCACGTCACGATGCATACTCCTCGATCATGCCCACATTGGAGATCAACACATCCCTTCCTTCGTCGATTCAATTCGCCTAGTACTACATGATCATGAGCACGTCACGTTGCATACTCCTCGATCATGCCCACACTGGAGATCAACACATTCCTTTCTTCGCCGATTCGATTTGCCTAGTACTACATGATCATGAGCACGTCACGTTGCATACTACTCGATCATGCCCACATTGGAGATGAACACATCCCTTCCTTCGTCGATTCGATTCGCCTAGTACTACATGATCATGAGCACGTCACATTGCATACTACTCGATCATGCCCACATTGGAGATCAACACATCCCTTCCTTTGTTGATTCGATTCGCCTAGTACTACATGATCATGAGCACGTCACGTTGCATACTCCTCGATCATGCCCACATTGGAGATCAACACATCCCTTCCTTCGTCGATTCAATTCGCCTAGTACAACATGATCCTGAGCACGTCACGTTGCATACTACTCGATCATGGCCACATTGGAGAGGATAAGAAATGGATATTTTCTAACCTACCATTCACGTAGCCCATACAGGACGTTCCGTTGTTTTATAATACAAAATACCGAATAATCGGTCATCCCCATGCGCGATCGTATATTTTGTATAAGTCACAACAGGAAGTTCCGATGCTACATAATACAGTGAACCAGATAGTAGGGACCTACGGCAGGTTTAATATGCAGGAAAGTGCACTTCAACTACATATAAATTACATATAAATCATAAGGTCCACATGATTTCAGTTCGGATCGACTTATACATTCACTGATTTGATATCCTAGTCGTCGTCACTTTCATCGGCAACATTTTCATCTTCATCGACGTATTGCCATAGAGTGTCATCGTCCTCATCTTCAGAATTGAATCCATCCACATCAGATAGCTCCTGCTAGCGAATTACGTCAACTTCAGCGGCTGTAACCATATATAGTCTCCTCACCAGTAATAGGCACCGGAACCTCCGAACCATCACCGAGACCATCATCAAGTATAACATCATGCAAGGTTTGGTCAATTTCATCATCTTGATATGTAAGTACCATGCCAGTGGAGCTATGTCCTCCTCATTTTCATTATAGCTCCACAAATGCCTGTGCTCAAATTTTTGCACCACTCTCCATGGGTGTTGTACCAAGGTGTCTGGTAAGTAAAAGACCTTCGTTGCTTGTTCAGCAAGAATGTAGGGATCATCTTGGTACCAGTAATCTCCAGTATAATCTTCGGTTCCTTCTTGGTCCCTTCCAGATCATACCAGTCAACCTGGAATAAAACAACAGTTCAATCTCTGTCAAGCCCCGAGTTGTACCGCAGCTCAATAATGTCTCTTAGTGAACCATAAAACTCAATTTCTTTAATGTCTTTATGTGATCCTATAGTCATGATTCCACTATTCTGTGTCTTCCTATTTGCCTCTCGGGCCTTGGTGTGGTACCGGACACCGCCTACAATACATGCTGTATAAGTTTTTGCTCGCCGGTCTGGTTCAGCTGATAATGCATATACGTTGTCGTCGCTCACTGGATTGTTTGTAATCTGTATAGAAGAGCCATAGTTTTTTTTAATATAGTCTTGTGTAAAGGTCCTCACCAGGTGATATAAGCTAGCTACCAAACAAAAAAATGAATACTAACATGCGATCTGAACCAGTGCCGAAATTCTGTAACAATTCGACGATCAATATCCTCGTCCGACACACCTTTCGCTTTTAATTCATTCTTGAACACTCTGCAAAGCGGTACCATCTCAAAGTTAGAACGAAATAATTGTAGTTCTATCATTGCAATAGTGATTTACTTACTCGATATATGGCTTCACCTCTTCGCAATTGTTTAGCACATACCAAACCACCTTGTCGTACTTTGACCCAAGCCAACAAGTGGTCCCTGCTCCAAGTACTTGAACATTGTGATCGAACAGGATGTTCCATCTACAGACAAAGCAGCATTCTCGCTGTTCCTTCCAACCTGATTGAATCGTGTGGCCACATCATCAGCCGCGAAGTACCTAGAGTAAAATGTCAAGGCCTCATTAGCAACATATGCTTCTGCAATGGATCCTTCAGGCCTAGCTTGGTTTCTCACTGAACGCTTCAATGTGCATAGCCTTCTTTCGACGGGATACATCCATCCATATTGTACTGCACCTCTCAGGATTGCTTCCTCAGGCAAATGGACAGCCTAGTGGACCATAACATCAAACAAGGTAGGAGGGAAATTTTTCTCAAGCTTGCACAGAATTATTGGGATATCTGTTTTCAGTTTTTGCAAGACATCCAACTTCAGAGTTTTGCAACATAGTTGTCGAAAGAAGTTTCCTAATTCTGCAATAGCTGTGTACATCTCTTTGTCCACTAAACCACGAAGACAAGCCAGCAAAACCCTTTGGAGTAGGATACGGCAATCATAAGTTTTCAGTCTTTGTAGTTGTTATCCATCTGTAGCAATACACCTAGCTAAGTTTGAAGCATACCCATCTGGGAACTTCACCGAACTTATAAAATCACAAAACAACTTCTGTTTCATTTTTGAAAGTACATACGGAGATTCTGGCATTTTGCATGACTCACCATCCTTAGTTGCCACCATGTGTAGATTTGAACTTACGCCCATCTCTTCCAAATTAACCCTAGCATTGATGGTGTCCTTTGTCTTCCCAGCAATTTTAAGCAACATTCCAATAAGGTTTTCGCATATGTTTTTCTCAATGTGCATCACATCAAGGTTATGTGCCAACTTCAGAGATGACCAGTACGGCAAGTCCCACAAACAAACCCTTCGGCTCCAGCACTGTCCGGATTCCTGCTTCCTTTTCTTTCCTTCAAGTAGAGGATGCTTTCCTGGTTTAACGTCTTTAACCTTCTCCAGTTGCTACTTCAACTCCTCATGGGTAAACTGCCCTGGCTTTTCTCAGTTTTCAACAGTACCATCAAAATCTGCTCTCTTTCTTCTCCATGGATGGTCAGTTGGAAGGAAATGACGATGCCCAATGTAACATATCTTGTTCTTCAATCTCCTTGAGCAAGGATCCTTGTCGCAATGCACACAGGCAAAATAGCCTTTTGTGACTCGCCCAGACAACATGCTCAATGCTGGATAATCATGTATGCACCAAAGAACCGCAGCACGTAGTTTAAATTCTTTACCCTCAACAGCATCGATTGCCCAGACACCCTTCCAAAGTTGCTACAGCTCTTCGACGAGAGGTTCCATGAAGATATCAAAATCCTTTGATGGAAAACTCAGCCCAGGGATCAATAAGGCCATCATGAAGTTTGATTCTTCCATGTATACCCATGGTGGCATGTTATACGACACAGCAAATACTGGCCACATACTATATGAGTTGTTCATGTTGCCAAATGGATTGAAACCGTCTGTTGCAAGACCAAGTCTAAGGTTCCTAGCATCTTTTGCAAATTCTTTCCAACTTTTATTGAATTCTTTCCATGCCTCACCATCAGCTGGATGGCTAAGCTCATTCTTCACCGGTTTTCGCTTCGACTCGTGCCATCGTGCATCCTTTGCTGTTTTTGATGGAAAAAACATCCTCTTCAGCCTGGAAATCAGCGGAAAATGGCTCAATACCTTTTGAGGAACGCGCTTGTTGGTGTCTGCATCCTTCCATCTTGAATCCGCTTCACAACATACTAGGCACACATCAAGTTTGACATACTTCTCCTTGCGAAACAATATACAATTATTTTTGCAAACATGAATTTTTTCATAGCCGAGTCCCATGGAACGTATGTACTTCATTGCCGCATTGATAGAGTCTGGAAGACACGCTTATGGGAATCCTTTTTGTAACAAATTCATCGTTGCATTGAATGCGACGTTGCGCATCCGACTGAAAAACTTTATATGAAGTAACTTCACAACAATTGTATATTGTGCATATGAAGATGTCGGTGACACCTTGCGGTTCAGATGTTCCTTTATAAATTCATACATTTTCTCACCGAGCACCTGACCCTTGCCCAAGTCAGCAATCAATTCAGACATCCCATCGTCTCTACGGCCTTCATCCTCCTCCATACCCGATATGTATTGGTTTTCCTAGACCGTTTCCTGATCACCACCATCCCGTGGAGCTGCATTATCCACATCCCCCTGTGCATCCGGCAGAATTGCGTTATCCTGTACATTTGCATCATCGTCAACCATATCCTCCAAAGCTTCTCTATGATGGATCCACCTAGTGTAAGTGGTTGCCATCCCACTCACAAGTAAGTGAACTCCAATTCGCTCTATAGTCCCTATAGAGTTATTGAGGCATCGACGACACGGGCATAGTATTTCTTCGTCCTCAGTGTATCTTGTCCGAAGAAATGCCAAGAAATCCTGGACCCCTTTTTCATGATCGGTGGTAAAACCAGTACAACTGGTTATCCAGCGTCTATCCATCTGGAAAGTTTTTGGCGAATCCAACTCAAAATTACTGACCACAGAACGAATCAAAAAGGAGAACATTCTGCGAAATGAAATTTTCTGGATTGAACACAAAATTACTTACCAGATTGACACGCCGCTGCAGCAAGTATCACCCAGTTTGCGCCCGTAGGAGTGAGCAGCCGTTGGAAGTCGCAAATCACCGCCGGAATGATCCGTTTTGGTAGCCTACTCGCCTCTCCGTTCTTCGTTTTCCCGTTTCGGGGCAGCGGGCTGCGGGACAACTATTTTTGGCTACAGTGCGGGCTTTTCTCCCGCCAACTTATCAGAACCGCTCCGTGTTGTGGTTGGGGTGGAAAGTGTTTCTCATTAAATTGACACAACGAAGAGGTGGTGTAGTGGTAGATAGTGCTGTCATGTTCCTATAGGTCTCTAGTTCGAACCCTTGCTATGGCAAATTGTTTTTGCAATATTTTGTGACCGACAGTAGGAAATAAGCAGTTTCGCGATCATTACTCAGGAAGGTCCTTCCAGCAAAACATCAACAGAACGGACCAACAAAACATCAGCAAAATTAATTCAGAATGGTGAGTATGCTCGACTCAATTTGAAATAGATTAAACCAAATCGGCATAATAAGATGGAATCTCATAGCACTCATCACCACAAAGTTCACACCACCAAGTAGAAAACATCATAAGATGATGAGGTAGAAACATGTTTCTTAAGATTGCTGGAACTTCTCCAGCTCATTTTTGGCCTCCTGCAGCTTCACACTAGCATCTTCACACTTCATGTTACATTTTTTTTCGAGTGAAATGCACTGTTGACCCCTGAACTTGTAGGGCTGTGTCAAATAGGTCCATGAACTTGAAAACCAGTCATCCAGCCCCTCAAACTTACAAACCCATTCACTCCAGGTCCAAGGCAGTTTTCTAGGCCACGTGGCAGCCTCTGGTAGGCCGTGCATGGCACTGTTTGTGGTGCTGACGTCAGCGATGATGTCAGCACTTCTTTTTAATTTGCGAAATTGATATCTTTTTATTCGGAGCTCCAAATATAGCAAATAATATATCGATTTTGATCGTCTCGACGAGCTCTTTGCAATGGCGTACTCCGTTTTGTTATTTGAGATAGTTTTATTTTGTGAAAAATTAAATATTTCTACAAAATAAGAATAACAAAATCGGGGAATTTGTTAGATAAATAATATTTTTGTTATTATGTAACGTGGAATATTGTCTTTTTAGGTTCATTTGGCCATAGAATATGTAAGTTTGATCAAATTGTTATTCCCACTTGTTTTGTTATTCTCACTTGTTTTGTTATTCAAATTGTCTTTTAAATTATTGCATTTCAAAAATGAACAAATTGTTATTCCCACTTTTAAATTATTCAAATTGTTATTCCCACTTTTAAATTATTCTCACTTGTTTGTGCCGCGCTTTTATTTGGTCATAGAATATATAAGTTTGATCATTTTGTTATTCTCACTTATTTTGTAGAAATATTTAATTTTTCACGAAATAAAACTATCTCAAATAACAAAACAGAGTACACCATTGCAAAGAGCTCGTCGAGACGATCAAAATCGATATATTATTTGCTATATTTGGAGCTCTGAATAAAAAGATATCAATTTCGCAAATTAAAAAGAAGTGCTGACATCATCGCTGACGTCAGCACCACAAACAGTGCCATGCACGGCCTACCAGAGGCTGCCACGTGGCCTAGAAAACTGCCTTGGACCTGGAGTGAATGGGTTTGCAAGTTTGAGGGGCTGGATGACTGGTTTTCAAGTTCATGGACCTATTTGACACAGCCCTACAAGTTCAGGGGCCAACAGTGCATTTCACTCTTTTTTTTCAATTGGGATATCTTCTCCCGGGTCACTTGGTTAGCCTCTTCAATCAATTTGCAAGCCACTTTCAACATGTCAGTATGATCGTTCTGTAACTCATTAAATTCTTTCAGCGCGGCGTTCTCCCGTTGTAACAATAGCAGAGACAAGTCATTCGCTGCTGTAACGATTGCTTATATAGGCCCTTGTATAGTGCAGCCTCTTGCTCTTGGTCTTGCAGGTCTCTCTTCACTTTCTGGAGCTCAGCGACAGTGGCTTGAAGCTCCTGTAGAAGCTAGTAGAATACAAGAACCTATAAATTCATCAAACGATGCAAATTGGAAACTAACTGAATCTAACACCTATGAGTTGTGCAAAGGATAACAATCATGACAGAATGCAGATGTCCCTTCACAGTCTGCAGCTTAGAGATAGTCTCTTCAATCTATCAATCCATAAAACGATGCAAATTGAAAATATAAGGATCTATCAATCCTATCAATTGTGCACCTTCAGAAAAATCTATAAAACGAGTGGCATGAAGAACATCCGGAAGCTACTAAAATACAAGAACCTATCGTAAGATGATGTAAACTGAAAACTAACTGAATCTAACACCTATGAATTGTCTATAGCCTATCAGCTTCTAACACCAATCGAAGTGCAAATCTAAGTGTGCAATGAAATCTGAATCTAACATATATGATCATCAATCCTCCAGATCCCTAAATCTCGATATCCCCAAACCTAGGAAGATAGGGGAACATATAGTGGCTCAAACCAGATGACTGACCTTGTCGTGCTATTTCATCCTCTCGTTGCTTGGATATGGTGGCGCAACCATCTTCCCGTCGCTGCTAGGATCCTCCATTCGTGCCAAAAGTCTCACGTCGGAATTGCTGATCTGCGTAGCAAAAGTCGAGAGTCTTTGTGAATGCAGTGAAGCGTTTGGCCTTCGAATTATAGATTTATATTATGGACTCATGAAATTTACAGGTGGGACCTGGTCAATATAAAAAATTTCCCTTCGAGTGGGACCCTGGAACTATTTATGATGACTTGGAACACTCTATTTTCGAAAAAATGCTTACATGTGGGACCAAAGTTGGTTTATGACGCCGCTGACATGGCGAAAATACTTACATGTGGGACCCTAGAAAATTTTATGACGACTTGGAACACTCTATTTTCGAAAAAATGCTTACATGTGGGACCCAACTAAATTTTATGACGACTTGGAACACTCTATTTTTAAAATAATGCTTGTATGTGGGACCAAAGTTGGTTTATGACGCTATTGCGGAGCTTATGGCGTCACAAAACAAGCATGGAACAGTGAACGCTCGGCTACAGTAGCAATCGTTATAACGAAAGTTTTTTTGTCACTAAATTTACTCAGAAGTGAAATATTATGATGAGATCAGCCAGGAACGTCATAAATCAATGATGCTAAAATGTGGTTGTGTTACTAGTCAATGATTTTCTTGTAGTGCATCCGTCTTTGCCACATCTAGTAGTTCTTTCCATCAAAGTGTGGAGGACCCGATCCCTGTTCCTGGTACGCCATCTTTGGATCTTAGACTGGTTAGAATCACGAAGATCTGTAACTGGCTCTGATACCAATTGAAGGACCGATTAGGCGACCAGAGAGGGGGGGAGTGAATGGGAGCCGACAAAAGTTCTTCTCTGTAGAGTCAAACTCGACTATGCCCCAAAATCACAACAGGACTACCAACTGTAGGAACAAGTCCCAAACCAATCCCAAGCGGAAGCACAACTCAAGAAGCAAAGGACTTAGACAAACTGCGAAGCCTGGGGCAGACTGTCCCCAATGTGGGGGGGGGACTGTCCGCAAGGCCCACGTGGACTGTCCGCGGGTAGGGGACGGACCGTCCGAAAAAGCTACCCGAACTTCCAGAACTGCACCGAGAAAAATGGACTGTCCGTGGAGGACTCGCGGACCGTTTGCCCCGACGCGAACTGTCCGCCACTCTAGTGCGGACCGTCCACGAACTCCGTGCACCAAAAATCCACCGACAAAATGGATCGAACGAAAACCATGCAAGAACTCACGACAAACATGAAGAACAGCCAGGCTGAAAGCCTCCTCGCGGACCGTCCGCCAGGAGCACGCGTACCGTCCGCCAGGTGCGCAGACAGCAGCCCGAGATCGACCTCTTGAAGGTCAACTCTTCCTTCTCTTTGCCCGATCTCCCAAATCAACCAAGGGAAAGCTACCAAATCATAGGTGAAGGTGAAGCACCTCTAGAAGATGCTACACCTACGAATTTGTAGCCTCAAACCCACCGAATCGAGAGGAATCGAGATTTTACCAAGCTCACACAAAAAGCTAGGGTTCCAACCGAAATCCTTCAATCGGAGGCCAAATCCAGAGTTTGAGGGGTCAAGATCAAGCACAAAGATGCAAAAGACATCTATCCATGACCCCCACAAAGAAATCCGAACAGAAACACCTCAGAATCGATGGAACAAGCCGCGCACGTAAATCCAATGAAAATAGCCCGAAAAAGACACGAAAATCACTTGAGCCACAAGAAGGAAATCGACGCAACCATGAATGCTTCCATACACTCGGAGGTCAGATTCTCTACAAAACGGTGAAGAAAATCTAGCCTAAGGAGCAGGTAAAATGAGAAGCAGTCCGGATGGATGAGTTACCCTGAAACCCTAGAGATATATATATGAAGTCTCTCCGGGTTGGGCAAATGACCAAGCTACCCCTAGAACATAAAGGAAGATACTCACCCCTCAGGGGCAAGATGGTCAAGTAGCACTCCTCTTCATCGAGTGGCCACGCCTTCGCTGCAATCCGCATCCTCCTGACACAAGCCCTGCGATCCCGCCGCATGTCCCCCAGCATCGAAGCTTCTTGGCGTGTGAAGGACCGATTAGGCGAACCAGAGAGGGGGGGAGTGAATGGGAGCCGATAAAAATTCTTCTCGAAGGAGATGGGAACTCCAACAAGACGAACACGGCTTCCAACTCACGTCTCCGACCCAACTACCCAAGTTGGTCAAGACCACGCAGCCACTGGAGTGCTACTGGTCCTAGGAACCAACACTCAACCTTCCTAGCCAAAACTCACCAAAACACACAGCGGAAACTTGCACGGCTTGCTGCCTGTGCTACACCGGTCAGACCGATGGCCTGCGCCGGTCAGACCGGTGACACCGGTCAGACCGGTGGACAGAGCCGGTCAGGCCGGTGGCTACAGCAGCCGCACAGCAAACGTTCCAGGAAGCCTCAGTGAATCCTCTAGGCCCTGGAACAAAAACCACCACGAAACACAACCTGTGAGGAAGAAGAACCCCTCACAAATCCTAGCAAAACAACTCCAAACACTCCAAGAACTGAACAGCAGGATCACGGGACAAAACCACACGGACAAGGCTGTTCCCCGAGACAAAAACCCACCAAGGGCTAGCACCGGTCAGACCGGTCAAGAGCACCGGTCAGACCGGTCGTGCCTGGGCAGCTCGGGAAGAACAGCGCCCGCGAGTCAACTCCTCCAAATCCAACTCCCGATCTCCCGATTCGCTCCACGGTTTTGCACAAGACTTTGGGGATAGTAGGAACACCTCATGGGTACTCCATAGCCAAGATTTGGTCCACCAAAACTTGTCAAATCAAGAGGAATCGAAGGAATCCCACCAAGAACGCCTCTAACCTTAGAGCCACGAAAACCCCAAAATCGAGCCCCTTTGCTCACGGATTTGGAAGGGGAATCAAAGGGAAAAGAACCACGAAGGGTTCATGCATACATCCCCCACCAAATCCCAAAGAGAAAGGCCTCGAAATCGCTCCAAGAAAATCGCCAAGAAAGGGCTCCGAAAATCACCAAAAAAGGAGAAACGGGAAAGACACATCCAAGCCTTGAGGAACCACGCCGAATCATCTATACATACCAAAGAGGTTCATACAAGGTCTAGCTTGCCGCCCGATCATCCTTCCCTCTCACAAGATCTCACCATGAAGCTCTCAAGCTAGTCCTACGAAAATCCTAAGAAAATAGGAAGGAAAATAGGAAAACCAAATGAGCTAGGGTTCCCAGAGATGGCTGCCATCCTCTCACCACTTGGGTTATATGGAGGCAACCGAAAGACTAAAATACCCTTACTAGCTAACTAGGGATACATGCCCCTCGAGGGCGAAATTGGAAGTCTTTGTCTTCGCACCATCGGACGGATGCCCAGCGACCGCAAACTTGCTTAGCCTCGACGCAAGCCTTGCGATCCCGACGCGTGTCCTCCGCTTCGAAGATTCCGGACTGCGTCGTCGCACACCGGTCAGACCGGTGCTCCTCACCGGTCAGACCGGTACCCACCGGTCAGACCGGTCAGACCCACCGGTCAGACCGGTCTGGAGCTGCTGCACCTCCGTCTTCGGTTCTTCGGTCTTGGCTTTGTGGATCAACCAAGGAACCCAGTGGTTTTCTGGTGAACCACCGGAAACCCCGCGAACTCGGTGTAGCCTCCGCCAATCACCACTCATGACTCGGCTCCCACGTAGTCCCGGCTCGACCTTGGTTTTGAGGCTCAACCAAGAAATCGTCCATGACTTCATCTTGCCGTTCTTGCCACCATGCGGCCCGCACTTGACCCCGCTGGCCACCGGGTCCCTCGAACCAAGCCTACTTGTCTTCTCCACACCTGGAGGCCTCACCGGCAACGACCTTTCACGCTTGTTCTTCACCTGCACCTGCACCAGTCAAGCCGCAACCTGCACCTGCAATACTTAGCCAAGAATCAGTCCACACCACGTTGTCAATCACTCATCACACCAGGAAGCGACCATCCACCGGTCCTCGAACCACACCTGGCTCTCAATCTCCCCCTTGATGAGTGCATTGACAACACACACGTTTTGGTAACCAAGAGAAAAGGAAAAGAAAAGAAACGACTAAAAGAAACTCCAACAAGCGATCGAAAGCCAAAGAAAAGGCAAAGAGCAAGATCACTTGAAGAAGACAAGTCTCGGACCCCTTAGGCAAGGGCAACGGCTCGACACATCCGAGACAAAACATGCTCAAGCAAAGAGCACAAACCATCAAACCAAAGCTCGAAAACCACAAAGAGCTCCCCCTGCACACATGCAAGCTCCCCCTGAACCGATGCAACTCCCCCTGGACAAATGCATGCGAACCACTTCACAAAACAGAGCAGCTGCAACAGCTCAGCTCTGACCGGTCAGACCGGTCGACACCACCGGTCAGACCGGTGGGCAACATGTGAACAGGACCAGCACTCTGACCGGTCAGACCGGTGACCTCAACCGGTCAGACCGGTGCACAACAGAGCCCAAAAATAGCTCGAAACCACCTGAAAACCTTCCAAATGCATTCAGTAGGCCAAAACATGCTCAAACTTCTCCCCCTTGTTGACAATGCATGAATCAAGCCAAAAATGCAAAAAGTGCAACCTAGAGCTTCTCAAATAGACAAAATTCAACATAGGATGCTACACATGTCCAAACGAGCAAGTTAGATACTCTATAGCTTCGTAAAGACATAAACTTCATGATCACCAAGTTTCACAACCATTGGGCGAAGCTAAGATAGAATTTAGCAATTTTGCGAAAAATTACCCTCTCATGAGCAAAGTCCTAAACATGAGCAAAACATGTCAAAATGGCAAAGCCACACAAACTTCATGCTAGGACAACCATTCTAAGCATAAGACCATCATAAACACCCACAAGCACCTCATGTCATGTCAAAGCCACCGAGCCATGTGCCTACTTCTATATATGAGACTTCTCATTGGTAGGCATCATGCAACGATTTAGCACCCAAAGCAAATTAAAATTAGCACATATGACATGGGAGCACATTTTTCAAGCAATTTACATTTCATTTTCAGATTTATAATTGGTACATGAAATGTCTTTGCGACAAAAAGGAACTTATGCCCCTCCACAAGATGAAGCATGGGGGCTAAACATTCATGATGGCAAATGAGCCTTTGGCCCCATATGATCAAAATAAGCTATCCAACCACAAATTAAGCATAGCCAAGCCACTAAAACATGTCAAGATCCTGTAAAGGCATTTACTCACAAGAGAGCATATATATGAAATTTTTCAAAAACATAGCCATCAACCATGGATACAAACCAAGATTATCAAGAGCTAAGCCAAAACTAACCATAGCTTACCAAATTAGCTCACAAAGACATATATGTCATTCCATGGTGAACAATGTGTATAGGAGAAGCCTTTCCTAAACAATGCATATGATACAAAATGCATGCAACCTAAGATACAAAGATGCCTATACATCATGCTACATATGCCATGCCAAATGCAAGAAATGCACAAAGGAAAGCTATACATATGCTACAAAGGAGCTCGCACACACAAAGCTCACAAACGACCGGCTCCTCGAGGGGAGGCAAAAAGGGCTCGACACCACCGGCAAAAGAGTAAAGGAGAACGAAACTCACAAGCTCCGTCTAAACACATGCACTAGGGCCAAAGAGCATACAAAGCTCACCCTTAGTACATATGATAGAGCAAAGAGCACACTAAGCACACAGGCTCCCCCTAAACTCATGCATTAAGGTCAAAGAGCATACAAAGCTCACCTTACATACATGAGATAGGGCAAGGAGCAAAACGAACCAAGTGGCTTGACCAAGGCCACACATTTGAAGATCACAAAAATACTTACCTTGATCATTTCTTCAGAGGTCACCCATCCTTGTCCACCGTCCCCGAAAGTGATGTACCTCCATATCATCACCGGGGTATGAGGCCGGAGAACCTCCCCCGATATCAACCAAATGTTCTCCGGGCCTCCCACCTGCAACTCAAAACCAAGAGCGAGAGCGAGCAAACGACTCAACACTGGGGTTAGTACCAAAGGTGTCAAACCAGTGCCGGGCCATTTCCTCAAAAGTAGGGTTAGCAACATCCATCCTACCGGGCCTATCAAAACTGCGATCCATCCCGTCTAACCTATCAAACCTGGAACCACCATGGGAAAACCACTCCCGTCTCACTGGAGGAGTACGAGTACCACGAAAGGGAAACCGTGGTCCGTAGCCCCTCTGAGACTCAAAGCTGCGACCTCTCCCAAACTCGTATTGATCACGAGGTGGAGAACGTCCAGCAAACTCAACACCACCAGACTCAAAGCGCCTACCACCTGTTCCACGACCAAACAGGCTGAACCCTCTAGCTTCACAATCCCGGAAACCAAGCTGTCCAGCACTCTGCCTAGCACCGGTCTGACCGGTCACTCTGACCGGTCTGGCCGGTGGTCCTCGGCCAGCAAACCTGCCTCCACCTGAAGCTCTCCTATCTCTCCATGCTGGAACCATATGCACAACACCCTTTCCCTTAGGTAGTGGCATACGAGGCTCAGGCACACCATGAGAAGGGTGGTACCTGTCCTTGTTCGCCCATTCCTTAGCCAATCTCGCCTCTCTTCTTTTCTTAAAGCAAAACTCTCTCTTATGACCATCCTTTCCACAAAACTCACAATGGAAACGAATTGGTCTTGGCTTAGGTTTCGGGTGTGGCTCTTCACAAGGCTTCTCACTTGGTTTTTCTCTCGATTTAAGCAACTGGTTTGGCTTGGGTGCAAACTTGTCTTTGGGTGTTGGTTGTGGTGGAACTGGAGTATTCCCAAATTTCCCTTCTCTCTCACCACTGCTCTCACCAAACGTAACAGATCCCAAAGCCCAACCATCAAAGCGCTTATAACCGGCAATCATCATGCCAAGCTGAGGTTCCTGACTAGACAACCAACTCAGCACTTCACGCAACTTACTGTTCTCATCCTGTAAATGATCAACACATTTTGCAAGTTCCAAATTCTTCACAGCATGTAATTCACAGGTAGAGCAAGCAGTAGGAATAGGCACTTTCAAATCAGCCTCAAGCGAAACAATGCGAGAACGAAGCTCAGCAATTTTTTCATGCAAACCAGGGCAAGAAGTACATGCACCAAGCAAAGTGGGTCTAGATTGCAGCTCAGCCAACTCAACCCTAAGCACATCTAGTTCCTCACACTTGGAGGCATGCTTTTCCCTAAGAGCAGTCAAATCAGCTAGGAAAACAGAGCAATCAGCACAATCAATCTCATCAGAAACCACAGGGCTAGCCTTAAGCGAATCGATTTCAAGCTTGCCATCAAGAACCTGTGTTTCTAGCTCAGCCACTCTAGTCCTAGCATCTTCAAGCAAAGCTCTAAGCTCCTTCCTAAGCTTCTTAGCCTCTCTAAGCATGTGATCGCGATTATCAAGCAAGTCAACCAACTCCTCATTCTCCTTGCGTAAAGAAGAGAGCTCATCACATACCTCATCCTCGGAGTCGGAGTCTGATTCCGAGGCGTTCTTCTGGCTTCTCTTGCTGCCGGAGCTGCGTGCCATGCCGCATAGCCCATCCTTCTTGTTGCAGCCTCTCGAAGTCTTGCTTGCGGTACAGCAAAGGCCGTTCAAGTACTTGCCGAAGTCCTTCTTCTTCTTTCTGTGCTTCCTCTTGCTGTCCTCTTCTTCTTCTTCTTCACTCGAGCTTGATGACACATCCTCAGAGTCGGAGTCGATGTCGCTCGATCTCTTGATCTTTTCTCGGGTCCGTGTCTTCCTCCCATGTTCATGTTCCTTCTTCTTGGATCTTCTTCCTTTGTCCTTGGACTTGTGCTTGTCGTGGTTGTTCACCTTCGGACACTCGGCGAAAAAGTGTCCGGTCTTGCCGCACTTGAAACACGCTCTCGAGTTCCTCCTTGAGTTCACCCGGTTCTCGTGCAGCCTCTCGAACCGCCTGGTCAGCAACGCCAGCTCGTCCTCTCCAAGCACGTCGAACTCCTCGTCTGGCAAAGACATCAAAGAAGACAAAGAGTACATCCTGGAGGATGCGTTAGCATTAGACTTGGCTCCTTTGCCACTAACGAGAGCGAGACTATGAGAATCAGTCGGGCTCTCGATCTTGGCTGTCATACCACGGTCCAACTCAGCCGACTTGAGCTTCGAGAACAGCTCGTTCACCGTCAAGGTGTCATACTTCTCGGACTCAACAATAGCCTCAAACTTCCCGTCCCATACGGTACGATCCAACGAGTGCAAGAGCTTCACGGCTCTATCATGATCATTGTATGGGAGGACGTCCACATTGGCTCTCATGTTGTTCACAACGACCGTAAATCGCTGGAAAAGGGCATCGACGGACTCGCCGGGGAGATGAGTGAAGTTCTCGTACTCTCTCCGGTAAGTCGCGTACATCCGAGCCTGAACCTGAGCATTCCCAGCATGAGCATCCTTCAACTGCTCCCAAATCCTACAAGCTAAGTCCTCTGTCTGAACCCGATCGAATTCAGGTGGACACAGGGCACGAAACAAGTAGTCGACAGCCTTGTTGTTGGCTTCGAACATATCCCTCGATCCTGGAGCAAGGAAGTTCATCGGATGAACATAAGCTGTGTTCACCGTGACATCCCAAAGGATCTGACCCTTTCCGCGGAGGAACGCCGCCATCCGCCTTTGCCACATCTGGTAGTTCTTCCCATCGAAGTGCGGAGGACCCGAACCCCGTTCCTGGTACGCCATCTTTGGATCTTAGACTGGTAAGAGTCAATAAAGACCCGAACCGGCTCTGATACCAATTGAAGGACCGATTAGGCGAACCAGAGAGGGGGGGAGTGAATGGGAGCCGATAAAAATTCTTCTCGAAGGAGATGGGAACTCCAACAAGACGAACACGGCTTCCAACTCACGTCTCCGACCCAACTACCCAAGTTGGTCAAGACCACGCAGCCACTGGAGTGCTACTGGTCCTAGGAACCAACACTCAACCTTCCTAGCCAAAACTCACCAAAACACACAGCAGAAACTTGCACGGCTTGCTGCCTGTGCTACACCGGTCAGACCGATGGCCTGCGCCGGTCAGACCGGTGACACCGGTCAGACCGGTGGACAGAGCCGGTCAGGCCGGTGGCTACAGCAGCCGCACAGCAAACGTTCCAGGAAGCCTCAGTGAATCCTCTAGGCCCTGGAACAAAAACCACCACGAAACACAACCTGTGAGGAAGAAGAACCCCTCACAAATCCTAGCAAAACAACTCCAAACACTCCAAGAACTGAACAGCAGGATCACGGGACAAAACCACACGGACAAGGCTGTTCCCCGAGACAAAAACCCACCAAGGGCTAGCACCGGTCAGACCGGTCAAGAGCACCGGTCAGACCGGTCGTGCCTGGGCAGCTCGGGAAGAACAGCGCCCGCGAGTCAACTCCTCCAAATCCAACTCCCGATCTCCCGATTCGCTCCACGGTTTTGCACAAGACTTTGGGGATAGTAGGAACACCTCATGGGTACTCCATAGCCAAGATTTGGTCCACCAAAACTTGTCAAATCAAGAGGAATCGAAGGAATCCCACCAAGAACGCCTCTAACCTTAGAGCCACGAAAACCCCAAAATCGAGCCCCTTTGCTCACGGATTTGGAAGGGGAATCAAAGGGAAAAGAACCACGAAGGGTTCATGCATACATCCCCCACCAAATCCCAAAGAGAAAGGTCTCGAAATCGCTCCAAGAAAATCGCCAAGAAAGGGCTCCGAAAATCACCAAAAAAGGAGAAACGGGAAAGACACATCCAAGCCTTGAGGAACCACGCCGAATCATCTATACATACCAAAGAGGTTCATACAAGGTCTAGCTTGCCGCCCGATCATCCTTCCCTCTCACAAGATCTCACCATGAAGCTCTCAAGCTAGTCCTACGAAAATCCTAAGAAAATAGGAAGGAAAATAGGAAAACCAAATGAGCTAGGGTTCCCAGAGATGGCTGCCATCCTCTCACCACTTGGGTTATATGGAGGCAACCGAAAGACTAAAATACCCTTACTAGCTAACTAGGGATACATGCCCCTCGAGGGCGAAATTGGAAGTCTTTGTCTTCGCACCATCGGACGGATGCCCAGCGACCGCAAACTTGCTTAGCCTCGACGCAAGCCTTGCGATCCCGACGCGTGTCCTCCACTTCGAAGATTCCGGACTGCGTCGTCGCACACCGGTCAGACCGGTGCTCCTCACCGGTCAGACCGGTACCCACCGGTCAGACCGGTCTGGAGCTGCTGCACCTCCGTCTTCGGTTCTTCGGTCTTGGCTTTGTGGATCAACCAAGGAACCCAGTGGTTTTCTGGTGAACCACCGGAAACCCCGCGAACTCGGTGTAGCCTCCGCCAATCACCACTCATGACTCGGCTCCCACGTAGTCCCGGCTCAACCTTGGTTTTGAGGCTCAACCAAGAAACCGTCCATGACTTCATCTTGCCGTTCTTGCCACCATGCGGCCCGCACTTGACCCCGCTGGCCACCGGGTCCCTCGAACCAAGCCTACTTGTCTTCTCCACACCTGGAGGCCTCACCGGCAACGACCTTTCACACTTGTTCTTCACCTGCACCTGCACCAGTCAAGCCGCAACCTGCACCTGCAATACTTAGCCAAGAATCAGTCCACACCACGTTGTCAATCACTCATCACACCAGGAAGCGACCATCCACCGGTCCTCGAACCACACCTGGCTCTCAGCGTGCCTAGATCCCGTCTCTGCCTGCCGAGCCTCCGGTCTTGGTTTTGTGGCTCAACCAAGTAACCCGACGGTTTTGTGGTGAACCGCCGCAAACCCTGCGTGCAGACTCTGGTCGTGAGCCGCTACCCTACACCGGCTCCAGTCGACAACTTCGTCTTCCTTTTCTTGCCACCATGCGGCCCACACTTGATCCCGTTCGGCCACCGGGTCCATCGAGCTGAGCCTACTTGTCTCTCCACTCCTCGGAGGCCCCTCAAGACTAAGACCTTTCTCGCCCGCTCTTCACCTGCACCAACACGAATCAAGCAGCAACCTGCACCTGCAATACTCGGCCAAGAGTCAGTCCACACCACGTTGTCAATCACTCATCACACCAAGGAGCGACCATCCACCGGTCCTTGGACGCTCCGGTCCTTAGCCGCTTTGTAACCTTCTGGTGTATCAATGATGACTGTAATATGTGTGTGTGATTTTGCATCTTAAGAGATATGTTTTTATGATTATCTACTTGTGTGATTATCTGTGTGCAGTCCAATTATTTGTATGATTTACCTGCTCACTTGCAAGCATGAAGAAGAACAAGCCGACGGGAGCATATCTCTTTTGCTTAGTTTAGATCTATGTTCCTCATCCTGGTAGTGCCTAGTGATGATGAACATAGATGGCCGCTTTGTAACCTTCTGATGTAATTTGTGTGTGTGATTTTGCATCTCTTGCCCATAACAAAGGCGACACGGGTTGGCTAATCTGCGTCTCTTTTATATTAACGCCTGTTACTGATGATAATAATGTCAGCAGCCTGCAGCATATTTACTGAACTGAAGCAGAATATAAACAGAATATATACAGTATCTTAGGCATAATATATTACAAAAAGGATTCAAATTCCACCACATCCTATATATTACAAAAAGGATTCAAATTCAACCAATACATCACATCCTATATATTACAAAACAGATTCCATTTCCACCAATAGACACATCCGGCATTACAAAAAGGATTCAGCAGAAATCAGGCTTGCTTTTTCTTCCTTGATTTCTGTATATGGATTTTTTCACTATGGTCGCTTCGCAACTATAGTGTTTTGTTAGTTCCCAAGAGTCGGGGCTTGTATGAAATATCAAAGGATGGATTTTCGTCAAACTAGTTGTATTCCTCCTCCTCAACAACATTTTCAACCCCAACAATCCTTTTTTCCAGGCAGAACCACATACCAGTTCATCTTTGCAAGGTCAGGTACATAGAACACTTGCTCAACATCATTGGCGAAGACAAACGGTTCATTTTTGTAACCAAAGACCCAGACATCAACAATAACAAAACCATATTTGTCCTTGCTCACAGCTCTCTTCCCATTGGTGACCCATCTACACCGAAATAAGACTACCTTCAATCGTACATAATCAAGCACCCATATCTCCTCTATTTGACCGTAATATGTGTCT